>HG995174.1:12745833-14067500 GCA_905333005.2 Lycaena phlaeas | reverse complement strand
TTATCTACTTAGATTCCGATGTCCGTCCGTCCGTCAGCGTCACCAGGCTGCATCCGCTGAACTGAAGATGATTTACTCGTATTTCTGTTGCTGCTATAACAAATATTAAAAACAAAATAAAATCAATATTTAATATCTACTACCATTGATAGAACATCCGATTTATTGCCCTTTATTAGATCTACATTACTAACGGCAACAGGTAGCTGCTTAAAATATTCACAGACTTTAAAAATTTAAAAAATATTTTATTTTAATGATAGTGAAATTGAAATAAAATAAGTTTTATGGCCGCTCTCATTCAACGAACGTGATTTTTTTGTGTTAAAATGTAATCTAATGTTTCCGGTGGCCCATTGAGACGATAGGGAAAAGGAGGGCAACGCATCTGGATAACCTCTGGTTGTGTGAACATGCACACATTAGCATTAATGGGTGTCGGTAATCGCATAAAACCTTGCTTTGAATGCTGGTATTATAGATGTATTACTCACCGCCATATAAAGTATTTAATATAAAGCCTTACCCGATTTCCCGATTTAGCCATGTAATTATTTAAATATCTATGAATGCAGTTTTAATTGTTACTTCCCCTCCGTTTGGCACGGCAATCTGTGGGACGCCCTGTAATATTTGGTTTTGTCCGAGGATTTAGCAACCATGAAAAAAAAATGATCTAAAATCTTTGCCAATAATTAAGCTATCGAATGAGTAATTATTCAAATCCTGTCTAGACTCGTAGTTTATGAGATTAGCGTCTTATTAGCGCATCCAAAGAATCGTAACTCTTCAGCTTCATTAATATATTTTATTATTTTAAGTTCTATCTAGGTGAGAAAAATATAAAGAGTACAAATCCAGGTAGCATTTTGTAAATAAATTTAAATTGTATAATCTGTTACGGGATCGAGCGGAAGGTAACATCTATTTAAAGTTTATTGTGTATTTAAATTTTATGCCCGCTCTTAACAGCTCCCGAGCGAAATTTAAATCGAAAATTAAATTTTCGTTCCATTTTTAAAAGTTGTTGTTTTTTTTTTTAATTTTAAAGTAAACATGTGAAATAATTTTATGCCAGGATAGACAAGTAGTCTTTTATTTATCTTTTAAATACTTAATCTTTTAAAAAGGTTGATGAACAATAATTAATCATGCTAAGTAATTACGGACTTCTTGAAAACAGACAGTTTTCAAAAATGTTCTTGGTAACCAACATAAGTACCTGGTAACTTAGTTATAGATTTATTAAATACGGAGGAGTAAGAGGAATAATGTCATATATGAATATGACGAGAATGACCATCAAGGAATATTTTGCCTTTTTGAGCAGCGGCGCAGGTTCAGTAGAACCATTGTAATTATAAATGTATTAACTCTTTAATAAGACATACTGCCATATTGCATTTCAGCCAAATTGGGCCGACACGTCCGGAGAACCATTTGTTCTCAAAATACTGGCTACGCTGTTGCGTTTCGTTCGGTTGGTGAATTTCCTTTGGCCCACTGCTGGATAGGGAAAAGGAGGGCAATGCAGGCATCTGGATTTTAATAGCTATGGTTATCGGTAGTCATAAGGCTCCGACTCAGTTTGCCTCCTTATAGAGTTAAATCGATTTAAAATTCGCAACCAATACGAAACTGCAATGACTCTAAATTGCAACAGCTTTAGTTTGAATCCATTTTGTTTTAGCTTGGAAGAATTAACTTCAATTTTTACATTCACATACGGTTTAGATTGGAATCTAAATGTGTGCTCCGGGGAAATCAGGCTTACTGTGACTACGGCACTCGAAATGCCATTTCGGTACCAGTTGTTTATATGGATTCGAACTGGTTTACACGTGGACAAAGCAGAGGGAATACGTTAGTTTTGTGAATGATACATGTATACTTTGGTAGAGGATGTTTTTCCAAAACCCCTGGCTGAAAATAAAATATTTTAAAAGAGAATAATAACTCCTCGAGTTTTCGTCGCTGCGCTTTAGTTAACTATCGGGATAAATCATGTTATTTACTTGTTTGGTTTATTTTATATCATTTATTTTATGCCTTCGCCGCTTAAGCTTTCGTCTCTTTTGTTTGCACACGGAAGCTAATTAAGCTATCTCATCAAAATTATGTGAAATGGGCAAAGCGAGCGTGGAAATTATTTTCGGATGCCTCGTCTTAAGATTAACAGTTGCATTAAAGTTCCTGCTTTTTATGTGGCTTCCTCTATATTAGCGTGTTTTTGGTTTTAACGTTGTAACAAAGAATTTGTTTGCACATTTGCTCATTTGTGAGCAAGTCACATCCCTGATTTGTAAAATGAGAGTGTTAATGGTACGGAAGACATCTTGTCTGAATTTAGTAATGTATAAAAGTCGTCGCCAACTGGATTCAAACCTAATGTCACGTAAAGCTGAATCGAATACCGATAAGATAAAAGGATTTCAACTTCATGAATCAGATTTTGTTTTTTGCCCGATAAAAATGATTTATGAGTCTTTAAGTATATAACAATCAAACATATAGGTTGTATCTCCTGTTAAATCAACAGAAAAATATATGATACGACTATGGTTCCTCTTGAAAGAGCATAATCCTTGCTTAAAAGTTTGCAATAAAAATGAAATGCGGGAGGGTGTTATGGGTGGAGCTTTCCTGTGTTATAGTTAGACCCGGGACCCTTCCTTACAAAGGGCTAAAGGTGAGTTGCAATGTCTTAGGGTTGGGGGTTGCTACGGTCTATCCCGGGAGTCCCACTTATTCCCTGCTAGTCACAATAAAAAAAACTTTAAAATGTATGTTATGCAAGTAATAAAGAGTTTAAATTCTATAGAGCAATTCATAGACAAATGTCGCTGATATAGATAAATACACTTTGAAGCTCATAGTAATTTTACTTTTTTATTTAATTTAAAGTTGCCAAAGTAAGCTTATGCATCAAAACAACCACAAACTTTAACAAACGTTGAACTTTATAATTCTTGTATACACGAAAGTCTGGACAAAAAAATTTAAACTGCTACAAAAACTTTTAGAGTCAGAATCGTAAATTAAAGTGAAGAACACAAAGAAATAGTTATTTGTGCAACAAGAGAGCAAAGTTATTTTTTGTTTCGAGTTCTGATTTTGAGTCCCGAGCAAGCGAAGGACTCTATGATTGATTCACGAGCGTAGCGAGTGAATCAAATTAGAATCCTGAGCGTAGTGAGGGACTCAACAGCACGAGATGCAAAAAACTTTGCTCTCATGTTGCACACATAATTTTTCACCTCAGCAGTGAGAACACATAATATTACTTAGGAGATATGGAAATGAACACCAATAGATTTAAATAACGTTTAACACATTACGCTATACACTATTTTTATTTATATTCCCGCTATTTTTTAAATTGCATTTTAATACCGCGTCCCTGGTGTTTATTTTTCAAATATAACTTATAATATAAAAGCTTTATTTTTAAGATTTCTCCTTCTTCTTCTTCTGCTATAACATTGTCGAATAAAAATGTATTGGTTTTATATCAATTTTATACTATTAATCAGACTCATTTTTATTAAAATCCAATTATAAATTAAAAATAATATTGAAAAATAACGTAATTTCTTTATTAGAAATAATTTAAAGTTATTTTTCATTCAATATAAAAGGAAACTCATAATACCCTATAAATTACGCGTTTCCGAACGTGATTTCTTTGAGGTCGAATTCCGAAATCAAATTTCGAAGGGGTTTGTTTTTTCACTCGCTTTTTTATTTGTGTTCTGTCTCTTTCGCATGCATGGATGTGAATGAGACAGAGCACAGTAAAAACACGAATTTTTCAAATTCATGGCTGAACAATGTCAATTCGTGACACTGAAGATTGAAAAATTAAAAAGCTACTTTGTCTCACGCTCGAATCAAAATCGCATTTTGTTCACTGTTGACTCGCAGCAAAAGCGGTATGTTTGAGCTGCTGAGGTGAAAAAGTATTTTCATTAATTTAATATTCCAATACCCTTACTCGGGGATCGGATTATGCAAATGCATCATAAATTAAAAGTTCAAAAGTAATTCAAACTTGTATAATTTGCAGGTGCTGTAAAATTGAAAGATAATAAATTATGGTGATGAAGGTTGGAAGGGGAATGATAGGTTTATCATCATCAAGCCTTATCCGTCCTGCCCCCGTAGACAAGTGGCACAAACGCTAAACGAATGGAATAGAATAGAATACATATTGTATGGGAATGACACTAGCTTACGACATGTAATTTGACAGCTAGTCTCATTCCCATAGACTATTCTATTCTATTCTATTCATTTAGCGTTTGTGCCACTCGTCTACTGGGGCTGTTATATTTCGACTCATCCAAGGAAAGCTAAGACGGCCGATCCCTATCATAAGATGCAGGGCTAGTTAGCCTCATAGTAGTTGGGAGGATGCCTTCCGTGAAGTTGCTGGATCCGGTGGGATTGTTCAATTCATCATCATCATCATTTGAAATGTTAGTCGGATAAAAAATATTAGTGAATATTTTGATGATTATGAATATTATGGCCGGTCCGTGATGGATGTGGATGGCAAGATAGGTCATCTTGGCGTTCATTGAGGGAGGCCTATGTTCAGCAGTGGACGGATAAAGGCTGATGATGATAATGATTAATATTGTAAAATGACGCTATATTAACTAATGACGCTCGTTTATTTTTAATCCTAGTGCCAGCAGTTGTTCTTATGATTTTTTATGTTAAGTTAAAATAGAGTGTTTAATTTTTTACTATCAGCCCGGGGTCTTTACGCACATTAATTTCTTTCTGAGGATCTATCATGGCTGATATGTCTGTCCTTTATTTATTTGATTAAGTCTAATCTATAGATATCTGCTTTGCATCATCAATATGCATCCAGCTAATCACATGTTTACCAAATGCTAATGGGAATTACGATACAGGTTAATTATGCAACGTTTGTGTGCGTCAACTAACAATCGTTAGTCGCTGTACTATAATGACTATTAGTTCTACTGCTGCTTACCTCCTCGAAATTGGGTGAGGAATTAGACTTCTTAGCTTGTGCCAATTAAAAGTGTCAACGCTACATTAAGATCAGGCGGTATTTTGCGGATTTTCATTATTCATAAAATTATTTCATTAATTTGCAATAATTCTGAGAACTAAGCAGTCTCTACAACAAATATGTGAGTGCACGCATATGCGTGCATACACTGCGTACACTCACATGCACCGCTACCACATATCATCATTATCAGCATTTATCCGTCCACTGCTACCACCACACCGATTGCAGGACTGGAATTATAATTACGGGAAACAAAACTTTATCTTCATGTAAATTTCTTTCCAGGAATTTCCATCCTAATGGATGAAGGAGTTGACGCTTAGGCATCCCGTGGGGGAGTCCTACATACCCACCCGGGGAGACCCACTCCCCAGGCGGGTATGTGGGACTGTGAGGGGTGTGGGAGTGCCACCAATGTCTTTCCCAACATCGGGACAGTACAATTAACCAGGTTCCGTTGTCGTCTCTTGCCTCCTGCTTTTTTGCGCCCTCTTCTTATAAGAGGAGTACGCCGTACGAGGAGCCCCTCGGCTCAATACACTTCGCCCATGGTGATGGTTTCACCCTAGGCTACTGAGCTCCACCACCACGACAAGGCTTGAATTACAAACAATAGTGAATTCACAATTGGGTTGTCAGTGTCATGCCGTCACGGCATGCGAATAGATTTCCCTTCCATGGCGCGCTAAAGATATTTCCCATCAAAGATAGTGTGGTAATAACATTCACGTGCAAATCAATTTTCCCTAAATGCTATTAGCGAACGTGGAAAATATATATTTCTGGTTAGAAAATAGCTCGTGTAATCCTTGCGATCGTGGATGTGAGAATCAAATTTATTTTGCTATAAAGATGATCTCGGATATATATTTTGTGAGGATGTGTAATTTTGTTCATGGCGTTAGCATTTCCATTACGAGGTGATAGGCAATTATTACTTTATGATAGCGGTGTTAATCTTAGCGACGCGAACAACTTTTAGCCTAGATGTATAAATAAAAGATTTTTATTTATGAATCTGTGTTTTAGCCATTCTAGTGGAATTAGTCTTATATGAATGTTTGTATGCTTTGTTCTAAAGGGACAGCATCGTCATCATCAGCCTTTATTCGTTTATTGCTGAACATAGACCTCCCTCAATGAACGCCACGAGAACCGATCCAAGGCTTAAGTGTTGCTTCACCACTCGACCAGGCTGCCGACATATATACCTATAATCGGTGGTGCAAAATGCGAGTTCAGAACCAGGAAACCGAGTGTTCAGCAAGGAACAGAATCTTCTGTTCTTTTTTCATACAGGATTTTTAAGTAAACGGAGAGTCAATTTATCTGGCGCTAAAGGTGACTATCATTTATAAATATCTACTATTTTGCAGGAGGCTCATCCTTAAAGGCATAAGTTGCGTTTCGTCGTTGTTACGATAAATACGGTATTCTTGGTGCATATCGTGTGTTCGTATGTGTACAAATATAACTAACCTCAAGAAGTTTTCTGTTGAAATTTATTGTGGGAAAATGTGGCTTTGATTGAAGATTTTTTGACAAAAATATGTTAATAGAATGAAAATCATAAGACTCCACGCTACAAACGACGTTAAATGAAAACGACTTGATAGAAAATAGAATTGTTACAGAAACAATATTTCTCAGCAGCTCGAGATTGTAAAAGGAAATGCAAAGAATTCAAATCCCAAGCGGAGCGAGCGAATCTTTGGAACTTGGCCTTGTTGATATTCTCACTTGTAAATTGTAATTCTTAATACAATGTCACTGGTGTTTTTTAAAATAGCAGCTAATAGAAAACAGCTAATTTTGCCGTTTCCAATGCCCCAACATTTTTTACTTCCCTCTGCTAGCCCATTTTACGACTGTGTTCACGTTTTTACGTGACTACGGTAAAGATTATGATTTTAGTAATCTATACAATGTATGTTTTTAATATTCTAATGAAAGCCATGATGGATGAATCTCTGTCCGCTTCAAAGCAGGACCAGTCACCGGTAGGAGAGATGCTCCTACCGGTGACTGGTCCTGCTTGTTCCGGCCGGATTGTCTGGCCGGATCATTTTGCTTGTTTCTCCCGTGAAGGAGCTTTGCTGTGTTCCAGAGTAGGACAGTATAGGCAGAGTAATTACTGACATATTTATGGGCGACGTCGAACACTTGTCACCAGGTCGTACGTCTACCCGTTTGCTTATCCAACTTGAGCCAATTAACATTAAAAAGTCAATGTGCAGAGGTTGAAGTCCTATTAAGCAAAGGAAAGGATCTAGCAAGACATTATCAGCTTGGATTGAAGAATTCAATCAATCAAAGAAAATACACGAGTAAGCTTAGGTGAAGCTGCATTTTCACTGCATATTATTGATGCTAAAAAAGTATGATTAACGAAGTACTTTTGAATATACTTATCAATAATGCACATATATTAACGTGAAAAAAAAATCCAATTTCATAAATTAATTGGAAGCGAGTTCAGGGACGTAGTAAATATAGATTTTAATAAAGCTGAGAGGTAATGTGTCTGGCCGTGTTTGCGATCGCATCGCGTGCTGCCAGCACTTAGGCAGGACCGCCCTTGGCAGCTAGAGTCAACTGCGTAATTTAATTTGATTCGCCATGTCGTCGATACGCCGTGGAATATTAAATGGCTCGTATGGAGCATGATATATTGGGCATTGGGTGTATATTGTTTATGTTCTGATATTTATTTCTAAAGCAACTTATACATAGGATATTGACATTAGTAGGACATTATTTATCTAGGATAAAACGAACCCCTAATTATTTATGT
This sequence comes from Lycaena phlaeas, assembly GCA_905333005.2. Taxonomy (NCBI): domain Eukaryota; kingdom Metazoa; phylum Arthropoda; class Insecta; order Lepidoptera; family Lycaenidae; genus Lycaena; species Lycaena phlaeas. The sequence continues at coordinate 14,059,653 of HG995174.1, read as the reverse complement.
ATGCTGTGTATCCAACTCATTTCGATACACATATTTATAATGTTTACGAGTATTTTATTTTTATTTTTTATATTATGGGCTGGACCTTGAGTAAAAGGTGCCGGTTCGATCCAGGCCCTCTGTGGTGTACTGGGTTTTTCTAAACGTCTAAATGCACTTGAACACGAGACTATCGTTCGCTCACCGGTGAGATTCAAAGTCTTTAAAGATGTGTGAACTTCACACATCCTGTATTGGACTAGCGCACTCCTTGCCTGATTTCAAAGAGAAGACCCGTGCCCAGCAGTGGGACATACAATTATATGGGTTGATACTTTACCTTTTCTCTCAATGTGTATCTCTATAGATTATGTTTACAGATTTATCCCGTTTGACTTAGTCCATGTCACTAACTATAGTTAGGGAATGTCTGCATCTATTGTTAAATATACAAAAAACAATACTGACTTTGTTATACCGGTTCAAGTAGGCTTTAGAACCATCGTTAGATTAATTTGACATTTAACCTTGTAAGTAGGTATAATAAAACTAAATTGTAGTTTGTTTTTTATTGGATTGCTCATTTGAGTTTAATTTACTCAAGACTAAAGATAGCATCATATTTAATAGATTTTGAACCTTTGTAAAATGATAGGTAAATACGCAACAGCGAAAATTTGAAAAGGTACTTTCGAAAAAGGCTGCGACTTTATAAAGGCCTGAAATGAATTACAATTTGACTCACGTACAAACGGCTGTTACAGTGAATTTTACACGTATCGCCGTCTGTCGTACTAAAGGATCTTATTCATCACAGCTGTGCCTATAGAAAAAGTTTTCCCTCGTAAACCTTACTAGATATTTACTACCAAACTCCAGCTGGTTTTATCAAACTTTTGTTATTGATTCCTTTAATTCTTGGACTTTTACTATAAGTATTGGATATGACAAAAAAAAAAACTTTTTCCGCTAAAACTTTCTAAAACGGAATGTTTACATAATATTGTGTCCCTCATGTTTATTTCGCGTAGTATTTGGTCATTTTCTTGAAATATGACATTTTTTTTTGAATAGTTATAATAGTAAAAATAACCATTTTATTAAAATAACTAAAAATTTGTTTTAGGGATTTTACTATGATTTCACTATATATACACTTACACCTTTGTTAGCCTTTGTCAAGGCTACACGTAAACATTAGTTGGTTAGTTCATTATTGATGGAAAAGAGGATAAGAGATTTGCAATGCCAGCACAAGCAGTTCGTTTTAAATTGTAAAGGTAAAAAAGTTCATCTCAATGCTAATACTTCATAGCTCTAAGCTCTGGACTGCAAAAGGGCTTAAGCCAGTGGCCTCGCAATATTATTTACAATTTAAATCGTATTGAAAACGAACAAAACTTTATTACTCGCTCCATCCGTAAATAGTTTTGTGCTTTTTTCGTATCGATTTTTTTAACTCCTAATATTTATTCCTTTACTTGATTGATTCGATATTCAAAGTTTCGATTCTTAAAATTCGTTAATAGTAAATAGCACAGAAGTATTTACGAAGAAAACGAACAGTATAAAAATACAAACATTGTTCCAAAAATATGTTATTATTATCAAATGTCGCATGCGTCGCCACACCATAATAATATGTAAATTTATAGGCAAGCGTAACACAGATAAGGAGCTAGTGACTTAGTGGTAATAGCCGCACGGACCGATTCACCAGGTTAAACAACGCTTGCCGAGGTTGGTCCGTGGATGGGTGACCATCTTTACATACCGAGACTCCTCCGTGGCTCGGAAAGCACGTTAAGCCGTTGGTCCCGGCTGCCATTCGTGGATCTTTGACAATCGTTACGGGTCGTCGGAAGCCCGGGAGTCTGACAACCAGTCTTACCACGGGGTATACAGTAGTATAATAAGACCCAGTTACTGGATGGTGGAGGTCAGATAAGCAGTTGCTCCATTTAAAATACTAGTGTTCAGCTGAAACCGGTTAGATTTTTAGCCCACACCAAAAAGTATAGTTGGACAAGTACTAGGCAGATGATGAGTTACCCCCCACCATGGTTCAGGCCTTGTCGTGGCGGTGGGGCACAGTAGCCCAGGGTGACCCAAACACCTTGGGTGAAGCGAATTGAGCCAAGGGGGCTCTTTGTACCCCTCTTATAAGAAGAGGGGACAAAAGAGCAGGGGGCAAGGGGTGAGGATGGGAACCTCACCTCATTGTACTGTCCAGACGTTGGGAGTGGATGTTCTGTGGTGCGGGGCAATCACTCTGTGGAGGTGGCGTCAGTCCCCTGAGGGACTGACTAGCCGTCGAGGTGCCCTGTTGCTTGTAGATCCGGGGCACCTCACCAAAGGCGGCATTGGTGGCACTCGCCGGGTTTTAGTGGGTAGAGCTGCGTCTACTTACCATCTTTCAGTCCCACATACCCGCCTGGAGAGACCCACTCCCCAGCGGGATGCGTCAGTGCATTTCCCGGCGTAAAAGAAAAAAAAAAAAAAAAAAGATGATGAGTTACCCGTAGCACAATTTCTTATGAATTAGCGCAAAAGCAACACAAAACGCATCCAACAAGTATGTGTATAAAATAATCCACAAAAGATTTCTGGAACGACAATGGCGAGGTGACATCAGATTATTTCTGTATCTAATCAAACGCAGTCGAGTCAAGGGCACCAATAATAAACAAGTCAGTCACAAAAAAGTCCAACCAGCAGTACCGCGCGTAATATCGCGTGTTTTGTTCTTATATATTGTTATTAATGATTCAATATTCTGTAACTGAATGCATTAAATTTATTAATGTAAACTAAAAACAAAACGTGTAATACAATTTGTGTGTGTGTGTTTATGTAAGATTGAAGATAATGCTTGTTCGACGAGCGGTTTCTAGTGTTTTGTCGCTTAATAAACAATGTATAAGGTTAGTGTACGTTTCATATTAAACATAATGTGTTTCATAGCCAGCAACCAGTCACCACTGCGCCGACGCAATGTTGAACGATGGTATCCTCGCCTGATTTTGAGGAGGAGGCCCGTAGGCACAACATTAAACATAAACGTATTATTGTTTATGTTTAATCACAAAAGTTGCGTCTCGAAGTATGTCAAAGATATATATTTGACACAAAAAGAATCACCAGACTGCGATTAATAACAAACACAACTAACGTGGACATAAAAGCTTTTGAATTTTTTTGAAAGTTGTTAAAATTCTATTAATATTTACTTTATTATTGTGTTTTAAATGGCCATGTCAAGAATGTTTAATAAAATATAATATGCATACATACAGGTCCGTGGCAATAAGTAGCGCAATAGAGAAAAAAGAAGAAGAAAATGTGAAATCATGGCGGGAGATCCCGGGGCCCTCATCCCTGCCCGTTATTGGACAGTTACACCACTTCCTACCGGGCGGTAAAAAATATAGTTTAGCTAAGTATTCAATGTTTATTGATGGAAAACGCAAATAGAATAGAAGATTATTTTTGAATGTTAGTCTGATATAAATAATAAAGTTCGGCTAAAATAACAAAATATAATTGCAATTAAATATAACTTGCATAATAAAAAGTTTTTGCCCAGTGTAAATAAAACACAATCCATTTTTTCTGGTCTTCTTGAATTATTACATCGCATAAAAGTCAAATATATCCGATACGAAGTATGTAAATATTATACAATCAATTCAATCCAAAAATAAATTATTCAATATTTACTATCTAACGTATATAATATTATGTGTTTTTTAAGCCATCAACACAAACCTTACTCAAATTAAATCAAAGTTTTTTTTTTATAGGAGATTTTTACAACATGGGCCCCGAACTAGGAGATGTGTTTTTCCAGAAGTTTGGGCCAATAGTTAGATTAGATGGATTCTTTGGTGGCCAGCCATTAATATTCGTACTAGATGCGGAGACCTCGGCATATGTAAGTCATTTGAAGTTAAGCTGCAATATTTCAAAGCAATTTTAAGATATATATATATATTTTTTTGAAATTATTAGTCGTTTTAAATGCATTTTTTTTCTCACAATTTTTTTATTTTTTATGATTTAAAGTAAATCTCATAAAAAAATATTTCAGGTACTTCGAAGCGAGAATTGGTTACCATTACGTCCAGGATTTCAAGTTTTAGAATACTTTAGAAAACATGTGCTAAAGAAAGGCAAAACAGAAGAACCGACTGGCCTTTTAACAGAGTAAGCCAAAATGTACTTTTGATATTTTCAATATGACTGAATTCTGCTTATCTATTTGATTTAGCAGATAGTGTTATTGGCGAATATTGTCTCTGAGACAAGATATATAAATTACCTTAACAATTTGTTTTGTTTTTTATCTGACCTGAACGTATAATACATGCGAGGACGTATAGGTACTGCCGTTGTCATGTATTTAAAGATATGGCTATCATATCATTATGTGCAAAATGCATACACTTACATGCACATGTGCAAGTAGTAGGCAAGACAAAATGTGAATTGACTCGCACATTTGCACGGGTACTGGTAAGAGCAATGCGCTCTAAGTGCTCTTCAGTCTTCAGCATGGGTACCCATGGCAGGAATGCTCTGTAACGTGCTCTTTTGCGTGATACCGATGGAATGGATCAGTCACGTTTCCTGGGCTAGTTTCAGGTGAACTACTTAATTTATGTACGCGGACGATGTCGACAACTTATCAGTTATCATATAGGCAGGTCATCAGTTTACTATCAGCATATCAGCATCTAGCATAAAAGATTCACACAGCTCAGTTAATAGAAATTATATAAAAGTACCATTTTCGCAGCCAAGGCGAGCCATGGAAGAAATTTCGCTCCACTGTCAATCCGATATTATTACACAGCAAAATTATCAAATTCTACACTTCGACGCTAGATGAAGTTGCCAAGGATATGATCGCCAGGTAATATATTATTTTAGGATAGTACATTATTATTAATAAATTAAATATTTTTATTTTGATTACTTTATTAACTTTGATATTAATTTATTTTAGAATGAGATCGAAGCGTAATGAAGAAAATATGTTGGATTGCAAATTCGACGACGAAATGAATTTATGGTCGTTTGAATCGATAGGAGTGGTCGCGCTTGGTAGCAGGCTGTATAGCTTCGACCCCAATGTTCCAGAAGACGATCCAGCTAAAAGGCTGATAAAGAACGTTCATAACCTAATGGATGTATTCATGAGTCTGGATTTCCGCCCGAGTCCTTGGAGATACATTTCGACCCCAGCATATCGAAAAGCAATAAGATTATTACATGAACAAATCGAGTATGTATTACACAGTATTCTTTAGCTAGAATTTAGACATGGAAATTATAATTTGGAATGACTGCACTTTCTGTGTACGATATACTTACTTTTATTATTATTATAAAGTTTAATATTACTTATTTAAATAATAATTAATAATATTTAAAAAATATCAGCTAGCAGCAGATACTAAATCAATGCAGCTTTGTCATTGACTTGATCCACATTCCATGATCGAATATTCTGTATTATTAAAGAGCTTACGATCTCACGTAAAAGTGAAAACAAAATGCCTGTTGATTCAGCCCTATATTATGCCCTAATATGCAACTGATCTCCTTGAGATCGTTACTGGACAGAGGCTAAATACAGACTAAACTAAGAAATACCTAATCCTGTCTATTACAGACTTAATACTTATTTTATTAACAAGGCTATGAAACAATTGAAAGACAAAAGTAAAGAGGGAGAAGGTGAGAAGAGTATATTAGAGAAATTAATGGACATCGATCCGACCGTAGCCGTTACAATGGCGAGTGATATGTTGTTTGCTGGCATTGATACGGTAAATGCTTGAACATCACGTTATATCTCTCTTGCATATAATATTAATTAATTTAATCCAACAAAGGCAATTTTAAAAACTTTCGCACTTTTAATGAAAAAAACAGCTTTGTTTGTATTACGTACAGCTTTTAATTGAAGAGTGTACAATAAGAAAGTGAATTTAACTGTCTGACTCGAGCAATTTAATTTTTCATATTTCTCCACATTCTCATCATCCTTTGACATGATTGACCTTCTTTTTTTTTTGTTGTCGCAGAGGAAATCATTTTCGGACCATACCAGGGCCTTAGGTAGGCGCGCTAGCGTGTGTTGGGTTCACTGCCCCACTAAAACCGCTGCGTGAGCCTTTAGCCGCTATTTGAGGGACCTGGATCTGCTGCAGGAAACGGGAAACCCTCGGCGACAAGACATGATTGAACTTGACATTAGCTAGCTAGTTTTTTAAATATTGTAACAGACGTTATGGCTGAATATAATTTAGGCCATTAGTTGTTGTTGTTTAGTAAATAGGCTAGGCTGTTGATTGAACGACTATTTAAGCTAGTTGGATATTCAATTATAGATATTTATTAGTTAAGATTTTTTATATGAACGTAGACGTTTTAAATCTGCCAGGTGTTCCGTGATGGCCAAATTTTAGCTATTTTACCTATTTGTTTGCTATTTCTAGTCTGCCACTGTGATCACCAGTGCTCTATATTTGCTGGCCAGAAATCCTGACAAGCAAAAGAAATTGCGTGAAGAGGTTATGTTAGATAGCGAGAAAAGGGTATACACTAAAGCGTGCATCAAGGAAACTATGAGGTTGATGCCTGTTATATCCGGAAATCTTCGACAGACATCAAAAGATTATAATTTGTTGGGATATAAAATTCCCAAAGGTGTAAGTACTAAGTATTAGTCTCACGCTCTCACATTTTTTACGGTTATGAGTGGTTTTCAGGTACCATTTTAATGATTTAGGAGTTACACTGCAAGGATATCTTGGTTTCAAAAGAAAGATAATACGTTAAACTCCAGTATAATATTATCAAAATATATAGCCTATATCTATAGCCCCATAGTGAGCTTAGAATGGCTATATATTATGTGATCAAAACACTTGTTTAGTAACGATAAATATAATAAATTTAAAGGGAGATATGCTTTGTCTTTTTGCGTGGTATTTTGAAATTGATTTTAAACTAACTTTCCTTTGAGTTAGAGACTTGACCACAAAATCAAAGTCACAAATTCTGACTACAACTCTGATTTTTTAATCTGAAATTTGCATTGCAATTGAAGAAAATAGTAAAATGAAAAATACCTTTTATTTTGTTATATATGGTAAGTATATTGAATTCTTTCCATGAGTTGTGTATTTACTTATGTTTTAGATGAACTTAACATTTGGACATCAGTTCCTCAGCGTGTCGGAGAAGCATTTTCAAAGGCCGTCCGAGTTTATTCCGGAGAGATGGATCGTTGATAAATCAGACCCACTTCATCATGGTCACGCCCATCCCTTCGCCTACAGTCCCTTTGGGTTCGGAGTCCGCAGTTGTATTGGTTAGTAATTCATGCTTTAAGAACTTTACAGTAATAATAATTGAGAAGTGTATTTAAAAACAACATTTTTCTCTTTTGTTCAGTTCAAAGGATATTTTCAGAGTTAATAATTCTTAGGCCATTGACCGTCATAAAGAGAAGGTTTCAGTTGCTTTTAAACTTTTGAGTGCGTTAGACGTGTACTGCTTAACGCGATCACTGTTTATCGTAACTTGTTTTCGATCGACCGGCGAGCGCTAGTTGCCGCGCGCCGGTCTGTATACGTTAGTAGATACTATTGTAAAATGAGTGAGCAAGAGTTAATGTTGTTGGAAGACGAGAATGAGATGGAGAGTGGGAATGTGGAGCAGGTAGAATTTAGTGGTGAAGAGTTAATACAAAATACAGATGAGAACTTACACAATATAAACATAGAATTAGAGGAGGAGAATGATGATGCTAATTGGACATCAGTCGGAAGAGAAAAACGGAGAAAGGTGGAAAAAATAGATATATGTATATCAAGTATAGAGAAATTACCGAAACAATTTGCGCTGGCTAAGTTACTTCACTGTGAGAATATATTGGGTATTAATCGTGTCAAGTATATAAACCCCTTTAAAGTTATAGTAAGTTTTAATGATATTTCAAGAGCCGAAAGACTATTATTATGTCAACACTTTAAGGAGAAAGGGTGGCGATTGCAGAAAACTTGGGAAGTAAATTCATCGTTCGGTATTATTAAAAATGTTGATATGGAATTATCCGATGAGGAGTTGTTAAAATGTTTACAAGAATGTAATGAATCATCGGGGATCCTAGGAGTTAAAAGATTAAGTCGTAGATGTTCCGAGTCGGGGTGGATTCAAAGTGAAACTGTACGCATATGTTTTAAAGGAAATAATTTGCCAGCTTTTATTAAAATTTTTAATTTACAAGTTGTCGTCGAGCCTTACGTGTTCCCCGTGACGCAGTGTTCCCGGTGTTGGAGGTTCGGCCATACTATTAAACTTTGTCCGTCTTTAAAAGTTATTTGTCCCAAGTGTGGTAATAATCATGACAATTGCGAAGCTACGACTTATAAATGTGTGAATTGCAAGGGGCCACATATGTCTTTAGTAAAATCTTGCCCGGCGTATATTAAAGAAAAGAAGATTAGATCACTTATGGCCGAGTTTAATTGTACATACCGACGAGCATTAACCATGTATGTACCGCCATTTTCTCCGCAACACAACCAATCTGTTATAAATAAACAATATCAGCCTTCTAGTTCTGTTTCATATGCGATGGCAGTTAAACAAAATGATTGTCATAATACTGCTCAAAATAAAAAAGATAATTCCATTGATGATCACAGGCAAGAACGAAATAAACGTAAACAGCCTAATGCGATGGTACCGGGAGGAGAAGGCCGCTTGGATCGTAACTTATCCTTATCACTGGAGACTATTGTGTCGCATCACTCGTCGCACTCGCATACAATGCACATCGAAGCCGCCACCGTTGCCGACGTACACGCAGTTAATACTGAACGGGGTGCGAGCGACCGGCACGACCGGCGCGACTGTCGGGAACACGTCTATACTACGCTACCTACATCTGATAATATACCTTCTATTAATGTAACATCGAATAACGATTGTGATAGCCGTAAACAATCAGATTCAAATGTGAACTCTGAGTGTAAGACATTTAAGGATTTAATTAGTAAAATATTTAATATTGTTTTTTCGAAACATATTAGTACTGCTGAGAAAACTCAAAAAATTGTATGTTCTATTTTAGAGTGGTTTATACCGAAAGTTTTGAATAACTTCTCAGATGCGTCAACATTAAACAAATTGTTCGATATTACATTTAGCTCGACTAATGGCTAATAACAATAATATTACTGACGTCGTCGTATTTAATATCTTGCAATGGAATGCTCAGAGCTTAAGGCCAAAATTGTCATTATTTATGGATCTTTTAAATTTAAATAAAATTCATATAGCTGTGGTGAGTGAAACCTGGTTGGATTCTAGTATCCATCTAAAGGTATGTAACTATAACATTTTTCGAAATGATAGGCAAGATAACTATGGGGGCGTATGTATTTTGACACATAAATCTATAAAGGCGCAGTCATGCAACATAAACTATTATAACGAGGACATTCAGGTTTTACATTTAAAAATTTTTAACTGTGCCCGGATTAATAATGTAGTTGCAGTTTACTGCCCTCAGTGGGTTCGTACCCGTAAAACTGACTGGGATTCAATATTTAGTCAATTTAACAGGAAAAGCTTAATCTTAGGAGATTTTAACGGACATCATTTTACATGGTCCTATAAAACCGATACGCGAGGCTTGCAGATCTACGATTCCATCAGTGATTGTAATCTAATCTCTTTAAACGATTGCAGTCATACACGTATGAAATTAGTGTCAGGAAATATTCAACAGAGTTCACCAGATATTTCATTGTCAACAACAGATATTGCATGTTTCTTTAACTGGAAAGTCACAAATGAGTCCTTAGGAAGCGACCACATGATAATTAATATTTCTTCAGAAATTTCCTATCAAAATAATTATTTAAAAAAACGTAATTTTAAGTTAGCTGACTGGGACTCCTATAAAATTTCTCTTGAAAGCACATTTAACAATTTAGATTTAAGAAGAGACCCCCAAATTGTGTACGACGATTTCGTTAGTAAAATTAATGAAGCAGCAGACTTTTATACTCCGTATTTTAAATTGAACCTCAATCCTACAAGAAAGTTTGTCCCTAAACCGTATTGGAGCCCCAGTCTATCCCACTCAGTTGCTAAACGTAGATTAGCTTTGTCTAATTTTCGTAAAAATCCCACCCCGTCCAATTTAATTATATTAAAATCATGTATTAGAGAATCACAAAAATTAATTCGAAAGGCATCATCTGAAAATTGGCATAAATTTTGTGATTCATTAAATGCTGCTTCATCACCAAGTGAAGTTTGGAAAAAAATGAAGTGGTTAAAAGGTAATAAAATCCAAAATTCTTACTTAGATAAAAATAAATGTGATTTATTATTAAATAACTTGTGTCCGCCGTTTGTGACCCCTTTAAAACCCTTCTTTAATTCATTCAATTGTAAATTAGAATCCCCCATAACTTTACATGAATTGAAAAAATCAATAAAAACTAGTGATACCACCCCAGGTGCTGATAATATTTCATTTTCAATGATCAAATATTTACCAGAAAATGGATTAAATATTTTGTTGCATATACTTAATATTATATTATCATCAGATTTCATACCAAAACAGTGGCGTGATATATCCATAGTTCCGATCCCTAAGCCAGGTCGGGACCCTACTTTAGCCTCGTCTTTCCGTCCTATTAGTTTATTATCTTGCGTCTGTAAAATATTTCACACTGCTCTTTCTCGAAGACTCGAATGGTTTTGTGAACGCAATGATATTTTTTCGAATAAAATGGTTGGTTTTAGAAAATCTAAGTCTTGTTATGATGGTTTGGCCAGGCTGGTTACAAGAATTCAATCAGGTTTCTCTAAAAATTTATTTACTGTAGCTTGTTTCCTAGACATAGATAATGCGTATAATAATATAGATATTAGTGCGTTACTTTTAATATTAGATAGAGTTGGAATTGGAGCTCAAATATGTAATTATCTTTTCAACTTTTTACATTGGAGAATATTGCAGATTCGAGATGGCCAATACGGTGTTATGCGCTACACAGGCCTTGGATTAGCTCAGGGTGATCCTTTGGCACCACTACTGTTTAATATAGCGACTAAAAATATATGCAATGATATACACAATGTTCATTTATCGCAGTATGCTGACGATTTCGTTTTATATAAATTGGATAAAAATATTGAACACGCTTGTAATTCCATCCAAGATGCTTTAAATACTGTAGTTAATTTATTAGCTAACATAGGATTAACTGTTTCCCCTGTTAAAAGTAAATTATGTATCTTTAGGAAAGGTACGGACAGAAATTACGATACAAGTTCTATTCTCATTGATAACGCACCGTTGCAAATAGTTACTGATGTAAAATATTTAGGTATGTGGCTGGACCACTCATTACGATGGAACAAGCATATTAATGAATTAAATTTGAAAACCCATAGTTTCCTTAATATTTTTAAAGTATTAGCGGGTTCTGGTTGGGGTGTGCATCCCAAAAACTTACGAAGACTTTATATTGCGCTAATTCGGAGTCGATTAGATTTTGCTAGTTTCTTATATGATAATAGTTGTCATAGTAATTTGATAAAACTTGATAAATTGCAGAATCAGGCTATGAGAGTGGTAGGGGGCTTCGTTAAAAGCACGCCCATTCATGTGATGGAATCTGAACTTTGTTTACAGCCTTTACATGTGCGACGATTATACCTAGCAGGTAAATTTTGGCTTAGATCCGTATCTACCGATAACAATGAGACAGTAGAGGCTGTAAATGAATTACAAGACCTTGTATCTCGCAGATACTGGAGACGTAGGCGAATCCCCTTGCTAGTACAAATGCATGAAAAATTTCGGGATATTGATCTGCATGTATCGGAGCGGCTCGATATGTATAGTTTGGAGTATTGGACAAGTTGGTATGATTTAAATGAAGTAGTTAAATATAAAATTGAAGGAATAAATAAATCTAAAAAAATATACAATTCACTTTATCTAAATAATATTTGTTCATTATATATTAATAGTAAATTCTCATCTCATTATAAAATTTTTACGGATGGGTCAAAGGAACGGATTTATAATATACATCGTATGGGAGCTGCTTTTTATGACCCTCAAGCAGATAAATCTTTTAAATTTTTAATAACTGCCAACATGTCGATCATGTATCTTGAGCTCATTGCAATTTATGAGGCGTTATCTTACATAAAATCAATTAATTTTAAGAAATTTGTTATTCTGTCGGACTCAAAAAGTTCCCTACAACATTTGGCTCGGTGTACCTCTTGTGTGAGAGGAACTCCGATTGCCTACAATATAATCAAAACTATATTTGAGCTGAAGTCTGATTCCAAAGAAGTGACGCTTCAATGGATTCCTTCACATATTGGGGTAGTGGGGAATGAGATTGTAGATCAATTAGCGAAGTCTGCATCTTGCGACGGTGTACCTTCCAATGTTAAACCTATTTTTACTGATCACATTTACTTAGTTAAAGAACACTGTTTTAAGATATGGAAAGAGCATTTTGACATGAGATCAGTAGAAAAAGGTATCTGGTACAAGACAATACAGGCCGAGCCATGGAAAATTCCTTGGTTTGATAATTTTAATTTTAGTCGGAATATACTTGTTACTGCGTTTAGGCTTCGTTCCGGTCATATTCCACTCAATAAGTTTGCCTATATGATGAGAAGAGCTCCGACACCGCTTTGTACAGAATGTGGAGTAATCGAGGATGTAATTCATATTGTATTGGAGTGTGACCGGAACGAGGACTATAGATTTGATATAATGAGGAAAATCTCTGATTTGAAATGTACTGGTAGATGTAACGCTATACTGTCTCATCCTATGTCTGAAAAATCTATAGCTCTTTACAATTTGGTTGAAGTTGGCATACGACGACGGGGATGTTCTCAGTAATGTTGTTGTTTATTTTTTAGATTTATTATTTATGAAAAGGATTATAATATTATTGTATAAATATTTTGTAAAACTTAGCGATAAGTCATATGGAGCGACATTGTCAATTTTGATAAAGCTTCTCAATAAAGAAAAAAAAAAAAAAAAAAAAAAAAGAGAAGGTTCTTTTAGGACGCTATTGGTTAGGGCCAGAAAGTGAAACACAGGGACAGTTTTATTTTATGTCTTCAGTTAAGGAATTAGATGCTAGTTCCAGGTTCTTTATTCATGATCAGCCTGCAACCATCTGCCGGACAAAGACCTTGATGAGCACGAAGGCTGATGGCCTCTGCATGGAGCTCGTCTTAGGTTTCTTAGACGTCTGGCCATTGGCATCCGAATGTGGTTCCTGAACCGTATTGACCCAAACATGCTTCTCTTTATTTATGATGTACGTTGAGTACCTACTTAATAAATAGCCCTAGGTGGCCTGCCGGAAATGTATTTTTAAAACATTTTTAATATTCTTTTATAGTATTATCACTTATTTATATAATTGTTTTCAGGTCGAAGGATAGCTGAACTTGAGATAGAAATTTTCTTGACAAAACTCATTAAGAATTTTGAGGTGGGATGGTTTGGAGCGCCTCCTAAGATTAAAGCTTCGACATTAAACTACATAGCTGAACCTTATAACTTCACATTCAAAGATGTTTAAGCTGAAAGTACTCAAGGCTTTTGACTTATTTTTAACTTTTGTTACTCGCACTCGGAAGAAAGTTGTTCCTTACAAGTTCTAAAGTTATCAGAGTTATTATATACAAGATCTATGTCCTCTTTACCTAGGGTCCTAGGCACTAACCCTGAAATATTCAGATAGTATTATTGGGCCCCAGACTCTGGGACCGTTTCCCATTGGGCATTTGGCATTTCCCATGAAACATGCAATGAAACAATGAATTCATATAGATGACCCAATGTAATGTTTGTCTTACCTTACTTTAGAGATTGACCATGTACGTAGGCCGTAGTAGGCATGTCGATTCCTTTAAAAAAATCGATTTCCGATTCAATACGAATCGAACTTACTAGAATCGATTCTAGTTTATATCGAGCATTAAAAGATCGATTTTCGATTAATCGCGCCAATTTCAATCGAATTAATGAAAGCATTCATTATTATTACGTTATTTACACTATGATGCGTTCAAATTACGACTAAATACTTAAATTTTGCGTCCGACAACCGCAAAAAATTAAAAAACTAAATACCGCAGCCCGTTGAGGAATATTAATTTATAATTATTCTTTGAATTGATCGCATCGATTCGGGAGGTTTGTGAATCGATTCATTGAATCGATGTGGTGTTCAAGATCGATCTGAAAAATCGATTATATGACCTAAAAGAATCGATTTTTCGATTAATCGATTTAAAATCGACATGCCTAGGCCGTAGACTAAGGCGTAAATGGTAATTATTATTGGTAATGGTATATAACCTTGATAATGTGTTCTATTCTAATTGTTTACTGCTCAGTGTGATAATTATGAGCCAGTTCCTACCACTAGCGATGATAGCACAAAAACAATTGACACCAAAGAGATTGACTTAATTGAGTAAAATTTTAATTTTGTAGCGTAATGTTACGTGGTGTTTGTGAAAACCACAGACAATATTTGTTTAAGAAAACTATAATTATTATATGCTTCATTAAATTATTTTATAAATTTAGTATTTTAATTGTTTCACTTTCTTTATGTTTAGTTTAATTAAATTAAAAAACCTTAACATTCAATAAAGACCGATTAAATAAACTTAATAAAGTAAAACATAATCATCATTGACACATAATATGCGTGTTCCACTGTGGGGCTCGGGTCTCCTCCTCCAAATTAACCGAGGAAGATGTAGGGCCATAATTCATCTAATGGCCAAATGCGATGTAGTGAACTTCATACGCCCTCCTCACGTTTTCCTTCACCACTCAATGAATGAAGTTCGCGTGTTCAGGTGCATGTGGAAATTTATAAAAACTCTTTTTATGACACCACTATAGAGGCCGAGACCATAAACCCTCGAGACCGTAAAGATAACTTTCCAATCCTGGTTGTCCTTATAAGTCGTAAAAAATTACCTGTAAAATTTTGTACGCATGTTTAGATAATGCATTTATTTTTATAAGAATAAAAATAAAAAAAATAAGTATTACAAAATTCAATACAGAATAATCAACGCGCACTGCATTTTCTCCAAAAGAAATGAATAACAACGCGTTCATGTTTAGGATATTTACAGTTGCTAGCTGAATGTATTGCCTCCTGTGTAATAGCCGAATTTACGTGATATGTGTTGGCTAAGAGATTATGAGTTGGCGAGAACCCATTTCATGGTACGCTGCATTATTGGAATTTTTGGGAATAATAATTATTGGATTATTATTGTTTTTTTTATTATTATCATTTGTATATAATATGTTATAGTAAAACAACAAAGGATCCTCCCGAGGATATTGCCCACATGAACCACATTCCACTAATTCCAAATACATTCTACATTCATTACCAAAACTAATAATGTTACGAGTGTAACTGCAGCAGTTGCTAAATAGTTAGTTACTGTTAGGTTCTATTTTCTTGACTCTAAAGACAGGTTTTGGCGGTATTTTTAGTCCGTTGAAATATTGTCTCTGAAACATTTATGATACTAAATAATTTTGATTGAAGGTCCGTGGTTCTCATTCGAACATAAGATACATAGCTTGACAAAGCTTTACTAAAACAATGACCTATCCCTAAGCTATGTGTATTTATGTCCACAATTCATTGTCCAGTGCACACTGGCGGTGTTGATATAAATCATGCCTCTACACAATTTTGTGGTCCGGATTGAACTGCCATAAGGCCGTATTAAATAGGCCGCTGGTTAATCCGCACATGGGCAGCATAGGCCGGATTTATTCGCCATAAATTCATCGCTTAAGCATTCTTGTATCGAGATTTATTGAAATACAAACATTGTTTCACAAATATTTTATTATTATCATCATTATCGTTTCAGACAAATATTATGTAACTTGTATGACAAATATTATAGACAAGCAGCGTCCCTCGGTTTCACCCGCATATTTCCCATTCCCATGGGAGTACGGGGATAAATTGTAGGCTATGTATTATTCGGATGTGTACGCTATATTATTGTAGTTTCATTAAAATCCATTCAGTAGTTTTTACGTAAAAGAGTAACAAACATCCATACTTACAAACTATCACGTTTATTATATTAGTAGTATGTCTGCTCCTGGTCCAGGACTAGTTTATAATGTATTCATAGATAGCCGTAACACATTCGCGCACGAATTAGCTCATAAGCTGCACAAAACGCATTAAACAATGATATTAAAAGAATCCACAAATTTTATCTGTAACGATAATAGCGACGTGACATCATTATTTCTTGACCTAATCAAATGCAGTCGCGTCAAGGACACCAATTATAAACCAGTCACAAAAAGTCCAACTAGCAGAACCGTGCATCATATTTACTTCCCGGGTGCTTTTATATAATATCGTATCAAATGATTGAATATTCTCTAACTGAATGCATATAATTCGTTAAACTAGCTAAAATTTTAACGCGAGATCGAAATGCTCGTCCGACGAGTAGTGTCTAGTGTTGTGTCGCTAAAACAATGTACGAGGTAAGTGTGTTTATTAAACATATGTTGCATGGAAATAGTCACCAGCCCGCATTGCGCCAACGCAGCGGTAAATTATGGTCCTCACCTTTCGAGGAGACAGAATATTATTATAACAGTTGATACTTTTATTTTTTTACTTAGTATGTTTTCATATGGATGTAGTAAGAATAACATTAGTAAGTACATTGTTTTCATTGCAATTACTATTAATGTCATATAGTATACCTAAATGTCCAGTAATCACATATATACCAGCTTTGAATTTGTCAATGGACCGAATTTGTTGAGACGTAACGTTAGACGTTTTTTTAAACGTTTTTACAAAAAAAAAACATATACTTTAAGTATGTGTCTGAATAAACGTTCGTCAAAGATTTTGCGACAACCCTATGGTGTTATTTTTTTAGCGTTTATCGCAAATGAATTTCGGAGCGTTTGCCACTTGTCTAGAGGGGCTGTTTAGCTTTTTCACGTTCATTTGAGGGTATAGAATTTTTTACGCCGCGAAATGCGCTGAGGCATCCCGTGGGGGAGTTGGTCTCATCATCTTTACATCTGCCGGGTGGACCGTGAAAGACAATTTTTAAAATTTTTGCTTTATGATCTGGATTTTTTATTATTTTAAATGGCGATGTTAAGAACTGAATTCCACAAAATATATGTATAATATTATACAGGTCCATGGCAATAAGTAGTGCAATAGAGAAAAAAGAAGAAGAAAATGTGAAATCATGGCGGGAGATCCCGGGGCCCTCATCCCTGCCCGTTATTGGACAGTTACTCCACTTCCTACCGGGCGGTAAATATTAGTTTCTTGCTCATTTTGGCCCAGTATAATGTTTATTGTCGGGAAACGCAAAAAATAGAAATTTAACATAAGAGTGTGTCCGGTTAAAATAACGAAATATGTTTGCAAATAAATAAATTATTTTATATTTAATATCTATTTAATAATATTAACTATCATTATATTATTAATTTATTTACGTAATCAATATATCATTACTTTATAACCTTCAATAACTTAATAAACTGTTGCATTAAAAATAAAAATATAATCTTTAAATTTGACGATCTCCTTACAGTGGCAGATCCCTGTTGGAATTCATCGAGGGAGGCGTATATTCAGCCGTGGATGGATAATGGCTGATGATGATGATAATGATAATGAACTACCTAAATCATTAACAAGATTTTTATCGGCAATGCTGTAAATATAGATGTAATATTAACCGTATCCTACAAGGACACCAAGTCCTCTCCATCCCTATACTTACTGGATTCTATAAAATATGTCGTCACGACATAAATAAGGTAATATTGTGTGTGAATAGTGCTTCTTTTTTTGATTCTGCATGCATCAAGGTTATCCCGGATTGGTTTCTGTACCACATGGGGGACTCTCGGGAGTTCAAATACCAACTATACCTGCGAGCGCCTTCAGATGCTTTTTGAGGTTTCTGGATCATCCGGCAACAGGAGAAAATAGTGTTTCTGACCTTACTTCAGTTAACTGAAAGATTTTTTGTAGGAGATTTTCACAACATGGGCCGCGACCTGGGAAAAGTGTTTTACCAGAAGTTTGGGCCAATAGTTAGATTAAATGGATTCTTCGGTAGCAAGCCAATAGTATTTATATTAGATGCGGAGACCTCGGCATATGTAAGCCATTTGAAGTGCATTATTTCAAATTCTTAATTTTTTTTATTGATATATTATATCATTTGTGAAACTTATGATATTCGTTTTAAATGCATTGTTTATTGTCATAAATTTTCTTTTATTGAGTTTATTGATTTGAAGTAATTCTCATAGCAATCTATTTCAGGTACTTCGAAGCGAGAATTGGTTACCCTTACGTCCAGGATTCGAAATGTTAGAATACTTTAGAAAGCATGTGCTAAAGAAAGGCAAAACAGAAGAACCGACTGGCCTTTTAACAGAGTAAGCCGAAATGTATTTTGATACTTTAAGTAGGACTCAACCCCAGAAGCTTTAGAAGATAGTATTTTTGGCGAATGTTGTCTCTTAGATAAAATGTTTTTATTACTTAAACAGTTTTTTTTTTCATTTTTATCCGAACTGAACGTATAATAGTCTCAAATATGTATGTTTGTTGTCATATATTTGTAATACTTTTTTGTAAAGTAAATCCTTCGAGCGATTCGACGATCGGTAGGCTATTCTGTAAGGTCGTTTTCGAATCTTGACAGCGCGGTGATATGACGATTTTGTCAAATTTGTATTCTTTAAAACTGATATAAAGTTCTTTTGCGAAGTGACGTAAAGTGAGCTCTATCACTCAGGTGAAGCTCGATATCGAAATGGTTTTTTACAGAATAGCCCAACAGTCCTTGAATTCCTCCGCCCATTTAAGTTAGCTAGTTCCAATTAAACTACATAGTTTATATTCATGGCCAACATCGACCACTTATCGTCAGATGGCGTCTGCCAGTTTGCCTTTCTAACTAGCAAAAGAGATATCGCTATCTGCACAGGGTGCCTAGCCAAAATGCTATTAAGAAAGCGCTAGCGAAGTTCGAAATGATAAAATGTATAGGATGAACCACGTGATTAAGCCTTATGTCAATGCCATACATTTTATCATTTTCGAACTTCGCTAACGCTTTCTTAATGGCATCTTGGCTAGGCCCCCTGCTCCTTACTCAGTTAATAGTAACTATTGGTACTATCCGCAGTCAAGGCGAGCCATGGAAGAAATTTCGCTCCACCGTCAATCCGATATTATTACACAGCAAAATTATCAAATTCTACACTCCGACTTTACACGAAGTTGCCGAAGATATGATTGCTAGGTAATGGACAAGCTTTAAAGTTTTCTATTGAAATGTGCTGTGTATTTAAGGTTTAATAAATACAATAATCATAATATGATTTTATCTGTTATAGTGTTTTCTATAGTCTAAGGGCCTGTTTCACAATCTCCATATAAGTTCCGAATAAGCTATCGACAACATATTTGACAGATACTCCATACTCTATCTGTCAAATATCTTGCCGATAGCCTATTGGGAACTTAACTAAAGATTGTGAAATAGGCCCCAAATAAATAAAAATAAATATCATACTTAATCATAAAATAGCACAGTATTTATAGTCAATTAAATAACAATATCGATTACTTTATTCAATCAGTCTAATTAACTTTGCTATTAAGATAGTTTGGTTAATAATTTATTTCAGAATGAGATCGAAGCGTAATGAAAAAAATATGTTGGATTGCAAATTCGACGACGAAATGAATTTATGGTCGTTTGAATCGATAGGAGTGGTCGCGCTTGGTAGCAGGCTGTATAGCTTCGACCCCAATGTTCCAGAAGACGATCCAGCTAAAAGGCTGATAAAGAACGTTCATAACCTAATGGATGTATTCTTGAGTCTGGATTTCCGCCCGAGTCCTTGGAGATACATTTCGACCCCAGCATATCGAAAAGCAATAAGATTATTACATGAACAAATCGAGTATGTATTACACAGTATTCATTAGAATATAGAATTTAGAATCTAGACGAAGAATTTATAATATACTTACTTATATAAGTAGGTATACGGTATATTGAAATTTCAATTATATGACAATCATATTATGATTATTACTAATGAATAAATTATAATAAAATAGAATAAATAAAAGATAACAATAATAAAAATTAGCTAGTACCAGATGGACATAAACTATTTATATCCATCATACCATCATCAGATGCCATCTTCATATTGAAGGTCATCAAGGTCAGGAGGTTAGTTGGTAAAATTTTTGATCATCCCATGCTGCTTTATTTGGTCCTTCTGATACTAGTTGATTAAATGCAGTTTCTTCATTGATGTGATGTATTTGATATTCTGCATTTGATCATGAAAAGCTTACGATCTCACATATAAGTGAAAACAAAATGGAAGTCGATGCTGGTCCTGATAGACAACTGATCTCCTTGAGGTCGTTAACGGACTGATGCTAAATACAGACTAAACTAAGAAGTTTTCATTATAATATTTCTGTCTATTGCAGACTTAATACTTATTTTATTAACAAGGCTATGAAACAATTAAAAGACAAAAGTAAAGAGGGAGAAGGTGAGAAGAGTGTGTTAGAGAAATTAATGGACATCGACCCGAACGTAGCCGTTACAATGGCGAGTGATATGTTGTTTGCTGGCATTGATACGGTAAACGCTTTGACATTATTTTATACTAGCTCTTGCCGGTGACTTCACCCGCGTTAGCAAAAAAAAAAAATCCCTTTTTATGTGTCCTATGTTACTTCTGAATATGCGTACAAAGTTTCATAATGAACAGTTGAGTAGTTTTCGTATAAAGGCATAACAAACATACCTACTTTCACATTTATAATATTAGTAAGGATCTCTCTAGAATAAATTATTTGATTGTATTATATCTATTATAGCATAACATAGATGTTTTACATCTGCCTTATGTGTCTCGAGATGACCAAATTTTTGTCAGTTTACCTATTTGTTTGTAATTTCTAGTCTGCCACTGTGGTCACCAGTGCGCTATATTTACTGGCTAAAAATCCAGACAAACAAAAGAAATTACGTGAAGAAGTTATGTTAGATAGCGAGACAAGGGTATACACTAAAGCGTGCATCAAGGAAACTCTGAGATTGATGCCTATTGTGTCCGGCAGTCTTCGACAGGCATCAAGGGATTATAATTTGTTGGGATATAAAATACCCAAAGGTGTAAGTATTCGCCTCACGCTCTCACATTTTTCCACGAATATGAGTGCTTTTGACATACCATTTTAATGAATTAGGAGTCCCAGTGCAAGGATCTCTTGGTTTTTAAAGAAAGACAATATATTTAGTTCCATAATAACATCATCAATATTCGATAGTCCCGTATTACATTCTTACACAAATACACAGTAATGAATTTAATAAAAAATTGGGCCCAACCGGTATAGCTAAAGTACCTTTGATTTGGAGAAGGCCTACTATCAGATATTGGTAAGCCCGGGCGACATTCCGAAGCCTGCTATCACAACCCTATTCGGGTTATATGAATTTTCATATATGACGTTCGATCCTCGAAATGCAGGGCAGACATTTCAGTGCTTTGTCGATGGAGGCACTAGAGGTCTTCGACTTCGTATTCATATCTAGATGATTTTTCCTTTTTTTGCGCAACTACGGGAATCACGAGGATTATATTATGTGTGCTGTCTTTACTTGGCTCAAAGAATACGGTATGTTAATAAATACTTTAAGTGTGTTCTGCGGAATTAACGATATTCTTGTATTTATTTATTATTGATAGTTATACTCGTATAATCCAATTATTGATAGTTATATTTATTTATTTCAGTAACATTTTAAATTTTGGAGCGCATTAAATCACGTGGAATGCGATCGAAACGCCAAGTATTTTACACAATTTTTTTATTTATTACGAGTTTTAATAACGATAAATATATTTAAGTGGAGATATGCTTTGTCTTTCCGCGTGATATTTTGAAAGTTTAATTTAAGCTAACTTTCCGGCAAGCCGGAGACTTAAGGTAGTGACCACAACTCTGAGGTGGATTATAATAGTAAGAAATAGTAAATATAAGAACATAGTTAAAAGAAAAATACTACATAGACTTTTTATTCAGTTGCTTATACATGGTAAATATATTGAATTCTTTGCATGAATTTTAACAGCATGTGTATTTACTTATGTTTTAGATGAACTTAATATTTGGGCATCAGTTCTTTAGCACGTTGGAGAAACATTTTCAAAGGCCGTCCGAGTTTATTCCGGAGAGATGGATCGTTGATAAAACAGATCCACTTCATCATGGTCACGCCCATCCCTTCGCCTACAGTCCCTTCGGGTTCGGAGTCCGCAGTTGTATTGGTTAGTAATTCATGCTTTAAGAACTTGAAAATAATAATAATTGAGAAGTGTATTTAAAAATAATATTTCTCCTTTGTTCAGTTCAAAGGATAATTTCAGAGTAAAGAATTTTCCCGCTACGTCGAGAAGGTTCTTAAATTTAGGACGGTATGGGCTGACCTATGAGGGCTATTCCTGAGGATAGAAAGTGAAAGTTAGGGACAGTTTTAGTGTATCTAGTCTCGGGTTGACTATCATCAGCCCGGAACCGACCGCTGGACAAAGACTTCAACGAACCAACGATGAACCAACGACCCAAAGATGCTTCTCTTAATTTGCGATGTACGTTGAGTACCTACTTAATAAATAGCCCTAGGTGGCCTGCCGGAAATGTATTTTTAAAACATTTTTAATATTCTTTTATAGTATTATCACTTATTTATATAATTGTTTTCAGGTCGAAGGATAGCTGAACTTGAGATAGAAATTTTCTTGACAAAACTCATTAAGAATTTTGAGGTGGGATGGTTTGGAGCGCCTCCTAAGATTAAAGCTTCGACATTAAACTACATAGCTGAACCTTATAACTTCACATTCAAAGATGTTTAAGCTGAAAGTACTCAACACATTAGCGGTTTTTTTACTTTTTTACTCTCACTCGGTAGAAGATTTTCTCGCTCTACAAGTTTAAAAATTTCATAATTATTACTTATATAGAGAATCGGCTGGAGCCCTGGGAACATTAAGAGTCAATCATTTTTAATAGAAATAATGGGGTCTCATGGATCACGGGGCCCGGGGATGCCAGACTGTGGGCCCAGAGTGGCAATAGGAAAGACGGGCATATACAGAATGCCATGAAACGCACAGACCCAAGTCAACCGTGGTTATGTTGGTCTTATATTAGAGATGGATAATCTACGTTGGTAGTAGACGTAGCAAATAGTGATTGTTATTTGTAATGGTACATAGCGTTGATAATGTGTTCTTATTCTAATTATTCACTTCCTCAAACTGATAATTATGACCAAGTTTCTATCGCTACCGATAAATAACACAAGAACGTTTGACACCAAACAATTTAAATATTTAAACAAAATTTTATTTTTATAGCATAAGTTCACGTGGTAATTGTGATAACATATATGTTTTAGCATATTATAATTATTGCATGCTTTATTAAATTATATTATTATATTTAGTATTTAACTCTTTTACTTTCTTTCCTCCTAGAACCTGCTAACCACGTGTTACCTATCTTAAAATTTAAGATGGTCACAGCACCAAACTTCACAAACGACACATACCAATATTCGTTGATTAATGGATAATCGCTTACCAAAATTATTACTAATGCTACTTTCTAATCTCGTCCAGAATTAGTTTTATTCTTCATGCAGAGTCCTGTCTTTAGGTATACAGAGACTGTGATATATATTATTTATTTATTTATTAGGAACAGCAACAGTTAACAAACCTAGACAATAAAATTAAAGACATTAACAGTTTACATTTTAAGTTTGAAAACCAATTAAAGCTGTACACAACATTTACAAAAAAAAAAAAAAAATGCAGAGAACTTAAAACTACAACATAATTAGTTTAGACAATAATAACATTATACAATTATCAATACACATGAGTTATTAGAAAAGCTGTTAGTTTACAATGTTATGTTTTATAAATTTCTTGTATGCATAGAAGCTGCAGTTAAAAATATCAATTAGAGCACATACATCATTATGGTGAGCACACATGCGCAGCAGCGGGTTGTTTTTAAAGACATTATTATTACTTTGTGATATGTTAAAGACCTGTGGAACACGCATGGATCGAGTTGGTACTTTTAATGAAAGTTGTGTCAAAAGTTTATCACAGAAGCCACCCTGCAATAGTCTGTATAATACACAATGATCTGCTATCTTTCTACGTTTCGCTAAACTCTCTAGTTGAAACTTATTAAGACGATCCTCATATTCGGCTTTCTTGCGTCTGAGGCCAAGCCTAGAACAGAGACTCCTCAGAAAACGACGCTGAATAGCCTCAATTCTATCACTATGGATGGTGTATATCGGAGACCAAACTGGTGCGCAGTACTCTAATACGCTCCTTACCAAGGAAGAATATAAAAGAATCAAAGAGATGGGTTTCTTAAAATCAATGCTATGGCGCATAACAAAACCTAACATTCTGTTTGCTTTAGTGCAAATGTGATCATAATGTAGTCGGAATGATAGATCAGAATCGAATATTACACCTAAATCCTTGATAACTGTTGTTCGAGTGAGAGAAATATCATAGATATTGTAATTAAAGATTAATTTTGATTTTTTGCGCTTACTAAAGGTAGTTATCTGACACTTTTCAGTATTCAATACCATCAGATTTTCATTGCACCAGTTGGATGATATGATAATATCATAATATTTGCCATTCAATATTTGTATTGCAATAAATATTGATACCAAAATGTTTAAGTTATGAATTTACGTCGAAATAATCCAGTATATTCGGCGCATGTGCGGATTAACGAGCGGTCATTTAAAAAAAAAAAACAACGAAATCAGGAGGTTGTTGATTACTATGAGCTTGCTCAATGTGGATCAGCGAACTTCACACATCTTTAAGACTTTTAATCTCATCAGGCATGCAAGTTTCCTCACGATGTTTTCCTTCAACTTTGAGCAAGGTTTCATGTGCAGGTGATTTAGAAAAAAAAACATATCAAGACACTACAGGGATCAAGATCGTACTCGAAACTCCCACTCAAGAGGCCGAGGCAAACTAGACCATAGTCGCTCCATCATGACGCTTTACGCTTTAATAATTAGAAATATCTATTTTTAGACCATCAAGACGGAACACCGTGACTCGAAATTCAAAAAGGAATATATTTTCCAAAAACTATGTTATGAGGATTCTTTTGCATATTTTATGAAATTCTTCCACTCTCCATCCCTATCCTCCTGATAAAAATTGTCACGGTAGTGATGTTGTTTATTTCAATAAGCTTTGCCGTTTTGGACGCGGCAGCAGTGATGTGATCATAAAAGTTGTATTGTATCGTATGTGGCATGGTACATATCATTAGATAAAGCTTAAAGGCCAACAGACATAGGTTCGAAACAAAGAAGAATCATGAGTATTTTTTATACGTTTTATTTTATTATAAATAAAAAAATATTTATTTCTAATATAGATTTTTTGCCCTTTATGTTTTAAATTTGGATTACATGATAAGCATCTTTATTAAAATATATGTCACATAATAATTTATACAATATATATTTTTTAATATCAGCTTTGGGTCTGTTTTACAATGTACAAGTAAAGTACTCGATAGCTGTTTCATAAATTGAACACGTGACAGATAAAGTTTCTAGTTATATATTGCAAAATAGCTTACTTGGAACTATATTTGGACATCGTAAAAATATTTTTTTTAAATTGGCCCTAAAATAAGTACTTAAGCAACATTACTAAATCAGAAAATACTTCAGTAAAAAGTATTATTCTTATCTAATTTGGTCCACGTCCTTTAGAGTTAGGAGATTAAAAGAAATCAGACTAGCTTGCAGAACATTTCTTTCAGTAGCTGTAAGGCTTTTCATAAGACTAGACAAAAACGGATGAGACACTAAGCTTATTCTTTAGCGTCTTGTGTTTTTCGTACTGTACAATCTTCCTGTTAAATTTCTTTGAAAGTAAAATTATGTGGTGCAGTTATGAAGTTGACTGTGGACTGCTTGATCTTAGGTGGCCCTCCAAACCATCCCACTTCGAAAGTCTCTATGAATTTAGACAAGAAGATTTCCAACTCAAGTTCCGCTATCCTACGACCTGCAGACAAATAGTAGTATTAGCAATTTACACGGATTAATCAGATTCAAGTTGACACAGTATGACACTGCTTGACCTGATTTCCTAAATGTGACTTCCACAGTAGAGGTTTAGCAGCTCAGCGGCCAAAGACCAAAAATCAGAACGTTTTCAACAGTCGACAGCTTTCAATTTTAATGGAAACCACTGATTATCAGTTGAGAAGGAAATACTTACCGATACAACTGCGGACGCCAAAACCGAAGGGACTGTAGGCGAAGGGATGGGCGTGACCATGATGAAGTGGATCTGTTTTATCAACGATCCATCTCTCCGGGATAAACTCAGATGGCTGTAGATAATGCTGCTCAAATTTACTCAAGAATTGATGTCCAAATGTTAAGTTCATCTAAAATGTAATAATTACAAATGTTAATTTCTTTATATTATATAAGAAAATAACTCAAATCTGAATTTAAGCGATTTTATTAGATTTCATTTTGATACATAGGAAAGACTAAGCGTAGGTCCACCCCTTAATACATCAGAAGACAATCTCCGTGCATGTTATTCTTGTTGAATGCGATTGGCGAGGATCCAAGGATCGAGGAAGGAGGCGTTCAGTAAAAAAAACCTGCCTAGGCGTGAACGAAAAAAATATAATAAAAAAGGAAAGAATAGTTTTCCTTACATCTTTTGGTATTTTGTATCCTAACAAATTGTATTCTTTTGATGTGCTCCTCAAATTTCCTGGAACTACTGGCATTATTCTCAATGTTTCTTTGATACAAGCCTTGAGGTAGACCCTCTTTTCATTACTAGACCTGATCTCTTCGCGCAGTTTATTTTGTTTTTCTTGGTTTTTAGCTAACAAATAAAGAGCAGAGGTAACAGTATTGGCAGCCTGAAATGAAAAAAAGAAAGTCAAAAGTCAAAGTCAAATATTTTATTCAAAATAGTACCATCAAAGTATCTTTTTGAACGTAAATTGAGTCTACTGAGAAGAACCGGAGAAACAAACTCAGTGGAACTAGTCTCCATACATTACATACATACATACACTCTTCTTCTATCAACCCCTATTTTTTGTTAACGATTATAGTACTCATGACAGAACGAAATATGTCGGGACAGCCAGTATAATATGTTAACGCCCGGTTTTTGAAAGGCTGATCAACGAAAAAATTAACTAATCAACTGTCAAACCTGTTTTTAATTGTCGAATCAGTTGCTAGGAGCATGGTTAAATTCAAAGTACTTAATTAAATCAGTCTGTCAGTTGATATATTAACAACAATGAAAAGCTGTCAAATTTGACTCTAAAATCGTATGTTAACAGCCATGTTAGTTGACATATTATACTATGACCAAAGTTTCAGAAACCGGGCGTTAATGTATGGTATCCGTAACACAAGTTTTCATTAGTTATACAGGATTTATATTAGATCCGGCAAAACTACGAACCAAAGCTAGCTATAAAAAATCACTCAGCGTTTACCGTGTCAATGCCAGCAAACAACATGTCACTCGCCATCGTAACGGCTACGTTCTCGTCAACGTCCATCAATTTTTCTAACACACTCTTCTCATGATCTCCTGTTTCCATTTTCTCTTTTAATTGTTTCATAGCCTTGGTAATGAAATACGTGTTCAGTCTGAAATAATTTTGTATTGGTATTAAGGTTAATATATCACGAGTCTTTTATCGTCCATTGATAAAATGGTAGTACTAATAAAATTAATTTTAAATAAAAAACCAAAAACCGACTTCAACACTATACTAAATTTATGTACAACAAAAAAAAATTAAAATAATATTGAAATACTTCGAAGTGAAGTAGAAGAATACTATTTAAAATTGGGTATTTTTGGAGTCGGTGCCAGCCAAAGAGGATATTGTGTTGAGGTCGGTTTTTGGTTTTTTATTTAAAATTAATTTTATTTTGTACTTTTTAGTTTTAAGTTTATACATAAGTAATATAGTTTTTATTTTTTCTTGCAAAATTTTTGGTATTCCCGATCTGTGTTGGATGCTAGTGTTAAGGGACCTGTCGTCTTAGGGTTCATTAAGGGAACCTATATTCAGCCGTGGACGGATGAAAGTTGATGATGATGACCTCACAATACTTTGATACTTTCCAAAGTATCTTATTCAGTGGTTTTTGTTCATATTATTCATATTACATCGACAAATAATAAAATGAGCAAATCATCTGGGTATACAAAACCAAACAAATAAGCATTATTGTAAATAACTTAAAAACCGCTGATTAGATGTCGATCAAATTAATATGGGACCAATTCGGAAACATAAGCTTTCAAACAAAACAAGAATCACTAAAATCCATTCTCAAGCAGCGGAGTAATCGTGTAACAAACATCCAAAAAACAAAAAAAAAAACATAGAGACGAATTGATAACCTCCTTCTTTTTTTGAAGTCGGTTAAAAAATCACCATGTTTTGATAATATTAGCTTTAATAAAAGTTAGTGAGTTTGGCAGTCACAACTCAGAAGCCAGAGACATAAATAGCTACAAATATTATGCCAGAATTATACTAGTATCGTCTTTATTAAGTTATCAAAGCAACGTATCCAGCAAGTTGATTTGATATACGAATCTCACTCGATCTAGAGTACTTTTCAGAAACCGATTTGCGACTATACTTAAGGAATGTTCTCGAATATTACATACTCTATTTGCTCATATAACAATTTCACTGCTCTCCTGTATGTCGGCGTTGATATGTATCTCCAAGGACTTGGTCGGAAATCTAATTCCATGAATACTTCCATCAGGTTTCGCACAACCCATATAAGCCTTTTAGATGGGTCGTCGTCTGGTAACTTTGGATCGAAACAGTTGAGTCTAGTTCCAAGGGCAACGAACCCAATTGACTCAAAAGACCAATAATGCATTTCCTCATCGAATTTACATTCCAACGTGTTGTTTTTATTTAGTTTGGATTTCAATCTGAAATTAATATTGCTTTTAATTATATGCAGAGAATAGCAGAGTTATTTGAAGGTAAATAATAAAATACTCACTGGCAACTTTCTCTAGCGTTCATTATATTTTGTTAAGAGATCATAGGTTAGATCCAAGTGAATGATAGTTAAATGTTCAATACTTGTTTTAAGATTAGAATTTATTTGTAAAAAGTTGCCTTATCACTTGAACATAATGATTGAATACAGTCTTTACGCGCTTGTCTGGTTAGTAAAATTATTTTTGATGATAATACAGGAAGCATCGCAGTCTACAAGTTTATCATACCGGTATTCCGACAGGGTCTGTGCCGCCCTTCTTGGTGCACTTATACCACCATCTTGCTTGTATTTTAACTTTCATCTCAGTTTTGCTGTGTTTTCTAGAGAAGTACAAGACAGGCAGTGTAATTACTGGCAGCGAGATTTGAAAGGATAGCCAAAACCTAAATGAAATGCCTGACATAGTATCAGGTAAACTAATAATTCATGGGTGACGTCGATCACTTACCATGCGTCTCCCAATTTTCCAACCCAAGTAACATAAAAAACTAAAAATATATGACAATAAGGTAGTTCCTAGCGAGGTAAAGTGCACTGAGCGTGTTAATAAATTGTATATAATATATACCTTTCGATCATTTCCACAGCAATTTCTTCTAATGTAGGTGTATAGAATTCGATAATTTTTCTATGTAATAAAATCGGATTAACGGTAGATCTAAATTTCTTCCATGGTTCCCCTTGACTGAAACAGTATTTTATGTATTTTGCAAAGTTTTACAAGGAGTCATTGCAATGCAATATTATATTTTTTTTTTGTTTTAATAAGATCTTAAGAAAACAATACTTAGGATTGAATAAGTTATATTATATAATACTTAAGATTAAATAAGTTTTTTATATGCCCGACGTGTCGGACACTTTAAGAAAAAAAAAATTATAGAAAGATATTAATAAATGTATCCGCAATATAATTTTTTAGGGGTGAAACGAATTATCAACATTATTTTCTTATGTTTACGCGAATTTCGGTCATTGTAAATTTTACGAATTTTTTCGCTGTTTGAGTGACGATGGTCCAGTGGTGGACGGACTCGGCCTCTTATGCGAGAGGTCCGGGTTCGATCCTGACCCCCCCGTGTGTGCCTTGAAATGGGTTTTTCTAATTTCTAAGTGCACTCCAAACACGAGACCATCGCTCGCTCATCGGTAAAGGAAAACATCGTGAGGAAACCTGCATGCCTGATGAGATTGAAAGTCTTTGAAGGTATGTGAAGTTCACCAACTCGCACTGGGCCAGCGCGGTGAACTATTGGCCCATTATCCTCCTCGCCTGATTTCGAGGAGGAGACCCGTGCCCAGCAGTGGGACATAAAGGGTTGATACTTTACTTTTTTTTTTTTGCTGTTTATTAGGTTTTTTTACCCAACGTTTCAGATACTTTACAGCAACCATGGTCACGGGAGGAGAAACCGCGATAAAATCCCTAAAAGATGTTTCATTATAATGAATTATCGACCAAATGGGAAATATTACATAAACAAAATTTAACTTACTCAGTTAACAGACCAGTGGAATAACCAGATTTGTTTTTATCGAGCACGTGTTCTCTAAAGTATTCTAAAAAGTGGAAAATTTTGCGCACCGGCAAAACATTTTCATTTCGCATTATCTGAAATATGTTTAATTAATAGTTTATTAAATTAACATATACCGTACTTATGGTAATTAGCTTTATTATCTGGTGTGGTTTGATTTTATAACTTGAAAGTAGCATAGGTATGGTAATTCATTGATCCATGCATACAATATGCATGGATCAATGAATAGGGATGTTGACACATGTTACAAATTCATGTAAAGTTATGTTTTACATATTAAATACAGTATTTGAAAACCTAAAATACCATTTTAAAAGTCTACTTATTTGTCTTAAAATTTAGAAAATTAATTTAAAATGCGTTATTTATCATGCATTATCACGTGACTGTAAACGCCAATAAGGCGATGACGTCACTGAACATTGAGTTAAGTACAAACTGTCATAACTCACCTAACATAGCACGAGCTCTGAATGCGGTGTGTGACGTAATGACGCTTGTAGCGTTTCAAGGGCAATTTTAAAAACTATTTTTCTTTATTTAATTTTTTGTTAAAATTGGATATATTTTTTTACAAAAGTATTTTTTTCGTGTTTATCTATAGTATATCTATCAAATAAAACCAATAAAAAAATAGTCAACATCCCTATTACGTCACACGAATTCCATTATTTTTACACGCTTTTTATTAGCTTCACCTTTCTGTTTGTTTGTTTGTTTGTATGTTTATAAGCGACTCTTTTGGGGCTGGGCAGCAGTGGATAAAATTCATTACAGGCCTGATGTTTTCTAAAATTTTCCTTCATTTTGTTAGCTATTTAACTAAAGGGTGCGTGCCCGTGCGCGTGTGTATGGGCATGTGCGTAATGCGTATTTTAACTTACGTATGCTGCCGCTTCCGCATCCAATACGAAGATCATGGGCTTAGAGCCCAAAATGCCATCTAACCTAACTATCGGTCCAAACTTTTTGTAAAACACTTCTCCCAATTCCGGGCCGATGTTGTAAAAAGCACCTGAAAAGATATATTTTTTTCGAATAGCTTTAGTGGTAGGTAGGTGTGTTTCTTTCAATTTTTTTTCTGTTAAATTATTATAATGTGACTCTTTTTACCTTTTTAAAGTACATGTTTTTATTGAGCCAAACCAGAAATTCGTGGGTTTGATTCCCATCCAGGATAATACTCGTGTGATAAGCTCAAACATTTCTTCTCTGACGGTGTTTAATTAATTTATATTATTTATGTATGTACTTAGAAATATATCTATATACACGGTGTATTTCAAACGCTTGCAAAAACGAAGAGGTATGATGGTGTTGGCATGGCAGACAGCGGGCACCGGACTGCAACAACTGATTTCCAGAGTTCACCGTGCGAGGCGAATAAATTTTCGCAACGCGCGTATCGCGGTTCGCCTGAGCGCATTCTGCGTACGGATACGTTGCAACTGCAAGTTTCCAAAATACATATTTTAAGTCCTAAAATTTACTTAAAAAAACGTTTCTGAGATAAATGGTTATATGCATTATATAGTATATAGATAGTATTTTTATTAGGTTTAGTTATTTGCAAGCGTTCCAAATACACGCGGTATATATCAGTAGGCCGGTTCCCATAATACAAGCTCTGCCTAGTTTGGGATCGGATGGCCGTGTGTGTGCCAACATATTATTATCATTATTATTAATATTATTTTAGGACATACATTTTTGTAAAGACTACGCTCAACTATTTTTTAATTATGATAACGAAATTATTAATATAATTTTTCTAACATCAAATTAATCAGTTTTTACAATACGTGTAAAGATATGATTATATCTTTATAATATCATAATTAATGGATTATAAAAGCAAATAATAGAAAAGTAGAAAAACAAGGTAAAATATTTACCGCCCGGTAGGAAGTGGAGTAACTGTCCAATAACGGGCAGGGATGAGGGCCCCGGGATCTCCCGCCATGATTTTACATTTTCTTCTTCTTTCTTCTCGATTGTGCTACTTATTGCCACGGACCTGTTTATAAATATATTATATAACCTAGAGCACAGAAAATATAACCAAAGTTTCTATCGATTCAATATTTAGAATACACCTACCGATTGAGCTTACAGGCCATCTGGTCTAAACCTTTCGAAAAAATAATTAGAGTAACAAAAATTGTTGTGTTATAGTTGTATTGGGTGAGAATAAATATTGGGCACACTACTAAAGAAAATATGTAAGTATGTATTAAAAGGCTTATAAACTATTGGCTGACTACGGAAAAATAAATTTTATGTCATGACATCTCATAAACTATTAGTAGTTTAGGTAGGCGTTACGCAAATACATACCTAAACACAAACATAAATACATAAACATACATACACAAATCGTTAAAATCATAACTCTACCTTTTGTAGTTTTGAGTTATGGGTTTTAAGATATATAAAAATAAATAAACTAACTTTGACGCCATATCTTTAAATACAGTAGGTATATATAAGTATACATTTTGGCAAGTTACATTAAAGGTCATGATCATGGTCGAGA
Organism: Lycaena phlaeas; assembly: GCA_905333005.2. Classification (NCBI taxonomy): domain Eukaryota; kingdom Metazoa; phylum Arthropoda; class Insecta; order Lepidoptera; family Lycaenidae; genus Lycaena; species Lycaena phlaeas. The sequence goes on along the minus strand of HG995174.1, from coordinate 14,026,209 downwards.
TTTCAAAGGGTATATCAGGTACTCCTTTTTATTCTTTAATAATAATAATATCTATGGACGCTTTTACACCGCGTCAATCTGGTCCCGCGCTAAGTTTCCGAAGAACTTGTGTTACGTACCAGACTGTACCAGTTGTACCAGACAACGGAAATACATATATTTTATACGTTTTATATTAATGCATATATTTAAGATTTTTATTTTATAATACACGTATTTAATACACGCCATGACCCAGGAACACAGCACACAACAAAACTTTTTTGTTACCTGGCGAGATTTGAACCCGCTACCTCCGGGCTTGCCATCGACGCCAACGCGCTAACCATCGAGCCACAGAGGTCGTCAATATAAAAAAAAATATTTTAATTTTCGACCGATTATAGCGCATTTCAAACCAGGTATAATATAATAGTAATTTTATCTTAAGATATAATAGAATTAATAATAATAATAATTTAATCTCTTTGGTATCTGGTATAACTTAGCACATCTCCCGGTGTCCACTTGACGTGAGTATCGAAACACGAGGTATACACCGACATCTAGCGGTTGGAAATGTTTAGTATATTATATATGGAAACAGTATTTTTATACATCAACAAAACTGTTAAATTTAAACTTTCTTTTATATTATTCAAATCCCAGTTTCCTCTGTTCAATAATAAGATTTAGGGCCTACTTTAATTTCAGACACTTTTCTTGGTTAGATTATTTATTTTGTAAGCAACGGGGGATAGTGAAAACATACTACTTATACATCAGTAGTATTATACATAATAAGATATAGTATACTTACCTAAAACATTGTTTAAGAGACACCACACTAGAAACTGCGCGTCGCACTAGCATCTTGAAAATTATGTTCTCACTAACACGAAAAATTTACCAAGTTTTAAATTGTTGCGACGGAATTATATAATTATGATAAATATATTTTAATTATACATACTAATGCTGTATTTGATTAATATATAATATTTTAAAGCTTAAACTAAGAAACACGAGCTATATAAGCGTTAAATTGTGCTATGTGTAGTTTTGTTGTGAGCGTGTGGAATCCAACATAGGTATATTATAACCTTGACTCGACCGGTCATGATTAGATACAAAACTATTTTTGTACATCTATAATAATGTTAGGGCAGCAGGACGTAGTTAGAGATAAAATACATTTGGTATGTCGGATAGGTTTACTACTTTTAGTCTGGTTTTAATTTATGAGAACGATTATTTTTACCGGGTTGAAGCTTGAAGTTGATGCTTGTAATATGTAGTAGATAGTTTAAAATATACTTGATTATCATCGAACTGTCAACTGCCGACGCTTATCTTCCACTATCTAATCACAAAATAAGTAGCACTTCGCGACGTCATGATTAACTATTTGCTATCGAACTCATTAGAACAAATTAGTAATAAATATGCATGTATGTAGAATAGTTTTAATAAATCCCTAATAAAGCCCTAATACGTTAAACTCGTCTTCTTGTGATTAAAGTAGATGTGCAGTATACTGGTGGCAGAGGATGACCCGTCTTGGGGTTCTTCGAAGGAGTTCTTTGACCAGTGCATGGTTAAAGACTGATAAGGTTGATGATGACACGGAACGTCAGATGTATAATAATTAACACAGGAATACGAAAAACTTCAATAAATTAAATAGTTTCTAAATCTTATGTATAAAATTCTCGTGTCACGGTGTACGTTATTGAACTCCACGGAAACGGCTGAACCGATTTTGATGAAATATTGTGTGCTTATCAGGTAGGTCTGAGAATCGAACAACATCTATTTTTCATCCCCTTTTATCCTAAATGATAAGTTTTATTTTTGACAGAACGTCTGTCGGGGCAGCTAGTATTGTACATAAATTGCACGAAAAAAAAAATTATACACACATTATACATACATATTATACATACATATTATACATACATATTATACATACATTTTATTAAAAATATCCATAGAATACCTTCTTAAGGGGATATGAAATATGAATTCGTATTTTTCGATAGAAGAGCAGCTTACACTAGCTAGAGTGTCTTCAAATGCGTTTCATACTCAACATCATCATTTATCCGTCCACTGCAGAACATAGGCCTCCCTCAATGAACGCCAAGACTATTTGCCACTTACATACTACACGGACCGGCCACTGCACGGAGATCGTCTTTCCCCTTGGTTAATGGTCGACCAACACTTCGTCTACATACAAGCGGCCTCCACTCTTGAACCTTATTGACTCATCGGCTATTCATAGTCGTACCAGACTAATAAAATACATTTTGCAAATATTCGAGCCCTTCAATATTTGAACGATTAGGAACAATATTTGCTAATACAGATAGTTGTCTCTATAAAAATATAGAAATGAAGCTGTATGTATGAATATTTGGGCAAGGAATTTTTACTAAGCAGTTTTAAGGCAGTAAATTGTAAAATAAGAATTTAAAGTTTATATTCAATAATTAAAAAAATAAAAATACATATAGGCACATTAACACCGCCATAATCGTACCGCTCAGGATCATTGCTGGATCGAATTTATGTGATCTGGCACAAGAAGACAAGACAAGCAGATTATTTTTTGAAAAACTGGTTACTATTAATATTTAACATACGACGACTTGTCAAATTAGACGACTTCCTAAATTAACTCTCTCTCTATTTAATAAAGCTTTGCTCTTGTCGGTGGAGTATTCGCCACTCATTCCTCACCTTCACCTCCTGATACGACATAGCCTGTACCTTCTCCTTTATTTGTTGCATATAACTCCTTCTCGGTCTACCTCTTCCTCTTTTTCCATCAATCTTTCCCTCTGTGATATTTTTGCCCGATGTTAATTTAGGACATGACTTGTATATAACAAGTCCTGTCCTAAATTAACATCGGGCTATAATTCACGGCTATATTGATAACATCAAAGATGGACAGAACTATTATTTGAAAAGAGACATATTCCATGTTTTTTAAGCCAGTATTGAAGTGATTGTAAATATGAAAATAACATATACAAATAATATATATAACATACTAATGAAGTAAATAATATTATAAAAGGAGTCCCTTCAGGCAATGTTCCCAAGATACTGGCTAGCCCTTTTTATAGCTAGACAAATTCTTTATCCGAGGTAGCTGCCAGCTCTTCGGACATTTAAAAATAATAATAATAATTCATTTTTAATTTTTATTTCGCGTAGCTCAACATTTCGACATTATATACGTTCGTATTAAATATCGAAATGTCGAGCTCTTCGTCTTGATAACGAGAACATTTTGATTACTTTAGTAATTAACACTACCATGTTAACTTAAGATATAATTTGCACTACAGATACTAGACAATACCATAGTAATTAATAATAATAGGGGCTTATAAAGGATTTCTCTCATAATATGGTAAGTATGTAACTATGAGAGCTATGTTATCAACATATGAATAATTTATTTTTTAATGCCATAAAGAAATAATTATTATGCAAATAATAATTGGACTTTGAATTAATCTGAACGTTGCGTAAGCTACTGGTTTTTTCTTTGTAAAAAAAACGTATCTTTTTCTTTTTATTTTTCTTTCGGCTCTTAAGTCCTAGTCTAGTTATGATGGCCCTCATAATAATATCTTTAAGGTAAATTAATTCAGTCGGTTGGCTGAAAAAGTCGCGCGATCTCCAACTAGATATGACGATACCTTCAGTGTTTGAGATTGGTGTGGGATCTGCCATCTTGGCTTTCATTGAAAGAGACCAAAGTCCAGCTGTAACAAAAGCACCTTGTGATAGATTTAAAGTATGATAAATATTGAAACTGTATTTAAAATTTGTTTGCTCTTAAATAAGTTTGCCATTTTGAGAGAAAAAAAAGAGAACCCTTGGAATACTAGTTAAAAATAACTCTTCGTGTTTTTATTATTTAATTAGAGATAAAGAATATCTACAGATGGCTTAAAACTAAACATCCTTAAATAAAAAATTGTACGGTCCAATCATATAGTTGAGCGCCTTTTGCTGTACCTGAAGCGGTCCACCGAACCATTCCACGCGAAAGTTCTGGATTACCTTCGCCAAAAACGTTTGTATTTCCAATTCAGCAATACGACGTCCTGTTGAAAAAAATAATCACATATTATACTAAAACACTTGTTGAGTTATAATGCAATTAGTAATTATATTATCTCTACAAAAGGCAAAACAATTTATATAGATTCCTTAACTCAGAATTCTATTTTTGGGTATAATGTAAATGAAATATTATCAAAATCATATTAATTAACACCATTTGTCTTATGTATATAAAATTTCCCCCGTGAATTCATTAGCTTCAGAACTGAAAATTTAAATGAAAAAGAATTTTTCAATTTGCCGTACAGTATCGAAGATCAATACGTTATGAGAGAAAAATGTGTGTGTGTCAGCTCCGACGCACGACTGGAGTTTACTCCTCAAGTACGAGTATCTAACCATACGCAAAAAAAATTATAACTTCACAATTACAATGTTAATTATTGATATTTATAACAAAAAAAAAATAGCAATATAAATACATCGACACTAATAGAAACAAACAAGCCCAATAACATATAGTATATAGGTATAGTCGCCTATACAGCATACCCTATGTACAGTCAACGTTCAAAAGTCCAGTAGCATCGTAACGACCGTATTCGCTTGCCGGTATAGTGCGTATTCTGAATGTGCGCGCCGTGTTACCATGCACACACTTAAATGTCTTACAATATCAATACCAGAAAGTATAAGCGTGTAGTGGATGCAAGACAAAGATAACGTTATATTGTTTGTCCTCTTCATTCATTATTGCACTGTGTCAATAATAATGCAAAAATTTCACAAGCTACGTAAGATATCTCGTAGCTTCATCGGTAAATAGTTGGCCTAGCATCGACGCTAGTTGAAATGGTCACGGATCGAATCTCAGTTTTGCAAAGTCTTTATCTTAACATTCTTATAAACTCATTTATTTTTTAATGAAATGACTTTTTAAAAGTTTTATTTACTTAAGAATAATATTAATTATATATATATTAAGTAGTATATAGTAATATATTATATATACTACTATATATTATATAATATAATATATATTAAGTAGGTAATATAATAAAACAACACTTTCTAAATATAAAATATATGTTATATTTATTTAAATAACCTAACATTAAACAATTGAATTGATTGACGTTAAAATCTTTGATCCATAGATATATCAAAATAAAAATATTATAGATATCTATTGTGTTACCAATATTTCATATTATTATTGAGGTTAAAGTTTAATTATTCATTTTCTCGAGGAAAAGAGGATTAAAACTTAACCTCAACCTTTAAATATTAAACCTCCTAATCATTGGCCAGCACGTCCCTAGGTAGAAACTACAATGCCCGATTGAAACTAACGAAATATAAATATTATAACAATTAATACTTAGTGTGACACAGAAACATATATTTAATGTAATAATATTGATTAATATTTTGTGTGTATAAATTCAAGATCACCCGGCCCTTGCGCACTAATCCATCCCCACATGTTCACACTTATTCTGCCAGATTCGGTGGTTGACACTACGTTATTTTCACTTTATATACTATTATCTTTACGCCATAAATGTAGTCTTCCTGCCATTCGTCTTTATGCCTTTGAGTCAAAAACGGTTTTTTCGCCGGCTTTCGGTGATGTAGTCCCTCGTCATGAAGTGCACGACGAACGGTTACCAATGAGGTGTTTAATTCATCGGCAAAACGTCTTGTCGGTATGAAACCACACGTTTCATACTCCGCTGCCATGTAACGCCGCTGAGTCTGGTTAATAAGAAGTGGCCTTCCACTTCGTTTACGACTCTGCAAGCCACCTTCTTCCTCGAATCTCTTCACCCGTCGACTTAACAGTATTTCCCTAAAAAAAATTAACAAATTGTAAAAGACAATTTTAACCATTGAAAAAATATGCATCACAATAATATAATTAATTTCTACTTACAGAGAAGCCAGTTTCGTTAAAAATTTGAGAAATATTCAGGCCATTCGAATATAGGGCCACAATATTAGCTCTTGATTCGCTATTAATATTTGCTTGCATATTGGACACCTATTATTATTTTAAATTGGAACAGTTAGCACACAATCACTCGTAGCTGAGTTCACCAACCAACAACATTTTAATATTTTGTTTTTTCCAAGCCAGTAATCATTTTATTTCAAATCTACCCTCACATTCTTTGCTCTGTTTAGAATGTTATGTTTCTAACTAAGTTTTAGTTAGAAACATTCGTAATAATTTATATATATTTCAAAATTAAAACATTACAATTTAAAAATGAAGAATCGACGCAGACCCAATGTGGGATGGATTTGATCCTGCAATTTAACAGGTGATCGTAGAATAAAATATATGCACTTGCTTAACCACTGGGCCACGGCATTGCTTACACGTTGAGACGAAATTAACGATATGAATTTATACAGACAAACAAAGTGTATGTGTGTGTGTGTGTGTGTGAATTGTCTTTATAGAAAAAGGTCACAAGTAACGTTAAGTGTTGACGCTATAGCTGCGTTCGATTGCTACTGGACTTTTGAACGTTACTGTACGTCTCAATACACTCACAGCTAAATTAGAAAGTTGCGCACTAAAGGTGCGCACCAAAAATGTGACACTTTTTCGTTAGTTCAGTTGGTTTTACCCCTCGGATTTTTCTCATACCGGGCGCCTTATATATGAAAATCGATTCTTAAGGAGTAAACTCCAAAAACAAATATGCTTTTTAGCTTCATTATATTTGTGTGGAAAATACCGTACCAATGCAACTGCGGACGCCAAATCCAAAGGGCATATAAGCGAACGGATGAGCGTTTCCATAGTGCAATGGGTCTGTTTTGTCCACGAGCCATCGTTCAGGAATGTACTCGTCTGGGTGAGGAAACTCGTTGTTCCGTGTTGATAGAACGTGGTGACAGCAAATCACATGGGTCTAAAATATAAAGAACGATTATATTGGTATAAGCCTAACTAGGAATTATAGAGACCATAGGCATTTGCCTTGAGACGTTGCCGTCTTGTTAAATTTGATTCTTCTACTTGATGCTTCAAAAAAATAAAAAATCGGTCGTCTATAAAGTCGGTTTACCGACGATAGTTGAACGTGACAACGTCATTAATACTGATGGGCCGATTGTGCCTCTTTGTTGTTCGTTCCGCGCCCTCGCTTGCACTTCAAGCCTTAAATGGAACGCCTTAGAGCGAGGCAACGCCGCATGAGTCATGTTTTTTCGTGCGTGCAGCCGGCTACATCGAATTATAAGACGTTGTCACGTCAAAAATACATTAGGTTAGCCGAAAAAGGAAGCGCAGGTCAGTCTTGGCGTCGTGCTAGCTAATGTAGAAACGCACAATCTTTAATATTTAGTTCGCGCTTTTTATCAAAACATGTCATTGATGTAATATGAGAAAAAAACGAGGTAATAAGCGTGAGTTAGTTATCACCCTGTTATCGGGTAAGATTTAAGAACCTGTCCACATCTCTGCGTAACGACACATTCAGCGTGGACCCGTGGCATAGTGCATTAAAACGTCGCCTTGGAAGTTGGAACTGACGTCGTCCCAAAAAAAAAAAAAAAAATTGGTCTCGATGCGCTCGTTCACAACGATAAGAATAAATAAAAAAAAAGATGGCGGAGAATATAGATGTGATTTATTGATTTCCCTTGATGAAGAGAGCTTTGGGACAAGGCAATAGATGTTATTTCTCAGGTACGTTAATGAAGGTTATACTAGCATAGTGCAAACCACAGCGAAGCGATTTAGGATACGGTAATGTTTTTTGTAAAAATTGTCACGTTACGTCAACGCACCTAAATCTTTTGAATATTCTATTTAGATGAGATATATTAATTCTTCTCAAGTCTTTGAATCATGCATCTTTATACATATAGCGGAATTGATACGAGTCTACACTAATCAAAACCGCGAAAACACCAATAGCACTTTGCTATCGGTCGATTGCACGGGTTCCGCTCACGACCCACCTCCCCCGAGGGGGAGGGAAGGGCCGGCCCTCCGACTAATAGTTTAACTTCATCCGCTAATGACTCGTCGACCGTATTGGATTTGACTAGTCAAACACCTACTCTCCAGAGTAGCACGCGCGATATACCGCGCCCCCTGCGGGGCACGGAGGGGAGCGCCTCCCTTTCAAATTTTACTAGGTGAGCCATCTGTTTATCTACCTACCGATTGAGCTTAAAGGCCATCAGGCCTAAAAGTCTAGACCTTTCGAAAAAAAAGCGGAATTGATGATATTAAAACTTTCAACATATTGTGTTTCAAATAAATTTACTTACGCCTTTTGGTACTTCATACCCAAGTAAGTTATAATCTTTCGTTGTTTCTCTTAAATTCGCAGACGCTACGGGTAATATTCTCAACGATTCTTTTAGACATGCTTTTAAATATGGTCTCTTTTCATCATCGGATAAAAGTTGTTCCCTTAATTTGTCCTGCTTCTTTTGGTTCGTCGCCAATAAGTAAAGTGTTGCTGTTATTGTATTTGATGACTGAAATAAAAACAAATTAATTTAAATATAGAGACAATGCGACGATGGTCCAGTGGTGGATGGACTCGGCCTCTTATGCGAAAGGTTCCGGGTTCGATCTGACCTACCCGTTAGTGCCTTGAAATGGGTTTTTCTAAATTCTAAGTGCATCTAGAGACAATGATAGCATAAAACTTGAACAACAGCAAATGTATTGTTCTTTTACAAGTATTTAATGAGATAATATAAGTGGTTGATAATGATAAGGATAAGTTAGATACAAATAATTCTAGATCGTAATTGATTCCACAGCTCCAAATACAAATAACCCTTACTATTTAATATATAAATTTTGCTTATTAATGAGAAACAAACATGGCTATCAAATATTGGCTGAATTAGGATAAATTCATCGATATTAAGTAAACCCATTGTATTACAAATCATAGTTGTGTTAACTCGAATTAAGGTAAATTTGATTTAACTTCAAAGGAATTAGGGACCGATCAAATATTTTCTTAATGTGTATTCAACATTGAAAGCAGTTTCTATACCGCTATAGAACATCAATTATGAAGATCTATATAATAATTATTAAACATGATATAATTTTCCGAGTAAAAATAATGTAATAATAATACTTAAATAAGATCAATAGACATCGTATTATGTTACATTACTTAAATTATTATAATACGTTATAGTTATAATTAAAAAAAAAATAACTTAGATATATATTTTAGATAAATAAAGAAAAGTAAAGTATCAACCCATATAATGTCCCAATGCTGGGCACTCCTCTCCTCCTCGAAATCAGATGAGAAGTGTATTGGGCCATAGTTCACCGATGCGCTGCCGTTCACGCATTGGCGTTGGTAAACTTTACACGCCTTCAAAGACTGAATCTCATCAGGTATGCGGGTTTTCTCACGATTTTTTCCTTCACCGTTGGGCGAACGATAGTCTAGTGTTTTAGAGTGCACTAAGAAATTTAGGAAAACCCATTTCCAAGCACCACTGGGGAGGTCAGGATCGAACCCGGATCCTGGTTATTTTTGCTTGTTTTTGCTTAAAAGGCCATTACCCACTGGACAATCGCCGTTCGTAAAAGTAATTAAGTATAATATTATTAATAATCTTGGTGAATTAGAGATGATTTATTTTTAAGAAAAATAGCAAAATTTAATGTTTTAATTATACAATTCAAATTTTGTGAAGTTACGGAGCGACTTAATTTTGTGTTCTTTTGGTTTGGGAATCACTAATCTTATTGTAAAATAATAAAAAAAAGCTTATTACATCTTTACTAACTTTTAGCTTTAGAATTGTGTTACTTGCCTGCCTTAAAAATATACTAGCTGACCCAACAGATGTTTAGTACAAAACATTATGTAAAGGACTGAGTTGTAAATATAAGCCTTTCTCGGATTCACGTGAACAAACAAAAGAAAAAAATCACGACAATCTAGTCCAGTCGCCTAGGAGTTCAATGACTCACAGAAGCATTGTGTACATAAAAATATTACCGTATCTATTCCAGCAAAAAGCATGTCACTCGCCATAATCATAGCGATGTTTTCATCTATTTCCAATAATTTTTCGAGTACACCCTTTTCATCATTTGTTTTCTTCTCTCGTTTTAATTCTTCCACAGCCTTTGTGATGAAATATTTTTTGAGACTGAAAAAATGTCTTTTATAACTGCTGTATTGTGTTCGTGAATACTCGATATGATTAAACATTTTTTACGGATTTTAATTAAAGTGGTTGTAGAATAATCAGATTGATTTTTGAAATTTTATAAAACCGTACATACACTAGTTGTTCTTCATACAATCGCATCGCCTTTTTAAACATCGGAGTAGGAAACAGTCTTGAAAAATTTGGTCGGAAGTCAAGTTTTGCTACTATTTCGAATATGTCGTGTACGACCTGAATCATTCTTTTGACAGGAGAATCCTCTGGAAGGTTCGGGTCTAAGCAATTTAGACGCCCGCCAAGAGCTACAACGCCTATTGACTCCAAAGCCCATAAATTCATCTCGACGTCAAATTTTGCATCCAACATGTTTTTCTCGTTTCGTTTTGATCTCATCCTAAAAAAATATCAAGTTTTTAAAGATTTTTTGTGTATTCTTAAAAAAAAACATTACCAAAAAGTGGAACAAAACATATGCTTGTCATTAGCGGTCTGATGCGACTGCGCATTGTCTGTTCTAAAACATTTAAAAAAACTGCTAATACGTAATATAAGAGTTATTAATGGTAAATCCCTTGCTCCTACAAAAAATACTGCACTACAAGAGCAACTGATTAAGTATTAAAATGATACTAACCTTTCAACCATATCATCAGCAACTTCGTTCAATATTTTCTGATATAATCGTATTGTTTTTGGCTGCAGCATGATAGGATTTACAGTTGATCGAAACTTTTTCCAAGTTTCACCTTGACTGTTAACGAAAAACCAAAAATGTATATAAAATATAAAAGATGTATTTTTTTTATAATTCCACTATACCACCACCACTTAATTATAATTCCATTTTACTAATTAAAGAAAATATGTTACAATTTATATCTTACTCTGAGACTAGTCCAGTTGGAGAGTCAGGTTTAGGTTTATTTTTCTCTCTAAATGAGACCAATGATTGAAATCCTGGTCTTACGGGTAAAATATTCTCGCTACGAAGTACCTACAATAAAAAAATATCATACATTGGAATGATAAACGGAAAAATAAAAATATAAGGAACAAAATATTTTACAATATTTTAAAGTCTTGATTTGGTAATAAATCTTTATAATTTTTGATGCCATAATAAAATAAGCGAGCAGTGGGTACTGTATAGACACTTTCGATGCTCCTAGACATCCGCACATCTAGAGTATATGCAGACGTGTTGCCCTACTTTTACCAATGGGCCACTTAAAAATGCAGGTGGTACTTATTTTATAGCACTGCATCTGTTTAAATGTCTTAAGGTACTCTTCTACAGTCTTTGAAGATTCTACTAGATTTATGTATGAAATATTTTCGAATCTATTTTAAGTAACTGTACATATTGTTATACTAAAAAAGTATTAAATTAATTGCGTTTTACATACATGTTCCACTGCAACTGGGTCGAATAGGAACACAAACGTTGGAGATCCAAATGCCCCGTCAAGTTTTACTATTGGGCCATATTTCGCATTTAACTTTCCAGCTAGATTTATATCGGGTTTGCTCAGATCACCTTAAACATTTATATTTTAATTATTACCATTAATATTATTACCATTTATATGCAAATTACATTCCTTAAATAATAAAATTACCGTTTTCAGATTTTACTGCGATTTTTTAGAATTTTAGATGCTTGTTGGTCATGTCAAATATTCTCTAAATACTCACAGAATATTTAGTTATAAAAATATATAATTAAATTAAGTATATATTTAAAGGGGAGCACCGCATATAGTTTAAGCGATACCTATTGGTGTAGCATTAAATTATAAAACTTACCGTGCTTACAATCTATAATAATTCAATCACCGCATCACTAGGTGACACTTCCAATTAAAATAACACCCATATTATATTACATATATTTTTTTTGTACTTTACTTTAACAAAACGAACCTGATTTATTCGTGTCTAATGTTGCATATATACATATTATAAGAGCACAGAATCATTCGTGGCCAAGACCGACTCGCTTTGCCACTTTTTTATCTCATTCTATCAAGTAAATACATAAGCTACTTTTGTAACTTTGTAACAAGTAGTTTATAATGAAACCATTTTATCATTAATACAGTAACAAAATTTTGATAGTAGTAGTTATTATAGTTGTCAGTAATAATACCCCCTGGAAGTGAGTGCAAAAGTTGTCCAATTACAGGCAGTGTAGATGGGCCTGGTATTTCCTTAAATGGTTTTGAAGCTGTACCGCCAGTCGTCTCGGTTCCGTGTTGCACAGCTATGGTTCTATAAAAAGAAAAATGTATAAAGTATTTCTTAATTTTTACCTTATTAATCCTAAATATTTCACAATAATTGTACACGCAGAGTTTCGAAATTTTGCTGATCAGTCGATCTATGTGAAATTTCCCTGTACATACTGAACACAATATTTATAAAAAAGGTATTTATGCCGTCGCCTATCGACCACCATGGCTAAGGTGCCCTGGATCTTAACAAAACACTTCGGTGACTGGATCAATCCTCAAACGTGCTTAGAGTACCAATAATAGTAATTATATTAAGAAATTATTGTATATTATAGACATGTAAGCAAAATATGATCATAGCATATACTCAATTATTCGACATTATAGTCTATATTGTGCACTTTTTGTAACTAAAAAATAAATCCCTTCTCTAAGAGAATAGTGTCTCCAGGTATCTCTAGTGCCTCCTGTAACTTTACCAGTCCCGGCTTAAAGGACAATTCTTATGATGATGAAGGGGAATGGGACAAGATATATCCTTGTATGACGCCTGCACTTGACAGGATGTCGTCCATTCTCACTGATGATATATATCTTTAGATAGTCTTCGAAGAAGGTGTACAAGATGTTTTGGTGTTGCCAGAAGAGTTTTCCAAAGCATCGCCTATGCGAGGGAATCGAACGCTTTTGATAAGTCCGCAAAGCAAATAAATTCAGGATATGAACACTTAACTGTTATTCTATAAACTTCAGATAAAGTGATATAATACTAGAGGAACGATAATGTTATATGCTTACACTTTACATTTTATTTAATACAAAACATAATTGAAATGATGTACTAAACACTTCATGAAACCTCCTGTGTATATTTTACAAGAGCCATTATTAGTATCAACATTAAGTTGTATCTTGTTATTTATTTGATATGATTTTAAATCACTTATTAATTTTCCCTTCTTGGGACATTTTAAGCAGGTTATTTACAATATTTTTCAATTTTTCTTGTCCAGGAGACTACTTGTTTTCGTAACATGATAACTACATATTTTATTTACTATACACTAATATGAGCTAAAATATTTCACACATACCTAAATATCTGTCTTTGCTTGTTGGCGATAAACACTGATCGTTTTAACGTTTGCATGTTAGCGATACGATATCCTATTTGTTAATAGCACAGGTACTAAGATAAAACACATAAATGCACACAAGTGCAATGATAACAACGCATTTACTAAGTCAATAATAATTATATAAGTATGCCGAATCAAGCGCATCAACGAGGTACTATACCTAGTTGATGCGCTTGATTCGGCACAAGTGAGTATGATATTCGTTCTTGAATTGATTCGCCCTCCAGAGAATAATAGAATGATTATTGTCATCGATCCTTATATTATCATCACTATCATCAACATCAGCCACAATATCATTTTCATCTCCCTCGTAACGATCTTTATCTGTATATGAATTAATCAAAAAATCATCAAAATATTGTCTTTACCTCGTTTTCTATGAAACAGATTGTGATAGGTTGCGGTTCTGCTTTAAGAGACTCAGCCAAGCTGCTTGGCCATTGCTGGATGTCATTTGGCATTTTAATAGTATTTGCAGCCAATACAAGCATTATTTGTTTTTGACTAGGACTAAGGAAGTAAATAGTTGTTTTTTGCTTTACAGGGTTAAAGTATTTAATGGTCGCGTTCGACCTTCGAGTAGATGTGATGGGATGTGGTCAGTACTAGTTCGATAGTTTATAACGACAATTTCATTTAGAAAACCTTTAAGTAAATCCTTCCTAGGGTTTTTTCTAAATTTCTAAGTGCACACGAGACCATCGTTCGATCACCGGTGAAGGAAAACATCGTGAGGAAACCTACATGCCTGATGAGATTGAAAGTCTTTGAAGGTATGTGAAGTTTACCAACCCGCACTGGGCCAGCGCGGTGGACTATTGACCCATTACCCTTCTCGCCTGATTTCGAGGAAGGAGACCCGTGCCCAGCAGTGGGACATATAAGGGTTGATACTTTAAATCCTCACTACATCGCCGTATTCTAGTAGTAGTAGGCTTGTGGCCTGATTCAAGTGAGAGTTCTCATTCTCATTGCAAACAGACTTTGTTATGTCACCTTTAATTTTATTTTATTAATTAATTTATTGGTTCTTTTATTATATCAAAAGTTTCTTTAAGTATTTCTGTGACTTAAGTTCGTGTCAAAACAAACGTGTAGATGTAAGGTATTTGTATCGTTTGTTGAAATCCTGGATAATTGTATAGTTAAATCAACATTACTTTCGAGTGAGAGATAAACAAACATTACGGTAATTTTCCTTTTGATGTAACCCAAATTTCTGTCTATCCAAGACAGAATGGAAGTGACATCCTACCCCTTGGGCTGTATTTTGGGATGAGAAGGTATTTTATTCTCTGACAAGAAATGCTACCTAAATACCTGGTTGGTCGGTGCGTTTACATTACGGGTCTAAGGCAGTATATCACTATGTTTAAATATTTTGTGTCTTTGTTTTATGCTTACGCTATATTCTAAAACAATTTTGTTCTACTTGCTAAAATATTTACGAATATATTTGTTGGTACATTTTAAGATATTGACAGTTTGAGTTTAAAAGGTCTAATAAAAATATAAAAAAGAACCGATTTCAAAATATAAAAATAATTCCGATTCTTAATTTTCGTACCTACAGCTTATAATTAAATTATTCTTCTATTAATATACAATTTATTCGTTTACCACCTCATAATTATTACTTTTGATTTCCTGTAGTCGGTGTCGTAGTTGTTGCTGTACATTATCTACTTTGGCTGATATTGACTGTCGAGATGTTGCGCCGGTGGACACGGCGCAGAACACCCTCGATCTGATGTCGGTTATCGGAGGGCACTTGTCTCTGTCGTCCGTCATCACCGCGATGCTCAGTGAGTCGAGTCTTGGACGGCGATGGTCCCCTTCTGTTTGGCAGTAGGGATGGCGATCTGAGATCGATTAATCGAAGAATCGATTTTTCGAGCAGAAAATATCGATTTTTTAAATCGATATGAAGTACTGTATCGATTCACTGAATCGATATATCACCCTTGAAAATCGACATTCGATTTTTTCTGTTTTGATATAAACCATACAATTATTTGCATTTAGTTGAATGTGCCTGAATTATAAGAGTGCTGCCGGTTAAAGAGTTAACTACTCATAAACTCGCGAGATGGCTGTATGTTTAGTATCCTTTACTCGCCTCTCTTTTATAAAAAAGTTACGTTTGTAGTCTTTAACTTTATGTATCTATAATTTGTGACGATTGATATTGCATTATTCATTTGTTGTTGTCGTTTAATGAATACTATTATTAGCGTAATATAAGTATTTTCATGATTGATTTCTGTACTTTACTGGAAAGAACAAAAGAGCTCCATTTATCATCACTTTCACCCAATCGCCATGATGTATATGAGTATCGTTGGATCATCCGTTCCTTGTGAGCGCCTGTTTTCAATTGCTGGAAACATCGCAAGTGATGAGCGTAACCGCTTGGATCCCAAAAGGCTTGACAGACTGTTGTTTTTAAAAAGTTTAGATATTGAGCATTGGGAACTATAGTTCCCAGGTATAATTCCCAATGCTTAATATTTGAACTTTTAACTCTTACCTTATTTTTTACTTTTTTGCAATCAATAAAGACATTCAGTATATAAATACTTATTTTTTTTATAGTTGATCTTATAGTTGATACGGTAATAAAAATAATTGTTATTTTTGAATTCCCTGATTTTATTGATAACATATCACTAATTGCAATATAAATCTTGTTTTTAGTAAAATTGATACAAATTTACATTGTAAACGCAAACTTGAAAAAAAGATCGATTTTTTAAGAATCGATTTTGTAGGCCTCGATTTTTTCGTGAATCGATTCATTAGACTACGATTCGAATCGATTTAAAAATCGATCTTTTTCGTAAAGAATCGCCATCCCTATTTGGCAGTAATGTCCCAGAGGTAACCCAAAGGACGCAAGGTAATCTCTCCTTACGGGGAATAGTCTGGTCTTCGCCGTTCTTTTGAGAGACTTGTTGACTTGCTTGGTGATGACTTGTGTGATTAACAATTTATTATTATTGATATAAATATCATCATATAATATTATAATCTTCTTAAATAGATAAATAAAAAAAAAATTTCAACGTCTATTTATTATCCTTAAATAAATTTTAAATGTATGTAAAAATGATTAAGTAAATGAAAAAAAAAATTATTAAGTTTTAGAAAGTGAACTAAAAAAAGTCTTTATTTGAGTTTATTTTGCGCTGTCTTTCAAAGGACCCTTTAGCTCAGTTTTATGTACTTTACAAAGTAATTGTTTTAGGTTTTGAAATTGAAATCAATTATAATTATACTAGTTGCATCCCGCAATTTCAGTCAAGTTGAAATTATAATGTAATGTTTATAAGGCATATAAGGTTCATACAACTTCTTCATGCGTTAAGAATCCGAGATTAAAGATGGCTTCATCATCATCAGCAGCTCCTGTCCATCCACTTCCAAACATACCTCTATCAATGAACGCCAAGATAGCCGATACGTTGCCACTCGCATCTACCACGGGCTGGTCAGTACACGGAGATCTTCCCACGTAGTTAATTGATGGCTGACCAGCTGGTATTTACTACATCATACCCTTGCCTTATTACACTGCACTCACTCTCTAAAGAGGTTCCAGAACATTCTTTTACTCATCTTAGGGGAAATATCACGATGGGAAATATCACGATGGGAAATATCACGATGGGAAATATCACGATGGGATATATCACGATGGGAAATATCGATCTTACCATGTTCCATGCGTGTAGCGCGAAACAAACGTATTCGATTCATAAAGATTTTCTTACAAGTGAAATTTATGGTTTCAAATGACACGTTTGTTTATGCACAATTACGCTAATTAATACAACATGCTAAAACAATGATTGATTTTTTTTTATCCGCACAGCCAAATATCTATGCTGGTAACGATTCTCGATTTTTATCAGTGGTCGAGCAAATCGTTTGTTTTACGAAAACACGATCACGGCAGCATCTCTGGGTCCATTTGTTTTTCAAAAAGATTCGGACCAACTTAAATATATCAACCACAATATATACATGCAAATACACATACACAGAAGTTAAAATAAAGCTTGTAAAATTCTGCCCTTATTTCAAAGAATAGGTTATATTCATATCAATTTCGTCTAACTCACAAAAGTGTGGTTAAGAATATTTCAAATACGGCAAGTTTAGCAAGAGCAATATATTTAACCAAATATTGAAGGCAAATCAAAATTTGAACATATAACGGTTAGTATTAGGGTTACGAGTGTAAGGGCGAATATATTACAACCTCGGAGAAAATTGAAAGGGATAAGGGCGTCTATGTTGTGGTGACCACGGTATAAAACTTCTGGGATCTGTAGTTTAGAGACCTTAATCTTTGTGTTGCGGTTGTGTGGTCCTAACAGAATTTGTTTTGATTTTATGTACTATTGTAATTTATGTTCATGTACTGGACGGGTTGTTTTAACTGGTCATCGCCAAACGCGAATATAAAAGCATAAATTATTTCAACTTCTTAGAATAAATATAATGTTTTTTGTAGTTAAATTATTGATCACTCCATTTTTTATCTAATTTATTAGCTGTTTCTAAGGGGCTTCACCCGCGTTAGCAAAAAAAAAAAGGTTTTTTTTTAATATATTCTGTTATTGTTGTTGATTGTATGATACTTCTAGTACCTTTGAAAATGTGTACAAAGTTTCAAGATCGGTTGAGTAGTTTTCGTGTGAAAGCGTAACAAACATCCACGCTTTCACATTTATAAGATTAGTATAAAAAAATAATAGCATAGATTGTGTTGAAACATGTCACATACACTATGTAACAATTTAAGCTAGCTATTTAAGAAGCTACGTACACCTTGATATAGTGACATAATATGATTATAAGCCTATAAAATATTGAAAGTCTCGTAGAAAGATTGCTTTTTTAAAGTGCTCAAATTGTATCAATCGCGGGTGGCAAAAATTGATATTTATTTAGTCGAACTGTCAGACCTAATTCGATGGAAACTTTGTGAATTTCGCTCATGACTATGATCGCGTTTTTATGAGACTATGGAGGAGGATACTTTTTTAATCTACTTAGTTTTTGACGTGACAACGTCTTATAAATTGGTTTGCCGGGTGACACTTCAAGAAACTGCGTTACGCTCCGCTCACGTTATGCGCTCACAATGAGAGCGAGTGAGAGGCACGCGTCCCTTCCACTCGGGCATGGTTAGCCCGCCTAAGAGCGAGAGAGACAGACATAAAAAGTGAGTGCGAGATTCTTTGTATAAATTAATGTTTTAAATATAATTCTTTGTATAAATAAATGTTTTAAATTGTTACTATTATTTCATCCTTCTTCCTACTATACGAATGAATATTCACATTAAAATTATTTTACCACTCAAAGTCGTTGTCACGTAAAACTTTCGCCCGTATACCGACTTTACAGGCAACCAATTTTTTTACTCTACTAATTATAACTCTACCATTTTCCAATAACACCAATTTGTCTTGTCAAAATCGTAACGCATAGTCACCCTTTCACATTCTCTACTCGTCTTATCAAACATGCAAAACGTGGTGCCAAGTACACAGTCGACACAAATGATAATAAACAAGTTATCTCGACACTTTACAATCTGCTCGAGAGTTGGTTCATTTGAGAAGAGACGTTGCAATTAACTAACCATACATACAGAGAGACATGTAGAGAAACATATTTTAAGGCACCACAGAGTGACACCGGGCCCTCTCGCTCAAAAAGCTGAGTACCCACTGGACCATTGTCGCTCATAATATAATGCAAATGAAACAATAGGCGAAAAAAGATATAAAATTCCGTAAGAATTATGACTTAATAATACAAAAAAGATACCAATAGTTGAACTATTTTATATAATATATAATTTCTTTAAAAAATATGCCCCATTGCTGAGCACGGGTCTCCTCAAAATCAGGCGAGGAGGCAAGGTTATTTGGCTATAGTTCACCGATGCGCTCTGCCCATTGGGTTGTTGAACTTTACATATCTTCAGACTTTCAATATCATCAGGCATGCAGGGTTCCTCACGATGTTTTCCTTCAACGGTGAATGAGCGATGGTTTCGTGCTTAGGGAGCACTTAGAAATTTAGAAAAACCATTTCAAGCCACCAAAGGGAGTCAGGATCGAACCTGGATCCTCTAGTTTAAGAGTCGGCTGACCGAGCCCGTACTCACTGAATCACCGTCGCTCCTAAAAAATCTATGGAAATAAATTACTCCAAACAATTCCTTACTGGTCGGATGAAAAATATGTTATTGTATTCGATAGTCCTTTTACTTACAAAATTGATGAAAGACTTTTTTCAATCTTAAGGCGGGTAAAGTGTGTGTAGCAGCTAGTTGATGTTCCACAATATTCACAAATGAGGCGGCCATGTTTGTAATATACGAGCATTCTGGAAGCACGTGTACCAGCTGCTGGTCCCGGAATACTTCATAACTTAATTTAAGTAAATCTCGTCTGTGTATAGCCTCATTTATAAACAAGCCTTCATCAGGCGAATATTGTGAAAAACACGACGTTATCCTTATGTACATTTTGTACAACTTTTAGTTATGGTGAGACTAAAATTTGGTTTGATCAGTTTAGTACCAAATACTTATTTATTTTAGGCAAATGTGAATTAATTTATGTAACTAGCATGTTGTTATTATTTATATGTATATTAGTATGTTGTTATTTAGATGTATCCCATCAAAAACATAAATGTGAAATGAAGAGCCAAGTTCATTATTAAGATGTTATATGCCTTGTTGTTGACTCCAACGACAAAAGAAGTGAGATCTAAATGGGTGCCAAGTTCAATGGTCAGTCCTAAAATTTATTTATAACAAAATAAAGTATCATTTCTTCTTATAGCTTAGGATAATGTATTGTAGCCTTAGGTCTGACTTGGCTAGTTCTCATAATATACGAATTATTATGTTCGATGGCTAGTTTCTACCAACAAGCCAAATTTTCGGAATAATAAAATAAGAACCGACAAGTAACTGGCATAGAACTTGCGAAAGCTACAATATAATTCGTATAGGAAAACTAGCCAAGTCAGACCTTAGGCTACAATATATTATCCTAAGCTATAAGAAGAAATGATACTTTATTTTGTTATAAATAAATTTCAGGACTGACCATTGAACTTGGCACCCATTTAGATCTCACTTCTTTTGTCGTTGGAGTCAACAACAAGGCATATAACATCTTAATAATGAACTTGGCTCTTCATTTCACATTTATGTTTTTGATGGGATATCATTACTTTTTGTACTTAAATTATTAGTAATTAGGCAGGTAGGTACTAGGAAATAGGTATAACTTATTTAATTTATAAAAAAATAATACCAAATGTTTATTTTAATACCGTATTTTCCTACCTTTACGTATAATTGTCTTTTTTGTGTTATTTTCTATGGTACGACTCGTTTGTACATTACTCACTCATTGTCACCAATGAGTTTTCACTCTCAAACTTAACCAGAGTTAAGTATAATAATAGTAATATTATAATATTATCTATGGACGCTTTTTACACCACGTCAATCTGGTCCACAACCACACACCAGACAAGGAAAATACATTTATTTATTTAATACTTTTATATTTATACATACTTATATTTAAGATTTTTGTTATGAAACACACATATTTTAATACTCATCCATGACCCAGGAACTCGGAAAATTTTTTTTGGTCGTTGTCGGGATTGGAACCCGCTACCTTCGGCTTTACCCAACGCGCTATGCATTGAGCCACAGAACTCGTCGATACATAATATTATTATCTACTTAAAACTATATTATTATAACTGTACTAATTTTGTTTTTTATTTTATTTAAACTATGCCTATAACCATACGTACTTACTAAAATAATTATATTATAATAATATGTATATCCGCAATTAATGTAATGCATTTCTAAGAACATTTTCATGAGTTACGAGCGCCGCGGTCCGCAAACTATATTCAACCCTATTGTAGTGCGCATAAGCACCAATATTAAAGTGTATAAGTCGTGTCCCAAATAGAATCAATAAGGTGAAAAACTATAATAAAATGACACAAATTTACCAATTTCAGATTTTTTCCTTTGTATGCACCTTATTACCTATCTCCATGCCAAATTTGAACTTTCTAGGTCATCTGGAACTGGGTCTTCATTTTGATGTATAGGTAAAATCAATTAAGTGAAAAACTATAATAAAATGATACAAATTTACCATTTTCCGATTTTTTCCTTTGTATGCACCTTATTACCTATCTGAATGCCAAATTTGAACTTTCTAGGTCATCTGGAACTGGGACTTAGTTTTGATCTATATGTCAGTGATAAAAATCACGATTTTTGGACATTAATATCTAAATAACCGTTTGAGTTTTTTTTTTGAAATTTGGAGTACGTGTTAATCTCGCAGGTCTCAATATATGTGCCAAATTTGATACGATTATGTTTAATAGTTTTTGAGTTATGAGGGGGTAAAAAGTAGCGCCAAATGGTTCGTGTAATATTACTTTACGTACGCTCGTTACAAAAACAAAAATTGTAAAACTATATTTTAAAAAGAGCAATCCTACAGAGTTTCTTGCTAGATTCTTCTCTGAGGAAAACTGCTACTTTGCGAATCTAGCATTAGCTTATAAAAAAAAATTAACATGTTTCAAGTGCTATGTAATTTGCCTACGAAATAAATATTATTTGATTTGATTTGAAATGCGTTGCTTTTTTTTGTAATAGTAGTATTATCGGTCGTAGTAGGTAGTGGTGATTGTTTTTTCTGAAGAAATTTAACGCACAGATACTATAGTGGTCGTGAGACGTATAGTGTTCTAGCAGCACCCTGGTTGTTCCACTTTCCATTCCCGTCGCAGTACTAGGATGAATTTATAGCCTATAATAAATACGATCAATTCAGTAGGTTTTGTACGAAATTTTAATAATATAACTAAGATACATGGAATCTTTTGGTATTCGGTTTGACTCTGCCTGGACTACTTACTAACGCTACATACCTACTACCAATTAACGATCGCCAGCGACTAGACACCTCAGTAAGCTGTTACTTCAAAAAGAGGCTAGACAATCGTATACAATGAGATGGCAGTGCCAATCATGTATCATTAGATGGCAGTGCCAATCATATATCATTAGATGGTAGTGCCAATCGTATACCATTAGATGGTAGTGCCAATCGTATACCATTAGATGGTAGTGCCAATCGTATACCATTAGATGGCAGTTATGACAGAAGTTATTACCGTAAATGACCATATTGCCAATCTGAATTAACAATGATTTTTTTCAGCTATACCTATTTATTACCTGGCAACGAGAACATTCAAGTTGAAACCGAGGCCAACTACTGCCACATTTATTTTAAAAAGCCATTGTACATTACGAATAGTACTTGTTGGATGTGGCAAGGAATCAGTCGTCTTGGCATTCATTGATGCCAAGCAGTGGGCAGTTAAAATGCTGATAATGATGATGATGATTGTGAGTACATGAGTGAATACTCATGATGATAAGAAAAACTATATACGTATAAAACTGTCTACCAAAATAAGTCTATGATATAAGAAATAGGAGCTTATATAAAATGTATTGATAAAGGCATATTCTTGGGGCTATAAAGCAATGATTCTTAAGAGTAAAATGCTCATAGAGAATGCGCAGGCACGCGTGGCCAGGCCCTCTCATGCAAACATTATTGAAAATACTCGAGTCGTGAGCACAATATTCATAACGCGATCTCTGGAAATCATCTGTACATATTTAATAAAGAGCCCGTGCTGTCTGGAGATTTACGAAATGTAAGGGCTTGTAACACTGACGTGGTAGAGAATAATCAAATAATTATTTTAATTAAACAGTTTAAGTATACAGAAACCAGGTGTAGATAGAAATACCACAGCAAAAGTGTATGATTTGGTCTATATGTGTAAAATCATGTAAATTCATTCCAACATTCATTGTAATTTAGTAAGAATACTACAAACTTCAGTGTTAATTAAATTTCCACTGATTTTATTAGTGACTTTAGAAATAAGATAGTAACGCCTGGTTTCTGAAACGTTGTCCAAAGTGTATGTCAACAAACGTGGCTGTTAATGGCGGTTAACATACGATTCTAGAGTCAAATTTGACAGCTTTTCATTCTAGTTGTTATGTCAACTGACAATGTAATTGATTTAACCATGCTTCTAGCAACTGATTCGACACTTAAAAACAGGTTTCACAATTGATTAGTTAATTTTTGCGTTGATCAGCCTAAGTATGACATTTCGAGATAACATAATGTAAAAGTTAAAACTTGTCGTGGAATATCGAAAGTTAGTTCGAAAGTACAACTGAGTGTGTTACGCCAGTTGTTATCAATGGGTTCGCCTTGAAACGGAAATCTTGATTTGTAGAATACTATAAACGTGAACTTTTGTATGTATGGATGTTTGTTACTCTTTCACGTAAATACTACCAAATGGATTTTGATAAAACTTTACAATAATATTATTATAGTTTATACATCAGAATAATACATAGGCTATAATTTATGGGGGATACCCACGGGAATGGGAAGTACGCGGGTGAAACCACGGGGTGCTGCTAGTGGTGAATAAAAATGTATCTATTTTAATCACATAAATAATAGCTCAATAATAGATATGGAAACGATTCTCGAGAAGAGTTTTTAAATATTAAAATGTTAGAAATAACCTCGTTAAACTAAACTGCATGCAGAGGTTAAGGTCTGTTGCATAAAGTAGAATTTAATACGGGGACTTCCCACGTTTACAATATAAGTATACATTTGTATGAATGAACGGCGACAAAAAAATCTTTTATCTAAAAATGTTGCTCACCATTCTCAGGTACACTTTGCATGAAATAAATGATACAGGTTCCGTTCTAACAATTCAAGTACATAAGGTTTTCATATTAAAAACCTTTGTACGTCAATAACAGATTTTTTTTCTGATGTGACAAAATATTTTAAAGTGATCTTCTTAGTCTTACTAAAATTATAAACGTGAAAGTTTGTAACTATAGATGTTTGTTACTATTTCACGTAAAAACGGATGAATGGATTTTAATGAAACCTTACAATAATATAGCCTATACATTAGAATAACACATAGGTTATAATAATTTATCCTTGTACTCCCACGGGACTGGGAAGAACGCGGGTGAAACCACGGGGCGCTTCTAGTGGATTAAAAACCCAGTATGTAATTATCTAGCAAAATATGACCTTGCAGCTGAACCAATTTTGGCAAAACGTGCCTAAAAACATCCGGTTAAAAAAATTGCTTTAATTTGCATTTGAATCGGTTGTTACGTTTGATACTTACTGTGCCTCAGACAGACACATTGATCGGTCAAATATTAGACTTTTTGCGTCGGGGGTTAAAAATTACGCCATTCGCCCTCGTTTCGAACGAAAATTTCTGTAAAACACGCACAAATTAAACCATATTGACCTGAAACCATAATGGATTTTCAATAGCACTGAATATTCATATGAAATAACGAAAGAGTCTCCATTTGCACGAACGGACGGGGCAATAAAACGAATTCACTCCATCTCTGGCACAATAGCCGACATTGCTGCGTGAAACGCTTTTCATTGCCGTGCATGCTATTTCTATTCAATTCTATTTTTTGAAAATATCACGCGCGTCATTTGGTCACTTGTTGAACAAATTGGAGGCCTAAATATAAAGTTCACCTTAATTTATCTTTTCGTTTGATGTCACTCATGTTTATCACATGTATTCACAAACAATACTGTGAGGGTATATTATAGGATCATTCAAACCAATTCATAGACAACTATTAGTGCCCCGCAGTTTCACCCGCGTACTTCCTATTCCCGTGGGAGTACGGGGATAAATTATAGCCTGTGTTATTCAGATGTATAAGCTATATAGTTGTAAAGTTTCATCAAAATCCATTCAGTAGTTTTTACGCGAAAGAGTAACAAACATCCATACTTACAAACTTTTGCGTTTATAATATTAGTAGGATACTTAAATGAAATCCGCAACTGTAATTTCGAATTATATTTATTCGGGTTATCTTGATGCTTAGTCTTCCCTGATCATGGAGATTAGGAAACATTGGCAAAATAACGGGACCTCAATTATAAAAAACAAGCAGCGTCCCGCGGTTTCACCCGCGTATTTCCCATTCCCGTGGGAGTACGGCGATAAATTGTAGCCTATATGTTATTCTGATGTGTAAGATATATTATTGTAAAGTTTCATTAAAATCCATTCAGTAGTTTTTACATGAAAGAGTAACAAACATCCATCCATACATATTATAAACTTTCGCATTTATAATATTAAGTAGGATTAAACGCGGTAAGCACCAGGTTCAAGAGTGGAGGCCGCATTTAAGTAGTCGAAGGGTTGGTCGGCCATTGACCAAAGGGGAAAGACGAGCAGTGACGATGATTATGATAAAGCGTCCAAATTTAAAACAATATGTTAGTTTTTGCATGTGATCAGCATCACAACTAAGTATACAAATCGACGACCTCTGTGGTGCAATGGTCAGCGCATTGGCGCTCAAGCCAGGTAGCGGGCACGAATCCCACCAGGGAACAAAAGGTTTTCTGTGTTCTTGGGTTATTAAATATGTGTATTATGATAAAAATCTTAAATACATAGCCGTTGTCTGGTACTCGTAACAGAAGTTCTTCGAGAACTTAACACGGGACCAGATTTCTGTGGTGTAAAAGCGTCAGAGCTTAAGCCATAGGCTAAAGCCATAGATATTTTATTATGTACAGGATGATAAGTTGCTTTCATTTTTAATCTTTAATGTGGTAGAGACTCAGATGTAAAATAGAATATTTCATTCATCAGGCCTCCCTCAATGAACGCCAAGACGCTCGATCCTCTGCCACTCGTATCCAACACCGACATCCCCCCAATATGAAAACTTCATTATACACATTTAAAATACATACTTATATGAATAAGTCTGATGGGTTTTGTCCGCGTGGAATGTGGTAGAGCTCCCTACAATTCGCATTACACTGTAATGTATTTCAGGATAAAATACCACAAACGTTGCAAAGGTAAGGAATGTTGGCAGAATATTACAAGGTACAGAATTGTATCATACACTCTCATTATGCCAGTAAGAAAACAAATATGTGAACAATTACAAATAAGTCACAGTAAGATTAATTTGTTAAAGAATTTCCTGATCCGCCACCTGATGATAGTAAGTATCAACCCTTTATGTCCCACTGCTGGGCTCGGGTCTCCTCCTCGAAATCAGGCGAGGAGAGTAATGGGCCATAGTTCACCACGCTGGCCCGGTGCGGGTTGGTGAACTTCACATACCTTCAAAGACTTTCAATCAGGCATGTAGGTTTCCTCACGATGTTTTCCTTCACCGGTGAGCGAGCGATGGTCTCGTGTTTGGGGTGCACTTAGAAATTTTAGAAAAACCCATTTCAAGGTACACAGTACACACGGAGGGGTCAGGATCGAACCCGGAACCTCGCATAAGAGGCCGATTCCATCCACCGCTGGACCATCCTTGCTCACCTTATGGTAAATGGTGGTAATATAATGTACATTCATTTGCCTCGAAATTATTTAATTTAGGCATTGTGTATGCTGAGATGTGGTAAGAATCATATACCAATAATACACCTGGTTTTCTTTTTGAAACAATGTTTGTTTCCTAATAAGATGAAAGCCAGGTGTTTTTGAAGTGAAAATTTCTTTTGTCGCACTACACGGATTTTTTGTCTGTGAATGAGGCTGATCTGTCACGCTCTGATGTGAAAGGCTCGACCGGGTGAGCTCCGTGAAGTGTACTCGAGCGAGAAAATACAGTCAGCTGCTTTTCACTGCTGTGTAAACGTAATAATTATTAAAAATTGGCTTACATTTTTGGTCTTACAGTCTTAATAAGCAGACAAAAATTAATAAGATGTAGTGCCATGCTGCTTTGCAGCCAAATTGGGCCGGCACGACCGAAGAGGAATCTCTCGCTCACATAAAATCGGCGTAAAGTGACTAGCTGACTAGACTAGAAAGCTGTCGCTTTTCATGCAGTTTGTGAGTTTCCGCAGGTCTATTTTAGGGAAAAGGAGGGCAACGCATCTGCATGACCTTTGGTGCAACAAACGCTTGTTACCATTCCCTGAAAGAGTTGGTAAAAACGGATTTCGGGTTGTTAAAGAGGTAAATGGTTTGTTTTACAGTTCGATCACGTGCATTGAAATTTTCGCAACACAATTAGAGCAGAGCGCGTGCTGCCAATATAAAGTATAAGCTCTCGACGTCCAGAGATACAGCGGATTTCAAAAAACCCCTGCAAATTTAATCATCCATTTGAAAGAACGGGATTCTTTAGCAAAAAGGTCTAAATGTATTTCATTTATTGTATAATACTGGGGCATGGCTGCTGTATAAGCCCTGTTTATGCCACGGGGTCCCAGGCTGCCCGTTAGTTAACAAAAAGTTGCTTAAAAAAATCCTCCTCTTTAAAATTAGTTGAGGAGGGTATAAGGCCATAGTTCACCGAGGGGCCGCTGGCACAATGCGAGTTGGTAAACTTCACACACCTTCGAAGAGTTTCAATCTTATCAGACGTGTAACTGTAGGTTTCCTCAAGATGTTTTCACCGGTGAGCGGATAAGTTCAGGGTGCACTTCGAAATTTAGAGAAACAAATTTAAAGGCAGCACAGGGGTCAGGATCGAATCCGGATTGGAATCTCGCTCGATAGCCCGAGCTATACCCACTGAACAATCGTTGTTGTAGTAGTTAATGTATTTAAAAACAAATCAGGGATCTACTTATATAAGTACATACAATTTCAATGAAATCGGTGTATCCACTTAATATGTAGTCTAAGAAAATAGCAATAGTGGGGCGATAAACACATAGTATGTCATCATCATCATCATCATCAGCCTTTATCCGTCCTCTGCTGAACATAGGCCTCCCTCAATGAACGCCAAGACGACCGATCCCTTGCTACTCGCATCCAACATGGACCGGCCACTGCACGGAGATCGTCTTCCCATCTGATTAATGGCAAACCAACACTTTATTGTTTTCTTATGTTTACGCGAATTTCACTCATTATAATAAAACAACTTTTACGGATTTTATCGCGGTTTATTTAGTTTTTTAAGAGCCCGACGTTTCGGATACTTTACAGCAACCATGGTCACGGGAGGACTGAGGTGTCAGATGTCCTACTGTTACAAAGTTATTCGAAACTACCCTATGATACAACAATATTTTATTTAGTCCTATCTATGCAGAAGGTGCTAACTAAGTCTTTTGTCTGTGACATGTTATGCTTGGATTTTGATTTTATTATTTTTATTATTGGATCCCAAGCAGATGGTAGTGGCCAGCCATCTTCTCTATTGAAATTAGGATGTTTTTTAATTTCAATAGCCTCGCGAATCATCCTTGGTTGGAATCGGTGTTCTTTTGCGAGGACTGTGGTTTATCAAATCTGATATAATGGCGAGCATTATCCAGGCTATGTTCACAGATTGCTGACTTAGTATAGCGACGGTGTTTTAAGTCAGCTATATGTTCTTTAACGCGAGTTTTAATTGATCGAAACGTCGGGCTCTTAAAAAACTAAATAAACCGCGATAAAATCCGTAAAAGTTGTTTTATTATAAAAACCAACACTTTGTCTACCTAAACGCGGCCTCCACTCTTGAACATATCATAATATTATGTACCTATATATAAATCAGAATTTGATGTATAAAGTTAAATGGTATGGGGGCTGTGTGATAAATTTGGAGCTGTTACATAACCACGTTTACACACAACTGATGTACGCGTCATGCATCCCACTGACAGATGTACTTTAATCATTGTTAACGTCGCCCATTGTGGATGAAATTAGTGTTCAAATGGTTTAGCGTAAATCGCACTTTAAAGGTATATTTTATAGATTCAATCGTATGAATATTCATTAAATCCTATACTGCTAAAGTTTATTTTTTCATATAATTATTATTCTCTTTAATTGCAGTCAATTATTGTTTTATTCAACTCTTTTTTTTAGCTGCGTATGTGATTGGTACCAACGAAACTCTATTACTGAGATTCTGTCAGTGAGTCTTGTATAATGTTTCTTTTAATGACATTTTAAAAATACCAAAGCATGCATTTCTTTGGCGGAATTATCCGAAAATATAAAAATATGGAAAGATTTTATATAGTTTAATAAATTACATCTCAAATATTTTTGTCGAAATCACAACAAATGAATTTAAAAAAAATACCAAAAAAAAACACCGAAAATCTGCTTCCAAATATAAAACGCTTTAAAATCGGTGTATTAGATGTAGATTTACGGCATGGATGTAGTATAATAACAGGATGGCTTACTCGGAAAAAATGTATTTACGAAAGTGAACACTAACTCAACGCATTAAGTATTATATTCTAATGGGCATTACACAGATGCTGATCCGAGCCGAGCGGGATAGCAATATGTAAGAAGTGTGTCTCGTTCTTTTATCTTGCCAGCTTAAAAATGTATTTTATTAAAAATTTGGGCTGATCAAAAATTTCATCGAAAAAAAATGTCTTTTTAATATTATTTTGACAATTGTATGTCAAGAAATTGTAATTGAATTTATTTATTTAAATATATTTCCAATTCAAAAAGAAAACATAAATTATTATTTTGCTTATTTCTTTTATTTCTTATGGTAGCCCAGTTAAGTGTCATCTTGACATTTTGTATTGTAATGGTTGCTATGGTTACTCAAATAACATAAGACTTTGCTTTTGAGTTGAGTGGCTTATACAAGTGCTTTAACTCAGTTGTGACTTTTTTTTCTTTTAATTTTAGTTAAATTGCCTATCTGTGTTTTTGTCTTGGTGAAGGTATTGTGTATTGTATTAGCGTAAGTATTCTGTAAGTTTTATTTAGAATAATGGACAACGAACCTCCAGATCCTGGTGGAGGTTATGTTTCCCCATTAACATTAACATCTACATCCAATATGGAGGTGGATGCAGAAAAAAGACGTAAACGCCCAAATCCAGACACCTCAACACCAAACCCTAAAAAAACAGTAACCAATCCACAAAATGTTTCTCCTTCCATTCAACTGACATTCACAAATCCTGAATTTGATAATGAAAAAAATAAATACTCTTCAGAGGATGTTGGTCCCTTTATTGTTCACATTTCAAAGGAAGAACAAGAACCCAACTCCGGAGTAGTGTTAAGACCAATACAGTTTGGACAATTTCTATTTAAGAACAATATTCATAATATCATGCTGGATGGTATTAAGCGTGTAGGTAGGAACAAATTATCAGTTCAGTTTAAGACAGCGTCGGATGCGAACTCTTTTCTGGAGCTATCGATCTTATCATCAGGTGGCTATATAACATCCATCCCGACATACAATGTATCACGTATGGGTGTAGTTCGCTCTATCCCCACTGAGTGGTCAATGGAAGATGTTGTGTCTCAGCTAGTTGTTCCTGAAGGTTATGGTAAGGTTGTTCGAGCCCGGAGGCTGAGCAGGAAGACATTTAATGATAATGTACCTGTTTGGGTCCCTACACAATCTATTGTTGTAACATTCTCCGGACAAAGGCTCCCTAAACATGTATATTTGTTCTTTAACTCTCTTCCTGTCGAATCTTATGTTCTCCCCACTATTCAGTGTAATCATTGCTGCCGGTTTGGTCACATCAAATCGCAGTGTAGATCAAAACCTAGATGCTTCAAATGTGGACAAATGCATGATGGGGAAACCTGTACTCAATCTCCAGCATGTTTATTCTGCTCAGGTAGTCACCCAGCAAATGACCCCTCATGCCCAGAACACTCTAGACAGAAATCGATTAAAGTGGTGATGTCACAAGAATCAATTTCCTATGTGGAGGCATCTGCCAGATTCCCCCAAGTTAGGAAGTCATTTGCTGATGCTACCAGACCTTCATCTATTTCTTCTCTTTCCCCTACTTCAAATAGACATGACAGACCCACTCCCACTACTATATCTTATCGCAAAACTACTTTCACTCCACGTCGCCCAATCTCTCCTCCACGCCCAGGTTATGACAGACAAGCTCACTATGACATTATTCAAACTCCTCAGTCTAGTTTACAAAATGGTTGCGCATATCCCAACAGTATACCGTCAAATACCAACAATATCTCCTCAAACGATAATCTCATAGAACAATTACTGTCTATAGTCATTAACTTAGTCTCCCGGTTTAGTGACACCGGCCTACCGAACAACCTCATGAACACACTATCTAACTTAATAACCATAGCTCAAAAAAATGGCTCACAACGTGATACAATGGAACTGTCGTAGCGTTAGAAATAAAAAACAAGAATTCATTTATTTTGCCAATTATTACAAACCAATTGTCTTTGCCGTCCAGGAGACCTGGTTAAGGCCTGGATCTCATTTTGGGGTCCGGGGTTACTCATGTTTCAGGGACGATAGAGATGATGGTAAGGGTGGTGTTGCCATTTTAGTTTCCGGTAATACCACTTATTCTTATATTTCTCTTCCTTCTCATAGCGTAGGACTAAACATAGTTGCTGTTCGCGCTATGAACATATCTTTTCTCTCAGTATATATTTCTGATCCAAATGTTACTATCCTCTCTGAACTTGAGACTATTATTTCCTCTGTTCCTCCTCCTATTTTTATTTTAGGTGATTTTAATATTCACCACACTAGCTGGGGTTCATACTACTGTGACCAAATTTCTTCCTCCTTTCTTGATTTTATAGATAATTCGAATTTGGTGATCCTTAATGATGGGTCTCCCACTCGCAGAGTTTCCCCATTCCAGAATCCTAAGAGTGCAGTAGATTTATCTATATGCTCTCCATCCTTGTCTTCTCATCTTACTTGGGGTACCCTCCAAAATACATTCGGAAGTGATCACTTTCCGATTATTTCCTCCATTTCTCTGTCACCAATACCTACTTCCTTACCCAGTCCTTCCAGATTAAAATATAAATTATCTAAGGCAGATTGGTCACACTTTTATTTAACTACTGATTTCGAAATTCAAAATTTTCCCCTTATAAATATTTATAATGTACACTCTCTTTATAATGATTTTAAAAATTGTCTACTCAGGAGTGCCGACTTGTGTATTCCTCAAAATGTTAGGAGTACAAGGATTTCTTCCCCGCCCTGGTGGGATAGTGAATGCTCAAATGCATGCAAGAGTAGAAAAGAGGCGGAACGGTCATATTCAGCTTCTATGACTCTTGAGAATTTTTTGAAATATAAAAATGTAGCTGCTGCAACTACCAGACTATTTTTAGAAAAGAAAAAACTTAGTTGGAGAAATTTTTGCGAACATCTATCTCCATCCTCCCCTTCCTCTTTAGTATGGAGAAATATAAGAAAATTCTGTGGATCATTCGTATCTAACGACCCTATATCGAACGACCCTTCACTGTGGCTAAACTCCTTCGCGCAAAGACTGGCTCCGCCCTATGTTCCATCCTTAGAAGAATCTGATCCTTTACCCTCTGTATCTCTCCCTTCTTCAGATGATTTTGATTCCCCTTTTTCTTGGGAGGAGTTTCAGTTAGTTCTGGATTCTCTTGAGGACTCCACCCCTGGTACTGATGGCATTCCATATTCTTTTTATGTTAAAAGTGGTCCGTCTACTAAAAAACTATGCTTAGATGTTATCAATGCTATTTATTTGACTGGGATTCCCCCAGAGGAATGGAAAACCCAAGTAATTTTGCCGATTCTTAAGCCGGGGAAACTTTCTTCCGATCCCTGTGGTTATCGCCCTATTGCTCTTTCTTCTACGCTAGCTAAGATTTTAGAACATCTCATTAAAAATAGACTAGAATGGCTAATGGAGAGCAGAGGTATTCTTTCAAGGAGCCAATTTGGGTTCCGCAAAGGTCTGGGAACAATGGATAGTCTCGCGACCTTAGTTACGGATATCCAGATTGCCTTCTCTAGACGTGAGACTCTCATTGGTTTATTCTTAGACATTTCTTCCGCGTATGATAACGTACTACTTCCGATACTCAGGCAAAAAATGCTCAATCTGAGTATTCCAGTGAGGATAGTAAATTACATTTTCAATTATCTTTCTTGTCGATCTGTCGTTATTTCTACGCGTAATTTGGAACTACCACCTAGACTAATATGGAGAGGACTCCCTCAAGGCTCTGTCCTTAGCCCTCTTCTGTATAGTATTTACACACACGACTTAGATCTCTCTGTAATTAGTTTTTGCAATATTCTTCAATACGCGGATGATCTGGCTATTTATATTTCTTCTGAGAGTCTCTCGCAATCCGTTGTCCGAATCAATAGTGCCATATCTTATTTAAGTGATTGGCTTGATAACCATGGCATGTCGATTTCTATTGAGAAAAGTAGTGTTGTGGTTTTTTCTCGTTGCAGAACTACCCCTCAGGTGCATATTACTTTTAACAACCAAATTTTCCCTGTTGGGGATTGTGTAAAGTTCTTGGGCGTGGTTCTAGATTCACGTATGACAGGATTAGCCCATTTTAATACAAAAGTTAAAAAATGTGAAAAAAACATCAATGTCATGCGTTCGCTCTCTGGCGTCTGGTGGGGTTCTCATCCATACACCCAAAAACTTGTGTATAACGCACTTGTTCGCAGCCACTTAGACTATGGATCGTTTTTACTTCAAAACAGTAATAAAACTAGTCTAAAGCTATTTGATAAGATCCAGTCAAGGTCGCTACGAATAATTCTTGGTGCCATGAAATCCTCTCCAATTAATGCTCTTCAGATTGAATGTGGAGATCCTCCTCTTCACATTCGTAGACAATATCTTTCCGACCGTTTTCTTTTCAAAGCCTATCAGTATTCTTCTCATCCTCTTATTCCAAGATTACTCATTCTATCTCAACTCACTTCTTCTTCTAATTTCTGGAGGCACAAGGAACTACCATGTCTGATTAAATCCTACCTTAAATTGACCAGTCTTCCATGTCCAATTTATCAAAGTAGGCTCAACCCCTTATACAAGATCCCATATAAAGCCATTACTAGTATTCCAGATGTTGTGCTGAATCTTGATATAGAAAGAGGCTCTTCTTCTTCTAACGCCCAGTTTAATTATAAAATTAACGTTATTTGTAAGGACTGGACACATGTATTTACAGATGCCTCAAAATTAAACCAGGAGGGATGTATCGGATCAGCAGTGTGGATACCGAGATTTAATGTAGTGCTAAATTTTAAATTACCCCCACATTCTTCTGTTTTTACAGGAGAACTTTTGGCTATTTTTGAAGCAATATCCTACATAGAATCTCACAATTTAGACAAATCGGTTATTCTCACAGATTCTTACTCCTCACTT
Source organism: Lycaena phlaeas (assembly GCA_905333005.2). Classification (NCBI taxonomy): domain Eukaryota; kingdom Metazoa; phylum Arthropoda; class Insecta; order Lepidoptera; family Lycaenidae; genus Lycaena; species Lycaena phlaeas. Next base: position 13,991,193 of record HG995174.1, on the reverse strand, counting down.
CAAGCCATCCTTTCTAACCAATTTCGAACAAAAGTTAAATACTACATAGTCCTAAAAATAAAACATTTACTTTTCAAGTGCAACCAAAAGGGGATCCACGTCAAACTGGTTTGGATACCTGGACACTCGGGTATTAAAGGCAACGAGGATGCAGATTATTATGCCAAGGAAGCCACTACATCTGGAATACTAACTCAGTACAGACTTTACTGTTATGACCTCATGACTCTTTCAAAAACTCGTATGCTCTCAGACTGGGCTGAACAATGGTCCCGGACTAGCCTCGTTAAGGGAAAGCATTATGCTAGCATCCAAGAATCAGTATTGGTCAAGCCATGGTTTTTTAAATATCGGGATGCAAACAAAGCTGTTACCTCGACGATATGTCGTTTAAGGTTAGGCCACGTATGTACACCCGTATTTTTGGCAAAAATACGAGTTAAAGACTCCTCTATTTGTGAATGTGGCTTAGATGAAGGAACCCCAGAGCATATATTTTTTTCTTGTCCTAAATTACGATTCTCTCTATATGACGCTCTCCCCCCCGAAATTCCACGTCCTTCTGACTTTAAATCCTTGTTAATGTTTGTTTTTTCCCCGTTTATAAGTGTATTATGTTCCTTCGTTAAAATTAACAATATAAAACTATAATGGGATGGAAATTATAATCTAACTTTTCTTGTTGTGTGTTTTTATTATATATTTATATACATCCATGTAATTGTGTCTTAGGCAAATTAACTTTTATTTCAGGCAAACCTGTGCGGGAATTGGAACCGAACTTGTACTTCCACTATAGCTCTAAATAAGGCAAAGTCAAACCAAAAACTCTGACATTGGCAACTCCGCAAGGGAGCCATTTCAAGAATAATAATAACAAATAACATAATTAGTCAATCAAACTACTATGGTGACCATGATTTTTTGAAACGAAGTTCCTTACGGCAGGCTTGGAGGGGAATAATAGCAATGCGAAAAGCAATGGTCAGAACGTGAGACAGAGTGACTCCGTACTAAACTTCCCACGTTCCTAATTATTTTAATCAGTTTGAATCCATGGCATCTTTAATTGTTTTGTAATCTTAATTCAAGAATGCGTTATAATGAGAGTAAACCTAAGATTTGCAGTTAATATTTTGGGATGATAATGATAACTCGACCACCTGATGACGGATTCCTGTCAAGTCTGTAGTATGGAAGTATTTGTATTATGTATTTCGTAATCCATCTACTATTCTTCAGATTTTAACCATTGCTAATGTTGGTATTTTCGTTTATAAGTAAGTATAATACTTGTGTCAGATTTTTCAAGCACCCTAAATGCATTCAAGCTAACTTGCGATATCTGCCGGGGCTAAACGCGCCTTTTGAAGAACTTAAAAACTCGAGATTTATAATATTATGGCAGACGTGGTAAACTCATGCAGCGCTTAAAACTGCATACATCAAGTATGTACTAGTAGGATATAAACCTTACAAAAAAAAAACCAATTAAAAAAATTAAAATTAAATAAAAATTTTCAATACCCATTTCCTGACAGTTTGAATTTTTGAAAGACATTTGTCCCACCTGTCAAAATCTTATTGTCACCTTATAAGAAAGGGACACACTCCTTAACACTGGCTATCTCTGTCGGCTCGTTTTTCTGTTACGAGTGCTCGGTCCTGTTATATATTATTACGTCCATTATTTACGGTACCACAGCTAGAGACACTAACGCCCGGTTTCCGAAAGGCTGATCAACGCAAAAATTAACAAATCAACTGTCAAATTTCTTATTAAGCGTCAAATGTGTTGCTAGAAGCATGGTTAAATTACATAATTCGATCAGCCTGTCAGTTGACATAGCCACTGCAATGAAAAGCTGTCAAATTTGACTTTAGAATCGCATGTTAACCGCTATTAACAACCATGTTAGTTTACCAATACATTTCAACCAAAGTTTCAGAAACCTGGCGTTTGAGGTCTAACTTATAACACACGCCTCCATGTGTCAGCGGTTAAAATAGAATAGAATTAATGTATAAGAATATCTACGGGTGCGAGGTCAATAAATTCAGCTAGTCCTTTATATTATTTTATAATAATATCACATTATAACATAAGTTACAAAGTATTTTATCCTTACTAATATTATAAACGTGAATGTATGCATGGTTGTAACGCTTTCACGCAAAAACTACTTAACCAACCATCATGAAACTTTGTACACATATTCTCGGAGATACTAAAGTAACATAGGATACATTAAAAAAAGTATTTTTTTACAGCTAGTATTATTAATAAACGCCAAAACTGCTGATTGGATTTTCATATTTGTCAAGGCCAATTAACAATATTTTTTTAAGCTAATTCGCGAGCAACAACAAGTTTATTATTATTCAATCAACCAGTCATAAGAATATTGACAAAATATCTATTGTATTTCTAATATAATGTCTCTTGCATGCATTATCGTGTTTTGATAAGATTTATCTCACGAGAGTGTGGTCGTATGTTCATGTCATTCGACATATACCGTCGATGAAACACACACGCGCGATGGGCTCCAAGCTGTGGGTGTTGGTGTTGCTCGTTGACTGGTGGCTCCCGGCACAAACATCAGAACTGAGCGGCTGTCATCTTGGAGACCTGGCTGATGAGATTGCGTCTTACGAGCCTGTGGTGAAGAGGATCCTGGATTACACTACCTCTGGACCCTTTCAAGGAAAGACTTATGACGAGTAAGTTTAATTATACTAGGCCATTTTTTTTTTCGAATGTGGGCAGGAAAAAATATATTTTGATTTGTTTTTAATAGCTCGTTCTTTTAAAGTAAGAGTGCTTTTATGTTTTATTAGCACGTCCAAAACACGTCCGTTTGTGTACAAATGTCTAGGTGCTTTAAATAAATGGTCGGCTATTAAACACGCGGCCTGTCTTGGCGTTCCTTGAGAGAGGCCTACGTTTAATCGTGGACAACAAACTGATGATGATGAAGATAATTTTTGGTACAATACTGGTAATTTTATCCAACTTTTACAATCCAACTTAGTAATTATTATTGTTGATTGAATCATTCATCGACCTGTAGATGCTAAGCCTTTTACCTTCCGCGAGTTCTGTAAATAGCTTGTGTGTGTGGCTCAACTAGTTATAACAAACGGCCAATAGGTAGTAAGGTCATGCGGGAGGTCACAGTTGAATCATGACCTGTATAACACAGGTATAATAGACAGTCTCAACTTCATAACTGTCACTGCTATCTGTGTCTTAATTTCGATTGAGACTGATTTAGAACATGATGATACTATGATACTCATATTAACTCCTTGATAAATATTATCTTACATCATCATAAGCGGCGGTGGTTCAGTGGGTATAAACTCGGCCCTTGTGCGAGAGGTTCCGGGTTTGATCCTGACTTGAAATGGGTTTTTTTAAATTTCTAAGTGCACTTCTCTTCGCCCGCTCACCGGTGAAGGGAAACATCGTGAGGAAACTACCTGATGAGATTGAAATTCTTTGAAGGTGTGTGAAGTTTAGCCCGCATTGGGCTAACCCATCCTTGAAATATGACCCATTACCCTCCTTACCCGATTTGGAGGAGGAGACCCGTGCGCAGCAGTGGGACATAATATATGGGTTGATACTTTAGTTTTAGATCATCAAATAGATGTATATATTATAGCTATGATAGATTATAATATATAGCCTATTCGCCTGTGCTTAAGCTATCATACTAAATACGTCCTGCAGGTCAAGTGGTGGCTTCACGCAGTGGTAGCGAGTTCGTATAAAGATATTAATTTATCAACATGGGAGCGCAGGATCTGATATGCCTAAGGTTTTTTTGTGTTATTTTTTTATTAGAAGTTAAAAAATTAAAATATAACGAATATGGCGAAAAAATATTTTTGGCAACAAGACGTCACATGTTGCGTTTTTTTCCATCGTATCCAAGGTTAACGTGGTGTGATCAATTATTTTTTTTACAATAAATTGCTTGTTACGAGGTTATAGATAAATGCTTATAAATATGAATTAATCAAAATTCTCACGGGTCCGGAACTAAGCATCTGAATATGGGATGGAAGCGACTGGTATTAAGAGGAAAGGGTACTTAAAGGGTTTCTGCATCCTCCCTCGGATCTCTCCAAAATAGTTTTTATTCCGCTAACACCCTTTTTTTTCTTTTTTTGATGACGCAGCGGAAATCCTTTTTTGACCCTACCAGGGCCTTGGGTAGATGCGCTGGTGTATGGGGACTCGCATTGGGTGCACTACCCCACTAAAACCGCTGCGTGAGCCTTCAGCCGCTATCTGATGAACCCGGATCTGCAGGCGACGGGAAACCCTCAGCGACAGACTGGTCCCGGCAAGACCAGATTCTCCACAATAGGGGGCCTGCCCGGCTACCACTGTGCAGTCCCCACGACGCCGTGTCTTTAATGGGACCTGGGTTCCCATCCCGAGCCCGACACAAACACAGGGGTATTACTGGAAGCGCATTAGGTAGCGCCTCCGACGCACCCCTGTCTGTCGTCTTCGGGGGGAGGTCTCATTCGCGGCCTCCTCTCTCAACCGTTCGTCGGCCTCCTTCTGGGACATTACTGTCTCGCAGAAAGAGGCCATTGCCGTCCAGCACTCGTCACAGCCGAGCATCGCAGTGATGAGACTCGACAAAGTCCGCAAACATCCTACGTTAACTTAGCCCCGCAATGAGTTCGTTAGAATTCGTATTACGAATACTAGGAATGAAAATAAATTCATGAAAAACATAATATATACACGTCCATGACCCCGGTAAAGATATCCAAACATCTTCACCATTTATCATACAAACATCTTCACCATTTATCATACAAACATCTTTACCTGGCGGGATCCGAACCCACGACCAACGCATAAGGTGACCAGTGGTATTTCATCGACCTCAAGCCTCGACCACATTATGTAGATGACTTGAAATATTACTTAGAATTTCAATTACCTGTATCGGCAAATGGAAGTTATCTAACTATAAGACAGCTCTTTAATAGCCGGAAGGCAGTGATGTCCCAGAAGAAGGCCGAAGAAAATGTTGAGAGAGAAGGACCGGGACCCTCACGTAGCGGCTAAAGGTGCTTGCAGTAATTTTAGCTGGGCATCCCAAATGTCCCCTCACACGCCCGTGTACCTATCCAAGGTCCTGGTAGGCACTAATTAAATTTCCCTGCGTCAAAAAAGTTTTTTATTAGGACACTGACGTCTAGTGGAGTCACTAAGTGATCACGAGGTAAATTATCTGGTCTATTCCCAAAACTCATCAAAAATACGCTTAATATTTAATTGACAGTACGATAAAAATTGCCAACACGTTTCAATTTTATCGGGCTCATAAACTCAAAGTGGCCATCGAATGTCTCAAGGGGATATACATAATAAGATACAGTTAGATAGCTGATGTGGCGATAAGATACGCACAAAAGTATCCAATTTTTATGAAAAAAAAATATTTTTGTTGGATATATCGTGGAATGGAGATCAAAACGAACCCTTGTAAGCCTTTACATTGTCATCATTGAAGCTGACGCGAAAGAATTGATAAAATATCCAAATATATATTGTATATACAGGCAAATTTCTAGGTTTTACGATAATAGCTGCACCCGCGGTTTGGATGATGAATGGGATCATATTAAGATTTGTATTATATAATTCACACCCACCATATGAGCCAGGAACACAGAAAACTTTTATTTGTTCTCTGGCGGGATTCGAACCTGCTACCTCCGGCTTAATCGCGCTATTGTTCCACAGAGGTCGTGCAATATATCAACATGTCATCTAAACATTCTTACAAAAATTCGCGTTTATTATAATGGTCCTCCCATTCCAACAGAGTATATCTAACTGACTTTTACCACTCATCATCAGCGTCTAAGGTCTGACAACTACATAGGAATCATCTTAGTCCGACGTTTCCGAAAATGACCCTTATTCTAGAACCCTATTGACGCCGAGGCTGTTTCTTCTTGACGAATAATAAATATTGCTCTGACAATACGTACTCGTGCATAGCAAACGTGTTATGTACGAGGTCTTATAATGCTTCAAAGCCTACACAATTTATTGTAATAATAATAATAATATACTTTATTGCACAGCACATATAATTTATACATTAAATAACATAATATTACAAAAACTAGGTACAATAGCCGGCCTTATCGCTATAGAGCGATTTCTTCCAGGCAACCAGCACAGGAAGGAAATACACATCTTACGAGTAGGTTATTCTCGTGTGCGCACGAACAAAATTTGAACCACAACAAAATTAATACATAAAAATTTAAGCCAATAAAATCAAAGAAAGTAAAAACGAGTGTAAAGTGATATTAACCAATTAAAACAAATATACATTGTACAAAATCAATGGCGCAAAACTAAGATAAAATCATAAACATTTATATGATAAAAATGATAAATGCTTACTTACTTACTTGTTTTTTTTTATGTTAGGTAGATAGGCAAACTGCCATGCCACCTGATGGTAAGTGTTCGAAATCACCGAAGAACATAAACTAGTTCACCTGGAACGAGCCCGATTCTTATCGGCCTGTCTTGCTCTTATCTCCGAAAAACAGCAAAGCTGTTTCATGGGTGGAATAAGCGTCATTGTGGTACCCATGAAGCCTTAAGCGCGGCGCTGAGCATATCTTCCACCGGTTTAAATGTTTTGATATCAGAAACAATAAGATTCACAATTAATTTCTTTTTGACGTGAAAACGTCTTTACAATTGCTTTCAAAGGGGGACGCAACTCAAAAAACTAATGATAAAATAATATAAAATCGGGGGATACAGTTTCGTGTTGTATATTTTATCTATCATCCCCACCAGAATTTCAATTATACCACTGGATAGCTAAAGAATCAAAGATTTTTTTTCTGTTTACAGATTATCCAAATTTGTGGACAAGTTTGGTGCTCGTCCATCAGGCTCGCCAATTCTAGAAGAATCTATAGATTATATGATTGAACTATCTCGTAAAGAAAACTTACACGACATTACAACGGAAGAACTACAGGTAAATAAAAAGTATTTCTCAATTTATTTGTATAATTTAGTTGCGTATAATATGTATAGCGATGTTTATTTAAAATTTGAGATTGGCAGATCGAGACGCAGAGAAACAAATGCCAAGTACTTGAGTCTTGACAATGACAATGTCTGTCTGGTATAAGTCCTAAATAAGGTATGAATGGATGGGCTATCTATGCGCAAAATACGAAGCTTGTCTTAAACATCGGGATTGTAGAATCGATTATTATCAAAAACGCAGTAAAGGTGTTATTAAAAAAAGGCTAGTAATAATCTGGCCCCATCCAAATCCTTTTAAATAATCACAAAAAAAAAAACAAAAATATCATAACAAATAGCGTTTTCAAATAAAAGTCGTTCCTGAGTAAGTTCGTTATCTCTATCGAGCTGCTAAGAAAATATTTTTCTAAAACTTATGAAGAAGAAACTTGTTTCAGCCGTGGTCGTAACATATAATTTTTGTTGGCACATTAATATTTATATCATTAAAAAAAAACCTCCTAAATCATTGTATCCTAAGGGCCTGTTTCACAATCTCCAGATAAGTGCCGAATAGGCTATTCACAACGTATTAGACAGATAGAGTATGGAGTATCTGCCAAATATGTTGTGAATAGCCTATTCGGCACTTATCTGGAGATTGTGAAACAGGCCCTTAATAGAGCTTAAAATATTTGTCTTTTAGAAAATAATAATATAGAAAGTAGCAGAATTTATTCATGTAGAGGTGTTGTTCCTAATATGAAACAATTAAATAATTTTTATGTTATAAACATAAAATACAAGTATATTAAGAATAAATAAAAATATATTATGTTTCTGTTAAAAATCTGATAAGAATTTACGTTTTAGGTACCACATTGGATCAGAGGAAAAGAGAAAATTCTAATGATTCGTCCGAGGTTAAAGAACATTGCTTTACTGGGATTAGGAACGAGCGTGAGTACCCCACCAGAGGGTATTACAGCTGAGGTTATAGTGGTCTCCAGTTTCGAGAAATTAGCCGATATTCCTGACGAACAAGTTAAAGGGAAAATTGTTTTATTTGATCCTACATTTACAAACTATGGTGAAACAGTAGCGTACCGAACACAAGGAGCAACGAAGGCTTCTCAAAAAGGAGCAGTGGCTTGTTTAGTGAAGTCCATAACTCCATTCTCTATAAACTCTCCACATACTGGATCACAATCTTATGGCGCGAATGTAACGAAAATACCTACAGCTGCAATCGCACTCGAAGACGCAGATTTGATAAGAAGAATGTACGATAGAAACGAAAAGATTATTTTGAAAATTCAAATGTTCTCTGCATTCGATACAAAAGTTTCAAGAAATACTATTGTTGATTTAAAAGGTACCAAACATCCAGAAAAATTAGTTATAGTTTCAGGACATATAGATAGTTGGGATGTAGGTCAAGGAGCTATGGACGACGGTGGTGGTTTATTTGTTAGTTGGGCAGCCCCTGTGATTTTAAAACAGCTTGATCTTATACCAAAAAGAACGGTTAGATCAATTTTCTGGACATCGGAAGAGCCAGGTCTTATAGGAGCTCAGGATTATGAGAAGAGGCACAGAAATGAAAGTGACAATATAAATTTCATAATGGAATCAGATGAAGGCACATTTTCACCACGCGGTTTAGCTGTGGCTGGGACTCATGAAGCAAAATGTATAGTTGCTGAAATTTTAAAACTGTTTGCATCAATCGGTGCTTCTAAGTTCGTTGAAGAAGATAGTCCTGGTTCCGATATAACAGTAATAATTAAGAATGGTGTACCTGGAGCAAGCTTGCTTAATGCTGCGGAGCGATATTTCTGGTATCATCACAGTGAAGGTGATACAATGAATGTAGAAAATCCACAAGAACTTGATTTATGTGCAGGATTTTGGACAGCAGTTGCATATATTATTGCTGATATATCTAGTGACATTCCTCGTTAGTATTTTTGTATTAGATTTAAAAAAAAAGATTTATTAAATAAATAAATTGAATAAATCAATCCCTATATTTCTGCCATAATGTTTTGAGGGTTTAATTTTTTTCATTTGATTAGAGCCATTGTAACTAAATCAGTGACACCGGACTCCGGCTTTGCGGCTTTCCTCGTGAAAGTATATTTAGGTAATATTTAAATATGTTTCGTAACGCAAGTTCTCAAGTTTCACTGTGGTATTAGGTAAAAGGGTTAAGCGAAACTAATTGTGTAAATTGTTTTTACTTTGTAAAACAAACTTGCGTAAAATGTGTTGTAAACTTCTGTAAGCGAACCTTAGTTTGAAGGGACAAAAGAAATCTAATTAAAGAGATAGATTAATACGGAATACCTTCTTGAGTTTGTATAAGATTGTCGGGAAGATAGTATTGTCTCAGGTCACCCAATTCACTTCAATATTCACAGGAGCCTTGGTAGCCAAATATTTAGAGTTCATGTCATTAAAACTTTCAGCGCTTTGTTTAGAATCTTCTCCTTTATCTTAATACTAGATGAAATATAATTTGAATTCATTGTAATAATGTAACATTTGAATATTTTTTTTGAGTTTTGTCTAGACTCTAACCTCTGGATTAGTTATTCAATATCCTGTCAGTATAGGATTGCAGTAGGATAATTTTAATATTAGAACACGGATACACCTTAAATCGATTGAGTGAAAGGAATATTGGTAGAAGTTGAATAGTGGAAGAAATATTTAAATCGGATTTGAATATAATGTAAATTAAATTCAATTTGATACATCTTCTTGAGCCTCTTTTAAATACAATCTATTAATACAAAAAGAGATTTCAATACTTTATAACTTTCTTCAATAAACTTGGATATTATTTACTAAATTATCGAGGATGATATATGTATTTAAAATCAACAAAATGAGTATATCCATTAATTCAAAAATTGCACATCATCCAACCGCCTGTCAACCATTCTTCAACAAAACCTTACAAAGATTATTTTTGGTGGAATTTGTTTTTGTTCGATTGTACCAAATTCAATGATATTTTACGTTTTGTGAACGTAGCTGGCTGCGAACGATAAGAAGCCGGGACGACGTCGTTATAGCGCACAATGACACCCCATTGCAGAGAAACTGAACATTCAATAGCTTTAATTGAATAACTTTTAGTCTATATCGTTCATTAAACCAATTTAATTCTTTCATTATCATAAGGGATAACTGCTAAGCAAAGGCCTGTACTACATAGGAGGCTTCTGCAGCATTTACAAACAAGACAAGACAACGGAGTGGGAATCGAACCCACGATCATCTGACTTAGCAGTCAGGGTCACTAACCACTAGACCAACAGGCCAGTCGATGATTTTGTAAGTCTCATTTAGCCATCTTCGAACGCGCTTCTTTTCAAAACCTTACTGGCTCACCAGCCACTATTTATTTTTAGTTTTTGTGTATTGATAAGCGTATATAATATGCTTGTTCAGAAAATACTTGGGTAAAGAAGTTAATATATTATATACAAACTATCTGTTTAAAAATATTGTAAATTAAAAAGCCACGTTATCTCTATTAGTACATTGGTATGAATTTCTTTGACCTCTTCATTTAATCTTTGATAATTATTATGACGTTCGTTAGTCAAGAGACACTACGCAAGCTAAACACTACAATTAATTGACCAACATGAAAGTATTCCTAATAATTGTGTTAGCTGGTATTTTGGTAGATATTGATGCAAAACCATATAATTGTTGGTAAGAAATAGATTAAATTATATTTATAGAACCCAATAAAATAGTATTTATTTTAAGATGTTTTTAAAAGTGTAATAAATAGGATACTGACAGTGATGTTAAAATAAATCGACAAGACCCAGTTGAAAATGAAGTAACCTCATGAAGTACTAGATAATCCTACTAATATTATAAACGCGAAAGTTTGTGAAGATGTTTGTTACTCTTTCACGCAAAAACTTCTGAATGTATTTTGATGAAACTTCATAATAATATAGCTTATACAAGAGATTAACTCATAGGCTATTATTCATTCCCGTATTCCCACGGGAACGCGGGGCGCTGCTATACTATATATAAATGCCGTTGTAAATCTTACTTAACGCAGGCGAAGCTGCGGGCAACAGCTAGTGTGATTATATATTGCTTAAAGCATACTTATGTTTTTCTTTTGTATGGCAAGCGAACTATCGACTAACGCATCTGCTTATGCAGAAGGTTATCCTTTGGTTGTGCAGATGGTTGGTGGTTTTATATTGGGTTGGTTGCGTTGCCCACCTTTTATCTATCTCCTCTAACTGCACGAAATGATACAGCATGGCTGTCACTTTGCGACAGTATCATGTGAATGAGGGTTACCCGGTCGTGACGACACAATTTAGGTGCAGCATAGCACTACCTCTTAAGGTTTAATTAAATTTAATTAAAGTTCAAGAGTGGAGTTGGTCGGCCATTTATTAAATTAATCAGGTGGGAAGACGATCTTCGAACAGTGGCCGGTCCATAATGAATGCGAGTGGCAAGGGATCGGTTGTCTTGGCGTTCATTGACGGAGGCCTATCATCACCAGTGTTCGGATAAAGGTTGATGATAATGATGATGATGGCACTACCTCTATGTATTAGTAAATATCAAATATAAGAAATACGAGTGAAATAATACGTTAAAGGATGAAACTCTATTAATGCAAATTATTTTATATTTTTAAAAGTGAAAATACTTTTTCATAATTTGAGGGTTTGAAAACTATAGCGGGGATATCTGATATATCAGTTTTTTAATTTAATTTCAGGTTTGGCTACAATGGCTGTATTCAGAACATTTACGCACCAGCCCCTCCATTTGATTTTTCCATAAGAAAATTTTACCGTGAATGCCCAAACTGCAAGATTATTGATACTGGGAACGAAGATGATGATAAAAAAGATGCGAATGAAATGTCACTATACAAACTAGTCCATTTTGAATGACTATAAAGTCATAGTCAGTCAGTCATTACATATAAATGTAAGACTACTTTTTTACTTTAATAATTAATATTAAAAATGTAACATTCCTTTAAGTTATTTATTCAAAAATAGAACCGACACTTAAATTATCTTTTTATTTTATTCGCGCCTATTTACTCTTCAAGTTCCGAAAGCCATGTAATCAAATCTATCCTCATTTGCCGCCATATTTTAAGTGTTGCCATGAAAGTATCTAAATTGAGAATAATCTTATAAATAATTATTGAGTATGATTAATTTTGAAACTTAAATTGATAAAAAAATTGCGTAATAAAAATAAAAACATTATAATATCTATAAATCCCATTTTCGAACACTAGAAATATGGCAAAACCATTCCTTTTAATTTTTTTACAATATCTTTATTAAGTAATGAAATTTTGTGGATACGTTCGAGCAGTTCCATATACACTATGCATATACAATACTGCACTGTAATAATCACTTGTTATTTGTTAATATTATTGGTAAGTATAGAATTTTAACAAAAAGTATTACAATATCTATTGGGACCTCTAGTAACCAAACAATTTGTACTGAACCTTGTGAATGTTAATCATTCTCAAATCTATTTTAAGATATAAAAGTATAATCATAATGGGCCCAAAAGTTAAGGAGAAATTCAAAGCGAAGCATTTATAAATATAATATTCTCCTAAAATAATATAAAAGTATCTTTGACTTATAATTTGCCGTTTGCACTTGCCGTTAGTTTATTCTAAGCTGTGAAGTTGTTTGCAATAGTTATCTACTTACTGTGAAGTTAGCGCGTATCACCTAGTCAGTTCAGGCAATCCGCAATTTAGCCGCAACCATAGTGTGAAATTTACAAAGATGAAATATACTCTTATTATTATGTTGGCTAGTTTATTGGAAATTAACGAAGCGAGACCCTACAATTGTTGGTAAGAAAACAAAATAAAGCTATCGCATTTGTTTAAAGTCACTAATATCATTAGTTATTCATTAGAATTCATTATTCAGGTTTGAAAAGTCATTGCAACTATAATTATTACCTAGTTCTTATTCTTAAAAAAAATTGAAATTAATTTCCGTTCGATTGAATGGAATCTTATTTCGCTTATCTGTTTGGTAATATTAAGAACATAACTTATTCCAAATATCTGTGGTTTACTTTATAGATCAAGAAAGAGCTTATTTTAGGGTGTGTATAGGAGACATTTGTAACTTATTCTGATTTCGATCGGTCATTATCATCATCCTTTATCCGTCTACTGCTGAATATACGGCCTCCCTCAAAGCATGCAAAGACGACCGATCCCTTGCCACTCGCATCCAACACGAAACACTTGAGTTATGTTATCTGATAAGCAGTAGAATTAAATAATATAATTATTATTATGAAATATCTGATTCTTTTAATTCCAGGTATTCAAACGGCTGCATGAAGTCATCATTTACTGAATCTCTGCCATTTGACTTTTCATCAGTGGTGCGACAGATGGGTTGTAAAAATTGCAATTTCATAAGAATAGGAAATGGTAAAAATAATGTAAATAAAGTTGATCTGAAAGGTTTGATACCTAACAATAATTATATAATTGTATCTTAATAAATATACTTTTTTTTCTTGTATATATATAATCAAAACTTTTTTATGTGAAACCACATTAAGTTTATTTGAAATAAATTTTATATCAATAATTTTTTGTTTGTGTTTAATATATAAAATATCAAATTGCAGTCTGTCCTAATATACTTCCCTAGTGGAGGAAAAGGGTAGGGAAGGGAAAAAAGATTAAACTTTGTAGTGGGCTGGTCCTTATTTTAGAAATCGACAACCTTGTCGTTGTCTTCAATGTAGATGCAGGAGGCTTAGCCGGCGAAAAAATTGTGATTAAATGTTAATAATGACAATTAATAATAATGTATATTTGTTAGAGCGCTTTATGTATTAGTTTGGTAGTGCTTGTATCTATGAGTATATAGCTTGGTTATTTCTACCACTACCGCGTCGTACCGCGTTACTTTAGAAAAAATTAAGACAAAAATATTTTATTATTCACAATTCGCAACTACTACTATAATTATATTCTTTCATTTAAGTAAATTGTTATCAATTGGTGATTGCCGGTCAAGCTTAGATGTTAGCTGTATTGTAGCTTGATATTTGAGGGAGCACCATTTATTTCAGATATATGACTATAACATACACGGATGAAGTACGCTTGTATCAGTGTAGATATGACGTGTACTAAAACCCAAACTTATTTCGGTTTCCCCGTTTATTGATGACGTCATCGCTGGATGATGTTATGTTTTTGATAGAGATAAGCTTTTATTTATGAAGAGACATCTACGGGTCAAACACACGCAAAAGTAAATAGTACTCTATTATAGTGAATACAAAGGGACATGCCTTGAAGTGTTTTCATTTAACCTGTATCTTGCTTGAATTAGATGACCTAATCCTATCTTAAGAAACCTAAATACCTATATAAAATACTCGTGTCACATGTTAGTTACCATACTCCTGCGAAACGGCTCGACCGATTTTTATGCTATTTTGTGTGCATATCGGAAGGTCTGAGCAATCGGCCAACATGTATTTTTCATCCCCCTAAATGATAATAAATATTTTATTTTTTCCCAAAATATTTTTTTTGAGAAAATTCCATTTTTATTTTTTTATGATGCAACACATAAAAATACATACAACCCTAAATTTTCAATCCTCTACGATCAACGCCTATTTTTTTTAATAGAAATAATAGTACTTTTGGCAGAACGAGGTCTGTCGGAGCAGCTAGTATTGAATAGAATTACAAAAATATATGTAACAAATACGGTGCAATAATTTCAGGATTTATTTAAGACATGCTTTAAATCAAAAGCAAAATTAAAGGGTAAATATTTTTGGGAGTTGGTAACCCCGACACACGACACATATGATACACAGATAAAAATAACATTACAATCGTACTCAAAGAGTAATGAAACTTTATACTGAGACGTATAGTTTAATAACTTTAAATAATAAGTGCAAGTGGCAAATCTAAGGGAAATATGAGAAACTGTGTTTTATTACTTTTGTGTCTGTTAACAATATTTACGATAAACAAAGCGAATCCATTATGTCCAAGGTATGAAGTTATTAATCTTAAGGAAAAAGCAAGTTGTTATTCTAAAACGAGAATTATTGTTCATGGTTTAACCCACATAGATTAATAACTGTTATTCCTCATTTATATATACTACTAATTAGTACACATGTAATAATAGTAACTAGTAGAAAGTAGTAGTTTTGAATAAGTTAAGATATATATCAGCATAAGCTTTCTAGACAAGTGACAAACGCTACAATTCAATGCAGTTGCGTTTCTCGCTAACTCTATATTTGAAGAACGTTTGTTGAGACACATAAAGTATATTGTTTTTGTTTGTTAAAATGTTTAACAACGTCTGTACTTCGTTTAAAGCAAATATTATTATAATATTTCTTGAATGTTTTTTAAAATCGTAAGCTAGTGTCATTCCCATACAATAAGTATTATATTCTATTATATTCGTTTAGCGTTCATGCTACTTGTCTAGGGGGGACGAAGTCCACACGTTTTTGCAACAAAACCATATACCTTAAGTATGTGTTTAAATAAACGTTCGTCAAAGATTTTGCGACAACCCAAATAGCGAATGGCGATATGGCGATATATTTTTAGCGTTTATCGCAACTGAGTTTCGGAGCGTTTGCCACTTGTGTGTTAACTTGTAATGGTACCACTATTATGCGGGTATAAGTCATATATTATACCACTCATTTATACTACTGACATTCAACATCATCATCAGCCTTTATCCAGCCACTGCTGAATAAAGGCCTCACTCAATGAACGCCAAAACTTATGATCGATACAGCCTTTATATGGCTGTGTAATTACTAGCAACTTTTAAAATTCTATGCTACTCAGTGCTTTGCTGTGAAAAGTAATAAACAAACAAAAATATCAGATCAAATACCTTTGTGTGCCTGTTTGTCTGCAAGGATTTTATTGACCCCGAAAATTGCATCACCTCAGTGGAGTCAGTCATTGGTTTGGCAAGGTTACTGAAATATAAATGTGCTATTGTTATTTTTAGAGAAGCAGAAGACATATTTAGTTGTCTGTCTGAAGAAGTTGAAGAAGAAATAGAAGATGATGAATTAGAAGGTAACTGCGTCGATTGTAATATCATTAACATCGGGAATGGTGTCAGAAACAGAAACATGGATATAACCATCAATATATCACCCAGACAACCAGTATAACAGGGAGAGATTAAATATACTAGAAAAGTATTAGACTATTATTTTATCTTATGCATATTTAAAGAGATGTTATGGTCAAGAGATCTATATGATCATACGAGAGATACCTTTCAAATAATTCCCATTGTATCAAAATACAGAATTATAAAAAAAATGTTGCATATCTATACTTAATATTATAAAGAGGAAAGATTTAATTGTTTGTTTGTATTGAATAGGCTCCTAAACTACTTGACTGTTGGGAAGCTACACTATCCTCGGTAAACATAGTCTGTATTAAATTTTAAAAAAGTTAGAGACCCGTTTTAAATCTTATTTGACGCTAGCGAAGCTGCGTGCAACAGCTAGTTGAATATAAAACACTGGCACTGTGCAGGACTAGACAACATCATAAACAACAATCTTTGTTCCACAACTTTTTACATAATTCAATACATTAATTAAAAATATTTTTTGATGTTTTTATTGTACTGTCGTGTCGTTTGTAGGTCTATGTTTTATTCATTATTAAATGTAACTACGCACGCACGCACGTGCTATGCAGTGCGTAGAGTTAGTAACATTCAAATACTTATAAATTAGTTTTACGTTTGAATTGTTTTGTATTTATATAATTTAGTACTCTGAGGTTTGCATTTTACATGTAACTCTGGGTGATAACGTTAAAGCTCACAAATAAAAATAAGGAATATAATATTATGTAATAGACAATGTGTACTGATACATCGCAAACTGATTGCCTTACTACTCTTATAAAAAATACAATTTATATAGTATAACAGATTCTCAGACGAGACCCCATTTGATTTTGAGCTTTATTTTTTTTTATATACTTTGCCGAAATATAAAGATTTATTATTATTATTATTATTATTATAAAACAATGACAAAGACACGCCATAAGTAAACTTGTTGTTGATAAACGTATGCAAAGTTTTAATGTTTATTATTTAGCACCATTTAGTTCTGAAACGAAAAAGTCACACTAAAAAGAGACAACATTTGTATAAATTGGAAGTCTAGAAGGAAATGAGATAGAATGAAAGTAATAATATAATATAATGTAATGCATAATATGATTTTCGTCGCCCTGGACGGTAGACGGTGTCGAAAGTAGCTCCGTAGGTGGCAGCAGTGTTACAGAGTTTATTTCAAATTAAATAAAACTTAGTTGTCGTAGATATGAAAATATTTTTTTTCCTGATTTCTGTTTTCAGTTCACGGAAACGTCAACACGGTGCGCTCGCCAGTTCTATTACTTTACTTGGCTTGACACGCTACCGCGTGTCTAGATTATGTTTTCTTGATATTTATATTTTACCAGCAACAATTTTTTTTAGTAGGTACTTCACTAACTAACAGATTAAAAACAGTAACTAAATATTAAAAAAGTAAAATAAGAAAAAAATTCATAGATTTTAAATTTTTATTCCTATTTTAGTTTCCATAAGCCGGTCCGCGTTGGGTGCGAGTGGCAAGGGATCGGTCGTCTTGGCGTTCATTGAGGGGGGCCTATGTTCAGCAATAGACAGATAAAGGCTGACAATGATGATTATGAGGCCTCACGTGTCATTTCAAATTGTAAACCTAGAATCTAAATAACATGTCTTATAATATAATATCTTAAATGTTCCTTCAAATGAGAATGAATCATTAAAATGTATGTAAATTGTACACACATACCTTCAGAACCACTGCACTAAATTAGATCTTGCTTGTTTCTTCCGTGGAACAGCTTTGCTGTGTTTCAGAGAAAAGCAAGATAGGCAGTGGTACTGGCAAAGAGGTTTAACATTTTCAATCTCATATCTCACATGAATGAGATGCCTTTTTAATTTCTTTAACGCCGAGAAATGCGCTTAGGCATCCCGTGGGGGAGTGGGTCTCCCCAGACGGGTATATATGAGTATCGCTGCGCCCGAAAGCTGGTAAGTGGACGCAGCTCTACCCACTAAAACCCGGCGTGTGCCACCACTGCCGCCTTCGGTGAGGTACCCCGGATCTACAACAGGGCACCTCGACAGCTATTCAGTCCCTTAGGGGACCGAAGTCACCTCCACAGAGAGGGTGTCCCGCACCACAGAACAACCCCTCCTAACGTCGGGACAGTACAGTCCCCTGCTCTTTTGCCAAGTTGCAAGTCCACGCGCCCATTTACAGCTTCAGTCAACTTGTATTACAATATATCTGAAAAATAAATGAAGAAAACATCACTTTACATAGCAAATTAATTACAAAATACTTCTAAATAGTTTGTAATTAACTGGGTTCAAATAAAAACGTATTTCAATACTCAGTGTTGCCAAATTATGAGAATATTTTCAACGACTTTACTGTTCCCACCTATTCATTTTAAAAATATTGCTACTGATATAAGTATGTGCTACATTCTATATCCTGTTTGTATGATATATAACAATATCATACATAAACAGTGAAAGAGTAACAGACATCCATCCATACATCCAGACAAACTTGCGCGTTTTTAATATAACTTTACAATAGTACTCTGTTTTATTAGAATAAAAAAAAGTGTAGGTGTAATTATTTTATTCTACTCGTTTATATGTGTATACATACACATTATCGTAGAATCACATATATTTATGTATTAATTTTGCTATACTAAATAGTTATAAGCGGCTGCAGCATTTTCTGCCTTCGGGAAAACTACTCCTCTATTGGCAGCTTATGTGAATCGAATAAATGCTATTTTAGATGGTCTTTCAAATTTCCACTGAGTGAGTTCTTAGTAACACGATCAAGGGGTAAAATTAGGTAATTTTGTGTCTGACATCTGGCAATACTGGTCTATATATGCACAGATATGATAAGGAAAACAAATTCATTATGTGTTCAAATCTCTTGTGCTATAGTAACTATAATTTGTTTATATTGTTTAATATACATTATCCGTATTGAGTTGACCTTCTTATCACGCCTAACACACAACAGAAGATATTGGTCCAAGTTTATAATGAGAGGATACGCGATCTTTGTTATTTGCTTCCTTACTCTAGTTGCTTTTGAGGAAGGAGAGGCAATGCCAAGGTAAAATTAATATATGTTAGTACTAGATATTGACCGCAGCTTTGCCTGCGTTTACTCACATTTGCAACAGTATATTGTCAATAGGGATGTTGACAAATTTTTTTAATTGATTTTATTTGATAGATATATAATACGAAAAAAAGACTTTTGTAAAGAAATATGTACAATTTAAAAATAGTTTTTAAAATTGCCGTTAAAACGCTCCAAGCGTCATTACGTCACACAACGCATTCAGAGCTCGCGCTATGTTAGGTGAGTTATGACAGTTTGTACTTAACTCAATGTTCTGTGACGTCATCGCCTTATTGGCGTTTACAGTCACGTGATAATGCATGATAAATAACGCATTTTAAATTAATTTTCTAAATAAGACAAATAAGTAGACTTTTAAAATGTTATTTTAGGTTTTCAAATACTGTATATAATATGTAAAACATAACTTTACATGAATTTGTAACATGTGTCAACATCCCTATTGGTGACAAAGTAGCATCATATTAAAAACGAAAATTCCGATTCGTAAAATATAAAGTATAATTTATTATTTACACGTAGATTATGAACTTTATTTAACAAACATTATAAAATGACTTCTATTGGTAAAATTTGCATTAATATGCAAAATGTTGGGTCACATTTTTCATACCAAGGATCTCTAGTTTTTTGACAATACGTTAATAAATCGCGAAATACTTTTTTAAATCATTCAAGTAGTCTTCGAGTTCAATCAGGATTTCTGACGAACAAAAAAAGAATTTCTGATAAATATAATGCTACTGTATCACCAACTGATAGCCTATAACAATCATCAGCACACCGCTGTTAATTTAACTTAAGGCGGGCGAAGCAGCGGGGAGCAGCGGGGGGACTGAATTAATTTTAATAAAACTTTACAATAATATAGTTTATACATTATACATACATACATACATTTATCCCTGTACTTCCACGGGAATGGGAAGTGCGCGGGTGAAACCGCGGGGCGCTGCTAGTTATATATGTAAAGTATCATAATGATCAGTCTTTATCCATCCACTGTTGAACAAAGGTGTCTATAAATAAAGTTTTTATGTGTTTAAATACAATATAACTAAGGTAACATTTATATCATACTTGCTTTGAAAGACTAAAATCTCTATGATATTAGGCCTATAATATTTGAATATTGCCCAGTTTTATAACTCTATACGAACTTATATTCAGTATAAAAAATATGTTTACTTAGCGGGAATCAAACCTGCGGCCACCACAGAAAATAATACTAACCAAAACACTTCACCGCCCAGCCGCAATGTTTTAATTTATTGTTTTTAAATATTCTTTTTTCAGAAACTCCTGGTATAGTGAGCAGCATAGTGAAGTATATCAATTAAATTCTGTCAAAATTTGTACCAGATGTACTATAGCCAACATAGGAGAGGGTTCTAATAACGTAAATCGTGGCATCAAAATCAACATGTAAAACTACAAATTTGTTTAAGATATTCCAATATAAAAAATCGTTTTAATCATCATGGTCGCATATAAGTTATTCATAATTTGTAAACATTATAATAATAAATAAACAAGAAATAAAATTAAGAAATTTTGTTAATATATACCAACCCTTTATGTACCGTATTCTTAAGCAAATAAACTATTTGAATTTGAATTTGAAAAGAATTTGACATCCTTATCCTTATATCCTTACTATTATTATAAATGTGAAAATGGGGATGTTTGGATAGGATACAATTAAAAAGTAAGTAGTTTTTTGCAAACGCGGGTGAAGTCGCGGGCAATAGCTTTTTAGCTAACACACAATTGGTGTTTAACAGCTGAGACCTCCCATAACCATGGTTGCTTACAGCATCTTAAGCAGGCATATAACAATTATAATAAGCTGTTTTTAAATGTAGTATTAGATATCAATAAAATATAATATTATAACAATAGAAAGAAAATGCATCAAAGAATTTTTATAAGTAAAGATACTTACTAATCTGTATTATTTAAGCTTTCGAAATAAAAGCTTTATTACGAATTTCACCTTTTATTATACTAATCTATTACCATCTGTAATTAAAAGCCTTTGAAAACTAAAAAGGCGTTACACGCCCATTGTTGCCAAAATTGTAAAAGAAACGGAATTGCCGTTTTAACGAGCCCTGTTAATTAAACTCATTAAATATTATTTAACACCACAAGTCTTATAATTTGTAATGTTTAATATTATAACGATGTTTAAAATAATATATAAATATTCTAAATAAAGGGATAAAATTGAGATAATTTAGTTTTAGCGTAGATAATGAACATAAAAGGTTAACCAAGCACTTGTCCAGTTAACTCATTCATTGTTCCTTTAGATGTTAACTATTGCCCTGACTGTACTGCCCTTTCAACTCAAAGCTGTTTGGAAGCAATAAGGTGGCTGTACCCAATTAGACAGGAGCTCCGTACGAGCGCATCCCTCCATTGGTCATAAAAACTACTCAAAATGGAACAATCACCTTGTTCACAATAAATTCGTAGAAGATCTGAAAATATAAATAAAACGTTAAATAACAAATAACGTTCAACCTAAAATTATGTAAAACAGCTAATGATTATTATTTATGCTTATTTTATTATAAATATATTATTAATTTGAATTTATTTTATTTCCCGATGTTCCAAATAAGTTATGGAAGTAAAGTATGGAAGGAAACTTGAATTCTACGTAACTTGAAACTTGAAAGTGGCTGAAAGTCGTAGCTTCGTTGTTCGTAGCTCAGTTGATGCCTGACTGTCGCGTGGAGTGCACGCGGTTTTTGTCTCGCGAGAAACATCGAAAGTTCCGAGTTCCATTGAAATGCTATGTGCTTTAAGAATACATAGAGAGAACCTTTTTGCTCAAAGGTAAAAGTTTAGATTTATATAAAAGTTGTTAACTGATAGTTTGCAAACGTTAAAATTCTATCGTTTTTGTAGCAAATTATAGATAGTCATAGTTTAAAAGTTTATGAATAAGTTACAAAAAAATAAAACAATTTTTTTTGGTTAAAATATCAGACTATTTAAATTAAACATGTTTATTATAATAATATGTATTTGATGTTTGTGATTTAGTTTAAAACATTAAATTCTTAGAAAAGCAAGCTTTAAAAACCCACGAAAAGTTATGTAAATATATAGTGTAGGTACTTAAATATTTCATTATTTTTATTTTATATCCAAAAAAATTATCATAAAATTTTCTTTTAAAATATCACCAAGCCATGGTAAATCCGAGCTTACTTTGAGTGTGGACTTCTGATAAATTATTTTAACACTTCAACCGATCCAAAATAAAAAATATACTTTCGCATTTAAAATATTAGTAGACTAAACTCATTAAAGGAAGAGAGGAAGAGAAGAATAGCAGTAATTAAAATAAAACGAAAAAAACTAATAACAAAAACTGTGTACTGTTATTTAACATAAACGCCTGGTTTTCGAAAGGCTGATCAACGCAAAAATTAACAAATCAACTATCAAAACTCTTGTTAAGCATCAAATGAGTTGCTAGAGGCATGGTTAAATTACTTAATTTGATTAGCCTGTGAGTTGACATAGCCAGTGCAATGAAAAGCTGTCTTTGACTCTAGAATCGTATGTTAACCGCCATTAACAGCCACATTAGTTGACATACACTTTGACGAACGTTTCACAAACGTAAATATTGTATTTAGTTCAAATAACGATGGTACAATTAATGTTCATAGTACAGGCTCTCTTTCATAGTATTTTCATAGTACTTTTTAGTAGGATTAGCGGTAGGTTCATTTAGGCTAGTCATGTAGTGCTCTAATACATGTGTATTGAGTAATAAGTATATAAGATTGTGTGTTTATTGAAGAAATGAGTGTCATACCAAAGCCCAAACAATTCACACGACTAGGGCTCGTTTACGCTCATGGGTGACGCTGACCGCTTACAACCAGGAGGCAGTTTGTCAACCTTTTTTTTTTCTTTTACTCTGGGAAATGTACTGACGCATCCCGCGGAGGAGTGGGTCTCCCCAGGCGGGTATGTGAGACTCGCTGCGCCCGAAAGATGGTAAATGGACGCAGCTCTACCCACTAAAACCCGGCGAGTGCCACCAATGCCACTTTTGATGAGGTGCCCCGGATCTACAAGCAATAGGGCACCTCGACGGCTAGTCAGTCCCTCAGGGGACCGACGCCACCTCCACAGAGAGGTTGACCGGCACCACAGATTAACCCGTCCTAACGCCGGGACAGTACAATGAGGTGAGGTTCCCGTCCTCGCCCCTTGCCCCCTACTCTTTTGCCCCTCTTCTTACAAGAGGGGTACAAAGAGCCTCCTCGGCTCAATTCGCTTTGCCCAAGGTGCTGGTCTCATCCTAGGCTACTGAGCCCCACCGCCACGATAAGGCTTGAACCATGGTGGGGACGTTTGTCAGCCTGCTTATTCAACGTAAAAACTTAAAACACAGTAAGACATACTTTCCTAATGTCATATAGAATTTACAGATTCTTATTATACGTATCCCATTCCCGTGGGAGTACTGGGATAAATAAAAAAAAGCCTTTTCTGGTGTGTAAGCTATATACAGCAAAGTTTTATCAGAATGCATTTAGTAGTTTTTGTGGGAGAACGAGCAACAGTCAAACTTATAAACTTTTTTGTTTAAAATATGTTATTGTGATAATTTTCATTTTAAACGCAGAAGTCGTCTAGGCTATATGTATATAATACAAGAGCTTTCGAAATATGTAATTGTTTCTTCCATTATAGTGTAAATGATGCTTATTATGTTCGTAATATACTGCTTTTAATTATTGTGCCGTCGCGTCGAGTCGTTGAGACCGCGCTCGGGCGCCATTAAAATGTTAAGGGCTTTTTTAGACACGGCGACAACTGCGCGATTTCTGAATCGCGTGGCAATGGCGCTTGTGTTATTCAAGTAGACATTTATTAAGTGCGCGCGGATACTCCGCGATTGCATGTCAAATTTGAATTTAGAGTTTTGAAAGCGCGCGTTTGTTGCAACGGTTGCCATGTCTGAACGAAGCCTAAGTCGTAAGGATTTAAAAGGCGTCCGAATGGCTTTTATTATTTATTTTTAATTGCTTCTTATGCTATAGTGCCTGCTCGGAATAGGTCCATTACTGTATTATGTTTATTTAGTTAAGCTCAATCACTTTAGTCCATGCTTTAGAGTTAGTTGAAGATCGCCATTACTCTTAAAATTTAAAGAAGGGTTTTTTAAGTTTAGAAAAACTAAAAAAATTGATGACAAATTAAGTGAAATATAATGTTGATGAGTTTAACCCCTCTCAATCATCCCTTTTTTAAGACAAGGCAGACAAAAACTTACCAGTAATTAGGCGCCTACCCTGCCAATTTTTACGAAACAACTAAGCACTCCACGAAAGAAATAAGGAGAATATACAGAATATCAGTAGAAATGCAGATCTAGTTCCCATGCATTTGCTCTTATACCATAGTCACAAGGGACTAAACATTTGAATGAATGAAATTCGAAACAAACATTATTAATGTAATTGAGCGTGGTATGAGGCAGGGTGCTCTATCCTAACCCGGGCCCCGCTGAAGACACGACGTCGTGGGGACTGCCAAGTGATAGCCGGGCAGTCCCCCTATTGTGGAGAATCTGGTCTTGCCGGGACCAGTCTATCGCTGAGGGTTTCCCGTTGCCTGCGATCCGGGTCCCTCAGATAGCGGCTGAAGGCTCACGCAGCGGTTTTAGTGGGGTAATGCACCCAATGCGAGTCCCCCTCACACGCCAGCGCGCCTACCCAAGACCCTGGTATGGTCCGAAAAGGATTTCCACTGCGTCATAAAAAAAAAGGAGCTCTATCCTTTCCAATACTTTTGAATTTGTATATCAATCAACTGATCGGTGAAGTTAGTATTGTCCATATTAGGTGTCACATCTATATATATAAAAATGAAACCCGTTTCGCGTTGTCACGGCATCACGTGTGAACGGCTGAACCGATTTCGATAATTCTTTTTTTTAAATGTTTGTGGAGGTCCAAGGATGGATGTTCCGGCGAAAAAAAATCGAATAATTGCCGGGAAAGCCCTAAAAACAGCCCTTTTCTTTTTCCCATACAAACGTTTTCTAACTAAAATGTAGAGTCAATCTGAACTTTATCGCTATTATATAAAGCTCATATTAGATTACAAACACTCATTGTTGTCTAAGCTATATCATATTAATAATTTCGTCGTAGACTCAATCTAAAAGTTACCTAAATAATAAAACATAAAAAATTAAAGATTTCGAGTCGACAACAAATATCCCCAAAATTTGGATTGTTGAGTATTTTGTTAAATTCTAATAGTGTTGACACTTGACAGACAAAATATTGCAGTCCATTAAAATACAATGACATAATTGCATATTATCACTGTCATTGATAACGGGTGACATTTACTTTTTTTAATACGCTTTTGGCAAGGAGTATTTATTATTTGCCAGTGTCAAGTTTTGTTTTGTATTGTATTTGTATTATGAAAAGGATTATTTAGACAAAGAAATATAATGATCAGGAGAATTTATAGGTACTATATCAAAAGAATTTATAGATATACATTCTGTTCCAACTTGACGGCCCAAGAGGAACTGGAAAAACTTTTGTATTTACAACTATTGTACATTTTAAGATCTGAAAACAAAATATGCCTGCCTATAGGCAAAAATTAAATAATGCTATAGCATTTACTGGGATTGCAGCAAATTTTTAGATGGCGGTAGAACAGATCACTCGAGATTAAAAATTCCAATTAATTCTGATGAGATCTCTACGTCTTACGTGTCATAAGGATTCAGGCAATTGATCATCAAATGAGGATGGTGTTGACCATAGCGATGCATTGTAGATAATTCAATTGTAGACCATATGTTTGATGTGTCGCTTGACACAAATGATACCTAATAAAAATTATTCAATGAAAACGTTACTTACTCCTCAAAACGGAGATCGTTTTCAATTGCACGACTAAGTTGTTGAAAAAACCTCCGGTGTGTTTAAAATTTAAGAGAGTTATAACGCTGTAGTTGAGGATGATCATAATGATGTTTTAGACTATCCCGTAGAATTCCTAAACTCGATATAACCATTGCAGGATTACCACCACACATTCCTTACATTAAACGTTGGTTGTATAGAAATGCTTTTAAGAAATTTAAACCCTACTGTTGGGTTGTGCAATGGGACCCTACCGGTCTTATTATTAGATCGTTAGTTATGTGCATTGTAAATCAAATTTCACCCGAGCAAAGTCGGAATTTCATTTATTCTATCAAAACAGTGTGCGTTTGCTGTTGGAGGGTCTAATGTCGTGTTCGGAAACTCATAAAAGGTGATAATAACGCGAACCCGACCAAATTACATAGCTACACAATTTACGGGCTATGGATCATTAGTACTGACTTTCAATTTGGTCGGTTTCGCGATATTATTTCGTTTGTTTTAGTTTCAGGCAGGCACGCGACATAAAATGCATCAGTTTCCACGTCATTACATCAGTCAAACACAAACCGCGTTACCAAGAGTGTTTTATTATTTTTAATTATTAATTTAATATCCCTGTCTGTGCAAAATTATTTAAATACATTCTAATATTATTATGTAATTGGGATGAACACCGAATTAAATTATAAATATAGGAAAATGAAAACTTTACACACGTGTGATTTACTTTTAAATGTATTTTGTATATATTATATAGTATCGAAAACTTATCTGTTTGGGTGGTATAAGCTTTTGAAAATGAATAATTTCACTACAGTTTGTACACACACATAAAGCCATCTGTCGAAGATTAGGACCACTTCTGGCGAGACCGTTTCTTCTAGGCCGGAGATCTTATCGGAGAACGGAGACTTCTATAGCAAATTGTACGCGTCCCATGCTCCTCAACCTAATACCCGGAATAATGATCCGCGTGCCAGCCTAACACGACACCTCTCTGGAAAGCTTCTGAACATCAGATTAGATGAGGTTAGTTTGGCTCTTAAGTAGCTAAAAGGGGGAGGATTTAGCACCATAGACCACATTCATACTATAAGGCAAGTTATACGGAAGACCCATGAGTACAACCAGCCACCGTGCCTTGCTTTTGTGGACTATGAGAAAGCTTTTGACTCTTTTAAAACCTGGGCTGTTCTGGAAGCTCTGCAGCGATGTCATGTCGATTGGCGATACGTTAAAGTAATGAGAGGATTATACGAAGCCGCTTTTATGTTCATTCTGATTCCGGGAGGTCAAATAAGACCAATCCAACTGCATCGAGGAGGGGGATATATACAGGGGGATGTTCATTCCCCGAAACCATTCACGAATGATTTGGACGAAATCTTCAAGACTTTAAATTGGGCAGAATGTGGCATAAACATTAACGGCGAGTATCTCTGACACCTTCGTTTCGCCGACGATATACTTACTTATTATACTGGCCGAGTCGCTGAAGGGTTTACAGAAGATGCTGCACAGTCTAAACGAATCATCCCGACGTGTGGGCCTTAGGGTGAACTTGGACAACATGAAAGTCATGTTCAACGAACACGTTCTCCTTAGGCCGGTTAACGTCGATGACATAACTCTCGAAGCCGTGCAAGAGTATTTCTACCTTAGGCATACCTTGCAGCTAGGTCGACATAACTTCGAGAGGCAAGCCAATAAGAGGATTCAATTAGGGTGGGCAGCATTTAGGAAGTTTCGCCATATTCTCACGTCGTCCGTATACCGTACAGTTTAAAGACCAATGCGTTATCCCCGTGTTGACCTACGGGACTGAAACAAACTCTTAATTTACGACTGGAGCGTGCTATGCTTGGTGTTTCTTTGGCAGATAGGATTCGAAACGAAGTCCTCCTCCAGAGTACTAAAATTACCGATATCATGCGAAAAATATGTACGTTGAAGTGGCACTGGGCTGGTCACACACTCAGAAGAACGGATGGCCGATAGGTCAATAAGGTTCAAATGTGGAGGCTGCATTTAGGTAGACGAAGTGTTGGTCGGCCATTAAACAGGTGGGAAGACGATCTCCGTGCAGTGGCAGGTCGAGGGGAGTGGTACGGGATCGGTCATCTTGGCGTTCATTGAGAGAGGCCTATGTTCAGCAGTGGACGGATATATGCCGATGATGATGATGTACCCATTATAAACAATGCCATCACAAGAATATAACCAGAATAGATGAGTTTGTGTGTTGTTGTAATAAGTTGTTGATTATTGTATTTATGCTTATTAAATCCCCATGACCTTTGACAGAACGAAGTCTGTCGGGTCCGCTAGTAGATAATATAATATAGTAACATCAGCTACTTTGACGACATGGTGTTGCTGAGTCCGTTCGTTAGTGATTAAAGAAAACAAGAGCTTACACAGTAACATCGTTTTATAGTGGAAAGATACCGAAATTCGTCATCGTCTCTGAGCTATAAATAATAATTTCCTAGTCAATAAGATATTTACAAAAAAGGATTATGATGGTTATTGTTGTCTATTGAGATAGTTCGTGATTTTGTTATGATAACGATTGACCACGTGATTTAACGCGACTTATGTCAATCCCATACATTTTATCATTTCGAACTTCGCTAACGCTTTCTTAGTGGCAGTTTGGCTAGGCCCCCTGATCGGTATAAGTCATATGATAGAGAACACGTTTCAAGAATTCAGAATAAACTACCAGATCAAAACATACGAAGCGA
This sequence comes from Lycaena phlaeas, assembly GCA_905333005.2. NCBI lineage: Eukaryota > Metazoa > Arthropoda > Insecta > Lepidoptera > Lycaenidae > Lycaena > Lycaena phlaeas. The sequence goes on along the minus strand of HG995174.1, from coordinate 13,962,112 downwards.
CGTCCATAGGCAAATTATATTCCTACTATTGACTCTCTAGAACGCTAAGTCCTTCGCTACAAGATTTTATTTCAGACTAGCGGACCCGACAGACTTCGTTCTGTCAAAGGTCATGGGGATTTAATAAGCATAAATACAATAATCAACAACTTATTACAACAACACACAGTGACCGATTTAGGCTTGATGCCGCCCTAGGCCCTGTTTATTTTGCCGCCCTTAATGCTAAAAAGGAAAGTATCAATCCTTATATTATATCCCACTGCTGGGCCAGGGCGAAATTATTAAGATTTAGTCATTTTTAAAAGCTTTATATGCATGTGATATTCAGTAATAAAACAAAAAGTAAAGAACATCATTCGGTAAAGACTATAATTAATCTTTAAAAAACATTATCTTATTCATAGATTGAAAAGTAAATAAAAAAAGTGAATTGTTACAGGTATATTCTATAGAGAATTCTTTACAAAAATTAATCCAAACTCATTTTCAAAGGCAGTCTTCTTTACTTTTTTCGTCTCTGAAATTTTGGCGCCCCTCAAATCATGCCGCCCTAGGCCCGGGCCTCATGGGCCTATACGTAAATACAGCACTGACAACACACAAACTCATCTATTCTGGTTATATTCTTGTGATGGCATTGTTTATAATGGGTACATCATCATCATCGGCATATATCCGTCCACTGCTGAACATAGGCCTCCTTCAATGAACGCCAAGATGACCGATCCCGTACCACTCCCCTCGACCTGCCACTGCACGGAGATCGTCTTCCCACCTGTTTAATGGCCGACCAACACTTCGTCTACCTAAATGCGGCCTCCACATTTGAACCTTATTGACCTATCGGCCATCCGTTCTTCTGAGTGTGTGACCAGCCCAGTGCCACTTCAACGTACATATTTTTCGCATGATATCGGTAATTTTAGTACTCTGGAGGAGGACTTCGTTTCGAATCCTATCTGCCAAAGAAACACCAAGCATAGCACGCTCCAGTCGTAAATTAAGAGTTTGTTTCAGTCCCGTAGGTCAACACGGGGATAACGCATTGGTCTTTAAACTGTACGGTATACGGACGACGTGAGAATATGGCGAAACTTCCTAAATGCTGCCCACCCTAATTGAATCCTCTTATTGGCTTGCCTCTCGAAGTTATGTCGACCTAGCTGCAAGGTATGCCTAAGGTAGAAATACTCTTGCACGGCTTCGAGAGTTATGTCATCGACGTTAACCGGCCTAAGTAGAACGTGTTCGTTGAACATGACTTTCATGTTGTCCAAGTTCACCCTAAGGCCCACACGTCGGGATGATTCGTTTAGACTGTGCAGCATCTTCTGTAAACCCTTCAGCGACTCGGCCAGTATAATAAGTAAGTATATCGTCGGCGAAACGAAGGTGTCAGAGATACTCGCCGTTAATGTTTATGCCACATTCTGCCCAATTTAAAGTCTTGAAGATTTCGTCCAAATCATTCGTGAATGGTTTCGGGGAATGAACATCCCCCTGTATATATCCCCCTCCTCGATGCAGTTGGATTGGTCTTATTTGACCTCCCGGAATCAGAATGAACATAAAAGCGGCTTCGTATAATCCTCTCATTACTTTAACGTATCGCCAATCGACATGACATCGCTGCAGAGCTTCCAGAACAGCCCAGGTTTTAAAAGAGTCAAAAGCTTTCTCATAGTCCACAAAAGCAAGGCACGGTGGCTGGTTGTACTCATGGGTCTTCCGTATAACTTGCCTTATAGTATGAATGTGGTCTATGGTGCTAAATCCTCCCCCTTTTAGCTACTTAAGAGCCAAACTAACCTCATCTAATCTGATGTTCAGAAGCTTTCCAGAGAGGTGTCGTGTTAGGCTGGCACGCGGATCATTATTCCGGGTATTAGTAGTACTGGTTGAGGAGCATGGGACGCGTACAATTTGCTATAGAAGTCTCCGTTCTCCGATAAGATCTCCGGCCTAGAAGAAACGGTCTCGCCAGAAGTGGTCCTAATCTTCGACAGATGGCTTCATGTGTGTGTACAAACTGTAGTGAAATTATTCATTTTCAAAAGCTTATACCACCCGAACAGATAAGTTTTCGATACTATATAATATATACAAAATACATTTAAAAGTAAATCACACGTGTGTAAAGTTTTCATTTTCCTATATTTATAATTTAATTCGGTGTTCATCCCAATTACATAATAATATTAGAATGTATTTAAATAATTTTGCACAGACAGGGATATTAAATTAATAATTAAAAATAATAAAACACTCTTGGTAACGCGGTTTGTGTTTGACTGATGTAATGACGTGGAAACTGATGCATTTTATGTCGCGTGCCTGCCTGAAACTAAAACAAACGAAATAATATCGCGAAACCGACCAAATTGAAAGTCAGTACTAATGATCCATAGCCCGTAAATTGTGTAGCTATGTAATTTGGTCGGGTTCGCGTTATTATCACCTTTTATGAGTTTCCGAACACGACATTAGACCCTCCAACAGCAAACGCACACTGTTTTGATAGAATAAATGAAATTCCGACTTTGCTCGGGTGAAATTTGATTTACAATGCACATAACTAACGATCTAATAATAAGACCGGTAGGGTCCCATTGCACAACCCAACAGTAGGGTTTAAATTTCTTAAAAGCATTTCTATACAACCAACGTTTAATTTAAGGAATGTGTGGTGGTAATCCTGCAATCGTTATATCGAGTTTAGGAATTCTACGGGATAGTCTAAAACATCATTATGATCATCCTCAACTACAGCGTTATAACTCTCTTAAATTTTAAACACACCGGAGGTTTTTTCAACAACTTAGTCGTGCAATTGAAAACGATCTCCGTTTTGAGGAGTAAGTAACGTTTTCATTGAATAATTTTTATTAGGTATCATTTGTGTCAAGCGACACATCAAACATATTATGGTCTACAATTGAATTATCTACAATGCATCGCTATGGTCAACACCATCCTCATTTGATGATCAATTGCCTGAATCCTTATGACACGTAAGACGTAGAGATCTCATCAGAATTAATTGGAATTTTTAATCTCGAGTGATCTGTTCTACCGCTATCTAAAAATTTGCTGCAATCCCAGTAAATGCTATAGCATTATTTAATTTTTGCCTATAGGCAGGCATATTTTGTTTTCAGATCTTAAAATGTACAATAGTTGTAAATACAAAAGTTTTTCCAGTTCCTCTTGGGCCGTCAAGTTGGAACAGAATGTATATCTATAAATTCTTTTGATATAGTACCTATAAATTCTCCTGATCATAATATTTCTTTGTCTAAATAATCCTTTTCATAATACAAATACAATACAAAACAAAACTTGACACTGGCAAATAATAAATACTCCTTGCCAAGAGCGTATTAAAAAAAGTAAATGTCACCCGTTATCAATGACAGTGATAATATGCAATTATGTCATTGTATTTTAATGGACTGCAATATTTTGTCTGTCAACACTATTAGAATTTAACAAAATACTCAACAATCCAAATTTTGGGGATATTTGTTGTCGACTCGAAATCTTTAATTTTTTATGTTTTATTATTTAGGTAACTTTTAGATTGAGTCTACGACGAAATTATTAATATGATATAGCTTAGACAACAATGAGTGTTTGTAATCTAATATGAGCTTTATATAATAGCGATAAAGTTCAGATTGACTCTACATTTTAGTTAGAAAACGTTTGTATGGGAAAAAGAAAAGGGCTGTTTTTAGGGCTTTCCCGGCAATTATTCGATTTTTTTTCGCCGGAACATCCATCCTTGGACTTCCACAAACATTAAAAAAAAAGAATTATCGAAATCGGTTCAGCCGTTCACACGTGATGCCGTGACAACGCGAAACGGGTTTCATTTTTATATATATAGATTATAGATATAGTCTAGAATAGGTATCTAGGCTATAGCTAAGTGTTAAGCACTTCGTTATACTTAGACTAATGCTGAAAGCGCTCATGTTCCGCTCCTTGGAGTAAGCAGATTAGAACTAATACTGTTACTACACATACCCTTGCGAAATAGGTATGGCGGGTGCTTAATAATATTATACGATCTTATTAAAGTAATGCCTATGATGATGAAATATTTCTGCTTATACGTCATCATCATCAGTTTTTATCCCTCCACGGTTGAATTTAGGCCTCGCTCAACGAACGCCTAGTAAAAAGTTAAATTATATATTTAAATGCATTAAGTAATACAACTGGCTTTACAAGTTTACTATAATGGGAAGGTCTCAGTTTTTGGTTCTTAATAAAACCTTGTTTTTGGTTTTCTGAGGTACTTTTTTATAGCATAGAGGGGCGAACGAACAGTCGAAGCCTTACGACTATCGAGGCCCATTAATATCCACATAGCCAGAGGTTATTCAGATGCGTTTCCCTCCTTTCCTCTATCACCCCCCCCCCAATGGGCCACCGGAAACTCACAAACACAACGCACCAGCATAGCTGTCACTTTACGCCGATTTCATGTGAGCGAGAGTTACCCCGCTTGTGCCGGCCCAATTTGGGTTCCACCCAGCATAGCACTACCTCTTACAATATTATAATGACATTTTCATTATAATTTTCTATTGTCCACAGATGAAAGCGTGGGCCGCCCACGAACAGGACACCACTATATCATGCTGTAGGACGCTGCACGTCAAGCATGCGGCATATGCCAGCGCCCTCTATACTTTGGTAAGATATCTTACTCGTATCGTATCATTAAAAAAAATATCAAACCTTATATGTCCCACTGCTGGGCACGGGTCTCCTCCTCGAAATCAGGCGAGGAGGGTAATCGTATCGTTATTATTAGCTTATAACTTTTTACTGCCTCTATCAATGAAAACTGGGACCTTATTAGTTAGCGCTTACTAAGATCAGCTAATATAATATACTAGCAGAGCCCCGCGGTTTCACCCGCATTCTTTCTGTTCCCGTGGGAGTACGGGGATAAATTATAGCCTATGTGTTATTCTAATGTATTAGCTATATAACTGTAAAAAATCATCAAAATCCATCCAGTAGTTTTTACGTGAAAGAGTAACAAACATCCATACTCACAAACTTCCACGTTTATAATATAAGTAAGATCAGCTAAAATAATAGCGACCAAATAGTCTTCAAATCTTGTCGAAGACAAAAAATACTTGAGTTTTAATATTGTATTGTAGTGTGCATTGGACGTTTTTATTTTAGTCAGTAGGCTATTATACCTTACGTTCTGTACAATCAATGTAATGGGTAGGGCCAAGGACGAACACATTAGTATGGTTTGACCTTATGTCATTGGTGTACTTTACTTATCATCATCAGCAAATAAGTTTACTTACTTTGTATGCTCAAGTTGATTGGGTCTCATTGAAATCAGTCATGGCGAGTACTAGGATCGTCTATGCGCTGACATCCGAGCTAGCTTCACCAAGGCATCGAGGCAAGTAGCCTTCCTGGCGTTTTCCTTTACCAAGTGGCGTTACCATGGTGTTCGACGAAGGTTATAAAATACGTTCATGGGTATTCAGGTTCATAACTAACCCTAATTTTTGTCGCTGAGCCCTTACCAATTGTTCCTAATTCTGGAGTGCGAAACCATCTTGTCTCTTGTCATTATAAAACTGTCTTATCTATCTATGCATCGATATTTTAGTTAGTAACTAAAATATCGATGTTGAAACGGTTTTCACCGTCGGCTTCGTCATCATCTAGTGCAGGTTCCTAAATATAATATTAACTTTTTTATCCACGAAAGCTGACAAAAATTTTGTTTTTTGTTTCCTTACGAATTAATTCAAAACTACTCAACTAAATCCTACTAATATTATGAATTTTTAAAAAAGAAAAAGCGAAAGTTTGTTAAATGTTTGTTACTCTTTCACATAAAAACTACTGAATTGATTTTGATGAAACTTTATAATAATATAGCTTATACATCAGTTTAACACATAGGCATTCATCCCTGTATTCCCACGGGAACGCGGGGCGCTGCTATACTATATATAAATGCCGTTGTAAATCTTAGTTAACGCAGGCTAAGCTGTGGGCAATAGCTAGTAATATATTATTTAAACTGTGTGAAAATATAGGGTGTTTGTCCTAAAATTCCCAATTAGGGGGATGAAAAATAGATTTTGGCCAATTCTCGGACCTACTAAATATGCATATAAAATTTTATAAAAATCGGTCGAGCCGTTTCGGAGGAGTATGGTAACTAACACTGTGATACGAGAATTTTATATATTAGAGGTTTATTTTGCCGTCAGAATGCCTCGTTATCACTAAGTAACATAAGCTGTAAAATATCATCAATTCGGGTATGGCTGGAAACCAAAGTAAACGCAGGCGAAGCTGCGGGCAAGAGTTAAGCAAGGCTTGTGCTAAAGTACATAAATTATCAAGACCAGTGCATATATAAAGAGGTATTTGATATGGGTAAGGGAGGATATTAAGTGACAATATTTCAAATCCGCTGATATCGACGGAACAGAAAGGCCTAGAGGTGCGGACGCTTGCCGTGCGAGAATTCTGTCAGGGCCACCTGTGATAGCGATTTATCTGGAAATATGTATTATGTTTAATATTCATTGCTATATTGTTATAATTTCATCATCAATATCAGCCAGTAATCTAATAAACTTAAAAATAAATAAACTTATTTCCAATATTCTAGAATCTTCTTCAAATGTTTCTCGCATATAGAAATAATTCCAAGGTTATAAACTAAATGTAGCTCTGCAACATATGTGGTTGTGCCGCGTGGGGGTAGTAGATGCCCCCAGCGAGCACGATAGGAGGTTAGGGTTCGGCCAAGTCTCACCTTATCTCGAGCCAGAAACTTTCCTTGGCTGGCCCACGTTCCGACAGCGTATTGCGTAGGAGTAATAAGGGAGGAATCACTGGCCTGACTGGACTCCTGGCGATGGTAGGTTGGCTGCAGCTTGGGTCTTCACGCTGGGCGTTCGGTTCAGCCGGCCGGCTGTTAGGTTTTCTATACTTAGTCTATCCGAACTGTGCTCCGCGAACTCCCAGCGGAATTCAATAAAATTAGACGAGGGTTAGCCTCGGCTTCCGCCAGCCACGAAGTCAGGACCAGAAAAGGGCCAAGAGGTCGGTTAGAAGTCACAGCAAATCAAAAGGTGACTAATCACAGCTTGTCTATCGTTCCATAAACAATATAGTTCTATAGTCAATTGTCAAACGGACTTTATAACTAATTAAGTTTTAATTTAGTTTATTTGTAATTTTGTTTAGGGATTAGATTAAATTATTATATTTATTATTATTAATTACAAGAGGTAAATTAATTTTATTTGAAAAAAGGAAAGTAGAAACGGTTATTGAATTTTAGAGAGGTCGCTAGTGAGCCAATAGAGTATGCCAATAGTTGACACTAGTTAACGATAGATGGCGCTTATACCATTAGTATGCTTACTTAAACATAATATCTATTGCTGAATCTTTAATTTAAACCTAAAATCATGTAACGAGCTAGCGCAACGTTACAGTTGAAAGCCTTTGTTTGGTTAATATGATGCGACCGACTTTCATAGTCACATAACTTTCACAATTTTGCTTACGGCACTTATTTTTGGCACAAGGGGATGTACTTTGTAAGGGATACATTAATATGTATTTTTGCTTAAATATTCTTTTAATTTAATTATCAAAATGGGACGCGCTGCAGTACAAGGGTCCCCACCAAGTTCCTATTCCCTAAAGCAGCATTACTGTGTTTAGGAATAAGGACAGGAGAACATTGTCTGCTGGTATTGAGATTTGTGCTTCAAGGTAAGCAGCGCAATATAAAATAGTTTGAACTAGTCACCGCTGGACTAGTTTGTTTATCTGGTAATTCCTCACCCTGTTTGTCTATCTGAAACAAATGTGAGCAACCATGGCCTAGTGGGTATGGGTTCGGTCACTTGATCGATCGAGTACACAGGATCGAACAAATGTCCTAAAAATAATCCTAAAATCCTAGAAATAGGCGTCTTTTTTAAATTTACATTCTATGTGCATCTAAAAAAATTAAGACCATCGCTTGCTAACTGTTGAAGGAAAACTGAATGTTTGATAAGATTGACCTTTCTCTCATTTATCTTTGAAGGTGTGTGAAGTTCACAAACCCGAATTGCCAGCGCATCCATGGAACAACACTCCCCTCAAAACGTTGTTATTTCAACTTAATATAGGTTGCAGTAAAATCCATAAAAAAATATTTCACAGCGATCTTTATTTTGAGACTGGGCAAACGGCATTTGAAACTTGCACTATTTTGTTCAATATTTAGGGCTTTTATTTTGACCTGATGACCAACGAATTTCCAGCCAAGAGTTAAGATTTCAGCAATTGATATTATATTATAATTATTGTACACGTATTTAATATGGAACATTATTATTATTAAATACTATAGTGTTAAACCATTAAGCCTTTTTGATTAATGAGGTGTCAATCGCTTCCCTATAATACGCGTGACATAGTCCATGTGATGTATCCATGAATATATTTTAACCAATTTGAAAAAGAGGGGTTAAGTTTTTCATGCCCGGCTTAAAGTTTATAAATTTTTCACTCATTTGTTGAGAAGTCGAGAGGACTATACTTGAAGTTTCCGTGCGTGATAGAATCTGAAATGAAGAGATCCGCAGGCGAACCAGAGTCGTAGATATAGCCCGAATTTTTTTCCTACTTAAGTAACACAAGGCACATAATTCGCAGAATCGAGAGAGAATTCTAGAGTCACAACTGTGTACCGGAAAGCACATTGCTAGTAGACCTTCCACTAGCTGGCCGATGACCTGGTGAAGATCGCAGGAACCCACTGGATGCGGGCGGCGCATGACCAGTCGTCGAGACCCTTAGGAGAGACTCATGCCCACCCGTGCCCTTGTTTTGGCTTCTTACATTAGTGATATAAACTTACTGCTAGGTAATTACTAGATGTATCACCTTGAGCCGACAGATTGCCGCTATCATCCAGGGTTGCCAGCTAATTGTAATATTTTATATTTATTTGTGACTTATTAGAATTTTTTAAATAATATACGTACTACTTATCTTATACCTTTAAACGAGAAAATGGCTCCAATGATTTTCATGAAATTTTGAATACACGGGTTAAAAAGGACGATAAATCGATTTAAGTTGAATGCATTTTTAAAAAAATTAGTTATATCCGTTTTGAGGCAATGAAAAAATATCATTAGAATACGTACGTAAATTTCACTATCAATTTATATGACGTCATGATAGCTAAGTGGGCGAATAAGGAAATTATGATCCGAAAAAAGCCTGGTTCGAATCTCCAGTTCGATCCGACTTTTTTTTTCTTTTTTTTCTAGTTCATTCTTTTTGGATAAAAAAATCCGAGAAAGTGCCCGGTCAATCTGGTACTTTATTATAATTTAAGTACTTAATTTAAGTACATGGTAAAATTCTTTTTATTCTGTAAATGCTTCTAATCATGAAAGTATAACACACTGTATATCTGTAAGTTCATCTTCACTATCAATTTATTGTAGGTATAGACGAAGTTGCTTGGTAAGTTATGCTACAACTTACTGTACGGTAAGTTAGTTGGTAAGTAGTATCTGCAACTCACTGTATAGTAAATACACAACTACACAGCAGCAGCCCTATCTGACGTATGTTATTGATTACCACTTTTACCGGTGATATTACAGTATTGCCGAAGAATGGCTGATGTATTGCGACGTTTATGGAATTGTTCTGTTTTATTAATATTACAATACTACTATTTATTGTAAGAATGTATGGATATAGGTTTTTTAGTATTTTACACAAAAAACACTGAATGAATTTTGTTGAAACTTTACGATAACACGTAGGCATGTGCATCAGAATTATACACAAGCTTTATTTTATCTGTGTATTCTCACAGGAATGGGAAGCTAGCGCTGCTAGTTTTATACAGAATGATTTTTTTACTGGGCGTGAATGGCCAAATTCGAAACTATGCGGAATAGTGGAACGTGCATTTAATAGTGAAATATCTGCAAGATTGAATACAAAATGTTTTTATTCATATAAAATTTATTCTAACTAAATTTTTAATCCAGATATTCTGCATACTGAAACACACCTTTCAAGGCTTAATTATTTATGTACAGAATTGGACTCGAAACAATACCTTTTGGAGAAATTAAAAATGTACCAGACTAAGAAGGTGAAATTAAATTTTCTATATAGGTTGAAACCTCGGTGTATCCAACGTTGGAATTTACGTTCTGGTTTAATAAAGCCTTATATACTGTTTGTCTTCACCATTATTTTTATGACATAATAATAATAATATCTCAGAATATCTCATATACGGCCATATGATCTTAAACTAGGCAGAACCTGTATTTTGGCAATCAGACAATTGATACGTTTTTATTTCTAAATACAATATAATTTAGACAAATTACGGTTAGACCCTTATAAAATAATCTTGCTCAACAAATATTTGTCCTAGGTGGGAATCGACCTCTGTAGCTCCTAAGCTTATTAGAGTGTGATTTTTTTTAAAGCCGATTTTCAGCTAGACATGTTTTATCAAAATCTTCTGCGCACAGTAGCTCTTTCGTGGTTGTTAAAGAGCTTAGACTATGGACCTTTAAGTTATTGCAATGGACATAAGATGAGACAGGAAAAGGTTGGAGAAGATTGGCAGAAAAAGGTGAGGCCTGTGCTCAGCAGTGAGTGATACTAAACTGATAGTGATGATGAATAATTGTCATAATCGTAGTTATCTAATACATTATACAGTTGACTTTAAATATTTGATCGATCCTACTTGTTCGTGTACTTTTTTATCGATTCCAGCTTAGCCTTGACGGCCTTGAAGCTACTGTCATTAGCAATTTGTCTGAAGTTCAAGACATCAATTATTATTATTACTAGTTCTAATCTGCCCCCCTAGACAAGTGGCACAAACGCTAAACGAATAGAAATAGAATAGAATACTAATTATATGGGAATGACACTAGTTTACGACATGTAATTTGAGCAGCTATTGTTAGTTATCTAGAGGGGCAGCCCCCCTAGACAAGTGGCAAACGCTTCGATTCTATTTAGCTGCGATAAACGCTAACTCCATAGGGTACTTGCAAAAACTTTGGAGAACATATTTTATTCAGAGACAAAGTATATTTTTGTATAAGGGTTTGTTTGGGGTTGTTTTGCAACTGTTTTGTTTCATTTATAAACTTTTTTTATTATTATATTCTTTGAGTCAAATTGCATGTCGTAAGCTAGAGTCAATCCCATAGAATAAGTATTCTATTCTATTCGTTTAGCGTTTGTGCCTTGTCTAGGGGGTCGAAGTGCATGCGTTTTTAAACGTTATTGATTATGTTAGTCTCCGTGGCTTCAGCTGGAAATAAATGAAAAAGCTCGATCGGGATATGAATAAACTCGTCGTTAACGCTGGGACCAACTATAAATTACGTCACAAGTAAGGAGGGGATCGATAGAGTGTGACATTGTGTGACAAGGGGTAAAAGGGGTCCTAGATTTTGTGTCGTCCAGCTGAGCCGTCTTTTATCACTAGGAGGGATTTACTTGTGCCACGTGTACAATTACTCTTTCATACATCTAATAGCTTTGTTGTTTTGTAAAGATAATTGGATATAGATAGATATTATATTAAGGGCCTGTTTCACAATCTCCCTTTAAGTTCCCTATAGGCTATTGGCAACATATTTGACAGATGTTTGACAGATACTCCATACTCTATCTGTCAAACATCTGTCAAATATGTTGCCAATAGCCTATAGGGAACTTAAAGGGAGATTGTGAAACAGGCCCTAAAGCTAGATTTTAGACACATATTATTCATAGCGTCTTACTTGCTTTGCGTGGGTTATTCCCGATTGACTTTCACGTTGGTGTCTTATTCAGCACGACTTGCTTCTTTTCTCATAGCATTTACGAGCACTTCTAGAAAATGGCGCGCTCTACTGGCAAAAATTCGATCCCCTAAATTGAGACCATTCGTTCAATTTTCTAATAAAATTATATAATATTATATAAATTCGTAATTCGTTCATTACGTTCGGACTCCTTGTATCTATACTTCGTGCTTATAACTTAGAAATGTGTCGTTATGAAGTTTTAAATTATATTACTAAGGGCCTGTTTCACCACTTCCTGATAAGTACCGGATAGGCTATCCACAACATATTTCACAGATACTCCATACTTTGTCTGTTGGATACCTGGTGGATAGCCTATTCGGCACTTATCAGGAAGTGATAGTTTTGAATAACGAAACAAACAATGACGTAATAATGTCATATTAATTGTCGGTGACGAAAACTTATAATAAATTCCGTTAGCGAAATTTTTTCAATATGGCTAAAGTAGTTTTCGTTTTAAAAAACGCGACAAGACGCTTCACGGCCTATGCATTTTTTTATATCTATGAATGTTGAATATAATGCATAAATATTTATAGATTCTTTTAGTATATAATATATTGAATATTAATTTACTGATAAAATAAAAAGAAAACTATTCGAAGAATCCAACTTTCAGATTTTAACATAAAATGAATTTAATTATTTGTTATTGACAGATATTGTCTCGTTTAATTAAATTAACTTTGTAAAGTTTTTGTAAATGTTCATTCAACTTTAGCCATATCGATAAAACTTAACTTGTTTCGCAGAATGAAAGTTATTCGTATATCCGAAACGAGAGTTGCACATTTTCCCATTTTATATTAGTTGCCATTGGCGAATGCATTCCCATCCCTGGGCAAACATCACCATATTTTGGGTGCCGGAAAATGGACGACGGCACCGAGGTCGGCCCCGAAAAAGATGGCGCGACGATCTAAACGCATACCAAGTTGGCTGCCGGTTGCGCAGGATCGGGATATGTGGAAAAACTTGGGGGAGGCCTTTGCCCTGCAGTGGGACAGCATAGGCTAATAATAATAATAAAAATGTTAGTTGGATATACGGACTGGGATAATCAATTAACTAAATAATCATATAAAAACACCAAAGAAACTTCTTATTTAGTTTCGGTATATTAACCCCCTACTCAAAAAAAAAAGTATTTTTTACAAGTTTATACCAAAACTATTTAAAACTCGGAGCCAGATATTTCAGTATTGCCTACAAACTTGCTTTGTTCACAAGACTGGAAAAATTAACTTTTATGTCTGTCATCTAGTGAACAAATTCACTGCTTTTTGACGTGGAATATAATATTATTATTAAACTAGATTTCTTTATTTTTATGTTAATTTTGTAAAATGTATAGTAATTAAGTGACGACCTCTGTGGCTCAGTGGTTAGCGCGTTGGCGTTCAAGCCGGAGGTTGCGGGTTCGAATCCCGCCAGGGAACAAAAAAGATTCTGTGTTCCTGGGTCATGGATGTGTATTATATAATAAAAATCTTAAATATAAGTATTAATATAAAACGTATTAAATATATGTATTTCCGTTGTCTGGTACCCGTAACACAAGTCTCTTCGAGTACTTACCAGGGGACCAGATTGACGTGGTGTAAAAAGCGTCCATAGATATTATTATTATTATTATTAAGTAATAAGTAAATAAATAAATAATAAAATAAAATATAAAGATGAGAGGCGGTTGCTTGTACGAAAAAGCATGACTCACGCTCACGTTCCCGCTGAGCCAAGCCTGCACGCAAGAGTGCGGACCCCGCGACGCAGAGGCACGATCGGCCTAAGCGTTCGCCTTGTGAGTGCGTCACATATGACGTTATTATGTAAAATTATCGACCATAAACCGACTTTTTTTTGTTGCAGAATATATCAATACTAGTAGTTCTGCTGTACAGTTGGAGAATCGGCGTCAACGCGAAGAGATTTAAGGAACTTGATGATGTTTACTATGGTAAGTTTCATATTCAGGCATGTATTTTTTAGATTCATATTCATAATTATGTATTTTTATAGTCACATGTTCAAATACTTCATAATGCAAAATACAACTGCAAAACGTACTTTGTTATCAGATATGACTATAAACGTGAATTCGACTTCCTTAGTCGAGAGAGTTCTTAGAAACATGAAGAAGAAGAGAATTTAGGGCACGTAAAAACACTTTAGAAAGTGGGATAATGGCGCAAACCAAAACAAACATGCACAACGACGCGATTTCTAAGCGCTTCTCGCAGTGCTGTCAGTGGTAGGTGCCGCGTGGCGGGCGCGTCTAAAACAAGTGAACGTTTCGAGCGCTTGTTTGCAGTTTGTTTAGATAATGGTAAAGTAGCAACCCACATTTATCTCACAGCTGGGCACGGGTGTCCTCAAAATCAGGTGAGGAGGGTATCGGGCCATAGTTCACCGAGACGGCTTAATGCGGTTTGGTTAACTTCCCACACTTTTAAAGACTTTTAATATCATCAGCCATGCAGGTTCCCTTCACTGATGAGTCTCGTGGCCAACGTGCACTAATAAATTTAGAAAAACCAATTGCGAGGCACCACAATCAGTTAGGATCGAATCCGGACCCTCTCGCTAAGGAGGCTGAGCCCGATAATGGTACCCGATATTGGTTGCATGCATATACTGTGACCGGGTCACCGACTATTCGTATGCCCCTCCCCCTTTTTAAAAAGTATAAGGAATAAAACAACATAAAAATAAGAACAATTTTCGTTGTACATATACCCTGTGTGCTTTTGCCAGTTTGTTCTGTAAAGAGAATTTGCTCTAGAAAATAAATTCTAGAATTAGAGCAACTTTAAAATTGTATTCGGGAAACTATATCATCGAGCGCACGGTGTTTGTGGCTACAGATTACATTATCTTCAGGTTTAAAATATAATCACATGTCAAGAGTAAACATGAATAAACTCCATCCCCTGAGAGATTACTTTATTGAGCACAAAATTATGATTCCCGAATCACAACACTGTCATAACTTTTAAGGTTTCGTTCCTCGAAATAAAAAAAAGGTGTGTATGCGATTCACACACGAAAGAAGTGAAACACACGTTAAATGCTCAAATACAAGCAAGTATTAAACAGTGTGCAATATACATACACTCCGACATTTGCTCTCTCGCTCTTTTGTATTTGTGTCTCTTACCTGTCGTTTTTTCCGTTGCATCCGGTTTGAAATCACAACGGTTCTAAAGTAGTTTCACTTTCACAAAAAAAAAAAAACGTAACCAGTAATATAATCGCTTTTGTCTGTCTGTGTTAATATATTTGTTTTTTGATAAAATCATAAAAACACTTTTTTCAGAATCCTCGGCGTACGACTTGCGCTTGTCAAATATGTTTTTTTTAAGTAATAATAATATCTTAACGCTGAAAGAGACGTCTAGAATTTGTGCGTGATCATCAGTGATCATCAGTTATCATTATATGAGATACATACATAATACGACGCGATAAATTTTGATGATTACGATTAATGGCTACCGAAAAGATTGATGAGATACAATCTTGGTTCGTATACGTCACTGAATAATTGGATTCGAATTGAGATAGATTGAATACATAAAAGACGTTTAATAATATTTTTTTAGTCTACTTATAACACCACTGAAGATATTTGCAATAAGGTTTGCGTAGCTGCTGCACTATATATCACACCTTAAATATTTATAAATTTTTAATATTTTGTCTACATAGTGTTTCTCTAGACTTTTATCTTAAATTTGAGTTATTAGTACATTCAATATATCAACAATTATAATTTTAATTTTGTGTGTCTTATTCGTAGGCTATTATTTTATTTAATTAGTTGGGACGGGCGAAAACTTCTAGTAACGGGTTCGAAAAGAATAATTTAACCAAATACCGTATATCTAACCTTTGTAAATCGATTACCCATAAAAACTGCGAGAATAATGTATAAGATATTATAAATGGTAAATAAAAGATAAGATAAAACTTTCAGCAACTGTTACCCTTCCGCATTCCAAATTCATACTTAATATCAAAACGTACCTATATCAAAATCGTAAATAACAAAACTCAGATATATTTACAAAATATAAATTAGTAAAACAAAATATACCGCTCAATGGTCGCCCGGGGGCGTATCGTTTCGATTTATTTGGACAGAGTGTAAATGTATAACCGGAGATAATTTTCATGACGTTTAAAAGAGAAAAGTACTTTTTTTTGTAGTCTTTAATACAGTACAATACTGGATATGAGCTAGGAGTCTTGTGTGGGGTTTGACCCTTAACCTGGTGCTTTGAAGTGGGTTTTTGAAGTAAAACTTCTTTAGGCGTGACTAGGGACTCAGATTTTTTTTCTGACGGAAGTAACATTCAGTGTTCCATATTTAAAATAGTGATTTGTAAAATTTCTTTAACAAAAAGGCCGGCAATGTACCTGCTAATCCTCAAACTTGTCTTAATCTGTTTTCTTTCTCTCTATTTAAGAGCTTTGCTTTTGTCGGTGGAGTGTTCGCCACTCATTCCTCCTTTCCGCCAACACCTTCACCTCCCGATACGACATAACCTGTACCTTCTCCTTTGTTTGTTCCATATAAGTCCTTCTTGGTCTACCTCTTCCACTTTTTCTATCAATCTTTCCCTCTATGTTATTTTTTATAAACGAGAATGTACCTGTTACTGAACGGTAAATAGTAGGCATTGGATTAACGATTAACGGACTTCTGCATATTAACGGGAGTTAACGCGTCCGTTAACATTTTAAAAAGTACATTCTTAAAGTTAACCCGTTAATGAAGTTGTTAACTTTGTTAATTAGCGATTAATGGATTAACGAGTTAATGCCCAGCTATGGTCCCAACTCTCGTGGTTATGGGCGGCAATCACACATCACCTCGTCGCTCGTTCACTACTTAGTCCAAGTAACATAAATGTCTTCAAAATGCTCTAGTGAAACCTACTTTTAGCTGAATTAAGCAGCATTTACTCTCAGAATATCTCAGTTTATCGCCACCGAAACAATGTGACTAACAGTTGTCTAAGTTGAAGTGAATTCCTGTCACGTTGTATATCGCGTGCCGCTGGCTCAGTCGTTATAAAGTTTTTGGCTCGGGTTTGAGAAACATAGTTAGGAAATACAATATTCGGGTGCCAAGTTGTATTGCATAATAGTATTTTCGGTAGAAACAATTTACTAAGACTTTACTTTCCACGGGCCGATTTTATTTTTGACGTGACAACGTCTAATAAATCGATATTACGGGCAGCATGCTCGAAAAAGATGACGTCATGTAGCGTTCCGAGAGCGAGAGCGCGGCACGAATGAGGGAGAGGCATGATCGGTTAGAGCGATCGGCTCTACGGTTTGTGCTGCATGTAATATTTGACGTTGTCACGTCAAACTACTGTCCGTAATCCGACTTCACAGACAACTGATTTTCTTATAAAAGAGGGGCAAATGAACAGTCAGTTCACATGATGGTAAGTGATAGCGACTTTCATAGACATCAGACAGACATACACCAGAGGACTAACAGGTGCGTTGCAGGTTGCTGGCCTTTCAAATATGAATAAGGTCTTTTCTTGAAGGTCCCTTTATCAAAATATCATAGATTTCCCTTCATAGTATCTGCCAGTGACAAAACCTGCCAGTTCTCTTTTATACCAATAGGGGCATAGATTTCGTATCAATTCTGCCAACAATAAACACTATTTATAACACAGTAAGCCTCCATAATCGTATCAATATACGTATAAATGTCTAATATATCATGATTTTCCACGTCGGGGCCATAACTCACGGACTAATTAATATTAATGGTGAGTTCTATCTGAGCTAAGACGATAAGCGATGCTGAGAATTTGGAGAAAATATTTTTTTATATTTTCCTTTATGAAAATCGAGCACTCTCACTTTTAAAACGTTGTTATCTATACATATAATAAATTTGTAGAGGAGTCGTTTCTGTACATTGAAAATATTTAAAAAAAGAATAGCCTGGGTGTTAAAGGATTACTAACAGAATCCATTTCCAGCATTTTTGGAATTTTTGTCTGTTTGTCTGTTTAGTTGTGCACGCATCACGTGAAAACAACAAAACCAGTGTAAATAAATTTTATCCATAAAAATTTGGCGTAACTTAGAGTAACATTTAGTTTTTGTTTCATCGCAATCGCTTCACTCTATCAAAAGATATATGTATTTGAAATGTAGCTAAATAAGATACTTAACAAATAGGATCAGATCAACGCCATCTATTGACGATTTACGGCGGCTTTCAATATAAATATATAAAATTTTCTTATCTATCTTGAAATGTTGACACATTTTCTAAGTAAATCTGTCAAAATTTTAAGATACATAATAAAATTTTAAGATAGGATATTGAAAGCCGCCGTTATAGTACCGACTTATTGACGACTTATCGACTTATAAGTAGGTATGTAGGTCGTCAACAGATGGCGTTGCATGTATCTGATCCTATTTGTTAAGTTAAACGAATTTGTTATTATATTTTGTTAAAACCTTAAAACGTTGGAAAGGAATAGTAATCCTTACTAATATTATAAATGAGAAAGTAACTCTGTCTGTTTGTCTGGCTATTACGCTTTCACGCCTAAACCACTTAACCGATTTTGATGAAATTTGGTACAGAGATAAATTAGAGCTTGGGAAAGGACATAGGCTATTTTTTATCGCAAAAAAAGCTTAGGGGGGTTTAAATAGGGGATGAAAGTTTGAATGGAAGTTCGTTATTATACATAGAAGATGACGCCTTACAACTTTGTATATAGGCACTTAATAAGAATTAAATAACCATTATTAATTAATTGTTCCACCGTTTTTAAGGTTTTCGCCTATATGGGCATTACATAGGAGATGAAAGTTTCCAGGGTAGTTCAAAAAAAATCTGCGTTGGCGCAGTGCGACGTAGTGGGGGAAATGTCGCTATATTGCTACCCGAACAGGCAGACACGTGAGGGCGTTTTTCAGCTGTAACAATTTCGATTTGTTCATAGAATGTTGCTTTCGTTAATGTTCTTTATAATATATTCGGCGAAATACAATGTTTCATGTATTGTTATTTGTATTTAAATATATGTTATTGAATGGAAAAAAGGGGACTGCCACATGTGCCACGTTCTAATAAAGCTTAAAAAAGAAGATGCGGCCCATCCAAATAGATGGGCTAATTAGCGCCGGGATTCCTAATCCTGTGCAAGATAAAGAATTGTATGACACTATTATCCAAAACAGTACACGGTCCCTGTGGTGTTAGAAATTCAGCCTCGCAATACATGAACATCGGAAAATGCACAAGGATTTTCTCTAATCAATTGATAAAAGAAACTGTGCCAAATGACAATGGCTACCCGTTGTACAGGCGCACAGCGCCCGAAGACGATGGCCGAACAGTTACAATTAAGACTCGATCTGGAGCGAACGAAACCTTAGACAACAGTTGCATCGTCCCGTATTTGCCTATTTTATATAAAATTTTCAATGCTCATATAGAAGCCTGTAGCTCTGTCCGCGCAATCAAATATACAAATATATAAACAAAGGAATTGACAGGCTATATTTAATCTCAGGAATGAAGGTGGAGCACATCTGAATGAAGTGCAAACCTTTCAAGCAGGACGTTACGTCAGCAGTAATTAGGTAGCGTGGCGGCTCCTTAGTTTCCTCTTGCCTGAAAGACATCCAACAGTAACCTATCTTGCTGTACACTTAGAAAATGGAGAGCCCATATATTTTACCGAGAACAATTTCAAAGAAAAAGTATCTACACCGCCCAAAACAACATTAACAGCTTTTTTCCATCTTTGTCAGGGCGATTCCTTTGCCAAAACGTGTTTCTGTGCTAAAATCCCCCGTTATTATACCTGAAACACATCAGTTTTCAATGTCTGTTGAAAATTGGCCCGGAGTGAAATCATCTGATGCCCTTGGTCGTGTGTACACCGTCCACGATACTAATTTTGAATGTTTCTGTTTACGTTTGCTACTACACCAAATTCAGGTCCTATAAGCTATAGTGATCTTAAAATTGTCAACGGCCAGGAATTCGGAACATATAGAGAAGCATGTGTAACTCTGGGTCTGTTAGAGAATGATAATCACTGAGACGAAACTATAAAGGAAGCTGTCCAGTGCAAATCACCAGCCAAAATCAGAGACCTTTATGCAACCCTCATAATATTATCATCTTGCGGGGTATCTTATCCTAATGAATTATGGAACAAATATAAAGAGTACATGGCGGAAGACATTTTGCGTAGGCTACATTAGACACACACGGACATGATATACAATGAACACATTTATCATGATCAGCATAACGAAGCCCCTGGAAAAATTTAAGACAATGTAATAGCTATAGTAGGTAAGCGTTTGAATGAATTTGGAATGATTAGCCCTCGGAGAACGAACGAAAATGAACTATCAGATGATATTGTACGAGAAACAAACTATGACATACCAGCTTTGCAGCAGCAAGTAGCTGAATTGATACCGAAATTACTACCAGAACAAAAACGAGTATTTGACGAAGTGTTGCAGCTAACAGAACCTGGGAATGGCGCGCTACTCTTTGATCTCGCCAGAAAAATTCACCTATCTGTAATTTTAGTAAAAATAGCGCATGGCATGCTATTGCACGTCAGTGCAAAATTTTGGTGTGGGATGAAAGTACTATGGCGCACAAAAAAGGGTAGAAGCACTAAATTGAACGCTCTAGGATTTGCGCAAAAGTACCTATGTTATTTAAATTTTTATTTTTATTTATGGGAGATGGTGGTTTTTGAGTGATTGGCTGGTGATTTCCGCCAAACGTTAGCAGTCATTCAGAAGGGGACACTTCAGACGAAATTAAAGCATGTCTCAAGTCGTTTACTATATGGGCCACCGTAAGGAAGTTCAGTTTGACTACAAATATGATGACACAAATGCTGGCAACCATGCCGAAACACTATTTAAAATAGGAGATGGTCGGCTAGAAACTAATGTAGAAAGCTGATTTAATTAGTACACAGTGATTTAGAATAAGTTGCAAGTGTTTTTACCCAGACTTACAAAACAATATACAAGAAAATCAATATTTATGTGAAAGAGCCATTTTAGCACCTAAAAACGATATTATCACCTAAGTAAATCCTGACATATAGAGTAAAGTACCAGGACAGGTACAACAGATTATCTATCAATAGACACAGTTATGGTACAGAAAAGAGCATAACATATCCCGTAGAGTTTCTAAATTCGCTTGAGCTGTCAGATGTACCCACCCTCACAAAAGCTTAAATTAAAACTATTTGTCCCAGTCATGCTCATGTGAAATTTGGATGCCCAGAGACTATGTAATGACAATTTTTCTAATTGACAATTGTATGTAGCATTCTAAATCAGGAAAGGGGAACTGCGCTACTCCAAATTTAACGCAAGCGAAGCCGCGGGCAACAGCTAGTACGAGAATATGGCGGGTATGAACTCAGTACAGTGTTGAGGTATAGGCCGTCTTGGCGTTCATTGACGGAGGCCTACGTTTAGCAGTAGTCATATATATATAAGAAGTTAGTTAGTAGATAAAAAGTTCATAGGTAATAACGTACTGTGTCGTTCCAATTGAATAGATCAAAGTTAAATTGGATAATATTGACTCACAGAATGAAGGAGAAACAAATAAGTAGAGTAGTACACGTTAAAATAAACTGAGAGACGTATTTTGAGAATAAAATGTGTATACAAATAAAATAAATAAGTAATGTTTGTATGTGGAATCTTTGATTGATTGATTGATTCGATTTTAAAAGATTTTTGCCAGTTATAATGCTACGCCATCACTATGCATTATAGGTTTAGGTAAAAGTAGTTATATTTTGCTGCTTATTATACTTTAAATATTCTTACAATAGTATCTCCGATTATTTTAATATTTTCCAGGTACAATTATTATTTTTGCTTAAGAGAATTATATATTTGTACATTAATTATTAGGGTCTGCTGGCAAATGTCTTGCTTGTAGCCCCGCTTATACAAACCAAGTAATGCTTTTTAGATGATATTATCATTTAGGTTGCGCTAAAATGATATAAAATAGAATTAACTTAAAAAAATGATTGAAGTTTTTTTTTGTACATATAAATAATAAAATAGAGAGCGACGATGGTCCAGTGGTGGGTGGATTCGGCATCTTACGCCAGAGGTTTCGAGTTCGTTCTTGACCCCCCGAGTGTGCCTTGAAATGGGTTTTTCTGAATTTCTAAGTGCACTTAAATTTGCTCGCTCACCGGTGAAGGAAAACATCGTGAGGAAACCTGCATGCCTGATGAGATTGAAAGTCTTTGAAGGAATGTGAAGTTGGTCCCGCACTAGGCCAGCGCATAGGTGAACTAGGGCCCATTACCCTCCTCGCCTGATTTCGAGGAGGAGACCCGTGCCCAATAGTGGTACATGAAGGGTTGATACTTTTATAGTATGCCTATTCGTGTGGATATAAATAAGGCAACCAATTTAAATACTTAACGTATATTCGTCGATAATTACAATTAAGTCTTATGAACAAAAAGGAAGGAATATAATCGTTACTAAGCAAGAACGGCGGAGCGAAAAGCGCGGGTGTGCATGCCAGAAGCGTGGGGCCGACTGCCTCGTCGACGACCAATGCGACGGCAAGCTCCGACGTCGGTAGGGCGAGCGCGGGGGCTCCGCAGGCACAGGTGCGGAGACGGGGGCCGGTCACGGAGACAACATAGCTTCGCACCGGGCTGCGCTCGCGACGGCAAACGTTCGCGCGTTTACCGTTTTCACTTGAGCTAAAAAATATTAGGGAAAAATTATATTATTATAGTGGGTCATCCCACATGACCCCCTCACGAGTACGGAGGTTACGGAACGTAACGGTCCGGAAAGTGAACCGTACGACCTGATCTGGTAGTTTTTGTGGTTTTACTCTCTTTTACATCTTCTTCCTCGTTCAATACATATGCAGGCTTAACTCGGTCTATACTAACTTTGACAATTTTATTTCCGATTGATAAATCCATTGTCTTGTTTGTTTTAGAAATAATTTTGTAAGGACCTGCATATGGTGGTTCTAAGGATCCTCTCAGACAATCTTGTCGTAAAAATACGTGGGTTGCGTCAGTTAAATGTTTGTGTACAAACACGGTAGGCTGTGCATGATTAGAAGATGGTGAAGGTCGCAACTCAGATATTTTGTGACGAAGTGCTCTAATGAAGTCTGGGTACTCTACCTTATACGGACTAGAAGTTATAAACTCGCCAGGGATGCGAAGCTGTTCTCCAAACACCAACTCTGCAGACGAACATTGTAAATCTACCTTACACGCAGCTCTCAGCCCAAGGAGAACCACCGGAAGGGATTCGATCCAGTCTTTACCACCATGCGCCATTAATGCAGCCTTGAGAGTGCGATGAAATCTTTCGATCATTCCATTAGCCTTGGGATGGTATGCAGTCGTTCTTGCTAACTTCACGCCACATAACTTTGCTAAATTCTGGAATAAACGGGATTCAAACTGCCTCCCTTGGTCAGTTACTACTTTTCTAGGGCAGCCGTAGCGAGAGATCCAACCAGCCAGGAACGCTTTGGCAACGGTCTCAGCTGTTATATCGGGAAGTGGTATAACCTCTGGCCATCTAGTATACCGGTCTATGATAGTCAAGCAGTAACGGTTACCGCCAGAAATCGGCAAGGGACCAATTAAATCCAGGTGAATCTCGGAAAAGCGAGTATCTGGAATACCGAAATCACCTGGAGGAGATACAGTATGTCTTGTTACCTTTGATTTTTGGCAGGCCACACACTCCCTCACCCAAGCTCGAACGTCCTTCCTGAGAGATGGCCAAATAAAACGTTCACTTATCAGCCTTATCGATGAAGCCGCTCCAGGATGACTTAAGCTGTGCAAGGAATTAAAAATTTGTCGCCTGTGGTCAACTGTGATGAAAGGCCGAGGCTTGCCAAGAGAAACGTCACAGTAAATAGTTATTTCGGAATCAGGTAATAATATTGGTTTTAAGTTAAGGGATGTGTTACCACCGATTAGTTTTAGCAGCTCGGGGGTCGTCTTTTTGAGAGGCAGCGAGTTTGGTCATGTCTGCTGGCCTGCTGATTACTTCTATTCGGGAAAGCGTATCTGCCACCTGGTTATCTTGTCCCGATATATGTTTTATGTCCGTAGTGAACTGTGAAATGAAATACAATTGATTAATTTGTCGCGGCGAACCCTTATTTTGTTTTTGTTGGAATGCAAAAATTAGTGGTTTATGGTCAGTAAATATAGTGAAATGTCTGCCTTCAAGCATATGTCGGAAATGTTTAATAGATTCATACACCGCCAGCAATTCCCGATCATACGCACTGTATTTCTGCTGAGCGGGGCTCATTTTTTTAGAAAAAAAACCTAAAGGTTGCCAGATGTTGTTGACCTTTTGTTGGAGAACACTTCCAATTGACGCGTTTGAAGCATCCGTTACTAGTGCCAGCTCTGCATTCGGGACTGGGTGGACTAGCATAACGGCGTGTGAGAGACTCTTCTTGCAACATTCAAATGAGTTTAAAAGTTCTTTACTCCAGCTAACAGGTTTCGAACCTTTCATATTTGTGCCAGCAAGTAGATTGTTGAGAGGGGCTTGCAATTCAGCGGCATTTTTTATGAAACGCCGGTAAAAATTGATCATGCCAAGGAACCTTCTCAAGCCTTTAATTGTTTGAGGTGGGGGAAACTCTTGTATTGCACGAACCTTATCCTCCAGTGGACGGACGCCATCAGCAGAGACAGTAAAACCAAGGAAAGTTACCTCTGGTAATCCAAATTTGCATTTTGCCGCGTTTAGTACGACACCATGTCTCTCTAGTCTAGAGAAAAGTGTCCGTAAATGCTGTCTATGCTCCTCCTCATTGCTTGATGCTACTAAAATGTCGTCGATGAATGGGAAACAAAAGAAATCCAAACCTCTGGTAAGCTCGTCCATAAATCTTTGGAAGGTCTGGGCGGCGTTCCGCAGACCGAATGACATGAAAGGGCACTCGAAAAGACCAAAAGGTGTTGTAATGGCGGTCTTCGGGATATCCTCTGGATTTACGGGAATCTGCTGGTAAGCTTTTACTAGGTCTATAACAGAAAAGATTGCACATCCATGAAGTTGACAAGAAAAGTCTTCAATATGCCGCACCGGGTAACCATCCGGAATAGTTCTTGCGTTCAAAGCACGGTAATCTCCACATGGTCTCCAACCACTATTATGTTTAGGTACCATATGTAACGCAGAAGCCCACGGTCCACTAGAATACCGCACCGTACCATCTTGCAACATTGCCTCAAATTCCGCCTTGGCCGCTTTCAAACGATCGGGGGCCAGCCTCCTAGGACGGCAGAATACAGGCGGCCCTGGTGTGGTGTTAATAAAATGTACCGTGGAATGACGTACCTCCGTGGAGCACCCGGCGGCCTAGTGATGGATGGAAACTCCTGTAGCAGGTCTTGATATCCCGATGCATCGACAATAGCTTTTACGCTAGGAATGTCAGAAGAACCAGCAACTGCACATATAGAAATTTTCGTTAGCGAATCGATCAATTTTCCGTTGCGACAATCGACTAACAAATTATAAAATGATAGAAAATCCGCTCCAATAATTGGTTTGGAAACATCTGCTACTATGAACTTCCAGCTAAAATCTCTTCTCAAGCCTAAGTTGAGCAGTAGGTGTATATACCCGTATGTAGGTATAATAGTACCGTTAGCTGCCGTTAACTCGTAATTGACCTTGACTCGACGATCTCGTAATAACGAACGTGGATACACACATACATCAGAGCCTGTGTCAATGAGAAAAGTTTTCTTCGACCTTACATCTGTTACGAAGAGACGGCTGGAAATACTGCAACAGTCACTCGCCGTCGTTAGCGACTGGCCTTGTAGTTTTCCGAAGTGTAGTCACACGGCGAGATACATTTATCTGCCTTCTCCCGGAAATTGTAATGGTACCAGCATAAACGACGACCACCTCCTACACGGTACGAACGGTTTCGTGACTTGCTTCTAGAATGCCCAGTACGATGGCTATTGCTGCCAGTGCGGGTGTTTTTTCTTCTCGCATGAGTACGGTCTACTTTAACTGATAGCTCTTTCAGCTGTCGAGATAATGCGGAAACTTCATTACGTACCTCCTCTCTAATTGCCTTGGTCAAACTATTCGCTGATGATGACGTGGCACTGGCCACCATCGGGTTTCCCGGGACGATTTCTGCCACGCGGTCCACCAACTCGGCCACGGCTTCTAGCGGGCGATCACTCTGTTGCGCCACGATTGTCTGTAAATATACTGGAAGGCGACTTGTCCATATAGTCCGTAAAAAATCATTAGGAATTCCAGGACCGGCTAAGTCCTGGAGGTGTCGCAAAAATGCAGATGGTTTGCGATCGCCAAGCTCTTCATGGGATAATAATTGCATAATTTTTTGTTGCTGCGAGGCCGACAAGCGTTTAATAATCTCGGCTTTTAAAAAATCATATTTCCCAGTTGTTGGAGGATTGTCTATGATTTCTTCTACTTTTTCTATAATATTAAGGTCTAAGTTTCCAATTAAGGTATAATATTTAGTAGTATCTGATGTGATACCGTTTAAAAGAAATTGGGCTTCTAACTGACAAAACCATAATTTTGGTTTTTCTTTCCAAAAAGGAGGCACTTTTACACTAACCTTATTAGTTTCCGCCGTACTCATGATTCCCGCCTGCGCTGCGTCATCACCGCTCGAGAACTTTCCAGGCGCGGCTCGATCCGACGACATCTCGAAGTATTTTATAACGCGCGCATATAATATTACTCCCGTCGGGCGTCGGGGTCACCACTTTATAGTATGCCTATTCGTGTGGATATAAATAAGGCAACCAATTTAAATACTTAACGTATATTCGTCGATAATTACAATTAAGTCTTATGAACAAAAAGGAAGGAATATAATCGTTACTAAGCAAGAACGGCGGAGCGAAAAGCGCGGGTGTGCATGCCAGAAGCGTGGGGCCGACTGCCTCGTCGACGACCAATGCGACGGCAAGCTCCGACGTCGGTAGGGCGAGCGCGGGGGCTCCGCAGGCACAGGTGCGGAGACGGGGGCCGGTCACGGAGACAACATAGCTTCGCACCGGGCTGCGCTCGCGACGGCAAACGTTCGCGCGTTTACCGTTTTCACTTGAGCTAAAAAATATTAGGGAAAAATTATATTATTATAGTGGGTCATCCCACACTTTTCTTTTTTTTACATATAAATATTAAGTATTTATTATTTTATACGAATGTATATTACATTTCTTTATATATTACATTCAAGGCGAACCTGGCGAACGTCGTCCCACCCATACTCAAAAAACGTTTAGTCTTCACCATTTTTCTTACAAACCTTGTCTTCGTGATCATTAACACAAAAAAAAACGGTGCAATGGTTATGAATGTGATTCATTTTTTAAAACTTACTTATGATTAATGCATACATACATAGAACAGTCGGCGTTTGATTAAAAAGTTATTAAATGATAAGACAAAAAGTTATTAAGTACCTATTATAAGCTGTACCTTTGTACTGTTCTCTTTTAATTTAACTGTTTTATGTTGTAAGTTTCCAGTGTACATAAATAATTAAATAAATAAATAAGTTCATCTCAAGAATATAAAAAAATATTAGTAAATGATAATAAATATATGAAGATACTAAAGACTGGCATGTAAAAATCATTTAAACAGTACAAAGTAATAAAAAAAATCAACAACAAAATGTAACAATTAACAGCATGTTTTTTAGTTTGAAAATGGTGAAGATTTCTGCCCTCAAAGGAGAACTCAATTGCAAAAACACGAGGTCATTAGACGAATGCATGAGTTCAGCCCAATTGCGACCTTTGCAACCTCACAATTTCATGTGTCAAAGTGTGACGTCACTCTTTGACATGACCAAGTCACAAACAGTTTTAGAACTTTCCAGATCATACCTACAAGGTAATTAGCACGTCTGTGTTCCATTGTTTGCTTGCATGAACCAATTTGGGCGTTGCTAAGGATTGAACAAGATTTTGATGGGATTTTTCTTTGTAAGAGATTACTTGTCTGATAAGAGATTATTGAAGATTGATCTCGAACAATCTAACGGTTTTATTTTGAATATCCGGAATATTTTTTATATTATATTGTTCTGAAACCTGGAATTGGTATTAAGTTGATAATCATTTTATTGTTTTGTCAGCAAAAGAAAAAAAAGATATTGTATTTTTTGTCATCCTTGAAATATATTTGTGGGATTCGATAATGCAATTATCTTTTTATTGAATATCGTAATGCCCCTTTTACCAAGGAAGTAATTAATAAGCAAGAGATTAAGTTTCAACTTTAAAACAAGGGCAAAAGTTTTTTTTTGTTTAATTATGTTGTCCCAAACAATCTTATCGGCATTTATCCAGTTGGGAATGTTGAGGCGAGGATTTTATTTTCGGCAACATTCTCGAACTAAGAGGGCAATTCTGTTTAAATTACATGTGCTATAAAGTACGGACAAATAAATGTCACAATCTCGCGACTAAGCGACTTCGCTTTACTACATTCGCTTCAAGCACTTCGGTTTATTCGACAACAATTTTGTATATAAGATTGGATTTAAATACTGTTATAGAATATTTCTTGTCGTTTCGTAATTACGTATATATTTTATAGTTTACACAAAATGTTTTGGAATATAACTTTCAAATTCACCTGCAGCTTAGTGCTCATTTTTATGCCTCGACAAAACTGAAACAAATATAAAAAATGCCACACCTGTAAATCGGGCTCCAAGTTTTAGGAATTTATTAAAAATAGTATTATATTATTATAATGAAATTCGTGAGTTCATTTTTATAACATCCTCTAGTCTAGTTTGTAGTTTTATTTCAGTTTTGTAATTAATGTCTAACGTGTACTTTGTCTTAAGGTGGTAATTTTTTTTTCGAAAGGCCTTTTACTTTTAGGCCTGATGGCCTTTAAGCTCAATCGGTAGGAAGGTAGGCAGATGTCGGACGCGGTGTATACGATAGTAATGTATGTATGTAAATCTGTAAAACAAATGGTCAAATCCTTTAGGAAACTGTGTGCTGGCAACACTTATACTATATTACGGTCAGACCACGAATGTTTAAGTATAACATGTAAAATGGTTGACAACTTTTAATAAATTAATAATGAAAATAAATAATTTTACATTTTGCATTTAGATTGAGATTTATTTATTTATATATTGCATAAAGATTCGTGAAAAAATAGGCGCTTGATAGGTTCACACACAGGCGCTGTATATGTGTTATTATTGTGTTTTATAATATGGAATTAAAAAAAAATAGCTTTACAAAGTCTAATTTATAATAGTATAATATCAACCTTGTAATTTATTAATACCAAGATTGAATGGATTTGTTAAAATTAAGCCAGAAAGTTGAAATAGAATGTTATCTGACAACTGCTTGCATATTAAATTGTATTACTTTTAGGAATCCAATTTACACTAAAATGTAATAATTGTAATTTTTATGATAAAATAAAGATAAAAAAAAAAAAAACCAGGCGCTGTATGGGGTTGGCCCTATTTGACACCACTTAAAAGAACAAGTCCTTATTCACTGGACCATCTTCGCTCAGTTTCTTCGTATCACGGTAAATGTAAGGCAAATTACGTATATAATAAAATTAATGCTTTTAATACAGAAGCTTATAAAGGAAACATACAAAATAATTGTATACGAATTTAATATTTTCATCGCTTCTGATACTGACCAGCTAAAGACAGAATTAGGTGAAGGCTGTTCGGGTCTATTGTGTGAATATAACAATAAAATATACCCGTCATTGTAACATTAGTATTTGTTATTCTTTCGATTATTTATTTGTTCTGCGTTTTTTATTACCTAAATATAAAAACTATCTAGGAAGTAATATTATTGTGTGAGGGATTTCATTGTGTCTTTACCCATGTGTATGAGGTGAGGATAGTCCTGTTTAATTGGTATTATTTATTACCTTGGTAAGAGGTAGTGCCATCCTGTTTTGTCGGATTGGCCCAGCATGATCGGGATGGTACCTCTCGCTCGAATAATATCGGCAAGTGGCAGCGGTAGCCTATTGGGGTGATAGGGAAAAGAAGTGCAACGTATCTCTGTAATCTCTGGTTGTATGGATATTAATGGGTGTCGATAGTCGACTAAAAATAATTCGATTATTCGTTTGTCTTCCAATACTATAAAAAATATTGCTTAAGTCAAATACGTCGATGGCATAACTCTAGAATCCGTGCCAGAGTATCTCTACCTTGGGCATACCTTGCAGCTAGGTCGACATAACTTCGAGAGGGAATTCAATTAGAATGGGCAGCATTCAGAAAGCTTCGCCACATTCTCTCGCCGTCTATATCGCAGAGGCCGGAAAAGACGAAAGTCTTCAACCAATTTGTTCTCCCCATATATGACCTACGGGGCCGAAATGTGGCTTCTTAATTTACGATTGGTCCGAAAGTTTTCCGAAGCTCAACATGCTATGGAGTGTGCTATGTTGGGTGTTTCTTTGGCAGATAAGATTCGAAACAAAGATCTCCGCCTGAGAACTAAAGTTACCGATATCACGCGAATAATAACCCCGTTGAAGTGTCAATGGACTTGTCATACACTCAAGAGAACGGATGGCCGATGGGTTAATAGGGTTCAAGAGTGAAGGCCGCGTTTAGGTAGACGAAGTGCTGGTCGGCCATTAACCAGGTCGGAAGACAATCTCCGTGCAGTGGCTGGTCCGCATTGGATGCGAGCGGCAAGGAATCGGTCGTCTTGGCGTCTATTGGGGGAGGTCTATGTTCAGCTGTAGACTTATAAAGGCTAATGATGATAATGATGATGATAGAAATCAGTATTTACTTTAATTAAAATTCAACATTTTGGCATCTTCAAAGTACCTTGTAATTAGGAAACGTTCCTTTGATGATGTTGCTTTGATAAAAATGATTTGTAAAGCAAAGTTAAGTGCAAGCACTTTAAAGTTGGAAGTGTTTGATTTGACCCCATTTTTCTTGAGCATTGCAGGCTTGCAGTGTTTCGTCTTACTTCCAAGTAGGCACTTTGTTAATTAGGGTAAGTTAACGTCGCGAAGCGTGGAGCAAAGGATATAACCTTCTTTAGAGTACCGTATTATGGTGAACGTTGGAAATATGTCTTTACTTTTACACTTAGAATTTTCCTTAAAATGTAGCATACAAAATATGAAATTATTAAAAAGATTATTACCTCTTAAATTACATAATTTAAAAAAAAGTTATTATACTGAAAATATAATCCAGTTTCTGTTACAAGACAAATACGGATATAAATTAGAGAAGAAAAGAAAATAAAGTGTAAAAATAGATTGAAACAAAAATTAAAAGAAGAGTTTGGCTATACTAGAATAATGTGAGTACATTGTGTGTGAGAATTACTTTGGTATTTACTGTTATTAACATTTCTGTAATTTTGGTTCTGGTAATATTATAGTTAAGAAGGGTAACATTAATATGTATATTATATAAAGTTACAAAATAATTGTATTATTATTGTATTAAATCTATATTAATTTTAAGACTTTAGTGTTTTTAAGTTTAAATCTAATAGGTAGTCTTTAATACTACACATTGAATCAATCGCTTAACGCTATGTTCTATATAAAAATATTCCTTTTTTCATATTTCTTAAATAGACAAACTGGCAGACGTGCCACCTGATGGCAAGTGCACGCGTCTCCCATGACACGGCCTGCCCTGAATCATAAGTGGTTAAACCAGTAATACTGTCTGTCTCATTCTACATTCCCAGACACAGAAAATATATTTTTCATGGAAGAAATAGGCTTGTAGAACCCAACTCATCAAGCGTAACACGAGCACAGCCGGGGCAAATGCCATTAAAAATATAATAACATGACTAAATATAAGCCTTTTAGTAGAACAAAGTAAATTGGCATTACCCAAGGTTATAATTTACAAAGTTGTCATATGCCCTTAATTTGCATAGACCTTAAGTTGGAATATTTTCTCTAGCCTAAGTACACAATATAAACACGTCACGAAAATGCCCAACGGTTCACTACTTTTGAAACTTACACCGCTATGGCATTCAGTAATAACAAATGTTGAAATTAAAAAATAAAACAATATTATCCATGACTGCTTTAATAATACAAACTATTTGTACACGGGAGATGGTGACCGCTAAGCACAGACAAAAACGCGTTTAAAGCCATAGTCAATAAAAATATTTTTTTCAGCTTTTATTATGTGTTCACACAAAAGGGTTAAAATAGCAAGATTTCATTTGTGTTTGGTGCAGCTCTTGCATAGAATTTTTCTTAATTTTATTTAGTACTAGCTGTTGCCCGTAGCTTCACCTCCGTAAACTAAGATTTACAATGGCAACTATATATTAAAGTATAGCAGTGCCCTGCGTTCCCGTGGGAATACGGCGATGAAATATGAGCCTATGTGTTAATCTGATGTATAAGCTACATTATTATGAAGTTTCATCAAAATCCATTCAGTCGTTTTTGCGTGAAAGAGTAACAAACATCCTAACAAACTTTGGCATTTATAATATTAGCAGATAAATTGATATTATTAGGATATTTATTATAAGCTCCGACTTTACAATTTGAGTTTCTGTATAAAAAGGCACATAAGTAAATAGCAGCCCTGATTCCAATAATAACGATAAAATTGCAATCTGATTTTATTCTTCGCAAATGGTACTCTCATTTGACCCCGATATTTTTAGCCCGGTTCCCGTGTTTTTGTATATTTTATATTGAACCCGTGTGACCTTTCTAGGTTGCCTTACATCAGAATATTGTAATATCCGATACATTAGATTGCCAAATGGAGACACGTAATACTCCTCTGACACGCACTTGGCATAAAATTACATCTTGAATTATATATTTCTCAAAGTCGAAGTTTTTCCTGAGGTACTTTTGTAGAGGAATGTTTTTGGGTATTAGATGGAAATAGATCAGCGACGCCTGAAGTATAATATGATACTAGAAATATTGCAGTGTTGCCTCAATAATTTTTCTTTTACAAAGGTAACGTTTTTGTATGAGGTATGCTGTATTGCAGCCGAATCGGGCCATGACGACCAAGGCGGTACCACTCCATCACATAATGTCGCCCTCATTTACTAAACTAAATATCTAAAAAAAAGTCATGGTTTAAATGTATTTTTAATAAAACATCAATATTACTACGAAATACTAGTTACCGATGAAATGTTATTCCTTTATTAGTATAATTACACGTTGTTAATGATTTTTCACATTGGGAAATGCTGCAAAACACCAGTATCATCCTTACTTGCTATGACAAAGATATGTTAGTGAGTATTCGTAAGTGCACGTGTTGGTGCCATCCGCGTCACCAGTGTGGCGACAAGGTCACGCGCGCTTAGCACTTCTATTATCTTATTATTTAGATTTCTATGGCAGTCAACATAAGGCTATGACTGCTCGGTTGCCTCCTTATTGCATTAAAAAAAGGTTCGTATGATGTTCGTTCTTAAACAGCTAGCTATGCTATAGCTAGTTGTTTGTGTCTTATTCATGCAAGGGCAAATTTAACTTTAATATTAACGAGCGAAAACTTACTGCAAATTCAATTCAATTCCATCCACTAAGGATTGAATAAACCTTTCCGCTACTTATATCTATTTATTTTATTGTCTTAGCTACTCTATCTATATCTCGTTAAAGAACTTTGTAGCTAACGGTCATAACTGTAAAATAACTTGTAAAATAATATGTACAATGAACATCGTAATGTTCACACACGCTCGTTGAATTTTGCAAAATTACAGAGATAATATAGTACCTAGTTATTGATCACTACATATCGTATGGATTGCATGATAACACTTATCTATGACGAGAGCCTACTGTTATTAAAAACTTATCATCTCCACCATCAAAAACGCTCTATAAACTATATATGTCACACTCAGGCACGGGTTTCCTCGAAATTCCAGATTCAAAAAATCTCCAGATTTTGAGGAGACCCGCTTCACCGATGTGCCTAATGTGGGTTTATAAAGTCCAACATTTCTCAGGCGAGCCAGCGATGTTCTTCTTCTCGTACACGGAGAAGTTTAGGAAAACTCATTCTAGTTGTACCGTTTGGATGTAATCGTCTGCGTTGAGAACGAGTTCTGAGCCTTAACCCACTAGTTTATGATCTAATATCCCTTAAAACTTATCCATGGTGTTTTTGTTCCA
Organism: Lycaena phlaeas; assembly: GCA_905333005.2. Lineage (NCBI taxonomy): Eukaryota > Metazoa > Arthropoda > Insecta > Lepidoptera > Lycaenidae > Lycaena > Lycaena phlaeas. Next base: position 13,927,877 of record HG995174.1, on the reverse strand, counting down.
GGTGTGCAGATAGCGTACTTCGCCATAATCGGCACGCAAATGTTCATGATTGTTCTCAGCATTTTCCTCTTCTATGGAATATATAAAGTGAGTATACAATTTTTCATTTTAAAATTATATCTACTATTTTTTAAACACAAAAGTAGTAAAGTTCAAAAATTGCTGTTTGTACGCTAAGAATTGCAGTGTTTATAATGGAATACTAACTCAAGCTAAGATGCCTTAATGTACAATGTGTCTAATGATAAATAAACACATTTTAGCACATCATCCTAGAGAATGTAATTTTTTTATAACATAATATGAGCCATGTATTCTCGTACCAGTCAAACTCATTTATGTGCATCAGCGAATAAAGATAAAAAAGTAAAGTAACAACTATTTTGCCTTTGCGTAACATATTCTACGACATAAAATGTAAGAAATATTGCACTCAAAACACAGCCAAGTTGTTTCCCGAAATAAGTAGGAAAATAATGTAACGTATTAACACATATATTATATTCCAATGCTGCTCCTCAAAATCAGGCGACGAGTGTGTTGGGCCATAGTGCACCGATGCGTTGGCCCAATGCGGGTTGGTGAACTACGCACACCTTAAAACAATTTCATTAGGCATGCAAGTTTCCTCACGACGTTTTCCTTCACCGGTGAGCGTGCGATGGTTTAAGATGTACTTAGAAATTTAGAAAAAACCCACTTCTAGGCACCACCAGGGTGGAGGGCGAAGGTCAGGATCGAACCCGGACCCTCTCGCACAAGAGGCCAAGCCCATACTCACTGAACCATCGTCGTTTGACGAATTAGGATAGAATCCATACAAATGGGCGTGCGGAAAACTCCCCACTCCAATAAACATTTCGCACTTAAATAAGCACTCATCTGCATATGGTTAAAATGCCGCATAAAATATGTAAATTAATTTAGAGCGTAGATTAAAACGGATATACCCACTATTATACGTAATATTGTCATTACTTTAATATTAAACACGCCATATTAATAGCCAGTAAGCCCATATTTATCCCGATATTAATATCCAGCGAAGCTCGAAAACAGATAGAATTCTAAAATAGATTTTTATAAGTTTGTTGATTTGTGTCTTGATGATAGTTCCGTATTAGTAACAATGATTGTAGAGAATTTTTTTAAATATTTTTAATAGTTGTTGCCCGCGGCTTCGCTCGCGTTAAATTTGGAGTAGCGCAGTTCCGTACGTACGTATAGTAAACACAGACAGATTTTTTTTGAACTACCTTGCGAACTTTCATTTCCTATGTCATGCCCATATAGGTTAAAATCTAAAAAATGGTGGAACAATTATTAATGGTTATTTAATTCTTATCAAGTGCCTATATACAAAGTTTAATGGCGTCATCTTCTATGTATAATGACGAACTTTTATCCTCTATCTAAACCCCCCTAACCTTTTTTTCGCAACAAAAAGGAGCCTAGGTCCTTTCCCAAGGTTTAATCTATCTCTGTTCCAAATTTCATCAAAATCCGTTCAGTGGTTTAGGCGTGAAAGCGTAACAGACAGACAGACAGACAGAGTTACTTTCGCATTTATAATATAAGTAAGGATTCTAGTCATAGGGCTTAGACAAAGTAATATCGTTTTGTAGCGCAAAGATACCGAAATTCGCCATCGTCTCTGAGTTATCATTGACAATTTCCTTGCTAATAAGATATTGACAAGAACGATCAATAACCAATAGACAGTTTGTGATTTTGTTACGATAACGTTTGACCACGTGATTTTGTGTGACTTATGTGACGGAATACGATGGACAAATGATGTACGGATATACGAAATTTCAGCAGTAGATTAGTCCCTACACATATTTGTAGTTTTGTAGTTTTTTTTGTAAAATTTTATTCATTTTAAGCCAATACTTGGTTCAAAAGTTATTGCTGCCTTTAGAATTACACCCCAGTTGTCACGACTGCGTTCGGGGAATTGGTTTCTTGGATATCGAGTTTTTAATGCAACGCTATCTGCAATTGTCATTTTATTTTCTCGAAGGAATGTTACATTTTCCGGAACGAACAGTATTCTTACTTTCAAGTTTAGTATTTGTTAGAGTTTAAGAGTAGAGAGTAAGAGTAGAGAGAAACAAAAAAGTTTTATTACGACTGGTGACATTACACGAAATTAAAAATATATTTTTTTACTTTTTAATAGATTTATATTTAGTAGAGTAGAGTTTCCAAATGTAAGCCTTATATTCTTAATTTATGTATCTTTAATATGAAAAAATATGGAGTTAGTAGAGCTGAATTATTATTAATATTTACAGATAACTATACAATTAAAACGACCCAGCTAAGCGGGTATTCGCAGCTAGTATTTTTATAATAGCTCGAGTGATCAAATAAATGGACCCATCATAATCGGCTCAACCGATTTTGATGACTTTTGTGGATTTTAGAATGGCTTAGATTCACAATTCGGTCAGGTATTTGTACCGGACGTCTGTTAGGTCTGCTAGTATTTATAAAAATTTACTCGCTACTGAAAACCGATGCAAGTGCATCGCAGAGATGGAAGTTTTACGACGACCGCTATCACTGTGTATAACCCAGCTGGGAATATACTATAATAATATATATGGCATACTTTACACAATTTTCTCATAAGAACTTTGAATGTTTTATAACTATATGATTACTTGAGAAAGTTGAAGCGATAATTGAGATACGTGGAATTCCTTATATAATGTTTAAGATTGTTCTACCTTAGAAGGCTTATAATTTTTCTATATATTATAGACTTTTCCTGCATCGAAATTAACTTAAAATATATAAAACATGTTAGTACTGTGTAGATATTATTTTTATAAATCGATAATATAACATTTATATGTTTACACGTTTTACCCATTTTGATGAATTACAAAAATATGTAAATGTTCTAAGTTTGAATCAATTATGGTACTGGGTAGTTTTATATAAATAAAGAACAAACATTGTCAACTCTATGTATCTACTCTATATAATATTATATACACTAGCTGTAGCCCGCGGCTTCACCCGAGTTAGCAGAGAACGTTCCCTTTTTTTAATGTATCCTATGTTACTTCTAGTGCCTCCGTGAATATGTGTACAAAGTTTCATGATGATCGGATAAGTAGTTGTCGCGTGGACGTGTAACAAACATCCCCAGTTTCATATTTATATTTAGTAAGGATAAGATTGATGCTTTCTAAACGTTATACTGTTCTTTATCTTTAGCCTTTATTGTGCCCGGGATCATGTTTGCAGCAATCATTGAATGGAGCAACCAGAAGTGTCGGCGTTGAAAGATATTTTTGACGTGAGAACGTCTTATAATTCGATGGAGCTGGCTGCACGCACGAAAAAACATGACACATGCGGCGTTACCTCGCTCTGAGGTGTTCCATTTAAGGCTTGCAGTGCAAGGAGCGCGGAACGAGCGGCGAAGAAGCACAATCGGCCCATTAGTATTTTCTTATGACGCTGTCACGTTCAACTATCGTCAGTGAACGGACTTTACAGACATGCGATTTTTTTAATTATTTTTGGTTATAAAAATAATAGCCTCCAAATATGTCATAATATCATATTGTATAAAAGTGCTAACACTTATAGTCAACAACTAATGCGCAATAAACTGAGCGCTCGCCGTGAAGTGATAATGTGGTTTATGGGGTGCTATTTCGCTTGATTTGGTCTTTATGCTGCCGATAACATAGGCTTTGGTGGTAATAAAAACGGTATTTTGGTATATATTGAGAAATGTATTAAGTCACACATTGAGGTTAATCTGCACTCAACTTCCATTACATGTTGTAAGATTTTTATGTCGAACACGTTAACGTAATTCATAACGTAAAAATTAATAATAAGTTTTAATACTGACTGTTGCCAACGGTTTTGCCGATTTAGTCTTAAAAGCTTGAATGTAATTAATATAGCCGTAAAATAGGTTATTTTTAAGGTTCCGCCTGTCACAATGACAAAAGAAACCCTTAAAATATTCAGTTGTCGGTCTGTCTGTCGGTGTGTCCAAACCTATAAGGTGCTTTCCAAAGACATAAAATTATAAAATTGAATAAAAAGCTATTTCTCACGATATAAATGAAGAATGAAAATCTAAAAACTCAACGCAAAAAAATTTTTTTTCATTACCTTATACTAATCTTATCTTATCTATCTTTCTTTCTTTTTTTCTTAATATATAAAGCTAAAGAGTTTGTTTGTTAGAACGATTTGAATGATTTGCTAAGTGTTAGATAGCCGATTTTTCGAGGAAGGCTATAATATATATAGCCTATATATATTATCATCCCGCTAAAATGCCGTTGCTAAAATTTTAATTGCAGGCGAAGCTACGGACAAAGGATACTATTACATAAAATACACGATGTTCGGAACCCCCAGCGCGCTATTCAAGGTCGCACTTGTTTGGTTTATTACTTCTTCAAGGATTAATAATATTAGTACAGTCAATTTATCGATTGCAAACAAATATTTCTAATGTATAGAATTTGTAAATATGTATACTATATAATATTAGCTATATCACAAAAGGGAATTGGTTAATCTCAGTTTGTATGGGACCTCAATATTCCTATTGTCATGTTGGACGTGGGTAGCAGGAAATCGACTGTATCATCGTTCTTTGAAGGGTCGCTCTAGGAGAGATTGGATGAAGAGTATTTCGAACAACACTTTCACTATCGTCAGGTTGATAGGTTATATTAGTAGGGCAGCAATAGTGAGGCGAGCATGTTAACGACTCCCATCTATACGTGCAGCAAGCCTCAGTTGAGTGGACTTATCCGGGACTATATAATGCGTTTAATATTTAAGATAGTAATCCAGACTACTAGTAATTATAAGGAAAAATTTGCAGTGTACCATATTATCATTATTACCATCATCGTTAGCCTTTATCCGTCCACTGTCGAACATAGGCCTCCCTCAATGAACGCCGAGACGACTGATCCCCTGTAACCCGCATCCAACTCGGACCAGCCACTGATCATCTTCTCACCTGGTCAATCAGTGTATAATTACTGCTAATTTTTTCGAAACACAGCAAAACTCTTTCATAAATACAGATAATGAAATTAATATTATTAAGAGTACGCAGCACAGCGCATTCCTACGATTTTTTTGAATGAGCGTTATATATCAACTGGTATAAATTGCTCATGCATGCTTCAACAGCTTATGCTCGTCCCCAAGCTGGCAGGATGGGTGAATTGTAATACCACACCCGCACGCCACCAAAGTTTCTTTACCTTAATAAAATGTAAACGATTATAGTCTTTAGGCACGAATGTCTGTACGTCATAGCCGTGGAATGAGGTAGCTTTGAATAAAAATACAAAACGCAACTTCACAAGGAGTATTTTAGGGTGTCGTATAAAAATAGAACAAAGGTTTGGACCTCATTGTGGGGGCTGAGCTTTTTAAAACGAGAAAATGTGAATGTACTTCTTTAATTTCCTGTTTATTTTCTCATTTTTATCGGTCATTTAGGTACTAGTTATGTCAGTATACATAAGAGGAGCTAAACTTTGATAACTCGAAGTCATCAGTGTTCTCAAATATTATAATGAAATAACTTTTACATCGGATGCTTTACATAAACTATTTTTAGGAGGTGAAATAGGTAATATGGTTCCTCTAGACTCTAGAGCTTATGTATTAGGAGTACATACTTTAATTATGTAATTTAACATATTTAACACTTGTTAATTGGGATTATGGCGCCGCAGACCGGATTATAATACCGACGATTCTATTAATTTTTAAATTTTTAAATAAAAATGTAGATGTTATTGACTTTTATTTTGTTCAATATAATGAATCATTTTTTACGGATTTTATCGTAGCTAAGTTTTTTATATGCCCGTTTCGGATACCTTACAACAACCATGGTCAACCGCCCGTTGTTTCATTATACCAATTATCAAAATTAACTTCATTGAATGTTTAGCAAATAATTGTCATCCAATTTCTGGGATGAGCGTTTTCCTTTTTTTTAAATTCAAATATATCCAAGTGTGGATGCTAAGCTTTTTATATAGAAGATGTTTCAGCAGGATCCATTAGGGAATGGATCGCAAGTGTTTTTTAGCAAGGTCCATGTTTCATTATAATCGATACAATTCCCGTAAACATAAGAGAACAATATTTGTTCATCTTATTGATTGATTTGTTCTAGGAGAACGTGGCGTTCCTGGTCCCGTGGGTGGTGGGCTGCATGACGTTTATGGCGCTGGAGGCGATGGCCATGGTCTACTCCAACATATTGAGGGATCACGTCAACAAGGTGAGTACCATTGCCAACAAGCGGTAAGCTAGTTAGAGTTTGGCACCGAAATAAAGTTACTGAAAGGATGTCACGGTTTTTGTGGTCATACTTACCCGACATTTTTTTAAAGAGTATTTACTAGGTCTTATTACCACAAAGTATTAATTTCAATTTGACTTGGAAGTATTTACAATATCTATACACATTTAAACTTCTTTAAATAGTATAAAACAAAGTCGCTTCCTTTGCTCGCCGTATGTATGCTCAAATCTTTAAAAGTACGCAACGGATTTTGATTCGGTTTTTTTAATAGATAGAACAATTATTCAAAACGAAGGTTTCTATGCCTAATACATACACAATAAATTATCCCGCTTAAATTCCGTTCCAAATCTTATAGCCCGGGAGCCAGTAACAGGTCTTCATGACCAACTTTCTCCCGCATGATAAATCGTGAGACGTATCAGAGAATAGTATTATAAAGCCTAGTGGACGTCAGCTGGCGCGCGGTTGGGGGGGGGGGGGGGGGGGGGGTGGGAGCCTCCCAATCATGTAGAAAAAACAAATCAGTCATTTCCTCTCAGCTGAAATATTTGTTAAATTGTAGTTAGCCCAATATCTTAAAAAAAAAAAAAAAACAGCTGGTTATGACATGGTACCTTGTACGTCAGCCGGTGACTAGAACATGAATTTTTTTTTTCACTTTCAGTGGAGTGGTTTTTATGGATGATAGCTTAACATATAAAGATATAACATATTTGTTAAATTGTAGTTAACCCAATAACTCAATGAAAAAAAAAAAATAATCAGCTGGTTATGACATGGTATATTGTACGTCAGCTGGTGACTCGAACATGATTTTTTTTTTCACTTTCAGTGGAGTGGTTTATATGGATGATATAAACCACTATCGAATATGCCATTGGAAATACACCCCTTCGTTGGGATCTGGAGTAATTTTTTTAAAGGTTTTCTTCCTCATCTCTGGTTTTCGTGCTCTCATCTTTGATTCGAAGTTTTTGACTTCTCTACTTAGATTTGATAACTTCAACGAGGGCTAATACCTACCGCCACGATCAAGTTCGGATCCATGGTAGGGTCTTATGATTAGCCTACCAATATGTTTCAAACAATTGTTTTGTTTCCACTGAATATGCCACCAATGTATTTTCGATTCGACCACGACTACGACAGCCTAACTTGGCGGTGGGTTAAAGTTATTAGGAACGTAAATAAATATAAAAAATTATTTAAACAGCAATATTTATGAATAAATTATGTTCGGGATTCGAACCCGCAACTACCGCCACTCCATCAGCCAGAAGGCATATTAAATTAATCATTTTGCTCGGCAAATAAAATACAATTTTATATTAATCGGAGATTGAAATCTTATATATAAAATTCTCGTGTCCCGGTGTTTATTGAACCCCTTCGAAGCGGCTGAACCGATTTTGATAAAATTTTGTGTGCTATCATGTACGTCTTAGAATCGGACATCTGTTTTTCATCCCCCTAAATGATTTTTTTTCTACAGAATGAAGTCTGTCAGGGCAGCTAGTCACCTATAAAATGGTTACATCTAATAAAAATGTAGCTATATCATAATGGACATTGTGCTCTATTCTGTTTGTGTTTTAAATAGCAATTCGTAAGTTTTAATCAAAATATACCGAACAGTTTTGTATTTAAAAATCATTCTATTACCTTTGTAAACGTTCACTCGTAACTTGTTTCCATTAAAGCTTTTAATTAACTAAATCGTTTTAAGTAATTTAACATTAAATAAAAGAAATACTTTTATTTATCCACAAAAAACCCAACGATAGTAGCATAGAATTAAACGTTAAAGAAAACCTTCTGAACAGCAATTTAAATAGACTTTCAAACCTAGAAGCCACAGCAAATTCCGTATATATATTTTAGAAATGTACAAGATACTATAAATCCCACAACTTTCGCGTTCTCGCCGTACTCTTAACTTAAATATGTAAATGAATAGTTTTAGAAACACACGTGAAATCCCCAAACAACTTCCACAGGAAACTTTGTTGACGCACTAAAGTTACAGCGTGTATGAACAGCGCTTAAAACAAAGGAATTACAAAATAAAATATTACTTCTCTTTTCTCTTAAGTTTTATGGATTGGTTTTTTGAGTTTATCCTTCATATGTTATGAACGCGAAAGTTTGTAAAAATGTATAGATATATTGATCTATGGATGTATTGATGTATGGATGTATTGATCAATGGATGTGTGTATGTATGGATGTATTGATTGATGTATTGATGTATGGATGTATTGACGTATGGATGTACGGACGTGTGTTTGTTACTATTTCACGCAAAAAGTACTTTATGGATTCGGATTAAACTTTAAAATAATATAGCATACACATCAGAGTAACACATGGACACATATAATTCATCCCCGTACTCCGTGAAACCGCGTGGCGCTGCTAGTTCATTATAAAGCTCCACAAAAGCAAATATTATTTTCTGTCTAAAATATTATAAGCGTATATTACTATATAGTTAAATTAATGGAATATCAATTATTTAAGAATAGGGATGTTGACTAATTTTGTTAATCGATGTTTTTGGATAGATATACCATAGGTAAACACGAACAAAAAGACGTTTGTTGAGAAAAATGTCCAATTTTAACAAAAAATTATGTTAAGTAAAATAGTTTTTAAAATTGCCGCTAAAACACTTCAAGCTGTCATGTAACCGTGATTACGTCACACACCGCATACAGAGGTCGCGCTTTGTTATGAGTTATGACAGTTTGTACTTAATTCAATGGTCAGTAACGTCATCGCCTTATATTGGCATTTGCAGTCACGTGATAATGCATGATAATTAACCCATTTAAAATTAATATTCTAAATTTTAAGACAAATAAGTAGACTTTTAAAATGTTATTTTAGATTTTCAAATATTGTCTTTAATAGGTAAAACATAACTTTACTTGAATTTGTAACACCTGTCAACATTCCCTATTAAGTGCAGCTGAGAATAACACAGAATTAGTATTCTATGATATTAGAAATTATTTCTTATATGATTTATTACATTAATAGCCTCATAATTGTAGTCGGAACGTTGGGAGGAACCATAACGCTTGTTTCTTCCCTGAAACATCTTTACTGGCAGTATAATTACAAACAGCAAGACTTAGCTATATTTTACGATACAGAATCTTAACTGAACTGAAACTATCATGAAAATACACACACACACCGTCATACTTTTTTAATTTGTCTTCTGTAATTAGATTTCTTCTGTATTATATAGGTACAAGATCGCATAACTTTTATTAGGTACATCTCCAATCGGACCGTACTACAAATAAATCTTATTAAGCTCGTCCGCCATTTTGTATTCCAAACGCGCGGATAATGAACACAATTGTTTTATTATTGTTCCACAGAAATTATAACGGTTTGTACAACACTCGGGACGATTAAAACAAGTAGAATAAAATAAAATAGCCACTCGTATTTCTTAAGTGTTTTGCTACGCCAAAGGATTTTTTAATTTTTTTTTTTTTTTCGGTTGGATCTATGCTAATGGTCCTAGTGACCGTTATGCGTCATCGGAAATGGGGTGATCCGGTTGGATCATCCTATGACGTTAAAAATTTGGGGGGTTGCCCCCCGCCATGTTCATGGCGTCTGGTTTGTACCTAACTTGGTCAGCTACGGTCGACTGGTTTGGAACGGGTGACGTTAGAAACCTATCGTGAGGGCCGGCCCTCCCCTCCCCCGGTAGCGGGGGAGGCGGGTCAAGCGCGGGACCCGAGCAAGCTGCCGATAGCAGAGTGCTATCGGTGATTACACGGTCTATATTGGTGTCGACTCGTAGCTGATCTGAGCCTATGCTGTCGCGGTTGATCCGGATCAACTGGTCAACGGAGTGTAGGGTTCGACGTCGCATACGACCCCGGGGCCCATGCGGTGTGAATGTGTGCCTAACACCGGCTGTGTTATGTCTGAGTGTGTGTTGTAGCTTACGTCGCGCTTCAGCGTCGCGCTTTAACAGTTCTGTGATTTTATCAACAGGATCGGTTATGACATTCTTAGGTAACCTAGACTTATTAGGTGCTAAGCTATCGGGGGTGTAGTTTGCCGCACTCACGACGAGTGGGTTCGGGTGGAGAAGTGCCTTTTCGAAGTGACGTTCTGACATCGCTTTGAAATGGCCCCTAATCGAATCTAGTCTGAGGTCGCGGTGTAGGTCGATGTTTCTTACGTACCACGGGCAACCGGTTGCCACTCGTAAGAATTTATTTTGGATCGTTTGGAGGCCTCTGAGTCTATGCTGAGGCACATGCGCGAATGCCACACAGGAGTATGACATGATGGGGCGGATACATGATTTATAGAGGGTGAGCTTGTGCCTGAGGGGCATTTTGCTCTTTTTGTTTATGAGGAAGTACAGTCTACTACTGACGAAACGGGCTTTTTTAGAAATCGCGGCGATGTGTGGTCTAAACGACATCGACCTGTCAAGGGTGACCCCCAGGTACTTGACCTGTCTAACTCTGGGAATAACGACGTTATTTAGTAAGATTGGTTTCATCGTGAACCATGTTTGTCTGCGTTTAGGTAAGCGTGTCTTTCTCTTACGAGAGAAATGAATCGACGCGCTTTTATCGGGGTTAATAGCTATTCTCCATTTTGCGAACCAGTTGCCTAGTTCGGTGACGGCACGTTGGAGAAATAGCGATGCTCTATTAGCATTAGGGTGGGTAACGTATAGAGCTGTATCGTCAGCGAAGAGAGCCAGTTTGACGTCCGGAGGTCTGGGGATATCTGATGTGTACAGATTGTATAGAGTTGGGGACAGCACGGAGCCCTGGGGGACTCCGGCCCTCAGAGGTCTCAGGGAAGAGAGGGTGCCTTCGACCCTATACCTAAATGACCGGTTTGACAGATAGTCGCGGATGATGATGACTAGCCTATCCGGTATTCCTAGCTTGTACAGTTTGTACACGAGGCCTTCGTGCCATATCCTATCGAAGGCCTTAGCTACATCGAAAAATACGGCGCACGTATCGCGGGAGTTCTTTTTATTGAAACCTCTGAGTATGTCTTCGGTCATACGGTGGACTTGCCTTGGACAGCAGTGGTTTTCGCGGAAGGCGAATTGCTCGTCTATGAACAGGTTCTTTTCGCCTATAACGGCTTTGAGCCGCTTAAGCAGAACCCGTTCGTAGATTTTGCCAATCGAGCTTAGTAGACTGATGGGCCGATAGCTAGACGGTTCCGTGCCCGGTTTGCCGGGCTTAGGTATGCCGATAACCGTAGCTTCTTTCCATTGGTCTGGGAACCTACAGCCCTTTAGGAGGGCGTTGAAAATGCTAACCAGGAGGTAAACAAGAGCGGGTGGGAGTATTTTAATGACTTTGTTGGAAATCCCGTCCGGCCCGGGGGCCTTCTTGGAGTGAAGTCGTTTGATAATGTCTTGGACTTCTTCTACATCCGTCGGAGGGATAGGATCCCCCTCCGGCGGCGCAGAAGTCTTCGACTCTACTACCCTAATTACCTCCTCTACGTGGGAGCCTATGGAGGGTGAGGGGGTAGTGATGTTGGGGGTACACTGGCTCTCTAGTGTGTCGGCTAATAGTTCCGCCTTGTCGGCGTCCTCTAGTGCAGGCGCGCGATTTGGTCTTTTTAATGGCGGCATAGATGCCTCCGTTTTCTTTTTAAAAGAACGAGCGAGTGGCCAGTAGGCCACATGGGAGGGTGAGATTTCACTAAGGAGACGATCCCACTTTTCGGCTTTGTGCTCTAAGATGCGTGTTTTAACGTCTCTTTCGAGGTTACGGAGGTCACGACGATACTCGTCCGCCGGGTAGCGAGCGTATCTGCGCCTTGCGGTGTTTTTGGCGCGTATGAGTGCTTTAATGTCATCCGGGAGCTCCCAGTGTCCATCGCTGGACGTTGAGATCTCCCTAGATGACTTTTCCATCGTCGCTACCAGATGGTCGGTAAGGTCGGAACTGGCCGCAATGGCCGCCTCGGGACTCTCTATAGTGTCCGGGATGTTGTCGAGTTGACTCGAGCGAAGTGAATTTAAGTTTTCATTTAGTAATTTAAAGTCGATGATCTTTTTCTTTAGATTTTTAGTATTATTCTCGGGGTTACCTAATTGAATTAATACTGGTCTGTGGTCTGAGTTAAGCTCGTGTACTGTTTGAATAGAATGCACCAGAAGGGATACATTGCGTATTATACATATGTCTAATATGGATGGCCGCACATTACTCCTATCGCTGTTTGCGAAGTCGTAGCGTGTTGGCTCATCTGGGGCGACTACTGTACATGCTAGATCATCAACGGCGCGGCAGAGAATTATACCATTTTTATTGTTTTCTCTGCAGCCCCATGCCTGATTTTTACTGTTTAGGTCGCCGGCTATAAAGACGGCGTTGCCTAGTTCTAATAGCGATTTGAGATCGCTGAAGAGTAATGTTTTATTACACGATTGATATACCGAGGCGATGATGATCGACTGATGGCCAGTCATGCTCACCTGGCAGACGGACGCCTCCAGTGAAGCTAGAGGCGGTGTGTCTAATGGGATACAATGGAGTGTTCTTTTGTAATAAATTAGTGTACCTCCGAGTCGGGATCGCAACCTATCATTCCTAACGATGTTATAATTAGGGATACGCGGATTGCTATTACATGGTTTTAGAAACGTTTCCTGCACAAGGAGGACGTCAACATCGTATTTTTTTACGAAAATGCGAATTTCCTCTAAATTCGCGCTAATGCCGTTCGCGTTGAACGACACTAGTCGGAGAGAACGCGGTTTTGTCCTAGCCGTGGTAGCCATTTAAGGGCTTTGAGAGGGGGGGGACCTAATCTTGGCGACCAGGGTGGCATGTTCACTATATGCCTGGCATGTCTGCTGTAGGGTGGTGGCGACGCGTAGTTTGCGGGCCAGGACGGCTAGCTCTTCTGGATCTATATCGCAGAGAGCCTGAAAGACAAACGCTAGGTTTATCCCGAATTCATCAGTGGGGGAAGCGGGACAGCTGGGGGCTGCTCGTACCTTCGTACTTGCAGGGGGGGCTTGCTGCCTGCTTACTGCCGCTGGGGGGCTTGGAGGGCCCGGAGCGGGTTTTGCGGGTGCAGACGGCTGGGAAGCCGCTCTGTCATGCCACGCGTTCGTCTTAGGGGGCGGAGCGGGGACAAACTTCTCCTCCCTGGGTCGGGTGGTGGATCTGGGAGCAGGACCAGGTTCTTTCCCGGCTCTCCTCCCTTTCCTTACCACCGCGGGGGCTTTCGGGCAGCCGCGGTAGTTAGCCGGGTGCCCTTGGCCTCTGCAGATAACACAGCTAGGTGGTTCCGTAGCTGTGGCCCTATCGCGGGGACAGTCGGGGGTCCCGTGGTCGCCGAGACACTTAACGCACCTGGGGTGCGCCTGGCAATTTCTTGCCGAATGACCATATAATTGGCAACGATGACATTGCCCTATGATGCCCCTTTTACGGGGGGACTCTACCTTTAGCCCGGTCATGTTACACACGGCCCGGACATTAAATATGGCTTTCGCCGCCGGCGTTAGCGGCAGGATAACAAGTACCATCTTGTACTTGTATTTATTGCGGGGGTGGTACATTCTATGTACCTCCTCCACAGGGTATCCCTGGAGGATCAAGTCCTCCTTGATTTCGGACGGGTCTATATCCCGGGGGACACCGCCGATGACAACACGCAGTACGCGCTCATCTTCGAGCGCGTACGTGTGGTATCCTATTTTGTTGGCGCTTAAGAAAGCGGTCAACCTACGGTGGTCATTAGAGTCCGCCACTTGGACTCTTATGCCGTCTGCGCACGAACGTGCAGACTTGTATAAAATCTGCTTCGCGTATATAGCCTTTGAGACTATTGTCCAGCTTTTGGTATCCTGGACGACTATCGGGGGGGGCGCTTTCGTGCGCGTTTCGGTGTCCATGCCCTCGTTTGGGGTGGACGCCGAAGTACCGGGCGCGGGGGACGCGACTTGGTCGCGCCTAGTGACCTGCGGCGATGATGATAATGCCGCTGTCTTGCCCTGAGGGGGCGGGGTCCCTACCTTCGGAGCCTTAGGCGGGGGGGATGGCGCGGAGGACGGCGCGGACCCGGTGTCCGGGCGCCGCCTCTTCTTTTTATTGCGGACCTCCGTGAATCCGCTGTTGGTGGTCTCCTCCTCGGAGGAGCTGCCGGCTACCGACATCTCCTCCTCTGACGGAGTTGACGAGCGGGAAGTCCGCGTGTTTTCCGATCCGGCATCGGTTGTGCCGGACTCGGTTCCTAGCGGGCCGTCGTCCGTTGACGCGGCGGGGGGCGCGGGTGAGTCGGTCGAGAACCTCCTCACTTGTTTGCTGTGGCTACTGCCTGATTTTTTTGCGTAGGCTTTTATTTTTACCTCGAAGTCGGGGACGTATTCCCGCAGGAAGGCCATAAGGGCCTCTTTGGGGATGTCATTAAGTTCCGCCATTGTTTTATTGTTTGTCGATGTTAAACAAAAACCGGTCGTCATTAAGACGCCATTGTGTTCCTACCCTCCCGCCTGGCGGGAGGTGTGTAACAAAGGAATTAAAACGGTCGACTACCTGGGCAGGTACCGGGACGCAACCCAAGTAGGTGTGTAAATAACGAAAACAACTTACGTGTTCGGCTTCGGGAACACACTTTTCGCTATGCGAGCGATTAATAACGCGGCACTATCACAACGAACGCGACTATGTGGCACCGGAACACCACTTAATTACGAACGCGGTTCTAAGCGCGCGATAAAACGGACGGGTTTAAACGCGATTGAGTCGTCTGACGGCCTCAATATCTAGGAGCACTTGTAACCTGTACGAAACGCACTAGGATGACGCAACACTGACTCTAACAATAGACAAAGGACAGTACTGGGGCACAGCCTTTGTCTACGAGAACAATGGAGCGCGAGAACTTGTACCTGCGCAGAGAGCGTAGGACGGTAGGTCTGTGCGTGTTGGCGGACACGCACCGAATGGGATTTTTTAATGTTTATAGTAATTGTGAGTAAAGGTTAATTAGTTAATATCTTTTTATTTATTTTTAGGAATGTCTACTAGGTGTTTCACGTGGTATGCCTCCTAATTTAGTAAAAAAAAACGGGATCAAAAGCCTTCACCACAATGCAGTGTTTATAGTTTAAATTCTTCTGTGAAACTAGACGAAAGTTTGAATGTTTCACGAAGTTTCGTTAACCGTCCATAAAGAATCATTTAGGTTATATTTTTTCGAAATGAAAATTTCTTTAAACGCGTTGAGAACTTTTTGGTAGGGGAAAGTCTTATAAGTTCGCGTCACCGACATACTAATGTGGCGGTATGACGTCGTTATGACATTTCAAATTTTTTGTAATAAAATTTCAAATTTTACTATCCCATAATTTTAAATTTTCACCTCTATCGAAAGTCTTCTATGACTGCCAGACCTTATTATTACTACTTTTATGAAATGTCATTCAAACTTCGAACCCCGAGCTTATGAACACATCTAGGCTAAATTAAAGATAAGACAAAAAAAAACATTAAAAATATTTCAATTGAAGATAATATCATTATTCCTCAGAATTGAAACTTAATACCTCAGAACTGTCATTACAGCTTAAAATATTTGCCCTGGTAAAAAGTAAAAAAGTAAAGTATTAACCTAATATTATGTCTCACTGCTAGGCACGGCTCTCCTCCTCGAAATATGGCGAAGCATCGACCACATAACCCATAGACTCCTGATAACAGGAGAACGGGTTCTGGCGACACATCTGACTTAAAGTTCCGATGTAAACCGTAAACAATGTACTCAAACTATCGTGTCGTCTCATTCTTTCCCGTTGCGAAATATATCCATTTCCTTTTAACGTTCCGTGATTGGTAATGTATGACCTTGAATTAGCTAATCACAGCATTGCAACCCCTTTCGTCTCACCTCAGCTAGTTGCCAGAATGCATTTAATACGAAAAATCGAACAGAGATACCAAGAGAACAAGGAGTCTATAATAGATTGTGTGGTCGATAAGGCGAAGCTATAGGCTAATAATCGGGCTATAGTACACGGAGGCGCTGCGCTGGCCCATTGCGGGTCGATAAACTTCACACAGGAGCATGCAGGTTTCTTCACGATGTTTCCGTACACCGATGAGCGAGCGATGGTCTTGTATTTAGGATGCACTTAAAAATTTAGGGAAACCATTTCAAAGCATTCAAGGGACCGGCAACGTACCCGGATCCTGTCGCTCAAGAGTCCAAGCCCCACAAGACTATTCGCCCTGGCAGTGAATCTTATTTAATATTCCACGTACCATTGTGTATTTTTGTGTTTTTCATACAAATGTCTATTCCTCCCATTTAGACGAGACGTGCACGGGAACTAAATTAATTACACCGATAAAAGAATGCAGACTCACCTCGTGCCCACAGAGTTTGAGTTTTAATGGGTACCCGTAATTGTGATAGTAAAAGAAAGCAATATTAAGATTATACATAGTGGGATGGTATAGTCTATAAATATTTTATCTAGAAAATAGACTAATACGAGTTTATTAATGCTTATATAATGTTATAGGTATATACGATTCATCTAAGAAATCCCTTTGATATTTGAGTTGCTATATGCTTTAGTAACTCGTTTAACAGAAAACCTTTTTTTTAAAAAAAAAACCTTTTTGAAAACCAGTTAAAAAAAATGAGTAGAACTTTTAAATTTTTATTTTTATTTTTTTATGATTAATTTATTATGACAAACGGCTCCGACTAAGGCTTTCTGTTCTAAACTGTCATGTAGTAAAAAATCTGAATCTAAACAAATTCTCGAATCTTTTTGAACACACAAAATAAATAGTCAAAACCGGTCAAGCCATTTAGGAGGAGGTTAGTCAAAAATACACAGAAGAAGTATGTATAAAAATATTAACAAGAGTCATTTCTAGCGTTAGTGTTATTAGCAGGCATGTGAAAATTCCTTTCACATTAAGTTTAACCGGTTTTCGGCAGATTGAATCGAACCTGGACAGTTCAAAATTGGGTTTAATGTAAGTTTGTCGTCTTAATTGAATGTCATAATATTATTCACAGATTTATAAATAAAGACAGATGGAGCATGCCGAACACCCGAGTAACGCTTTAAAGCGAATGCAAATTCAAAAGCGCTCTCAAGTGCTTGACATATGTACATAAACGTCTATTAGATTGTGTTCGCTTTTAAATTTGTATTCGCTTTGGTGGCGTCACTCGTGTGTTCCACATGCTCCATCTGTCTTTATTTATAAATCGGTGATATTAATATTGAAATAAAATGAAGCCTTTAATTTTTATGGTCATTTATTTCTATTGAAATTCATTCATTTATTTCTATTTCTATAAAAATTGTATGCGATAAAAAGTAAATTAAATGTTCTTTTTGATTTAATACGGAATAAGAAAAAAAAAAACAAAATATAACTACCTCACAATTCTCTTAAACAAACATCTTAACTAGAATTCGTATATTAAATTAATAATTACGTTTTTGGTTCACAAAGCAAACATTTAGAAAATTTAATTATTTAAGTATTGATTTCTTAAAGGTTGTTTCTTTTATGTAACATAATTATAATATAATATTGGTGAAATAGTATATGCTAGTTAATACTAGCATATACTATTTCACTTCATTTAAAAGAGTAAAAGCTTAGCAAAATATTCGGCTATATTTCGATTTCGCTTCTAATTACGTATTTCGTCTCGTCTCTAGAAATTAGTCTCAATTAGATATGAAATTAATATAAATTGATTCTTAGGTTATAACATTTCTTGAAACAATCTTATAAAATCCATTTAATTGGATTTGTTCATAATAATATTGATTTCTTTCTATTTAAGCTAACGGTGTGCATAGTCTATTAAGTTTTACAGAATATCAACGCATAGTTTTCCTTGCTTTTGAAAAAAAAATATAACCTAGTTGGTTGTACAAATATAGCATAAATATCATCATCCTTTATCCACCCACTGCTGAACATAGGCCTCCTTCAATGAACGCTAAGACGTCCGATCCCATCTCACATCCAACACGGATCGACCTCCGTGCCGGGATCGTCTTCTTATCTGATTAATGGCCGACCAATATTACGTCTAATTATAATTTAATGTAATGAATCAAGTTTAAAAATGATTTTCTTTCTTTCAGCAATTTGACGCGATGTGCAAGGCGGAGATATCGTTTTTAATTCCAAGAATACTTTTAAATGTGAGTATATTTCTCTATTTATTGTTTTATGTAAGTGATATTCAACATATGTACTAAAGTAGAAACTTTCACATACTTACATATACATGGGAAATACATGCAGATAGCATTTACTATGCTGCTGCCGTGTAGGACTTAGAGAAAATAATAATTAGTAAACAAACATCTACCTTCTACCTATTACTTTTTAGCTAAATAGCAATTAATAACCTTTCTTCACCTAACCATAATAATAAAGCTTGTTCCTCCTAGATATCAGCCTCCCTAGACATGTGGCAAACTCTCCGAAAAAAAAATGTTTGTGGATGTGTTTTGTTGCATAGTTTATCTAATAAGTAATTTAATTGTTAAATAGCTATCTCGTACTTTACTGGTACATTGTGAACAGATTTTTATTGCATGGGAATGACACTAACTTACGACATGTAATTTGACTCAAGGAATATAATAATAATAGTATTCGTTTTAAAATAACTGAATACGTTTTTAGTCGTTTTTACAAACAACATCATATTATTATACTTTATGACTCTGAATCAGTGTTCTTTAAATTTTCTGAACATCCCTAAGGCGTTAGCGCTCATCGCAATTGAATAGATTCGGAGCGTTTGTCACTTGTCTAGGGAGGCAGAGGAGAAGGGTGTAGGACAATAGCGGTGAACTAGAAATGCTAGGGTTTGGACTCGAACCCACTTCGGAATCAACCAACTAGACCACTGTGGCTCATTTATTAAAAGTAGGCATTTTAAAAAGCGTTAAAGACTGAACTGAATCATCATCATCATCACCCTTTTATTGCCCACCGCTGAGCTTATACTTCCCTTTTTTCTGCCAATCTCCATCCCTTGCCTTACTCGTTCATGTTGGGCCCACCAGCAAACGCGTCATCTCTTCTAGGACAGGACGTAATACGACTTAACATCTCCACACCAAGTGAATCATATATTTAATAATAATGTACTAAATAATGCTGATAAATAATATAATATTACAGAGAATATTAAATTATATTCAAGATAATTAGTTTAATTAATGCTTATTTTAGATCTCAAATATCGTCTAAAGGGTGCTCTCGGTTTTTGCTAGACATGTTGTTAATTAGGATGCTTATATAAGCTTTACAGTTTCTAAGAACACAAGTAATCATTTTATGTAGTAGTCTAATAATTCTCTGGAAACAAGCTTTATATGACTATGATTCGCGTTAAAATATTCTTCTAGAGTAGAAAATATTATATTCTTTTATTATCTATTTTGTTCATATTGATCTATTTATATAGAAGAAGTCTTCTTCTCTTTCTCTCTCTTTCTCTCTCTAATATTATGAAGCTTAGAGACGAGATATTTACCATGTTTTTCATATTTATATCGCAAAGCTCGATATGTCGACTTTAGCTACAAATGTCTTGTTCACGAGAGGATTCTAAAACATGTCAATATCTTACAAAAATATAGCAAGAAGATCAAAATTCTGCGACGTCTTAGTTTCTAAAATTGTGCTTAAGTAATTCAATATTCTAAAGTTGTTGCTAAGTAATTAGACATTCTACAATTGTGCTTAAGAAATTCAACATTCTAAAATTGTGCTTAAGTAATTCAACATTAATTTATGCCTTCCAGTGCCTATGTATATGGTGTGTGCTGCGACTCTATCATCTTCTAAGGGCGGGCATCACGTGGAAAGGCTCGGCTGCCATCGAGCTGTGACTAATGGACCGCAAGGAGGAACCGGAAGCCATCCGCCAACCCTGCGAGACCAGCCTGTTGCTAGGCGGTGCTGAGAGCGACACCGACGCGAGCTTGCACTCACTATGACGTCATTTGTTCACCGGAAAATGTGTAGCCAAAATTCTATAGAACTAAAAAACTTTGAATACAATAAAGAGACATACATCTAAGTAAAGTTTTAGGAGAATTCCATTTTTAAATTGGATTTTTCACTTTTTTGGTAGTTACATGAATAATTTGTGTCAAAACAGTAATTCCGATTAAATATTGTGTAAAATAATTCAATTTTAGAATCAGATATATCCAAGAATGTATATAATTATAATGAAACAACTTTTACGGGTTTTATGGCAGTTTAAGTTTTTACATGCCAGACGTTTCGGATACTTTACAGCAATCATGGCCAGATTTATTAAATTAAGGGATCTGCAAAATTCGTAAAAATTGTTCAATTATAACAAGTGAAAATCGAGTAAATAATAGAAAACAAAATGTATATAATATAAAAATATTTAATTGTAAATAAAGTATATTGAAGTGTTAATAATAATAGTATATTTATTTTGTATCAAATATGTACAGAGCATTTTGTGAGTTATAGTTTGCGAGTAAATGTTAATTGTAAGTAACGTGACTAACAGTCCATGTATTTAAAACTTATAATAAATTATTGAATGTTTTGATGCTTTTTATTTTGACTAATATATTTCTAACTAGTAACACTTATGGTCCAACGTCGAACCAGCAAGAAAATAAAGTTGCAGAGTTTTGACGGTAATATTGTCAGTTAAACTGAATTCAAAATATATTAATATAAAATTATCATCATCAGCTTTTATCCGTCCGCTGCTGAACATAGACCTCTCTCAATGAACGGCAAGACGACCGATCCCTTGTAACACGGACCTGCTACTGCACGGAGATCGTTTTCCCACCTGGTTAAGGGCCGACTCCATCTTGTACTTTATCGGGCCTTTAGCCATCCGTTCTCCTGATGGCGTGACCAGACCATTGCCACTTCAACGGCAATCAGCCTACCTCGTGGATAAGTGATCTGCGAGACCCATTGCCACGCTACACCAGTGGATTAACTGGTGCGTCATCGGACATTGAAATATCAGTACGCTCTTTTCTTTAAGATCTCTAATTTGTTTCGAAAATGTCGTAGTTATGTGCAACTCATTCTATATTATAATGTCTAAATTAAAAGTCTTAATAACCAAACTTACTTGACATCGAAGTGGTGTGAATGAAATCTGGAAGCTTAGATTTTCTGCAGGTATTATTCCGAGCAATTCCTCAGAGCACTCGCTGTCCTAGATGCAGTAGAAGATGCAGAGTGATCCGACAGCTCTACACAGCGCTAAAGAATCAAGCCGATCGCAGAGAAGCTTGTTATCTGCTGCTTGTGAGCGGCCCGGTGTCGATCGCGGCTATATCAAAGGAGCTGGTATTGGTGACTAAATAAACTTCATTTTATTTCTTGTTATAAGATACCAATTTATTATGCACAAGTTGGATACGGCTGATAATGATGATGATGACGTTAAGTTGATTTCTATTAGATAGACTATACCACTATAAGTCCTAAGTTATACTTACTTAAACTTAGGTGCAAGTAAATTCAATATACTTAGTACGTTCGCTCCTCTGGGATATCTTAGCAAATATTTTCCAGAGCTGGAAGTAAACTTCGGCACTAATGAGTCGTAGGGTATACGTGCTTCGTTAGGAGTTATTCAGATCATTTTAATAGAATATGTACTCGTACTAAACGAGATGTCCTGTTCCAATATCTTATATTCCTTTTTTGTTACAAATGTACTAATAGGAAAGCACCAGAAACGGAAAAAAATATCGACACACTCAGTTTGTGCTATTTCATCATTATCATCATCAGCCTTTATCCGTCCACTGCTGATAGTAGACCTTCCTTAATGAACGCCAAGATGACCGATGCCACTTGTATCCAACGGACCGGCCACTGCGCTAATTATTCCATTAAATTAGTATATATTTATAATGCAAATTAATTTACGTTCATTTAAATCTACTCCTATCACAACGAATCTTAATTCTCTCAAGCCAGTGTTTATTGCGTTTTGTAAGCTTCCATTTTAGGGATGTTTTTATAATTGTTATGCTAATTAGTTGAATTCAGGGATAACTGAGAAGGGGATTAACCTTTGTCCTTTTGATTATAATAAAGCTTAGTAAAAGGCCAAATGAACAAGCGAGGTTTCATAATTCTTAAAGTATATTTTATATTTGATTTTAAATTAACACGGATAGTTTCATTATTAAAACTATCAAAAACGGGATGTTTATCATGTCTATTAATTTTATTAGCTTTATATTTCGACATTGTCTACAAATGTCTTGTTCGCTGAAGTTTGCGGGTAGATGTCGATATTTTGATTTATGGAGAGAGAGAGAGAGAGAGAGAGAGAGAGAGAGAGAACTTTTGACTACTTGAAGAGTTTACATGGATTTAGAGAAGAAACCTATGCCAATATACTCGTAATATTATTGGTTTATTAATTAAGATATTTAATTATTTAAAAGTGCTTAAATAATTTATTATTGTTTTTGTAGTCCTCCAAAAACCTCTCAGAAGTATTCTAGAGAAGACATGTTATGCATTCAGATATTTTAAAATACAGAAGGCTTGAACGCTAGATTAGAGCTTATTATGTAGGATTGAAAGTGTAGTAGCTAGTGACAGAAAGTTAAAATATAGAGGCTGTTCAGAAATTTCGTAAAACTTTCACAGGAATGGGTCAGCGGTATAAAAGCTTGCTCTACATTCTCGCCGAGTCATTATTAAAGTTAAGCCTCAGGTACTATTATAATTATAATAAGTCGAAGTATAAAGACAATGGCAAGTAGATACTCATAAAATCATAACCACACTATGGGTACAGTCATATTCATACAGATTAATCCCAAGCTAAGCAAATGCCCAAACCTACGGTAGATTTAAGAAATCAGTTATCCTCATACGTGAACATGACGCCTCGTACGCAACATTTTCCAAAATTCATTATCACCTTAAGGCGCGGTCTTAGTACGATTTGAAATTGCGATTTCACTCACACAACCGCATATCTACGCGCGATACGGTAACACACACACACGCGCCATCAACCATTTTTGCTCACAGAAAGATGCATGGTTATACGCAACGAGCAGAGTAAACATGGGTGTTATATTAAAAATAAAAAAGCGTAACCACCAGCATAAATGCATACACTTTTATGTTTATAATAGATAGTTACAATCATTAGTTAAATAAAACAAAAAATAAAATTATTTTTTTTTACAAAGTAATCAGACATTTCCTACTCATATCACTACATATTATTAAAAAAAACCGCTTAAATCTTTAAAACTACGCAACGGATTTTGAAGCGGTTTTTTTTCATGGATAGGACAATTCAAGAGGAAGATTTATGTACATAATTTATTAAGTTTTTATATATGTCGCAGTCATCTGGTTGAATCAGTCATTTGATTGTATCACTAACGCGTTAATCAAATGACGACATTTAATTGAATGACTAAAGGACAACTCGTCAAGTTGTTGAATGTGACGTTTAACGCCTTGACTGAACGTCATTTAGCATTGTCGTTGAATGGGATATAGCCGACTTTAGAGTGACCATAAGTTCGCAACTCAAAAGGTAGCTTCCTTTACATAACAAAAATGAGCAATGAACATTATGATTTTATATTGTATTTTAAGTCTTATCATAGGCTAAAAATATATGATATTTTTTTAAAAGTAATGTATTAAAATATGGAAGTCTCTATGACTCCAGAAAGTTTTTAATTTAAGTCTTTGTCACCTTGTGAAATGAAAGTTTAGGTAAAAAAAAACAAAAAATTTATAATCATAGGATCAGTTTCTAGCTGTTTTACGCCAAGTTTGTTTTAGTGACTACTAACGCCGCGGTGGGAAAAAAATGAACTAAATTACAATCACCTGACTGATTTTACGTCCGCTCTGTTCAAAAGGCTATGTTACAATCCGCTATCTAGTTGGACGATGAGCGACGCTTGTTCAATAAACGTTCGGCCTAGTCATTCAATTAAATGTCGTCATTTCAATAACGCGCTAGTGATACAATCAAATGACTGATTCAACCAGATGACTGCGACATATACATTATCTAAGTTACAACTATAATTGTTGGAGGTGTCGGAAAAAATAGGCCGTCTGGGAGTTTTCAACGAAAACGCTGCCTAAATTGCCCTTTGAGATATAACAAAATAATGTATGGTGGAATTGTATATCTTAAATAGGCCTACAAAAAAGTCCGCGATGACATATGTCTATCTCTTAGGAATATTATACTATATCCATTTAATACTTTAAAAAAGTTAATTTTAAATGAAAAACCAAAACCGACTTCAAAACTATACCTTCAAATTATGTACAACTAAAAAATTTTAAATAATATTTAAATACTTCGAGTACTACTTTTTAAAATTAGTCATTTTGGGAGTCGGTGCCAGCCAATAAGGACAGTCTAATCACAATTCACAGCATTTGAATACATAATATTATACTCTCACATCTATTATAAATTCCTTTGCAATTATTGATTTTGTACTCATACGAGTACACCCAGTATTGAATAGATGTCTGTTAAGGTTATCTTTGCTTTGGCTGGTACCGACTCCAAAAATAACTAATTTTAAAAAGTAGTACTCGAAGTATTTAAATATTATTTAAATTTTTTTAGTTGTACATAATTTGAGGGTATAGTTTTGAAGTCGGTTTTGGTTTTTCATTTAAAATTAACTTTATTTTGTACTTTTTAGTTTTAAATATAGGGCCAGTAAGGCTAGTAAACTTTCTTAGAGGGCTTACCCAAATTTATCAAGGCTTAATGAAAAACGAACAAAGAAAGGATTTAAATTAACACACAGCCAAAAGCGATTTGGAAAGTTGTATGCAATACATATATTATCATCGACATCAGCCTTTCTCCATCCACTGTTGAACATAGGCCTCCCTCAATGACCGATCAGAGAATGATAATGAGATGATGATGATAATTTTATGTTTTGCATACTTACACAATTTTACAGAGTGCATACACAAATTAGTTAGAATTTCTGCCACAGACCGCATCCTTACAGGAAGCCGTTGAGGAATTGATCATCATGTTTGGCTACGACAGTTACTTGACCACTGGACCATAAAGACGTTACGTAAGCCAAATATCCTGATGGCCTATAAAAAATTCAGCCGAGTATCGTTAATTTGCTCCTAAGAATTGAAGAGTTCCGTCACTTTATTATGGATCCCATGATCAGAACCTAACCAAGTTTTCACCAAACTATCCTTGAACTATATTCTTTCATATAAACTAATAATCATCGAAATCGGTTGGCGTGATATTCAGTTATTCATCTATTTGTCGCGTACATGCCTAATGCAAATTTATGACTTTTATGGTTTTCTCATGGATACCATCATCAGAACTGGACTAGATTAAAATGGGACCACATGGGGAGCATAAGCTTTCTAATACAAAAAGAATCATCAAAATCGGTTCACCCAGTCAAAAGTTATGAGGTAACACTTATAAAAAAAAACATACAGTCGAATTGATAACCTCCTCCTTTTTTTGAAGTCGGTTAAAAATGGGCAACTATAACGTAATAGTTTGAAAGTTATTTACACGAATACGGTATGAATCCCATTGTAAATGAGTAAATTGGCATCTGCACTTCATGAAGATTATTTTTGCCCTTTACATCATGCAAATTAAATGAATACTTTAGGAGATATGGCAAAATCAAATTAATGCACAAGAAAAGAAATCGTGTTGCCATGATTCGAACTGGCGGTTGTCTGGTGCATGGGCGTAGCCACACTGAGGCAAGCTGGGGCGCTTGCCCCACCCTGGCACCTATAGGCTGCCTAATTAAACATAAAATATTTTTTCTAATATTAACAACTATCATAATTTTTGTTTTGTTATTATGTCAAATCAATCAATTAATCAAAACAAAAAGCGGGTCCGAAAACCCTCAAAATTTATACATTAACAAATTGGCATAGATGCAGCCCAAACGGCTTAATTAAAAAAACCCCTTTATTGCCCCACGTTGAGCCCAAAGCTGGCTACGCCCATGGTCTGATGTCTAAGGCCATGGTGTATCAACTCTGATAGGTGTAATAATATTATTAAAGTATGGTGGAATATATAATAATAGTATCCTAAATAAGCCGATAGGACGATTCAATTAGGATGGGCAGCATTTAGATAGCTTCGCCATATTCTCACGTCGTCTATACCGCAGAGTTTGAAGACGAAAGTTCAACCGATGATGATTATCCGTCCACTGCTGAACATAGGCCTCCCTCAACGAATGCCAAGACGACCGATCCCTTGCTACTCGCATCCAACGTGGACCTGCCACTGCACGGAGATCGTCTTCCCATCTGGTTAATGGCCGACCAACACTTCGTCTACCTAAGTGCGGCCTCCACTCTTGAACCTAAACGGCCCATCGGCCATCCGTTCTTCTGAGTGCGTGACCAGCCCATTGCCACTCCAACGTGCTTATTCTTCGCGTGATATCGGTAACTTTAATTCTCTGGCGAAGGTCTTCGTTTCGAATCCTATCTGCCAAAGAAACACCCAGCATAGCACGCTCCACAGCACGTTGAGCTACGGCAAACTTGCGGACCAGTCGTAAATTAAGAGGCCACGTTTCGGCCCCGTAGGTCATCACGGGGAGAACGCATCGGTTGAAGACTTTCGTCTTCAAACTCTGCGGTATAGACGACGTGAGAATATGGCGAAGCTTCCTAAATGCTGCCCATCCTAATTGAATCCTCCATCGGCAGTCGCAGTCGCAGATGATGACAAAGTCGCATCGATGGCACTGCTGCCTGATCAGAGTAGCACGGTATCGGCCGTCTTGGCGTTCATTAGAAGAGGTCTAAGTTCGGCAGTGGACGGATAAAGGCTGATGATGATAGGTCATCACGGGGAGAACGCATCGGTTGAAGACTTTCGTCTTCAAACTCTGCGGTATAGACGACGTGAGAATATGGCGAAGCTTTCTAAATGCTGCCCATCCTAATTGAATCCTCCATCAGCAGTCGCAGTCGCAGATGATGACAAAGTCGCATCGATGGCACTGCTGCCTGATCAGAGTAGCACGGGATCGGCCGTCTTGGCGTTCATTAGGAGAGGTCTAAGTTCAGCAGTGGGCGGATAAAGGCTGATGATGATGATGGTATATTGTTCTTGTTGTATTCGAGTGGCAAGAGATCGGTAGATCGGTCGTCTTGGCGTTCATTAGGAGAGGTCTAAGTTCAGCAGTGGACGGATAAAGGCTGATGATGATGATGGTATATTGTTCTTGTTGTATTCGAGTGGCAAGAGATCGGTAGATCGGTCGTCTTGGCAATCATTAGATGGGGCCTATGTTCAGCAGTGGACGGATAAAGGATGATGATGATTCGTTTTGTTGATCTTAAAAAGAAAACATGATATTATTTCGTTTATGTTACGTTTACTATGCAAGCCATGACCGATATGGTCGATCGACGTAGCAGACAAACCACGCTTGCACCTGGCGCATTCAAATATGTATTCTATGCGCATATAAATAGAATGCTACAATATGTTTTTGGATTTAGAATATTATGTTTGTGCAATTACTCAAATTCACACAATATCGTATATTTCAACAAAAAAACATTATAGCCTTATTATCCATCTTATACTTTCCCAAATATTCTAATAAATTTTTACAATTTACACATAAACCACGAAGTTTTATGTCACAAGAAGACCGTCCGGGAACGACCAGCCACCGCGAGCGTTGCGCGCGGACTAAATATGACCGCGTAATCTAATGCTACATTTACCACACATTGAATAAGGTTAAAAATTGCAAAGCAGAAGTGTAACCCTGTTGCAAATAAACATTTAATTTGCGGGTTTTTCTTTAATAACTCAGAATATACGCATGAAATTCAATATCTGTTGGGCCAAATAATTAATAAAACCATATTCTAATTATATTCTTACAAAAAAATATGTTGTTACCGCTGAAAATACAGAGAACTCCAACGTCTAAGTTTATTTTTGAGAAGGAAATTACGATTTTTTTATTGGATATATTAAACAAATATTTAATATTATATGACCGTAAACATTTTCTTTAGACCCTTTTCTATGCTCTGTATTTTTTGCATTAGTTATATTCATTGGGTTTCCTCGTACCGGAGCGTCAAAAAAACCCAGTTTTGTGAGTTTTGAGCTAAGACCGCGCCTTAAGCTGGCACACTTAGCCATGACCTATATGTCAGTTATCTCACCCCATTAAATAGAGAGAAGAAGAAAGACTAATAATAATAATAAAATCACTTGGATTCTTTTTGAATTATAAGTTGAACCAGATTGATGAGTTAGTCTTCATTATAGTTGATTACTGTATTCTTTTATTCTATAGTATGATATCAATAAAATAATAATAATATCATTTTGGGACGACACATATATGGCCATCTGATCCTAAACTGGGCCTATATTTTGACAGCCAAACAACTAATACATACTTATATAGTCGCAAAATAAATTCAGGCGCACCAATTATACATGTTTTCTGAAAACTGGTTCTTGCTGAAATCTGTCGACGAGAGTGTAGAGCACGCTGTAACACGTTTGGGTCGCAAATCCACGTATTGGGTTTACGTTCGGTTGGTTTTCTTCAAGCGAAACTATAAATCGTGTTGTAAGGGACTGAATAGATTACTGTCGCATCCTCCGCCGAAATTTATCGTCGCTATCTTTTTAATTTATCGTATTAATATATATAGAACTTTGTCACTGAAATGGCTGAAAGTATTTAATTGAAATTTTGCACCAATTTGAAAAAAGAAACGATCAAGATGATGGATTGGCTATTTAATGCGCCTCCAATAACGCCCCTGTGTGTCGGTATGGGACCGGGCCCTGATAGACACGACGTCGTGGGGATTGCCAAGTCGTAGCCGAGCAGTCTCCCTATTATGGAGAACCTGGTCTTGTCGGGACCAGTCTGTCGCTGAGGGTTTCCCGTTGCTACTAGAGCACCCCACAACGGTTCAGGCCTTGTTGTGGCGGTGGGCCTCAGTAGCCCAGGGTGACCCCAACACCCTGAGCGAAGCGAATTGAGCCAAAGGGGCTCTTTGCCTTCTTATAAGAAGAGGGGACAACAGAGCAGGGGGCAAGGGGTGAGGATGGGAACCTCACCTCATTGTACTATCCAGACGTTGGGAGTGGCAGTTCTGTGGTGCGGGGCAACCGCTCTGTGGAGGTGGCGTCTGACTAGCCGTCCGTCCGTCCCCTGAGCGACTGACTAGCCGTCGAGGTGCCCTGTAGCTTATATATCCAGGGCACCTCACCAAAGGCGGCAGTGGTGGCACTCGCCGAGTTTTAGTGGTTAGAGCTGCGTCCACTTAACATCTTTCGGGCGCAGCGAGTCCCACATACCCGCCTGGAGAGACCCTTTCCCCTGCGGGATGCGTCAGTGCATTTCCCGGCGTAAAAGAAAAAAAAGAGTAACGTGTATTAAAATGCAAAAAAGAAAAATATAATATGAAAGTAAATAAAAACAAATATATAATCTCAATATTTCGTATAAAATGTTTAATTTCAATGGACCAATAAACTTTGTACGTTCCTATTTACAAGCTTTTTTTCTATTTTCCCTTTCACAAAAGAACGTTTAACGTTTATTGGGTTTAAGCGTATATTTAATTACTTCTTGTTTATTGGATTTGAAAAGAATCGAATTTTCACACATGAGACATATATTTAATTCGGGTTGGAATCCCGACGGGGTCATGACGTGTTTGATCAATTACATCTTCTTAATAGCTTACTGGTGCTGTCGAGCATGTAACCAGAAAGGGCTGTAATGTTATGGGTTTTGTATGAAAACTAATTCCGCCAAAGTGCTGCGAAGTTGCGCCGGTTCTGATTGGCCGCTGGGATGCACACAGATCACCGGTTGGTTAAATTGCTATTGCGTCAGTGAGAAATTACTGGCCAGTGTATTCGAATTTTAAGGCTCACATTAATTCTTTATCCAGCTATAATATTGTGCTCGGAGACTGATGCGTATATAATATGTATCTATGTGATTAAAGTTATTTTTATTGAAGGAAGTTTATCGATCTTGGTGTTAATTGATAGAGGCCATGTCTAGAAGTGGACAGACAAAAGCGTATCATGTATAATGCTGATGCATTGCACGATATATTTTCTAAATTTATGCGTGGTTTTTTTTTAATTTATGATAGTTCCAGCATTGTGAAACCAAAAATTTAACAAACCACGGCAAGATCCGCAAAAATGTTTTTATGTACTAATAGGTAGTGTCATGCAGATTTGCAGACAAATTAGGGCGACACGACCGGGGACCTCTCACTCACATGAAATCGAGGTAAAATGATAGATAAGCTGTCGCGTTTCGTGTGGTTTGTCAGTTTCCGGTGGCCCTTTGGGCGGGAGAGGGAAAAGAAGGGCAACACATCTGCATAACCTCTGGTTACGTGGATGTTAATGGGCGTCGATAGTTGCAAGGCTTCGACTGTTCGTTTGCCCTCCTATGCTATAAAAAAATCATTATAATGAAATTTTATCATAAAGTAGTGGCTAGGGCTGATAGCCTCCACAGACAGATTCATTAAATCAGTTCAATTAATTTATGAGTTTTTCGAGAACAAACATCATTACCGATTAATATTTAACAATAAACATGGGATGCTTTGAAACACGCTGTTGATAAACAAGTTGGCAAATCCCCAAAAACAGGCTGTCAAATGCAGAAATAATTTCAAAAATAGAACTGACATTTCCTGAAATTTTGGACACAAACAAACCTTTGAGATTAAGGCTGTGTTCGCACAAGCGCTTAATAATCGTCGCGTTAAAACCCGACGTTAGCGAGTGAGTTGCGAGCTAGCATGCTCGATTCGTTCTAATATCCTCGGCTAAACATTTAAAATTCAACGGAGCTTGATAAAAAGTGCCGCACTGTAAAAATGCTGTCGTGTGAATAAATACATGGGTACCCATTTGTTTCATTTTAATATTTTTATGACGCTCGGTAAAAAAGCACGTGCGTACGGAGCCTAATGATGAATTATAATTTTGTTTAGTAACGGAAGTAAGAGAACTTTGTATATTGATTTATTTACGATTGCTTAAATAAGCTTTGGAAATATTATTGCCTTATGTTAGTTGAAATAATGCTTACTAAAGTTTTGGTTTTAAGTATTAAATTTTTATATCTCCATACTTATGGAAAATAGGTTTGATGAACGCACCTACAGATAGACAGATGGGGCACCGGAAAACAAAAGCTTTACAAGGGACTAGTTTTTATTTCTTCTCTAGAGTAGAATTTTAAAAGAAAATATAAAAACGGCAAGAGATACTGATCACGACTGTGTCTTAACGTTAAGTGTGTGGCCTGTGTTGATCAGTGAACAAGTACAGGCCGATGATGATGATAATGAAGTGAAAATCAATATGTACTGGTAGTCAGCACTCCTTGCTAGATGTTGCGGTGAAGATAATCTTATTAGTTGATATTGCCGACAGTGTCAAAATTTCAGCTTAATTTCATTTGCAGCCATCTTTTATTATTAAATTAATGAACTTAGACCTGAAGTTATAAAAATCCAGTCAAGCACGAGTTGGCCTTTTTAAAAATATTATTAAACGTGCAATTGATAACGACGCGCGATGTATCCAGCTTGTACCAGAGGTATATCTGAACCCAAACGACCGGTGTCCCCTTAAAAATATCGGGGCCTCTAATTACTAGGATAATGGGCCCCCCCCACGAAAACGACGATCTCGAGTTCGGTGAGTCTGAATTTTAGATTAAGAAGAGTACATATTAATTATAAGGGCACTCCTAGGTATTCCAGGTAGTAATTGTTTGATTTCCTTGAAATTATCATATTCTTCTCTTTCCATTCATAATTTTATGTGGGCACCTGCCAAGAGTGCCCACTGGAAAAAAACGGCCCAGGGAAAGGCTTCGGTTTCAGTGTAGCTGATATAGTATGTAGGTTGCAGTGATTGCCACTAGACAAACTGGACATAATTGTGCCTCCTTTTCTGGAAAAAGTATATATACATAACATAATATTAGAAGCTTTCAAGCCACATCTCCGTGCCCGTCGGAGTGGGGAGCGTGAGGTTTTTTCATTACGGAATTTCTGGATTCGGTCCCGGCGCTCAAGGCCCGCGATAGAAGCTATGCAATAGCTTAATTATTCTTAAGACAAATTAGTTTCGTTAGGTATCGGTAGTTTTGTTGTTTTGTCTGTTGTTTGTTGTTTGTTAGAAACGTACAGCAAACAACCCACTTGCATTAATTAGCTGCTGGTATTTGCAGTTGGTAAACAGATTCACAGACGAACGACAACATGAATGTATATAATCAAAATTTATATGTTTCTAAATTTACATTTTATTTAAATTCATTGACAAAAACTATTATTGTAAGCATACCTATGCTTAAAATAATAGTTTTGCAATGTTAGCATTAAAATAATATTTACTCCTATGCAACGTTAAAATTTAACGTTTAACGAGGGAATAAGAGGGAATAATATTAATTATTCTATTCTCATATTATTTCAATTTTTTTTATTTACTAGAAACCCCCCCCCCACTTTATTTGCCGAAATTATAGCCTATGTGTTTTTCAGATGTGTAAGCGATATTATTGTAAAGTTTCAGTCAATAGTATTTTATGAAAGAGTAACTTTCGTACATTACATTCGTTGTTATAAACATTCGCTTTTAAAACATTATCAGGGTAAACTAATATCATTAAAAGACATTTATGTGTTCATTGAATGACGCATATTGGCTATAACATGCTGCATCCATGCACTAACGCTGATGATAATCATTAAATATATTGATATCATTATTATTGTATATTATTATAGAAAATTAGGAAAAAACCACGAAATCACATACAAAATACAACCACTAGCCTGCACTGTTTAAAAGGTAATTAATGATTCAAAACACTTTCATTAATTCCCTGACAACTTAAATTTAAATCAAATCATAACAACGAAGAACGGAAAAGTTAAAATATTTGAACATTGCCCAAGAAATGTTTTTGGCATATTTTGTTTTCTTCGGAGATAAACAACGGTGTAATTGAACAAGTTAATTAGTTGTAACTTTTGTTTGCGAAAATACAGTATTTATTTATTTCATACCCTATTAAAATATTCTTTGAGTTGGTAATTCAAATTCTGTTCGTGTTGAATTATGCTATACGTAAAAAGAACACATAATTAGCCCAGACTACTCGTAGATGCTACTTTAAAAACTTAGATTAAAGAAAAATCATAATCATATTCGATAAAATCACTTGGGTCTTTTTTCCAGAACATTATTTCCAGATGTTGTGAAGAAATGACATGGCCTTTTGGACGTTTCAAAGTAAATTTGTATGAAAAGAAAATTTTTAATATTTTTATGACCTGGAGGCATACTGACAGTCTTGTTCTCAGACTTGTTCTCTAGATCGGTAGTGAAAGGGAGATGGTGAGAGGAAGATAGTTAGAGTCACCCGCACAACCAGAGGACTAGCAGGTGCGTTGCCTTCCTGAGTAGTTTCTTTTAGTGGAGGTATCTAAGTCATATCGGCTCGGAAATACTGTAGGTAAAGCCCTGTAACTGTAGCTGATTTCATTTAGTAGTCATGCGAGGCTTAAAAAAATGAGCTGTTGTGAACTTTCGAACATCGAGGTGGTGTAGGTCAAATTTAGAGTTTTGACGTGAGCTAATTGTAGTGAATATATTTGATTATTCATATAAGGGCCTGTTTCACAATTTCCAGATAAGTGCCGAATAGGCTATCGGCAACATATTTGACAGATAGAGTAGAGTATGGAGTATCTGTCAAATATGTTGCCGATAGCCTATTCGGCACTTATCTGGAGATAGTGAAACATGCCCTAAGTCATATATTTTGTTACTTTAAATGTTATATGTATTTTACATTCAAGTACTAACGATAAGGGAAAATATATATGAAACATGACTGGTTGGTGTCGGAGAAACGTCACATTTTCCTTAAACTTTTATCATGTCAGGAAAAATAGCTCTGGTAAATAATACATTCCTACTTTTAGGGTTCTGCACTTCGAAAGGAAAAAAGGGAACCTTATACAATCACTTTGTTTTCCATCTGTCTGTCTGTCAAGACCTGTTTCTCGGGAACGACGTGAAATTCACATCAAATTTTCAGACCTTTAATTTAATCTGGAACAAAATCAAACATCTAAGCCAACGCAATCAAAAGAAATAGCATAGCAAGCATTAGACTGCATAGGTTAAAACTCAAAACGTGAACAATGAAGGATATTTCCAAATAATAACGCCAGCGTGATACACAAAACCAAAAGAAACTTTGATTTTAGTGTAAAGGAAAGAAAAAATTAAAGACAGATATTCAACTTTAAAACTTAATATAGTGATGACAGTAAAACAAACTTCCTTTATGCGATCTCTCGACAATATAATAATCATATAGTAGACAATCGCCAGACAGCAATATGAAAAACGAGATTAATAAAGCCCTCCAAGTTTTTATCCACTTTGTGTGGCGGATAAAAGTCATTAAAATCTTAAGCCGCAGGAGATTTTTAAAGTATGTTTGTTTCTAGTAAAACTCTTTGGAATGAGATATAGTGTAGATAATTTTAATAAACAACGATAAAATCCAAAGTTGTCTGGTTATTAGTTATCAATTCACGTTAGGAAAAGGACTAATATTATAAACGCGAAAGTTTGTAAAAATGGTTCATATATTTTTATGAAGGTAGGTCTGTTAGGTAGTCTTTCACGTAAAAATCACTCTATAGATTTTGATGAAACTTTACAATAATAATAAAGCTTACACGCCAAAATAACATATAATACACTATAATTAATGCCCCTAGTCCCACGGGAATGGATAACAGGCCACGGGGCGCTACTAGTCGAAAAATATCCATATTTTATAGGCTACTGGGAGTTCAATGCTATCCAAAAATCTTGTATCCTACACCTAATTGCTGAAATTTTCCGCCATAACGCGAGGTTTTAAATATGTTGAGGTCAGCCTTTACAATATTTGTTATGTTATGTTGTATCAAGTATTTATTAAAAATCTTCCAGAACTTTATTTTCCCCAAGTCCCTTAGAAAGGGCAAGTATATTTGAGAAATAACAAGGCTGTTTATTTAAAATAATATCAAGGAATATTTTCAATAAATATTAAAATCTTATATTAAAATTTACATTATCAACTAAAAACTACCAAAATGTTGATTGAATCAAGAATTTATGAATTTGAACATCCTACTATCATAATATCACCATCAGGACTAATAGGACAGTTAACTTATATAGTATAAAAGCGTTTCATTTTGATTTTTCAAATCTACAAATCTTATGCATATTATAAGAAAATGTTCCATAGTATGCGATGGTAAGGCTTCGAATTTATTTACATTAATAATACGATTGTCTTGGTTTGAGTAATACAATGTCCGTTTGAAACACAGCTAAGCTTCTTAAGTTAGTAGTAAACGCAGTTAAGCCGATTAAGTTATATAAATAGTATGCAGGAATTCATATATTATATTATAATATATGGATTGCACGACAAAGTGCATCCGTCTTATCTATTAAGTACTAAAAACCACTTAGTCTAAGGAACTAAAAGCCCATATTGAGCTTTATCAAAACCATGACTAGGTACTCTAATACCTACTTGTAAGTTGCTTTAGCTTTATTTATTTTAGCTGGAGAAAAAACAATATTATAAGTGATTTTTGAAATGTAGCTTACTGCTTACAGCTTATTTTCCTCAAATTTGGATAAATTGCTTGTTGGGTGGATAAGTTTTATTCCCTTTGACAATTGAGGGCAAAAGTTTTGTAATACAATCACAAGAAGTATCTATAAAGAGTTGTTATATATAAGCCCCCCTAGACAAGTGGCAAACGCTCGCTTCTATTCTTTTGCGTTTACTCGCTAACTCGATAGGGTTGCTGCAAATTTTTTTAAGAACGTTTACATAATAAATATGGTTTAGTTTGTTAAAACATTTAAGAACCTCTGTACTTCGTTTAAAACGAATATTATTGTTATAATATTTCTTAATTTTTTTTTTAATGTCGTAAGCTAGTTAATTTCCATACAATAAGTATTCTTTTCTATTATATTCGTTTAGCGTTTATGCCACTCTTCTAGGGGGAATGAATTACATACGTTTTTAGACGTTTTTACAAACATAACCATACACTTTATGTGTCTTAATAAACGTTCTTAAAAATTTTTGCATCAACCCTATGGAGTTAGCTAGTAAACGCAAAAGAATAGAAGCGAGCGTTTGCCACTTGTCTAGGGGTGC
This sequence comes from Lycaena phlaeas, assembly GCA_905333005.2. Classification (NCBI taxonomy): domain Eukaryota; kingdom Metazoa; phylum Arthropoda; class Insecta; order Lepidoptera; family Lycaenidae; genus Lycaena; species Lycaena phlaeas. The sequence goes on along the minus strand of HG995174.1, from coordinate 13,891,128 downwards.
TGATGTGAAAGAGACATTACTCTGTTGTTGTTTTGTTTAGTTCTTCTAACGAATGTCACTACGATCCAAACAATTATGGAATGTTAAATTATGTAAAATTTTGTAAATTATGCTATTACTGTATTGTAGCCGAATTGGGCTGGCACGACCGGGGTAGTACTTCTCGCTCAGATAACACCGTCGTAGTGATAGCTATGCTCTCGTGTTTCGTGAGGTTTGTGATTTTCTGGTGGCCCATTTAGAAAAAAGGAGGGTAATGCATAGTGCAATAACCTCTGGTTGCGATGATCACCATAAGGCCTTCTTATGGCATAAAAAATCGGTTGTCTGTAAAGTCGGTTTACTAACGATAGTTGAACGTGACAACGTCATAAGAAAATACTGATGGGCCTCTTTGTCGCCACGCCCTCGCTTGCATTTCAAGCCTTAAATGGAACGCCTCGAGCGAGCGAGGTAACGCCGCATGAGTCATGTTTTTTCGTGCGTGCAGCCGGCTCCATCAAATTATAAGACGTCACGTCAAAAAAAATAGTGTACGTAATTTGTATCAAGAAGATCACTTTAAAAATAGTTATATGCTTTTAAATTAAGACATCCTAAATTGGATATGGTTTCACTAGCTCTTAATGTTTATGAAACTAATTTCGAGAGGTCGTGACACTAGTTTCGCAATTACAATTAATGTATAAGCAAACGAATATTTTAAATTTATAGCACCGTACACCGAGGAAACATTAAAATAATTTATTTTAGTTCACGCTACTTATTCCGTAATTTGAATTCACTGCATAATGCTTTAGAAACAATGCCGGAGTGAAAATGAGTTGTGTTTTCCGCTGGTTCTGTATATTAATGGTTAGGTGGATTTAGAAGTGGATATTATTTTATTTCAAACTAGCAGCGCCCCGCGGTTTCACTCGCGTGCTTCCCGTTCCCTTGGGAGTACAGAGATAAATTATAGCCTATGTGTTATTCTGATGTATAAGCTATATTCTTGTAAAGTTTCGCATTTATTAGGAATACTTATACACACGCTTTTTTTAAAATAAAATAATTTTTTTTTATTTACACTATCATTAATTTATAGTTATTGAAATTTTTAACACTATTCTTAATTTAAATTTATTAAAATTTATTTTCTATTTTTTAGTTTGGGTTTCTATAAAAAGCGTGTTTCTAGTTTATTTAAACTATTATTTTTTTTATTAATTCTGCGAGTTTTGGGCGATTCAATTACGTTGCATCTTGGTATTATATTAATATACCCTATAGGGAGCTTTATATCTGTGTTTTGGGTGATCGTCATATGAATTTATAAAATTGTATTTGAGATAAAAAACTAGACGAGCTGCTAGTTTTTATTTATTTTCTTGCAACTTATTCATTTATTTCTTACCCTAAGATGCTATGAAGTTCTAGTTCCATATTTCTTACATAAATGTCATGCTGCTCTTTCCGGATAGCATTTTTTTTATATGGCAATAATTTGCGGAATAGATGTAAAAATCGGGTGGTAAGGTTTCACTTGGTGGTACACAAACCGCATTGTTGTTAATTTTTCCAACGTAAATTCAAAAAAACAAAAATCCCCGATAATTCATATTGGACAGCCTCTGCAGCTGCTCATTCGATTGTTTTTGTGCGGAAAAGTTTATATAAATTCTGGATATGTTCCAAATAAATTTTCACGTTCTCTAATAATTTTATGTTAAAAGCATTTATCTTAATGAAAACGAACAGAAAATATATTTTCAGTTCGAAAGCGTCCCATCCCCCGATGTATTGCAGAGAGTAAAGTGGAAGTCACGATACTTTTAATTATGTCTGAAAAATATGTAATACTAGAAATACCCCTTGGTTTCACTCGCGTATTTCCCATATCTGTGGGTGTGGGGGGATAAATTTTAGACATTGTGAAACAGTAATAAACACTAATAATTTATAATTTCTTAATGACGTTACAATCTCGCATTAGCATGTCGGTGACGCGAGCCATTTCCCCTCACCTTAAAGAAGGTTTCACGTAAAAAAACATAATTGTAATATTCTGCAAAAAGAACTTCAATTTAGTCTTCACGACAGACTTTGTAATGACAAAATATTCATTTGCAGCCCCCTGATTCTGTAAGAGTTATTTTCTAGGCTGTGCGTCGCGACGAGCTCGTCTCGGCGCACAGCGTTGACGGCGCTAGGGTGTTTTATATGGTTTGACAAGCTTAGTGAATACCAAGCTGAATTCACAGCGCTGTCACAGCGTGGCAACAGCGCTGCTCTTCTTACAGAATAACACTGCAGATCGTAATATGTCAACGTTTATCAAATACCTATAATAGTTAATTTTGAAATATAAAGGTTTTAAAATCTCTTTTCAAATAAAATGTAATATAATATCAATAAAGACTTATTTATTCGTAATTAAAATTCATCTCCAATTATAGTGGCACTTACTGTCAATGAGACTACTTGCAAAATAAAATCAGTGTTACGTAAACCTATTGATAGATAGTTCCAATTATGATGTTGTATAACGCCAGTGAATCTTCTGGTAAAAGGAGAAGTGTGTCAAAACGTAAAGATTGATGGCTCTATGTCCCGCTTGGTCCCGCCCGCCAGCGATACGCGGACCGAATTTATCATCCACTATTCGAAACTTCCATGTTGGACCGTCATTTAACAACTAACTAGTGAGGATTAATCAACTATGTCAAGTACATTTTTCAGTCCTGGACATTATTTATTTTGAAGTGATAAATTCTTTATTAGCATTGAACAAATTTTTTGTACACAAAATTCTTATAGGTTCACGGCACCAAGATTCTAATGCAACACTATAAAGTCATTATGAATAGTGTCATAACTCTAAGTTATAAGTTAAAAACTTATACCCGAGCTTGGTGGCTTCCTCTTTCACCCACTTATTAGCTTTTTCTGAGACATTACATCCTGCATCGCAGAATGATGCTGAGACAAGTCAATAGCATACATAATATATTCCTTTTACTTAAATACTACAAATATACCAAAAAATAACTAAGTGTACCAAAATTAACTATTAAGTATATATTTTCTCATTTACTCAATGTAGAACATATTACAATTTGCATATACAAGTGGCTGTTTGATATTTAAATCTGTAGTCGTGTATCGTATATTTATCACACAAACGATAATATGACGTTTGATCTTACATCAACCATGAACCACTGTATTAAAAGAAACATAGAATAAGTTTTGAAAAGATGTCGCTATGCTCTATGTTGGGATGGGTACAACAAAATATATAAACCTTCGCTGTGCTAAAAAAGAGAAGCATAAAAAAAGACATTTGAGTTGGGTTGCGCTTATCCGTCCTCGGATGACCACAGCTTCTTCCGCCTGGAAGATGTAACAAATGATCTATCTTCCGACATACCATAAAAACGAGGAATTGTCTAAACATTAAGAAGGATAAATGCCAAAAAAAAAGTCAGAAGTTTCCTTACTGTTGTTTTTTTAATTTTTATCATCATCAAACTTTATTCTTCCACTGCTGCAAATAAGCAGTCAATGAATGCCAGGACGAACCGATCCCTTGCCACTCATATTTAACACGGACCCACCCATCCAACCTGATTAATAATTAATTTAGGAATGTAAATATCAGTCACTGCAACACAATTATTATTATCAACTTCCAAAGTATTTGGAATTCTTAAATAGTTCGTAAATATTGCTTGTTCAAGTGTAGGGACGAGTTGGAGCGACGCCAAGCGATGAAATTAAGTTTGCTCTACACAAGTTGGAAAATTTTCATCTTTCGATATTGAAAATATCTTAATGTAAGCCAAATTTGATTTCAGTATTAATATTGTTCAACTGACTGAACTTTTCGCTTTAGAAGCTTTTACTTTCAAAGTTTGTCTAAGATCTAAACTTATTTACGAGATGAATGGCGGTACTTTTACGGCGATAATAAGGCTATAAGAATATCTTAAAATATTGCTATTAACGTAATGCAATAATAATATTATATGGATATACTTTATCCGTCCACGGCTAAACACAGCCCGTTCAGCAGTGGACGGATAAAGGCTTATAATGATGATGATGAATGGCTATACAGGTTTATATTGAGATTATAGTTTTGCCGTGATAATGTCTTATAAGTCGATGAGCGCCGGCTGCATGCATGAAAAAGCATGACTCAAGCTCACGTTCCTCCCGACACGAGCGTGTAAGCGAGAGCGTGGAACAAGCGATAGAGAGGCACGATCGGTCCAAATCTAAAAGGTTTGTTGGCAACACACGTATTTTATTTCTGTCTGATGCTGTTAGCTGTATAAATCAGATGAAGAATATTTTTATTGTTTTTATTTCACCAGAGTACACTCGAGCTGATCTCGTTTGAGATTCAGTATCGTATTCTCTTACGCGTGCTTGAGTTAAGAAGCATTGAATTATACAAATCCCTTCCAGTACATAAACATGTGTTTATGGAATATTTCTCCGGGTGTGATTATTTACGATTGAAATAATAATAACCTTATACACAGTAAAAAAACAAGTAAAGTATCAACCCTTATATGTCCCACTGCTGGGCACGGGTCTCCTTTCTCGAAATCAGGCGAGGAGGGTAATGGGCCAATAGTCCACCGCACTGGCCCAGTGTGGATTGGTGAACTTCATATACCTTCAAAGACTTTCAATCTCATCAGGTATGTAGGTTTCCTCACGATGTTTTCCTTCACCGGTGAGCGAACGATGGTCTCGTGTGCACTTAGAAATTAAGAAAAACCCATTTCAAGGCACACATGGACGGGTCAGGATCGAACCCGGAACCCCTCGCATAAGAGGCCGAGTCCGTCCACCACTGGACCACCGTCGCTACATATAGATTATTACTAGCTGTCCCGACAGACTTCGTTCTGCTAAAATCGCTATTAAAAAATAGGGGTTGACCGTAGAGAGGTGAAAATTTAGGGTTGTATGTATTTTTGTATGTTGTATCATATAAAAATAGAAATTAAAAATTTTGTCTAAAAAATAAAAAATAAAAAATTAGTGGTAGACTACCCCTAACATTTAGGGGGATGAAAAATAGATGTTGGCTGATTCTCAGACCTACTGAATATGCATATAAAATTTCATAAAGATCGGTTAAGCCGTTTTGGAGGAGTACGGTAACTAACATTGTGACAGCGAAATTTTATATATTAGAAGAAGAAGATAGACAGTGTTAGTAAATATTATTATGGCGGTCATGTTTTATTCTCTTCTCTAGGAGTCATGTATAATTTTCTTCTGTACGAGAAGTTTTTAAGTGGTGTTTCATTACTTATATTACTTTTCTATTCTTAAAGTATATAGTAAGAGCCGCCATGCAATGCATGTCATGCTGCTTTTCCGAATTGAGCTATCTCTCGCTCACATAATACCGGAAAGTGACAGATAAGCTGTTACGTTTCGTGCGGTATATGGATAGGGAATGTGGGGATAGAGAAATATTGGTTGTGTGGATGTTTAAGATCGTTGGTAATCACCAAAAGGCTCCAACCGCTCGGTTGCTTCCTAGTAACATAAAATGTATATTATATCTATGACCTATATATATTGTGAGATAGAATAAAGGATGATGATGATGATGATGATGATGATGATGACAATGATGATGACGATGATGATGATGATGATGATTGTGAGATAGAACTATAAAACAAAAACGTTACCAAAAATGTTTCACACACCTCGTAGAGTTAGAGATGGTGGAAATATATAATATAATTTCTTTTAAATCCATCCAGTAGTTTTTTAAGAGAAAGAGTAATAAATATGCATCTACATATAGGACTAACCAAGTAACATATTATAAGCCTTATTTATTTATTTTAAGCAGAGATTAAAATTTTCATTCTTAAGATACCATTGTACGATGTCATAATAAAATCTCCCGAAAATTATGTTATTCCCGCTTCCCGAGAATTTCCTACCAGGATCTGGAATTTAAATTATGAACTCATTACAACAACAGACAAAAAATGGGGATTGCAATTCTTTATTTGAAATTTTCGCTTTGTTCAGTTAACTTGTTTACAAGTCGTCTGAAAGTTTTCTTTGTCCGCATTAAATTGAGTAAAACAAATGTAAATGAACCTACGTTAGATATACTTAATATATATTTTGATGCTTGTTGTATTATTTTGTCAGACGACTCTCGCTATGGATTCTTTTTATGGAAACGGATGTGACTTGCAAACCCTATCTTCGTTTTAAACATTTTGTCACACTGTGCGCAGTAAAGAGAATCAGAAAGAACTATTGTAGGCATAGTTGTAGGAGGGCTTTGGACGGGTTTTCCATTTAAGACGCTTGGCATCATCATCAGCGTCATAGCATATGCAAATGGTACAATGAAACTCATTCAACACTAAGTAATTTTTACCCCAAGGAGTGATATGGAAGTGAGGTCGTCCTGTTATTTTAATTGGGCGACAATTCCCTTCTTGCCTTTATTTTCTAAACATGACAAGTCTGTTTTATGAAAGAACTCAATAAGATGTTGGCATACAGATGGATGCATGACTATATTTCATGCCTTTTTATAGACTTTGGGAACAGTTGACCTGGTTTCAATTGATCAGCAACAAATTAACCAGCCGCGCCGGATTTGCATGTTCGTTGGCGGCATTCCCAACCAGTAAAACCCATCTGTATTTTACCGATGTCGTGACTGATGGATGTAACAGATGTGGCGCTGTATTGTATTCAATACCTTCATATTGCTTGTCGTGTTGAGATTTGCGATTGAAATGTTATATGAAGTATATAAACCGACTGCAGTAAAAGCTGTATAAACTTTTTCATGCAGTGGAAAGGAGCTTCTGGAACTATAAATTTACAAACACTAAGTCCCTGTTTCACAATCTCCAGTTAAGTTCCGAATAGGCTATTCACAACATATTTGATAGATACTCCATACTCTTATCTGTCAAATATGTTTTGGATAGCCTATTCCGATATCTGGAGATTGTGAAACAGGCCCTTAGTTAAATTGTTCAGAAATAAATAAATCTTTGCGTCTTTTCTTTCTTTCTTAATGTCAACTTTTTAATGAGCGAATCTTCGAGAATCGAGTCCTCCCGTGACCATGGTTGCTGTAAAGTATCCGAAACATCCCGGATGTATAAAAATATTAACAAACCGCTATAAAATACTTAAAATTTGTTTCATTATAATACGTGAGTCAAGTTTAAGAAAATATATTTATAAATAGTATAATATTATAATGACGAAGGTTTGTAAGTTTGGATGTTTGTTGCTCTTTCACGCAAAAACTACTGAATGGATTTTGATTTTTGATGAAACTTTCAATATATAGCTTACACATCACGGGATCACAAACGTAAATGGAAAGTATATCTTTAATTTTCAATTCCACATATTTGAGTTTTATCCGTCCACTGCTGAACATAGACCTCCCTCAATAAACGCCAAGACGACCGATCCCTTGCTCGCATCCAACGCAGTGGACGGATAAAGGCTGATGATGATGACGATGATGATGATATTTTAGTTTCATTTGTATCAGAATATGCTATAAAATACGTTTCCTTTTTAATTTTAATTAATTAAAATAATATTATTCATTATTTACATAATATTATCAACGCATTTAGCAAGTTGAAATTAAAAATTATTACTTTGATAACATTGCTCATTTTTTATGAACAAATCATCAAAGGAAAATTGTTACAAATTAGTATCTAATGAGTTTGAATAAAAAATTACAATGTTATAAAACTGAATAGAAGTTAGTAACTAAGTATGTAATTTATATTATTTGTAAGAATCAGAAGATGTCATACATTCTTGCATCATCATCATCATCTTCTCCTTTATCGGCGTTTATATGTCCACTGCTGAACATAGGCATCCCACAATGAATGCTAGGACTACCGATCCCTTGCCACTCTCATCCGGACTGGCCTATGCACGGAGATTGTCTTGCGACCTGGATAATGGCCGACCAACAATACATACCAATACATACTTAGCGTACATTAAAATTTCGTCTTTGAATTTGCAAACAATTTCAATGAATCCTTAATGTGCTTTTCATGACAACTAGAGCTTACTTATTTACTAGAACTTATTTTAAACTATCGATGGTGTGATTTTTAAAGTTTTTTAAATACAGCTATTTAAATAATATTTAATGATTTCGTAAGAACATCGAAGACGTTTAGTTTCCGCTGATTAATAATGATAATAGTAGGTATAAAAGGCAGAAAGTCGCAGCATAATACGGAAAACATAAATAAGTTGTCAAAAAAATGGATACTAGCTTAGCGCAATGTTTTTTAATTTTTATACTAAATAAAAAAAATATCAACTATTAAAGATTTTGTCGTAGCTTAATACGTCTTGTAAGAGATAATGCCATCTTTGCGTTGCAGTCACCCACTCACATAATACTAGTGATTTGCCACAGCGTTTTGGGTGCATTGTCAGTTTTCATTGGCCTATTGGGAGATTTGGCGGGCAACGCATCTGCTTAACCCCTGGTTGTGTGGATGTTGTTTTCACCAAAATGTTTCGAGTGCTTGTTTGTCTTCCTATGCCATAAAATAAGGTTTTGAAGGGAGAAATTTGTTAGTCAAATTCAGTAATTTATTATGTCCGATAAAATATCATCGCTAACTACAGCTACTATTAACAGCAACTCATGACTTTACGGTTACAAAACAACCGCAGAGGTGATGCCAACAAATTAACGAAGTTAGTTGAATTTGTATTTCAATCAGATACAAGTTTACGGAACCCACCGCGGGGAAACACGGCTCGTACTTTAAGCTTTCAAGTAACATAAATAACCACAACAAACATTTGTATTGAACATTTATTTGTACAAAGTAAATCATTTTTTCCGCCGCTGTCAAGTTCCTCCAATATATCCCTTTACCTCTGGGGTTGGCCTCAAGGCCTGTATTTATATTCAGGTGTGTTCAGATTATTCGGCTATTGATAAAACGAGCTCGCTTGTTTGTGAAAAACAATTTTACACTACGTGTTGATAAGCTCTTCGTTTTATGGAAATTGATTTTAAAGCGTTTAACGTAGCTCTATTATTTTCTTATATGAGAAACTTTCTTTATTTATAATAATAATTGATTATTACTTATTTTCCGATTATATTTAGGATTTATTATTTTCCAATTAATATTACGATGTTATCTATATCATATTATGTTACCTCGCATATCAGAGACTTTGTGAATGCTTTAAAACTTTCTACACACAAAAATATTTATTTGAAAATATCGTATTGCCTGTTTGAAATGAAGTCATATGGATAGAAAGCAACGCATCTATCATACAGTTAGTTCAGCTCATTATATAATGCTTAATTATATAATAAGCTTCGTAACACTAATTTATAAAAACCTAGCCATTTCTGGCAAGCATACAATAAAATTTTAAACTAACATGTGATAAAACTAAAAAATCTTACAAAAGGTTCAATTATTTATAATTTTTTCCAGCAGCGCCATTGACCGACTCAAAATGATTGCATAAAATTCATTTCTTTAATGAAACTGCAGCGCCTCGACTATAAAAATGTTGAAAGACAATTACGTTGTCCATTGTTGAGTCCATATTGCGGTCCCTGGTAAAGAAAATGTTATGATTATGGTCAGATGCCATTGTAATTTCAAGTAATACTGTGAGTTTATTAAATATTTTCAGCGTTTGAGAGTATTGTGTTTTTGGTCCACAACAAAATATCCGGCCTTCTGTGTTCCAATAAACAGATTTCAAAAGCGCGGCAGACCTCGACGGAGATGGCAGAATGACCTCAAAGCTTAGAAAAAACAAGCGTATGCGGCTAACTAAAACCAATAAAAGCAAAAAGGAAGGCAATTACCCAGTACAGTATCGACAAGGCAAAGAGCACAGATAAAAGCACGTTATGCCACAAGGTATTGTTTTCAGAGATACATTTTTCTTGGGAGAGATAAAATTAGATTGAATATTTTAACAAATCAATTATAAAGTTTTGTCATATTATCATCGGCCATATTTGGCAGTTCAGCATGGCAGATGATGATGATAATGATGATGACGTTTATCATTTGGTCGTAGTCGCGGTCCCGTTGACAGACGACAAAGTAGTATTTTTTTTTAATAGAGATAAGAGAACTGACATTCTTTACTGATACAAATAATTCAAGGATATACGTCTCATAATATGTCTAATACCTACCCGACGCTAAGAGGACGTGTGGTCAAATAACCCACAGATGGTGAGGGGACCCTCTCTCATAATTAGTAGGTGTGGAGTAAGCATTGGGTCTCTAGGCCATCAAAATTGAAAAAAAAATCCAAATCGAAAAAAAAGTCTGATATTTCAAACACCATGTTCCATATGTATATGAGTACAGTACAGTCTCAACCTTATCTGCAAGATGGGATAACGATGTATAAAGCAGGTCAAAGACTCGTTTTGTCCCTGCTCAACAGAGGGACAGTCCAGACGTGCGTGCGTTGGTCGGGAGGTTCCGTGGTGGACGTCACTTTTGCCACGCCGGCCATCGCACGCAGAGTGGAGGGGTGGAGGGTGGAGACGGGGGTGGAGACTCTCTCGGACCATCGTTACATAAGGTTCGAGGTGTCTCCAGCTCCCGTGAGTCCGGCGTCATCGTCGTCGTCGTCGTCGTCGTTGGGCGGGAGGCGAAGCCAGTTTCCCCGTTGGGCACTTACTAAGCTCAACCGGGAACTGGCGGAAGAGGCCGCCATAGTGGCCCGATGGAGCCTCCCGTCGCTGGCGGAGTTAGGGGTGGATGAAGCGGCGGACCGTCTCTGCGACGCTTTCACAGCGATTTGCAGAGCGGCCATGCCGCCTTGTAGGCGTCCGCCCCACAAGAGGGCGCTGTATTGGTGGTCAGCAGAGATAGCTGACCTCCGGGCCGCCTGTAACGGGGCTCGAAGGCAATATACCCGGAGCAGGCGGCGGCGCCCTCAAGACGTTGACAGGGACGACAGGCTGCGCAGGGCCTACGTTGAGAAGGTGAAGGCCCTGCAGCAGGCCATCTGCCGAGCCAAGGAGGAGGCCTGGCAGGAGCTAGTTGAGGGTCTCGACCGAGACCCCTGGGGCCGACCATACAAGTGGGCGCGGAACAAGCTCCGCGCCCAGTCGGCCCCTATCAACGAGACGCTCCCGCCAGACCAACTGAGAAGGATTGTCGGGGAACTATTCCCCGACCCACCTGGGGGGTTCTGTCCCCCCAGGATGGCTCGGCAGGCGCAGACGCCGGATGAGGAGGGTGTTCCGCCACCCGTCACGGAGGCTGAAATGGAGGCGGTTCTGGCCCGCCTCCAGAGTAAGAAGAGGGCGCCGGGTCCGGACGGGGTGCACGGGAAAGTGTTGGCGATTGCTCTCGTGCACCTCGGAGATGGCCTTCGGGAGCTGTTCGACCGCTGCCTGCGGTCCGGTCAGTTCCCGAAGGCATGGAAGGAAGGTCGGCTCTGCCTTATTCCGAAGGCGGGGCGACCTACGGACTCGGCATCGTCGGTGCGACCGGTGGTGCTGCTGAGCGAGGCTGGGAAGGCTCTGGAAAGAGTGGTGGCTTCCCGGCTCGTTCGGCACTTGGAGGAGGGCCCGGGACCCGGACTTTCAGAGTCCCAATACGGGTTCCGGGCACACCGGTCGACGATTGACGCCCTTAAACGCCTGCGGGCGGTGACGAGTGAGGCGGAACGCGAGAGGGAGGTGGTGGTCGCGGTGTCGTTGGACATCGCGAATGCCTTCAACAGTCTCCCGCACAGTGTGATACGAGAGGCACTGGCCTACTTTGGCGTGCCTCCCTATCTCAGGAGACTGTTGGACGCGTACCTCTCCGAAAGGAGGGTGGCTTGCGAGAACCGGTGTGGGTCCATCGAGTGGTGGCGAGTCGGCTGCGGTGTCCCGCAGGGATCGGTCCTTGGTCCGATACTGTGGGACATCGGGTACGACTGGGTCCTGCGAGGCCGTCTCCTCCCCGGGACGGGTGTCATATGTTATGCAGATGACACCCTAATGTATTCCCGGGGAAAGACTTACAGGGAGGCGGCGCGGCTGGCCGAGGTTTCGCTAGACCTCGTGATCAGCCGCATAGAGATGATAGGGCTTCGGGTCAGACCATCTAAGACCGAAGCCGTTCTCTTCCGCGGGACCGGGCGGAAAGGACCTCCGCCGGGAGCTACCCTCCAGATCGGAGGGGAGAGAGTCAGGATGAGCCCCCACATCAATTACTTGGGACTCATCCTTGACGGAGGATGGACCTTCGGCCCACATTTCAAACTGTTGGGACCGAAGGTCGTTAAGGTGGCGAGTGCACTGGGCAGACTCCTCCCGAACCTCGGAGGACCCAGCGCCGCCTGCAGGCAGCTGTACTCTGGTGTCTGCCGGAGTATGGCGATGTACAGTGCTCCGATTTGGGCGGGTAACCTCACTGCGAGCCTTAAGGCCATGCTGCGCTCGGCGCAGCGGGTTATCGCGGTGAGGGTAATCCGGGGGTACCGCACAGTATCGTGGGCTGCAGCAACCGCTCTGGCCGGCGATCCCCCGTGGGAACTCGTGGCGGAGGTTCTGGCCGAGACATACTCCTACGTCTCGGGTAGGAGGTGTCTGGGCTTGACCCCTTCGCCAGACGGATTCCTACGGGTCCGCCGGCTAGGGCAGGAAGCGTTAATGCGGAGGTGGGGGGAGGACCTGGCGAGTCAGCCGTATGGCCAACGCCTAACGGCTGCTCTACGCCCGGTCCTTGAGCGGTGGATGCGCCGTAAGCGCAAGCCCCTCACCTTCCGTCTGACGCAGGTTCTCACCGGGCACGGATGCTTTGGTGATTTCTTGTGTCGGACGGCCCACAAGGAGCCGACGACTGAATGTCATGATTGTGGCGCGGCGGTGGACTCTGCCCAGCACACCCTCGAGGTGTGCCCGAGATGGGCGGCGCTGCGTCATGATGTGACGTCTGTCATCGGAGGGGACTTGTCTTTGTCGAGCGTCATCACTGCGATGCTTGACTCTGACGAGTCCTGGACGGCAATGGCCTCTTTCTGCGAGACAGTGATGTCCCAGAAGGAGGCCGACGAACGGGTGAGAGAGGAGGCCGCTGACGCAGCCTCCCCCCGTAGACGACGAACAGGGGTGCGTCGGAGGCGCTATTTAATGCGCCTTCAATAAAGCCCCTGTGCTCGTGTCGGGCTCGGGATGGGAACCCGGGCCCAGCTTAAGACACGACGTCGTGGGGACTGCCAAGTCGTAGCCGGGCAGTCCCCTTATTGTGGAGAATCTGGTCTTTGCCGGGACCAGTCTGTCGCTGAGGGTATCCCGTCGCCTGCACAGATCCGGGTCCCTCAAATATAGCGGCTGAAGGCTCACGTAGCGGTTTTAGTGGGGTAGGTGCACCCAAATGCGAGTCCCCACACACGCCAGCGCGCCTACCCAGGCCCTGGTATGGTCGTAAATGATTTCCGCTGCGTCATCAAAAAAAAAAAAAAAAAAAAAAGGTCAAAGACTCGTTTGCTGAGCAATTAATGCTTCATGAAAAAGGATGAGTCTGCTGGGATAATGAAATTTATTGGCAATTAGTTATCACGATCTTCCAACTATAATGTTACTGTCTAGACAAATGGCGGTAATATTAGTCCAATTATGTTACCTAAGTCTTGTTAGCCATAGATCTATTTTAGCCAAATATGTGACATAATCATTATCATCATCATCATCATCATCATTTTCATCATCATCATCAACCTTTATCCGAACACTGTCTACCATACTTTTAAATAAGTGTTTTATTGTATTCTTAAAAAATAACCTCAACTTTTGTAAATTACAACTTTTTACATAATAATTATAATCTATTACAATGAAAATAATTTAATCCTAAAGGAATTTGATTAATTTAATTTTGTCATCTACGATAGAATTAAGAACAGAAAAACAATCTTCTTTAAGCTTAAAACAAAACACGTTATAACTTTGAACATTAATAATCCTCAAACAATCATTGCTAAGATATAACATTTAAATAACATAGGAGAATATTACTACGAATAATCCAATTTAATGTTAATATTTTCCGACCTTAAAGGGTACTTTAAATAATTTATTAAATTATACTTAGGTTTATTTGGTAATAAATAACTTTAAATTATAAATTTAGATTCTCTGAATCCGATAACGACTACCGAGTTTTAAATTGGATCAAATTAACAAGTCGGGCATTCTAAAATCCGACCAAGTGCGAGACGGCTTACGCTCGAAGTATACATAATTATGAATAATACGTGGCACTGAAAAAATATGTTTCTTTTGTTAAAGTAAACTAATACATGGCTTTTTTTTAATAAATTCACTATGATCGAATTGATTGTAAGATCGGTTACGATTTCTTGAATTTAATACTATACCAATACATAGGTGTTACATATACTATACATGATATTTGCCCCCTTTAATATTTAGTCTATTCGTACGGATATACGGAAGAACGGACGCACGGAGTCTGGAGTCTTAGTAATAGGGCTCCGGTTTCATTCTTTAGTTACGGAATCCTGAAATCGGTATAATGACCTCATTTTATTTTAATAATTAATTACTAACGTAAGAATCAGTCACGCTAAGGACGAAAACTATTTTAAAATGGCTACATTGAAATGGCACACTTGGTTCAAATATCTGAGTAAACACAGTAAGGCAAAACCTCTTTATTGAAATTTTCCGTGCACGTTCTAGAAGGTTCGTGTGAATTCACATAAATTCTGTATTGACTCACACCGCACTTTTGTATCTTCAGCGTTCACTAGCAACATAGTGGTTTACATAATAGTGAAAAATATGTTTTCGTGTTACAATTTTGGCACGAAAATAAATATGAGATCTGTACAAAATTCGGATACTTTATTTTTGGGAGTAAAGCGGTTAAAGTAAGTAAAAATTCTAATTGCCAGTAATAATTAAAAATGCTTTTCAGTCTTTTATTTTAAACACAGCACAGCAGAAAACCTGTTCCATAGAAATTGTAATAAATATGCAGGAACTAGTGCCCGTTCGAAACCAGCGCACAGCGGACCCTCTTACCTCCTCTCGCCATGATTTTATATTAATTTATAATGTAACTATATAGCAGACCAGATAGCATTGTTACACTTTTACGTAAAAACTACTAAACGAATTTTAATGTAACTGCACAATAATATAGCGTATACATCAGAATAACACATAGGCTATACTTTATCTCCGTACTGGGTGAAACCGCGCGGCGCTGTTAGTTTCATCATATCACTGAAATTTATTTAATTTTACAATATGGTAGGTAACAAAGAACATTGCTGAGTTTCCGCTGATTTCGAAATATTTTTATGCGACATATTTTTTTTTAGTTCCATCGAGAGAGATAAGTTTTAACAAGCTCGTTTATAACTGTCGTTAAAATTGCGCGTTTGTGACTTCATTTGCAGTTTTATTTTCAGGCTTCCGTTCTCAACGTAGCATCTATGGTAATATTTCGTATTGGTCCAGGTTGATTTCGTAGTCAATAATGTTTTTATCTTTAAAAAAATCGTAATATGTAAATGAAACGTGTAATGTAACGTTTGCAACATTAGCGCTACAATCCTGTATCGCACAGCTGTTATAAGATCTAGTGGGCTTCGGTCTGACCGAGACTCTCCCTTTAGGTCTATTTACATAATATTATATCCTACTGTTACTATCTTGTACTAATTTCTTGTAGTTCCTTGTGCTGGACGGTTCACTGAGAGCCGGTGACATAGTCTGCATACACGAAAAAGATGACGTCATGTAGCGTTCCGCAAGCGAGAGCGCGGCACGAACGAGAGAGAGGCATGATCGGCTCGAGCGATCGACTCAGTTCGGTCCGTGCTTCATGTAATTTTTGACGTTGTGTCGTCAAACTACCGTCCGTCAACCGACTTACAGACAACCACGTTTTAAAGTGGGCTTAGCTGTGATCGGTGATCTTTTTCTTTCCGACTGATTTCGACCATGAAGACTACTTATGTCTCCTGGCAGAGAATTCAGCGCTGATGCGATCGGAGATGGCTAATGTAGCCTATTTTTGCGATGAAACTGCGTGCACACTGAGGGTACGTGAGAACTCTGTTAACAAAGTTGTACGTTAAGGCAGAATATATATTTTTTGTTATCTGTATCACTGTAATGTATGATTGTGTATCTAACAACTCATTTACGCGCCACTTAATCGCTGGCATGATGTCGTGCAATAAAAGGCATTATGAGAAATAGTTTTTGATGTTAGTCGAGATAAAGGAATCGTAAGTGGTCAATTTCACCCGAACACAAGTTTAGCTTCTAATAATATGAGCTTCATGAGATCGCATATTTGTCTATGTTAACTTTTGATATTATAATAGCGGACGGTGAATTTATTAGAAAACTAAATAAAGCGTTGACCGTGATTTAAAAAATTGAGAATTAAGAAGAAGAGATCTCTGGGCTGCAGCACAAAAAAACCGCATATAGATTTGCAGCCAATGAGAGATATTATACATCTGTAATCGGCTGGTGAAGAATGTTCCGTCATAGAAAAAATAAGCTGAAGCAAATTTTCTAGATTTGTTGAATTATTTAAAATAAAACCTATGATTTTTTTGAGTATTTGTAAAATATATCTCCACGCAATTTCCGAAACCTTCCCCACTTAATTTTGAGGAGGAGACCCATGCCCAATTATAGAACATTTGGGCATCTCTGTTCCTTTCAAGATAATAATGATGAAGCGAGCAACACTAAAATCATATAACAATATAATACGTAAAACCGTAGGCAGTAAATATCAACTTATAAATTTCTTTAAAAATATCGAGGGTAGAACTGCATGGTACAAAGATTGTGACATAAAGGTCATGGACTTACTTGAAATGTAAAGATTTAACGATTATAATAAAACAAATGACTTCCGTTTTTTTGCGCTTTGAACAATTATTATGATTATGCTTTGTGAAGCAAATCATTATATTATAAATGCTAAAAGTTAATTATGTCGTTTTAGCGTTTATTGAGAAATTACTATGTTCAGTAGAGACCGAAAAGGCTGATGATGATGATGATGATCATGCAACAGAAGCAAATAATAATTCTACATCCAGCTCTACTCCTGCTGCACCTACTCTACTGTGTTTTATAACAAAGAGCAGGGTTGGCAATAGGTACCGACACGAGATGGGCAACGCGTGCATGAGTTGCTTACGCCAGACATTAAACACCAAGTAAATCTCTGTAGTTGATCATCTAATTTTGCCAATAACTGATTTAGGTACTGACACTGTAAGGCAAAGTTCGCTCACTCTTTTTTCCACGTGTCGGACAGAATATACTTTAATAACAAGCAAACAAAAAAGCAAACAATTTTTACGTTAAAATTGTTTTTTTTTTGGTATTTTTTTGATGTTGTAATGACCAGTTATTATCACATTCTCGATATTGTAGTCCATGTCCAGTAGTGACCATGGTTGCTGTGAATTATCCGAAATGTAAAAATTTTTGTCAAGTAAAAAAAAGAAATGTCGCGATAAAACCCGTAAAATTTGTTTTTTTATAATAGGTGCAAAAAAGTAAGGAAACAATATTTTGAAAAAGTAGCATACGTCTTCTTTTTCATATTGTTTCTTAAAGCACCTATACTAAAACATTTACTCTACTATATAATGAAAATATCACATTAATTCTCCTGAAAATGTTTATTTGTAGCGTGCGTGTTTATAACATTAATAAAATATAGTGTTAATACTGAAGTGGTATATAATTAAGTAATTTGGTACGTTTCGAATGGAATACCGCAGTTTGGCACGCCATTCCATTGGGTGTGGATTTTTCAGGATATTTCTGTATTTTGCAGTTGATTTAGTGTTGATCCCTCGGCGATAATTTAGATTGAAGTACTTTTTGGTTTATACATGTTAAGAATCAAAATATTAATCATCATCATCAACTGGTGTTTTATTCCTCGATTTGAACTGGATTTGCGAATAAAAAAAAAAAAAGCTTGTAAACATTTTGTGACTTTGCATTTATTCTTGTTCGTTAGTTCGTTAGTTGTCGAATAATACAAATTTTAACGGGTGTGGTAAAGCGAAGGAAAGGAAAACATTCGGTACAATTTGATTGGTTAGTTTTGTTAATAGTGGTTAAAATTTAATCGACTTGAATGCGGAGTAAAGCGCCACTGCCTGCTTCTTTATCTGATAGATGTAGGTGCGCGAACATTCATCATCCGCCTTTATCCGTCCGCTGCTGAACTGCCTCCCTTAAATAACGCCAAGACGTCCGATACCTTGCCACTCGCACCCAACACGGATCGGCCACTGCTCAGATATCGTCTTCCCAACGGTTAATGGTCGACCAACACTTCGTTCACCTAAACGCGGCCTCCACTCTTGAACCTTATTGGCCCATCCGCCATCCGTTCTTCTGAGTGCGTGACCAGCCCATTGCCACTTCAACGTAGGGACATTTATCTATTTTAGTACTTATATTGTTATTTAGGATTCTAGCTATATACTATACTCGTATATGCTTATATTATAAAGATTACATATTTATAAATCTGTGATAAAGACGTAACGTTTGTGAGTTTTAAAGTAGAGTACTCGTATGATAAAAAAAATGACTGTAAAATTGGTTTACGCACGATAAATTTACGTTAGAAAAATATTTTAATGTCTGAAACCGAACGCTTAGTAGGTCTGTCATACCTTTTATATCGCTTTTTCCGCGCTCTCGCTTGCACGCTTTTATCATTCATGTTCATTTATCATCACATTTATCACACTGGTTAAAATTATTTATCATAGCTTGATATTGTTGCAAATTTAACGGCCAAGCTGCAGGGAATAGCTATATATTTGTACTTTTACTTACTCAGACAGTCCTAGTACTGTACTTAACATTTTGGAGCGAATCAAATAGCGACTCGAATTTAATTAAACACATAAAAGGTCACAAGTAGAGAATATATTTTAAGAGAGTATAGTACAAAAGCGCACATCACTTGGCTTCAAGCAAAACCGCCGCCATACGGTTTTACAAGCCGTTCTTTTAAGCAATCTTCATATCATTATTATATTTTTTACAACTCGAGCGCTCTTCGACTAATGCTATTTGATGAACATTTTATGACTTGAAAATAATTTTTCGTACTTTTACATTCATAGTGGACTAATGAATGTTTGAAATTAAATTACTATAGACGTTAAAGGGTAACTCAATTTTGTCTAGGAAAGTAAAGCTAAAATATTTAAAAATAGTAAGTAAATTGCATTGGTCGTAAGCAATATAATGTCGTTTTCTGCAGATGGAAGTGAAGAATACTGAGCGTATTCTATATTAAAAAAATATTACTTGTATTGGTCGTATGTTTTTTTTTCACATTGGCAAACGTGTTACTGCAGTCCTTGCATACTTCATGATTCTTGACGTATACGCCAAGTTGTGGCATGATTGTTATGTAATGAATTTGTTATGTCGACTCAGAAACTACTATTTTCGCTACGAAAGGATGTTACTTTGTCTAGGCTCTGAGATGCATACGGTTTTGCCAAAGGCATTGACAAGACAAACCTGTGAAAGGAAGCTCTTGCGATCAGATAACATAAGAAACTAATCTTGTTAGTGTTAATACTAATTTATGGCTTTGGTGCTATTTTAGGAAAAGTCTTAAGTTAAACGTGTGTTACACATTTTCACGCAATTTTTTAGTTTTTTTCAATTACTCTTACAATAATAACTAGGGTTGTTTAAATTAATAAATACATTAATAGCTACTAAGTTTTTTATTCATTAAAATGGTGGTTTTACTCTAGTGGGTCATGACTCTGTGAACTTTTGATTTAAAACCTAGACTACTACTGAACCAGACAGTTAAAAAGAGTATTTAAAGGTTTCTATCTCACCTTAACTTGTATATGGTCAAGTTTATATCAGTTCTAAAGCATACCGTAAGAACACCATTTTCCTCATATTTCATATGGCAAAGTAAAACACAATTTCGTGTCATATTGGCAATTGGCAAAAAAGATTTTAGTCACTTTAATATATTTTATCATCATTGTTCTAATACGTCTTTAAAAGATGATTGAAACAGCACCAAATATATTTCAGTAACTTTAATAATAATAATTACACTTAGTATCATTCAAGAAGACTCTGCTAATTATAATATGTAAGATGATAAGGAAGGGTAATTATAGCCGATCTCACATATCCCTCCGTAGTCCCGGAAAACCCTCCAACACCAAATTAATTAGCTCACCAAACCCTTTCATACGGATTATAAAATTGAAACGACCTAATTACATTAGTTTATTGCGGATTTAGACTCGCTTACAATATATGGGCCATCTGAAACTGTGTGTAGAATATGTGCGGACACTTACAATTTAATTAAATAAATAATTATTTTCCGCACGTCACTTATTAGTAATCATAGAGTCTAGCATCTTTAAGATGCCTTGGTGTCGGGGCGAAACGTGCGTAGATTGTGTGGTAGTGGTGAATGCTAGTATACGCATATGCAGTGTAAAAAAGCAGGCGGTGCTTATGCATGCATATACGTGCACTCACACACTTTCTGTAAAGACTGCGCTGTTCGCAGGACTATTGCTAATTAATATATAATTCAATATCTTTTATTAATTTTTCAATCTTATGTTAGCTGGTTAATCAAACGAGTAGGTAAGTCACGAGTCACGTATAAACGTGATACTAGACCAGACAACTCGTTCACGCGTAGGCACCACGTAAGCAATCCTGTCTGGTGGTCTCAATGCCACTCTCTGTCCTGCTTTTACTTTTGAAAGACTGTATAGTAATTTCAATAAAGAAACGATCAAGACGGTAACCACAAGTTGGTAATACGCAGACGGGAGCGCGGCATAAACGTATGCTTCCAATAGGTAAATGTTTGTTGGTTCATATGTATTTTAATAAAAATTAGTCGTTTATGTATGTTAGGTCGACTTCCAATAAGATATGTAGATAGGAGATGATTATAATATTATAGTTCTGTTGGTGTTCATTAAAAGAAACCCATGACTAACGGATAGAAGTTGACAATGATGATGATGAATTGCTAGCTAAAGATGGTCCGGAAGGGTAATCCGCTGCTGGACATAAGTCGCTTGCAAATACTATCGAATTAAACAAGTCGATTAAAAGGTCAATTAAGATGGATAAAAAATATTTATAGACGAGAATTGAAAACCCTTTGAGAATTTTTAATTTACTAAATGAACGATATCTATTCATCGATACGATAAACCGCTTCGTAAACGACATGATAACTTCAAATGGAATCACGTATTAATTCAGGTGCGAAGCTTAAGAGGTGTTACGAACTTCGAGAACCTTCTATTAGGAAATGGATCGAGAACGATTCTTAGGCAAAACAACGTTTACCAATTACCAGCATTTTCTTCAGCCACGTTGAATGGCAGAAACGTATATACTTAAGCAAATGGAAAATCGATCGGTTTGTCATGCGGGTTTCCTTTTATATTTGTTACACATTTTTTTGTGCGAGGATAGAATTTTGTGGAAATAGGTTTACATAATTACGGCACTTTGTGACATCAAAAGAAAAATGCAAAATATATATTTCCCATTGTAACTAGATAAGAATATCAAAAACATTATTAGGCATGAAAAATACCAAATATTATTATAGTAAAAATGACAATTTAATTTTTTAAATTTAGACCCTTATCTTACTAGCCAATATAATTCAGATTAATAAATATAAATTTTCATCTAGAAATTCCAGATTCGTTACAAAATAAACGATAAAATAAATTGTATGCTTAAAATTTCAGCCAGAGAAGTGCGGTTGGGAACCAGAATGGACGCCTGCCGGGAGTACAATCAAAATGTCGTACGTGATGATTTTACAATTAGCTATGATGGATGAAACATTAATATCGCGCGTTTACAAGGTAACATGTGTTTAATATAAGGGAACATTTTGATTAAACTAAAATATGAAGGACATTTATGTATTAAATACTGAGAGCTAAGTAACATTGTTTCGTAGTGGAAATATACCGAAATTCATCATCGTGTCTGATTTATCAATGACATTTTCCTAGCTAATAAGATATTGATAATAACGATCCATTAACAGACAGTTAAGGATTTTGTTACGATAACGATCGCCCAAGTGATTTAGTGTGACTTACGTCAATCCCATAAATTTTATCGTTTTCGAACTTCGCCATCGTTTTTTAAATGTTATATTGTCTAAGCCCTCAGAAGTTTTATTTGATGTTAGTTCGAAAGACAAACTTTAAGTTATAAATGATAAGTCGTCGAAAATTAATACAGATGAGGTTATGAAGTAACAATCCTTTTACGCGTTACCTATCCTGAGTAATAAGGCCAGTCTTAGTAATTAATGACTGTGCTGCCCGGTTTTCCGAACCACAGCAAACCTGGTTGAAAGGCGAAATAAGCAAATTGTGGTAACCACGGAGACGGGCGCCCAGCGGTAACCCTGCCCGGCCATTGTCAACACCGCATATATTTATAAAAGCTTTTAATGAGAGTCTAAAATAAATATAATTATTATAATATTTATTTTACTTGTCAAATTAGGAACATTACACTATTTTTTTTCAATATTCGATGAAAACTTCATAAATTCTCAAACCACGTGAAAAATTCTTATAGTCAAATTATCTATTCGTCTTTCTCAAAACTTTACAGGAGCTTCATAATTTTTATTTGCAGTTCACGCCAGCATCACGTTCCGCAAACTTCGTTTAGTGCAAACGATGCGTTAAACCTAGATTTTAATATTATTTCTTCTTGTTGTTCTCTTTTTATTCCGTATTATATTCCTTTATAAAAAGCTTAAAGGTGAAAGGTAACACGAGAATAATATTTACGAAGCTTTTTTGTTTAGTTTTTTGTTGACTTTATTTTGATACATTACTCTTATTTAGGGGTTTTATTTTAAATAATAATTATCTATACCAATCAGGTTGTCACCCTGGTTCTCTGTGCAGAGTAGAGCTACTCTTATTAGCTTATATCAGCTAACATTGTTTGCGATATTAAGTAATAGCTTTGTCTATTCATCATTACTATTATCATAGACTCCTGTGCTGGCCTTATGCGATGCATGTAGGCTGGTGAACTTCAGCTCATATAAGTGTATAACTATATTTAGTGATCATTTTCCAGTAGAACGGAGGCCTTAGTGATATTTCCAACATGGCCAGCTGGCCAGCTCAGTGGGCTGGCAAGTGAAGGGCATGTCAAGGTTCACCTTTCACGGCTAATGGACGTATCCTTGTGTAGTTTTCTAAACACGTTTCATTATATACTTGCGTTTCGCTCTGACTTCGCCAGTGGAAATTGTAGAGAACTAAAGCCGTATAGGCTCTGCCTAGTTTGTTTCTCATCAAAAATAAAAAAGACATTTTTAGTTATTTATAGTAACAAACAGTCGGAGCAAAGTTAGTTATTACAAAAAAGTTATTACAATATAGACCTTTAGTTTCCTTTATTACACATGTACAGATATTGGGTATAATATTCTGTTGACATTTAAATTTTACTAGTTACATAGATTTTTTTTATTGGTTGTTACATAACAATATGATGAAAATCATTTTTGGATAAACCGAAGTTAATGCAATTTTATTGAAGTCATAGAAAATAATTTTTCGACATTTTTTTTAAAATATCTATGGACGCTTTTACACCACGTCAATCTGGTCCCGTGCTAAGTACTCTAATAGACTTGTGTTACGGGGACCAGACAACGGAAATACATATATTTAATACTTTTTATTTTAATACTTATATTTAAGATTTTTATTATATAATACACATATTTAATACACATCCATGACCCAGGAACACAGAAACTTTTTTGTGTTCCCTGGCGAGATTCGAACCCGCTACCTCTGGCTTGTGCGCCAACGCGCTAGCCACTGAGCCACAGAGGTCGTCATTCAATAATTAATTAGCCTAACTAATATGACCGAATAAACTAATAAACTCTGATTTATGGAATCTGAAATATGGGTACCAAAATGTCCTGGTGTAACTGCAAATAACAGTATCGACGATAACTTAATTAATGGTTCCAAACGGGTACAGTGTAACGGGATATGAAAACTAATTGAGCACTTACAACGAAGGCTGGTTTCAGACTCACCCTCAAATATTGACACGAGAAATCGACCTAGTCGAGTCTCGCGGGTTTTTTGTTTTAGTCTGATGTTCAAGTTTATTACACACTAGCTGTTGCACTCAGCCTCGCTTGTGTCAATTAAGATCTAAAACAGTATTTTAGCGGGATGATATAGCCAGCAAACAAATAGTCTCTTCAGATTTATATGTTAATATATTTATAAACGAATTTAAAGCATATGTATATTAAAAATATATAAACAAATTCTTGGCGAGGTTCTTCGACGAAACCAGTGGCAACCGCTACTAGGGACATCATAATTAAGAACAAAAAGTGAAAACGGAGCGGAAAAATTCCATAGAAAATTAATGAAACTTTAAAATGTTAGGAAAATTTACAATTTGTATGGTACATTTTTTTTTGGCTTCCTTATTTTGGGGTTAATTACTTGCTAAACAAATTTAAGAAAATATTAAGTGCCGCGCGGTCCTTTATTTCTTAACATTGACTCCCTTATCCCTGCAAGCGGTGTGAGCGGCGACCACGTGACATTCTTCAGAAAACCTAATTTTTTAAACTCTTGAAATCTTTTGAAATCCAAAAATCCGAATTGAAAAACTCAAAAAGTTATAAAATGGTATTGAAGCAATCTTGAATATAAAGTCATTGATGAGCATTAATACCAAAGTATAAATGAAAGAGCTATAGCGGTGCGATATTAATATATTTTTTAAATGAAAGAAAAAACAGTTATTGTGACTTAACTATAATAGATAGACATATGCTGTATTTATGCGGTATTTTCTGTAGATAATTATATCTTCTACAAAGTCATAGTATATTATTTTGTTATATAATTAATAGTTTTCGCAGCGCACGCCTTCTTTGTAAGAAAATTCTTACCGTAATTATTTCACTCCTTGAGTTTTAATACGACTACATTATTCGACTTTTAATACGGGTCCTTAACTTAAAAAAAAAAATTAATATAGCATATGTTCACAGAGGATATTGTAGCTTCCCAACAGTGAATACTGTGTTTATTGCTCTAGATAAACAGTTAAATAACTCTATTGTGTTCTATACCATAAAGTATATAGAACTGGAATCGCTGTTCCAATGAGTTATTATGATTGGCTCGGTAAGCGTCAATTCCCTATAAAACGTAGATCGTGAATAGTTGCTGCGAATACGCGTATACAGACAATAAGTTCCATTAAATTATGTGTATTGTATTTCAATACAAGCTCCATCTCCTAGTGGTTTTTATATTGAGGAGGGAAAAATTAGCTGACGTCACCAGACAAAGATAACCGAAACTAGATTTTACCCAGTGCGTGCTAGGTACATTGTATTACAGTACCACATATTATAAACTGGTTATTATATTATTTGAAACTGAGTTTCGATGTTGAGAATGTTTAAATAGCCTCTTTCCAATAGTTTTGGACTAAGAGCCACTCAAAACAAAGTTTTAAGTGCCTCTTGAAATGTAAACGGGCTGTGGTCCACTCACGCAGAGTTAGAAGTCCTGCTGCACTATTTTGAACTGCGTAATTGAGAGTAGCGGATTAAGCACTCACTGTACCAGAAATCACCACTTCGCTTCAGTAAATAAAGCGTGATTTGCTAATTCACCGTCCACTCTTTTCGGTCACAGTACGAGAAGCACAAATATATACAACAAGTTAGATGAGCCATCTACTTAGATGAGCCATCTGCTCATCTACTTTTCCGATGTAGCTTTAAGGCCTTAAGGCCAACAGCTTAGGTCCTTTCGAAAAATATACATACAAACGCATAAAGCTCGAAGCGAACCTCGCAGTGCAGCTGTTAATGCGACAGATTGGCGCACCAATCCGCATGTTTGTATAAGTGTGTCGTTTCGAGCGTTTGTTCAGAGTTGTGCAGAGAGAAACGTTGGTCAAAGTGTATGTCAACTAACATGGCTGTTAATGGCGGTTAACATACAATTCTCGACGACGAGAGTCAAATTTGACAGCTTTTCATTGTAGTGGCAACGTCAACTGATAGGCTGATTAAATTAAATAATTGAACCATGCTTGTAACCATGGCTTCCAGCTACTCTAATGACACTTAACAAGGGATTTGACAGGTGATTTGTTAATTTTAGGCATGATCAGCATTCCGCAAAGTCGAGCCAGTAAAAACGCACTTTAATAATCATGATGTATAAAAATAGATTACCTCTCACGAATTATATTTATGATTAACAACCATAGCTGGAATAGAACCAAATTCATATAAATTTCCATAAAATCTAGATTATTCAGCAATATGCTCTTCGCCGGCGAGCTGAATACGATCTCATTAATATTAATAACATGATGGGCATTGTATGGAAAATATCCACGCTTCAGGCCTTAACTTTATCTAGAATAGTGTTTCTCAAAGGGTTTGTAGCTATCAAGGAATCCTCCAAACCTCTGGTCCCTTAGCGATTTGACAATTTTGGGGCTAGTGACAATAACATTGGCATGAATATATTATATTTCCTAGGATTTAATTTAAAAAAAATGTTTTTCTGATGAGGTTGTTGTTAAAATATGCACAAAATAAAATAAGTGAAATAGAACACGTTAAATGCAGAAATTTTAAATGGGAATACTTATTTAGCTGCGTTGAATGCTTATTTATTATGGGAAAATCTTATAGGTCCGCGTCACCGACACTGTAATGTGACTATATTATGACGTCATAAAAAAAATCAAAATTATTATCAGTACTAAAATGCAATTTTTCATAAGTAAGTTCTAAGTTGTAAGTTTGTCACTTCTATTGGCAGTCGTTAAGGCTGGAATTTTTTATCTAATTTTAAATAACCATAGTTATTTCTGGTCCTAAAACTATTTACCCGTATTGTAAAAACACAAATAAATTTGTTTCCTTTGAGCTCGACCTCGAGCTTCGCGAAATAAAACTGAAAAAATGTGCACGCGTACAAAGTACACATGACAGAAATGAATCTTTAATTTGTAATATTTAAAACTTTAACTATTAAACAAACACACCAACCAATAGCGTTGCTTCATGCTAGGTTCGCCCTTTCTCACTCTCTCTCAATCAGTCTCTCCCTCTTCTTCGACAATTCTTCTTCGTAAAAATTTTATCCTCTGCGTGTAAAGAAGTTTCACTTCCAAACACTGTTATTATCCCATTTTAAATAGTTTTTGTGATTTTATCTTTTGTGAAATTGAAATAACGAGAACACGTAGACAAATAAGATATCGGTTATAACATTTATTATTTTTCTTAAATTAGGACCTTCATTTTATTCTGAATTAAAATGTAATATATTGGTGTTTGACATAATTTTTGTTTAAAAAAAAACTTTCATTCCGAAATGTGAAATTCGTGTCATGTAATAAGTTTGAGAAAAGCTGATAGATAAACGTGCTTGTAATCTGAATAAGGAGCTCACATCACTGTTAATATGAAACACGACTATAAATATAGATCTCTACTGAATCCAGTTAGTATTTTTAAAGTTAAAAATGTTAGAATCAAGTATTCAACACTTTGTAATATTATACAGCTTTAGTTAGGAAGGACTGGATTGTGTATTTAGTAGTAGTATGTGTCATAAAATTCGTATAAAAAGTAAAGTATCTTATACGTCCTACTGCTGGTTACGGGTCTCCTCTCAAAATCAGGCGAGGAGGGTAATGGCCCATAGTCGACCGACGTACTGGCTACGTTTCAATCGTAAAACAGCTTTACTGTTATTCAGAGAAAAGGACAGGACAGGCTGCCATAATTACTAGCACATACACTTATTACCTTATGTCTCTGGAAAATTCTGGAATTAGCTCATCCGACCATGATACATACCGACATAAAAGAGCGTTAACTCTATGAAGTATATTATTTTTTGCAAAGAGATGGTCTCTTTTTCTATAAAATGAGATGCACCAAAATGACACATTTATTTGCTATATTAAATGCGACCAGCTTAAAGCGAAGAATGTCATGTTTAATAATAAATAATGTATTAACGGTAATTATTTATTAAATTATGATATTTATAAAATGAGCGACGATGGTCCAGTGGTGGATGGACTCGGCCTCTTATGCGAGAGGTCCGGGTTCGATCCTGACCCCCCCGTGTGTGCCTTGAAATGGGTTTTTCAAATTTCTAAGTGCACCCCAAACACGAGACCATCGCTCGATCACCGCTGAAGGAAAACATCGTGAGGAAACCTAAATGCCTGATGAGATTGAAAGTCTTTGAAGGTATTAAAGTTCACCAACTCGCACTGGGCCAGTGTGGTGAACTATTGGCCCATTACCCTCCTCGCCTGATTTCGAGGAGGAGACCCGTGCCCAGCAGTGGGACATAAAGAAATAATACTTTATAATAATTGTTAAACAAATAATTATCTTCTGACTATTTCAATTTGATATAAAATGGTATGCATAGGTGAACACTGCCTACCTAATGCTGGCGGCTTTAAGGACATTTTTAAAATAAGGCTTGTAATAATATATTCTATCAGTATATTTTATGTAAGGTGTTACTAGTACCAAATATATGTATTGTAATCGAAAATATTCAATTGTTTGATTTTTAATCTGAAAGTCCAGCTGCAAGTTCTTACATATTATGTAAGAACTAATATTAATCACTAGCTGTTGCACGCAACTAAGATTTAAACGGGTCCCGAACTTTTCGATAATATAGCCTGTGTTCACCGGGGATAGTGTAGCTTCTCGACAGTGAAAGAATTATTCAAATCGGTCAAGTAGTTTCGGAGCCTATTCAATACAAACAAATAATCAAATCTTACCTTTGTAATATTAAATATGAGTAAAGATGCCATGTAAGTTATGATTAACAAAGAAATAAATTATGTTTACAGGACGATCCGCCAGGTGTGTAATAAAATGCTGCCGCCTGATATGAAAATATAACTTTCATTAATATTTATTCGTCATACTTGCATTGTAGAAGATAAAACGAAAATTGTGTTAAAGAGGAAAATCCGATTTAACGCAATGTCTATTCTATTTTGGCGGAAAATAACGACTTCCATGAATGCATTAATATAAATGGAATTTCATTGGCATTCGCGGATAATAAAACAAATTAATGTTGACGTTCCATATTCATCAGTTTTGTACAAATATGATCAACGTTTTCGCATATTATTGTTGACATTTGAATTGGCGGCTGATCGGCCAGGAACTGCAGTGCTATTCTGCAAGAATTGCAGCGCTGTCGCAACGCTTTGACAGCGCTGTGTTTTCAACTTGGTATTCACTGAGATTGTCAAACAATATCAAACATCCTAGCGCCGTCAACGCTGTGGGCGCGACGAACTCGTCGTAGCGTTGCGACAGCGCTGCGTCTCATACAGAATAGCACTGCTGGACACAAATACGTTGCGAGTTTGAGTCCCGTGTCCAGATTTGTTTTAGAATGTACCGTTTTCTAAAATTTTATTTCCGTTCTTCGAATTTACCCGTAAACCAAGTTCCTATGTCTTACAATGTGTCTAGGTCAAGCCTTTATCCGTGCACTGCTAAACATAAGCCTCCTTCGATAAACGCTAAGATTGCTGATTCCTTGCCACTCGCAACCAACACGGACCGAATACTGCACGGAGATCGTCTTCCCACCTGGTTAATGGCCGATCAACACTTCGTCTACCTAAACGCAACTTATATAATAAGTATACATTATATTAATACATAATAACATAACTTTAATTAATAATAACTTATGGTAAAATATTGGCTGAAACTAATTTTAGCTTAATATAAGCTGTAAAAGCTTATTATGAAATTCCAGTGCAGTTTCCAGTAATTTCGCCCTTGGAGATTTAATAGTTCCAGTTTGATGTGCAAAGTTTGACGTAGTCAGATCCAGGATTTATTATGGAATCATGTATTTAAATATTATAAATCTATAAGAGGCAGGTAAATTTTTAACCCTCACCATGGTTCAAACCTTGTCGTGGCGGTGGGGATCGGCAGCCCAGAGTGAGCCCAGCACCTTAGGCGAAGCAAATTAGGCCGAGAGGGGCTCTCTGTACCCCTCTTATAAGAAGAGGGGGCAAAAGATCAGGTGGCAAGGGGTGAGGACGGGAACCTCACCTCATTGTACTGTAGCGACGTTGGTGGGCGTGGTCACCTGAGGGACTGACTAGCCGCCGAGGTGCTAGCAGATCCGGGGCACCTCACCAAAGGTGGCATTGGTGGCACTCGCCGGGCTTTAGTGGGTAGAGCTGCGCCACTACATACCCGCCTGGGAAACCCCCTCCCCGGCGGGATGCCTAAGCACATTTCCCGGCGTTAAAGAAAAAAAAGGTAGATGTTGATAGAAATATGTTGTAAAGTGGATTTGGCGTTGGCGGAGCAACGACTGGCGGGGAGAGGAGAAGGAAGAAGAGGAGAAGAGTGTTTTTTATAAAAGAGAATGCAATCATACGGAGCATTTACTATTATACTGAAATTATTAATTTAAACTTAGAATAGTCTGGAGACTGTGAAACAGGCCCTAAAGCTTTCAAACACGTATAGTAAACTTTTCGAAATAGTATTAAGCGCATGATGACGTATATATTATGCATAGAATAATTAGGGTGGGATATATACCATTAAAAAGTAAAAAAAAAGTATCAACCCTTGTATGGCCAACTGCTGGGCACGGGTCTCCTCCTCGAAATCAGGCGAGGAGGGTAATAGGCCATAGTTCACCGATGCGCTGGCCCAGTGCGGAGTGGTGAAGTTCACATACCTTCAAAGACTTTCAATCTCATCAGGTATGCAGGTTTCCTCACGATGCTTTCATTTACCGATAAGCGAACGATGGTCTCGTGTTTGGAACTTAGAAATTTAGAAAAACCCATTTCAAGGCACACACGGACGGGTCAGGATCGAACCCGGAACCTCTCGCATAAGAGGCCGAGTCCATCCACCACTGGACCATCGTCGCTCCCATATACCATTATTTTGTCTTAATAAAGTTAGTAATGAAAATAACGATGTTAATTACAAATCTTATACTATACATAGTATCTTTAGGGGATGTACCCATTCAATATTACGAAGATAGGTGAGGCCATTAAAACTTTACTTATCACCTGCTACCTTAAGAACTTTCAACAATAAAACTACTTACGTCCCCGCTACGGAGTTGCAAACTATCCTCACACCTACTCCTGGGCAACTCGCCAAATCTCGTTAAAGAACGATTAGACGTGTGGCAGAGGTTTGTGCTCACTTACAAATAGTTATCTTAAGATAAAACAAAATCCATTGGCTATTAAATTAATGCAACGTTTTCGTTAGTATTTTATTATTATTGACCTAGATTATACTTAAGTTTTGATAGACAAAATATTGGTCGGTCATCAACCTGATGCGAATTTTTTCGGTTCATGTTGGATGCGAGTGGCAAGAGGCTAGTCGTCTTGGTGTTCCTTAAGGGACGCCTATGTTCAGCAGTGGACTGATAATGGCTGATGATGATAACACACAAGAAGTCGAGAGCACCAGCTGAGGTAAGGTGGGGTTATGATTTGTCACTGTCATAATAGCAGTTCAACCAACCAGTAATCTGTGTGTGCGTCATATTAGCCAATCATCTATCAATAGTTACGAGTCTTTTTTATATCTAACAGTATGAACATAGGCCCCCTTCAATGAACGCCAAACCGACCGCCTACTACTCGCGTCCAACACGGACCGGCCATTGCACGGAGATCGTTTTCCCATCTGTTAATGGCCGATCAACACTTTTACCTACCCACAGCCCCACTCTTAAACCATTATTGGCCTTATATTATAAAATTATGTCTATATTTGTTTAGTTATTGTTCAGACACGCGGGTAAATCACGCGATTGTCGCGATGTCTGAACGCGGCCTATGACTTGGTAACGTAAAATGTTTACTTTTACATTTATTTTACAAATTCCAAATAAAGTTTGATAGCACAAAGTTACTGCAATCAAACTGAGTACCGGCACTTTATTTGTTTTCGAACCGATGGTACCAAATAGAGCGGATGTATGTTCGATTACAAAAAACCATCTATATTCTTCTTTACTTTTATACTATCTGTAAATTAAATATTATATATAATTGCTTGTGTGCTATAATAATAATAATACGATAAAGCATAATTTAACAGGTATGTGCTCATCGATATATTTATATTTTTATCTTATCTTATACCTTTAAACGAGCAATTCTTGTATATATATATATATATATATATATATATATATATATATATATATATATATATATATATATATATATATATATATATATATATATATATATATATATATATATAGAATCGGGAAATCGGAAACGGCTCCAACGATTTTCATGAAATTTTGTATACATGTGTTAAAAACGGCGGTTAATCGATCTAGCTAGGATACATTTTTAGAAAACTTTTTTTTATCCGTGTTTTGAGACATCGATAAAATATGATTAGAATACGAACTAGTAGCTTAGTGGCGAAATAAGGCAGTTAAGTCCGAACGAGCCTTGTTCGAATCTCCAGTCCGAATTTATTTTTCGTTTTTTTAAGATCTTTTTTTGGAAAAAAAATTTATCGCATTTTATCACTAGAATACCGAGCAAGTGCTCGGTCAACTAGGTACTAATAAATCGTTATATTTATATTTTGATCTTACAGAGGGATATTGTTATATTGTTCAGATAGTAGAATTGTTTCTTGTAGTTTACTCCTTAAGAATCGATTGTCATGTATAAGGTAATTTTAATACCCCGGGGTATTAAAATTGGTGGGAGTAAAATCAAACTACGATATTACTCGATGTCACACGATGTTACACGCAGATGTCATAACATAACATGTGTTAATTTGAAAAGTATAAAAATAATTCTTTCGTAAAAAATAAATTGCGTGCTACTTTAACAAGGAATAATGCTGGGATTACTGAGTTAGAATTCTATTCCATGGATTAATGAGTCGACGGTGAGACTCGGAAGATAAGTGGGCACATTCCTGCAACGGCACATTTATGTAACATACAAATGCTGTCGTTATTCTTTTACGGTAAGTTGGCTTCGAGTTTTACCGCGCAAGGAACGTTGGTGTGAGAATATTAAAGATAAAAAAATTAATATTTAAGTAAATGTGGTGGGTATGGACTCGGCCTCTTATGCGAGAGGTTCCAGGTTCGATCCTGATCGCCGTTTGCCATGAAATAGGTTTTTCTAAATTTCTAAGTTGCACTTAGACCTGCATAGAGATTGAAAGCTAATTGCGTATTGGCGTTAATTGAGGAAGGGCGAAAACCTAAGGTCTTCCTCAATTAATGCCAAGACGGCCACTCGAATCCAACACGTATCAACATGGTCACAGGATGTGAACAACTTATTTAAGTAGGTATAGTACTAGACTAGTACATACATATTTAGAAAATGAGAATTTCTTACAAAAAAAAAAAAACACTAAACAATTTAATTTCGTGGATTTTGTCTTAACAAACAAAAATATTCGGCGTACTGTTTTGAAAAACA
This sequence comes from Lycaena phlaeas, assembly GCA_905333005.2. Taxonomy (NCBI): domain Eukaryota; kingdom Metazoa; phylum Arthropoda; class Insecta; order Lepidoptera; family Lycaenidae; genus Lycaena; species Lycaena phlaeas. Next base: position 13,857,401 of record HG995174.1, on the reverse strand, counting down.
TTACTAATTTCCTAAGCTGTGTCCTGGAGCGTGAAAAGAAATTATAAAAGAAAAATAAAACAAGATCGCTTCCCTGAATATAAATGTCAAATGGCGGCACAGAAGCGATAGACTGTGAAAATTTATGTAGCTTTTGCTGAAAATGTTTGTAAAAACTCGTATCGTTAAAAATATTTTACTTATTTGAGAATATTTTGTTATTGCTTTTTAACGAGAAAAGGAATTGCTCACCTTTGTGCACGACACCTTTGTAAGCGTATTTGAGAATTTTGAGTTATTTAATTACCTAGACGATCGTAAAAAATTGCTGAAAATGAAAGAAAGAAAGAGTATTTTTCTATTTTTTTTTAATGGAAACATAATATTTAGAATTGAGAAAATATAAGGATGATAGTAAGTATTTGTTGCTTCCTATATACAAGGTCATGAATAGAAAGTTTTTAACTGACGTGTACAGGGTCCACTATCCACACTGGCCAAATCCAGAAACGCCAAGTAAAATAAAAAAATATAAAGTAAAATAAAAAAATATATTTTCTCCAACTTAAAGGATAGGATAGTTTATTTCTCGAATTTGAGATAAAATAGGTAGAAACAAAAAACTGCTACATACCAAATCTTTTAGACAGAACGAAGTCTGTTGAGCCCGTTAGTAAAATTATAATTAAAACTACCTAGCCCGGGTATAATTATCGTAACCTAAGGTTATGAAATTGATAATACATACACATATTATGTGTTATATTGCTTTTGAAACCTTAATCGATCAGCTGCCTATCGAAGAGCGAATCAGCAGTGGCTAGATATAGCTATAATTTGTTCCAATTCACTGAATTATTTGGCGCTCACGCTAAGATTGATAATGCCTTACCACCAAAATAGAATGGAATAGATTTTATTAAAACTTAGTATACTACTAAGCTATAGCTATACTGCTAGGCCATTCTTGGGAAATGTCCTTTCCAAAAAGAAAGATTTATCAAAATCGGATCATATCTAGCAAAAATATTGATGACCATACAATAAAAAAGACACCACAGACGAACCTAGAACCCCCCTCCCCATCCCTTATGGAAAGCGATTAAAGAGAGCATAATTATGTTTTAAAAATTGACACTTTTCACACGCTTTGAAATTGCCCAACTCATTTTCATAAAGTGAAAAAAATATTCAAACAAAAGAGCCAGACTACTGGGTACAATGGAGGTTCAAACGACGGATTACCGCGGCCTTAAGGCCTCTAGCTCACTTTAGTTTATGTCGGTCTTTCATCATATCTGGATCAACCCCATGTTAAGGTTAGTCAGCGTAAAGGGAAAATAGATTGGTTTTTACATTGCTTATTTATTGAATCATTATTATATTACATGGATATCGCGTTTAATCGTTGACGTAACAATCATCATCGATCTGGTTTTTAATTGCACCATTGACTTGACATGTGTGATGTGAGCCTGAAGGAGGATAGAAGAGAACTACCAGCCAAGCTCCTGCAAGAAGGCTAGCAGTTTTTTGACATCAGCGCATACATCTGGGAGCGTTACCGGGCATTCGAGATGGGCAGCCATTAGCGATGCTACTCCTGAACATATTGACTTTCACATCTTCACTTTGGTCTGCTCGACTGCTGCTAGATAAAATTGTTATAGGGTATTCGGCTACTTTCCGTCATGACTCTTGCTGCTTGAGTTATATTCACGAATAAACGGCGCTGTATTTGCCCAAATATTTGGCCTCATGAAAGTTCAACTTATCTAGGAGATCGCTTCTAGTTGTGTGTTTTGATCATGTGGTGTAAAAATTCATCTCTTTAGAATTTGAGTTTGGTTGACTTAAACTATAAAAATAGAATTTCATAATGTCTAAATAGATACTGAACGTAACTGAACGAAACGTCGGGCTTGTAAATAACTAAATAAACCGCGATAAAATTCGTAAAAGTTGTTTCATTATAATGAGTGAAATTCGCGTAAACTTAAGAAAACCATAAATAGATACTTTTAAAGTATGACATCTCTATAGCTCTGTAGCAGTAGATACTGATCTTGAAGCACAGTCAGCATTTTCATATGAGAGAGTATCCTGAAGTATCATAGTTTTAGGGGCCTGTTTCACAATCTCCAGATAAGTTCCGAATAGGTTATCGGCAACATATTTGACAGATATTTGACAGAGATAGTATGGAGTATCTGTCAAATATGTTGCCGATAGCCTATTCGGAACTTATCTGGAGATTGTGAAACAGGGACTTAGTGTTTGTAAATTTATAGTTCCAGAAGCTCCTTTCCACTGCATGAAAAAGTTTATACAGCTTTTACTGCAGTCGGGTTTATCTTCATGTCTCTGGCGATGACGAGGCACGTCGACCATTAAAAGTACAAGAAATTGTCACTTATCGTTAAGCGTGTTTGTGGTCACCACACTAGTACACCATAAATTAGTGCTTTCAGCAAAAAAAAGAGCAATTCACCATTGAAAGTATAGATGCATCGATTTTAAATAATAGCTTACTTGTTCAAGCTTAAACAACGCACGTAGTCGGTTGGAACGAATGTTTCAATTTTAAACTTTTATGTAATCCACTCGCGTATCTTAACCGCACCGATGTATATCTTGCCAGTCACAGTTACTTTGAATCGACAAACAAGGAAGTTGTAATTTAAAATAGATAGAAAATATACTTGATGATGTCCTAATAAACCAAAACTCGACAATTGTTCTCAAAATTCACTATATAGATGTATTTTAAAGAACTCATAAAAACTTAAAGCAGTTCAAGTGTGACAGATTAAGTAATTTAAGTGGTACAGTTTCCACCTCCTGGTTGCATCGTCAGATTGTCTGAATGGTACCATAATATCGGACTATCATCGACACTACACAAACCTGGCAAGTTTTAAATACATAAGCCTATACCTAAGTCAATTAAAAGTAGTCTTAAACATTATTTTAAATTTTATTCAATTTTATTTTCCTTTATAAGTAGTTTTATGGAGTAGTATTAAGGAAAGTAAAATATGGTCGCCGCCTCCTTCAGACGGTTCGCGGTGCCGTTTAAATACATACTAAACAAGTAATAATAATTATTAACTTGTATTTATAAATAGCTAGCAGCGCCCCGGGGTTTCACCCGCGTACTTCCCATTCCATTTTTACGTGAACGAGATATCATATAGAAACATCCATACTTACAAACTTTCCCGTTTATAATATTAGTAAGATTGATTCTACATAATAATTTATTTGGTTTCCTTTGAAATAAATTATTATGTGATTGAAAATGGATCCGGACGTCAATTAATGATGATAAAATCCCCATTACCAATCAAATTATTTTATTCATGTATGTGTGTGTCAGCTTTTCTCCTATCGCAGCCATTATTCAGCCTTATCGTATGAGTGAGGGAAAATTTTGTGGAATTGAAAAATCGCTCACATAAATTCAGCATTATTCTTCGGCATCCTAACAAATTGTTGTTTGATATTTGATTTATGTTATCCCCTTATGGCCCTTAATGTTTTGAGTTTTATCATTAACTTACCGCTTAATGGCTTTTACTATACCTATGATATTTGATACACATTCTTATGAAAGGATATTAATAACGCCATGAAAATGTTGATAAATTATAGTGAATCAGGCGTCGATAAAATTTGTATGCATGTGCATTTGTATGCATTTTATAGTATAGGAGAGCAAACGACTGACGACGAATGTGCTACCAGAAACACATAAACTGCATGGAACAGCACAGCTGTCACTTTATGTCTGTGTCATGTTAGCGAGAGGCACCATCACTGTCATCCCGGCCTAATTCGGCAATTCATCATGGCACTTACTCTTACAACACTAAAGTAACATTATCGCGATAAAATTTCTTTTCCAGGTTTACTATATTACAGTTATAATAAGACGAATCTATTCTCTAATATAGTTTTTAAAATATATTCAAGAGATATATATTCTTCGGTCAGTTTCGCCTTTTTTTTGACTCTACGTATAGTAGGTATTAAAACCACCACTATGTTCTAGTCTATCTACTATCTACTACTATCTACTATCTACTATGTTCTAGTGTTTTTTACGGCTATACTTTTCAGTTTGAGGGGGGGGGGGACTTCCCTCAGGGGCGTAGACTCTCTACAGCAATCAGGCCCCTGGGCTTCAGGGACCTCACCGTTTGTAGGCAAAATTCGGCAACTTCCTTCATTTCAACAACCAACCAACTCAACATTCAAACTCAAAATTCAGTAAAACATTTTGCCAGACATATGGATACGGGACCTTGCTTGTATAAGCTACGCCCCTGGCAATCCACAATTCACCCATACACCTTCGAGATTCAGTTGTATAATTAAAAATTTGTGACCATAATATTATATACGTTTTTATGATCTTTATGAAGCTAGCACATCCTAATTGTTGTCAATCAAAACCCATATAATATGTCCCATACTGGGCACGGCTCTCCTCCTCGAAACAGTGGAGGAGGGTATTGGGCTATAGTTCACCGATGCACTGGCTCAATGCGGGTTGGTGAACTTCACACACCTTCAAAGACTTTTATCAGGCATCTCAGCAGGCATGCAGGTTTCTTCAAAATGTTTTTGTTCACCGAGCAAGGTGCAATTAGAAATTAAAGAAAACTCATTTCAAGGCACCATACAGGATTAGGTTTGAACCCGGACTGACTCTTGAGATCGAGCCAACATCCACTGACCATCGTCGCTCAGTAAGCTTACATTTTATATAAATAAGAAAATATAGGTGTGCAGTATAATGTAATTCAGCAAGTGATCTTTTAGTTGTTGATGTGGGTTGAACGTCACCGGCCCGCGGTGTCACTTAGGTACTTGGTAATGAGGGTCCAGCATATTAAAATTGTTATTTAATATGTCAGACCTGAATAACGGTGTTTTGATTTCACTAGTGGCATGTTTTAAAGACTACTTTTAGAATGTCGTGGCCCAAATTAATGATGAAATGAAATTTGATAAAGAATTATTAATAGGTACTTATTTTTTGAGTGCTACAGTATTGCACACCTTTAAATCATATTTTTTTATAGTATAAATGATCTTTGTTTAATGATCGGTTCGAATTGGTTATGAGTGATGAGTGGGCGGAAAAAGGCTGATGATCATGATTATGTATAAAGTTAAAGTTATTTTATAATACTATAAACAAAGTATTGGATATACTTTAGTGAAACATCGCGGTAAATTAAAATTTTAGCATGCCCAACGCTTACAGCTTAAAATTAAGGAGTAACCATGGTTAAAAGAGGGCCACGATTAGAATGGAGAAGGAATGTGTAATAATAATAAAACATTATGTAAATTATTTTATCTTAACTTGCGAAGCGTCTTTATTAGAGTCTTTTTACAATATTAATATATTTCTACTAATATTTTATTCTTTCAGACAGGAGAATTTTAAAATGTGGTTGAAAGTATTTCATTTTTATTTATTTTGTGGTTCATTTTTATGAAAACTTAGTACTTATTATTTATATTGCCGCCACAGCTGTAACGCAATTGTAATGCCAAAATAATATGTCACATATTAAATTGTCCTGAAATATTGCTGTACCGAAAAGACTAGAAGTATTTTTACGTAAAACCATCGTGAAATATTGTACCTTCACGTACCCGTAAGTAGAACGTCAGAGCTTATTACCTTCTCTTATTTTATCAACTTATTTTCCTTTACAAATAACAAAAGCCCCTAAAAGACGCGTCGTGTTTTATTTCTGAAGTTGAGAGCGTTTTCGCATTGTATATATAAAACCCCTTGTCAAATTTTGATAAAGAGCCAAACTCAACAACCGAGCCCAATTTTATAAAGCCTCATAAACAGAGAGCAACTAATTTTCATTGGTAAGCCGCAAGGGCTTAATACAGGTCTATAAATTGTTCCGGTGAAATTCCATTTCGGTGGAACGCACTAACTGAAAACTATTGCTTAAAGATATAGCCATTCTAGTATTAGTTCCCTTGTTTATAGCAAGAGTCTGAATTATTAAAATTTAAAACTGAATGCACATAGATATGCGCGACGTTCGCTAAATATATCTGCGTCATTAACTATCCAGATAAAAAACAATATCCGGAGTTAGCGCTGACTAGTGGTCATGTACCATTATAAGCACGTCATCTTATTTGTCCGAATGCAACATTGTACGAAGAAGTTTATGAATGACAAAGGGAAACCTATCATTAGCCTTATTTTCTGTAATGTTCATATTAATGTATATTTTTTAATGTAACGCTGTTGGTTTTCTGAATAAATAAATAAATTAAGAATTCTACTACAGAGCTAGTGCTGGCACTCATTAACCGTTTGGAGGGGTGTGCTGTGCCGCGCAGGAGGCTGTATGTGTACCATCATCTTCATCGTCTCTCCTGTTAATCAGCGTTGCTGTATTTCGGAGAAAAGGCAAAACAGGCGGTATAGTCACTGGCTTAAAATTTAACATCTTATGTAAGACATAAATGAGTTGCCCTTTTTTTCCACATACCCACTCTCCTCGATCCGACTCGCTGCACCCGAAAGATGTGGACGAAGTGGACGCAGCTCTACCCATTAAAACCCAGCGAGTGCCACCCATGCCGCCTTTGGTGAGGTGCCCCGGATCTACAAGCAACAGGGCACCTCGAAGGCTAGTCAGTCCCTCGGGTGACTGACGCCACCTCCACAGAGGGGTTGTCCCGCACCACAGAACAATCCCTTCCAACGTCGGGACAGTACAATGAGGTGAGGTTCCCGTCCTCACCCCTTGTCTCCAGCTCTTTTGGTCCCTCTTCTTATAAGAGGGGTACTAAGAGCCCCCTCGGCTCAATACGCTTCGCCCAAGGTGTTGGTGTCACCCTGGGCTACTAAGCCCCACCGCCACGACAAGGCTTGAACCATGGTGGAGATAAATGAGTTGCCTAGCCTAACTCCTGGTAAACTAGCTTATGTTCATGAGGCTTTCATGACGTCGACCACTCCTCGTTAGGTGAAACGTTTGCCAGTTTGCCTATTCAACTAATATCTATTTGTTTGGCACGAGTCCGTGACAAACACTGACGTCACACTAAACTATCTTTAGTGTAGCGTTATAGTGGCAAAAGTAGCCCATATATCTTGTGACACTCCTGACACAGAGCTTTAGTCCAAGGTAACATTCGCTTTGACACGTTTCGAAATGAATTTTACGAGAAAAACGAACTTTAATCAACGTGCTGTGTTTTCCGATTTATGCTTAAATATAAATAATCTTTTGTAATAAAATTTCATTGTCTTCAAAATTTTTTGACAATTATTTTTATTAAATACATTTTATAGTACTCAAAAATAGGTTTTGAGGAGAAAAAAAATTACGTTTAATGTTTTTTTTCCAACTTATTTGTTTTTTTTTGACCGTAGGTAAACTAGCAATAACTATCGTGTATTTTGTATATTAGTGGTAAAACTGCTAAATATTAAAGTACCTACTGGTATATACATACTGGTACGTACATACTAGTCAGTAATTAAAAACAATGTATTTTTTCTTTTTGAATAGATTTCGTTGTGAAAATACTTTGTTATTTTAAATTCAAAATTTATAGATAAGTGTTTAACGGAATAAAGATGTGATGAGTTTGCGTCTCCGTCTCGGACTAAAACTTATTTTACGGGCAAAACCTAAGCATTATAAATGTAGGGCACAATTCAGTGCTACGCGGATTATCTGCCCCGGAAGTCCGCGACAAGCGCGCACTTCTCCGCGTCGCACTGGACGTGCTTTATAATATAATATTATGTTTTAACAAATTTAACCGTGTCACACTGTACATCGCCTAAATGTTTGTTAAATAACGTAAAAAAAAATATACATATTTTAAATCCTTTTCCAGAAATGCTAAGGTTTTTAAGGAAAGAGCACGCTAAGTAGTACAACTACTTAAGATTTCATTTCCTTCCTTGTGAGTGCAAGTTAACTTCATCTAGAATTTTTGTATGCAAAGACTTTTACTACAATCTTCCATTACTGTGTTCTTTCAGCGACCGAAACTTTTAAAAGTTATTAAATTTATGTAAAGACACGAAGCTATTTTATATGACTTAATAGGGAAAATTTTACATCAATTAAACTTCGTTAATTACCTAGTAATAAAAGGTATATTTGTTAATTACACTAATATTAGCGTAGATTTTATCAAAGAGAGCTTTTAAATTTATACAATAGAATATAAATTCAGATTGTTCTGATTTTTTTATATTTCATTTTTAAATAAGGGTATCAAAACAAATGTGTCACAATTGTTTCTGTATTATGAAATAATATAAATTTAAAATTTGAATCAAAATGTTAATTTACAAAATGGCAAATATTTGAACCTAATAACCCTTTTTGAGCGACGGTACAAAGAAAAAATATTATGTACCTATAGCCTGCTTAACTACAATAGTATTATATAGTGATAAATAGTGACCAATATTAGTTTCAATTTATGTCTTCATATCAATATTATCAATACAAACATACAAATATTTTGTATGTATGATATTAAAACAATATCTCTGTATTATATTTTTTATTATTAATTAATATTTATGCAAAATATCCATTTACAGTGTAATACGGAAAAAATACAACTACGTACCAACCGATTTGAATAGAAATCCGCGTTCAATTCAAACAAGCGTACAAGTTATTTGTTCCCGCTGACAGAATCAACAACAGATGTGTTGTCGCGCGGCCCACAGATGCAGTTCCACGCTGTTACTAATCGATTCAATCCATACAGAACAAACGAACACTCCCGACAATGTGTTACTCAATTTATAGTCATTTACTTGATTGACTGACTTTCTGGTCTAGTGGTAATGACCCTAACCGGACCCTGAGCCTACTAAATAAGAGGGTCGTGGATTCGATTCCCACCCAAGTGTGCAAATTTGATGTGTTTCGTTAAGAAGAGCTTAATTACTGGCAACGAGACTTTACATCTCATGCCTTAGGAGTCTATCCTAATACGTAAATGAAATCATTTACGAATTTATGAACATAAAGTAGTTTACCTGGAATAGGTATTTACCTATTCCAGGTAAACTACTTTATGTTCATGGGTGACGTCAACGACATACAATCAGGTGGCATGTCTGTCAGATTGCCCAAACCTAACTAGTACAAAAACTACCGCTTATAGTAATTGGCATTCATAATTTATTATTGAAGTAAAACTTCTTAAGAATCGTTGTGATTTCAAACCGGATGCAACGGAAAAAACGACAGGTTCTAATGTCGTAAAACGAAAGAGCTAATGTCGGTGTGTATGTATATTGCACAGTGCTTAATACTTGCTTGTATTTGAGCATGTAACGTGTGTTTCACTTCTATCATGTATGAATCGCACACACACACACTTTTTTTTTAATTGTTTAGGTAGATAAAGTGTTGGTCGGCCTTCAACTGGGAAGACGATCTCCCTGCTCCGTGTTGGATGCGAGTAGCAAGGGATCGGTCGTCTTGGCGTTCACTGAGAGGTTTTATTCAGCAGTGGACCGGCAAAAACTGATGATAATGATTGATAATTACACAACCCTAGGCAACGCCATAGTAGGTGTGTGTGATAGGGTTGCTGCAAGCAAAATATCTGACTAATTTTCTAAAAGAAAAACCTTATCCAATAAACGTCAGCTTCATTTGGACAAGGTCTCATAACTTTGAGAATCATATCCAATCGGGCGATTTGATTTGAAGTGATCCCTTATTACGAGCCGATGCTCTCAGGACGACAAAGTTTGTGTTGCCGTAATTGATTGAGGGGCCCTGTAATTGGACATTGTGGAGTACCTTCGATATTTTATTCTATATTTTTGTCCAAATTGAAGTATTGATAAACTCCATTCTGTAAGAAAGCTTGTATTTTTAAGCGTGGAATCTTGACTTATTTGTTTTATGACCTCTTATTATTTTCTGGTGTACGGACTTCACTCGTCATCTAATAGTACGGATTTTATCGCGGCTTATTGAGCTTTTTATGATGAGATGAAAATTATTTGACGAAAAAAATATTAATAATTAGAACTGATTATAATTTATATAAAAAACTAAAGAGTTTCTTCAGTTTTCGTGCTTACAACTTATAATGTACATAATATTCTTCTATTAATGTAGGTACAATCATTCATGAGTGCGATCATGTGCACATTGCTGTTAAGACTGCGTTAGCAGAATTATTGCCAACAAAGATAATAATATCTCTTAATATGCATTTTGGCAAAGTAACGCCAAATTCTATTAAATAAAATTTTAATGAAAAACAAAAAAGGTTTTATTATAACGAATTGTAGAATTTGGCGATTGATTCGTTTAACAGCTAAAGGTTTGCCATCGCCATTTGGGTCACGCAACGCGATGAATTTTTATTAAAAGTAAAGATAAAAAACATATTTTCACATAAAACTGAAATCGGATCTTATCTCCGCTCCCCCTAAAATTCCTTTCCGATAAAATCTAAGACGCCACAAAACTTTATGAATCTCACAATATTTTACGTTATGAGTATCACTTTACATACCTTCATTATTTCCGCCTCGTTTGATATTACTAAATACATGTATTATTATTTTTACCAGTATATTATTGTGTCTATTTATCGGTGGAAGGGATACGACCGCGTCTATAGCGTGAACATGTGTGGTGGATCAGCACCTGAATCGCGCTATCGGTGTTAGACAGTACTCCGCTATATATACATAGTCTGATACGTTAGCAAGTGGGCTTTAGCTTGATCGAGCATGTCATCTCGCCCGATCGATCTCCATTTGAGGCTATTCCTCTACTACCCACAACCTTTGCTGTATGTTTGCTGTATTTCCAAAAGAATGGTAGTGTGATTCCTGGTACCTAAATTTAGTATTTCACATGTCAGGACGACGCAGGGTTATTCAGGACTTGTATATTAGAATGTTACAGACTGAGGTACTTAATGGGGGGTTTTTAGCCCATAATTGCATCATGATGATCATGATGCTTCGTCGATTTCGGTTTCGACGAAAAGCTTTTGAAAAATCAATACACTTAACAAATCCAACCAATCAACGTAATGATGCTTATCATTACGTTGATTGGTTGGTCACATGACTAACATAGCCTACCTTGGCCATGGAAGGCTATCAACTTAGTATTATTGAATATTAGAAGACAATTTGAAATTATGTGTTCTATTTCCGCATCCAGATCGCGCTATTGATTATCTTCAAAGTCTGGGCTTCACCTTGCTGCTGTCTTTTTCTTAACTTCATTAGTCACTGCAGTTCTGTACTGTCTCCCGCTTTGAACGGGGAGAGAAACTGGAATATTTTCTACTTCTCCTGAATTCTTCTGATTTATTTCTTTGCGGGTCCCAAGGCAGTGTTTAACGTATCCCCCGGGCTCCCGGAGATCGTATCAAAGGGTCATTTGGTGGTTGCCGCTGTCGATCCTGGCTATACAGGAGTTGCAGCGGTGGGAACGAGTGGTGGGCCTTATTATTTTCAAAGTCGTAAACATTATTTTTCACAATTTGGAGCAACTATCTCCATTTCGAATGTTTGGCCACTATGTCGTAAGTCAAACAGTTGAACAGTTGCAGCATACTTCCATTATTTTGTCTGCTCCATGCTAAAATAAGCTTTATGCGCTATTTTCCACCATAAAGTCTTGGTGCTCGGTGCTATGTTTCAAACTATTTCATTTTAGTCTGATCTTAAAGATCAGTATCTTCTAAAAAACATATACATCACAAATTATGTATATATTATTTTGTATTTAGATGTTAAAAGAAATTCATTCTAAGCTTAAAATCTAATAAAGAATGTTCCAGAAATAATTTGGGTCGAAGTGAAACGATCTTTTTCTGCTACTGCATAAAAATGTTCCTAATAACTGAAAAAAATCGTCTCACAGAAATTCAAACTGTAATATTCATTTGACTGGATATTCCATGAAATTTTAGCCTCGTTTTTGGATTTTCTAATGAAAGGGAAAAAAACTGTATTAATTTCATCGTAAAAGCCGTTGTTTAAATTCTCTGTTACGCTGTATATCCATCGACGATTTCTTTTGAATTTAGGTAAAAGTCATTAAATTTTCAACGAACTTATTCATCATCATAATCATCATTATCTACCGATGACAACACGGTCGATCTCCTGTCACTATAAACTTAATTTAAAAATAATTTCAACATGTATCAATATAGTTGGTACAAATTAATAAGTATCTTTTAGGTCTGTCACAAATGGGCTACCGATCACACAGCCACTAATTGCTTGTGACAGCAACTTAACGTACTTGTACAAATACTTATGTGGAGCCATCATCATCGGTGGACCGTTTGGCCGAGCTTTTGCTGTCTTGCTTATGTTGCTTTGCACTCATAATTATGCTGTCTTGAATTAGAACATACAGAAAGCGATGAACTTTCCGTGCAGAACTGGCTAAGTCCAGTCCACTGGCTTTTGCAAAAATACTTCAACTAGTGTTTACAATGTAAGATTATTTTTGTTGATGATACATTTTTACTGTAAAGACTTTCTTGTAGAACCTTAGAAAATATTTGGCGTATTTAATAAGTTATTTATTCGTATTATAAGTGCATAAAACAAACACAAAACATCGGAAAGTTTTCGTTTATTAACCAAAAAGCGATCCGTCTTCATCTCAGTAAGAGGCTACCCACGACAGAAAGATTGACAGCCCTAATTGTACCTAATGAACGCTGTACAATTCTTTAAGAAAAGTTTGCTTAGTCTATTTTCTTTTAAGGGAATCCAGAAAATGAATGCCGAAAATTTCGAAGAGTGACGGCTTCGTTAAAGGTTGTAGAAGTTTTTGTAGTCGGAGAAAATTTGAAGGAAAGACTCCAGATTATTCAATCTTTTGTTATTGAAGTTTGCGAAATTTGGAAATGGGTTGGGTTTAGTCATTGACCTTCGATGTAAATTTGACGGCTGAGTATCAAATTAAGTTATAAGAGTTTGCGCGGGTAAAACATTTCGTAATATAGTGGTGACGATTTACATTACTTAAAGAGAAATACAAAAATATACGAATTTATTGCATAGAAGACAAAACTGAGGAAGTGTCGAGTTTGTTATATAAATTAAATAAAGTATTGTATATAATATACATATTTTTAATAGCTAATCTGTTTGATCCACAAATTACTAAGTGATACTACCGTATGTTTGATCCTTTGATATACATGTTGTATAGCGCTGCATTTTAAATCATCCGAGTGTTCGGAGGTATTGTTCGGAACTTGAATTTAGTTATTTTATAAAACGTTATAGCTGAAAATTTTATCCAACCGAGTCCGAAAATTCACTACGGCGTGGTTTTCAAACAATTTCTAAGCCGACACGATTATGAGAACTTTAAAGAGAGAGTATAAAAATTGAAACTACGCTTACGCAACTGCTAAGGCTCTGCTTTAACAGGTGACTGTGGTTGTCGGTGACCCCTTACCACCCCTTGAATCAGCTGCAACTAGCGATTGATTTATGCGATGGTAGCCTCCTCATAAACTAGATTTGTAGAGTTATATTAAACTCTCATTAAAACGGCGGTCCGGTCATATTATATACCAAAAAGAAATTATAATCAGTTTTTCTTTTAATGCTTATACTTGTTCATTTAAGAAACTACAATAAAATTGAAAGTACAAAAAAATTAAATCGATTTTGAAATCCATTAACGTAACATTACTTGGGAAAATTGTTTTTAGAGTTTTTGTAATCATATTCATACATACATACAATATTCATTTTCTCGTAGATTGTTATGTTTTTTCTTTAAGTTTGAACCTATTTAGCAAATATTTTCATAATGGAGCTGTACACTCTCCCCAAAACAGTCCGAGCAGGCGAACGTGAGAGAGCAGATGGTAGCGTTCGCCCGCTTCGGCCTGTCATTTCTATATTCATAAGCGGGCCCCGTGCGAGACAAAACGAGCGAGAGTGTACACCCGCCCATAAAATTTGCTTAATTTCCACTCCCTTATTTATAAAGATACTGCCTCTAATTGCGTTATACCAATAGAAGTGAAACGTTGATTTTGATTTCATTTAGGGGTCCATGAAAGAGGTTGATGAAACGAAGCAATTATGAATATTGTTTACGGCTCAATGGGTTTAATGGAAAAGCTCTTTGGCATCTGTCCAAAATGATTCAAACACTCAGAAAATTCGAGAAAATTGAGAGGATACTAAAAGCTTTGATATATATTTTAATGTTTTTAATACCTGTACTAAAATAATGCTAATTTATTTATGACGTTGATATTTAACATCTTTATTTAAAACAATATGAAGTTATACAAAATATTTAATGTTAAGAGCTACGGGGAATATAATTGTAAGTAACCAATTATATTATAAAAATGAATACAAGTATGTATATTTGTTATTCCTACGTCTGTAGTAACTAAACCAATTTTAAATATGCTTGCACCAATCGAAATCTAGATTATCAGCTACGTAAGCTATACGATTTATCCCCATATTCTCACGGGAATGTGAACTACGCGGGTAAAACTCTGAGCGCGACTCTTATAATATAAATATATTCAATTGTTTTAATAAAGTGTGTACAACATAATGCTTCAAATGTTACCTATCTACATTTAGTTTATACTTGTAAGTATTTAAAAATATTCATTATCATTATAATGAAACAACTTTTACGAATTTTATCGCGGTTTATTTAGTTTTTTACAAGCCCGACGTTTCGGATATTTTACAGCAACCATGGTCACGGGAGGATGGTCCTGGTGGATGGATGGTAGCTGTAAAGTATCCGAAACATCGGGCTTGTAAAAAACTAAATAAACTGCGATAAAATCCGTAAAAGTTGTTTCATTATAATGAGTGAAATTCGCGTAACATAAGAAAACAATATTCATTATCATCAAAAATTATACTTTTATACATAATACTTATAAACATAATGACAATTAGGATCAAGATTAAAAGTATAAATAAACTTGACTAAAATTCCTCACAACAAAATTTTTTTGAAATTTTAAAATAACGAGGACAAAGATTCGTAGGTTGAAAGTAAACGAAAGCCGGGTTTAAGATAATACTTCAAAGCGAAGGGTACCAATTATTCTGACCTACCTTTCTTCGCAAGGTTGGGGGCAGTTTGGTAATAACATTTACAATTCAGATGGCGGCCTGGTTTGTCGTCCATTTCATTATCTCCGTGCAGAGTGGGGAGTCAAGGTCGACCACAATAAATGCTACCGATATTATATAAACGGTTTCCTTTTATCTGTATTAGTGACTCGCTGTTGCCCGCAGCTTCGCCTGCGTTAACTAAGATTTACAACGGGATCTTAGCGCTACAATAAATAGCCAATAGCCTTACTCAATAAATCTAAGACTGAAATAATCTTTCAAACCCAATCAGTAGTTTTGGAGATTAATGCGTACAAACAATCAAACTCTTCATCTTTATATATTAAGTATAACATATAATATGAGGAAACCTCTCTGCTTCGGGGTAGACGTGAAATGTTTTTGGGCTTTCTAATGAAAGCGAAAAAAAATATTAGTTAAACGTCATTAAATTTTGACTGTTTATAATGAACTTATTCATCATCATCATTATCAACCCGAAGACGGTCGAATTTCTATCGCGATAAACTTCTATTTATTATTAGATTATCTGATTAAAATAATTTCAACATTTTTTAATAAACTTGGTACATAATATTATCTGTATTATATAGAAATATTTAGGATTGGCGCAAATGGGCCATCGACCACACAACATAAGGAACAAATCAAGGAGAAGGCCGTGTTGTATAAGGAGGTGAGAGTATTAGCGGAGAGAAGGAAGGATTGACGTTTACTATACCGACAAGAGCAAGGCTCTCTAAAATAAGAAGAAAGAAGATTGCGAAAGAATTTTCTGTTCAGAAATTTTCAGATGATTCGTAAAGAACACAGCTGTCGTATAAAAGTTAATCCCTAATACACTTGCTGATGGTGCTGTTCATTATAATTTGATTAAACTGCCTAAAATGTATTAAATTATTCTTAATAAAAAAAATACTTTTAACTTTTTAAGTGTTTTTTATACATGTGATATAATAACTAATTGATTAATTCATAGATTTTGTTTTTTCATTATTTTGTGAGATGCTTATTAATTCATTTTACAATACTATGTTAATGAAGGCTGATAATGATGATGATTATGTGAATGGTACCAAATAGGTTTTGGTTTAAAAAAAGTACGGACAGGCAAAAGTGGTCCTTCAGTGAATTTGCCATTTTCGGGAACAAACGCCATTATTAGCAAAGAAACACGTATAACCGTATAACTATAACGTAATATCTTAGCGAAACGTTTTAAAAGCATACATTTTATTGTGCATTTTATTTTTGCTGTGAAAGCTGCATTTCTATTTAACGTTATCTTAAGCGAACACGCTGGGAAATGGCGAATCTTTGCTTTTGGTCTAGATTGCGAAATAAAAGTTTATTCTCATTACGAGCATATCACATTTGCTGTTGAAATAAATAATATTAGCACAATGCTGTGTTCCAAAACTTCATCTTAGAGAATTATGTTTTCTCTTCAAATCGTTGCTTTTTCTTTTTCTAAGATTCTGTTTGATATTTGCACTTTGAAAGTCTATATTTTCAGCGGTGGGAGATGATAAGCATGAAAGTAAATATAAAAATAACAAACACCAAAAATCCACGTATGCAACTCAACAAATGAATGTGATGAAAATAGAATTTCAAAAAGGAATTTAAATTTTCTCTGTGATTCTTTTAAATAATATTTATTATATTCATTGTCTATTGTAAAAATTCTATACTATAATAATATGTCATACTTTGACGGCCGAGGGGGCTACTAGACACTTTACCCAGTATTCGCAGGTTCGAATCTCGCCAAGTGTAGGTAATTGGTATAATGAATACAGACGTCTAACGACATTTCTTGATTTATGGCTCCAAATATTACTTTCTTGCGCCTTCGGAAGGGAACCACGGGAGTATTACATAGGCTAGTTTCAGGTTAAATGTTTATCAAACACGTCGTCGCTCCGAGCATAGAGCCATCTTGTCGATGGAGTAGGCATGTTGATTCTTTTGAAAAAAAAATCGATTTCCGATTCGATTCGAATCGAACTTACTAGAATCGATTCTAGTTTGAATCGAGCATTAAAAGATCGATTTTCTATTAATCGCGCCAATTTCAAACATGCCTTATTGCCTAAAACAAACGCTATAGAAAACCACTCCGAATTAATGAAATCATTCGTTATTATTACGTTATTTACACTATGATGCGTTCAAATTACGACTAAGTACTTAAATTTTGCGTCCAACAACCGCAAAAAATGAAAAACCTAAATACCGCAGCCAGTTGAGGAATATTAAGTTCTTTGAATTGATCGCGTCGATTCGGGAGGTTTATGAATCGATTCATTGAATCAATGTGGTGTTCAAGATCGATCTGAAAAATCGATTATATTACCTAAAAGAATCGATTTTTCGAATAATCGATTTAAGATCGACATGCCTACGATGGAGGCTCTCAGAGAGTTCATTCGACCACCAGGAAAGCATCCGCCACTGGGGTGTTGCTATCGGCGTGGTTGATGGTGTTTGCACGCCCCCCACCACGTGGCCTGCGCGGATCTTCTTGAATCCGAAGACACTGTACAGTATGCGGCGGCCGAACACCTGGCGTGTGGCGAGACTGACCTATTTATATAAATTACTTATGAAAAACCTCCAAAAAGAAGTGGGCCAACGCATTGCATTTCAGAATTGATGGTCTGAGATATATGATTTAAGGAAAACCCATATTTAAGCTGTCCTAAGACATGAGAAACTACTATTTGCACTTAGTAAAGTCATACAACTTTAATATCGAGGACCACAAAAGAATACCCTGAAAAGATACGGGTCCTTATTGTTACAGCGGTTCTTTGTAAATATGGCTTCAAAAGATGAAAGGAAATATGAAGCATATTTGATACCCCAAAATTTGCGACTTGAATTCTTTATTTCTTCATCATCAAATGTTTTCAATCCCTCCTCTACTCATAGATATTATATTACTAGCATTGTTTTTGGGGCAGTTCTTATACCTATAACATTTTTATGAAACTTACCAGAATCATTATTATGTTACGCAACCATTAATCCAATTGATAAAAATGATAGTATAATTTTCAAATATCCAATTCAATTGATCAATCTAGTTTATGTATTTTTTAATTGCAAATAATATTATCAGTCGGCACAGATCTATACTAATATTATAAAGAAGAAAGATTTGTACCTATTTTTGTATGTTTGTATGTTTGTAATGAATAGGCTCAAAAAGTACTGGACCGATTTCAAAAATTCTTTTACCATTCGGAAGCTACATTATCCACGAGTAACATAGGCTAAATTTTATTCTGATAAAAATAGGGTTCCGTAAGATATTTTGGTTTTTCGAACACAAGGTGTAAAAAATGTTATTTCGCGTACTAAGATCCCGTTGTAAATCTTAGTTAACGCAGGCGAAGCAGCGGGCAATAGCTAGTTTATAAATAACGACAGATGGAGCATGCCGAGGACGAGAGTGACGCCACAAAAGCGAATACAATATTGACGCAGTGCTTGACATAGAATATATATAAACTTTTAAATTTTTTTGCTTTGGTGGCGTCACTCACGTGTTCGGCATGCTCCATCTGTCTTTATTTTCAAATCTGTGTCGGTCGGCTTCTGTTTTCATTTTTATAGTTCGCAGCCTCCATATACAAGTTCATAGTCTTACAGGACAGATTGTTTGATATTAACGGTCTTATATAATTCGTCAAGTTATAATCAGTTCCATCTTAGTTATTCAACTATGAATCTATTAATCCATGTTTAACTTTGATTAGCTATTTTTTATTAAAAAAAAAAACTGAGTACGATAAATAAATATATGGTGTATGACATAATAAACAAACACTAGTACTAAGATTAATCGTCAACAGAACAGCTGATTTATGTAAAATCCGCCATCATCGAGGAATAAACTATGTCTCGGCAGTCTGTGCAATTTGACAGCTATTTAAGCGTTACTTAATGACTCCTCAACGGTAAATAGTGTTTTTAGTGAGATTTTTGCCAGCTATTAAACAATTGATTGAATGCCAAGAGAGGTTTATAAGTAAGATCACCAAGGTTTATAAGTAAGATCACAAATGCTTTGGTAAGGACTGGTTAAGGAACGGTAAGGCGTGAGTCGGGTAGAGTGGTGAGTAGAGTATAGAATTCGTTCTCTATATATTTCATTTTATATTCATCCTCAAGAAGGAGCTCGTGGCTCAGTGGTTATAGCCGCGCGAATCGATCCACCAGGTTAAGCAACGCTTGCCGAGGTTGGTCCTTGGATGGGTGGTAGATTGTTAACTTTAACGGTCAAAATATATAATATTTATTATTGACTGGCCTGTTGGTCTAGTGGTTAGCGACCCTGACTACTAAGCCAGAAGGTCGTGGGTTCGATTCCCACCCAGGACAAATGTTTGTGTGATTAGCATGTTCATTTGTTCTGTGTTTGGGCGTAATTTGTATAAATTTTGTAAATAATTAATATGTATAAATTCAGAAATATATAAGTAGTGTATCAGCTGTCTAGTTACCATGAGAAAAGGCTTTGCCTAGTTTGTGATCAGATGGCCGTGTGTGAGTTGTCCTAACATATTATATTATATATTATTATAATACCACGAAAATATTTTCATAATGTTATTTATGCGGGGTCCGTATAAATTTGCATGCAGTGACAGGGTAATGAAATTATGAGGGTTATTACTCAGGCGGGCACGCAAATTGTTCAAATATTATTCATGCATAAATCTTTTTTGTGTTGTGGTTTTAAGATTCCGTGGTATTTTTCAGTCGGCAAATTAACGCACCTTACTATTTTTTACCAGAATATAATCAGATATTTCCTAGTTTTTTTACTTGGCTTTTCCAGCTACGTCAGAGAAATAGTTGTTAATCATTTAGAACTTGTTTTAAATCCAAACAAAACAAGCGGTATCCGGCAAACATCTTTTTTTTTAAAGTTTTTTTTCATACAAACCTTAATTAGGTGATTACCAACACATCAAAAAATTATCTGATTTGGTTGAAGAAAAAATAATCTGATAACGCAGATGCGTGTTTTATATTTTATAGAAGAAAATTATAAGCTCAAGAAAGTTATTTATAAAACTGTGGTACAACTAGTCAAACAATATAATAACATCAATCAAAATTATAATAACATGTTATTTTTATATTTCCTTAGATATTTTTTTTATGCTAAAAAGTGCGTGTATGCTGAAATTCGCGAATGTCAATAAAAGTTTAAATACAAACGAATAGGACATCCGTATAGTTGGAGCGAGTGCAGAGTTAAAAATTTACTGATGCAAAAATTCAGGCTAAAGCGAATGAAGTTGATCTGAAATGTATTAGTCCGTTCGTCCTTGGTATATTTGAAAGTTTTGGACGTTTATAAAAAAATACTGCTCAATCTTATAACATAAAGCTTACATAGTAAAATAATAGCTAAGCTAATTTTAGCTTTATGCGAATTAAAAAAAACCCAAAATCCTTTGTTGATTCGGTACATTAAATCTATTTCAAATAAATGTATTTAAAAATATATTTGACCACATAAACGCTTGTTGTTGTGAAAGAAAATATTGCCTTACGGAAATATAAGGAAAAAAAGTCGAAAGCCTTTGAAATACCAATACTTGTATCCTGAAGTGAGACTTATGGACACAAGATATTATAAGTGGTCATTATAAGAATGATAAAGTGTACTATGAAAGTATCTTCCTTGGCATGCCACAAATTATATAACTTATAAAATATTGCTGTGGAGTCTTTATTTTTTTATACATAGAACAAGCATAGATCCTCTATGCTTGTTCTATGAAACAGTTTTACTATGATTTAGGAAGAAAGCCAGGACACGAAGTTCAGTTCATTACTGACTACAAAAAATACGTCTACGTCTTTACGTTTCTTACGTCTTTTGATGGGCAACACTGGAATATTAGGCTAGCTTTATGTTAAATGTTTGTAGACGTTTTGGGAGTGCCATCGTCGCCCTGGGTATAGAAGCGTCTTGTCCCGTTGCTGGGGCTCGGTTGCAAGCACCCGCAGCTAGGTTGTCTGCTGTCGGCATGGTTAATGGGGTTTGAATGTCATGCCCCCATCACGTGGCCTGCCGATCTGGCTGCATTCGCTGACACCGTACAGTGTGCGGCGGCCGAACACCAGGCCTTGTGACTAGGCCGTTCTAAGGAGTAACATAGATAGTTACGATCAGTTCCGTACGGGCATACATTGCTGAGGCGCCCTACACACTGCCAGGCACTACCGAAAGCAGTGCCTGGGTCTCGCATGCAGAAGACTTGTTTTTGCCTGGTCCTCCGCGTCCACCGTCCACCGCGATACTACGTTGTTGAAGCAGCATCTTTGGCGTTAGAATAGAGAGCTCTACACAATAATATATGGGCTGTACCCGAGATCATTTGCCCTTTAAGGACTTTTCACACGAGGATCTGATCCAGCTTTTAACTCTCCCCCGTTCTTTCTACTTGAGCGGGCGTCTGTCTTTTCTCTCTCTGGCTCGAGGTGTGAGGCACCTCTTAAGGCACCAATCGTAATAGGCCGATTCTCAGCTAGGCAACATAAGCTTCCCCTTAAAAAAATGTTAACTACACTAGTTATACTATAATTACCAATTTCTGCTTATTTCCAACTAAAGCTTGAGATTTTTTTAGCGCAGAGCAGTAGTTAATACCGGATTGATGATGATAAGGGATCCGTTAATTTGTCATTATTAATTAATTATATAACCAATATATTACTATAAACTTAATGAGCGCGAAGTTCGATGCAGATAAGGAGATGCTGCCAAACTGATTAAATTTACATAGCATTAGTTTTTTATCATTTTGTCACAAAAATTTATTCTTTTTTTTTAATTTATATTTTCTTCTATCAAAACGAAACTAAACGAATTTTATAATATGTTGCTTGATTAATAAAATAGGTCTTTTATAGGTGTGGGTAGTTTGAATATAAAAATGTAATTAAAAAATATGAAAATCTCAGAGGACGCTTTTTATTTCTCTTATTCCTTCTTTAGATTTTCTTAACGATGTATGAACACACTGTATTATTATTTAGCAGTTATAATATTAGTATAGGGAAAAGTTGTATGATAAAAGAAACTTTAACAAGAAGGAGACGATTTCATCAAATTGCTCTTGAATTAATATTCAGCAGTATTTAATGGTGAATAATTAATAACCGTCTGCGGTAACCCTAAGCATACATTTTGGTTGATCTTTGACTTTTGACCAAGCGACATTCGTTGATCGAAGACCGTGTTCATCTCAGTACAAGCTTGATTAGATAGTGTGTCGTACGTTAAGTATAATTTATTGGTATTTTATCTAAAAAGTAGTGCGAGAAACTAATATAACAATGAACGGTAAGTTCTTAATTTATTAATGACTTGTATAGTCTTTTTTAAAATTGTTTTAGAGAGAGCAAAATAGATATTTAGATGTGTGCAATTCTCAAATATTTTAATTAAATTATGATATAATTTATGGAAAATAAATTTAGTATAATATATAATTGGGATTATATGAAATTAAATATTTTTCTCATGAAAATCGTATAGATCTTCTTATATGGTTTAATAGCTTTTGAGGTAATCATAAAATTATGATGATCAATCGATTATTTTGATGATTTAAAAAGTGCTTTACCAAATTTTGTACTTAGTACCTTATTAAAAAAAAGTATCAACCCTTTATGTCCCACTGCTGGGCACGGGTCTCCTCCTCGAAATCAGGCGAAGAGGGTAATGGGAGAATAGTTCACCGCACTGGCCCAGTGTGGGTTGGTGAACTTCACATACCTTCAAAGACCTACAATCTCATCAGGCATGCAGGTTTCCTCACGATGTTTTCCTTCACCGGTGAGCGAGCGATGGTCTCGTGTTTGGGGTGCACTTAGAAATTTAACATTTAAATTATCATCATTATCTGCCTACAGCTGGGCAAGGAAGGAAGACATTCAATGCCTTCTACTTCCTATTCCCGTGGGAGTACAGAGATGAATAGACCACGTATTCTGATAGATACAATAATATCATATTCTATATTTTTGAAAAGTTTTATTTAAGTCCATTCAGTTTTATCGCGGAAAGTAACAAACAACAAACTTTCGCGTTGAAGAATAGAATGATATGTATCACTCGCTTACAAGCTTTATGATTTTCACACAAAATAAAAGTCTTCTACCAGAATTCCAATTAACAGTATATCTTATCCAGTACACAGTAACAAAGATAATGTACGCTCTCCAGACGTCTGTAAAAATCTTATTGGAGCGGTTTCGCCTAAGTGGGTTCTTTGAAGTTCGTTTACATCATTAAGCTAGCCACGTCCACTCTGTCTACATCTCTTGTATTTTCTTGCACTCTGTCGCACGTGCCCTGTTTTCGGATATACATTTAAACGTGGACGTGCCACGAGTTTACTGAACTTTAATTAAACTTCCACAATTTACGAGATCAAGTGGAGGTGCCTTTAAAAAGGCAATTCCAGTAAGTTTGATTACTTGCTGGATTAATGTCTTTACGAGTGAAAAATACTGAGCATCCTGGTGTATTATGTCACCACAAATATTTATCTTTGCTTCGCGGAGAAAAGTTTCTGTATTACTGTGTATATATACGGCGTTCAAAGTGTAAGGAAAGATTACGAATGAATGTATTAATAAACTATACATTTATAATGATACAACTTTATTTATTATATATGACGTAAGTAAATATATATAAGTATGAGGCCAGAGTGAAGGCACAAGACATATAAAGCCGACCCCAAATGAATGGGAATAATAATGACTAGGAAGATGATGTCATCATGATGTAAGTAAATAATAGGATAGCAAAACATATTTTTCATAATATTGTGTACTAGCTGTTGCCCGCAGCTTCGCCTGCGTTAACTAAGATTTGCAACTGGATCTTAGTACGCGAAATATCATTTTTTACACCTTGTGTCCGAAATACAAAATATCTTACGGAACCTTATTTTTTATCAGAATAAAATTTAGCCTATGTTACTCGTGGATAATGTAGCTTTCGAATGGTGAAAAAATTTTTGAAATCGGTCCAGTACTTTTTGAGCCTATTCATTACAAACATACAAAAATAGGTACAAATCTTCCCTCTTTATAATATTAGTCTAGATGTAGATGTAGATTG
The DNA here is from genome assembly GCA_905333005.2 of Lycaena phlaeas. Classification (NCBI taxonomy): domain Eukaryota; kingdom Metazoa; phylum Arthropoda; class Insecta; order Lepidoptera; family Lycaenidae; genus Lycaena; species Lycaena phlaeas. Next base: position 13,833,075 of record HG995174.1, on the reverse strand, counting down.
AAAAGGCCCATGTGTCAAATCGCTCAGAGCTTGTTATAAACCATGTTAGGTTAGTCATTGGAAAATTTATAACACTCAACAATCCTTGTCATAAATTTTTCTCAATGTCCGTTTTCCATTACATTAAATCTAGCAAGTTTTCCATGATAGATAATATGGATTTTATAAACTTGTATTCACCCGTAAAGAATACCTCTTTCAATGAAGTATCTCCTTTCTCGAGTTGAGATCAGTTATACGTAACAATGCTTTATTGTTTCGAACCTCCATTAGAGTTTCCTTTCCTTTTCAACGCTGCTAACATTTTATTGCGATATATAAAATTTTAAAGTAAGTACTAAAATAATTTACTTTGTAGGAATTCGAACGGCGAACCTGGAAAGGAGTGCAGTGAATGTAAAGTTCGAAAACGGTGTGTCGATAAAATTTGAAGACTGCTGGCTACGTGACCATTGTAGGTATGTGAACTAAATTACACACTCTTATTCCATTTCTCTTTGACATATTATCGACTATTTCCAGCGTTTGCTCTGCCATACGTTCTAACTTGAATTCTTTCTGTCAATAAAGTATTAACTTGATTTTAGTACCCGCTCTTTTCTCGCAGCATGGCACGTTCCATTTTACAGTATAAAAGGCAAATAAATTCGGCTAAGACTTATCGTTTGGACATTTTAGTTAGAAAAGGAGCGCACTTGTGCCACATTCTCGTATGCACGGGTCCCGCAATCCTGCTTATATGTTACGTAAAATAGCTTTGTTGTGTTTCGGAAATTAAGACAGGACATGCATTAGATTTATCAACCCTATGCTTTGGGATATAGGCAATACACAAATGAGTTGCTCGGGCTACTTCCAAGTAAAGTTTCTGGACAACGTCAACCACTTACTATCAGTCTGCCAATTTGCCTATTTAACAAAAAAAAAACGGACTCATACAATGAAATGCTCTTGTCGCCGATGTTCGTCATATTATGCTCTGCATGTCACAACGAATATACAAGCTTGTCTTTATTCTATAATTTAAAAAACATAGACATGGCTATAGTTAAAATTATCATAATGACGAAGATGATGATGTTGATAATGATGATGAAAATGGTGATGACGACCATAGTGATAGTAGTAATATTATTAATGATAATGATGAAAGTATTATAAGGGTAATAAAGCAATTATATGCCGATTCCAGGTGCAAGAATTGTTATCATGCAGATACCTTTCAAAGAGTAAATCATCTGTTAGATATACCAGAAGCAAAAATCGTTGATTTAGAATACGACTGCAAGGAAATGAAAATCACATGTAAGTATCGAGCTGAAATACTATTTATTTTCTTTTTTCTTTTAGATAATACCATATTTTAGTAGTTTCTAGCGCATTATACCCTTCACTTGATTTCGAGGAACCTGTGCTTAACAGTGAGACATAATATTTTAGTAATATTATTAGATCAATAGTCTTAGATCGAATTGGTGTTTGTTAAAAAGTTCATCATTAGGAACCACGTTAATAATACCTACATAGAGATTTTAGTTTGATTGTATCTGATGCTATGAACAAAAGTAGGAACTATTTATTTTGGGAGGAAATTTAAATTCTTAAATTGTGGGTGAGAACAACTGCGGGGAAACATTGTACTTATGTAAGTTAAATGTGTCCATTGGGCTGCCTACGATCTTATGGAGATCACTGCTGTAGATTCTGCTTACACAGAAATAGCAGTGAAAACGAGTAATGGGCTGATTTTATATAGTCCAGAAGGGAAAACGAACAGACGAACTTTTGGTGACTATCAACAAACAACATTGGAGATACGTTGCTTTCTTTCATCATCATATTGTGATCGAGAGGCATGTTGGCCCAATTTAGCCGGATAACAACTACCTCTTGTGAAAAATAAATGTTAGTTAAATTTACTCTTATTTTAGGGAATGATACTCATGAATCAATTTACAAAGCAAGTTTTCTGTCCGAATTCCATTATCAGACGTGGAGAGATGATAGACGTCTAAAACCTATCCTCTGGCACGGAGCCAAGGTGGCAGACCAAGTCGGTACTGTACATGCCGAAGAATTTCTCAGTACGGATGAGGGCGCCAAGGCTGTGTTCCAATCGCTTTTGGATTATGGAGTAGCATTTGTTGACAATGTAAGTTGTATTTTCTTACCGGTAAGAGGAATGCGCTGCACCGCTCCTCATTGGCTGCTTTTTGGAGAGAAAGGCTTAGAATTACTGACACTGAGACCGTATACTACTCATGTGATGCGTCTGCCAGTTTCCCTGTTCCCTAATACAAAAAATATATAAAAATGAATTTATCTAAAAGACGTAATTCATAGTTACCATCATCATGAACATGAGCATTTTGTTTTTTATTCTATGTTATAAAAAATGTCATTTAGAGAAATTATGGCTTATGACAAAAGATGATATCCTTACCTACACTCCTCCTGAATCAAAAATTCTCCTAAAATATGTTTAATATTTTGATTTTTTTTTCTATATTTTATATTACAATATACTTTTCGTATAACAAATTAGTCAAGCCAAAAGTTTTAATGGTGTTTATCGAATATAAAAAAAAAACTTTTTTTTTTAATTTACTGTTTTAACTTTTTTAAATTTTGAATGTTTGATTTGTTTAATTTTTTTTCAAAATAATAAAAAATAAAGGTTAATGCATTAAACATTGAAGAGTTTTTTTAAATTTTATAAAACCTTCAGCCTAAAATAAAATTGTTTTAACGACACTAATCTTCCTAAGTCGCTTAGTTTTAATACAACCTGAGTAATAGGCTTCTCAGTAAGTAGCTTTTTGGAGCTTTGTTTTGTTTTATCAAAGGTTAGGCTTATTTTTTTTAACTAGTCAAGTGTTTCATTAAATTACGTTCTTTCAATCTAAATCTATTGGAAAATAAGTTTTTTTTTTCGAAGGGACTATATTTTTAGGCTTGGTGGTCTTTAAGCTAATAATTTTATTTTATGAAAGTGTTTCCAGGTTTGAATGTCGTTCATTTCGTCATGAAGGAGATTCAAGCCTGGGAATACTTTTCTTCATATCGAAATCAGGATCATGATAATGGTAATGAATGTACATAAAAAACATCGTAATGATTACAATCATCAGTTTATATTCCCCTCCTTTTTGGATACAAATACTCTTTTAATTATCACATACAACAGAAAAGTTGAAAATTTTGTTAATTGGAATAGGTCCTTGTTAGTTTGTGCTTTTTTTCATTTGTTTTAAGCCTATTATTTTTAAGTGTTGGTTTTTTTTAATTGGTTTTTTACGACAGAATAATAAATCCCTCTATAAATTGTGTTCTTTTAATAGGTAGACGTTTCGGTAGAAGGGACGGAGAAGGTCTGTCGTGCCCTGGGTGGTGTACAGCATACCATATTTGGGGGCATGTGGAAGTTCACCACAGTGCAAGACCACGCTGACACTGCCTACACTAATTTACCGTTAGCCGTCCACAATGACAACACATACTTCACGGAGGCAGCTGGGTAATTAAACCTATCATCATCATCATCATCATCATCGTCTTCATAATTATCATCAATGTTATCATCATCATTGTCATTATCATTATCATCAGTCTTTATCCGCGCACCTATACTATAAACGCGAAAGTTTGTAAGTATGTATGGATGTAGGTTTGTTACTCATTCGCGAATGAATGGCATGAAAAAGAATATAATAGAGTAATTAAACCTATCATCATTATCATCATCATCATCATCATCATCGTCTTCATAATTATCATCAATGTCATCATCATCATTGTCATTATCATTATCATCAGTCTTTATCCGCGCACCTATACTATAAACGCGAAAGTTTGTAAGAATGTATGGATGTAGGTTTGTTACTCATTCGCGAATGAATGGCATGAAAACGAATGGAATCTGATGAAATTTTATAATAACACAGTTTACATTACAATAACACATACGCTATCTCATAAGATATCATCTCATTTTTAAATTATAAAATGTATTTAAGTAACAGTCCAATAATATTAATTTCATTACTACTAATCTGTTCCAAGTGTTAACATTAAAATATTTGGAAATATATTCCATGGTACTCGTATTATACTGAAATATTCAGATTTGTTAATATTCCAAACCAATCCCTTTAACAAATGTTTTCCCCGCCAATAAAACGTAGGTTTGACAACAAAAGTTACGCAGCGATTGAGGGCTTCTTCAAATTGTGACCCCCTTCGCCAGATCATTATTATTTCAAAGCCTGCTCGAAAGAGCTTTCGCTTGTAAGGTTAAGGTTTTGTTGAGTGATTCGTCCTTGGTTCTATGTTTTGAAGTATATTGGACGGAAGTAATAAAGGTCGTAGTGTCTCTTATGAATTAAACGACGAACGGACACAATATACCTACACTTTTTATGTGTGGAGCTTGTAACAGTAAAAGTAAAGTAAAAAGTAAAGTATCAACCCTTTATGTCCCACTGCTGGGCACGGGTCTTCTTCTCGAAATTAGGCGAGGAGGGTAATGGGCCAATAGTTTTTCAAAGACTTTCAATCTCACCAGGCATGCAGGTTTCCTCACGATGTTTTCCTTCACCGGTGAGCGAGCGATGGTCTCGTGTTTGAGGTGCACTTAAAAATTTAGAAAAACCCATTACAAGGCACACACGGGGGGGTCAGAATCGAACCCGGAACCTCTCGCATAAGAGGCCGAGTCCATCCACCACTGGACCATCGTCGCTGGCTCGCTTGTAGCAGTAGTCAGACTTAAAATTTAATATCCTTGATGTGGCACGCCTGAGTAGTAAATCGGAATTGAAGACGGCAAAAGAAACCTTGTTATTATTCATCTATTTTATGCTAATTTAATAGGTATTTACGCATAATAATATTATGCGTAAGTTGGCGAGTGAACTGCGATAGATTTTAAATTGTATAATGTAAGACATTAATATCGGACTGGTTCTGAATATAGGTTTTTTCTGCACGCCATAGAACTTTTACTCATCTATATAGTGCTAGTGACCTTCCACACTACTCGTTTTATTTAGACTTAAGAATAGTAATATCAAGTAATGCTTGATACTTCCTTAAATAATAAATTATTTATCATTTTAATGAAGTAATCGCAAGTAGAAACTAACATAACTAAGAATTATGAATTAAAACTTCTATACTTAAATTTAAATTAAGAGCAAAAATATTGACATTTTATAATGACGTCATAAAACACGTTAATGCGTCGTTAAAGTAAACCTTAAATATTTTTCCCGATCAAAAAGTGGTAACAGCTTCTAAAGATGATTTCACTGCATAAGTCCTTAATTATTGTGCATACAATATAATCAAATTCTCCTCCCTCCTCTTGCATTTTATTAAATATTACTCTGATTACCAATTTTCGAATTTTATAGAGATTTTTTTTCGAGAATTGGAGAAATACTGAACTATTAGCCGAATTACTGAATTACCATCACAACGTTAGAACGTTTATTGATAGAGTCGATTGGTGTATAACTCGGAAATCAATCAACCAAGTTAGAAGTTAGACCTACTTTTCCGAAAGCTTAAGTTTGGCTGGAATATTATGAGTTTTGTGATTAATTGAAATTGAAATCTTTACAATTTTGTAATAGTCTTCCATCAAGATAAACTAAAACTTTAATCCTATAATATGGCTGCATATTTTTTCTAAAGTTAAAGGAGTAACAAGGAGTTACCTAACAAGGAGTTTATCAATAACCTAGTTTACTTAGAACTGACTTAGAAACCGTAATGCACTGACACCGACAGATGCTGCCTTGTGTGTATTGTTACTTAAGACAAAGGCTTTATTACTATAAAGCCTTTGTCTTAAGTTAGCTACTGCTAATCATCAAAATTATAATAAATTTAAAACAATATGTAATGATGATAGCGACAATAATGATAACGATGACTATAAGATAATAGTGACGATTGTCACGAGTAATGATAATAATGTTGTTATGCATGATAATGATTATAATGATGACAATAGTAATGCTAATAATAATGATAGTGAAGATTATTATGAAATTAATGTTATGATTAATGGAGATGATAGCGATAATGATGAAAAAACAATTTATTTCAGTTTACAGATTCTTCACTGCTTAGAACACTCAAATGGAACTGGTGGCGAAACGATTCTTGTTGATGGATTTTATGGAGCAACTGAGCTAAGGAGAGACCATCCAAAAGATTTCGAATTTCTCACTCAATTTGACCTAGAAGCAGTTTACTTGGAAGATGGTCACCATCATAGCTACGCGGCACCGGTGATACAAGTTGACAGGGAAAAGAATATTAAACAAATCAGGTGTTTTTTATTTTTGTTGTCTATACTATTATTAGTTTATTATAAAGAGGAAAGGAGGCCTTTGCCTGGTAGTGGTCGAAAAAAAGTTGAAAATAGTGATGATAGGTCTTGTCCATGGAAAATAAATACTTATTCTTAGAGAGCAAAACACAAATTATAGCGATGGTTTTTTACTGGAGAAACTTTTTTTGGGTAATATACCCAAAAAAATAGGCTATGAAAAGTTCTTAAGTTTCACGATGAAATCTGTTGTATGGATAAAGCTGATTGGTTGACGGTAAATCCTTAATACATAGATATCCTTGTTGCACTGAATGGAAAAAAATGAAAAATCGTCGGCAAATAGAATCAAATTCAAATGCAGACATAAAGTAGAACCAATATTTTTATACTTTAAAAACTTAATATAATATTATTGTAGGTATTAGTAGTGTACCTGGTAGAGAGTCAGAAATTTAACTTAATATAATATTATGACGATACAATTACGGTTTTAGTTTTAGAATTGAAATATCGTTTATGGCCAAAGTTAAACGTATTGACATAAAAACTTTAGCAGCTTCCAGTTCTTTGGTTAAAATTTTATATAGAAAATTCAACAAGAGTTGTCTAATTACATTTTTCATGTTGAGGTGATAAAAAGTTTAATTTGTAGATCTTTGAGTACCGTCTCTTTTGATTACTTTACTTCAAGATTAAGTTAGACTGTGCTGCATCGTTTTCGTTGATGAATGTTATACAATAAACCTAGCAGAAATGTTGCACCGGGCACATGATAATAATCTGTAGTAATAAGGTAAATAGGGGATAAAATAAGAAAAGCGAATCGATTCGGCATTACATGTGACATATTTTAACATAAAGCATTTATCTTTAAGTGAAATCTGTATTATTTCTATCCTGACAAAATAAAATGGTTTTATTAACTTGTCAAAACGGAAGCTCCAGAAATTTCCCCAAACTATTCGGGTAATGTATGCCGCTGTCCAAAAGTTGACCAAAATTTATGGACATTGGACATGACGCTGTAGGCTATTTTAATAGTTTGTAGTTTTCGTGCGCTTTTATTATGCTATTTGAAGTACTTAAATAGCGCTTTATTATACCCCTTTTTAGGAGATTTTTTAAAAACGATCAGTGCTGTTTAGTAAAAAACACTGTTTATTTTTCAACAGCCAAATACTAATATTATAAATGTGAAAGTTTGTGAGGACTTTTGTTACTCTTTCACGCAAAAACTACTGAATGGATTTTGATGAAACTTCATTATTATATAGTTTATGCATCAGATTAACACATATACTATAATTCATGCCCGTATTCCCACGGGAACGCGGGATAACATAGAATATATTATCATCCCGCTAAGATGGCGTTGTGAATCTTAGTTAACGCAAGCGAAGCTGCGGGTAACAGCTAGTAACAGAATATGTTTATTTCAGACATAAAAAGTATGCCCATATATTATAGTTAGTTCCCGTTTATCCCTAATATCCCGTCTGTATGCCGGTAAACCTTTTATGATAAACAAAAAAATAAAAGTAAAATGATAAATAAAATCACAAGTAGAAATAGTAGAATAATATTAAAGTTTGTGACATACGTTCGTCGAAAAAAATATATCTAAGGAAATCATTTTCCGGCTCTCGAAGCAGAAAACATGCCTCAGTTGATCTATAAGTCTGCTGAACTTTTTGGATATATTCATTTAATCGTTGATTATGTTTGTGATACGCATGATGATTGTGATGTTGAAGATGAGGATATTAATAGTCTAAGGGCCTGTTTCACAATCTCCCGTTAAGTTCCCTATAGGCTATAGGCAACATATTTGACAGATGTTTGACAGATACTCCATACTCTATCTGTCAAATATGTTCCCTATAGCCTATAGGGAACTTAACGGGAGATTGTGAAACAGGCCCTAAGTGTATCATTTTTATGTAAACAGGTTCAATGTGTACGATCGTGCAGCCATGGCCTTCCAAGGAGGTGAGGAATGTAGATCCTACTACAGATCCCTGAGGAATTTGTCCCGATATTATCAAGATCCGAAGAACCAATGGCAATTCAAGCTTAAACCAGGTAATTTATACAGTTTTAAGATTACACACCAAGAGTGAATACTGAAGTGGCAGTAGGCCGGTCAGTCATATACTTGTCTTTTTGCTCACGCGCTAACTAATAACACATTACTATAATCTCTCAGGGACCTAAGTATAGACATGAAGTCTTTTAAAGATCGCTAACATATTGCCTTTCTAAATACCATTACATTTATTGAGTGGGTGTTACCTCTTTAGTACCACCTCAGTAGCGATTTGGTAACACTCCAATACTTAAAAGATACTTTGGGTACCATCTAGGTGTCAATCAAGTACCACTCCCATAACACTCCAGTATCACTCTGGTATCACTCCGGCATCACTCCGGTATTACTCTAATACTATTTAGTGCCTACTCTGGTATTAAGCGCCACTCTGATTCCAATACAGTATCACTGCTACTCCGGTACCATGACTCCTTTCTTCCTTTTAAAAAGATCGGTATTTTTTATTTGTACGGTGAAAATGTGGAAAGTATTTCGTTTTTCTTTCTAGCGTTCATCTAACTTTATGATACTTTCAAAGAGTAATTTCTTGTTGCCTTCATAATTTAAAAGATAAAATTGGTTCATTGCTAAGTAAATCGATTTCAATTAAAATGGAAGGTATCATGCCACGGTCTGTATATTTCTGCTGATGTAGTGACGTAGCGAATATTTTATGTGACTTCTGTGGAAGGAATCGATATGAAAGAAGTTTATGTATGTATATATTAAGCAAATCGTTATTATTTGAAGGTTAAGTTCTTAAGTCAAATATAATAGATAATATACTTTTATTACGCATAGGTATTATTTAAATTAAAATGCAAAGAAGGAACTCTAAATATTCACTGAGCTTGGGTTCCAACAAAACTATAGAGGCTAAACTTAATCAAATTTTTTTATATTCTGGATCTTTTTTTTTACCTTATTGATATTAAAAAGTGTGATATTATACTGTGGTCGTATGGAAACGCATTGCGTTAATAGGACTTTTTTCTATCACTTGGCAGGTTGCATAGTGGTGATGGACAACTTCCGTGTGCTGCACGGTAGGACAGCCTTCACAGGGTCACGTGTCCTATGCGGCAGCTACGTGGCGCGCTCCGATTGGCTGGACAGAGCACGGACTCTACGGCTTATACATTAGAACTGTTTAATTAAATTTCGATACATATTTGTGATTTTACTTTTATTTTTAGTTAAACCAATGCTAAGTTAAGTAATCGTGGGAATAATGTTGGTAATAAATAATAATAATTCACTCATTATATAATTAAATTACAATAAAATTTACTGACTCAATTAAACGACTAAGCCTATTTATATTAAACAAATATAACAATAAAAAGAGGCATCAAAATCGGTTCAGCCAAGAAATACTACAGCTTACCTACTACTACTTAACACCCCCACTTATTGCTTCCGAGGTAAAGATAAGAATTGGAGATCGTCTTATTAATTTTATATTAAGGCCTTATTATGCTAATGATATCTATATCTGCATGCGCGTGAGCTTGCCTTTTATTAAAATGCAAGATTAGTATCGTGTGGCCTGGCCTGAGCTGTAAGCAATCATTAGCAACTCATATGTCAATTAGCAGTCCTCAAATGCTAAAAGAGTTTCAAGCAATGATATTTGACGTATTTTTCAATCCGCCATGTTTCTTGTTCAGATCAAATGTCACGGTGTTCTCAATTGAAGTTGATTTACCTTGCGAGTCAGATAACGAAGTTTGAGTGAACTTTATATACTTGTACCGCCTATGTCAATAACAAGCGTTTTTCTTATTTTCCAACTTTGTTGGGAATGGTTTCAATCAGCAATAAATAGTAATTTTGTAGAGCAAGTGTATTTGGTATAAATTGAACATTTGGTAACTTGTGATTTATCATCATCAGCCTTTATCTGTCCACTGTTGAACATAGGCCTCCCTGAATAAACGCCGAGAAGACCAATTCCCGCCCCTCGCATCTAACACGAACCGGTGCACGGATGTCGTCTTCCCACCGGGTAAAATATGGCCGACCAACACTTTGTCTACGTAATGCCCTGGTTTAAAAGCGTCCATAGATATTAATATTATTATTATCCTACCACGTTTGACGGGACAAAGTAATCGGACAAGGAGCGAGATTTTTTTAAGAAGGTTTTTTAAAGAGATTTTTTTAAGGATTTTTTTAACAAACGAATTTTAATGCTCGCGAATGAACTAAACTTGTTTAGCTCTTCATCACCTACAATCAGTTTTTTTTTTAAATAAAGTCATTAAACAGACATGTCGATTCTACAGTTTTATTATAGTAGGTATATATAGATACGAAGCATACGAAATAGCACTCTTTTATTCTAACAATTTTCAACGAACGATGGCGACCCTAGCATAGAATTAAAATACCGCCTATTTAGTATGGAACCCTCAAATAAAGTGTACATTTTTATTGTGACCTGTAAAAGTTGAAAATAAAATAACATTGTTTTCTCGTTGGTTACACTGGAAAGCTGTAAATTTCAATTCAATTTATAATAGAGCTTCTGAGGGGTTGACATCCTTTGAAGAAATTCGCATTTTAATTTCTTTATTTCGTACTCCAGACGATTTTAATTTCTCAATATGTTTTTATTATAACTGAATCGTTAAGCATTTTGTTTATAAATGAAAATATTTGTACGCATACTCAATACTCAACTCAGACGCAGCCGGAAGCCATAGCTAAGTGATTTCAAATCGCTCTTATCGCTCTAATTATTATTATTATCTTTATACACAACTGGCTGTTGCACGCAGCTTTGCCTGCGTTAACTAAGTTTTAATCCGTACTAACTTTATTGAAAATTTAACACAGCCTATATATGCCAGGGATAGTGTATCTTCGCAACAGTGAAAGAATTTTTCAAACCAGTCAAGTTGTTTCGGAGCCTATTCAATACAAACAAACAATCAAATCTTTTCTCTTTATAATATTAATATAGATATAAACTCTTACGCCCACTAATAAAATAAATAAACAAAAATGCCAAAATAATGATTTAATACTTATATACAACGAAGTAAGTATACTTAGGGCCTGTTTCACCACTTCCTGATAAGTGCCGGATAGGCTATCCACAACGCTTACATAAACAATAGTTAAATTAATATTTTATTATGGTCATTAAAAAGGTTAAGAGAAATTTCAAAGGAATTACATGAAGGTAGACGTTGATTCATTTCAGATCCGATTTCGAGAGCATCATAATCCGCGACAACTATTACCAAGGTGTCGATCCCGGGCGAGATTAATGACGGCAGCTCCGGCTTTCCCCGGTAACACTCACATATACGGGAAGTAAACACTGGAATGACCCATTTATTTCTTACCTTAATTTATTACGTGTGGATGAGATGGAATATAAATTAATCATCATTTTTAATGATGATTTTCTCCTTATTATTCTGCTATTAGCAGGTTTTGTCTGTCCTTACACTGGCCATCGCTTAAGAGCGGAATTTTCTACAATATCTGGTTAGTTACATTGCCCCTAGATCAGATACATTCAATATTATTAGAATATTTCACTGCAATGATTTGAGTTCATCATTTCTACATCAGAGGACGAGGAAGGTGATTACTGCTAGATGTCTTCTATACTGCCTATTGGTTCTCATCTACCTAGCCTTTTCCCAATTATATTAGAGATCGGCTTCCAAGCTAACCGAAGGCAGCTGATACCAGTATTTTAAATGGTGCGGCTGCTTATCTAACCTCCACAACTCAATTACCGGGTGATGCGGTACCCCACGGTAAGACTGGTTGTCAGACTTTCGGGCTTCTGGCGACCCGTAACAACTGTCAAAGATCCAAGAATGACAGCCGGGACTAACAGCTTAACGTGCTTTCCGAGGCATGGTGGAATCTCGGTATGTAAAGGTCACCCATCCACGGGCCAACCCCCACAAGCGTTGCTTCACCCGATGGATCGATTCGCGTGGCTTGTTATTACTTAGCCAAGAGCTCCTCTATACTATCTATTTATTCTAATTTTCTTATTTGAAACCAAAGTACATACATAGAAGAAAAAGAAAAGTGAAACTACTTGAGAAAATTTTAAGTTGAACTCGAACTTTCCAGTCAAATTGAAGGAAAGAATTCAAGTTAAATGAAAGTGACCTGCTATTTTATTCATTAAGCCACATGTTCAGCGATTACCGATAATGATGTTAATAAAATACTTTATGGACGTTCATTATAGAGAAAGCTCTCGAAGCCAAGAAAACTTAAAGCAATTTACAGCACTCAAGTTGGCTCGCGAACGATGTATAGTGTGACATCAAAGCTGCACGAAGTTAACGAAACGTAACTAATGCACTACCATGACTAAACAAAGGCTAGTGCATTACGTAATGTATAAACTGTATTGAAAATGACATTTATCATCATCATCATCACAATCGACGTAAGCCAGGGTATCCTTTATTTTCACATATGACGCATTCCGCTGGGGAGTGGGTCTCGTGGTAAGTGGACGCAGCTTTACCTACTAAAACCCGGCGAGTGCCACTAATGCCGCATTTGGTGAGGTGCCTCGGATCTACAGAGCGGTTTTCCCGCACCACAGAACAACCACTCCCAACATCTGGACAGTAAGATGAGGTGAGGTTCCCATCCTCACCCCTTGCCGCCCTGCTCTATATAAGAGGGGTACAAAGAGCCACCTTGGCTCAATTCGCTTCGCCTAAGGTGTTGGGGTCACCCTGGGCTACTACGATACGCTGACACATTTAGGTAGTGACCTTTAAATCTCAACAGCCATGAAGGATTCCTCGATTCCTTTCACGGCCGAGTAAGCGCTGCTTTATTCTCATAGTAGACGTCATGAGGAATTTAAAAATTCTTTTTGAATTTTATAAACCTGGTTTACTTAGTTGTATGTTTTCCTTCACCGGAAGGGAGGACGGCAGACGATGTTTCAGTAATAGGTAGATTCGGCCTCTTATGCTAGAGGTTCCGAGTTCGATCCTGAATAGAAAAAAACCCATCTCATGGCACATCCCCCGTTTTTTCTAAATATCTAAGCGCGACCTAAACACAAGACCTTCGTTTGCTCACCGGTGAAGTAAAATATCGTGAGAAAACCTGCATGCCTGATGAGATTGAAAGTCTTTGAAGGTATGTGAAGTTCACCAATCCGCACTGGGCCAGCGCATCTGTGCACTATGGCCCATTACCCTCCTCGCCTGATTACAAGGAGGAGACCCGTGCCCAGCAGTGGGACATAACGGGTTGATACTTTTTTACTGTCTAACACCGATACAGGTATTCAGAATTGTGGTGCTGATCCACCAATCATGATCACGTTATAGACGCGCACGTATCCCTTCCATCAATAAATACACTATAATATACTAGTGGAAATAAGAATAAATGTATTTAGTAATATCAAACGAGGCGGAAATAATGAAGGTATGTAAAGTGATACTCATAACGTAAAATATTGTGAGATTTATAAAGTTTTGTGGCGTCTTAGATTTTATCGGAAAGGAATTTTAGGGGGAGCGGAGATAAGATCCGATTTCAGTTTTATGTGAAAATATGTTTTTTATCTTTACTTTTAATAAAAATTCATCGCGTTGCGTGACCCAAATGGCGATGGCAAACCTTTAGCTGTTAAACGAATCAATCGCCAAATTCTACAATTCGTTATAATAAAACCTTTTTTGTTTTTCATTAAAATTTTATTTAATAAAATTTGGCGTTACTTTGCCAAAACGCATATTAAGAGATATTATTATCTTTGTTGGCAATAATTCTGCTAACGCAGTCTTAACAGCAATGTGCACATGATCGCACTCATGAATGATTGTACCTACATTAATAGAAAAATATTATGCACATTATAAGTTGTAAAAAAAAAAAGTAAAGTAAAGTCCTCATATGTCCCATATGAGGACTTTACTTTACTTTTTTTTTTACTTAGTTAACCTAAGCCCAGACTTCTCATTTAAGGATCCGAGTTGATATCTATAGTCAGTAGACCATTGTCACTTATAGACAAATAGAGCTAGCGGAAAAACGCAGTTAATATGTAAATATTTTAAGTATGAGGGAGAAAAAAAACTGCGTGAAATCAATTAAAGTCAATCCAAGTATTGAATTCAATTAATCGTCAATAAATTTCATTCATTTACAAGGTTTTAAGTTACACGTTTGTAGTAATCTTATAAGTATCTTAGTACTAAGTGTAATAAATATTTTAGTACATAATCTCACAATTTCACAACAATTATTTTACGATTTATCACAGTTCATTAACATAGAGACTTAACATAAATAATAATCGGTTTACAAAGGGTTTATGAAAAGGTTCTAATGGCTGTTTGGATGTTTTACAAGCTTCTGCGAATCATCGTAATTGTTTCACGAATAAAATATAAATTTTTCCTCGTTAAATATCTGAAGACGGAAAATGAGAAACATAATCCACAACTTTGTGAAGTGAGAATCAAAAGGAATTATAAAAAGAAAAATAAAGCTTTTGAATAAGAATGACAAACGATGGTATTTTAGTCGACGAATGAAAAAAATGATAAAATGGAGTCTAAATAGAATCGTTGTATTTACTCAATTTACTTGGTGGACTGCATTAAATAAAAGACAGAAAACTTTACACATCAGGACACAAGTATTATTTTTGTGAATTCAGATCTAAAGTACTCGAAAGTTATACATTTACGAGGTGTCATTCGATGCGAATATACCTATTATGTATCTAGAAATTCGTTGAAAAAGGTGAATTCACACTAAAAATATTGCGAAAAATATTGTTTTAAAAACATTGACCGAATGGTAGGCACGAGCGAGCCGTGTCACCTGTTTTTGGTTTCATTTCAGCATCTAAATTCTAA
Organism: Lycaena phlaeas; assembly: GCA_905333005.2. Lineage (NCBI taxonomy): Eukaryota > Metazoa > Arthropoda > Insecta > Lepidoptera > Lycaenidae > Lycaena > Lycaena phlaeas. The sequence continues at coordinate 13,817,762 of HG995174.1, read as the reverse complement.
TGAAACTAATAAAATATAAAGCTGAAGAGTTTGTTTGTTTGAAAGCGCTAATCTCAGGTGGTATAATTTCTCGTTTCTTTTCAATTTATTTGAATAGTAGTGTTGCACATTTTTACAAATAATGTGGCACAGCGCATCCCTCCCACCCCATCGTTATCTATTCGCCCTGTATCTGTATCGCCGTAATTTTACCTGTCTTTTAATGAATTATATTATGTGCTACAGTATCCAAGTTTATGTGAGAACAAAGCATTACTGTTTCCTAAACAAATAGATACTTACAAGAGCTATCATTCTTTCACAGCCTGTTAGCTATCAGACTTTATGGTGCTTGTGCAGTAAACACATTTGTCAGAGTAAGTTGAGTGCTTACATGCGCATTAAGTGTTTATGTTGCGATATATTTTACATATTTGAAGCTACTTTATCTCTTGTTTACATAATTTTTTTGTCGTAAATGGAACTAAAATTATAATGGTACTGTAAATTATTATAAAAAATAATTGCTAGTATTTTATGCAATTTGCCGGGAACTGAAAGAGAATGCTATCATTATCATCATCAACCTTTACCCGTCCACTTTTGAACATAGACCTCCCTTAATGAACATGAAAAATGAATAAAATATTAATAAATTTTATGTGGCCAGATGAAGAAAAAAAATCGTTATAAAATATTATTATATCTTTTCAGCGTCTACAAATTTCGACGTTTATTTTCCCCTAAGCAGACAGACTAACAACAATAGTATCAGTTATAATTAGTATTTTAGTTGAAATTGAAAAATTATACTTTAAAATTAAACTATTCGTATCCTTACTAATTTAATAAATAAGAATGTGCACTTCTTGTGGCTGTAACTCATTGAGGGATGTAGTCATTATATCCACGCTGAGCAGGCGGTCCTTATTGGATGCAAGTGGCAAGGGATCGGTCGTCTTGACATTCATTGTAGAAGGCCTATGTTCATCAGTGGACAATAAAAGCTAATAATGACGATGATGGCGTTGAATATGAGTTTGTTTGCTTGTAACTCTTTCACGTGTAAACTACGTACCGATTTTGAAACTTGATTTTATTGATTATGAAATTTTGTACACGTATTATCCTGAAAAGTAAAAGTATATAGGGATTTTTTAAAACTATATCGTAAATTATACCAAATAAAAACTAAAATTAATTATGTACAAAAGTATTACAAATAAATGTTTTTTTTAATATGATTATTCGTAAAAAAAAAAAATATGAATCAATTAGGTTCTACTAAGCGTTCTGTCATTTCAGAACTGTATGAAATAATTTTGAATTCCGTTCAATGCCCACCCTTGTGCACTAATTAACCACCATAGTGGTTAATTATGAAACTGGTGATGTGTAACATGTAGTGGAATTAATTTCATTTAATTAGGGTAACAAGCCCATGAGCGCGTTAATTAGGATTTAGGTTATGTGGTCCCAAAGCCGATGAGGTCAATAATGTCCTGGAATTCAGCGTTCGAGTGATGATAAGTTGGGGTTTCATCATCATAATCATCATCAGCCTTTATCCGCCCACTGCTGAATATACGCCTCCCTCAATAAACAGTTCCAGTACTTGCATAATATGAGTCTGCGCTTCAGAATCCTCCATTGCTACATCTGGCCTTTAGTTATATATGGTTGTGAGGCATGGACCATAAAAACAAATAACTGAAGGCTTTCGAAATGTGGTCCTACCAAAGAGTAAGCTGGATCCAAAATGTCAGAAATGACGTCATAGTTGGACACATGCTCGTCAGAAGTTAATATAGTTTTGTATGAAGTATTTCATATATCCATCGTATAAGCCAAACATGCAATAAGTATACAATGCCGTAAATTTCAAGTCAAAATGTACATTTAAAGATACCCCAATTTTTGGCTTTAAAACTTATCTGAAGTAGCATTGCCATTTTGTTTGGTCTCTTTCAGTCTCTGGTGGCCAATATATCACTATTACTTTGCATAGTTTGGAGCGAGTTTTTGCATCTCCGCAGAAAATGTATTGAGACAGAAATGTATGGACTTCTACTGCTGAGTATTCGGTCTCATGGAAACTCGCTTATCGACTAAGGCTGAAAATAAGTTGGTAATACATAATTTGCATCGAATAGGTTTTCATTTCGGATCGACGATGGTCCAGTGGTGCATGGACTCTGCCTCTTATGCAAGAGATTCCGGGTTCGATCCTGAAGTGAGTGTCTTGAGATGGGTTTTTCTAAATTTCTAAGTGCACCCCAAACACGAGAAGATCGCTCGCTCACCGGTGAAGGAAAACATCATGGGGCAACCTGTATGCCTGATGAGATTAAGTCTTTGAAGGTTTGTGACGTTCACCAACCCGCATAGGGCAGCACCACTGAACTTTATCCTGATCGCCTGATTTCGAGGACAAGATCCGTGCTTAACTTTTTAAGTTTTTTTTATTTCAAAATAAAATAGTTTATTATTAAATCTTATTAAAAGTCGAGAACATTCTATAAAAGAAAGAATTGAATATAAAGTAAAGTATTTGTTTAAAGATTATTACACAGAAGCTGGTCGTAATCGTATCGAACTAAATGATTTAAATAACAGTCTTATTGCTGAAAAAACTACGAACTTAATTAGATTAATATATACTTCGCGCTTAGGACTGGGATACAGTTGATTAACAGGAATGTAGTGATCTACTAAGTGAATATTTACCCATGAAAATGCACCAGTTTCAGAAAGCCAGATTCAACAGTAACGAAGGAGGTTTGCTCACTCGAATGGAGATCAGACGCCTGAGGCAGCATTACCTAACATATACAACTAGATCGTTTGCATTAATTTCGCTCACTTGATTTATCGTTGACTTTGATTGAATTATTTTCATTGATTAAAGCTAGACCATTACTAATCTCAAGTGTGTTTTAATACCTTGTGTGACAAGTTGATGTTAACTAAACACAGTATTAAAAAAACTTCAATATTTTGTGACAACCATTATGTATAGTAAAATGGTTGTCATAAAATTTTGAAAAATGTTTACTAATAAGGCCAGGGTTGCTGCTAAAGTATTCGAAGCGTCGTGCATCTAAAAATGTTATTGAACCTCGATGAAAATGACGAAATTTAGAAAAAACCTATTTCAAGACACCACAAGAGGAGTTAGGATCGAACCCAAATCCTCTCGCTCAAGAAGCCGAGCCCATACCCTGGACCATCGTCGCTCACCAGGCATGTCTCACGACATCTTCTTCAGCAGCAAATGGGCGGCCCGTCCATGATAAAGCGCAAGGAACATTTAGAAAAAAAACTATTACTGCTCAAATGCGTACATACATATTTTATTTACAATTTTCCCTTACGCATTTGTGATACGTGTATTTTGCCTAAATAGGAATCCCAAATAGCGCGGAAACGAGCTATTTTACGTTTTTGCTTACGGTCGCAAAAAATGAGTTTTTCGGGTTTTTTTTCATAGCAACAAATTTTACCGTAACAAATAAGCGAAGCTACATTTATTCATGAGCCGCACCTGACTTCAATTTACCGTCTTTACTCACAAACTTTACTTACGGATGGTAAATTCTTGGTGAAGTCGGAAAATTCGGGGAAAACATCATGCTTTATTTGAATGGTTTGACATTTTGCTAAGTCTTGTTACTTTGAATCGTTTACCATATTTCTTATTTATTATAAGTTAAGTGTTTAATAGGCGGTAAGGCCTTTGTATTTTTTTGTAAATTTTGAAAACATTTATTTTGGTTTTCACTCTCAATTATTAATGCTCTACAATCAATGATAATAATAATATCTATAGACGCTTTTACACCACGTCAATCTGGTCCCTTGTGTCACGGGTATCAGATAACGGAAATACTTATATATAATATTTTTTAAATTAATACTTATATTTAAGATTTTTATCAAAATACACATCCATGACCCAGGAACACAGAAACTTTTTGTTCCTTTACGGTATTCGAACCTGCTACCTTCGGCTTGAGCGCCAACGCGCTAACCATAGAACCATGAGGACCGTCATTTTGAAGTATCTTCGTTTGAAAGATAAATCCTTGGGTTGACATGACATGTCCGTATTGATTATAATTATTATATAGCCTACATCACTGTGTTAATATACCATTGTATCGGTGAAAACATTTTGGAAATCGGTTCACTAGTTTTTGAGCACATTATTGTTGCGAGCACGTAGCTTGGTAAGGCCTCATCGTATGGGGTAAGTTCGGGCATCGATTTCATCAACCGCTTATATCCAAATTAATATTGAAATTGAAGATAAAATAGTGTCGATATTTTCGATTCGATATTATTTGTAAGGTGGAATTTTCAATGCAATTATAATCAGCTTAAATATATATTGATTCACGCTTAAATATGGCGGTGTTGTTTGACCAACTGTGAATAAAGGTGTGCGTTGAAATAACACGCATGTATGAATATCAGCCCGATACATATATTTTTGTATAAATTGAATAGTGTGGTGTATATAATGTATGTGGCAAGGGATCGATCGTCTTGGCGTTCATTGAAGGAGGCCTTTGTTCAACATTGTACGGATAAAAACTTATGTTGATGACGGAAACATTGTAGAGTGTTAACAAAACAAACTTATACAATGTAATCATGTCACATAAAATGTCAATAACAATTAGGTTATTATTAAAAAAAAAGAAGCTTGTAATGATTGTAGTTAAAAAACGAGGAAAAACCTAAAAACCTTAAATTTAACTGAAATGTAATGTACAGTAATACTGTCCGTCGTTAGACTAGAGCTGTTTCCGAGGCTAATAGTAATTAAACTGAAATACGGCGTTTTCAACTCTTCGTTAGCATTCAGGATACAGCTTGTTTTCTGAATGCTAACGAAGACTTGGAACAAGCCTGAGAAAGCACTGCACAAGAAAATTCAGATGGTAACTAATTTTAGCATTATCAGAAAATATATGGTATTGAATATTTAACTATGGAAGCGTATTACAATATTTTTCATTTTAAAATAATAAAAAGTTGTATTAAAAAAAAAACAATTTATTTAATATATTATAAAAATAATATTTAATCCTTTTATTTTATGGATATTGAAGCATTTATTGACACGCCTTGGCATCAAAATCCATTTAAATGCCGTGACTAAAAATGCCTTGTCGCAAATATTGAAATACACCGAAGCAGATATTTTCAAAAAATATAAAGATTAACTAAGAGAACTAATTTTATGAAATAAGCCTATAAAACGCAATACTTATAAATATTATGATGATAGAGTATATTATTAATATTAATTTTAATTATCTCGCATGGAAATTAAAATAATCACGTGGTCATTAGGCTTGCCATTGACAAAAATAATTAATCAATGTTTATGAGCCGTATAAACATTTGCCGTATAATCAACTCGAAGAACTATTAATTTTGGAAGCATTATTTACCAAGACACGCCCCGCACTTACTGAATATGTACAAAATCACTAGATTTATGATACTACAGAACTTCCAGCTTTTGACTGATCACCATGAAAATGTGTATATTTTTTCATTATGGAATATATACGATATTTTCGTTTAAGTTGGTACGACATGCTACAGTATTATAGTATTTATGCACGGTGGATAAAAGCTTAAAATCAAGATAACGCTTGATTTTAAGCTTTTATTTTTATCGGGACGACTGCTATTCAGACCTCATAATGCGGTCGACTCAAGGGAGTGGTGACAAGGGGGTAGACACTTAGTGAGCCTCCAATAACGCTTCTGTGCTCTTGTCGTTTTCAGGACTGCTGCGGCCGGGTAGTCCCTCTTACGAGAAGTAGTATAGCCTTATTGGGCCAGCCTGACGCTAAGGATTCTGTTGCCAGCAGATCTGGAACCTTCAAGTAGTTGTAATCGTAGTGGTGAAAGCTCCACGTAGGCCACGTAAGCTTAGGGACCAATCCAAGGATCCTGACTACATGAGTTGGAATTTCCTTGCGTTTAAAAAAAAGGAAGAAGTATGCCACTCAGTCGATCCATGACATTTGAAGACGCGTATTCGAAACATTGGATCTAAAAATTATAATAAATGTTCTTGAAATACGTAAGAAGTTTATTTTTAAGAAATGTTTATTTTTTTTCTCCGAATTCGTGAGAATTTGTGTCATTAGAAGACCATAAAATGTATTCTTTAAAACAAAAAAAAATCACTTTCAGACATGTCAAAAAAATGTAAAATTTAATAACAAAACTCTCTTCTTTTTTATAATTCCAAGCATTCGGCTATATTTTACTCCTATATACTGTGTAGCCAGTAATGTTCATAGCAATAGTATAATATTACTGAAACAGAGGCCATAGGTCGCCCAGGTATACATGTTCATTAAACCTAAACCTCAAGAGTAAATTATGTTGGGGTCACAATCTACGCTGTAATAGCTTTTGTGCTCTGAGGCCAACATGTTACATAATACCTTATGTGTTTATTCATCAACATGTTAATTTTGCCTATGTATGTGGCTTCCAATCTGAAATTTTGTATGGATGTTTGTTTCTTTTAATATATTTGATGTTTACTTTAGTGATTTTAATGATATTTTCTTACTTATAAAATTCTCGTGTTACGGTGTATGTTATTGAACTTTTCTGAAACGGCTAAACCGATTTTGATTAAATTTTGTGTGCTTATCAGGTAGGTCTGAGAATCGGACAACATCTATTTTTCATCCCCCTAAATGTTTTTTTTTTGGCAGATCGAAGTCTGTCGGGGCAGCTAGTTATAATATATAGCTTCTAAATCAGTCTGACACAGGCGTTTGTTATTTTTAAATAAAAATTTGCATTGGATATTTATCCCCTAATCTCACAGGAATAGGAAACACGCGGACGGAACTACGAAAGTTATATTTAGTTCAGCGCTTTAAATGCGCTTAATAGAGCAACAGCTGATAACAAGTGATCTACGGTATGATTGAGCATACCATCTCGCACGATCGCAGATCCCTCGTTAGGGATTTCACCTATATATTGTTTATAATATTACTATAGATAGCTAATGTTTACTTATTAAAGGTTTTGATGGAAGGAATCTCTGATAGAGATAAGTACCAAAGTTAACAATGTATCCGATACAAATGTTTTATACATTTGTAAAATAAAGAATAAATAAATAAGGTTACAGCATGCCAATGAGTCCTGTTTTCTAGCATGATGATGACATCATCGTCATCATCATCATCATCATCATCATCACCTACTACCACGTAATTGAGATGAAACCAACTCATTACATTCAACCTAGCTCTTAAGAGTTTGTAGTTTTGTAGTTGCAACTAAATAAATAAAATCATCATCATTATCTGTATCATCATTATCATCTTTATTATCATCATCATCATCATCCTTTATTTTAATACAAAATAGGAATATAATCTGTAAATACAAAGCGAACACAAAAACCTGAATGCTATTTATTGTACGAGCAATAACTCACTACCCACGGGGAATACCGGCCTACACTAGATAAATAGCTACGGGAATCCCTTGAACACTCTCATGTTAAAACGAATGTAACAAGTTCATAGCTTTGAAGGGTTAACCTTAAGGGAAATATAAGAAAAGTTATCAATTATCATCATTATTCCTAACATCAACTGGTATTTCTTCAGTTTTGGAATGTACAGGTACCTTAAACGAGCTTATAGACGACTCTATTTTCTATTTGGCGCATTACCAAATTTGTATATCCTATCTCTATCTATCTATTTTCGGTGGAGTATGCGCCACTTATTTCTCTTCTCCACCAATACCTTCACCTCCACATACGACACTACTTGTAGCTTTTTCTTAATTTGTTCCATATCAGTTCTCCTCGGTCTACCTCTTTCTTTCTTTTTCTCAATCCTTTTTTCTATGATATTCTTCTAAAACGAGTCACATCGTATCCTGTACGTATCTAAAAAAAGACTTTTTAGAAGAATGTTTTATATATTTGAGAAAATAGTAATAAAAAGTAAATCCGCGGTAAAGGTTATTATTATATACAAGATGTACTGCCAATCACGATGGAAAGCCAATAGTAAATTTGAGACTATGTAAATAGTCTGCCTCCATACTTCGATATTGGTATCAGTGTTTATTCAGTCCCTCCTTTACAGGGTATTAGACTTGACGAAGTTAGGTCTCGAATTTAATTTAAGCTATGCTGAAATGATGTACAATATAATATTTATGCATAAATAGGGAAGGCTAAATTAGTAAACTGTACTAGGATTAAGTTTCATTTTCATATAAAAGCGAATTTTTTACTACGGGATGAACGGAGGTCGAGATATACATGGGGAGAATGGAACGAGTTCCCATGGGAGATCGAGATTAGAAAACTCTTATTACGTTTCCTTAAACTTATTTATTTAAAGAGTATCATTAAACTCTTTTTTTATAACGTTATCGTAGTATTTATAAATTTTTACTATATTGACATTTCAGATACTTTATAACAATGTATTCAAACTATAGAGTTTGCTAAACTTAACATTTAAATGTACATAGGCACATGCTATGCACTTTTCAAATGTTTTAAATAAAATATTGTTTTAAAAAATGAACAAGGCCATTTTTTTGCGTTTTTAGTGTTGCATTAAACAAGAAATATGTTATTTCCGAACCTTATTTCTTTCTCTATAAGCCCATGAGTAGGACTCTCGACAGATTGAAAAACACTTCTTTAAAATACAAAAACAGAAGGTAAAGAAAGTGCGTAATGCGTATTCATGTATTTAAAACCAAGTCATACCAGGCCTTAGCATTTGTAAATATTTTAGTTTTTGACATTATTAGAATAAGCTAATTATAATTTCCATCCTTAAACTGGCTACGATGATATATTAAAATATGCTGACAGCTAATCTAAGCTCGCTAGCTAGTTACAGTAAAGAATAAAATCAGGATTATTTTTTCAGAATTTTTGAGATGACAGATATTAAAAAAGGAGGAGCTCGTGGCACAGTGGTAACAGCCACCCGGATCGATCCACCAGGTTAAGCAACGCTTGCCGAGGTTGGTCCGTGGATGGGTGACCATCTTTACATACCGAGACTCTTCCGTGCCTCGGAAAGCACGTTAAGCCGTTGGTCCCGGCTGTCATTCGTGGATCTTTGACAGTCGTTACGGGTCGTCAGAATCCTGAGAATCTGACAACAAGTCTAAACGCGGGGTACCGTATCACCCAGTTACTGGGTTGTGGAGGTCCGACAGCAGTCGCTCCATGTAAAATACTGGTATTCAGCTAAATCCGGTTAGACTGGAAGCCGACCCCAATATATAGTTGGGAAAAGGCTAGGCAGATGATGATGAGATATTTAAAAAGAATATCGACCCTTATATCATGTCCCATTGCTGGGTACGGGTCTCGTCTCGATAGATTTCGAGGAGGGTGTTGAGCTATAGTTCACGGATGCGATAGCACAATACAGGTGTGGAACTTTGTTGGTGAACTTTTAGTGAGCGAGTGTTAGTGTCTTGTTTAGGTGCATTAAAAAAACCATTTCAAGGCATCACAGGAAGTCAGGTTCGAAGCTGGACCTCTGGACGGCCTGGAATAGAAGGACGTCGTCGCTCATTTGTCGCACAATTGCAAAAATCTAAATAATAGACAAATATTTTTAAATGTAACAAATTTTCTAAGTAAATCAAAACCAACCAATAAACTTCCTATTGTCTGAATAAATTATGAATTCGGTTAAATTCAAACGATGGTAATGTAATCAAAATTGTACCGACAAATTTTATTGTTCAATGAATTTTATTAATTTATACGAAATAATTAACCGAATACTTATTCAATAAATTCGGAAGCTGTTATCATAATCGGTGTAACAGTTCTTACTTGAGGCAAAATTTAGCGACTATTTATCATCATCAGCTTGAAGTAATTTAACCGAGTAACGAGTCCCTAAATCCATTTTGATAAATCATTTTTACCAACCTGTTTCAACGGAAAAGTATCCGAATCGATTTACCCTGTTAAGGACTACGGTATCGCAGTAAGACTTTGCGGTCAAACTTAATGACTGTCGCCCTTTGACGTATAGTATAAATGGTCTGAAATGCGCTAAAAAGAACTTTTAGGGATCCTAATATTTTTCTCATGTAATAATGGTTCTTTCATTATTAAGAATTTCATCGCAGTTAATATTTTTTTACCTTCCAGAATAGTATGATAAATGGTAGTGATATGCCTATCAATTGAGTTGAGAGTTCATTGAGGGAGGCCTATGTTCAGCAGTGGACAGGTAAAGGCTGATGATGATGATGATGATGATGATGATGCCTATCAATTAGATAGTCTATTCATCTGGTCGCCCCTCCTTTTATAAAAAAAATACCTACAGCAACTAATAAGGCCATGAAATGGTTAAATCTTCAAACATTAAGATGATAGGCGATGATCAGGAACTCACGATCGTATCTATTATTTACGATTGTTGAACGGTGGACCGACGATCTGTTACTGGTCCCGGAAAGTCGCTGGATGGGGATAGCGCAGGACCGATCGTTGTGGAGATCCTTGGGTCTATGCCCAGCAGTAAGCGTCGTTTAGCTGACATAAGAACACGATTTAACTAACATAGACAAATATACCTCATTATTTTTAATTCCTAAATAATTTTAAATAAGGAAAAATTTTTGCTACTAAGCTAAGCTAAGCTAACTAAGCTACTAAGAAGCTACAATTAAAATTAATTTTAATGATGTCACTTGAAGCCTCTAAATAATTAATCACCGCCTCTTTTCCTAATTGCATCACACTTGACTGTTACAAAGGAAATTATGGAAAATAATTAAGAAAGTCAAGTGAAGTAACCCTCGGCTTCATTTAAAGAAGACTTTTATATATGAGATCACTTCTTTTTCTTAAATTCTTAACGCTTCATAAGAAAAATTGCGACTTAAAAAATCGAGGTCAAACTTACTTAAAGTAGTAAATTATTTAAAGTATTCTTTTTTTTTAATAAAAAGTCTCCACGACTTTAGAGTAAGCTCTCCATAAAGACTCCAAATTATGCTCGAAATGTCGATACGAGGCCCCGCTATGACAAGCTACGCCATTAATGTGAAGTATTTTGTTCAAACGCTAACGAGCAGGTTAGAATGAACCAACAGCTGTAATCACGGTACAAAAGAATCTTAAAAAAATGTAAATTCATAGCAAATCAAATATAAATAAATATAAAATAAAAATTTTATAGGCTGACAAAAATGTAACTAAAGGCTAGTGTGTTTTTTATTTGTATGAGGTTAATATACTAGAAAAGATGTGTGTGTGTGTGATTCACAAACGATAGAAGTGAAACACACGTTAAATGTTCAAATACAAGCAAGTATTAAACAGTTTGCAATATACATACACACCGACATTTGCTCTCTCTCTTTTTTTGTATTTGTGTCTCTTACCTGCCGTTTTTTCCGTTGCATCCGGTTTAAAATCACAACGATTTTAAAGAAGTTTCACTTGAAAATGGAGATAAATCATCGCTTGCTTACTGGTAGAGTAAAACTCTGTGAGGAAACATGCACGCCTGATGAGATCTAAAGTGTTAAGGTGTTAAGGTGGTAAGGTGTTAAGGTTAAAGTTAAGGTGTCTGAAGTTTACCAATCCGCAATGGATCTGTGCGGCGCTTCAGTGAACTATGGCCCATTACCCTCCTCGCCTGATTTCGAGGAGGAGACCCAGCAGTACGACATCTTAATATATATAAATCTCGTGTCACAATGTTTGTCCTCAATGGACTCCTAAACCACTTAACCGATTTTAATGTTTTTTCTTTTAAAATGTGTGCTTTTCTCCAACTTAAAAGATAGGATAGTTTATTTCTCAAATTTGAGATTGCAATTTTATTTATTGCAAATTAATTGTTTTGACAGAACGAAGTCTGTCGAGTCCGCTAGTAATATTATATAGGTTGATATTTTACTTTACTTTTTACTAAGATATTTTATTATGCTGCTCTAAACGTCATTTTAAAGTGGTCTTTTAAAATGCCGAACTCTGTAGCTATCGGGCCTGTTGGAAATTCCAAGATCAAATACGGTGCAACAGCTGTATACAGTATTAAAACAATTTGGATCGGGAAACCGCTTATTTTAGATTAAGATTAGTTCAATATTTTGGAATTGTCTGCAACTAGTAAAGATATTATTAGTTAGTTATTTATTAAGGTCCAAAACATAAAACGATAGGAGCATTGGGTCTAAATGAACTCCAGGGACTTGTTATAAATGGGCAATCAAGACCCGACCTTTAACCTAATGCAATGAAACTATTATGACCTGAATTAGAATGACCTTTGAGTATGATCTCTATATCTATATTGCAAACTAAAAAGGGAAAATATTTATTTCAGCGGTTTATGATAATTATACAAAAAACTTTTTAAGGTATTACCAATTCCGTTTTTCACTTATTTGGGCCTTGTGTGCTATAATAATGGGTCCCTACGGAAAGTCGCATTAATTTTTTCTGTCAAAGGTTGAAGGATTAATGGATCCTCCGTAAAATCCGGGGGCCTGGACGCTTGCCCCGCGCCGAATGGAAAAACTAGACCTAATTATTACCGTTTTTTTAGTATAAAAGCTTCATAATGATGATTACACTAAAACACACTTTCTTATTTCATATAATTCATCATTTCCAATAATATAGTCTCAGCTCTTATGAGTGACACATCTGGGCATAGACCGTCTTCACGAAATCAGACAAGATGTTGGGCCATGGTTTAGCAGTTTCTATCAGGCATCCAGGTTTCCTCACGCTGTTTTCCTTCACCAATGAGCGAGTGATGGTCGTATATATTCTGCGCTTAGAAATTAAATAAAAATCAAGGGGCAGAACCGTACCCGGACCCCGAGAGACCAAGCCCATGCAGCTATCGTCGCTCGCATTTTTTACATTTATCATCAGTGGGCGGATAAAGGCTGATGATGTTGATGATGCATCATTATCAGCCTTTATCCTTCCACTGCTGAACATAGACTTCGTTCGATAAACGCCAAGACAACCGATCCCTGGTCACTTAATTTTTTTTTACCTTAATGTTTTTTAAGTGCGGATAATTGCCAAATAATGTCACGCTCAAAAACACTTCCGATCCATTCCCTAATGGATTCTGCTGAAACATCTCTATATAAAAAAGCTTAACATCCCCACTTGGATATATTGGGATTTAAGACAAGGAAAACGCTCATCCCAGAAATTGGATGACAATTATTTGCTGAACAGATCCAAAATTCAATGAATTTTGGTAATTGTTTTTCTTAGTAAAGCGACTCTTATCCTACGAGCTCTTCATTCTTAGTATTTCTTCGAGATTTGATAAAGCATAATGGCTATGTAATTTTTATAGAAACTTACAACCAAAAAAAGGATATTAGGCAGTCCCGATATGGTGGACTAGCGTTGATTTTTAGTACTTCAGTACTAAAACTCTTCAATAACTTCACAGTTAACATAAAATTTTCTATTATAATGAAACAACTTTTACGGATTTTATCGCGGTTTATTTAGTTTTTTACAAGCCCGACGTTTTGTAAAAAACTAAATAAACCGTGATAAAATCCGTAAAAGTTGTTTCATTATAATGAGTGAAATTCGCGTAAACATAAGAAAACAATAATATTTTCTATTCGATTTTAGACGCAATAGAACACTATACTGATAAATAATTGGCAATTCTAGCTCGTGGGGAAGCTGGCTACTAATTTGCACTATTCGAATGACGTGCGTATTCAGCTGAATTACTCGAATTCTAAATGTAAATGACAACCTGACACGATAACACGATTCAAACTCACAGTTGCCTGTTTAAATTCACTTAACACGTAGTTACATAAATCTATGTATGATTTAGCTGTGACTTGCTTGAATTTTCGTTAAAAAAAATGACATGTAGGTACTTGTTTATATGAGTACTACTTATTTATATGAGTAAACAATAAGAGAGAGAAAGACAGAGTCAATATTACATGTCTCACTCAGTGTCGCAAATGCCATTGCCCTCGTACCAATAGAGGCATTTAATATCTTAATTAGATTAGGTAATTATTGGTCGATTCTTTCTTCATGTACAGGGTTTTAAAATGTCCAACGAACATCTTACTAATATTAGAAGCGCTAAAGTTTGTAAGTATGGATGTTTCTTACAACTACTTTCATACAAAAACTACTGAATGGATTTTAACGAAACTGTACACTAATACAGCTTATATATCAGAATAACACATAGGGTATAATTTATCTCTGTACTCCAACGGGAATGGGAAGTACACGGGTAAAACCGCGGGGCGCTACTAATGAAATATAAAAATGGGACATCAAAATTTACGTGAACTTAAGTAATTATTTCGGGAGTCTGCAAAGCAATACGGTCAACGGAAAATGTCTTGGGAGTATCAAAAATATACATTAAAATTAGCTTGGAAAATTTAAGACGTGCAGTAATTTTCTACTAACTAATCGATCCAGGTAGACATGAAATGCGATCGTAGTACAAATTAATACTACTCAATACCCCACTTTTCGTTAGAAAAGACGTGACGTCTTGTGGTCCTTGGATCTCATCTAGAAGCTTTACAATCAAAAGGCTAATAAACGAAAAGGGGATAAATTGTAAAAGCAGATTGGGGCTAAGTCCATAGAGCTAAATAAACAAGGCTAAACCCAGCGCGACTGGCTCCATTTTAAAATCATTCGCTCCGGAAACTTATGCATTATTCACAATCCAGCGTTACTTCGTCACTAGTTAACGATGGTTTCTAATATGCCAGTGCAGTTTAGTGACAGATCAAAAGATTACAGCTTCGAATCCTGCATTTTTTCTCAGACCTAGGAGAAAACTTTGTTGTATGTAGTGCTATGTTTGTGTATTACTATCATCACTACATATTATAAAACAAAGTCGCTTTCTCTGTCCCTGTATCTCTTTGTACGCTTAAATCTTTAAAACTACGCAACGGATTTTGATGTGGTTTTTTTTATGGATAAAACAATTCAAGAGGAAGGTTCTTGTATAAAATTTATTAAGTTTTTATATACATTGGCATATAACAAGAATTGTTGGACGTGTCGGAAAAAAAGGCCGCCTGGGAGTTTTCAACGAAAACGCTGCCTAAACCCTTTAAGATATAACAAAATAATGTAGCGTGGAATTGTGTATCTTAAATAGGTCTACAAAAAATTCCGCAATGGCTTATTTCTATCTCTTAGGGATATCATACCATATCCATTACATACTTTAAAAAATGGGCAACGCGATAATTTGAAAGTTATTTACACATACACGGTATGAATATGAAAATAAAAATATGAAAGCAATAATAGTATCCTAAATATGCCTTCTGAAAGTCTGCGAAGGGATATATATATATTTATGTTCAAGATAACATATTCACACAACTTATCCATTTTAACACAAAAGCTTAGTAACTATTAAAATAAAAAAAAGATCATCATAAGATCCATCATAAGATCCATGATAAATACGTAAATCTTTTTAATAAAGTTCACGCGGGCGGGCTAGTTAATTAAATAAATAAGATTTTATATACACAAACATTTAAACCTAAAATTTCAATTTTACTTATACAATTTTAATTTCTTTATTGCATTAAAATTATGCAAAAAATGACCAGTCGAAATTGTTTAAGCTCTACCAAGTTAAGCTATTAAAATGTGCTTGATGTCGGGATATTAATAAAATCCGCTAGCTTAAAGTCATGCGACATCTACATAACTTAATAAACCTAAACGACCGAGGCGGCTGAATTCGTGCTACTTAACATTTTAAGAGAAACCTCTTAAAAGTATATAAAGAAGTGCGCTTTTATATTATCTTGTTATTATTATTTTAGTTTTTTATATGTGAGTTTTATATCTGAAAATGAAAATCGCATTGCATATTAAAAATAGTACCTATTTTAATGAAATAAGTTTTACACAATTTTAAGATCACATTCCCGGCCCTACAACCATTTCAATGCGGGAGGACTGTAAGGTGTAGAACTAAGAAGTAAAAGAGGATTAAAAAGAAGATTATAAAACAAAAACCCCATTTTAACTTTTTACTTTTCACTTTTTAATTTGAAACTGATAGAATTCTGCAAAACGCAATACGGCTAGGTATTAACAAAAACAAATATGCTTAGACAGACATGAACCTTCTGTGTAGACAAAATCGTAGTGATGATGATCATTAAATATGTATACCAGCTTTATAAGAACGATGAGCTTGAGAAATATTCAGCATGTTTTTCTTAAATTTCCTTCAAACGTTGATTCAGTTTGCAACAAGTAAGAAGTTTTGTGTAATTTTAAGATAATTTCATCAAAGCATGTAATTTGTTGGAGTTGAGAATTCTCAACTCCAATTATAAAAGGAGTTCCTTAAACTTGTATACTAATGCATATAATAAAATGGTGACGATATTATAAACTTTTACAGATTTTATCGCGGTATATTGAAATTTTTACATGCCCTATATTTTGGAGATTTTAAAGAATGAAACTATGGTGAGAGGACAACTGACAGACATCCTAAACATACAAAGTTATATATTTCAAATTATATGACACCGAAAGGTCGGACATGTAAAAATCTTAAGCCGCAATAAAATCCGTAAAAGTTGTTTTATTATTCGAAGAAACATTATAAAACAACATGGCGATAATAGTTTACATGACTCAAAACTAGTAGAGTCTGAAGGATAAGAAACACACAACTTTACTAATGTACCTCTAATAATTATGATACATCATTTTAGTTGTAATAAACAAACCAGAAAGTAACATTGAACTAACAACAGCAATTAATGAAAACACGTGGGCGGCAATTACGAAGCAAATAATCACACCAGCTAAAGATAAGCTCTTTAATATGCCATTATAATATATAAAGCTGTAAATTAGCTGATAATAATTGCATTAATATTTGTGGCATCTATTATTTTACAATCATAAATAAAAATTTAAAAAGTATCAATCTATTTATGTCCCACCGCTAAGCACGGGTTTCCCCCTCAAAGGGGAGGAGGGAGCCATAGTTCACCGAACTTCAAAGACTTTCAATCTCATCAGGCAGGTTTCCTCACGATGTTTTCCTTCGCCGGTGAGCGAACGATGGTCTAGTGTTTAGGGTGCACTTAAAAATTTAGAAGAACCCATTTTAAGGCACTTGTATAGGATCGAACCCGGAACCTCTCTCACAATCGAGAATAGGTTAATAAAATCGTATTTAGTGGGAGGAATGCGCTTTCGGCTGCATAAGTAGCATCATCCTGAAGCAATTTTTTTTTGTTCAAGTGTTTCAATTTTTGTGAATAAAGCTTTTTTTCTATTGAGAAAGGGCGAATGAAACTGCGAAATACAATCGTATTTAATAGAAGGTGTATTATGTATACAAAGTAAAGTATATTCTTAAAAGGAGAAGCTACATAAGAAATTTTATTTGCAAATAATGAAAGCAAGTATTAAAGAGAGGCTCTTACTTACTCTACGCAGGTAATTCACATTCCAGACATAATGACTCCGGCATTCTTTCACGTCCATGTAAATGCTCTGTTAATTTCATTATCATCAATAATCACCTTATTAATTATTTAACGAATGCTCTACGTCGGGTTGGATTCGAGTCAGTTTTAAATCCAAGTTTGGAATGAATTACTGGCGTTAAGTGAATTATTGGCGTTACTGATGTAATCTACTAGTGGTTTGGATGCTCTATGCTGCATTATGTTCTTAAGCAACTTCGAGCACTTACATCAGATGGCACGTCTGCCAGTTGGCCTATCCAACTAAAATAAAAAGTCGACCCTGAATACCATCAGCTTTAAAAGAATAGTACCATTTTGTGCCAGGTATATGATATTTGGTCAACCCCATCTATAGTACCTTTTTTTTTTCTTTTACGCCGGGAAATGCACTGACGCCTTTGGTGAAGTGCCCCGGATCTACAAGCAACAGGGCACCTCGACGGCTAGCTATTCCCTCGGGGGACCGACGCCACCTCCACAGAGGGGTTGCACCGCACCACAGAACAACCCCTCCCACCGTCGGGACAGTACAATGAGGCGAGGTTCCTATCCTCGCCCCTTGCCCCCTCTTCTTATAAGAGGGGTACAAAGAGCCCCTTTGGCTCATTTAGCTTCGTCCAAGGTGTTGGGCTCACCCTAGGTTACTGAGCCCAACCGCCACGACAAGACTTGAACCATGGTGGGGATCTATAGTACCTGACTTACTAAGCCTTATTAAAATTAAGTTCCTCAATAAAGCTCTTTAAATAAGGATGGACCACATGAAAGCTAATTTTCTATTGTAATATATAAAATATGGACCAAAATTCGAATGAGTTCAAGTTTAATTTCTGGAAGTTTTGGTTTCGATGCCTCGTCGAAAGTTGTAAAAGTACAAGCAACGTCAGAACTGTGATTTGTGGTTGTTTGAACAACTACAAATTTGTGTGATTAGGGTGAAATGGAATCTGTTAATGGAAATGAATATGCTTCATGACCAACTTATTTCATCATCATCATCATCATCATTTTTCCGACCACTGCAAGTACTTTATGACGTATAACTTTGTTTGGTCTAGCCTTTAATATCGTCTAACCACTTTCTCTTCTGACGCAATATATATTGTCTTACTTTTTTAGCTTACATTATATTTAGTCTGGTATTGTCCTTATTGTTTTATTTTTCGCTTGTTGTACCTATAGCATGTTAACTGAATGTAATGTTTCCAAATAACATTTTTTTGCAATCATAATCATCATCATTGTCACTTTCATTATCATCTTTATTTTCGTCCACTGCATGAAATATGTCACCTTATGACAAGACGGTCTTTTTTCCGCCACTCCCATCCAACTAAGACGGCCACTGAACGGAGATCGTCGATTTCAAGTCAAAATTCAATTTCTCTAGCCTTCCCGACACTACTTAAATAACAATACTTCTAGTTTCTTTCCTAGTTATACAAAAAGTATTATTAGTGTCTGCACAAGAAACTATTCGGCAATTTTCGGCTATTAGCACGTGCCACGAAACTTAAAACCAAATGACTCATTAAACTAAAAGCCTTCGTGTGCTCACAATAACTACCAAATGCTTTTAATGTTATTTGTGCGGGTAATCACAAGTTTGGAGGCGCGCGTAGAATTCATCAAACCTCCCTTGACCAAAGAATAGAAATAAATCTTCTTAGGAATTAGTCAAAATCGCGTATAAAAAGGATAAGTTACTTAACTAGCCTTTATTGTGAAAAGAATTAAGCATTTAACCTTTGCGTTGGATTTAAAAAAAAAGAAAGAAATTAAATCTTCAATCAAATTAGAAACAATTTTTGTTGTTCATTAAAGTATCTTTATTAAAATTAAAATTAAATTTGTTTCATTATAATAAAATTAAAATTTATTAAAATTAAAATTTACTTTACTATTAGTTCAAAAGCTAATCTTTCCTGTAGAATCTATGAAACACATTCTCTGAAATTGAACATTAAATTCATCCAAATCAAAGTTTTTCCAACATTTATATGTAATTTTAAGTTTGCGAAATTCTAAGATATTTTATTTTATAAAATTATGTAACTATAAAGTTTTGAACAGACAGCACGAAGTTCGAAGCTCGTATTCCAAACATTTCAACAGAAGTTGCATGTGATCTTGTTAAAAGTTGTTCCTTTCAGTTTAAATAAAAATCGACGTACAAGTTTTAAACCTTGCGAACCAGTGAAAAGCAATATAATATTTCGAAAACAATTATTAAAAAATAATTATTCCCAGCGTTCAAATCTGATTTGATCAATATACGTCTTACAGTAGACAGCAGAGTGTAGCTACGGTTGCTATAAAGTATCCAAAACTTTGGGTGTGTAAAAAAACTAAAAAAGTTGCCACATGGATGTAGAGTTATTGAGAAAGTACACTATTTTGATATCATCGCAAATAGTCGTTAGTCGTCGGCGTAAAATATTCTTTAATTTTGATTTTCTTTTACAAAAAGTGATTCAAAAGTGCTGTGTGAGGCGCCAATACAGAATTTATATGGAGTCACACGAACCTTCCAGAACGTGCGCAGAAAATTTCAATAGAGGTTATTTGCTTTGTTAGGACCGTGTTGATTTTGTCACTGGTACGAAATTTTCGTGAAAATTATATCATTTTTTAAATTAAATAAACTTAGATTTTATGGAGGATAATTTTGTACTTAAGTTCTTTTAATTTCATTATAATATTTTTCAAGGATTGATTTCGGCGTTTTTAATGACTATGTTTTTAAATTGGGTTTTAAAGTAGTAAATGGGCCAAAGTTCTTTGAATCGTGCGCTTATTTCTAAAGGTATTTCTCATATTTCTTCGTTGATTAACCTTACTGTGTTTCGCAGATAATAGCAATACAGTATAAGCCTTGAACCTGTATACTAATTCTACTCTCGAAGAGAAGTGCAGAAGTGCCAGTGAAACAAAACACAAAAGTATTAATTTCCTAACATCCCTAAACCTTCAAAGCTTCTTTATATCCGCTTGTAGTACATAATATATTATGAAGTTAAATCATTTACTTTATAGTATCCTCTACCACATAAATGCCCTGTAAATACTTTTTTACAAATCAGTGTGTGGCTTTCGTCCATCAGCCGGGTGTTGATCGTGCCCCGAATCCAGGGTTCGTCAATAAATAATTGCACTTGTATACGATTACGTTTTACCGAGCAGAATATGTCAATAAAGTTGCAGGCACACTAACGTCAATCTGTCTTTATTCTGAATGTATTCTAAAGGAGGTGTTAGGTTAGACTCATTCTTCACTCACTCATAGATACATTTGACGTTTCATAGTAACAAATTGCGATTTGATAGTATTTTACGCGATTCTATATTTTCTTTTTGAAGTGATAACGTCTTATAATTCGATGGAGCCGGTTGTATTTACGAAAAAACATGACTCATGTGGCGTTACCTCGCTCCATTTAAGACTTGAAGTGCAAGCGAGAGCGCGGAACGAGCGACAAAGAGGCACAATCGACCCATCAGTATTTTCTTATGACCTTGTCACGTTCAACTATCCTCAGTAACCGGCTTTACAGATAACCGACTTTTTTCATATTTCGGGAATTTCGAACAGAAAGTTGAATAGTGATAATAATTGAAAAAAAGAACTTTTTTAGTAACGTGTACCTGAGGTATACATATTATGGCCGCATTTGTATGGAAAATCTAACGCATCCTTTGAAAGTTTATTTTATTTTTTGTTACATTGAAAATACGATACTAATTTAAAAAACGCGACTATAATTATTTAAATATAAAAAAGGTGCGGTTATATAATATTTTAAAAAATATTTTTTAAATTTATTAATAATTCAGCAATGACGTGGGCTAAAACAATCAACACTGATATAATTAAAAGTAGTGGTATTTATCTGTAACCTAAAATGTAACCTTTTTATATTTTTTATTTATTGATTACTATTCATATTTCCAATGAGGAACTAATATTTTCTATGCATTCTAAGAGAATTCTATGCATTCTAATGAAATAAGTTCAAGTAAAATATCCAGAAAAAGAGACAACAAAAATATGAGTCTCATCATTCAAAAAAATGAACAAGTAATTATCTTTGTTGTATTGTTACAAACGCGAAAAAACGGAAGTGACGGAAGGGGATGGAAGTGGTCTGCTTTTACAAAATGGCGTCGTTTCGTTATGACATAAAAGTGTTTTTTAAAAGTCGTAAATGATCCAAAGTACTGTCCTATAATTTATATAATTCAAGTAAGCATTGCAAATGGAGTGAAATACCGTTTCACAATTAAAACTATGATATTTAATGAAACAGGCCTTCGTTTAGCAACCGGTAAACGGTTGTTACAGTAAAAATGATTGATAATGATCATGATATAATAGAAAACATCATAAGCCAAATTTTAGAGCTAATTCAACGAAAATATAGTTTGAAGAAATAGTAAAACAAAAGTAAAGTTTACATACGCACGCATGTACTCACACATGTACCCATTCACCCATGCAAGCACACACGTGAGCGCGGACACTCACACCCACACGCACACGCATAGGCACTAGCACATTGTTGTTTACGAACTAAAAAGATAGACAATTTTTATGATGACTCAGTAATCTGGTAAATCTTAATAAGCCGAGACAAAATCGCAAAAAATATACAGAAATGTGCGAAAACAGAATATTTTAAAAATATTCTTAGTATCAAATACCTAAGCCGTGTATTAATTTGCGGGTTACCGCGTCCAATACCTATATACCAAGTTACTGCGCCTAATTGATATCGGGGTTGCCGCTCCTAATAGATACTGAGCTACTAGCGTAATAGATACCACGTGCAATATAATATGTATACGGGGTTGCCGCGTATAACACTTACTGGGTTGCCATGTGAGCCTTTTGCCATTTCTGGCGTCTCACATCTTACCTGTACAGGTTGGTTAGCTTTGTGTCGATTGTAATACTACTCGCTTCTTCATCTGTACTAATATTATAAAGAGGAAAACTTTGTTTGTTTGGTTGTAATGAATAGGCTCAAAAAGTACTGGACCTATTTCAAAAATTCTTAAACCGTTTGAAAGCTACATTGTCCATGAGTAACATAGGCTAAATTTTATTCAAAAAAAAAAATAGGGTTCCGTAAGATATTTGAGTTTTCCGGACACAAGGTGTAAAAAATCATCCAGAAAGTTTACTTATTTGGCGTACTAAGATTCCGTTGTAAATCTTAGTTAACACAAGCGAAGCTGCGGGCAGCACCTAGTTATTTATACAATCTTAGTCGTGAAGCTCATATTGAGTCTATACTGTTAAAATTTTGAAATTGTGTGCTAAATAAATAAAATTACTCAAAACAATAAAAAATATTCCACGTTATCTTCATAAGTATTATATAACAAAAGTAAATAAAGGCTAGATACATCAAAACTTTCGTGAAACTTTTAAGATAAGAATATTGTTGAAAAAAATATTAAAAAAATTTAGAGCCAAAGTTTTATAATTAAAACTTGTAATACATATTTTATGTTGCCGAGATTTGAGTTTGTGAAAAGAAATGCGATGAACACAGCCCATAGTTATTATACAAATTAAAAAGAAAGCATTCAAATTTTTGGCAGTGAGGTACCTTTTAGTGAGCAACAGACTCCCTCTAGGTCAACTGATAGAGTTACTACGAGATTTTATTATTTCTACTGATAGAGTTACTACGAGATTTTATTATTGATACATTGTTATCGAATTCAGTCGTGAGCAGTTAATATTATTAAAAGTACATAATATTATTATGACTGACTTACTTTAAATCTCAATGCTTGATCAAGATAAAATCATCCATTTAATATAGGAGTCCCTATCATCATCATTAGCCTTTATCCGTCCATTGCTGAACATAAGCCTCCCTCAATGTACGCCAAGACGACCGATCCCTTGCTACTCGCATCCAACATGAACCTGCCACTGCACGGAGATCGTCTTCCCATCTGGTCAATGGCCGACTAACACTTCGTCTACCTAAACGCGGCCTCCACTCTTGAAGGAGTCTCTATATATATGTTAAATACATGGTGTTAGTCGCATCAGCGCTGATGATCCCACCATCTAACAGTCCTGTTTAAACAGTAAGTACAGACGAATTATTAAATTTAACTACTGTCTACGTGCCACGTTAAAAGTATTACAGTTAATGCGGAAATCGATAGGTAGTAATTTTCATTTATGACCCATTAACTTTGTAAGTATGCTGGAATAGTTCTCCCTGACAATGTCTGTATGCAGCTTATTTAATATCTTTTTAGTGAAACTGAACTTTTTTATATATTACATCATAATACAAGCGAATATAAAAGGAAACATGGATTTCTGATAGCGCCGTTACAAATGAAATGCCTTAGCGAAATAAATTGTACCGCTCTGAGATAGATCCGATAAAAATAGCGTATTGGAATCTGCAGATTCATTTGGTCCTTAGATTATCGAGAAATATGCTTTCTTAGTTTATATTAAGTTTTTGCTTTGACTGGTATTAAGGACAGCTGTATGTAATGTATTTTTTAGATGTAGTTATAGCTGCAGAGTGTTTGATGGTATTGCGAAATCAGGCTTATGTATACTGTGATGACAGAACTCTTGATTGATTGTGACTAGGTGGAATCCAATCACGCTTAGTTTGGATTGTTAATTTGGCTTTGACTTGAAGTACATAGTATAAGTATTATAGTTTCAAAAATATGTTTCTTGATAATTCATTGGCAACTATTAATTATTTATTTATTATTTTAGGATATCAATAGGATGGCAATTGGTAAGCAAGCTTCGAGTTTAAACCAAAGATAACCTTAAGAGACATCTACTCAATACTTCGCGTATGAGTACAAAATCCATAATTGCAATGAAATTTATAATAGATGTGAGAGTATAATATGTATTTAAATGCTGTGAATTGTTATTTGTCATTAAACATTGTGATTATTTTGGCAGCCAAGCCAGCTAGCCAATAAGGGCTTATTGGCTAGCTGGCTTGGCTGCCAAAATAATCACTTTTAAATAATATAAGTAAGACGTATAAGTTACAATATTTTCGTTTATGATTTTTGTTAATGTAGAAGAATGTAGTAGAACCTAGAAGTATCTAAGTATGAAATTTTTTAGTTGTACATAATTAATAGGTATATTTTGAAGTCGGTTTTCGGTTTTTCATTTAGAATTTACTTTTGTATGTAACATACGATAGGGAATATGTTACATCTTTACGCATTCGTCCCGCTAAATATTAGAAGTAGCTTTGTGTATTAAAAGCTGTTTATTATTACTGGTAATAAGATCTACCATTTTAAAATAAGATACCAAAGGAATGACTTGACTAGGTCTAGAATAAGGTATTCGTTATGCTC
The DNA here is from genome assembly GCA_905333005.2 of Lycaena phlaeas. NCBI lineage: Eukaryota > Metazoa > Arthropoda > Insecta > Lepidoptera > Lycaenidae > Lycaena > Lycaena phlaeas. The sequence goes on along the minus strand of HG995174.1, from coordinate 13,792,817 downwards.
GAGTATGACCCTTGCCAGTTTGCCATTATAAAGTAACAACAAACAAATGTAATTCCTAAACTCAGATTTATAAATGAAGACAGATGGAGCATGCCGAATATCCGAGTGACGCTTCAAAGCGAATACAAATTCAAAAGCGCTGTCAAGTGCTTGACATAGCATCGTACTCTACGTCTATTAGATTGTGTTCGCTTTTGAATTTGTATTTGCTTTGGTGGCGTCACCCGTGTGTTCGACATGTTCCATCTGTCTTCATTTATAAATCTGTATTCCTAAATATCATTGTGAATATCTGGGATTAAAGTTTCGTCACAATTTTCAATCGATGTAATCCTCAGAGCGCGGATGAAAATGTTTCTTTTGTAACGGAAACCATTGTATCGTCCATACCCGAGAGTATTTTTGGAATAGTTTCATATACATTAGCATAAGTAAAATAGTTTAAATCTTGTCTTCGCTCTTGGGACTAATCTCTTTAGAACTTAATTTGAATTATATGCTATTAAAATTTTTGTGAGCGTATTATTTTAACAATGTTGTTTTAAAATTAATACGTCTATGATTGTTTTCGTTTCACTTTAAATTATTTACGGATTCAGTGTTCCCCGTGCAATGATTTTAAATTAATTAAAAAAGTATTTACTTCGAGCTGAAGCGTTTTATTCCTGATCTTTTATTTCGTTTGATTCAACTTCACTGCTAATTAAAAACGAACTACTGTGTTTCAGTAAATAATTAAAAAAGAACTTTCCGATACAATCCATAAACAAACGAATAAAATTATAACAAATATTTTTATCATCGGCATACAATATTAGAACAAATAAACGGCTTACGTGATGGTAAGTGTTCACCATTTGGTAGTACCATCTAGCATGCTGCATTGCAGCCGGATTTTGCAAGTATGACCGGGGTACCTCTCGCTCACATAATACCGATGAAAAGTGACAGGTTCGCTTCGTGGCGTCGATACTCGCCAAAAGGCTTTGACGGTTAGTTTGCCCCCATGTACTATAAAATTAAACATCGTAACCGTACTATCATTATCAGTAGACACCACCAAAAAAAGGAAAGAATTAGAAAAGTTACATAACACTCACTCTTAGTTTTGTTGTGTAAGGGAAATGCAACAAAGCAATTTATGTAGAAATAATGAGAAAACATTGGCTATCAAGGACGGTCGCATATAACTGCTTTTGAATTATTGTTAAAGCATATTATGTAGTTAGCAACGATAAAATTTGTAATCATATCAATTATTACACATATACACCGAAATTTGGCGAGGGAAAGAAGAGAATGGGAAAAACATGAGATCGAAATAGAACAAGGGAAAAAGGAGAATAGCAAAAAAAGGTGACATATGCACAGCAGTGGACAGTAACACAGATGATGATTAATGTAAGTATACACTTAACACTCATCAAGATAATTTTAATAATTTAGAAAAAGGTATAAATCTGTAAAGAAAGGCCTGAACCTTTTTATTAGGCCGTTAAATAAAATAGCTAAGAACATAACGTCAGTTATTATTTACGAGGGCATAAAGCGTCATAAAGCATTTTATCAGAGTCGATAAAAAAGCGGTGTCTAAAAGTTAAGTGTCTTTTCATAACCCGCCCAAAGCATGTTAATAATAACTTTTCTTTTTTATCTTTGTATGACATATACCTTATTAATTATAAACCAATAAAAGTATTAATTACAGCAATTTATATTTAATGTTTGACAAGCAGCGGACTGCGGTTTCACTCGTATACTTCCCACTCCCGTCGGATTACGGGGATAAATTTTAGCCTTTGTATTATTCTGATCTGTAAGCTGTGTTGAGCGAAAAATTTCATTGAAATCCATTAAGTAGTTTTTGCATATATCTATACATTTAAACAAATGTTCGCGTTTATAATATTAGTTGGATGTTAAAAAATCTTGAATTTTATGTATATTTGAAATTGACGTAAAAAAGTTGCTGGTTTGCAGAATATTTCTCTTGAAACGTGGAATCAATGATTATTACTGACAACTAATTTAATAATTTCCAAAATTACGACCCTCGTGGGCTAGGCGGTGCTAGTATTAGATATAACATCAACTACCTAGTGTTCACATATTATATCTAGCATGAAATTTGTTATTATTGTTAACAATTCCAAATTATATTTTAAAATAGCTTGCTTACATTTTACAGGTGCCAATATATCACTCGAAAGCTTGCAAAATAATTTAATTGAATATTATGCTGTATTTCCAGAGTAAAGACCTGGCTTTCAAATTTAATTACCTGACTGTCCGTCGCACCAATCTCCCTAGATCCAGCACCCAATGGTTATAGCTTGTTAATAGGGCCAACTGAGAAGCCCTTAATCCAATTAAGCCCTTAAATGTCCCAGTTAAGTCTAAAATATTTCACTTATAGAGTTGGAAATCTAAATTGATGAAATAATAAAATTAGTTTGTTCTATCTCAAATTTTCGAAAGTGCTTTATTAATCTCTATAGACTCTTCAAAGTAATAATAATCTTCTTCTTCATCTTTGGCCTAGCCTTTTCTCATATATAAATGAGCTAAGCTTTTGTGCTAACCGGACGCAGCTGAATACCAGTATTTTTAATGGAGCGACTGTTTATCTGACTTCCATAGCCCAGTACCTGGGTGAAACGGTACCCCGTGGTAAGACTGGTTGTCGGACTCTCGGGCTTCTGACGACCCGTAACGACTGTCAAAGATCCACGAATGACAGCCGGGACCAACGGCTCAACGTGCTTTCCGAGGCATGGAGTAGTCTTTTTATGATATGCAAGCTCCTCGTCTTCGTCTTGTGACATCACTAATGTCGATAACCAGTTGCGTGTCGATAGTTTTGTCGTTAATGTAGTTAATGACGAAACGTCATAACGTTTCGTAAAAGTCTTTGAATATTTGGATACATACATGTAACTAAAATACATAATAAAATCTATATAAATAAAGATGCGTCCGTGAAATGTACGCACTGAATATTTATATACTGTAATGATTATCGTTGGGATAAAGTTTGTACGAAAAAAACAGATGATATGACTAAATATTTTGGGTAAGAGCATGACAACGTTTGCCAAGCTCAGCTTGTATTAATTAAAAATAAAAAATAAAAAAGAACAGAAAATTTTTGGTAATATTATTTTCAAGTTCTGAAAGCAAGTTTCGCACGGTAAATATTAATTTCAAAGCAAAAGGATACCGAGCCAACAAAATGCGACATACGTGTCAATGCTCATTAAAACGCTGAAGCATTATATTTTCGAGTAGGATAATTTTGGTTAAATTATTTATTTTATATTAATTATGTTTAATGATAAATTCTATCGGCCCGACTGTTCAATGTTTCAAAGTTACTTTCTTATATTTTATCATCCATACAGTTTTAGGAATAACTTTTACAGATTTTATGTGTGGCGTATGTTCATAGCTGCTGTAAAGTATCCGAAACGTAGGGCAAGAAATAACTTATTAATCCACGATAAAAATCGCCAAAATTTTGTAAAAGAAGTAAATAGTCCTTCTTAAATTAGAAAGATCTTGAGATCGCCAGACTTTGAGCAACTTTCCATAGGTATTGTATCCAAGCAGCTTGTTTCTTGTGTAAACAGCTTTGACATCGTTAAGATAGTAAGGACAAGATTTCTGGCTACTACTGCCTTGTAGATCCTGTGGAAGGCGTAAATAATAAATTTATATAGGATATATAATAGGATATTGTTCTTGTATAGAAAAGTCACCCTTATATGTTCCACTGCTAGGCACTCGGACCTCCTCAAAATCAAGTGAGGATGGTAACGGGCCATAGTCCATCGATGCGTTGGCCGAAAGCGGGTTGGTGAACTTCATATACCTTCAACGATTTTCAAATCCCATCAGGCATGCAGGTTTTTGTATGCTGACATGAATTTGCCTAACTTTGAAATTACTATTTTCATGAGCATGGTTGCTAAAAAGTATTTGAAACGTGGGGTTTGTTAAAATCATCATAAACCGCGAGTAAATCCGTAAAACGTTGTTTCATTATCTAAGTATACGGTAATCAAGGGAGGTCAAATGTAAATTCATAATATTAAGACCAATCCTATCAAAATGAGAAATCGTATGACATATTGTAAAAAATGAGTCTACGCTCGCCGTCTCGAACAAGTTCGCGTAAAGAATCGAAAGCATATTTCACACTGTTTATTTTGTGCCGATGGGTCTAGAATAAATCTTTCCTCATGAAATCATATGTTACTGAGAAATATTACAGTGATAACTTGGGAAATGATACTTCGGGAAAAACTGTGTTTAGTAGTTGTATATTTCAGCATTAAAATATATATTTCTATGCCATAAAGAGATTAACAAGATTGGACTACCTGCTTGTGCGGATCTATAAACGTTATAGAATCACACAAGCAGGGCATAGGCATATGCATTGTACCCTTTCTTCCTGGGGAGCTACGAAGACTCAAACACGACACGAAAAGTGACAGCGTAGATGATAGTATGGTAAAGTCGGCCCAATTCGCATCGCAGATATTTCTAAGACCAATATATACAATCTTACGGCTCAGGAGGGTTAACACATAATATGGCTTGCTATTTTATTGCTTGGACCAATCTCGGGTGAACTATATTTTTATGAGCAACTCAGAACACTTTACCCTACCGTAAAGTCATCGTGTCCTTAGAAAGAACATAAATAAAGGACTTCGAAAAAGTACACTTAAGAACATTATAATCAAATTTCCAATCAATTTAACATATTAAATGACATTAATCCAAACGCTGATGAAGACTCCATTATGTTAGTGCGATTCCATCTTTAGTGAATCTGAACAATTATCGCCAGTTTCAATATCCTGCGCCAAATCCGAGCAATCTTTGTTACACGACTACGTCGACTCAATACTTTGAAATTGTTCCGACCATAGAAATGTAATGTACTAGACATGGCATTTTTTATATTTTGCTATTACTAGCACAATGTAAATAATGCTTTGATCTATACCTGGGCTGGATGACTTGAGAAATAATTTAATCTCTAGAAAAACATATATTATCAGCGAGTTATATAATATGTAGAGAAGAGGCGTAAGACCGTAGTGAATGGAAGCAAGGCATGTGCCTTGATCTAGCTTGGTTTAAACCTTAGCGGCAAGAAGAAAGTGGAAACATCAAGCTTCTGCCGTCAATAACACCACCCAGTTTACCTGCAAAGCGTGTGGCCGAGTTTGCCGCTCACGGATAGGCTTATTCAGTCACGAAAGGAGCTGTGTGACCGACTTACGCTGACTCTGTTTAAATCGTCTGAAACAGACGGACTGAGGCCAGTGATAATGATGATGATGATATAATATATAAATTGTTGACCCGTGCGAGAGCAGTCATGCTTGGTTTGCGTAAGATTAAATTAAAGTTGTATACGTGATTATCCACATGTATACGAGGCGTGCTATATAAAAAAGTATAGAGAATGACTGGACTTATGGTTAAGGTGAAAATATCTTTATCTTTTTATGTTGATAAAAAGAATTGGCTCCTGATATTATTCCAGTTTTATTATTTTTGCCATTTCTATTTTCTCTCGTCTTTGCCCGAGCGTAGAGGAACATTTCGATTGCACTCATTGATTTGCCTTTTGGCGTGCATTAAAAGATTTGCACTGTTCTACATTCTTCAGTTAAGTTAGGCGTATTACTTAAATGTTATAAATCAATTGCATTTAATATGTCATCAATACATTGACAAAAAATACTTTAAAAGGACTTAATTTATTTATAACAATTAAAAATAATTGATTTAATCGAAACAAAATTTTTATAAGATACAAGCTGACCTCAGCAAACGTTATCCCACCCGCACTCAATCTCATCATTTTTTTTTCAAACAAACCATGTCCGGACAATAACTAACACAACAAAAAAGAATCATGTGATTTGATAGAGTGGTTCTGAAGTTATGGCCGTGCATACATTTCGTCGATTTATTTTTATTGACCAGGATGACCAGGGGGCTTAGTCAAAAGCGTTCGCGAAGTTCGAAAAAGATAATATGTATGGGATTGACATAAGGCCGCGCTTAATCACGTAGTTCTATACATTTTATCATTTCGAACTTCACTAACGTTTTCTTAATGGCATTTTGGCTAGGCCCCCGGTATGACAAGAAATTACCAGTATTGACAATATTTCAATCAGTATTAGTTTAATCATCTAGAATACAAAACCACAAATAAAAACCATGCAAACCAGCAAAAGGATAAATCATGACTGATGATGAACTTAAAACGCGACGACAAGGATTTCAAAGGCGCGTTCTTAATTTAGTAAGATTTATAGTCGTCTCGGAGATTGAAACTACGATGTTAAGTCAAATGAAGCTGATTCATCTTAGAGACAGCCAGTTAAAGTTTGACCCACTTCGAAAATGATAACAATGTAAAGGAATAATTTCGATATTATTACAATATAGCAAACTCCATTAGATTTGACGTTTTATAACTTTTGGTAAATCATAGAGCGAATGTTGCTTACTTATTTCAGTACACACACTTTATAAAATGATAAGTCATTTTATAAAGTGTGTGTACTGATATCTATCTTATCTTTCTTATTTCGATACTGACTTTCTCGTGTGTGTCTTGAAATGGTTTTTTCTAAATTTCTAATTGCACACACGAGACCATCGTTCGCTCATCGGTGAAGGAAAACATCGTGAGGAAACCTGCATGCCTGATGAGATTGAAAGTCTTTGAAGGTATGTGAAGTTCACCAACCCGCATTGGGCCAGCGCATCGGTGAACTATGGCCCAATATCCTCCTAGCCTTATTTCGGGGAGGAGACCCGTGCCCAGCAGGGACATATTAGGGTTGATACTTTACTCTATTTTTTTACAATCTTATCTTTCTTAGCATAGGAGGGTAAAAGAGCGTCCGAAGCCTTAGCGATACCCTACTTACGACAACCCATTTATCAATTTTTTCAGGTTCAATCCTCTTTACATATTTCATTCGGTTATGTTTCAGTAGCCATGATTCCGTGAGACGCTAATTTGGGGCTGGAATACAGGGATCTCACCAAAACTATAAACGCGATAATCACGTGACATTATTTTATACACGCTCGTATTATACAGCCCAACATTTAGGACTTTATTATTAAATAATATAAGAACTAAAACTAAAATCCTTAAAATGCATATTATATTATTACTAAAATATAATTTTAGAAGGCGACCCTTTAGGCAAAGTTCCAAAGATACTGGCAGCGTTCCCTCTTGGAATAGCTAGACTAATTCTTTGTCCAAGGTAGCTGCCAGCTCTCCGTTCTCCTGTGATGTCGACTAACCTTTCGCTATTTCCTTAAAGAGCGTAACAGCGCTAGGACTCCACGGACCAAGGGACTCGACAAGGACTAGGACTTTTGTAAGTACATTTATTACGTTTCTGTTTGAAAAGACTTTTTAGGTCAGTCACACCATGCTTTTATCGCTGGCTATTTGATAAGGTGACGTAAGACTGATCGAAAATTCGTAAGACTACGATAATTTAACTATTGATGTTTCTGAGAGATAAACTTTCTGATGTAATATAAATTGTCATGTTTGTATACGATAGCGAAAAAAAATATGTAGCATACTACCACATAAATTATAGTAATTGTTTACTGATAATTAAAGCAATTCCTGCAAACATATCCCTAACCATTCCGAAATATAAAAAAATGCACAACGTTCATGTTCAAGTTTACACTTCTGCCGGCACTCCCGGAGTGCAACCCGTCGTTTTTTTTGAAGTGAAACTTCTTTAGAATCGTTGTGATTTCAAACCGGATGGAACGGAAAAAACGACAGGTAAGAGACACAAATACAAAAGAGCGAGAGAGCAAATGTCGGAGTGTATGTATATTGCACACTGTTTAATACTTGCTTGTATTTGAGCATTTAACATGTGTTTCACTTCTATCGTGTATGAATCGCACATATACCTTTTTATATTATTTTATTTTTGATTTGAGCCGGATGGATTCAAAGTCATAGCTGGTAAATAATAAAAAATAGAACATTTTTGAACAGTCTTAGTACAAATTAATTTAAATAGATTAAATGATTACCAACTGTGAAATTTAAACTTTAATTGATGCAATTACATAAATCTCAGTTAAGTCAGCCGGAGCGCGAGTACAATCGTTTAAAACATTCTTAACTAAACTTAGTCTGACAAATAAGTTTTACTTTACTCTGTTGTTTTCGTTGCAATTTTCTTAAGTTCTTAACTGTTACGTTTAGTTGTGGATTACTGTTAAGTGTAGTTTATCTTTACGCTTACTCACATATGTATATATTTATTATTAACATTGTTTGAATTGAATATTTTAATAGTGTTTGCATTACTGAATAATATATAATATTATGTTGCAGAAATTATCCGTTTCTTATAAGTAACTTTTAGATTTTCTCTATTATTAGTGAAACTGTACAGCACACTGCATTTCTTATGTGATCCATCAGATGTTATGAAAGTATGAAGTGCGTTCTTTTTCCGCCCAAGAGGCCACTGAAAACTTACTGATTGCCCGAAACGCGAGAGCACAGCTGGTATTATTTGAGCTAGGGGAGCCCCGGTCGTGACGTGCCATTTCTGAAGTAATACAGCACTACTTCCTGTATATTTGCTTTTACGAACTTTTTAAAGAACGTCACATTAAAAAGTATTTTTTGTTTAAATAAAGCTTCTACTATTTTAATGATTTATAATACTAATACTTATGAAAAAAACTTATTTTAAGTCGAAAAGTATAAGTAAGAATATTAAAAGTATTCCTAATATAAGATGTCTACGAGCTACGCGCCGTAGACGCTGCTACGTATCTTCGTAGCGGCGAGCTTAATACAAACCAAACATTCACGTGATGAATTTAAATGAGTATAAGCTTTCAACTTGTTCAAATGTTATTTTTTAATTTCTATTGAAGTTGATGGTTTAAATATTTCATTTCAACCAATTTTCTTAAGCATTGGCCTTTGTACGGTTCCCCTTTTTTACAGTCTGGGGCTCACAGTCAGGATTATATCACAAAATAAAGTTTCCTGAATCTTCCCATACCCGTTATCATTTTTAAAATGACAGTAAAGCAGATTGTATTCGTTAAATTTTATTTTTCTTGTGGTATAAATTATTATTTCTTTCTTTATTCTAATGAAAAACAAACAAAAAAAGTGTTACAATTTTTTCAAGCAATATTTTATATTATTTGGATTAGGAATTTCAATTGATGAAAATACTCTTTATAATAGGTAGTCAACGTCGCCCATGGTTGCCCATTATGCCCTCGTATGTAAGATGAGTCTAGGTGCCAGTAATCATATTGTCATTTGCCTAAATGCCTTTTTTTTAGAAATGCAGCAAATCTGTTTCTTAATTAAAAAGTAATGATGATAGCTAAATGTAGATGATAATGATTGCAAATCAACAGCCCAAGTTTCCCTTAAACACCCTCACTTCTCCAACAGCAGTTAACAATGATAAATTCATAGTCGGTGGCCACTTCGCGAAGTGTCATCAATCTTCCCGTTTTGACATCTCTCCTTTTACTGGCCGAATATTCGGAGTTATATTTTAGAACTAGTTTAAATGAATTATGCGGATCAAACCGCAGTGTTACATTCAGTTTGGTGAGTTTAAAATCATCAGCATCGCTATCTTTCGAATCAATATTTCCATCAATTTATTTTTCAAATTAATTCTTTTTTATTTTCATAATTTGCTTCAACATTGTATTGATTACCATTTAAATGTAAGATAACTTCAAGCAACTTCATTTCATCTTCATTAGTAGTAGGAGCTGCGTGCATAGATACCCTATGCTGCTGGCCTTAGGGCCTTCAGCAGCACCGTAGCCGATTGCTCATCTAAAAGTTTTAATGATGGGGAGACCCGGATCGGATCGGATCGGAAAGGGGTAAGTAGTAAAGGTAGGGTAAATTAGTTTACTCACACTATTTACTACTCTCTAATTGTGAAAATATTTAAAAGATGAAGTTAAAAATATATATCTCTTTATAATTATAAATCTCTTAAATCAAACTAAGATTTCCATATTTATAAAAAAAACTAGACCAAGCGTTGGTTGGCCATGTACCAGGTAGGAAGATCTTCGTGCAGTGGCCGATCCGATGGATGGCAACGCAAGATGGTCGTCTCAAGGCGTTCCTTAAGAGAGGCCTATGTTCAGCAGTGGGCAGATAAGGGCAAGCGATGATGATGATGATGATAATAATGTTTTTTTTATTTACCAGCTATTGCTGTGAATTCATCAAACTCAAATTAAAAAAAAAAACAATTTTATGGTTGTTGATGATAAAAAAAAGCTGGAACTTTGATTGCAAAATAGGACTAGTCCTTAATATACATCGAACGCTCTATGGTAAAAAGTAAATAAGCATGAAAGCTCAAGGTGAATAGAAAAAATGCGCAATAAAGTTTATTGGACCAATCATAAAAGACCTCCAACTTGTTAATCGTTATAAGGGGAATCTAGGGATATTGGTGTCTTTATATCTGGCCGATCGGCTGAAGGCATGGAGTAATCAGACAAATATGTGAAATCAAAGCTTTAATCATCATCATCATGATCATCACCCATACACATTTCATGCATCCGCCATATTTTTTAGGGAATAACAAATGAATCTTATGTGTATATAGTATATACATAAGTTTCAAAATAAAAGGTCGAACAGACATCACCAAAGAAATCACTCAAGTATAAGACGGTTGGCTGGTCGAGTGGTAAGGCTACTGGATACCTCACGTAGAGTGAGTGGGTTCGAATCCCACTAAGTGCAGATAATTTGTTGAATATATGTTACGTTCCTTGTACCTGTAACATAAGTTATTATTAACTTATCAGAGTGGTGTGATTGTTGGGAGATATTTTTTTTTTTTTTACTTATCTTTTTCTCAACTCTATTTGTGATTAGCTTCGAATCGGATGCAGCTGAAAACCAGGATTTTAACTGCCTATTTGACCTCCACTGCCTGGGTTTTGCAGTATTCCGTGGTAAGATTGGTTGTCAGACTCTCGGGCTTCTGACAGCCCGTAATGACCGTTGAAGAGCCACGAATGACAGCTGGAAGCAACGGCTTAACGTGCTTTCCGAGGCACGCCAGTCTTGGTATTTAAGATGGTCACTCATCCACGGACCAACCCTGGCGAGCGTTGCTTAACCTGATGGATCGACCCAAGGGGGTGTTATTTCTTAGCCACGAGCTCCTCTTTGGCCATAATTTCCTCCTTTATTTATTTTTATTTGTATATTTTAAATTAAAAAATTGAGGCGTTCATTGGGGGTGGCCTACGTTTAGAAGTTACCTAGGGTCTGATAATAATGATAAAGAACAATTGTTTATCCTAAACATGATTTCAATTTACATTAACATTTAACCCAGCCTTCATCGTGATTATTTTAAAACACCAATTTCACTGGCAATTAACTTTGACTGCCTAATTTTCGTATTTTCGCAATCGGCGCCGGCAACTTTAATGATTTCAGGACAATTAAACATTTCCAAGGCTTCCTGGTTCGTGTTTTAGGTTACACGCGTAAATTAACGTAACTATAACTCTGGTGTACTCAATCTGTTGTGTTAATTTATATATTGCGAATAGAGGCGCGGGTCCGCCGCGGCGCATGTAGAGACAACTCACGTTTTTCAAGTTCGCTTTGCAGAGAAATGTAATGGTCTCCACTGCAACCTCCGAAAACGATGCGCATTAATTGACATTTTCTTGTCGTTGATAGCGAGAATAGTTTATTAACCGACTTCCAAAAAAGGAGGTTCTCAATTCGTCTGTATGTTTTTTTTTTTGTATGTTTGTTACACGATTACTCCACTGTTTGCAAATGGATTTTGATGATTCTTTCTTCGTTTGAAAGCTAATGTTTCCGAATTGGTCTCCTATTAATTTGATCGACATCTAACCAGCGGTGTTTAAGTTATTTTCAATAATGCTTATTTAGTTGGTTTTGTATACCCAGACGATTTGCTCATTTTATTACTTGTCGATGTATGTCTTGTCGTTAATTATTTTTGTTAATTATCTTCATCTCGAAGTATATAAATATTATTTTTTAAAATTTTAGTTGTACATAATAATTTTACTTTATGTTCAATTTTCAAATCAATCACTCGACGAGCAGCCTGGATCCTTTGCCAGTTTCCCTATCTAACTAATATCTAACAGTATTAGTAACCCAGCAGCTTTCGGAAATCACATCGAAGTGTAATTTGTAGGTAGAGCAGTTAGGAGCAGTAGAGCAGAATAGGATTTGATTGTATCATTACGTTTATAATATACTAGCTGTTGCCCGCTGCGTCATACGCGTTTGTAAAAAGAAAATCTGTTGTCTGTAAAGTCGGATTACTGACGATAGTTGAACCTGACAACGTCATAAGAAAATACTGATGGGCAGATTGTGTCTCTTTCGCGCTCTCGCTTGCACTTCAAGCCTTAAATGGAACGCCTCAGAGCGAGGTAACGCCATATGAGTCATATTTTTTAGTGCGTGCAGCCAGCTCCATCGAATCATAAGACGTTCTCACGTCAAAAATATTTTTTTAATGTATAATTTTATGTAAGGATTCGCATACAAACAAATAACTATGTTTTCGTAATTAATTCATTTTAATTAATTACAAATCTCTTGAAGAAAATATTCTTAAGACGTTCCGCGTTCGTAATAAATAGCGAGCTCCAAATCCTAATGACTGGAATCTGTTACAATACAATTTATAGTTTAGGATCCCGAACTCAGCGATACATCGGATTCGCTCAACGCGTTAAATCCTTGGCCCTTATAAACCTTAAACGTGATTTACGCCCTTATTTCTCATAACGTTAACCTATTTTCATTGTAAGAAATCCAATAACGTCTTTGAATGTACTTCATACTTATATAACAGTGGAGCGCGTTAATGGACTTCAGTTTTGATTTTTCCGCTTTTTTGGCTTTTAATGAAAAGGTAATAAGAGTTTTTTTGGAATATATGAATCTATCGATATCGAGCATCGATTGTGCTTGACAGAATTTTTTTTGTGACTTCTTCAATTGGAAATAAAGTGGGGTCAGCAGTAGAATATTATATTATATACTCTTGTACTAACACTTTTATTGTTAGGCGATTACAACCCGAATAAATCCTACTTTAATAGATCTACCCTATTTAGAAATTTTATGGTAAGTGATTTGTATTACATTATGATATAAAACAATATTTCATGTTGTGCTAAATTACCAATTATAATTTTAAGAAGTCCGCCATTAAAATCACAGATGCAACGCAAACGCAACGGTTATTTTTTCAATCACTATTAATTATGGGACACTCTTGTCTTATGTTATAATGTAATTAGCTGACCTAACAAAATATTATAGTGAACATAATATAAAATAATATTATCAACATTAAAAATCTTTTATTTTTTAATTCAACGAAAGAGTTGGTCATAGTATGAATATACAATGTATCTTCAAAATAATACATAATATTATGTTAAATTTTAATTAATTGTTTAGTCAAACTCTTCATTAATCAAATATCAAGTAATATAGGAACGGGCTCATTTATTAAGCAACTTCGCAAATTTGTAACGAAAATTAAAAGAAACCACTTCTGTAGAGAATTTCTAAGTAAGTTATTTAATACTTTTTACAGCTTTAAGGCCTAAGAATTTTTTCGTGAAACTTTTAATTAAATTTAAAGGTGAAAATGAGAAATAATTATAAAATCATCTACAATGTACCACTACTAATTATACATTACATCAGTATTATGTCCTTTATAGAATCATAAATTACGCATTTTACTACCCACGAAGGTAGTTGCTACGAACAATTTTCGACAGATGACGCTACTGTCATTTCAATGACTTTCAATATTTGTGCATTTTCTTTGATTCAAATTTATCTGAGCTTATGGCGTAGCAACCTGCGCAGGCTACCTCTAGTACATTGAATACAGCAACTTCTCATTTTGCCCATTATTTCCAACAAAGCCCTTTTAGTTAAAATAAGTTTTAAATCGATATTCAGAGCATACAACAATGTAGTTAAACCTTGCGATAATGCAGTACTAAAACTGAACATTTAAAAGAACTGTCCTAAAGACAAGGGTTTTGTACGTCTCAAGGGTTTCGATGTAAAAACTTTGTAATTCGCTCGTCTGTATCTGACCCTTACTGTTTGTTATTCTTATCTCAATAGTTGTTTCCTGTTGTTTTATTATGAGCCGTTGTTTGTTTCAGGGTCGATTAATAGGCTCTGTTTTTGTTTACAGCTTGTGTATGGTAATTATCATCATCATCAAGAGATTCTTTTTAGTCATATTTTTTAGAGCGACCATGGTCGAGTGGTTGGTGGTGTCGGCCTCTTATGCCTCTCGGCCTCTCGTGTGTGCCTTGAAATGGTTTTACCAAAATTTCCAAGTGCACCCCAAAAACCAGATCATCCTTCGCTCACCGGTGAAGGAAGAATTTTTATAGTTAAACAAAAATAATTCATTAATTTTTTTGGATTCAAACCTGTGTCCCTCATATATAGTGCCCCGTTTATGCCACTTTTATTAAGTGACCACATTTTGCTTAATTTAAACGTGTACAATAGAGTTTATTATACACTTACAATAAAAACACAATCGTGAATATGATATTGAATCTTCCAGAGACTCGACATTAAAAAGCTCTTATTTATTTATCGCAAACAATTTTATCGGAATTATTTTATGGAGTTGGAAACGCAGAGGCGGGGATTTCATCGGTACATTCTCTGACTAAGTGAGTTATCCTGTTGAATTACACGTAAGTACAATAAAACGCTCACTTATATCGAAATTTAATTTTATTGTCTCTTAAGATTTAAATATATCCTAAATCATTGGTTTCCTCTTGCCATCTAGTACATTTTTATATTATACAAAATGTTATTTCAAATATAAATTATAGCCCTTAGGCTTAGGAACCTTACATTATTTGAAAAAATTATGCACGTCTAGGTAAGCAACAACTTATATAATATCATATTGCAAACTATGATTGACATTTTGCTAGCTAATTTTCTTTCTTCCCGTCTTTCTTATGTTTGGATACTAAAAGTTGCAACTTGAAATTACGAAAGCATCTGTACAAACGGTCTTTTTACTTTTTAAAACCATTAGACACAAAATGGAGAAGAATGCCCTTTAGGCATGGCTCTTTGTAGTGATGTGTTGTCAGACTTACGAAATATAGATGCCTTGAGGCCAAAGGAGATGACTTTTGCGATTTGAAATCAAATATTTGTAGATTATGAAAGAAATAAATCTGCAGATATAGCGAAAAACATTGACATGGCACTGGGCTGATCAAATATAAAGATACTGTTTAATCAAAAGCTTAGACTATATCCAAATCTACACTAATATTACAAAGAGGAAAACTTTGTTTGTTTGTTTGGTTGTAATGAATAGGCTCAAGTACTAGACCGATTTAAAAAATTCTTTCACCATTCGAAAGCTACATTATCCACAAGTAACATAGGCTAAATTTTATTCTGATAAAAAATAGGGTTCCGTAAGATATTAGGGTTTTTCGGACACAAGGTGTAAAAAAACAACCAGAAAAATTACTTATTTTGCGTACTGAGATCCCGTTGTAAATCTTAGTTAACGCATGCGAAGCTGCGGGCAACAGCTCTAGGCAAATAAAGTCAAAGTCTATATTGTCCTAGTAGTCCTACTAAAATTATAAATGATGTTTGTTATAATTATTCTAAACATGACTATAAACGAATATATTTTAATACACTTACATAAATATATTCTAGGTATACACAACGTATTATAGGTTAAGTTAGTCTAAGCGTGGTTTTTTTAACTTTCTTAAGCCTTAATGCCTACCGAAAATTAAAAACGTATTGATTAATTACTAGTAATAATGTATATTTTTTGTAAATACGTAAAGCGTAACATTTTCATATTTTGATCGTTCAATTACTTTTCGAAATCAAATACTGTCGACGTTTAGGAAAAATTGAAAAGACAAACGGTAGTAATAAATTGATAATACAAGTCAATGAAGCGTGTAATTACATGTAGAACGCGGACAAATTCGTTATTCTAATAATGTTCGTGACGCCATCTTGGAAATAATGCTGCTATATATTTTCTCGAGCCAGGAGAAGCAAATACCTTTAAGCAATGTGATCGATTTTGCTCGATTTGTTTGTTCACTTCAGAATCGATTACGTGCTAGTAGTAAGGAGTTGTGCACAGAATATTTACAATCGATTACGCAACATTAATTTATGTGTGTTATAAAGCCAAACGCCTGAAGGACATTTTGGTTACATGTATATTACAGAGATAAATATATGAAATTGAATACATAACAATTATGAACACTCACGCGGTTACAATTGTTATGCTATTTTTTTATGCAGGTATGCGGGCAATTCAACGCGTGGGTGCGTACTGCATACCCTCGCATTACATTGGCCGAACCCACAACTATAACAAATTAACAATACTATTTTCTTTGTTAATCGACAT
Organism: Lycaena phlaeas; assembly: GCA_905333005.2. Classification (NCBI taxonomy): domain Eukaryota; kingdom Metazoa; phylum Arthropoda; class Insecta; order Lepidoptera; family Lycaenidae; genus Lycaena; species Lycaena phlaeas. Next base: position 13,776,222 of record HG995174.1, on the reverse strand, counting down.
TTTAATGAAGTTAACAATCTCACTGCTAATAACAACTTGTAAAGAGGCAGTGCTATGCTGCTTTGCAGCCGAAATGGGCCGGCACGACCGGGGAGGAACCACACACGAGGAATCACTCTCACATGATACCCATGGCCACGGGGGCCCATTGGGGGGATAGGGAAAAGGAGGGCAACGCATCTGCATAACCTTTGGTTGGTTAGATGTTAATGGGCGTCGATAGTCGTAAGGCTTCGGCTGTTCGTTTCCTATGCTATAAAAAAGACAATTGTTGAAACTTCTCCCCCGCCTTTTCTATCTAATTATTTAAATCACAAGTGATTACGCATATTGCTGTCGAATTTCGGTCATATTCTTTATTTAATGAATTTTTCTCTGAAACACAGCAAAACTGTTTCATCGGATAAATAAAAAGCTGGTAGTACCAGCAGACGGGAGCACGACACATCGCATCCCAGATCTCAGAGCTGATGTTCATAAGAATATTATGTCAGAAGTCTTGATAGTATTTTGTCCTCAAATATTATTATAAAAGTCTTTGAACTGCATATTTTTAAATTGCAACGCGTACAGTTTACTTTAATACATCGTCGAAATGTCTGAAAGCGCAATTTCATGGCGACCGCTAGCGGCGAGTAACCCATGCTGACGTTATGATTTACATAATATTTGCCCGCCAACTAACTTTGGTGAGTACTTTTTATTATTAGAAAACGTGTATGATAAAAATACCTTTGAATTTTATCGAATTTTATTAGAATTGGTTCAATGTGAATAATATAGGGTTGGCAATTTACGGCTTTATACATAAATTTAAAAAAATATTAAGTAAAGTTAGAAGGTATATTTTTTCCTCATATTATTACAAACTTGTAATCATTTTCTAAAGCTATTTTTAGGCTACTGAACACTTTACGCTTTACTGCGGGTTCGAATCGCTCTAAGTGCAGATATTTTATTAATTTGTATTATAAATATCTAAGATGTCTGGACCTGTCATGGGCTTGAATGCGTGTAATTATAAAAAAAAATATGACCCTTATATTATTATGTCCCACTGCTGGTCACGAGTCTCCTCCTCGAAATCAGACAAGGAGTGTTGGGCTATAATTCACCAATGCACTGGCCTAATGCCGGTTAGTAAACTCCACATACCATCGAAGACTTTTAATATCATCAGGCACGCAGGTTTCCTCACGACGTATTACTTCGCCATGAGCAAGTCTCATCTCATTTAGGGTGCACTTAGAAATTTAGGGAAACCCATTCAAGTCACTTAAGAGGGCAGGATCGAACCCGGACCCTCTCGCTCAAGAGGCCGAGCCCATACCCAGTGGACCATCGTCACTCGTAATTATTAAAATTTCTTCAATTTGTTTTCGTTCCTAGCACCCGTCACACAAGTTTTTGCGAACTCACCACGGGACCAGGTTAAGTGATGGTTTGATTCATCATCATCATCTTCCTAACCAATGTTATTCCCATATATTTGGGGTCAGCTTTGTATGTCTTGTGCCTTCATTCATGCCTGATTACGCGTCACTCCACACCTCTCAACAGGTTGTCCCGTAAATAGACGTCAAGCCGTAGCCCGTTTTTTGTAAAAATAGCTTTGTATTTTTTGAGACACATTACTTGGGTTATTTTTTTATTTTTTATTTTTCTGATAATTATATTTTTAGCAATAGAAACAGGATGAAGATAAAAATAAAGAAATTACTAACAGATACAAATTACAAAGTTAGTTTTATTAATTATTTAGAAACAATAAGACCAATCTTATAAATCACAATATAAAATAGGTTAGGTAAGTTCTGCACAACCTAGACTTGAATATAAGAACTCATAAATTAAGTAATAAATAATCATTTATAAACGAATCTTAATCAAATCACAACACCGTGACGTCTATATGACTAATTGCGCAGTGTCCGAGTGACAGCTGACAAGTGACAATCAAATGACATGTCGATCATTTAAGAATTCTTCTTCCTCTTTCAAGACCTCTTGTTTTCATTTCTTACACGGCCTCTCCTGACAGGGAGTCGCCCTCGACGACGGCTAGTTAGCTTCCTTGGAGCTCCGGGTCCAAAGCTTCATTTACCTTGGTGCCAGCGGAGTCAAGCAACGGCACTGAGAGCGCTTGACTGGAACCGGCCTTAGGGGATGATCGATCTACAGTAAAGTTATCGTCCTCGTTGTCTGAAAAATAACACATCTATCGAGTTTTATGAGCTTAAAAACCGTTACTGATAGGTATATAGTTTCACAAAAAGGTTATTTAAGTTTAATGGTAGGCGACACACGCCTTTTTAGTGACATAATAAGCACAACAATCTAATAAAGTTAAAGCTAATCCAAACCACCTGCGACACACGCTAGTGGTGCGACACACGCTATATCGGATTCTAGCGACATACTCTATTTCGGGTTTTAGCGACAAACGCCATCCGAACCAATATCGACATACGTTAGTAGAGCGACACACGCTTTTTCGTATTCTAGCGACAAACGCTATACGAACCACTATCAACACACGTTAATGATGCCACACACGCTATTGTGGATTTTAGCGACAAACGCCATCCGAACCACTATTGACATACGTTAGTGGAGCGACACACGCTATTTCGTATTCTAGCGACAAACGCTATTTAGAGTTTTAGCGACAAACGCTATTTAGAGTTTTAGCGACAAACGCCATCCGAACCACCATCGACATACGTTAGTGGTGCGACGCACGCTATTTCGGATTCTAGCGACACACGCTATTTAAAGTTTTAGCGACAAACGCTATCCGAACCACTATCGACACACGTTAGTGGTGCGACGCACGCTATTTCGTATTCTAGCGACAAACGCTATTTAGAGTTTTAGCGACAAACGCTATTTAGAGTTTTAGCGACAAACGCCATCCGAACCACCATCGACATACGTTAGTGGTGCGACGCACGCTATTTCGGATTCTAGCGACACACGCTATTTAAAGTTTTAGCGACAAACGCTATCCGAACCACTATCGACACACGTTAGTGGTGCGACGCACGCTATTTCGGATTCTAGCGACACACGCTATTTAAAGTTTTAGCGACAAACGCTATCCGAACCACTATCGACACACGTTAGTGGTGCGACACACGCTATTTCGGATTCTAGCGACACACGCTATTTAGAGTTTCAGCGACAAACGCCATAATATCTCACTCGAGACGCCTCATCACTGGTGCTACACACAGCACGCCAGCCAGCCGCTGCAGGAGCGAGGCACGAGTGATCGCCACATTCAAAGCGATCTACACTATCAGCAACGTGTCAGACCGCTGCACGCTTGTTTTAGTCTACCTGCAACATGCTAAGAACAATTCTCAAATAACGATCAATCTGCCCAATTTCAGGCAGTAGCAGTGCTTAAAAATATTCATCGCGGTCTACGTGCAGCATGTAATGAAAATCATTTGAGACTGTTAACGTAAAACTGAAAGCATCAATAAAAATCACTTGATAAGAACTTGCTACATCCAAAGCACCACGAAGTTGATTTCGAGTGAAACATTCTCATGTCACAAGCGATGAAATGGCAGATGAGATTCTTCGCAAAGTTCTAAGCCCTGTAAACTAAAATTATCACAAAACATGGTAGTGTTTGTCAGTTGATCGTAATTATCATAAAGAACTCAATAAGGGCTTTGGCCTTTACTTTACTGTAACTTTACATAAGTTTCACAGATCCTGGTTTTCGACTACAGTAATGAGCACTTACAAAGTCAGTGTTGCGTAAAGCAACCTTACATGTATACCAGGGTGAGCTGCTAGTTCTGCATGTAATCCACCCGCGGTTACTACGTAACAAGTCCTTTTCGATCCATTCCACCAGTTACAATCGGTTACAATTTTAAATTTGATACCTGTAATGATTATTAATGTTAGCATGAATTTGTTTTACTACAATTCAACAATCTTTAGGGATTCTTTTACGGCCTCCTGTGACCTCCACATGCCTGACGTTTCGGACACCTCACAGTAACCATGAACATGTAAGAATTAAGGCGTCAGACTTCAGAATACCACCAAGCCACTTGGAACCTCCGTTAGATGCTTACGATGAGTTAACTAAGACCTCCGATAGATTTGCGTTCGGCTGTACCTGACATAAAGATATTAAAATGCCTGTTTGTCATGACCTGCGTTCTCTGACGGAATGCAAATCAAACTAACTATGGATTTATTTATATAAAGGTAATTTTTAATTTTAAAATTACGCATCAGACGTTCGAACTGTTGTACAGTTGTTAAAAGGAGGTGGTACGCACAAATGTTTTAATAAATCACAAACATTTAAATTATTTATTTAGACCGTAACACTAACGGTCGCAACTCATACCTGGGTTTACAAAAGCGATGTGTAAGTCCTATGAGATAAGTTACTTTCATATATATTCAGCTCACGTGGTGAATATTACAATTCAATTTGTACACACATGACGACACTACAACACATAGTGGTATTAACTTCAAGCGATCATAATGACTGTAGCGTTAAACTCTAAAGACCACTAAAAAGTCGCATGTCTATCTATATTACATGTTGCGTATTACCATTTACCAGTGACATGCGTCTCGGCAATCTGAATTTGCCACCAGCGTCGTAGGTCCTGCAGTTCGACTGATACATATGCAATTCTAAAAGTATGACTACTGACAACAGCTATAAAAGTAACAAATAAACATAGGTAAAACTATAAATGTTGTATGCTAAATGCTAATAGCCGAAATTACCTTTTCACTTTATACTCATTTCAGACAACTCCACAATCAACGCTAAGTAGCACGTTGATTCTATTTCTTTATTACCTGTTCCACGCAGTATTCCAAACGATGTAAATGCGTACCATGAAAATTAATGAAATCAAGGTACCACTGTCAATAAGAATATCTATCGGCAATAACCTGTATTACTGCCGTCATTACTTAAAATAATTTATTTTTCAAAAATTAACTGTGGTGCCTCGACACTAGAACGCTGATTAAAGAAACAGTTACATTTTTATGTAATTTACAAAATTAACGCTTCAGTTTTAATTTTAATACTCTTTTTTTTTCGTAATTAATAATAAATTGATGTCTTTTTGATGACTGAATATTAGTTATGGCCAGAATTATCACAAACAAAACACTTTTTGATGAAAATTCGTTTGAATTGTAGATCTTTTCTTTGTACAGATTTCTATGCCTCCTGTATCAAGGTACTTTTATATGATTGAATAAAAATTCACAAGATCATCCGGCTCTAATTTTGAGTTAGTCGCAGTAACACGAATTTGAGGATATTTTTTTGTTTATGCCCGGTTAAATATAGCCGAAATTATTTTTTTTTCATTTTATCAATTTACTGAACGGAACCGCAAAACAAACTTATGTATGCAGTTTGTAAAGGTGGGCAAATTATCAAAAACTATCTTTATTACGTCGTAAAATTCCTGCCATTGTTTTTGGAAACAAAAATATATCTTATAAACTAACGGTGATCAGTCGAAAGCCACTCGATCACGGGTAAAACATTGTTTATGTACTCACTACTCAGTACTCTTTGACCTCGGGTGCGCCTTGTCTTTCGATCGCAAGACATATTCTCGATCTTCCCGATTATAAAAATCACGAATAAGGTCAACTTCCTTACAACAAACTTCTAAGTTATGAATACTAGGATAAAGATTTTAAATATAAATGTGGATACATCTCACCAAGCTTATACAACCTGTTCAATCCTGATTATTCTAATTCACTGTCAAGGTTCTGAGAGTCACCCACCACTTGTGGTAATGGTTAGGACTTAGGTAGTTGAAACTTTCTTTTTCGTGACTTTGAATTCTAATCCTCGAGCGCGTTCAATCGATACAAAGCGGCTTAAAGCGTATATCCACATTTTTGGTTGGTTTAAAATTCATTACTCAAAGCACACTGATACACAGAATAAACGTAAACTAAATCGATAGACAAATGCGAGGACTCTTAATAAAACTATAGTTCGTACTTCGTGCGCCGTAAGAAGACATTATGCGTGACAGAAGTACATGATTCATTACTCTCTATAACGTCTAATCTTTGTAAAATCGTATTATCGTACTTTGCAATCTTCTTTCACTACTCACTAGCCGACGCAATATTATTTTGTGTTCGCACGGGTAAGTGCACGTGCACTTGATAATTATTACGAGACCGATGTCGACGCGAGCGCAAGCGACGACGGCGTTGTGATACGTATTATGAATTACTTAGAAAATCTACTAAGTATTGTACTACAAGATTTAAAACTTCTGCTTCGAGAACGTAGTTCTCGTGACCGGCGGCGAGATTTGTAATAACTGCACGGCATATTACTTGCAAACTCACAATACAAAAACCAAAGTGCAAATACGTTCAAATTGTTGATAAACAAGATTGGTAATGAAATGAGATACCGTAAAAGCTTAGTTCTTTATCCCACTTCTGATTTTAGCAATAGAAACAGGATGAAGATAAAAATAAAGAAATTACTAACAGATCTAGGCGCGCGGGAGCGCGGCAAGCCAAGTTCAGCTGGCGAGCGAGCGTACGTAAAGTAATATTACACGAACCATTTGGCGCTACTTTTTACCCCCTCATAACTCAAAAACTATTAAACATAAACGTATGAAATTTGGCACATATATTGAGACCTGCGAGATTAACACGTGCTCCAAATTTCAAAAATATATCTCAAACGGTTATTTACATATCATTGTCCAAAAATCGTGATTTTTATCACTGACATATAGATCAAAACTAAGTCCCAGTTCCAGGTGACCTAGAACGATCAAATTTGGCATGCAGATAGGTAATAAGGTGCATACAAAGGAAAAAATCGGAAAATGGTAAATTTGTATCATTTTATTATAGTTTTTCACTTAATTGATTTTACCTATACATCAAAATTAACACCCAGTTCCAGATGACCTAGAAAGTTCAAATTTGGCATGCAGATAGGTAATAAGGTGCATACAAAGAAAAAAATCTGAAACTGGTAAATTTGTATCGTTTTATTATAGTTTTTCACTTAATTGATTCTATTTGGGATACGACTTACGCAGTTTAATATTAGCGCTTATGACACTACAATAGGGTTGAATATGGTTGAGCAAGTGGCAACTGATCGCGGCGCTCGTAACTCATGAAAATGTGCTTAGAAATGCATTACATTAATTGTGGTTATTAATATTAATTTTATTATAATAAGATTCTTTTAGTAAGTACGTATGGTATAGGCAATAGTTTAAATAAAATAAAATAAAAATTAGTACAGTTATAATAATATAGTTATAAGTAGATAATAATATTATGTATCGACGACCTCTGTGGCTCAATGCATAGCACGTTGGGTAAAGCCGAAGGTAGCGGGTTCCAATCCCGACAACGACCAAAAAAAATTTTCCGAGTTTGAGAGAATGAGTATTAAATATGTGTGTTATATAATAAAAATCTTAAATATAAGTATGTATTAATATAAAAGTATTAAATAAATAAATGTATTTCCCTTGTCTGATATCAGTAACACAAGTTCTTTGGAAAGTGACTATGGGACCAGATTGACGTGGTGTAAAAAGCGTCCATAGATAATACATATAATATTAGTATTATTATACTTAGCCCTGGTTAAGTTTGAGAGTTAAAACTCATTGATAACAATGAGTGAGTAATGTACAAATGAGTCGTACCATATAAAATAACACAAAAAAGACAATTATACCCCGTAAAGGTAGGAAAATACGGTGTTAAAAAATATTTGGTATTAATTTTTTTATAAATTAAATACGCAATACCTAGTACCTACCTGCCTAATTACTAATAATTTAAGTAAGTACAAAAAGTAATGATATCCTATCAAAAACATAAATGTGAAATGAGAGCCAAGTTCATTATTAAGATGTTATATGCCTTGTTGTTGACTCCAACGACAAAAGCAGTGAAATCTAAATGGGTGCCAAGTTCAATGGTCAGTCCTGAAATTTATTTACTTATAACAAAATAAAGTATCATTTCTTCTTATAGCTTAGAATAATATATTGTAGCCTAAGATCTGACTTGGCTAGTTTTCCTATACGAATTATATTGTAGCTTTCGCAAGTTCTATGCCAGTTACTTGTCGGTTCTTATTTTATTATTCCGAAAATTTGGCTTGTTGGCAGAAACTAGCCATTGAACATAATAATTCGTATAGGTATGAGAGTATCTTTTCCATTACCGGTGCTACAGCATCCTAGTATGTAATCGATCGTTTGTGAATTATATTTATTGATTTATATAAATCTTTATAGCACAGCGTTCCAAATACTTGACAATGATTATTATTGAGCCGTACACTTGAGCGATGAACATTTTGTCTCGTTTAAAGTGAAATACAACAAAACGTGAAGGGTCTTTAAACTGCTCTCCGGCACTTGTGGCTGAGTGCACCCCCTCGGGATATCTCGGTAAATATTTGCCGACTCTATGGCCAGACTAATGGCTCGCCGGACCTTCTTGAGGCAGACGGGAATCAAATTGTCTCGACTTTGTTTAGTATGGTCTCTAAGCCTGCTTTTAACGTACAATCATATTCTAAGTAAATTTATTTGGACAGTTTTGTTGACTATAATGGTTTAAAAAAAAATGCAAGAAATTTTATAGATCTCATACTAATTTTTAAAAAAGGATTTGTTTGTTTGAACGCTCTAATCTCTGAGATTGGTCGGATTTGAGTAATTCTTTCAGTTTTAGATATCCCATTTAGAAAGGCTATCCTATCCCGTGAGAATGCCATTGTAAATCTTATTTAACGAAGCTTCGGGCATCAGTTAGCTTATAATAAAATAGTTTTGAATCTCTACAGTAAATTTATACTTGTTTTGTAATTAAAAACTGCGTGAATACGGTGGTATTCACTTACACCCGTGTTAATAAACAATACTATGAGGTGTCACAGTACTTCAGAACGCATACGATCATTCAAACCAATTCATAGATAAAACTTAAATGAAATTCGCAACTGTGCGTCTGTCGAACCTAGGTCAAACCCAAACTATTGACACGAGGAGCGCATAGATAATGCGTTATTTGCATAGTCTTGTATCAAGTTATCTAAATACGCTTCCTGAATACGAGTGTTACTATAATATGCTTACCATACTTATTTCACAGTGGAAATACTTTACTGTGTTGCAGAAAGATGGACTGACAGATAATTACAATATGTACTAAAGCTTATATCGCACGTCTCATGTTATGAGACAGTTTAATAAGTTTTCTGGTGAACATACATACAACATTGAGCGACGGTGGTCCAGTGGTGGACGGACTCGACCTCTTACGCGAGGGGTTCCGGGTTCGATCCTGACCCGTCCGTGTGTGCCTTGAAATGGGTTTTTCAAAATTTCTAAGTGCACACGAGACCATCGTTCGCTCACCGGTGAAGGAAAACATCGTGAGGAAACCTGCATGCCTGATGAGATTGAAAGTCTTTGAAGGTATGTGAAGTTCACCAATCCGCACTGGGCCAGCGCGGTGGACTATTGGCCCATTACCCTCCTCGCCTGATTTCGAGGAAGGAGACCCGTGCCCAGCAGTGGGACATATAAGGGTTGATACTTTACTTGTTTTTATACATACATCATCATGGGCGTCAATGGCTACTTACCACCAGTGTGTCGAAGTACCATGAGCTTAGGCAAATCGGTAAAGCGAAGCGTTAGATGGTAAGTCCTTAAGCCTGATAAGTTTTCGACCAAAGGTATTTCATACAACAAGTAAGCAGGTCCAATATAGCATCCCCACCATGGTTCAGGCCGTGTCGTGGCGGTGAGGCTCAGTAGCCTTGAGCGAAGCGCATTGAGCTGAGGGGAGCCTCGCCTCATTGTACTGTCTCGGCGTTGGGATGGGGTTGCTCTGTGGTTCGGGGCAACCCCTCTGTGGAGGTGGCGTCGGTCCCCTGAGGGACTAACTAGACGTCGAGGTGCCCCGGTGCTGGTAGATCCGGAGCACCTCACCAAAGGCGGCATTAGTGGCACTCGCCGGGTTTTAGTGGCTAGAGCTGCGTTCACATACCAGCTTTTAGGCGCAGTGAGTCCCACATATTCCCTTGGGGAGACCCACTCCCACCGCGGGATGCCAAAGCGCATTTCGCGGCGTTAAAAAAAGGTCCAATATAGCATATATATATTTTATCAAACCATTAAATCATGAATGAAATTGTCTCCTCGCCGCAAATAGAAATGGACTGTTCTAGAACATATTATGTTGGAATGGCAATCGAGATTACATCAGATGTAGTGGAGCGAGGCGAAGTGTGCATCTCGCCGTGCCCCTCGGTCCACTGCACACTGGAACCATTCTGACAACTATCGACAGGATTGAACTGGCATGGGCAGAAAACTTTACTAACGCGTTTACGTATTGATGATTTTATACGCATCAGAGAAATAGTTTAAACCTTAAAAAAGTGGGACATTTTTTAACAACAACTTAAAATAGAAAGTCCTTAGTATCAACCCTTATATATCCCACTTTTTTAAGGTTTAAACTATTTCTCTGATGCGTATAAAATAAAATAAATAAATTTTAAATTTTAAAAATGAGGGCGTTTAACATACAACGGCCGCACAGCGTTTGCCGGGATCAACTTATCAGTTATTTAACCATGTCGATTACAACGAATTCGAACAATTCAACCCCATTCGAATTGAATGAGAAGAATTTTCGACAAAGACCCTTCAGAGCTCTGTTTCCACATGTCGATACTATCAATTTGGATCTTCACCACGAAATTAGAGATCCAGTTATGCACTGACACAGTGCGGGTTGATTGCTATTAGAGACAGTTGTAAATCTTGTCAAGCATTTAAGCTTACCGCAAAGCAATATTGACAATCCAATTCACGCGTTTTTAAAGTGAAACTTCTTTAGAATCGTTGTGATTTCAAACCGGATGCAACGGAAAAAACGACAGGTAAGAGACACAAATACAAAATAGCGAGAGAGCAAATGTCGGTGTGTATGACGTATATTGCACACTGTTTAACACTTGCTTGTATTTGAGCATTTAACGTGAATTTCACTTCTATCGAGTGTGAATCGCGCACACACACCTGTTTTTTTGAGTCTTCAGAGAGACTCAGCTGATGTGAAACATACATTTTTTCTTCATTATTAAATTAAAAAAAAATCTCGGCATTCGAATCGATTTGACAGAAAAGTTTTATCAATAGATATTCCATATGCCTAAATAAAAATGAGATTTTTTTATGCTCCTTTTTGTGTACAAGTGTCGAATCGAACTCGCTCTACTTTATAAGCTCGGCACTCTCGCATTTCCAGGTTAATAAAAAAATGTCATATCCATTCCCTTGGAATAAAGAGGCTTATATAAATACGTTTCTTACATGAAACGGCCTCGTACTACTTGTCACTTGCCATCTGTACAGAGAACTCTCACGTTAACCAACCACATCGTAGACCTTAACAAATGGACTTTCCATTGAATAAAAAAGTTATTTTTTGGATAGATGGTTGGAACATTTTTATTTTGGATTATTTTAAGCATAACGGGTTTTTTATCTTTAAAATATTTTATTGTATAACTAAAACTCCGCACGTGTATAACTTAGACCGACCACTGCAAAAAAAAAAAAGTTTTTGGCATAGACACAAATAGTAGTATTATTTACAATCACACACCGTCTATTTAAAAAAAGAAAAATCGTTAATTCTTATAATTTCAGAGAACAGCTAAATCAACATCACAGGGTTGTTAACATGGAATTACAGAATATAAAAAAAATAATGTATAAACAAATCAAATTTATTGGATACCTCCCATTCCTTAATCAGAGTAATTTTAAACGCTTTATCTTTTATTTCAAACACTCTTCTTAATTGGGGTTTGTTCATTTTTAATGATGAACATTTTATTTAGCACATTTTAATCATATTTAATACCAATATTTTTTTTTGTTCATTTTTACATTTTAGGTCATAAGATTTTTTTAAGTACATTGTTAAATCATACTTCGACTCACTTTTATATTATCACTTTATTGACTAGTGGACTGTATACTATTTTCATATTGCTTGTACTCAACTAAACATTTTTCCATTCCGAATATATAATGTTATCTGAGTGAAACGCTAGCGCGATTTAGACATGACACAACGGCATCTAGCGATAAAACTTAACAACTTAAAATAAAATTAACATCCCGCGGCCCAAGAATTATTAAAATTCTTAACATAAGTAACAAAAAACTATAAACTAATTGGAAACATTCAAAGGCAGAGGGCACAATTTTGTGACTGGTCTTTTAAATTTACTGTTCTTAGATACTAACGTAACCACACGTGTAATACCATCTGACCCCGGATGCTTCTCTATAATTCGCCCCAAAAGCCATTTACCAGGAGGTAGTCGGTCATCCTTAACTAGCACTATCATACCAATTTCTATTTCAGGTTGATGTTTAGCCCATTTATAACGGTGTTGCAAAGTTGTCAAATACTCGATTTGCCAACGTTTCCACAATAATTGTACAAAACGTTGAATCATTTGCCAACGATCAAGAGGATTTAATTTTACCTCTACCAGGTTCTCGTCAGGTACATTTATGGGAGCCTCCCCTATTAAAAAATGACCTGGTGTTAATGGAGGTTCATCCAGAGAAGAACCCATTAAAGTGAGTGGTCTAGAGTTAACACAGGCTTCAACTTGGGTCAGAAAAGTATTAAATTCTTCAAAAGTTAAAGTCGTTTGTCCAATCGTACGTTTAATGTGTCCTTTGACGGACTTGACACCCGCCTCCCATAAGCCTCCAAAATGAGGAGCACCTGGCGGAATAAAATGCCAAGAGGTTTGGTCACAAGCTAATAACTCGGCGATTTCAGTAATGACCTTACTTTTGGCATTCTTAAATGCAAGATCTAATTCACGCGACGCGCCTACGAAATTTGTTCCACAGTCACTCCAAACATCCTGACAATGACCGCGTCGACTGGTGAATCGTTTAAATGCAGCTATAAAGGCTGCGGAAGTTAAATCACTTACAAGCTCGAGGTGAATGGCTTTTGTAACTAAACAAACAAATAAACAAATGTAAGCTTTACAAGTTCTTTGACATCTACCAGGATACAACTTTATAGTAAATGGTCCAGCAAAATCTATGCCACTTGAACGGAACGGGCGATTTGGTTTCACCCTACTTTCAGGCAAATTACCCATATACGGAGCATCAGGACGTGCCCGGTATTTAAAGCATTGAATACATCTATGAATTAAGAATCTTACCAGTTGTTTACCCCGAATAATCCAATATTTTAATCGTATGCAATTTAAGGTAAGTTGTGGACCTCCGTGTAAAGTTTTAATATGAGCGTCCATTACTAACAGTTTCGAAAGGGAACAACTATTCGATAATATTATAGGTGATTTTAAACATTCAGACATTGCAGAATTAACTAAGCGACCACCAACTCTTAAAATATTGTCATTATCAAGGTAAGGATTCAACACATTTATTTTACTATTTAAAGGTACAGACTTTCTTTGTTTTAACAACATTACTTCATTCGGAAAGGTTTGTAATTGTGATAACCTTAAGCATGCTTTTAAAGCTCCTTTCATTTCAAAGGCAGTTAAGTATGTAGGTATGTCATTATCATTATTTGGTGCAATTTGTTTTCTTAATTTTAATTTACATTTTTCAGAAAATCGAAATAGAAATGCAGTTACACGTATAAGTTTCAACAAAGAAGAAAATCTGTTAAGGTAAGTATCAGTTTCAGTTACATTTACATTTACTAAGCTTGTAATTTTTGTTTTAATCTCTAAATTTGTTTCAGGAATTAACATCGGCTTAAGTGTAGGTTTACTAAATTCATATAAGAACTTTGGGCCATTCCACCATAAATTACATTCTTTTAAATCCTTTACTAACAATCCACGCGAAGCTGGATCCGCGGGATTCTCAGCTGAAGAAACGTGGTGCCATTGATTACTATTCATTACTGACAAAATTTGAGAAGTGCGATTAGCTACAAATGTGGTCCATGTGCTAGGTGACTTACGTAACCAAGACAATACAATAGTGGAGTCGGTCCAAGCATATACATTATCGTTTGTAATATTAAAGGAAGTTTTACAATCAAGAATCAACTGGGATAGCAGTACTGCACCGCAGAGTTCAAGACGAGGTAAAGAAACTTGTTTTACCGGTGCAACTCTAGTTTTAGCTGTGATTAACTTTAACTTTACTTGAACTCCGTCCCAAACCCGAAGATACAATACTGCTGCATAAGCTAGACACGAAGCATCACAAAATCCGTGGAGTTCGATACTCTTAGTTTCATTTGAAATGTTAAGCCAGCGAGGAAGTTTAAATATACCCATACTATCGACACTTTCACGAAGTGAACACCATTCATTTTGTAAGTTATATGGTAGTTCATCATCCCAATTCAAGCCAGCCAACCATAATTTCTGCATAAAAATCTTTAAAGTGACAACTGTAGGAGCTAACCAACCAAGAGGATCGAACGTCCGTGCTATTGATGATAATACTGATCTTTTTGTAATACATTTCGATTCACAATTTAGATTAAACCTTAATTCAAAATTATCAGTTTTTGAATCCCATGATATACCTAGTGTCTTTATTGAATCTTCGACTTTTATGTGAATTGTACTTTCAGTATCCTTACAGTTACTAGGTATTTGGTTTAGTACATAAGAACTGTTCGACGACCATTTATGCATAGGAAAACCACCACGGGCTAATAACTTCGTTAAAGCCTGTTGTAAATTCACAGCATCGAATTCAGTGGCTGCGCCAGTCAATACATCATCCATATACACATCATTCTTTAGAGTTTCAGCTGCTTTTGGATATGCTTCACCTTCATCCTCGGCAAGTTGTAGGAGTGTACGTATAGCCAGAAATGGTGCACAAGATGTGCCATAAGTAACGGTAAGTAAACGATATTCATGCAAAGTGTCAACAGACGATTCTCTCCAAAGGATTCTTTGAAAATCACAGTCTTTCTTGTCCACCAAAATTTGCCTATACATTTTCTTTACATCAGCTACCAGACCGATTTTGTGTTGTCTCCATCTTGTTATAAGATTTCGAATGTCATTTTGTAAAGGTGGGCCGATCATCAATTCTTCATTAAGAGAGTTGCCATCTTCAGGTTTAGCACTAGCGTCAAAAACTGTTCGAAGTTTAGTAGTGAGACTGGATTGTTTTAAAACAGCGTGATGAGGTAAGTAATAATTTTTATTTACATCTAACGAATTTCTTTCGTTTTCAGGTATCATTTCCATGTGTCCATCATTTAAATATTGCCTCATAAACTTCACATACTCTTCTCTAAGTTCTGGTTTATTAGTAAAGCGTTTTTCTAAATATAGCATACGCTTCATAGCCAATTGTTTCGAACTTCCAAGAGAAGGAACATCGTTCTTAAAAGGTAAACGAACTATGTAACGACCATCATCATTCCGGTGGTGAGTTTTCTTATAATGCTGTTCGCATTTATCTTCCAAAATAGTAAGAGGTCTTTTGTGTGGTTTATATTCTTCAATTTCCCAAAAATTCCTAATTAGTTTATCTATATTTTCCATAGAATGTGCTACAACAATATTGTGTTTAGGTAACTCAAGTTGTGTGACTCTTCCAGATATCAACCAACCAAGATGAGAATTGATAGCTATTAGAGATTCGTGTTTTTGCAACCCATCAAGAATAATCTGTGCGTGCACGTCGGCACCTAGCAAAACATCAATAGACCCTGGCTTGTGAAATTCTGGATCTGCTAAGTCCAGACTCTTTGAAGTAGGCCAAGTATCTAAGGAAAATTCTTGTGATGGCAGTAAAGAAGTGAGTCGCTTTAAGACATAAGCTTTTGTAACAAATAATGGATCAGGTTTTTTAACTGCGTGAAATTTCATTGTAATCATCGATTTCGTTGTAACTAGTGATGTATTTGAAATACCTGATATTTGTCCGTTTACAGTGACACGATCGACATTAAGCATCTGAACTGCTTTCTCGGATATAAAAGATGCCTGTGAGCCCGGATCGATGAGAGCTCGCAATACTATCTTTGTTTTGTTATTTGCTATTACAGAGATACGAGCTGTAGCTAGAATAACGTTTGCGCTATTCATGCTGGCATTACAGACTGTAGTCACGTTAACATCAGGTACATCACTTCCAGGACTATTCTCAGGTTTCTTTATATAAGAGACGTGTAGTAATGTGTGGTGTCGTCGACCACATTTCTTGCAGGACGTACTCTGTCGGCACTCCTTCACAGTATGACCCTTAACAAGACAATTAAAGCAAATGCTTTTATTTTTAACAAATTCTTGGCGGTCTGTTACATTCAAGGCTACGAAATCTTTGCAATGACAAATATAATGATTGTTTGAACAGTATGTGCAAGTGTTTGCTTCAGTGAAAAAAGTTTTAACATTACTAGGTCTTTGAAGTTCTTTTGGTGCTTCTTTTCTATGATCTTTATATGTGGGATTGATCATTTCCATGGCTCTAAAAGAACCTTCTAGAAATGATGTGAGTTCACTAAAGGTCGGAATCTCCGTCGAAGACCCGAGTGACTGCTCCCAAAGTTTTCGTGTATCCATGTCTAACTTTGAGACTACTAAGTGAACGACTATTGCATCCCACGAATCTGTGTTTATGTTTAAACTTTTAAGAGAACTCAAACATTCCTTTGTAGTATCTAATAACTCTTTTAGGTTTTTTGCGGATTCTAAAGTGATCTTCTTCTGATTTAGTAATCTGTTCAATATGTGACTAACTATAACTCTTTTGTTGTCATATCTACTAGTAAGTGTATTCCAAGCTTCATCATAATTAGCTTCGGTTATCGCGAAATGTTTCAGCAACTGTTCAGCTTCCCCTGATAGACTTGATCTTAAATAATGATGCTTTTCAATCTTACTTATGTTAGTTTCTTTGTGTATAAGTGAAGTAAATAAATCGTGAAAACTCATCCAGTCGTTATAATTACCAGAGAATTTTGGAATAGCAATAGGTGGCAATTTAGCTCTCGGCTTAGAAAATTCAGGTTCATTTGATACAGTGGAAATTGTTGGAATTGAATGTTCCTTTTTATTCAGATCATACAAACTATCTTTTATCCAACCTTTTAACTCCATATATACTTCTTCTATTTCGTCATATTTTATTTCTAAATCTGAAGTTTTAAATGTCTTATTCAAAGTATCATATTTGTTTGTATATAAATTCCAATAATTTTCCAATGTTTCCAAGCGTGTATCTAAATATCCTCTTGTAAGTCTAGACTTAGAACATTTCTTTATGTTAGTATATAATTTTGAAATTTTATTCGCATGTTCATTTAATGTTCTAATTGCATCTTCCGCTGTTTGTGTCATGATGTCAAAAATTCCAAACTATTATTTAAAAATATTCTAAGTCCACAACCGATCAAAATTTTCTATGTGTTTTGAATAAATTCGTAAAATTTTACAAGTCCAAACTGTTTCACAAATTACTAAGTCTTTTCAACACTTTATTTTTCTAAGTCCGTAAATCACAAATTCTCTTTACTGTAAACTACTGTTAAGCACTTGCACTATACTTACATATCCGCTCGTTAGGACCAAATGTTAAATCATACTTCGACTCACTTTTATATTATCACTTTATTGACTAGTGGACTGTATACTAATTTCATATTGCTTGTACTCAACTAAACATTTTTCCATTCCGAATATATAATGTTATCTGAGTGAAACGCTAGCGCGATTTAGACATGACACAACGGCATCTAGCGATAAAACTTAACAACTTAAAATAAAATTAACAACATGAATTAAAAGTAGACGCAGCTACTTTTTTAGATCATACTTGTTAATTGGCGGAGGCCTTTGTTCAGCAGTGGACGCAAAAAGGCTGGAAATGGATGGCTAAAAATGGATGATGATGATGATCCAAAAAATAGGCTACATACTTTCTACATATCCCGTGCACATGTCAACAAAATTTAAGGTTGTTGAGAGAATCGATTTAATTTTTTTATGTTATAGTAAATAGTCGATGTCATCTATAAATATAGAAGCGAGAACATTCGCAATACACCTTCTTACATGAGCCATCCGCTCATCTACTACACCGATTAAGCGTAAAGGTCTTTAGACCAACAGTATAGGCCATTTCGAAAAAAAAAACGCAACACATGCATTTTCGAAACAAAAGCTACAAATAGATAAATAACTTTAAAATTTATTTTATTCCATCGCGAAGTCCAGGTATGCACGTCTTTGTTCCTCAGACTCTGTGTGACGCGAGAAAATGCACTTCCTTTCCCGCTGATTAAATTCTTGTATTTGTTAAAGTTGTGTTCGAAACAAACACAAGTTGCTTTTAATAGCTTTTGATGACAGTATTATAGACATAAAGATATAAGATTGAGATAAATTTAATATAACTGGGATGATATTTATGGCGGTGTACTTTTAAGGAATAAATAAATAACCTTGTGAACATTTAATCAAAATCAAATAGTTATTTTCAAATCACATCATTTGTAAAAGTACGAAACAAAAACATTTTTGTTTTATTATCGAAATATGTTCTGAGGTTATAATTAGAGCTGGGAAATAAAAATAGACCGATCTTGGTAAAAAAAAAGATTTTTTTCACTATCTTTAAAAATATCCCCAGTACTTCTAAAAATAAAATACTGTGTCTAGTATTAAATTTCTACTCATCACAAGTATAAATCAAAGCCTGTTAAATTATGAAAAGCGGAATCTGAATCGGCACCTTTCTTAGTTCGATTTCTTAAATTAAAGTATCAACCCATATTATATATCCCATTATATCTGTTGGGCACGGATCTCCTGCTCGAAATCGAGCTGGGAGACTTGTTGGGCGACTTATTCACCGATGCGCTGGCCCAATGTGGGTTGGTGAACTTGAATTTGTGTGCTGCCAATCCTAAGACCTCCGTCCATCTCCGAAACGCAGCAAAACTCTTTCACTTGAGGCTTTAGCAAGTTGGTGGCAGTATATCTTCCTTATCAGCAGGAAATCCAAAACATACCAAGTATACTCACATTTTCACTGTGAAAATGATACTGATGTATAATAGAAAATTATATCCATGATAGGTTTTTGCTTGCAAATTGAATACAATAACGCTCTGAAGGGTTGGCCGGGAATCCTCCGGCGATATTTTAAGACAATATATTGAATAGCACGTGTACGATAAAATACGGTGTCATTAAATATGATTCATGAAAATGAAAAGGTTTTTGTGTTACACAAATTATATAATACTATGGTAATGGTTTTACAATTTATCCGAGTAATTCTGGGTTTTTTACATTGTCACTTGTAGACGTTTTCGGATTTGCTTGAAATTTCTAACCTAATAGGCTACAGCTATATTGAAGCTATGATCACTTACCGGGATATTTTTGTCCCGGTAATATCTGGGATATATTTTTACATTTACTTTCGGTTCACATTCTTAGTATTACTACGTAATCAAAAAATTTTCATTAACTAAGCTGAAGCGCAGACAACAGCGGTTCAAGGGTTTAGATTATTTAAAACATTAACTTTTTTTTTCGTAAGAATCTATACTGTTGGCCTTAAGGCCTTTAAGCTACATCGGAAAAGTAGATGAGCAGATGGCTCATCTAAGAATTTTTATAAGGGGGATTTACTCCCCCGCCAACTTTCCCGGGGGGCGTGGCTTGCCGGTCGCGTCACTACATGGAGTAAAATTTAAACTATAGAAAACTGATGCTGTCGACGTTTTGTTTCGGGTGATGTTATTATCATGATGGCCGGCCTAAAAACATTTACCTATCACTGTGATCAGGATATGTGGTACTATCGGCTTTCTGGTACCCCCGCGCCGGTACACCGCATTAAAACCACTGCGAGTTGCATTTAGCGCTTTCATGGGGAGTGTCCCTGACCCAACTAACATGACGGGAAACGATTCGTGATTCGCCTGGGCTATTCCAGGGTGAACTTTGTTGGGCTCAGTAGCCCAGAGTGACCACAACAACATGGACGAAGCGAATTGAGCCGAGGGGGCTCTTTGTGCCCCTCTTATAAGAGGGGTTGTTCTGTGGTGCGGGAAAACCCCTCTGTGGAGGTGGCGTCGGTCCCCTGAGGGACTGACTGTTACTTGTAGATCCTGGGCACCTCGCTAAAGGCGGCATTGGTGGCACTCGCCGGGTTTTAGTGGGTAGAGCTGCGTCCACCTAGGAAGATCCCTCCCCCGCGAGATGCCTAAGCGCATTTCCCAGCGTTAGAAAAAAAAGAAGAAAAAAAACGGTGAACTATTTTATTAATTTTATTAAAAATAAATGCTAACCACTTATACTTAGGTGTGTCTAACAAATTAACGGTTTTAATTATTGTTTTTTTCTTTACTTAGCTTATCATGATTTTATTCCAAAGGCTATAGATTTTGGTTTGACAATGCGATAGACAGACGGACAACGGAGTGATAAAGACTCCGTTTTATCATTTCGAGCAACGGAACCCTAAAAGTATGTAATAATGATTTTACTGAAGAAAGTAATAACATTGTCTCCACATTCTGAGCAGCGAAAGGAAGTGAATCCTTATTTACATACGATCGAAGGCAATCTAGTTAAATGGATCCATCGGATACAAGAATACCCTGAGGGCTTATCGATAAATTACCATAACATTTCCATGGCCAGAGCCTGCCTATTGTGCTTATGCGATTGTTTTGAGAGGTCTCAGGTTCTAATCCCAAAGGCAAATAAATCTGCGAAGTTCACCTCGTGGCAACTTTATGTGGACCATGTTTATTGATATTCACTATTCACACGGGAAGTCTATGCATGAATGCCGCTAGACAAAACTCTTTTTAATTATTATTATAAACAAATAATATATATTTTTTGCAAAAAACTGTAAGTTATTTATTAAAATTGTATATTAGGTACATAAAAATGTAATACTTACACTTTTCTCGTGAATAACCTATTTTTAAAAATCACATGAAAATAATATGTTAACAACTTCTGAGGCAATCGTGAACAGATGAACATCGTGATGGGAGACTTTGTATTGTCATTTGTCGTATTATGTAGTGATTTAGCAGAACTTGAACGTATAATTTTATTATACTACAATATTAAAAAGTATGATGAAAATAAAAATTTGGATAACGTCATCACAAGATATCAATACAGATAAATGAAAGATTGAACTTAAAGAAGTTTATTTTAGTTTAAACAGTTTTAATGTTCAAGAATAAAACTAGCAATTTTGGAACGAGAATAATAAAATTTGTATTCAAGCCTTTAATTTGTCTTAATTATTACAAACTGTTATAAACTTAGAGGATTTGATGGCATTTGAAACGTAAAACTTATTCAAATTCAAACATCTTGATGTTTTAATACTTGTTTTTATAGTTGAGACAGCTTTGTTAAAGATCTTATACTTGATAATATATTATACTAGGAGCGCCCTGCGGTTTCACCCGCGTAATTCCCGTTCCTGTGAGAGTAGGGGGATAAATTATGACCTATGTGCTATTCTGATGAAGCTATATTATTATTGTCAAGTTTCATTAAAATCCATTCAGTAGTTTTTACGTGAAAGAGGAACAAACATCTTTCGAATTTTTATTCGCTTTGAAGCATCACTCGGGGGTTCGGCATGCTCCATCTGTCTTTATTTATAAACCTGTGCCCGGAATAAAAAAAAGAAAGTTTTAGTAAAAAACGAATTTATTTGACATGTTTCACTTATTATAGCTAGTTCACATATTTACAAATAAATACAGTAACAATAAGTAAAAAGCTTTCGTCATATTATTACAAAAACATCTCGGTACAGTCAAGAAAAAATATTAATTAATTTTATACATATTATATGAAAAAAATATTATTTTTTGTTTTCTAAATACAACATTAATATTATAACTGTCGACAGCATAATTTTTAATGAATATAATTATATTATTTAAGTAAAATAAAATAGTATGTTTTCATAAAAAACTATTTAAGTTAATTAAAAATACAACCCAATAAAATTAAGTTAAATATTGTTGATTTTATTTTTATTGCTTTTATTTGGCACTCTCATAGCGTTTACAATTAAAAAAAAATTAGAAAATTATGACTATAACTGTATACTATACACAATATTATGCTTCACAAGAAAATGTGTTCATAAAAATCGTCATATTTATTCATCCTATTAAGCGGATAAGCCTTTTTTTCTATTTTTTCTAATTTGGCAACATCAAGTATTATAATGTATTAATTTTACAAGTATTTACATGCTAACAATTATTTTCTCTTTAATTACAATCTGTATAAGAATAAACAGTTAAATGGAAATGTAGTTAGCATATAACATGATATGTCATAAGAAACTTTAATTATTGTCCACAAAATAATGTTATTTTTTTTTCAATGTAAAACTTCAATCGTGTTCTTTATTTTAAATGTATTATTATAATGATATTATAATTATCGAGTAAGTAAGTCCGCCGTCCGATTGGCAAGTCCAAACACCGCTGAAGGGTCGAAATGCATAAAAAACCTACGCGCTTTGGGCGCCGTAAATTGTGAGGAGATTGTTAAAGACAGGGCGCGGTGGCGCCATCTCTAATCGGAGACAAAGATTTCTACAGGTGGTTCAGTTAACGGAGTGTAAGTAGGTATCGCCAAAGTATCATAACATTATAAAGGCATCATTCAAATTTCAGCAGCCATTAATAATTCGGTGCGGCACTGCCATGCAATTGCCGTATCACGACTGCCGGGTCGCAGCTGAATCTGAATACTACCTTATGTAAACTATGAACCACTTCAAGATTACAATCTGCCAGGTACACAATGTTAATTGGAATTCCTGCTAAATATACTAGTCTTTCTGTTGGTTCATAATGATTTGACATTTGAGCTCAAGCTCAAGCTAAAATAACTGTAGATAACACCTCTTAATGTTATAGCTTAAATCGTATTCTTTTCTATTTAAGACCTAATTCACTTTTTACATGATCAGCAATGTTAATATTTCTTAGAATATTTCAAGATTAACAGCAATAAAATAAGTACAGTCAGTAACAAAAATATGTCTACTTTGAATACAATTGGAATGTATCACTTGTCCACTTTTTGGTATGATTGTTGTAATGATACTCTATGGTCGTCTTACAACATGTTCTCTCGTAGGAACTTTTCTAGCGCGTGGTAGAGGTGCGGTCTCACCCCGCCGAGACCGTGGTCTTCGTCGGTGTAGCTCTGAAAGTTATTTTTATAAGTAAATCGCTCATAAATAATACTTACAACATAAATATTATGTGTCCCAAACGGCATAACATTATAATGATTTTTTAAATTATCTATATTTTAATCTCATATTTAATGCCATATATCATTTAATGTCTCGAGAAAATTAAAAAATAAATGAACGTTCAATGCAATGCATCAGTAATGCCATAACTTAGAAGTGGCATTGGTAGGCCCGTAGTTTAAGAAGGTCCCAAAGTCAGAACATTTAATTTTATAACTGATTATCACAATATTTTTTTATGACTGTTGCAAGGGACTTTATGTCACATATGTATGCATTAAGTGAACTATTTTATTTATATCATTATTGAAGTCAGGAACTTACCATTTGTGTGAAATATACGTCTCTCCTCTGCAGCAGGCGGGATATCAGCATCGCGTGCTGGTAATGGACGTTGTCATCCTCAGTGCCGTGGACTAGGAAGTAGCGCTTGTTGCGGTATGCCTCCACCTATATAACAAACACATTATAAAGTTATTTGAACCATCTGCCTATAATACTAATAAAGCTTTCAAAAGCAATGTTCCAGAACTAAAGAAACAATTTTACGTACATATTTAAGTTTCATAATTACTTTTACTTTACGTAGCTCGATATTTCTATATGAAAAACGTGATAAGTCCGCCTTAAATAGTTTTTAATACTTTTAATCAAACAGCGCCATCTCGTATAAGATACTAGAACTACGAACTCACCACTTGCTCGCTCAGCAACGACGACTCGGCGTACGCTTGGACATTATTCTGGGGAGTGTCCATATACCTCTCCGTGTAGATGGTGTCTGTGGATTTCATGGTTCATTACAAACTTGATAATAACACACTTTTAATTTTAATTCAGAATCAAAACTTTTAAATCGTAAACAGCAATATAAACACATAAAATATTTTTAAATGCCTATCGAATTTACCACCGGCTCCACGGCGAGCTTATTGTGAAGAGACAAAATCAGTGGAACAGACTTGGTGTTCTAATCTAAAAATATTTTTCATTCAGAAGGAAAAACATGGGAGTAGCCCACTTATACAAAATATATTTGGTGTTCAGTTCAAAAGAAATATTTGGTTTAACTTTAAACCATACATATATCATTGCGGTTTTGGTTCGCACGTGTCCCTACATGAAGATTCAGATAGTATAAGACTTGCGCGGTTACCACGCGATTCTAAAACCACGCAGTGCCGCCGTGTCTGTACGAGACCTTAATGCCTTAATTAAATTGTGTGTTCAAGTGCCGTATTCTGCACACTTTGTCACGTGTCGTTTTTTCTATTTGTGTTAAATTCCATAAAGAACTATCACAATAGAACAAAACATCGGAATACCTCAATGTATTGTTTGTGAATACGGGTCTAAGTCTAATGAGTTTGGGCTAAGGCATCAAGGTATCATCGTAAGGTACCATAGAACCGCCAATCCACGACCGGTGCTACCGCAATGGCGCAGCGGAAGACGTCACCGCCGCGGGCCAGCGCCAGAGAGGCCGCGTAGCCGCCGTACGACCAGCCCCAGATGCAAGTACGGTTGGAGTCCACCCAGTGCAAGTCTTGGAGATGCCTTAAAACATAAAGTAGTTATTATTTTACGATCGATCCATTCGATAATATGTTATAAGCATTTGAGTAATAAGCCTACTGATTTGATGCTTACTAGCAGGGTATCAAACTTAGCCTTTATTGTGCTCAAATTGATCCATGGTAGCACAAAATTATATTGTCTACACTAATATTATAAAGAGGAAAACTTTGTTTGTTTGTTTGTTTGGTTGTAACGAATAGGCTCAAAAAGTACTGGACCGATTTAAAAAATTCTTTCACCATTTGAAAGCTACATTATCCACGAGTAACATATTCTACATTTTATTCTGAAAAAAATAGGGTTCCGTAAGATATTTGGGTTTTTCGGACACAAGGTGTAAAAAATCAACCAGAAAAGTTACTTATTTTGCGTACGCTGCCTAAACTATAAAAGATAGAACCATAGAATGTTATAATTAAATGTAGATCTTATAAATATCTACAAAAAAGTCCACGACACATTATACCTATCTATGTCGAGTGAGGCACAACAACCATATTTTATTCAGAAATTTTGATTTTTTTAGACTACATTTAAACGAGTTTATTTTACTCATGCTTTTAATCCTTAAGATATGAAGCTAAAGAGTTTGTTTATTTGAACGCGCTAATCTCAGAATCTATCGGTCGGATTTTAATGAAACATTTCAGTGTTCGATAGCCCATTTATCGGTAAAAATATATCATCCCGCTAAGATCCCGTTGTAAATCTTAGTTAACGCAGGCGAAGCTGCGGGCAACAGCTAGTATTTAATATCCATGGGAATAAGGGGTTCATGGCTTACCACTCGAGGAAAATATTTTAACTTTTCATAACAAAGACGATTGGGAATAAACTCTTACAACTCTCTAGGTAAGTGGAACAGCAAAGGGATCTACCATTTTTTCCACCAGTAAAAAAATTCAAAATATTTACAGCATACACATTGAATGCTAGTTAGTGGCAAGATATTGGTCGTCTCGGCGTTCATTGAGGGACCTTTGTTCAGCAGTGGACGGATGACAATGATGATGACCTTGAAAATGTATGAATCCGCCACTAATACCATTTTTACAATTTGTAGAGTAAAAAAGAACATCCTCAGGCAGTGCGTCAGATATTATTTTCAATTTTGAAATTGGTCCGTAACGAAGAAAAATTGAGGAACCATTGTTTCGCATCCAACGCGGAACGACCACTGCGCGGTGATCGTCTTCCCACCTGGTTAATGGCCGACCAACACTTCGTCTACCTTTTTCTTCGTCTTCTTATTAAACATTTAATCATACGATACATTCCCATCTAGTCATGAATCTTACAAAGACCAATACTTAGGGCCTGATTCACAATCTCCAGATAAGTTCCGAATAGGCTATTGGCAACATATTTGACAGATACTTGACAGATACTCCATACTCTATCTGTCAAATATGTTGCCAATAGCCTATTCGGAACTTATCTGGAGATTGTGAAACAGGCCCTTAGGTAGCTAAAGGTATCCTTTTTCTTACCTGGTAACATTGATCTGGTCTTCAATCTCCGCGGAGCCAAGACGGCGGTTGAGCGCGAACATATTGTCCACCCCCTTCAGACCGGACCCCCTGCCGTCGATGCGAGCGACCGCGATACCGTAGCGACTGACGAGGGACGAGCCCCAGTCGATGTTCCACTGCTTGGTCACCAACGCTGTGTCTGGTCCTCCATACCTATTATTACAGCAATGGTTTTAATGTTATAGATTTTAATTAACATTATTTTTTTTCGAATTAAGGAGGCTATACACAACGTAGTGTTTATATACTCTTTGCTATACACGCTATACAGAGCTCGGGGCTCAGTGGCACTAGGAGCGCAGATCGATTCATCGGGGTTGGTCTGTGGATGGGTTCTTTACATACCGAGATTCCTACGTGCCTCAGAAAGTACGCTAAGCCGTTGGTTCCGACTTGACTTGATGTGGATCTTCTACAGTTACGAGTCGTCAGAAGCCCGAGAGTCTGATAACCAGTCTTACTGAGTACCATATCCCCCAGTCACTGGGCTGTGGGGTTCAGATAAGCAGTCGCTCCATTTTAAATACTAGTATTAAGCTAAATCCGGAAATAGACTGGAAGCCGACCCCAAATCATCATAATATCCTACGAAAAGTGCCAAAAAGCCAAAGTGGTTTTTTATCATTATTGTAGATTCCAAATCTACGCTCTAATTTACATAACTCCCTTTCAAAAAAACTTGAAAAACTAATTATATCATCAAGAAAAAAATGTTTTAAAATGAGCCACAGTTGTTACCGCTAGAATCGTTCGCCGAAAATGGCCATAAAGGCCACGGTATCTATTTTCCAGGAGTGTTTGAGGTGGCGGAGCAGGTCGCAAACCCCATACCGCCCCTTTTCGCCGTGGTTGCGTGATGCTTCTTAATATTATATAAATGGGAAAAGGCTAATCAGATGAAGAGAGATACGTGCTATCGGTCTTTCAGATATGAGTACGATGTTTTATTAAAATTCTCGATTATTATTAGGCAATATCGTCTTGATGTTGTCGTCAAAATCTTGATAATCACATAGATTCTGCCGCATGTGAAATTATACTGTAGTAATATCCGTACTTACACGTATACTAGAAGCGGCACGTCAGTCCTGGTTAAGTAGTTGGGTGGTACTTGAAGGAGGACGTCCGCGTCGGCCAGACCCTCACCGAGAGGTACCTTCATGTGAAGAGTGGTAGGCAGCGTGTACGACGACACCATCTCGGTGACCCGCCCATTGTCGTCCCAGGATCTTATAAAGGTACCATTCTGGAAATTATTTTTACAACTCTGATTAAAATTAAAATTTACTGAGACAAATTAAACGATTTTCCGATGATGTAGTTCTTATAGCTGAGACCTTGGAAGTCCTGAACACAATGCTCGAAGATCTCCATAATGTTTCCCATAGAGTGGGTCTTAAGATGAACATGGACAAGACGAAGATCATGTCAAATGTCCATGTTGCACCCGCTCCAGTTAACGTCGGGAACATTACACTCGAAGTTGTTGACCACTATGTGTACCTGGGACAGACAGTCCAGTTATATAAGGCCAACTTCGGCAAAGAGATCTCTCGTCGAATCCAGCTCGGATGGGCAGCATTCGGGAAGCTCCGGCATATATTCGCGTCCGAAATACCCCAGTGTCTCAAGACGAAAGTCTTTGACCAGTGTGTGTTGCCAGTCCTATGGGTCTCATAAGAAGGCTTAAGGTCACCCAGCGAGCAATGGAGAGAGCGATGCTTGGTATTTCCCTGCACGATCGAATCAGAAATGACGAGATCCGCAGGAGAACCAAAACGACCGACATCTCTCGAAGGATTGCATCATTGAAGTGGCAGTGGGCGGGACACATAGCGCCGAGAACCGATGGCCGTTGGCGCGGAAAGGTTCTAGAATGGCGACCACGTACCGGACGACGCTCCGTGGGCAGGCCCTCTACGAGGTGGACCGACGATCTGGTAAAAGTCGCAGGTTTTGGAGATCCTTGGGTGAGGCCTATACCCAGCAGTGGGCGTTGATTGGCTGACATGATGATGATGATCATGATGAGACAAATTACCTCCCAAATCTGCCACTAAAATATTTCATCGAATAGAAAAGCCGAACCGACTGCAAATTTCTGCCCTATCAGCAGTATCAATCATATTATGAAGCTCCAAGCTACAGGAGCTTCAAAAATAACCTCTTAGAACTATCCAGAAAACTACAGCACGCGAGGTTCGCCGATCTCGCCGGGCGGGGTCTCGCCGATACGTATATTTGTGTGAGTGTGCCGTTGCAGGCGTGCTCAACTGGCAAAGTCATGCAGCACACTTACCACATCGTAAATGAAGATCTGCGGCACATCAGGTCCAGCACAGTTGATGCTGATAAGGCCACCTTCGCTGATGGCGGCGTCGTTGAACAAACATCTCCCACCATCTGGCCGCTCGATATCGCAGGTGAAGCAGGAGACGGCACCACTGGCGCTCACAGAGTAAATGTGCTGCTCAGCTGTATCGTTGACATGCGTGGCTTTGTACCAGCTGGAAATTAAGATAATATTTAGAAGGAAAACTGAACACGACTCCAGATATCAATAAATTGTCAGAAGAAAATTGGCGGTGGCGGTAATTATATTGCTAAACCTATGTAGTCTAACAGTGCCTGTAGGATTGCCCTCTATGTGCAGCATATGCCTGATATAATTCTCTTATTATTACTTTTATGGATGATATATTTACAGGAAAGAAAGGGAGGCATTATACATTATGTTTTTATAGGCCTTCGTTAATTTCCATTAGTAAAACTTTATTTTTTTCACACACATTAAAGACATCTTTTATAGTTATAAAACACAATATAAAGAGGGTGGAAGGGAGGCGCTATGCCTCGCGCTCATCAGCTTGAATACACTACTCCAGTAAACTAAAATAATGTGTGTGTCTCAGCTTCGATAAACCTGAGACTGAAATTTACTCATTTAAAGAAAATCAATTAAACTGAAAATTCACACAACGATTCGTAGCACGGCTACGCACTACCGCTACGACCTCGTGTAATCTCGTGGTACTCGAAATGGAGGAGTTACGAGTGCTACGAACATAACGCACGATATATTATTTTCATACCCGACATTTAAGCTATTGCATAGCTTCTATCGCGGGCCTTGAGCGCGGGGACCGAGTCCAGAAATTCCGTAACGAAAAAAAAACCTAACGCTCCCCACTCCGACGGGCACGGAGGTGTGGCTTGAAGGCCATGCATCGTCTAACGTCGTTTCTTTTCGGCAGTCTTCGACACGGTGTTTGTGTGCTTGCAACTAGACGTATTGTACGACACTACGAAGCTCGCACGAATAACAATAAAATATAACACATGTATTGTAAAATAATAAAAATATTTTAAACAATATTAGTTAATATTGTTTAAAATATTTATATTTTTTTATTTATTTAATAAAGGAAAAAAAAATGTTTTCTTATCGGTCACCACGCTCAAAAAGTGTAACTTGAATTAATATCAAAGAAAAAGAAATACTGCATTAATAATTAAAATAAATAAATAATTATAATTGCATAAGTTGATACAAAATGCTATGCAATAGCATTACCGCGGCAGTCCCCGAGTGCCACACGTCTTTTTTATTTATTTATTTATTATACCGCTACGACCTCGTGTAATCTCGTGGCACTCGAAATGGAGGAGTTACGAGTGCTACGAACATAACGCACGATATATTATTTTCATACCCGACATTTATTTATTTATAATATTTATTTCTTTTGCAAGAAGTTCCGTGTTCGATCCTGACCCCCCGTGTGTGCCTTGAAATGGGTTTTTCTTAATTTCTATGTGCACCTCAAACACGAGAGCATCGCTCGCTTACAGGAAAACATCGTGAGGAAACCTGTATGCCTGATTAGATTAAAAGTCTTTGAAGATATGTGAAGTTCACCAACCCGCACTGGGCCAGTGCATCGGTGAACTATGGCCCAATTACCCTCCTCTTCTGACTTCGAGGAGGAGACCCGTGCCCAGCAGTGGGACATAAAGGGTTGATACTTTACGAGGAAAGCTAGCTTACATGACATCGTCTGTCGTCCACGTCATGATCTCTCCGACGGTGTGCGGCGTGTTGATGCGGTTGGCTGCGGTCCACAGCCCCGTCGTTACGCTCGACACTTGGACTATTTGCTTGTAAACCACATTATCTACTGTCTGCAATGAAAAAATATACCAGATGAAACTCCTGAAGGCCACTGCCTTCAGGAGTTTCATCTGATAGGTGCCAAAATTCACCGTCTTATGTTTCAAGACAACGCTTAAATTAATGGCCTATGGGCGAAGTTGACCTTACTATCAGGTGACTCATCTATTTTTTTTTTGTTATCAAAATATTTTTTTATGGCATAGGAGGACAAACGAACAGTCGAAGCGACTATCGACGCCCATAAACGTCCACATAACCAGAGGTTATGCAGATGCGTTGCCCTCCTTTTCCCTATCCCCCCAATGGGCCACAAACCGCACGAAACGCTGCCACTTTGCGCCGGTATTATGTGAGCGAGCGTAATTGTTTTACGAAGTAGTTTATTCTTGAATCTCTTATGCTCTCGAACTTCAAGTTTTGCTACTCGTGGGTACTCCCTTCATAACGAATTTGCTTTTGATATTTTGTGGTGATACTGTACGTCACAATTTTTTAATATCCTTATACACCAATTGTGGTGAAGAGATAATTTAATTTATATTCTCAAGATATACTTGTGAAACGTTGTCTTCGGTGTGATTGAAATAGGCTATATTGTAACTAAGATACTTTAGGTATACAACAAAATAACGCACCTGAGGTAGTATAGTAATAAATGCTGTTCCTTGTGCGTTGAAGATCAGAGGGATATTGTCTATCCAGCCGTTAGCCTCCGTGTAAGTGTAGATCTGAAAAATAGACATTTAAAGCTTTCTAGCAACGCCGCACGGTTTCTCCCGCGCATCTCATTAGGCCGCTTTCACACAAGCGTTTTAAAATCGTCACATTTAATTCCGGCGTTGGCGCAAGCACGAGATTAGACTCCGCACGCTAAATTCGATTTATCGTCCAGCGCTCAACATCCAAAATCCAAAATAAAAACGCTTTCGTGTGAACAGATATATGGGTCGATCGGTAAAAAAGCGTTCGTGCGTACGGGGCCTTACCGTAAGTATACGGAATAAATTATAGCTTTTTTATTATTTTGATGCGTAAGCTCTATTATTGTAAAGTTTTATCAAAATCCATTTATTATGTTTTGCGTGAAAGAGTTACAAACATGTGGATGTATAAATATTATGTATGGACGTCCATACATTCATACAACCTTTCGCGTCAATAATAACAATAAAAATAAACATTACTAACTACCACGGTCACGCATAGACATGTTTTTTCATCTAATTAGAAATAATCTTAGTTGTTTCTTTATAATCTAATTAGTAATAATTATTAGTCATTAGTAAATACTATTTAAGTAACTAATTTTTACTATAGTAATAATTGAATAAAATCAATCAGTGTTATTAATACTGATTTTCTTAACATGAAACATAATATAGTTCCCAAACAAAGATATCGCATATTGCTGGGATAATTTCATTATATTACATGTCTAGACATTCAAAAGATTCATCATCATCATTATCATCATTTTACTTAATATAAAATCATTTCCTACTTATGATTTACCTGAGTGCATTGATTCGAGGCGTCAGAACAAAGTTGCACCGACATCGTGGTTTGCACTCGGTTCGTCCACATCACAGCTATAGCGTTGTTACCGACGAAGGCTACAGTCTTCAGAATGGGCCTGGAATTATAAAACTTAGGGTAAGAGGTATAATTATATCTATTGACGTTTAGTAAGACCGTGGTAAGTTTCTGAACTTATGTTACGGATACCAGACAACGGAAATACATATTATATTTAATACTCATCATCATCTGCCTAGCCTTTTCCCAACTATATATTGGGGTCGGCTTCCAGTCTAACCGGATTCAGCTGAATAGCAGTATTTTACATGGAGCGACTGCTGTCGGACCTCCACAACCCAGTAACTGGGTGATACGGTATCCCGCGGTTAGACTCGTATTATATTATATTTAATACTATTTATATTAATATGCATATATTTAAGGTGTTTATTATATAATACATATATTTAATACACATCCAAGAGCCAGGAACACAGAAACTTTTTTGTTTCCTGGCGGGATTCGAACCCGCTACCTCCGGGCTTAAATGAGGTCGTCATAGTCAGGTATAATGTCATGTCCTGGGAACAGTGGCATAGATTGTCTTAGCGAGACCTCGGTTCAAAATTCTTATTACGGGATAGTTTTGAGAGTTCCGCTGCATTTCATTGCGACCAAGGTCATTAACTTGATCTTCTCATACAACATTAATTCAACATCATCATAATCAGCCTTTACCCATTCACCCCTCCTTCAGACAAGAGTAAGTACCTCTTTCTCACATGATACCGGTGTAAAGTACAATACTGATTGCTGCGTTTCGTTCAGTCATTGAGTTTCCGGTGACCCATCGGAGGGATTCGGAGGAGTTACAAGGAGGGAGGAGGATTGCTTTGCCCTCCTAGGTGATTAAAGAAAGTGTTGAAGAGGCTTGACATTGGCATTAATTAGGCCATCATAATCTCACACTGTCGAATCGGCACATCATAAATAGTTTGCTCATTGTAGGAAGTCAGTGTATACTTACTCGGTCAAGGTGGTCGGGGGGCTGTACACGACCTGAGCGTTGGTAGTGAGATCCCGGAGAGTGACGGTGACGGTAGGATTGGTTGTTCCAGACTGAAATGCAGACAACAATCATGACGAACATTGTTTGTCAGCAACAAAAACAAAAGAAGAGCGACGTATAAAAGAAGTCATGTTCAATATATTTAGAATGAGTAAATAAAAACTCTTTTCAAAAGAACCTTTTTACAGTACGTTCCATTTATGTTTGGGCGCGCACACGGTGTTCATTTAAACTCCAAACTAACTTCAGTGTGGCCCGATTACACGTTTTGTTGTTTTTTTTTTTTTGTAAGATATTTATACTTACCTTTTTATATTTTTTACTTGACAACGTTTTATAATTCGATGAAGCCGTCTGCACGCACGAAAAAACATGACTCATGTGGCGTTACCTCGCTACCGCGTTCCATTTAAGGCTTGAAGTGCAAGCGAGAGCGCGAATCGAGCGACAAAGAGGCACAATCGGCCCATCAGTATTTTCTTATAACGTTATGAACCGACTTTACAGACAACCTTTATTTTTATTTTATTGTAATAAGTGAAATTAGCGTAAAGAGGAGCTCGTGGTGCAGTGGTAACAGCCACGCGGATCGATCCACCAGGTTAAGCAACGCTTGCCGAGGTTGGTCCGTGGATGGGTGACAATCTTTACATACGACTCCTCCGTTGGTCCCGGCTGTTATTCGTGGATCTTTGACAGTCGTTACGGGCCGTCAGAAGCCCGAGAATCAGACAACCAGTCTTACCGCGGGGTACCGTATCACCCAGTTACTGGGTTGTGGAGGTCCGACAGCATGTAAAATACTGCTATTCAGCTAAATCCGGCTAGACTGGAAGCCGACCCCAATATATAGTTGGGAAAAGGCTAGGCAGATGATGATGAGTGAAATTAGCGTAAACATTAGAAAAAATAATATACTCTGTCGCGTAATCCTAAAAAAAAATCGATGGCAAATTACTCATGCAATCCTTGTATCGAGGTCGTCTATTCTTACATTCGTTGTTGTATTTGTTACCTCTATACGTGCTTTAGCGTATGCGTTCTTGCTATATGTTTATGTTCTGAGACAAATAACAATACACTAGGGTTTCTCGCTTCTTAAAGGAAAGAGAGAACGAGACACTTGGCAGATGTGGAACATCTACATGCAGATGAAATAAAATAGTGAAATGTCAGCGTCATGCTCTTTACCGTAACGGCATTCGAGACAAGATCACAGTCGTGCGTGTCAGTGAATTTTAACATAAAAAATTGGTTGTCTGTAAAGTTGGTTTACGGAAGGTAGTTTCACATTACATGCAGCACGAACCGAACTGAGCCGATCGCTCGAGCCGATCATGCGTCTCACTCGTTCGTGCCACGATCTCGCTTTCGGAACGCTACATGACGTCATCTTTTTCGTGCATGCTGCCCGTAATATCGAGTTATTAGACGTTGTCACGTCAAAATGAAATAGAGAGTGTTGTCACTTCGATCTTTTTTTAAATAAAAAATTACACATTTTTCGCCAGTAAAAAACAGACATGAAACACATAAGATAGATTTGTGTATTAATATTTCTAAGTTCAAACCGAAATCTACTATCGTAAAAATAGCCGTACTAGAAATATATTTTCAATGTCAACATAAT
This sequence comes from Lycaena phlaeas, assembly GCA_905333005.2. NCBI lineage: Eukaryota > Metazoa > Arthropoda > Insecta > Lepidoptera > Lycaenidae > Lycaena > Lycaena phlaeas. Next base: position 13,741,328 of record HG995174.1, on the reverse strand, counting down.
CTCGAGTGCCGCATCGACTCTCGGAAACGATGTCAGGGAGGGTCCAGGGTCAAGCCGTCCATTGTTAGCGGTGTACCACCGCGGCTCGTTACTGGACCCTCTTAATAAGTATTTGCTGCATCTATATTTTGTCTATATTAAATCATTTTTAACAAAAAAAAATATATGTTCGACAAGCCGCGCCTCGCGGTTTCACTCGCGTACTTCGTATTACCGTGGGAATACGATGATAAATTATAGCCTATGTGTTGATGTATAAGCTATATGATTGTAAAATTTTATTTATCCATATAAATCTATTCAGTGGTTTTTACGTGAAAGAGTAACAATCTTTCACGTTTATCATATTAGTAGGACTTCAAAATAAAAATGTAAAAAGTCATAAAATAATTGCGTCTTTTAAATTTTTATGCCTGCAACTTATATTCATATTTCATCTTCTTTTTTTTTCTATAAAAATATTTATTCTTCTGTACAATCAACCACGTCGTTATTGACTCTTGAAGTCGGTGTCGTATTTATTGCTGTTTTATTGTTTATGGGTGACGTGAACCACTGCCAATTTGCCTCATCCAAGTAACATAAAACAAGTCACAAATTACCTTGGGATAGCGGATCTCCCGATGCTTGGTGTACTGGTAGTCGACGGAGCCGGGCACTCCGAAGTGGGGTATCTTCATGATCCTGACGCTGGTGTCGTCGAAGGTGGCGTATGCCATCCTCGCACCGTTACTCGAGAACCACAACGCGTTGTTGGAAGCGAAGACTTCCTCTGTGAATGGGTTATTTGATTACTGTAGTTTTTCATGCTCAGTTTTATGCGTTGCTTAGTGAGACTACTAGGATTGGCCACTAGCACAGACACAGATTTTAGATGAATCTGCTATTGTTTCTAAGAATCATCGATTTTTTAGTAGTACATTGGAAATTATCACACAGTTAAGATCTATAAAGTTAATCTACCATTGCTCCTAAGAATCTTCGAATTCTTTATTAGTATTAAATTATCTTTATAATAGCATATTCCGAGCTTGTTCTTCAATGCATGTAAGCTCCAACGCCACTTCAACTCATTGTGTATTCGCGGAGCGTTTTCTAGCGCTTCACCGCAATCCGTGAGTGTGGTTCATTATAACTTTTTGTCATAAAATTATACCTATTTTAAATTAATCGATTTTGTATCGAATTCATCATGGTATATATTTTTTTATAATTCAGAAACGTTGACTGTCAACTGTTGAGGCTACTGGGGGCCTAGCCAAAATGCCATTAAGAAAGCGTTAGCGATTGACATAAGGCCGCCCTTAATCAGCTAGCTTATAAATATATATTTTTCCCATTTTATTGAATTAAGAAATTCTATTGAATTTAGTTCGTGTGGGATGCGAGTGACAATTTATCAGTCGTCCTAGCGTTCAATGAGGTAGGCCTATGCTCAGCAGTGGTAGCAGTAAAGAGTGACGATCATGATGATGATTGCATAACTTATGTCCAGCAGAGTTATTGATGTTGCTACTTTAAACCATATCATGAGATAATAAAAAACCTTTACCTTCATACACCCAATCGGGCACTCCATTGTAGACGATGCCCTCCTGCCCATTGGTGGTAACCTGCACGGGAGCGCTGGTCAAGCTGGCCTGGTAGTAGATGTTATTTTTGTAGACGAAGGCCAGCCCCCCCGAGGGCCCCCACACGAAGTTCTGTAGAATAGCATCCTCTGGTTCCACATCTTGGGGTGCGATGTTCGTGACCTCACCGGTGAAGACGTCGAACACGGCATACCGCGCGTCGAAGCTATACCTGTACACCTGGAAAATAATTATAAAATATCTAGATATACCATGTAGTGATTAATCATGGCTGAGTGGTTTGATAACCCTCTGAGTATTGAGCGACGATGGTCCAGTGGTTGGACTCGGTCTCTTATGCGAGAGGTTCCGGGTTCGATCCTGACCCGTCCATGTGTGCCTTGAAATGGGTTTTTCTAAAATTATAAGTGCAAACACGAGACCATCGTTTCTTCACCGGTGAAGGAAAACATAGTGAGGAAACCTGCATGCCTGATGAGATTGAAAGTCTTTGAACGTACATATGTGAAGTTCACGTACCCGCACTGAGCCAGCGTGGGGATCCATGGCCCATTACCCTCTCGGCTGATTTCGAGGAGGAGACCCGTGCCCAGCAGTGGGACATAAAGGGTTGATACTTAACCAAGTAGTGATGGTCCAGTGGGTATGAGCCCGGCCTCTTAAGCGAGAAGGTCCGGGTTCGATTCTGACCCCGTAGGTTTCAAAAATGGGTTTTTCTAAAATTCTAAGTGTATCTAAACGTAACATCATCGCTCGCTCACCGTTGAGGGAAACATCGTGAGCAAATCTGCATGCTTCAAGATATTGAAAGTCTTTGAAGGTGTTTGAAGTTCTAAGACCCGCATTAGGTCAGCGCATCGGTGGACTATGACCCAATTTCCTCCTCGCCTGATTTCGAGGAGGAGACCCGTGCCTAGCATTAGGACATAATATTATAATATTTGTTGGTACTTGACTTTACTTTTTTAGCGTTAAAATATTTGTAAAACAGTGATAATCAAATAATATTTTTTCAGCCCTGCTTCAGCTCATCATAGCTGAATCACCTTATTGTTTATTTAAACGCGCTTATTAATAATGCGTAAGACATTGACTGCCACATGCCTACATCATCATCATCATCATCAGCCTTTATCCGTCCACTGCTGAACATAGTTGTGTTGGTCGGCCATTAACCAGATGGGAAGACGATCTCCGTGCAGTGGCAGGTACGTGTTAGATGCGAGTAGCAAGGGATCGGTCGTCTTGGCGTTCATTGAGGGAGGCCTATGTTCAGCAGTGAACATGCCTACATAATCAAAATCAATCCAGCCACTTAGAAGATTTTCTGCAGCACACGCGCACAGAAGATAAATATAAAGAAAGATACCTACTTTAAATAATGTTATTTTATATGTCGAATATGATCTATGAATCGTGCTGCAAAGTTACCAAAAATAACAACACAGAGACCCTTAAAAAGACCGTAATATAAATATTTGAACGTGTTTTTATAAGGATCACTTATTTAAGAAGTTATTCGAGGTTATTGATCTCATGAACGTGATAAATATTTCAGAATGGTGTTTAATTATTTACTAACAATAAATTATTTTCACTGCATTAGCAACAATATACTTTTGTTTAATGATTAAAATAATAATATAACACTTGTATCAATGCAGCCTTGTTTTTTCAATTTTCCACGGAAGAATGATTTTTTTGTTTTATAGGGTACCGTACGCAAAGGGTAAAATAAGTTAACAGTGAAAGGGTATTACTGACACTCCGCTGACCGTCCGCATGTTTGTCTGTCCGTCATCGGACTATCTCATGAGCAGATAAATTTGCACTGACGATATAATTTAAAAAAAAGGATGCTATATTTCTGTTGCCGCTGTACAAATACTAAAAACAGAAATCACCATTTAAAGGGGAGCCCCCTTTAAAAACAGACATGATTTTAATAGGGTCTTAAATGTTGTATTTATGATGTAATAGTACGGAACCCTTCGTGCGCCAGTCTGACTCGCACTTTGTCGGTTTTTGTTTGAGTTGTATGACTATTGAATACAATTCTTACAATCTTCTTACATTCCTCTTACAATGGTAAGAGGTCAAAATCGTTTGTGAGCACAAACGAAAATATCTCAGACAATTACTAGTGCTTTGCCTATAATATTGTGTCTCAATACCAGTTCTTTCCCTGGTACCCGGGACGGTTGTCTCTCCTACTCATAAATCATACTGTACCGTCATTTCTTTTAGTTTTCATCACTTTATAAATGACAAAACATAACCCATAAAGACTAGTCTAAAGAAAAAAGTCTAAAGAATATAGTCCGTCCGTCTTTCTGTCTTTGTCTGTCTTACCAAAACCTAGTTAACTTTTCAGTGGAATCATGATTTAAGTGGAGCACCATAAGTTAAGAAAAACTAAAATTAATAATTTGCTGTTATATAAGAATAGAATAGAAAGACTTTTTTAATAATCCATACAGGGCACAGCAATGTGGAAAGAGAGAGAGAAGCACAATATGTGCAATAGTAATAAAGACGTAAAGAAAATTGATATAAATGTTTAAAAAAACACACAATCACATACAAACCAAACTTTACATAAAAAACAACTGCGCCTTCAACTTCAAGGTAGCGCAATGTGAGGGGCACTGAAGAGGTGTAACTTAGCATATTTCAGAAGACACCAACAAATATTCAGTCACAAGCGATATATGACGAAAAACTATATTTTTTTTAAAAAATGATGTGGTGTCGTGGGACACCAGGTAGGAACGAAGTTCCTTCGGCTAAAAAGAAAGGTATTATACACTACTCGCTTGTGTATGCGACTGTCGCACCTGCGCACGTCTCATTTAACGGTTTTATTCCACGCATTTTTTCTTACGGTTTTACTATCACATTTTTTTCAGTTCGCTCGCGCAGCAAAATCCCTATCCAAGCCTGCCGTAAGGAACTTCGTTCCAATAACCAACAAAAAATTTACACAACACCCAAATGTAATAAGAATCTCTCACAATACACATAGAACACCTGAGACCGACATAAAACCTTTTGCGAGCGATCTTCATAAATACGCTAAAAACGCGCATTTTCACTCGAAGATTATGGAATATCGCTCAAACTCTAAGGCCCGCACATTATTATTGATCACGTTCCTCTTTAAGAGCTCAACAATCACTCCACGATATTTACATCCAATGTAATTTAACTAACCATGTACTTAATTATGAATATTATTTTGGCCCTCAATAAATTTCTTTTATTTTTTTTCATCTTTTTAAAAATAACGTTGAGCTAGCTAGTAGACACATTATCAATAGCATAGGATAATTCATCACAAAAATTAATTTCATCTCAATCTAAATGACGAACACAAAAAATAAAAGATTTTTTTAAAGATTTCCAACAGTAGATGGATAAAGACAATCCAATGGATGGATCCAATAATAGATGATGATGATGACTGTCAATATAAACTGACTAGCTATTGGCTAGTGACTAAGTCCCAGGCGAACAGGTTTTTCACGTCTGTAAAATTCTATTATGCAAAATGAAAACATGAGCTATATATTTTTTCTAATTCGACAGGACCTGAAGATTCACATTCAAACAACCAAACAATATCTTCAGCTTCATTATATGCAAATTTAGGATATTATACAGCATCTGTCACGGTCCCTTTGTGGTATCATAGTTGCTGTTCATACAGTTATAATGCGACAAGCAAAACAGCGTCAATATAAAAAATAATAAAATAAAAATACTCGTAAGCTTAAACAACTCTCACACAATTTGATAAAAGGACAACAATTACATTAGGTTGAAGTTTCTTTGTTCATGTCTAATCAAACTAAAATTTTTTTTTTTTTTTTTTTTTTTTTTTTCGGTTGGATCTATGCTAATGGTCCTAGTGACCGTTATGCGTCATCGGAAATGGGGTGATCCGGTTGGATCATCCTATGACGTTAAAAATTTGGGGGGTTGCCCCCCGCCATGTTCATGGCGTCGGGTTTGTACCTAACTTGGTAAGCTACGGTCGACTGGTTTGGAACGGGTGACGTTAGAAACCTATCGTGAGGGCCGGCCCTCCCCTCCCCCGGTAGCGGGGGAGGCGGGTCAAGCGCGGGACCCGAGCAAGCTGCCGATAGCAGAGTGGTATCGGTGATTACACGGTCTATATTGGTGTCGACTCGTAGCTGATCTGAGCCTATGCTGTCGCGGTTGATCCGGATCAACTGGTCAACGGAGTGTAGGGTTCGACGTCGCATACGACCCCGGGGCCCATGCGGTGTGAATGTGTGCCTAACACCGGCTGTGTTATGTCTGAGTGTGTGTTGTAGCTTACGTCGCGCTTCAGCGTCGCGCTTTAACAGTTCTGTGATTTTATCAACAGGATCGGTTATGACATTCTTAGGTAACCTAGACTTATTAGGTGCTAAGCTATCGGGGGTGTAGTTTGCCGCACTCACGACGAGTGGGTTCGGGTGGAGAAGTGCCTTTTCGAAGTGACGTTCTGACATCGCTTTGAAATGGCCCCTAATCGAATCTAGTCTGAGGTCGCGATGTAGGTCGATGTTTCTTACGTACCACGGGCAACCGGTTGCCACACGTAAGAATTTATTTTGGATCGTTTGGAGGCCTCTGAGTCTATACTGAGGCACATGCGCGAATGCCACACAGGAGTATGACATGATGGGGCGGATACATGATTTATAGAGGGTGAGCTTGTGCCTGAGGGGCATTTTGCTCTTTTTGTTTATGAGGAAGTACAGTCTACTACTGACGAAACGGGCTTTTTTAGAAATCGCGGCGATGTGTGGTCTAAACGACATCGACCTGTCAAGGGTGACCCCCAGGTACTTGACCTGACTAACTCTGGGAATAACGACGTTATTTAGTAAGATTGGTTTCATCGTGAACCATGTTTGTCTGCGTTTAGGTAAGCGTGTCTTTCTCTTACGAGAGAAATGAATCGACGCGCTTTTATCGGGGTTAATAGCTATTCTCCATTTTGCGAACCAGTTGCCTAGTTCGGTGACGGCACGTTGGAGAAATAGCGATGCTCTATTAGCATTAGGGTGGGTAACGTATAGAGCTGTATCGTCAGCGAAGAGAGCCAGTTTGACGTCCGGAGGTCTGGGGATATCTGATGTGTACAGATTGTATAGAGTTGGGGACAGCACGGAGCCCTGGGGGACTCCGGCCCTCAGAGGTCTCAGGGAAGAGAGGGTGCCTTCGACCCTATACCTAAATGACCGGTTTGACAGATAGTCGCGGATGATGATGACTAGCCTATCCGGTATTCCTAGCTTGTACAGTTTGTACACGAGGCCTTCGTGCCATATCCTATCGAAGGCCTTAGCTACATCGAAAAATACGGCGCACGTATCGCGGGAGTTCTTTTTATTGAAACCTCTGAGTATGTCTTCGGTCATACGGTGGACTTGCATTGGACAGCAGTGGTTTTCGCGGAAGGCGAATTGCTCGTCTATGAACAGGTTCTTTTCGCCTATAACGGCTTTGAGCCGCTTAAGCAGAACCCGTTCGTAGATTTTGCCAATCGAGCTTAGTAGACTGATGGGCCGATAGCTAGACGGTTCCGTGCCCGGTTTGCCGGGCTTAGGTATGCCGATAACCGTAGCTTCTTTCCATTGGTCTGGGAACCTACAGCCCTTTAGGAGGGCGTTGAAAATGCTAACCAGGAGGTAAACAAGAGCGGGTGGGAGTATTTTAATGACTTTGTTGGAAATCCCGTCCGGCCCGGGGGCCTTCTTGGAGTGAAGTCGTTTGATAATGTCTTGGACTTCTTCTACATCCGTCGGAGGGATAGGATCCCCCTCCGGCGGCGCAGAAGTCTTCGACTCTACTACCCTAATTACCTCCTCTACGTGGGAGCCTATGGAGGGTGAGGGGGTAGTGATGTTGGGGGTACACTGGCTCTCTAGTGTGTCGGCTAATAGTTCCGCCTTGTCGGCGTCCTCTAGTGCAGGCGCGCGATTTGGTCTTTTTAATGGCGGCATAGATGCCTCCGTTTTCTTTTTAAAAGAACGAGCGAGTGGCCAGTAGGCCACATGGGAGGGTGAGATTTCACTAAGGAGGCGATCCCACTTTTCGGCTTTGTGCTCTAAGATGCGTGTTTTAACGTCTCTTTCGAGGTTACGGAGGTCACGACGATACTCGTCCGCCGGGTAGCGAGCGTATCTGCGCCTTGCGGTGTTTTTGGCGCGTATGAGTGCTTTAATGTCATCCGGGAGCTCCCAGTGTCCATCGCTGGACGTTGAGATCTCCCTAGATGACTTTTCCATCGTCGCTACCAGATGGTCGGTAAGGTCGGAACTGGCCGCAATGGCCGCCTCGGGACTATCTATAGTGTCCGGGATGTTGTCGAGTTGACTCGAGCGAAGTGAATTTAAATTTTCGTTTAATAATTTAAAGTCGATGATCTTTTTCTTTAGATTTTTAGTATTATTCTCGGGGTTACCTAATTGAATTAATACTGGTCTGTGGTCTGAGTTAAGCTCGTGTACTGTTTGAATAGAATGCACCAGAAGGGATACATTGCGTATTATACATATGTCTAATATGGATGGCCGCACATTACTCCTATCGCTGTTTGCGAAGTCGTAGCGTGTTGGCTCATCTGGGGCGACTACTGTACAGGCTAGATCATCGACGGCGCGGCAGAGAATTATACCATTTTTATTGTTTTCTCTGCAGCCCCATGCCTGATTTTTACTGTTTAGGTCGCCGGCTATAAAGACGGCGTTGCCTAGTTCTAATAGCGATTTGAGATCGCTGAAGAGTAATGTTTTATTGCACGATTGATATACCGAGGCGATGATGATCGACTGATGGCCGGTGTTGGGAATGAAACTCCTTGGACCCTTTATATTAATTTATTGAGACAGCCTTTTACAAAATTTTGATGTGATTCGTACAATTTACGGAGCGCGAGTGTGGAATGATCGAGATATCGTCGCACACCCATTTCTTCGGGGAACCGGTTTGGCCGACGGCGCTTAGCTAGGCGCGCGCGAACATGCTCCCACCGTTGAAGGAGCAGCCTTCAACTCGTTCTCATCCGGTAGCAAGGGACACAGACGGCTTAGGGCTCGACGTATAGTCCCGCTGATAATCTTGACGTCAGCGACCCGTGCGATACCGTCCGCACCAGGATACAATTGAATGACTCGTCCTATCCTCCAGTGGAGTGGTGGGCAGTTATCTTCCTTTACAACTACCATATCACCTACTCGTAGCTGCTCGCCTGTATTATTCTTCCATTTGGTGCGTTGCTGGAGCTCGCATATATATTCGAGACTCCACCTTTTCCAAAAATGTTGCCTCATTGCCTCTAATTGTTCATATCTGTGGAGTCTATTCATGTTAGTAACTTCGTTCAGCTGTGGTGAAGGCAATGATCTCAACGGTCTTCCAATTAAGAAATGCCCGGGAGTCAAGGGAATTAGGTCGTTAGGATCAGAGGACATAGGACACATTGGCCGAGAATTTAAAATCGCTTCGACTTGTATAAACAAAGTAGACAATTCTTCAAAAGTTAAGTGTTTATCCCCCAAAATCCTTTTAATATGATATTTCGCCGACTTAACTCCTGCTTCAAACAAACCACCAAAATTCGGAGAGTAAGCCGGTGAAAAACAAAATTTTATGCCTTCATCACAACTAAATTCCTTTAAATATTCTAAATTTACCTTTAATAAATTAACTAATTCGTTTTTAGCTCCCACAAAATTTGTTCCGTTGTCACAGAATATGCTATGAGGCTTACCTCGGCGTGATATAAATCGTTTTAAAACTAAAATAAATGATTCCTTGCTTAAGTCCACTAAGCATTCTAAATGCATAGCCTTCGTGGTAAAAACATACAAAAACACACATATAACATTTACTAATCTTACAGCCACGCCCTTTGCGATCGGCAATATAAAACGGACCTGCTCCGTCAACTCCCACCGTTTCAAAAGGAAAACTAGGAGTGAGACGTTGACTTGGCAGATCTCCCATCTTGGGAAATATAGTCTGAGCCTTGAACCTTCGGCAAATAATACATGTATTAGGTATACGACGCGCTAATAATCTACCATTTACAACCCAATATTGTTCTCTTACGCTAGACAATAAGAGTTGGGGTCCGGCGTGAAACAATTTTATATGCATTTCCTCAAATATGAGTTTTGACAAGTGATGTTTTGCATCGAGTAATATAGGATATTTTTTATCGAAAGAATACGAAGAATGAGTAATGCGGCCACCGACCCTTATTATCCCGTTTTCTATAAAAGGATTGAGAGATAATATTTTACAGTTATTAGGTAATTTCTTGTTAGATTTAAGCATATTAAATTCATTTTTAAATGTTTCCTTTTGAGCTAATTTTACCAACGCAAGCGAACTCTTATTAATTTCTTCTAAACTTAAATTAGAATTTAGTTTGTTTACATTTCTGCAATTATGAATAAATCTTAGAATGTAAGCCATTATTCTTTTCAATCGAATTAATTTAGAATAGTTTTTAAAACATATAATTTCATTACTACTTTCCTTTTCTGTACAACTACAGGCTACATTCGTAATTAATTCATAATTTTCGTCTAAATTAATCATGTTTACAGGAATTTTAGGCCAATCGACTTCAATTTTTAAAAGAAAGCTAGGTCCCGACCACCATAAACTCTGCACTCTTTCTGTGAACGAATCTACACCCCTTGAAATAAGATCTGCAGGGTTGTTAGCGGTCGGAACATAGCGCCATTCGCTATTACTACATAAATCTTTTATCTTATTTACTCTATTACTAACAAATACATCCAGCTTTTTACTTGACGTAGCATTCAACCACCCCAAGACCACCATGGAATCCGTCCAGTGAATATAGCGTGATATTTTACATCTCATCGCCTTTATTACCTTATCAGCAAGTTCCGCCGACAAAAGAAACGCGCAAAGTTCTAGACGCGGTATAGTGTGTGTTTTACCCTTTGGACATACTCTTGATTTAGCACATAGTAATCGCACTTGGACGGACCCATGATGATCCAGGGATCGCAAGTATACACATGCTCCATACGCTGATTGGCTGGCGTCTGAAAAAACATGTAATTCGACATTTACATAATGTTTACACAATACATGTCTGGGTACGTATATTTTTTGAGTGTTAATATTGTTTATAAATTTGAACCACTCCTTCTGAATATCCTCAGGAACTTCATCATCCCAATCTAACTTATATGACCATAGCCTTTGTAATAGAATTTTTAATTTAATTACAAAAATACATAATAAATTCAAGGGATCAAATATTCTTGCTATTGAAGATAGAATTTTTCTTTTAGTAACTAATTTAAATTTTTCTAAATTTATTTCAAACTTTAAATAATCTTCTTTAGGGTCCCATGTTAACCCTAATGTACTTGTAATACCAGAACGATCAGTAATTACTTTTTCACCGACGAACGCGTTACTAAGAATCTCAGACGAATTTGAACGATATTTACGTAAAGAAAATCCACCTGAGACTAATTTATCTGAAACTGATTTACAAATTTGTTTCAAATGCGTCTCAGACTCTGACCCTGTTATCAGATCGTCCATATAAAAGTCGTGAGCGATTACATTCGCTATTTCTGAGTCAGCGCATTCCTGAGATAACTCAAGAAGACACCTTGTACTGAGATAGGGCGCGGAAGCTGTGCCATATGTAACGGTATTTAATTGTAAAAATCTAATATTTTCGTTTTCATTTTCCCGCCATAGAATCATCTGCAGGTGGCGCCGACTCTCGTCGACCATTATTTGGCGATACATTTTTTCTATATCGGCTGTAACGACAAAAGTGTACTGTCTAAATCGTAACAAAATACTTATCAGATCATCCTGCACTACATGGCCTGTCATTTGGATATCATTCAGTGATAAGCCGTTACTAGTTTTCGCAGAAGCGTCAAACACCACTCTGAGCTTCGTAGTATCACTTTTTTCGCGTAAAACAGCATGATGCGGTAAATAATATGCAAATGCAGGCCTCGCCACCTCAGATAAATGACCTAAACTTTGATATTCCTTAATAAATTCTACGTATTGTCGTTTTAAAGAAGGCAATTTACAAAATCTTTTTTCTAAATTAAGAAAACGCGACATAGCCGTCTGGTAAGATTCTCCTAAGCAACTTGGAGATGTATGAAAAGGCATTTTTACACAAAATCTCCCGCTATCCAGTCTATACGTATTTTTCTTAAAGTGATTTTCACAAAAAATATCTTCATCCGATACCTTGCATTTATAATTATCCCCTGGTAATTCCTCTATACGCCAAAAACGTTCTATTTGCTGAGAAATCGATACATTACATTGTAACTTATTCATACTATTACTCTGCTTTACATTTATCGGGCCGGAAACTAACCAACCAAAACTTGATTGAAGTAATACTGGCATATTTTTACCTAACGAAATCCTTTTACTACTAATTATCTCCCAAAACCAATCCGCGCCTATAATTACGTCAATAGAAGACGGATGGTAAAAGTTAGGATCCGCTAATACAATACTACTGGGTATATTCAATGAACGTTTGTCTATTGTTACATTAGGAATAGCACTAGTAAGACACGGAACTACCAACGCGCTCACTTCCTTACAAAATTTACTGTTTAATGACTGTACCATGAATCTACATTTATCTACAATATTTATTTTTATACCTCCTATACCCGATACAGTCATCTCATTATTCGAAATACTTTGCAATCCTATTCTCTTAGCAGCTGCGTCCGTGATTAAACTCACTTGACTACCCGAATCTAATAGAACGCGTACTATCAACGATTCATTAGTTTTCATGTTGCAAATTCTAATAAGCGCAGTTGATAATAAAACATAATTGTAATCATTCACGGGAACGCTCATCGGCAGGGAGACTTGTTCCGAGGCAGAGCGGGCGGCCGCGGCAGGCGAGCGCGCCTCGCCGCTGTCCGATGACTCATTCTGCACGGATGCACCCGCGCGCACGACGTCTCGCTCAGAGTTTAACTGTACGAGCGCGACCTTATCTTTAAAATCATTTCGCGATCTATGCAACAATACGTTATGTTTATACTTACATAGATTGCATGGCTTATATCTACACTGAACCGCACGATGTCCCGGTTTCAAACAATTTATACATAATTTATTTTGCGATACAAATTTATTTTTATTCTCCAAATTCATAGACAAAAACTGCTTACATTCATATAAAAGATGGTTTTGCTTACACAATATACATGACCTATGGGGAACATCGGCATCTACTGTGGTTGTATGTATTACGCGTTGAGATTTACTATGCTTAAAAGTTTCTAAAATATTTGCTCGACTACGTAAAAAATTATAAAACTCTTCGAGCTTAGGCATTGTAGTGAATGAACCTTTATACTCTTCCCACTTTCTGTTTGTATTTAGATCCAATTTCGTCGTTGCTAAGTGTATGATTATAGTATCCCAATGCTCGACTGGCTGACCTAAAGTTTTTAAGGCACGTACATTTTTTGAAATATTATCTCTTAGTGAACGTAAAGCCTTATCAGATTCCTTATTAATACATTCAATACTAAACAATGATCGCATATGATTCGTAATTAACAATATTGTATTATCATACCGCTCGCGAAGTAGTTTCCAAGCTATCAAATAATTATCGGCAGAAAATTCTAAAGATTGTATAACCAAGGATGCACTACCCGCCAGCGATGATCTCAAGTAATGAAACTTATTTATAGTATCTATACAATCACTATTATGTATCAATGACTCGTACGTATCGCGATACTCCAGCCACTGATTATAGTCTCCATTAAATGTAGGTAAATTAATTGTTGGGAGTCTAATATTGTTAAAGTTAGCGTTCGAAATATTATTAGAACATTCTAAACTCGATGACTGCTTAACCAAAAAACGTTCTTTCTTTTCTTTAATTTTGTCAAGAATTAGTTGTGCCCTTGACATTAACAAAAAAAATTGATTTTCTATATCTTGTCTTTCCTTAAATTGTTCACTCGGATGTTCACTCAAACCCTCTATTTCTGTTTGTAGCTCATCAAAGGCAACCGAGCAATTATTAAATTTATCTAAACGAATTTTTAATTCTGTTATCTGCTGGTCTGTTAATTTATCAAATGGCACAGCTGAGATAGACTCTAAATAATTTTTAAACATCGTTATTCTACCCTTCATCGAACTACGTTTTTTAATTAATAAATTTTCTGACATTATGCAATCAAAAAAAATATATATTATGAGAGCTAAATTCGAAATTAGTTAATATTATACAAATTTAGTTACCTGTTAACTTCAATTAGTCGTCAATATCCAATATCCTCTTTATTAAATTGTGACTCGGCATTTACAATTAATCATTAAAAGATTTAGCTTAATCACCTGAAATTTAGGGAAGAAACAAGCTTATTGCAAGAAAAGCATATTTCACAATTAAAGTTAACACAAATAACAATTAAAATATAAAACTTTATCGTTATAAAATTTATATTAATATTTTCTTGATCGCCAAGAGGGTAGATAAGACACTCATTTACCAAACCTTTACGGATTTGTACAAATATTAAATTGGCTATAATTAAATTAACTATAATCGAATGATTTTATATTCCAGCAAAAAGCAAAGCAACCCAGGATTTTGAATCTACAAAGGTAATTAGGATTAAGGAACGGGCTCACCGTTATTACGTGTTCGACGCTCGTTTCAAATATCTACAATTATTCTTCTATATATACGTATACTTCTTAATTATTTCTTGCTGTCTCCTTCTCCATAAATATTTAATAATCCTGGTCACGGCACCAATGTTGGGAATGAAACTCCTTGGACCCTTTATATTAATTTATTGAGACAGCCTTTTACAAAATTTTGATGTGATTCGTACAATTTACGGAGCGCGAGTGTGGAATGATCGAGATATCGTCGCACACCCATTTCTTCGGGGAACCGGTTTGGCCGACGGCGCTTAGCTAGGCGCGCGCGAACACTCACCTGGCAGACGGACGCCTCCAGTGAAGCTAGAGGCGGTGTGTCTAATGGGATGCAATGGAGTGTTCTTTTGTAATAAATTAGTGTACCTCCGAGTCGGGATCGCAACCTATCATTCCTAACGATGTTATAATTAGGGATACGCGGATTGCTATTACATGGTTTTAGAAACGTTTCCTGCACAAGGAGGACGTCAACATCGTATTTTTTAACGAAAATGCGAATTTCCTCTAAATTCGCGCTAATGCCGTTCGCGTTGAACGACACTAGTCGGAGCGAACAAACTAAAAGCTACGGAGGCTAACATTATTACATGTGAATACAAAAAACGAGCAACGATTGACATTGGTCATTTTTATTTTACATTACAAGCAAGAGCCATAGACACTCGCTACACAAAGGGATTAGCTGCTGTGTAATACTGTATATTTTAATAATTACAAAAAGGAGGGCTAAAATACAAGTTAGAAAGACGTCCGCAGTATAGAGTTAAATATCAAACTAGGTCTACTTGATCTTTGGAAGCCTGAGGGATACATTAAAACTAGTACAGTCAATCATGTCACGTCGTATGTAAATGGGTACATGGGTACTTTTTTACATCTTTTCAACGCATGTTTAGTTGCTTTCTTCTATAATATACCTTAATCCCTCAGGACATCATGTTACTGAGTCAACGAAGGAATAAGCGTAAGGAATTTCCTTTCCTTTTATATTAAGTCCCTTATACTGTTCTGCATCCAACCACATATAAAAATCTTTAGCCCAGTCCAATTTGTCTGCAAGGGAGTCGAACAACTGGGATCTCAGGATCGTGAACACATGAGATATATGGGTTGGATGTAGGAGTCCTGACGTTAAGTCAAAATAAGTGAACCCTGATAAAATGACTTACCGAGATCTCGTTATAGGACAGCGCGAGGTATCTTTCGTCTGGTGACAACTCAGTCACTCGGAAGGATTGTTGAAGAATCTAGAAAAAAAACAGGTGTTTATTAATACGAAAATAAATTAAAAATAGTCTAAATAAATGGAACCTTGTATCACGAGGTTGACCTCAACTGGATAAGTAGAGCTTAAGAATTGGCGTTATTTTGGAGATGCCCAGCAGTGTTTTGTTTTGTGCATCCAGCAGTGGATAGTCAAAAGCTCAGACGAACCACCTAATCGTTAGTGATCATCATCACCATCATCACCCATAACATTAGGGAGCTTATCTGGAACTACCATCATTGTCTGTTGAGTGATTGAGTGATATGGGCTCAGTCAGCATCTTGAGCGAAATATTTCAGGTTCTATCCTGACCCCCTGTAGTGACTTTAAACAGTTTTTCTAAATTTCTAAGCAAGCACCCTTAACACAAGATCCTCTGTGATAGAAAACATCGTGAGGAAATATATAAAAGGCAGATGAGATTAAAAGTCTTTGAAGGTGTGAACTTCACCGACCCGCATTGAGCCAGCGCCTCGGTGAACTATGGCACGATTCTTCTCGCCTGATTTCGAAGAGGAAACCCTTGCCCAATAGTGGGACATATATACTTTACCCCAATCATTCATGAGTTGCCTTTCCTAAGACAGAATATGTGTGCTAGAAAAGATTGTTTTACCCTTCTCTCCAGAAAACACCAAAACTGTTTCACAAAGGGAACACGCTAGATGGAGGTAGCCTCCCACCTCAAATAATTGGTTTAATACAGGTTAATTATCATTATCATCATCATCATCAGCCTTTACCCGTCCACTGCTGAGCATAGGTCCTTCTAAGAACGTCAACAGGTTAATTATGACGACATTAAATGATGTGTGGCTGTTGAGAGAGATCTTCTTCACACGTCTGATTATCACCATCTTTCTTATTCCATCCGTGAAACAGTTTAGTATAATTGACTCTCAGAATAAGCAACGCATGAAAGAGTTGACTAGACTTGTACTAGATGCCCTTGCACTGTACCAAAGAATTCAGAGTCTATAGAAAGACAGATCTTATGAGCGCTTTGAGGACAAACTTTCCGCGATGCAAACATCCACTTGGCGGCGTGACGAGAGGGACACCGCGATGTCCCCAGAATATGAGCCTACGAGAGCGAGCGAGTGCGAACTACGCCCACTGGGGACATGTCCCCAATAAAGTCGGCACAATAAATCCTTAAGAATTATTCTTCTATATACGTCTTTGACTGTACTTAGCGCTTACCATTAGGTAGCACACCTTCTAATCTACCTATTCAATTAAAATAACAAATATAGTATTAGAGCTCTATCTGATGATAATGGTTTGATGAAATATTTAAGCGGTGTGAATATTATTTCGCAAAATCGATAATAATTAAATGTCCAAACCTGCAAGTTGAGTAATTCCGTTGCTCAAACATTTCAACATGAACTGTATAAGGGATTGTTCATTATTTCTTATCAACAGTTACATCAGATACCGTATTAAACTCTCAAATCTTAGCTTGGAGTGTTTGTGTGTCTGATATCAATAATGATGATTATCGTGATAAAAGGTAGAAAGGCAAACCTTCATCATTATTTTATTATAATATTTATTCAATGGTCTTTCAGTCGGTGCTTTGAGTTATTGTATTTTTGCCTAAAACGTTTGGTATCTGTGCAATTTTGTCATTTGTATATTGTTTGTTTTATGATTTACAATAATGATTATGTGCATATTGAGAAGAGAAGGTAACGTCGAATGAATATATAATCCAAACGATTTTACTATTTTGTTTTCCGGCGAGTCAAAATCATAAAATAGCCATTTAAACTTACATTCTACCAATTGTATCTATATTATTTGTAAGCAAGGCTTGGTGAAATATATAACAGTGATATAATAATGATGGGAACTGTTGTTTTATTTATCAATTTAAATGAGATATTTATGAGTAACTTTTTCAATTTATTTTTTTTGGATTCCGCTTCTTTAACTCTAAGAAGAGTGACTAAGGGTAAAAGTAAGAGTAACTTCTGAAAGTGAATCGTCCTGCACTTGATTTCGAAATACATTTAGAAATTGTCTATTCTAAGCGCCTATGTTCACTTTGCGCCTACGTTCTATGTTCACTTTAGCGATGTAGTTTAGTACAACGTACAACTTATCATAGATTAAAAAGATAAGTTGATTGATTATTATTTTATAATGCCAAGAATATAGAATATAATAACTGTATTTTTTTAAACTATTAACAAAGTTTAAAAATAGTCGTAACAATAATTTAAAAAAAAAAGAGATTTTATCTTATGTCGACAGGCTTATTACGTCAGTATCAGCTAAAATACGGCTAAGTGATCACTGGCGAAGCGGCAATAACTAGTTACTATTTACTAAAGTATTCTTACCTGAGACGTGTTAGACACTAGTACTGTATGACTGTCCGTATTTATGTCATACATCACCAAGTCACCGTACATGTTTCTGAATAACACATCGTTTCCTGTAATTATTTACAAACGATTAATAACCTATCATTGTTAAACGCCATCTCGTGTTCAATAAATTGTACTAAAAGTTTATAATATTAAATACTAGGTGGCGCTTTTTTTATTCATAAATGTAAAGTCGTTTGAAATCATCTTTCAAAATTCTAGATGTTCTGAATATTATGTAAAATAACAACACCATCATAACAACGTGAAATCATGTAGGACCAATAACAATAATATCATAATTCGTTATGTTACATTTTCGAGTGAACCCGTAAGTATGTAATAAACAGATATTATCAAATCTATAGTTATCAGACTACTTGTTATCACAAGCTTGAGGTTTAATTGCATAATCATTGTATGACTGACATTTGGACTCTTTAGTTTCAATATAATTTCATTTTCAATTCAATTCTTTTTTCAAAAAAAAAGAGTTGACTAAGCTCATCAGCCAGGTTTTTGACTAAGGAACTACAATAATGAAGACGTATATATTTAGGAATACGCGATGAATCGCCAAAAATAGAGTGTAGTGAGTATCACTTTACAAGGCTTTCTTTAACAAACCTCTAAATACCAATGATACGAAAAGAAAAAATCAGTCCCCTTACATCTAGACAATTTATCTGAAGTAAGATACAATTTACTTTGTAATCAATATTATTGTTAAAGAAAAAAAAATTACCAGACGTCCAAGTCCCATTGAAAGAAGACGTCAAGAATTCTCCATTTATGATGTCTTCCAGCTCGATAACAGGCGGTTGTGGGGGGGCTTCTGTTGTTGGATCAGTTGTTGTTGTCGTTGGTGCTGTTGTTGGTGCTACAGTCGTTGTTGTAGTTGTCGGTGTGGTTGGACCAGTAGTTGATCCGATCGAGTCAGCCTCCCCCGCATCGTTGCCAGTGAGGACGACCGCTAGAGCTACCACAATACCGATGACCACCACCATGGCAACAGCGCCGACGGTGTATGTAAGCTTCTTCGACTTCTTAGTCGCAACCAGGACCTAGTACAATATGTTATAAATCATTTATATTATTAAAGTATTATATTAAAATGACACGAAGAATAAGCTCGTTAAAGTGGCAGTAGGCTGGCCACATTCAGAAGAACGGTTGGTCGATGGGCCAATAACGTTCAGGGGTAGAGGCCGCGTCTAGGTAGACGAAGTGTTGGTCGGCCGTTAATCAGATGGGAAGACGATATACGTGCAGTGGCAGGTCCGTGTTAGATGCGAGGGACTTGGTCGTTTTGACGTTCATGAAGGTAGGCAGTTCAGCAGTGGACGGATAAAGGCTGATGATGATGATGATGAATGTTATCAAGTTAAATGTACGCGAATTTAATTCTCACTTTATTGAAACAATTTTACGGATATAATTTAAATAATTATTGTTCTACGTTCCGTATTGTAATAAACGTTGTCACTGGACTTTGATTTTCTTTCTCTTTCCATGTTCTATGTTTATTTACATTCATATAAAATTTTGTTCTTCTGTGACATTTGTAGCAGCTCTATATTTTTAGGTCCGCGCCGCTAGTCGCAAAGTTCTGTTACCTGAAGGCTTATGCCCGATCCAGACTCTCCACGAGGCTACACGAGGGAACGCGAGTGCGAGAGTGAGGACGGTGCGCTCGTGTCCCCTCGTCTTCCCTCGCCTCGCCTCGCTTTCGCTCCGCTTTGTGTCGGTTTTTCGGGCGCGAGTCAAAGGACGCGAGGGGCTGAGGCGTGACAACCAACCACACTCTCGCGCGTTTTAGTAATGTGATATAAACGCAAGACATTATTATATTGGTAGTCACTTGAATCACGTCCATCTTTAAGTAGACGTAGCGGGCAACTGAATAAATCGAGAGTGTGGATGGCTCACACTCCTGCAGCCTCCACTCACCAAGACTCGTGCCGAGAGCCTCTAGGAGGCGTCTCTCGAGAGTCTGGAGCCGGCATTAGATAAAGTAACATCGTTTCGTAGCGGAGAGATACCGAAATTCGCCATCGTCTCTGAGTTATCAATGACAATTGCCTCGCTAATAAGATATTGACAATAACGATCGATAACCAATACAGTTACTGATTTTGTTACGAAAACGATTGACCACGTGTTAGTAGTCCATATATTCCACTACAGTGTCACTACAATCTTGCAAATAAACGATTATTATTTTTATCCATATTATTATGTTTTAAATAAATCACTCACATACAAACATAATTCGCTTAAACAACCTAAATTCTGTAGACTTTAAGATTAAAAGACGTAAGAGTATTCAAAATATTTAAAACTTAAACATCAATAAAATGAAACAACTTTTACGGATTTTATCGCGGTTTATTAAGTTTTTTTACAAGCCCGACATTTCGGATACTTTACAGCAACCATGGTTGTAAAAGTTGTTTCATTATAATGAGTGAAATTCGCGTAAACTTATGAAAACAATAAGCAATAAAATGCTTAAGTAGTTTAACATTTGTAACGTTTACATCATATCAGCTGGCAAACTTTACGACAGGTTAAAGACCTCACCATCCTTTGAAAGTACATTTACCTATACCCAAAAATCTATAAATAGGTTTGGATGTAAAGTGTTTTATGCCATATATCGTTTTTGTGTTTGGGAAAATTGTATAAGATACTAAAAATCATCATCATCATCATCATCATCCATCATAAATAATATCAAAACATATAAAATTTTAAATATTCAAATAATAACTAAATAGTTGATTTTTCATTTATATTACAATATTTTTAACTATTTCTCGCTCGTTTATCGTAATTTAGGAACTAATGAAGATGTTGAGGTGTCAATGATATACCGGGTGTATTTTGAACCTTTGAAAGATTTAAGCCTAATTATGTAAAACTTCTATACTTTATAATATTAACATTTATCTCCGGATCACCAATTACTAAACTGGATTATACATAAAAAAATTAAAAAAGACAACCAAAAAGTTTTTTTCACTTCTGTCATGTCAGGCTACGCCTACACTAACATACTTCTTCGTTTTACAAAGCGTTCAAAATACACCCTGTATAAGTACTAAGAAGACCTATTATTACATTTATACGTTGTGTCACAAGCTTTTACGATCTACGAAATAACTAAAATTTACTGCAAATAAGATTATGGCGGGAAATTGCATAATTTAGCAAAATAATTATGGAACCACGGCACTAGTCCTGCGTTGCAAATTCAGTCAAATTAACAAGGGAATAAGATTAAGAATATTGTTACATTCACTTACTTTTTTTGGGCATAATTAACTTGCATTGCTGACAAGATAAATCTTAGTACAAGATGCTAGTTAGTATAATATATAATGTCGTTTTATAATATATATAATAAAAATAATATGGAATCATTACCAGTTGCTTAACTAAACGCCGTGTTATCCTCTTAGGAACTTGTATTCTGGATTCAACAGAAATTTATTAAACACACAACACTGTGGACATTGTCACTTGTATATGATTGTATCTACTGTTTAATAGTTTAATTAAATATAATTAAAGTGTATAGTGTATTGGAACACATTGCACAAAACACGCGTTAACTGTTTGATGTAAGGCGTTGAACTTCATATCCTTAAGAGCTCTTATCAATCGCTATCGCTACTGTCACTTGAGAGTAAGCAGCAGTGCTATTCTGTAAGAAACGCAGCGCTGTCGCAACGCTGCGACGAGCTCGTGGCGCCCACAGCCACGACGTTGCTAGGGTGTTTGATATGGTGTGACACAGACAAGCTTAGTGAATACCAAGTTGAATTCACAGCGCTGTCACAGCGTTGCGACAGCGCTGCGTTTCTTACAGAATAGCACTGCAGTATTAAATCGATAACTCTCAAACTTTGTGTATTGCAATAGATAACACACGCTAGGTCGTAGGCACACATATGTTATGTGTCCAGAAATATGTATATTTGTTTGAGTAAATTGTAAGACAATAAAACCCCGCAAAACTCAATAGCTATCATAAATATGTATTTTTTTATTCCACGACTTGTAAGTATTTATTTTCATACATAGTTTGTTACAATCGAATATTTTAACTGATAAACAAAAACATACGAATCACTGGGTTGTGTGAGGAACGGCGCGACATAGACCTACGAACGTCACGACAGAGCAATAAAAACTTGAAAAATATTTTCAACTATATAATGTATTGTTACGTACGTTAGTATTGTTAACTAACTAACTCTTAACTCTTGTTTATGATGTCCTGTCAGTCCAGTCAAGTCCAAGGTGTGTCCAATAACAAATAAAATAGTGAAAAGAAATGAAAAATGGTGTCCAGGTATTTTACAAATAAACATGTACAAAAATATAATCCCACGCGCCCGTTTAAAATCATCATAATTGGTGGATTACGGAAAGCACCCAAAAACAAAAAAAAACGCCGGACCAATGCGAAGTATTCAATTTCAAATCACGTCGAACGTGTCATCCAAAAAAAATATGATAAACATATTAAATATATTAAGATCTCCATTCCTAGTACTCGTAACACTTCATGTTCTAACGAGCTTATCACAAGACGATGAAAGAAGAAAAAGAATTATTAGGCGTAACTAATATATTATAATATGTACCTGGTCACTGGTGCCCATTTCCATGGTGGAGTTGCTGTTCTCCTGCGTCATTTTGTGGTATATGTATTACCTGAAAAAAAATATTAAAATCTTCAAAAGAAATAAACAAATAGATATGACACAAGATTTATTAAAACAGTTATTGGCTAAGCATGTATCCTTTTCATACATGTCTGCTGATTCGCACTGTACGGATCATATTTTTAACACTTTCTATACAAAGAAAATACAGTGCGTTTATGCCGCGCGTGCGATGCGGACACGTGGACGCTTACCTTTAATCATGAGAATCACCTTTTGGTGATTTCATGATTAAAGGTAAGCGTCATTATTACTATGAACTTTATACTGCTGCATGCAACAGTCGGGAATATTAGACCTGGTGATAATGAATAACGTAATGACATGGTTAACAAATAATTATAAATTATTATCAAAAGGACAGAAAGTTAAAATGGTTTTTAAAAAGAATTGTCCCTAAATGTCAAAGGATTGACCGACGATGATCTAATGGGTATGAACTCAGCCAACGGTGTCTTAAGAGAGAGGGTCCGGGTTCGAACCTGACCCCC
Source organism: Lycaena phlaeas (assembly GCA_905333005.2). NCBI lineage: Eukaryota > Metazoa > Arthropoda > Insecta > Lepidoptera > Lycaenidae > Lycaena > Lycaena phlaeas. The sequence continues at coordinate 13,718,093 of HG995174.1, read as the reverse complement.
TCAGTGGTGCCTTAAAATGTTTTTTTTTTTTTAATTTTTAAAAGCACTCTAAAATACGAGACCATCGCTCGCTCACCGGTGAAGGAAAACATCGTGAGGAAACCTGCATGCCTGATGAGATTGAATGTCTTTGAAAGTATGTGAAGTTCATCAACCCGCATTGAGCCAGCGCCCAGCGCATCAGTGAAATATGACCCAATACTGGCCACGAGGAGGAGACCAGTTTCCAGCAATGGGACAAAATATATGGATCTAAACTTTAATTTTTACTTTTAATGCGCAAATACTTTATTAATCTGTGCATTTGTTTGAACACTGTTATGTCTGTGACTTCCAGTAGAATTAGAAAAATATTTTTAATTTGCCAATTTTTAACAAGGCTAGATATTAGAAGTTATTTTTCAATTTGGCGGTTAATGGAATAGCTATTTATTCATACAATTGACAACAGTGGATACATTGATAAGGGTAATAATGATCACGAAATAATCTTACGCTTAGCTAAGTTAAGCAGGGCCTTCAGCACAGAATATAGTAAGTAATTTAATTATAAGAATGGAAACATTTAGGGTACCGTGTCTACATTACATTCCTTTTTTTCTTTTACGACTTCTCGACTCTTTACTATTGAAAGTATCTTTTTAAAACTTAGACGAAACTTTTATCGGCTTTTTTAGTCGCATTTCGATATAGCGGTAAGAAAACAGTTATATTGTTATGTATGTTTTGATGAATATTAGAAATGTGGTGAATGTAATATCAACCGAATTTATACGTCAACCAAACATTCGGTGAAATTAAAAAGTTCGTTTAAATTTTGGCGCTTTTAAATAACTTAAGAAGAGGCAAACAAACTTTTGGCAGTGTATAATTTATACTTTATCACTACATATTATAAAACAAAGTCGCTTTTTCTGTCCCTATATCCCTTTGTACGCTTAAATCTTTAAAACTACGCAACGGATTGTAATGCGGTTTTTTTTAATGGATAGGAAAATTCAAGAGGAAGGTTTATGTACACAATTAATTAAGTTTTTATATACATTAGCTAAGATATAACAATAATTGTTGGAGGTGTCGGAATAAAATAGGCCGTCTGGGAGTTTTCAACGAAAACGCTGCCTAAACCGTTTGAGATATAACAAAATAGTGTATGGTGGAATTATGTATCTTAAATAGGTCTACAAAAAAGTCCGCGATGGCATATGTCTATCTCTTAGGGATATCATACTATATCCATTTAATACTTTAAAAAAATGGGCAATTATAACGCGATAGTTTAAAAGTTATTTACACAAATACGATATGAATACTTATCATTTTTAATCAATTAATTAGCTTGAGCATTTCATGAAGATTATTTTTGCCCTTTACATCATGCAAATTAAATGAATACTTTAGGAGATATGGCGAAATCAAAATAATGCACAAGAAAATAAATCGTGTTGGCGTGATTCGCACGGGCGGTTGTCTGGTGTCTAAGGCCGTAGTGTATTAACTCTAGCAGACGTAATATGATCAACATAATATTATGGTGGAATAATATTATAATAATAGTATCCTAAATATGCCTACAAAAATCTACGAAGGGATATAAGTCTTTATTTTCAAGATAACATATTATATCCATTTTAATACAAAAACTTAGTATGTAATTATTATAAAATAGAAAATGATCATCATCAGACATGATAAATCCGTAAATCTTAGATTTACGCGGGCGAAGCTGCGGGTAACAGCTAGTTAATAATAATATATAAAACCTAATTATAAATAAGTTGCCAATATCTTTGTGTCTGAAGATCGGTAGCTAGATAAACCATCTATCAAAATATATAACACTAGCAGTGCCCCGCGGTTTCACACGCGTACTTCCCATTCCCGGGAAGTATGGGGATAAATTATAGCATATATATGTTATTCTGATGTGTAAGCTATATTATTGTAAAGTTTTATGAAAAAACATTTAGCAGTTTTTATGTGTAACAGTAACAAACATCCATACTTACAAACTTTCGCGTTTATAATATAAGTAGGATAGGAAACCCACAATAATTCGCGTTTCACGCTCTTGTCCAGTTTTTTTAAATAACATCTCGTTCGCGTGTCAACAGATCGAGCGATAACTTTATAATTGGTGTTATAAAATATTACTTATATATCCGTCTGTGTACTACCTACTGACCTCGTGACCAAGGAGTTCAGTTGGAGTTCTAGTTGAAGTTGCTTTGGCGTTCATTTGAACTTTTAAGGGGGATTAGTATTAGTAACTTTCACTTTCGAGCTTTTTTAAGTCTAAAATAGGGGGTAAAGTGTATATGGAGTTTTCTTGTTTTTGGACTTAGAAATATGCATATATCCCCCCTGGGTAAAGTTAGTATGGAAATTACCTCAATTCTGGACTTAGCGCAGAAAGATGTAGCTTGTCATAAACGGGGGTTAATTAAAACATGTGCCTTGATAATGAGAGTACACGCGGACGAAGTTAGTTATATGTGTAATTTTAAGCCATAAGCATAATTGTTACTTAATTTTTCATATGACCTAGTTTTATAATATCGACTATAGTAGTTTTAAATTAACGCCACTTGTGCCGGTTTCCGGTATGTTATAGCACATTACGTTACGAATTTGACCATAATGATATTAGTTAGGGACTTTAATTACTGGCCTAAAGACTGGTGTTACGGTAAAGCAACGAAATTTTTACATAAGAAATAACAGGTTCAAATTTTATCATAATTAACAGACATTAATATGTCAGTTCCGGAGTTATAAAGGTATATGTACACACTACACATACGCCTTCAGTAAATGCCAGAATACCCAGTTCCCGCCACTCGCATTAAATTACTAAGCCATCATTTCAAGTTGAGAATCAGAACACAATAAAATTCCACTTAAAAACCAATGGAGTAAATATTAACTCATTTAGTCTTCAAGTTCATAAAAATAATGATGATAATATGTCACATGCCTTTTTTTTCTTTTACGTTGGGAAATGCGCTTAGGCCTAGGAGTGGATCTCCCCAGGCCTCGCTGCGCCCGAAAGATGGTAAGTGGACGCAGCTCTACCCATTAAAACCCAGCGAGTGCCACCAATGCCGCCATTGGTTAGGTGCCTCGGTTCTGCTAGCAACAGGGCACCTCGACAGCTAGTCAGTCCGTCAGGGAACCGACGCTACCTCCACAGACCCCCAGGGGTTACCCCACACCACAGGACAACTCCTCCAAACGTCGAAACAGTACAATGAGGCGAGGTTCCCGTTCTCGCCTCTTGCTGTTTTGCCCCCTCTTCTTATAAGAGGGGTACAAAGAGCACCCTCGGCTCAATTCTGACATTCGACTACTGAGCCCCATCGCCACGATAAGACCCTTTTGGGACAATATGTCACATGCCTGCCAATAGTCAACAGGAATGAAACTAGGAATAAACTTTGTCAATAAATAAATATTTACTGCGGAACAAAATATTAAATATTAACTATACTGAACCGATTCTAATGAAATTTCATAAAGTGTATAATTTTATCCTAAAAAAAACCCCACGAACGGGAAAAATATCATGGTAATGTTAGTATGTTTGAGATAATCGTCGAAACTATTCATCTTATTGATAAACCTTTGATAAATATAATGCTACTGTATCACCGAGTGATAGGTTATAACAATTATCATCATCCCTTCCTCCCAAGCTAGGTCGGGCAGTTAGTTTGATTATTCATTTGAAGTTCTTGTAACGTATTTATCGATAGTAAATTTGACCTTACAATATAAATATTGTGTATGCATTGCAAGGTCGGACATTCTTATCTTATATATTATAAAGAGGAAATATTTGATTGTTTGTTTGTATTGAATAGGCTCCGAAACTACTTGGCCGATTTGAAAGATTCTTTCACTGTTGGAAAGCTACACTATCTCCGCTGAACATAGGCTATATTATAAAATTTTCATAAATTTAGCTGATATATTCGTTGGGATAACCTGTCCTGTTTTTTTTGCCGCAAAATGCTTTTAACGCTGGGGGCTTTGATCTGAGTACGTTCTTGCGGTCGGAAACTCCAACAATCCCGTGGATGTCATCGGCCATAGATGCGCCATGGATCTGTCATCAATAGGGCACTTGTGAGATGGTCCCTTAAAGATCAACTTTATTATGGGAGAGTTCCGGCAACTGGAACAACCGACGTCACTGAAAGTCAGCGTCTCACCCATAATAACTTACTCTATGGTGTCACTATAATGATGTGACAAATGCTGAGTGGCTAGCTCTATATTTCACAATATTAATCTGTAAACTATAAGGCCCATCGCCAGTTTTTATAACACCGTCTTGATATATTTTGTTGTTTGTTTGTTGTGAACAGTAAAAACTATGTTTCTTACTTTCTTCCAATGCATAATATGATGTATCGTGTAATAAATAACCTTAGGACCTGTTTCACAATCTCCAGTTAAGTGCCCAATAGGGTATCGGCAACATATTTGACAGATATTTGACAGATACTCCATACTCTATCTGTCAAATATGTTGCCGATAGCCTATTGGGAACTTAACTGGAGATTGTGAAACAGGCCCTTAGTGTCTAATTTGATGGCGTGCTGGTCGGGTGGTAAGGCAGCTGGAATCCGAATCTTGGCAAATGCAGTAATTTGGATGATGAATATAGATGTTGTACCGGGTCATGGGCGTGGTGTGTAATTATTTAAATTTCGTTTCGATGAGAATAATCCGCGCAAGTAAATAACATTATTTTTCCCAAATTTCTAGATAACACAACATTACTATTTTTTTTTATTGAATTATGAATACGTATTTTTTCGGAATAAATAATAAAATGAAATGTAATTCTATCGGGAACTTTTTTACTAATGTATTTCCCTATCTTAGATCCTTAAAATTTAATTGATGTAATTATCATTACATATTACATTGAAAGCCTCGTCTCAATCTCTTTCTAAGGTCGATCATAAAGTCGCCTATTTTACTTGGCTACTACAATATCTAATTAAAATTTTCCTTAAAGTTCCATTTAACATATCAATCGCATTAATATCTAGTTTGAATTTTAATCGTATTATTTTGTAGTTGCCCGCCGTTATCTGTGCGATAACAGATATCGTGGACGGATAACGCGCACTGTTCTCTTATGTTTAAAGTAGAGCAGCGCAAATCTGTGTAGATGTTTGTCTTTAATATGTAAATAGTAATATTTAACTTAAGATAATATTTGCGCTGTTACAATTATAATGATCTTTTTAAATATCGATCTTGAAATTTCTTTTTCAGCATATGTGAATTTTGAAGTTTCATTTGATGGCAGGTTTTCGTTTCCAAGACTCAACTACATAACTCTGATGACAATGGTCAACGATATGACACACCGCTACCGCTTTTTTTACATTTGTAGATCGCTATAGAATAATAATATTTATGTAGATAAGGTCGCCTTGGATCAGATTTTTTATACACATGCCACGCGAGAGTAAGTGATAGCTTATCACTCTTAAACTTTAATAATTCACTTAGAGCAAGACCAATCTGTGTTTCTGTAATTACACTGCATGTCCTGCTCCTTTCTCTGGAATACAGCATAGCTGCATCACGATTGAAACATTCAGGATAGTGGCACTCGTGCAGGTGAAATCGCAGTAGGTACAGTGTACGTACAAAATGTACAATGGCATAAAGTAAAGTATTGTATGTCCCACTGCTGGGCACGGGCCTCCTCCTCGAAATCAGGCGAGGAGGGTAATGGGCCTTAGTTTACCGATGCGCTGGCCCAGTGCAGGGTGGTGAACTTCACATACCTTCAAAGACTTTCAATCTTATCAGGCATGCAGGTTTCCTCACGATGTTTTTCCTTCACCGATGAGCGAGCGATGGTCTCGTGTTTAGGGTGCACTTAGAAATTTAGAAAAACCCATTTCAAGGCACACACGGACGGGTCAGGATCGAACCCGGAACCTCTCGCATAAGAGGCCGAGTCCGTCCACCGCTGGACCATCGTCGCTCACAACGGTATATTACACAAAAATCATACAATAAGCATGACTCATTTTCTCCCTATGCAACTTCTTTCAGTCCCGTTTAAACAGCACACACTCACTACATGCTATCAACGTTATCAGGTACTCTCACTCTCATAGTCTTTTGTAAAAACATGAGCAAATATCACATTAATGGCATATACTAACTCAAATCAGTGTTTTACATTACAAGAAACAAAAAGTAAATGTGTCTATAGGAACTCATTCTGAGTTCTTACATGGAAAAACATGTCCTTCTGAGTTCGGAGCTGAGAACTGTTATTAATTATTAGGTTAAACGGTTTTCGTGTAATCAAATAAGAAAAACAAATAGTTTTTTTTTTTCAATTGTAATAATATAAGAAGTACAAAGGACCGTTTACACTATAAAACCTTATTAATGCATTAAAATATTAAACTTACCACGATTAAAACAAACCGGTCAGAAACCCACTACCCACCACACTAAAATTAGAGCTTAACAGATTATGATACGGTTATCGCGTTCGATAATAGATAATTTAAATAATCAGTTGTAAATTAGTAAAGATAAACCGTAATAAATAAATTCTTACAGTACCTAATGTATATAAATGACCTAGAAATGTTATTACTTATAGCAATAGAATGGATTTTTAGTGTTAGGAGAGATTTACAGTTTATGTCTTAAAGCATAATATAGCCGGAATGGAAACACTTTGCAAATAAAATTCTTAAGGTGGTTAGAAAACAACTTACTTATATAATATATTTTTTCATAATAATAATATTAATATCTATGGACGCTTCAGTTGGTCAGTTCTCGGAGAACTCGTGTTACTAGTCCAAACAACGAAAATATATTTAATATAATATTAATATTATTCATATATTTAAGATTTTTTTATATGATACACATTTTTTATACCCACCCAGAAACACAGAATATTTTTGTACCCTGGCAGTATTCGAACAGGACAACTTTAGATAGAGGGCTAACCCGCTAGCCACAGAGGTCATGTTAAACTAAAATACTATTAACATAAAGGATGTTATAAAAGTATATTAAAAGCTTAGTTAGCTTTAACTTGAGCCTCACTCACAGCTTTATGCCCGACTTAATTGGTGCTTGAGCTTCCTTGGGTACTTACCTAACCCGATATAAATAAAACAATAGTGGTCTTACTTATTTTATTGGTCCGGCAGGGATTAATTCAAGCTGAATTCATTAAAATTTGTTGCATACTTTTTTGTACAAAAACTGTTTAAAGTATATATAATATTTTATTTAAGGAACTGTCCTATATTGTGATCATTCGATTTTTAAATAAATTGATTGAATAAATGTTTATTGTATTCAGAGCACAAATTATGTTATCAGTTTGCTAATACTCTCACTTTTCCGCGTGCTCCATAAATAGGTTACATACAAAGATTTTGCTCGCGAATATTATAAAGAAATATAATAAACCTTTTTACTAAGCCAGAAATCTTATGACGATAAACGACCTAAAAAACTTCTTTCATGCTTCCATGCTAACGAAAATAAATTGAAAACCATGACTTTCTACTAAAACAGCATGCATTTATTTCCCTTCGCGGTACCGCGTTTTATTTTGGCTGGTACACTAAGTTTGTGTGTCGCCGTAAGATTGTGAACATCGCCAGATCACAATCTATCTCGCGAGATTGCAAGCTTTCGAGAGATTGAGTCGTAAAAAATTAATAACAATTTGCCCACTATTTTCCGGTACAATATATTCTACTAGCTTTTGCCCGCGGCGTCGCCCGCGTTATCATAAAAAAACCTTTATTTTTAATGCATCCTCTGTTACTTCTAGTACCTCCGAAATTATGTGTACAAAGTTTTTGCGTGAAAGCGTAACTAACATCCCTACATTCACATTTATAATACTGGTATAGGATGAAAAGAAATCATTAAATTGTGAAATGGCATATAACGGAACGCATCTTTCGTGCTTATATTTGTTTTTTATACACAAAATTAACCAAAAAAAAGAGGTGACCACTAAACCAGAGAGGTACGACCTTATGCTATTCTTAGGAGCCATTCTTTAGCTTAACCAGTACCCCAAGTTCGACTAAAAAATAACAGAATTAGTAAAAAAAAAAGGTTCCAAGTGACAATTTCGGTGCCTCACATGGTAAGGTTACGCCACTAAGTGTTACACGCGTTACCGGTACTGAGGTTATGTAAGCCACTGTACGTGAGATAGTTGTCGATTCCGGTCACTGCCATAAGGAAAGTAGGCTGTTATGCCTCAAGACGTGACACACAGACAAATATTCGTCATGTTACATACGGGACATGATGGGAGGTAATTTTGTCGTATCTACAAGTTTAGTAGAATAATATGACTCTTTTGTTAGTCAAATACTTAGTTAATAGTCTTATAGAGCTTTATAATCTATTAGCTGTTGCCCGCAGCTTCACCCGCGTTAAATAAGATTTACAACCGGATTTTAGCGGGATAATAATATATCTTTATCGATAAATGGGCTATCTAACACTGAAACACATTTTAAGGTTATCTTTTATAGTTTAGGCAGCTTACGCGTTATAAGTAACTTTTCTGGTTGATTTTTTACACCTTGTGTCCGAAAAATCCAAATATCTTACGGAATCCTATTTTTTCCAGAATAAAATGTAGCCTATAATATAGCCTATAATGTAGCCTATATATATAAAATGTTACTCGTGGATAATGTAGCTTTCGAATGGTGAAAGAATTTTTTAAATCGGTCCAGTACTTTTTGAGCCTATTCATTACAACCAAACAAACAAACAAAGTTTTCCTCTTTATAATATTATATTATATATTATTATAGTGTAGACTAGCAACGCCCCATGGTTTTACCTGCGTGCTTCCTGTTCCCGTGAAAGTACGGGGATATATTATAGCCTATGTGTTATTCTGATGTATGAGCTATATTATTGTAAAGTTTCATTAAAATCTATTCAGTAGTTTTTACTGAAAGAGTAACAAACATTCATACTCACAAACTTTCACGTTTATAATATTAGTAGGATTATAGTAAAGTAGCAAACCATATATTATGTCCCACGATTGGGCATGGGTCTCTTGCTCGAAATCAGGCGAGGAAGATATCGGGCCATAGTGTATCAGTCATTTGAAAAAAAAAAAACAAAGAAATCCATTAAAATAATTATAAATACATAGAAATAAATAAAATTGAAGTGTATTTATAAAATTGAATATTAAAAAAAAAACAGCTTGTTCAAGCAGTGTTAAGCGACGGGGACAGATAAAAACCAAGATTATCATCAAGATGTAGTATTTAAATAAAAGTAACACAGACGACCCACAAATGGAAAGGTCATTGTGACTTAAGACAGCTTTTCTTTTCCCTGCCCTGCTAACACGACTAATGTAAAAGTTTGTCGGGTTTCATTTATTGCGCGATCAATTAAAGATGGCATGTCAAATAGAGTCATGTCAACGAATCATAGTATATGTTACACGATTGTTACACGGTTTCTTACGAACTTCCTTCATGTTGGTTAACGTGATATGATTGAACAAGCGAGCGAGTGATGATAGCCTAATATGGCCTAGCTCTTGAGTAACAACCTGTGTTTGATCCTAACCTGAATATCAGAACATCACTTGCTCGCTTGAAAGAAAGCATCGTCAGGGAACCTATATGCCTGATGAGATGTCTTTGATGGTGTCATAGAAAGTAGGAGTCTTAAAAACAAGAAACGTATAATATTTATAAGAAAATGTGTTAAAAATCCGGCATATATTGGGGGAAGAAATAGTCGACTACAAATTGCTGTTTTGGTATGAACCTAAAATGCTCTGATTAATGCAGTCTTTTTAAACAACTCATATTCAATTAATGTACTGAATATGAGTTGTTTAATGAGTTGATTATTACATACTTACTGTTGCCCGCGACTTCGCCCGGGTTTTTTAAAGAAAATTTTAGGACTTATTTATTTTCCACACTCGCAACCACGAGACGCGCGCTGTACGGTAGTTCGTTCACCTCGCGCGACGCGGCTGTGAGTCAGCTGTTACATTTCAGGTTTTATTCAAAAAACGATTATTTTAAAGAAACATAATAATACAGACATTTGATTATAGTGATCATCTGTATTATTATGTTTACCAAACCGAATTATACAAAGAAAGTAAAAAAATACAACCAAAAAAAAATTATTATATTTTCGCGTTTTTTTTCACTTGTATCACGTCATGCCATACCAACACTATCATACCCCTTCGAGTTATTGTTTTATCTATTTTCATATTATTATTGTTTTTTTTTAATTGTGACACTTTTGTGACATTTATTACCATGGATGTAGTATAATAACAGGATGGCGTACTCGGAAAAAATGTATTTACGAAAGTGAACACTAACTCAACGCATTAAGTATTATATTCTATTGCGCATTACACAGAAGCCGATCCGAGCCGAGCGAGATAGCAATAAGTAAGAAATGTGTCTCGTTCTTTCATATTGCCAGCTTGCAAAAGTAATTTATTATAAATTATGGCGTGATCAAAAACTTAATTTAAATAATTGTCTTTTTGATGTCATTTTAACAATTTTAAGTCAAGAAATTGTAATTAAATTTATTTCTTTGAATATATTTTTAATTAAAAAAGAAAACATAAATTATTATTTTGCTTAATTATTTTATTACTTATGGTAGCCCAGTTAAATTTCATAATGGCGTCCGTTGTTTACAAATTAAGTTTGAATTAAGTACGTTGTTTTAATTTTAAGTATTATTACAGTGAAAATGGTGAGAAATTGTTGTGTTTATGCTTGTCCAAGTGAATCGTTTGGTGGTTGCAATATATCTTTCCACCGGTAAGCTATAAATAACATTATTCTAAATCTTACAACTACGGTGACCATGATTTTTTGTGATAAGTTACATTTTGTGTAGTCGACAGAGACTATTATTGTACAACCTAAAATAGACTGGAAACTTAAATCAAATATTTTTAAGCGGTATGTTTCACCATCTAGTTGAGATATGTGCAACTAAAAACGTATAATTATACGAAAAATGCAAATCTATGCCTGTGATATTTTTGTAATAAATTATACCCACAAAAATTATGTCAATACCGTGTTTTATTTTCTATCCACATAAATGAGACATTTTAGTAGGTATATGTATATATATATATGTAAATAGAAAACCTATAATCTTAATCTTTGTTTAGTTATATAGAATTTTGTAATTAGAATAAAAATGTACAGTGACATTAGATTTTCAAAATATTTTATTATATTTAATGAATTAAATGCAGAAAGTATATTATATTGATTTAGTTATGTTGAAATAAAAGACCTTTATATGTTTATATTTTTACGAATAAAACTATAAAATTAGATTAAAAAAAGGAAAAAAAATGGATTGGAGATTAGAACCAGGCTTGTTCGGATTTATCTGCCTTATTTCACCACTAAGCCACCATGACATATTATTTGACAGCGAAATTTACGTTCTTATTCTAATCATATTTTATCGATGCCCTCAAAACACGGATAAAAAAAGTTTTCTAAAAATTTATCCTAGCTAGATCGATTTATCACCGTTTTTAACACATGTATACATAATTTCATGAAAATCGTTGGAGCCGTTTCCGAGATCCCGATTCTATATAATAATATACATATATATACAAGAATTGCTCGTTTAAATATATAAGATATGTGTGTGTGTGTGTGTGTATGTGTGTGTGCGTGCGTGCGCGTGTGTGTGTGTGTGTGTGTGTGTGTGTGTGTGTGTGTATACTAGCTGTTACCCGCAGCTTCGCCCACGTGAACTCAGGTTTACGGATTATTTTAATAATTACTAAGTTTTTGTATTAAAATAGATATATTATGTTATGTTGAACATAAAGACATAATATATCGCAGACTTTCTGTAGGCATATTTAGGATACTATGTTTTATACTATGTAGTGATATAAAATACCTACTAAAAATGTCTATATACCTATATAAGTTTTATTACCTACAAATATACAAACTAAAATTTGTTCCTAGTTTGCATACCTTGGTAGTCGAGAGTTAATAATAATAATAATAATAATAATAAATAACTTTATTTGTGAAAAACATACTACGAAATAAATATACAGGAATTAAAACACAAGTACATAAAATTATATACTTAACAGAACAGAAACAAAAAAAAAAAAAACTAAATACATACAAGAGATTGACCTATTAAAATTTATTTAACTAAGTTGAGCTTCTGTTACAGTTTTCCAAAAAATGAAGAAATGTATCATAAATGGCTTAGCAGTATACAATTCAAGAAAAAAGTTACGAAATATTCAGCCATATGCAGTAAACACTTTGAACCTTCCTGCTTTTATAATGCTAATTCACGTCAATTATTAAAGACCAACGCTATACCAACGATTTTTCCTACGGTAAGAGAAAATGTTATTTCTATATTAGCCAAGGCGCTGGAGGATTTTCAGGAGATGCTACATAGTCTAAATGAATCCTCTCGACGTTGTACCTTAGAATTAACTTGGAAAAGAAAAGACACAAATGTCATGTATAACAGACACATTCTCCCTAGGCCGTTAACTTCGATGGCAATTCTCGAAATTGTGCAAGAGTATATTGGACATACATAGCAGCTAGGTTGACATAACTTCGAAAGAGAAGCCGATCGAAAGATTCAATTTTGGTGGCTAGAATTCAGGACAAGCTTAGAACATTCTCATCTCGTCTATACCGCACAGTTTGAAGACAAAAGTCTTTAACTAATGCGTTCTCCCCGGGATGACGTGCTAGGCAGAATCGTGGTCTCTTAATTTACGACTAGTTTAAAGTTTTGCCGTAGCTCAACGTACTATGCTAAGTAAGCTAAGTAACCTAAAAAAATGATTTCTCAAGGAAGGCTGAAAAATTACTATATTATACTACCTACGCGCTGGGGCTGGAGCCTCAGTTCAGCAGAGGGGTTCTACTCAAACTACAAATTCTTCAATTACTACATGTATAATGAGATATAAAGCAGAAGAGTTTGTTTGTTTGAACGCGCTAATCTTAAAAACAGGTCTTAGTCAGGTCTATATATCTATATTTAATCAATCAGTAATCCATATATAATCTATAGCCTATTTTATATTATATATCGAGGAAGGCTATAGACTATATTATCCCGCTAAAATGCCGTTGTAAATCTTAGTTAACGCAGGCGAAGCTGCGGGCAACAGCTAGTATAATATAATGTAAGTAAGATCGGTATTGTACTACATAATATTATGTAGTAAATTATTGATCTCACTGGTAGCAAAAATATTCAATACTTAATATCTATGTGTGCATAAGCCGGTCAGTGTTGAATACGAGTGGCAAGGGATCGATCGTCTTTGCGTTCATTGAGGGAGGCTTATGTTAAGCAGAGGACGGATAAGGGCTGGTGATGATGATGATGATATGTCGACAGTTAATTATTTTGTATGTGGATGGAAAAATATGAATTTGTCCCATATAGCTAAATCTTATTGTCACCCTATAAGAAAGGGACACACTCCTTAACACTGGCTATCTCTGTCGGCTCGTTTTTCTGTTACGAGTTAGCGGTCCTGTTATATATTATTACGTCCATTTTTATTACTGGCTTATAATACCAGTCGCCTTTCTACTGTAGGTACACGAATTTAAGGTAAATAATGTACAGCCATACGAATTACAATTTCCGAAGCGAACGTAAGCTCATTTCGAACACCGTGTTCATTTCCTTTGCTTGTGTAATATTTCTATATGCCCCTTAATTTACTAGCTGTAATATTTTGGCTTTGACACATTTTGTATAATGAAATTGGTACAAAAATTGATGCTTAAAGCGCTTTAAATAGAATTTGATATGAGCGCTTTTAAGCGCTGATAGAACTCTAATAGAACACAGAAGTGAAAAATGGTTACACAAATCATTTCTTTTACGGACTTTATCGCGGTTTACTAAAATTTTTAACTAAAACAAAGTACTCGTTTTTTTTTATGCGTTTTTTTAATGAAGACGTTCATTGAAGACAATTCAATGTTTCTGGTTTTTGAAGACTTCTACAGTTTCCTATGATAATAAAAATAATATGAAAAAAAACCAAGACATTGTCATGACTCATGAGGATTAAAGGTTTTATGGTACAAAAATATTTGATCTCGTATCATATTCCGGCGAGGAAACAGTCGAGTACAAACTATCCTTTTATAAGAAAATGTATTATAAGAAAAGGGAAGTTGTGGGTAAAAGTCTTAAATAAAATTACATTTAATGAATTGAGGTCAGGTTTGGACCCCTGGAGGACGAATAGGCGAAGGCCTACCGCAGTGCAGTCCCCCGGGAAGCAAAACTAAGATACATATTAAGAAGATTCCATCTTCTATCTAAGAGAATTTATATTTATTTCCCGATACAAGATAATCCTAAATTTATTTCCCTTTATATAACTGGCACGTTCGTTCCATTTAAAACGAGAGCTTTTTGTGTTCGTGATATATGTTTATAATCATCACCATCTTATCTATATTTTACTTCCACATAACATATTTCTTAAGTATCTTACCTTTTTAGACAGTACCACACTAATCTTCGAAACGCCGCAAAGCTGTTAATATTTGCAGGATGATGGTAACCGTAGAGACAGAGATGCTGTACAAGTGCAGTCTTTCTTCTGGCAAGTGATCAAAGCCACTAGTAATATATATATATATATATAGACTACTAGTCAGTCCCTCAGGGGACCTACGCCATCTCCACAGGATCCGAGGGGTTGCTCCGCACCACAAAACAACCACTCTCAACAACGTTGGGACAGTACGATGAGGTGAGGTTCCCGTCCTCACCCCTTGCTCCCTGCTCTTTTGCCCCCTTTTCTAATAAAAGGGATACAAAGAGGCCCCTCGGCTCAATTCGCTTCGCCCAAGGTGCTGGCTCACCCTGGGCTACTGAGCCCCACCGCCACGACAAGGCCTGAACCATGATGGGGATCTAGTTTTATACAATTTAAGTAAGTATTTTATAACTAATTACTCAACAGAGGTGTAAGTAATTCAGTTAATTGTACTACTAAATTAGTTTCGGTAACAACGTTGTGAAGATGTAATATTCTATGCTCGTATATAATTACTTTAAGACGAACTGAAACTTGATAATGTAATCACCTAGTCTTTAACCATCGTACTGAGAACGAGAAATGGCGTCAGGTCAGGTGAGGTGACTGAATACTGGAGGTCACGGATTCTTATGCCGACTGGTGAAATTTTATATCCGTAATCGGACGTCGTCTTGGCGTTCATTGATTAAGGCCTGTGTTCAGCAGGACGGATAAAGACATGATGATGATGATGAACCTGGCAAACGTTCTGGCCTCACCTATCCCACTGCTGGGCACGGGTCTCCTCCTCGAAATCAGGCGAGGAAGGTAATGGGGTAGAGTTCACCGATGCGCTGGCCCAGTGTGAGTTGATAAACTTCACACACCTTTAAAGACTTTCAATCTCATCAGGCATGCTGGTTTCCTCACGATGTTTTCCTTCTCCGGAGTCTCCTGTTTGGAGCGCACTTAGAAATTTAGAAAAACCCATTTCAAGGATTGCCCACCCACCACTGGTCCATGGTCGCTCTATCTCAGGCAGTTGTAATATCTGGCATCGAGACTCACCTTATGTCTCCGGATAGGCAACTCATAAATGAGTTAGTTAGGCACGTTTCGGGTAAACTAGTCTATGTTCATGGACGATTGCGATCACTTACCTTCAGGTGGCACGTCTGCCGGTCGCCTGTGCAAGTAAGATAAAAAAACGTGTGTATGCGATTCACACACGATAGAATTGAAACACATGGTAAATACTCAAATACAAGCAAGTATTAAACAGTCTGCAGTATGTACATACACACCGACATTTGCTCTCTCGCTCTTTTGTATTTGTGTCTCTTACGTGTCGTTTTATGCGTTGCATCCGGTTTGAAATCACAACGATTCTAAAGAAGTTTCGCTTCAAAAATATATAAGACTAGTTAAGCGTGGTGTGAATGTCCAATAAAGAAGTCATATAACCTTGTGAAACATTATGCGAATACGGAAAGAACAGTTTGTCCCCATTAAAATGTTTTCCTTTAGTGTCTACATCTGATAAGACAAGTCACATTTTAACGATATGTTTTTGGGTTATTTCCCCATTTTTCTCATTTCAGCTTGCTTATTAATAATAAACATCTTATTCTTAGATACTTTTAATAAATAAGTTTTAAATAAGCAATACAATACATTGAATAATTTAATGTTCAAGTACCGAAATCGCGATACAAACTTAATTCAAAATATGTTTATTTTTTTACAAAATAATATCACCAAAGTATATTTTTGAAGGACAATTAAATCGATCACCAGTTCCAAGGCAAGCTTATGAGAAGAACCGGCGAAACAAACTCAGTGTAACTAATCTTTTTAATTATTTTATAACAAACCTGATATGTTATCCCGAAATGCCAAGGATGATCCATGAAATCTTTTTGCTTAATTTTGTAAGTCCAATCACCAGTGCGTCTAGTCTGTGTTTGTTGCTGAACTCCACCTAAGCGGCTGGACCGATTTGAATAAAAATTTCTTAGGACCTTCAGGTGGATTCGAGAATGGTTTACATTTACAAATTAGCCCGGAAGTTGGCGCTACAGTCGGTATCTAGGTTATTTATCAATACTGCAACAAACGACTGGATCGATTAGCAGGTATCTAAAGGACGTCTCTTGGGCCCTCTAATTATAATATATGAATGACCTTTTAGATTAGATCTTTGTTCTTAACTCAACGCATAAACTCCACCAATATTTAGGAATATTGTTCTACTGGTATTTTGGGAAATCAGGAGGTTGGACCTCTGACTTTATGGGACCTTGTTGCATGAGGATAGCGAGGATCGGCCGTCTTGGCGTTCGTTGATGACCCAAGTCCAATAGTAAACGCAAAGTGTTAATAATGATGTTGATCTTATTCATTAATGATCACCCAATGATTTTTGATAAGTAGATTACTCTACGGTCCGTGTGGGTCCTGTCCTTACGCCGTCCAATTAAGATAAATTGCAAGATAAAAAGGGTTATCCCTCTGAGATAGCAACTGGACCTCATTTCATTTAAAAGCATACTAAAATAAAAAATCTCGTTTTATGTTGGAATATAGCTATGTGTTATTTAACCAAATCATCTCCCCTGATGGACCTAAGCATTCAAGGATCGCCACAACGACCGGGTACCCGCATCCTCAGTTCACCAAGGCCTACCAGCACTGTACTTTCCGGTATGAATAATTGTATATTATATACAGGCTGAAATGTAAATAATGATGAATTGATGGCCTTAGAATATGGTCACCCTATTGTATTATTACGTGGACTTAGCGCGCTAAATTTAGACAGACGTTAGTGGTATTTTACCTATTTCATAATACTGTGTTCACTTTAACTGAGGTATGAAGGATAATTTTGAAAAAAAAGACCCCACTTGTGATATTATATTTTTAGAATGAGAATCGTTAGCTCTATGCGCTACTTGAATATATCCGTTCTTCAAAAAATCATTCTGTATATTATTATGTCGCTAAGGTGCTGTCCCTCGTCTGCAGATCTAAGCCCTAAAAAGCGACTGCAAGCGCTCGCAGTGTTTTTAGTTTGGAGATGCACTGCCCAAGTGTAAGTCTCACATAGGGTCAAGAACAGCTCTGTATTTACTGATGATGTATGTATGTTTTTGGAGTGAAACTTCTTTAGAATGGTTGTGATTTCAAACTCGATGAAACGAAAAAATAAGTCCAAGAGAGAGAGAAAAATAACCACGTAAATGTATAGGATTCAGCCGGCGAGAGAATGAGATAGAACTCATTAGACAATCGGGGTGCGGAGGGAGCTCCAGTAGATGTAGCCATAGATAGAAGCTAAAGCTAGTGCACTACTACTGTCGGTAACAGTTCAGGTATGATTAGTTACGTGTCCCTTGTATTTGATAATTTTTTTCAATACTTTTCAATTAGTATTTTTATCCAGAGACTTTTTAGAAGTTTCACTTCTACCGTCTGTGACTTGCACACACATACACTAAGCCACTATTATGTACCAGATCCACATAGATCTAGATATTTAATCAAGTGCGCTCTACATTCTATCAATGACAAATAGAGACAAAAATATTACAAAAGTAGAGACGCTTTATGACGCTAAGAGCCTTTATCGTGTCGGTATGTTTGTCCAAAACATAGGGTTAAATAAATTAAAAAACAATACGTGAAGTAAAAGTATCGGATTACAACATTATGCTCGCTGAGACCTCATAGCGAGAATATGGAGCGCGCTTTACACTTTAGAATAGATAACGACCTTGTGGTTGCATAAACTGTTCGCGTATTGAGATTTTAATGCAGTTAACTAATATTAATTAGAAATTATCGTTATGTTGAACATAAGCCAAAAGTTTGTGGGTCATTTGTGAATGGAAGGAAATAAATATGAATGTTGCAATTAATACGTTTTATTTTTATAATCTATTAATAATCGAATCTATTATATTCGTTGAGGTTTTAGAAGGCATACTAATTACACGATGTATATAAAGTAAATATATAAGTATTTGTATACAATTTAAAAGTATAAAAAATGTAAAGTCGTATGCAAAAAACAAAAAATATAAGAAGAAATTAAAAAACTAATAAAAGGTATCTCCGTAAGCCAATTTAATTAGCAACCGACTAAAGATAAGCCGTCTTGAGATTCATTGTAATTCCAACGTACGTACTATGGTGACGATGAGAGTCATTCGTGTAATTGGATGATTCATGTCAGCGAAAGGGTCTCATAGTCAAGGGTCAATACATCGGGTTTGTAACGGAGAACTTGTAATAGGGGAACTACCGAAAAAAACAAGCGCGAATCTGACCCTCACGTTGCGGGTTACGTGCATTTATGTAACATAACAACGATTTAACTGTTTACGTCAATAGAATGCATCCTATCGGTTTTGATGTGACACATAATTGGTTAGACACAGACTTAGGGCCTATAAGGATACGTATTTATCATTTTATGGCACCTAACCCTAAAGACTACGTAATGACCAAGCTGTGGGTCATATTGGTGGTATTTGGCCCGACGCTACTGAGCAGTCCCCACGACGTCGTGTCTATCGTCTACCCACCTGGCTAATAGTAGAACAACACTTCGTCTACATAACGCGGCTTCCAGTCTTGATCCTTATTGGCTCGTTTATGTAGCATTCATCAAGTAAGACGATGACAATCAAGATGACAAGACAATCGCGATGATCATGATAATGAAGATTAACGTATATCCTCTTCATTCAGTTTATATAAAGAGGCAATAAGGCCTTTACGCCTTGCGTTGTACGCAATGTTTTACCTTTTTCTTTTTATAGTCATAGGAGTGATGTTAATGCGGCGAGAATTCTAATATCGTCATAAGGCCGTGCTCACACCGTGCGTGTGACACGATTATTTTACGATTTCATTTTTATTGGGTTCAGTTTAAGAAGGACTACTTATAAGTAATATTTGTATATGTTTAATTTAAGATATTATGTTGAAGTGATGTATTATTTATGTTAGTTTGTCATGCAAGTTGGAAAACGAAACACCGAATGGAAAATTATTCCTGGGCATTAATGTGTTCATTGTGTCGGTGCAATGTATATATTTTTTTAAGATGCCACAGCTTATCTTCGAAACTACACTTCTCATGCGGTTTTTAATCCGAGTATAGACAGCGAAATAGCGAAACAGCGGGTAGCCGCTGGCCATATTTTTATAATTGTAGTATTTATCTCAAACACGCACAAACATCTTACAATTATAAATTTATTTCACACATATCTACATTTATGTGAATGTTACATCAAAGATAAATTTAAAATTAACCTATGACTTTTAATTGTTAAAACATTTACCCACTCGTAATTTTCTTTAATTGTTGTTGCAAAAATATTTTCATAATTTAAATAATCATAATTAAAAACAAAGGTTTTTTTTTACTTTCCAGCAAAATAAAAAGTTGTGATGATGAAACAGTTTGTTTGTCAAATGAAAAAAAAAATATCTCTTCCGCCTTTCAAAGATAAGCATTTTCAACGTGTTTTTCAGCATATATTTGTTTTTTTTTTCATCTTTAGTTAAATTATTCTTTTATGAACGTGTATATATTATCTTAGCTTTTCCTAAGCGGCTCGACCGATTTATGACGAAAATTTCTGGACGCCAAGAATGTTTGATAATAATTTAGATTCACAATTGATACTATATTATGAATGAAATGTTTTGCAACAACGTCTATAGCGCTAGAATAAGAAATAGAGATACGCAATGTGTGAGGCGCGCTTTAAAAGAATTGCCTTTGTTTTCAGCGTTTCCGAATGAGAAACGTCAATCACACGCTTTTATCTCGTGAAAGTATTCCGGTCGAGAACGCGTTAACCGGCGTCGAACAGGAAAAATGTCACATCTGATGCCATTGGAATAATGCTCCGACACCGGAAGGTGGACCGCGCTGCTCTATGGAATAATGTGAACACGAAGGATTGAGACTTGTAAAGGATATTTTATAATTTGATAGAATCAAAAAAAAACAATTAGTAGAAGAGACGTGGAAGATCGTCCTTCGCTGATCTGATAACCAGTGAGACATATATTTTATCAAATATTTTGTATAAACAAATATGCCTATAATTACTTGCCTAGCGGCCTAGCCAAAAGTGCTCATGGCTATTTCTAATTAAATTAACTTTAATCAGTTTTTTTCATCACTTTCATACTTGTGATAACCACATGAAATTTATTTCACTGATAGTTTTTAACACACAAAATATGCCTAGGTAGGCTTGCCTACTCATTTCTGTGTATGGCTACCTGGCAAGCAGATGTAAACAAAAATAGGCAAGTCAATAATAGGTGACTCCATCGATTTACTAACTTATCGAAAGTTATATCAAATTTTAGATTATTCTATAAAAAAAGAGCGACGATGGTCCAGTGGTGGATGGACTCGGCCTCTTATGCGAGAGGTCCGGGTTCGATCCTGACCCCCCCGAGTGTACCTTGAAATGGGTTTTTTTTAATTTCTAAGTGCACCCCAAACACGAGACCATTGCTCGCTCACCGGTGAAGGAAAACATCGTGAGGAAACCTGCATGCCTGATAAGATTGAAAGTCTTTGAAGGTATGAGTTCACCACCCCGCACTGGGCCAGCGCGGTGAACTATTGGCCCATTACCCTCCTGGCCTGATTTCGAGGAGGAGACCCGTGCCCAGCAGTGGGACATAAAGGGTTGATACTTTACTTTACTTTTTTTACTATTACAATATCAGTCATACAAACTTGCCTGCAAGAAATCGTACTTAAAGTACTTTAATTTAATCAAAGATAGCCATATGAGCACTTTTGAAGAAGCAAGTTATTATAGGCATATATTTTGTGTATAGCAAATATTTGATAAAAATACCTCTCATCTGGTTATCAGATCGGCGAAGAACGATCTTCCACGGCTCTTAGACCATATTCTAAATAATACTAATAAAAAGCTGATTGAACGTCAATCGAATCTACCGTCTATCAAGATATACACAACCTTATTTGATTCGAAGAAAATTCAATATAAAAATGATCTAATTATTTCCTTCACAGAAAGCGCTGTGATAAATCTAAGAAATATGCTTGGTTTTTGTAATCATCATACATATTTATAAATCCTAGTAAAAATGAAGGCACGAATAATTTTGTAAATATATTTTATTATAAAGTGATAAATGCGCATTAAAATAAGAAAATAGTACACGGAGTATTGTTTTTATGGACTCTAGAAATTAAAAAACTGATTTCGTTCGTCAGTTTCAATTCAATTATGGGTTTTGTTTTTTTCAAAAAAAAATTGTAATATTATTCGAGCAACGATGGTCCAGTGGTAGATGGACTCGGCCTCTTATGCGAGAGGTATCGGGTTCGATCCTGACAATGAAGGCTACGTTATTTCTGAGCGACATGACCTATAATTTATTCCAACACTCTCACGGGAATGTGAAGTACGCGGGTAAAACCGCAGGGCGCTGCTTATTATTTTATAAAAGTAGACAGGAACATGCTGCCATATTTCAGCGGGGCGTCCCTTTCCTGATCAATATAAACGGGTTTACGGGACTAATACTTTGGTTGCTAGGTGGCTTATCTATCAAGTAAATTGCCGACGTCGGGGTCAATGACCTGCTATTGATAAAATAAGACGACAAAAGGTTTTTTTGTTTTCAACTTAGTTAAAACATTCAACACAACATTAATTCACTGATTTTGCATGCTAACATGTAGGTATAATATAATTATTACAAACTAAAATCTTTATCGCTTTCAATAATACATTATATCAAAAATTTTAATGTATCTGACGAAATTTTTTGCTTATTATAAATAAAAGGAAAAAAATCAAGATTTGCTTTCTCACAGATCATAAAAATTGCAAAATTTAGTACAATTAAAAAAATAAAATCGGATACGCAGAATCCAAATCAAAAAGAAAGTAATACAACCTATTTAGGTCTAAAATATAATAAATATTTTCTTAAAGAACAGTGACGACGTCGTTTTAAATTATGAGGTAAATTTAATGTCGTCAATTTTCTCCATCACAGGGAGGTTTTCAAAATTAAATATACAGATATTAATGATCCGAAAAATATTGTTCCCCTCTTGACCTATTTTACTTTATATTAAAATAATATTTACAATATGACTGCTCTTTGCCGGCTTAGGGTCAGAAACTTTTAAACCCAAACGACGACGGATACCATTGTCATACTTGAAGTACCCTGGAATTGTCAGAAACAGAGCACATCGGTGACTATCACGTAAAAAACCCAGACTCCTCGATTATTGGGAGGAGGGAATTCCCGCAACTGATGAAGCTGAGACGGTTCAGTGGGACTATTCTGTAAGTTCGTTTTCGAATCTCGAAAGCGGAATACGCGGTGATATGACGAATTTGTATTCTTTAAAACTATCTATCTATATCAATAAAGCTCGCTTTCGAATTGAGCGTAAAGTGAAGGAGAAATCACTCAGGTGAAGCTCGATATCAAAATGGTTTTTACAGAATAGCACTACAGGTGCGCTCTCCTGCTTATTTCGGGAACAGACATGGTCTGTTCCAGGAAGAAGTATAGGAGGGATACTAGCTCCAAAACCTAGTGTGGATATAATATGAGTAACGCGCCTGGAAATCTAGTCCCACGTAAACCCTTTACGTCCATCGCTTTAAGATAGATTACTTTTCCTCGGTTGATACAAATTCGTTTATCGCGACTAATATTTTAATTACTCTTAAGACAGTAATAATAGTTTAGTTCGAATCGATTTCATCTTAGGCATGTACATTAATGTCAACGCGTTTTCCACAAATATCTCAGTAACTTACATAACTGACATTGTACAAATGCCATTCGTAAAATACTTTTCCTTGTAAAGAATATTTGTAAACAATGGTTTGTTAAACGTTTCTTATCATCCAGCGTTGACTTATACCTATTTACCACCACCATCATCATCACCATCACCACCACCATCATCATCATCATCATCGTCGTCATCGTCATCTGTCTACTGCTGAACATAGGCCTCCTTTAATAAACGCCAAGTCTACGGGCTTACGCTTACGGGCTGTCAATTATCCAACAGCTAGAAAATATAATCCAGGATGGAATAAACACTTTTAAAAATTAAAATTAATAAAGATAATTTTTGTCTGGTAAACGAAGATAAAAAAATTTAACATAAGATATACAACTGCGATTTGAATCCATAACTTATATAGGAATTATCAATATCACAGAACAACTAGCACTTTCTAAGAGAAAAGTATTGTAAATATTTTGTATCCCACACAATTAAATAACTTCCCCTTGGAAATCTAGCAATAAGTAAACGGAACAGCAGTGTTATCAGTATTATAATAAACATAAACATAACTAAAGCCGATTATGTTAGTAGCGTAGGTATCTGCAGCAGATGATATTTACGAATGATTACAGAAACATTGATAGTGATAATGATGATGATGATGATGATGCTGATTATATTGATGATGATAATGATGTTGATAATGTTACACAAACTTATTCATTAAAATAGTCATTCAGCGATTCTATCTTATTCAGTAGTCGGGGATTTCCTGCTCGTTCGCGTACGGTATCTTTAATTATTACGTATTCCCGTCAGTGGGACTTTACCTGAGTCTTTGTTAGAGGTTTTATTTAATATCTCCATCATGTCTACATTAAATATGGACACTTTAGGAATTTATTCTTTTAGAAGCTTTATTTAATTACACAGTAAAATAATTATGCAGATATAAATTTTGTATCAGTGTTATGCTTGGCTTGCCTGATGTATTTTATAAGGCCTAAACTGGGCATGAAGTTAAAAAAAACTAATATTTTTAATTGCAATTTTTGAACAGAAGAACTTTCAGGTGATTTTAACTTATCTGCGCTATAAACTATTCGTCTACTGTTAACTACATTATAATTCTTAATATTCATTGCAGCTAGACAATTATTGACGAAATCATTTTTGCAAGTGGGTCAACGTACTGAGATAATAACACTAATATTGAGTAGAAAACTGGCTATGTAAATCTGTGCTATTCTCCGGTTTACTCTAACACTAAGGACAGATCTATAATTTGATTATTATTTTGAACCGATGTTTTGGAATAATTGAAAATTCTCACCAGTTCTTTATAACTACGTGATACCAGTCTTATATCGAAAAGAAAACTTTTAAAATCCCAGTCAAAAAAAAATTAACGATGTTCCAAAAGGTTTTATTTTTACTGATTCCAGAGATAAGCGTGTTCAAAAAAGAAAACTTACATATTTACTTAAGCAAATAAAATATAGGGACAGATTTGCTTTAATATTAAATTTGTAATATGTGACCAAAAGCTGTTTTTGATGGCAAGGGTCACCGACCACACAACCCATTTAACCCAATGGATTGTTTGGTCGGTGGCAAGAGTTAATTATTATCGTGGTTTTAGGATAATAATGTTGGTAATATATAATTATCTAAATGTAGGTATTAAAAAGGAGGAAGGTAAGCTGTTTTGTATTTTTATCGATTTTCAAATTATTTGGTGTGCTTTGGTTTACATTCGCTGAATTTTTTTCTGTTTTTTTTTCATTAATTCTGTTTTCAATGTTTGTTTAAATTTTCAGCTATAAGGCTTATAATTAATACAAAGTTTTTTTTTTACAAAATTTCGTAAAATTTAAATATTCATAGATCATTTAACTTTCTTGTCTTCAAGTTTCAAATTAGAATCGGAGTATGCCATCAAATGTTTTCATTTGTCTTAAGATTTTTCAAAATAAAAATATACTCAACATAAATTGTTGCTACTCCTATATTATTTTTTATCGAATTTATTGCATATAAACAAAAAAATAAATACCCGAAAAAAATATTTCTAATACGACTTAAGTAAATAAAAAATGAACTTACATATAAGTTATCACTCACAGAACCACCGTCATCCAAACACTAGCCTATATTAAAACTATTTTCTATCATCACAAACAATAACAATACGATGTTATATAGTAAACATGACGAGCGGAAGCCGCACCGCTCCGCCGCGAGTCGGATTTGTACTGCCGAGTGCCGAGCGCCAGCCGCCGCGCCATTCACAACTCATCTGCTGCTGCATCTCGATTCTCTCTCAACAGTTGACACCAGAAGATAATTGGAACTCCAAGGTAACTTCTTAATTCTGTATCTTTATTATAAGATGTACGGAGTAAAAAGTATCTGATATCTAAATTATTCTAAAGTGAAAATTTATATTTAAATAACAATTTAATGAAATTATTTTAAGTAAATTACAGAATGCATAATATAATAAATCGTAACATAAACTTACCTATAGCAATCATACCATATAAGGAATTTTAACATTAATATTAAAAACCGCCATATTTAGAGGCCTAGTAATCAACCCTTTTTTAAATTTCTATCGATTTCTGAAAATCCATTCGGAATAGGCGCAAGAGTTACGATAAAAAAATGATAAAAACAAGAGTGTACAACGTTCGTAATCGAACCATGTATGTATTAATGATACTTACAATACTCACATGTCTCCTCCTTGAAATTAGGAGAGGAGGAGACCTTTGATCAGCAGTGGGACATATTATATGGGTTGTTACTTTACAAATAGTAATCGTGGTAAATTTCAAAATACCTAGAATTAATGCCAGCCAAAAGTCGTACATAAAAAAACTCACTCCAAGTTCTTAATTATCCAATCCAAAATATCACAGCTCATATTTTATGAGCTCACTACAAGTTATAAATTTCATATAGAATAGTTTGTTAATTAAAAAATAATATTTAGAACACACCTAGACACCCATGCATAATTCGTTTACAGTAGTTAAAACTTTGCTATCAAATTAGAGATAAAAAAAAAAGATATTATTTAATTAAAGATGACCGACAACATATAGGTAACAAAATTGACGATAAACTATGAGAAGATGATGTTTTTCCAGTGGCGCGTTCGCGTTGAATACGCATGTCAAGTCGGTATGGCGTTCATTGAGTGAGGCCTATGTTCAGTAGTAGACGGGTAAAGGCTAGTGATGATTATAATATTATTTAGATTGCTTATTTCGTCGAATAGTTTTTCCTTCAATTTTAGTATGGGTGAAACCGCAGCTAAGAAATAAGTGTATCATTTTCATCTTATAGCATCACTTTTATGATTATCACAGTTGATTTAATTTGACCTCTGACTAGGCTAATTAGCACTTCGATCTCGTGGATCATATGATCTGCGTGGTAATTGACCAAGTCATTTCCTTATCATCACAAACATTATCATCTCTTTTAAGGTCCATTTTAGGAGCTCAAAATCGGTTCACGGTCACTGTATCGGATTACTATTATACTATACTAAAAGAGTCCACACAAACTTAGTGAAAAACAATAAGAGCACCATTACTAAAAAACCAATAATTAAATCTTATAATAATAAGAACTACATTTTTTGTTAATTTAAAATTTAAGCCCTTTGCTACTAAACACATATTATGTTGATCTTTGTAATATAATATAGGTATCTAATATTTGTGGGTGGATCGTTGTGTTCAAAACACATTTTTGGAGCCATTTAAATGTACATTCTAGCAATTTTGTCTGTATTATTAGTAAACAAATCTTGATAAAATGAATGATTGTGATATATACGTCATGATAGTAAGGGGAACTGTTATTTTCATTTACCAATCGAAATAAAGTATTTATAAGTTTTTTTTTTCGATTCGAACGAAATATCGTACAATCACGGCGTCCTTTTGTTTCTCTTTCATTTCTACGCAGGGTGACAGTGATTTTGAGTGCGAATCGTCCCACAATTCAATAGCTCAACCCCTCAAATACAATATTTATAAGATGCCTTTTCATAGCGCCTCAAGCAATAAATAAAAAAATCACATTTAAAACATTTTAACTCAAACATTTTCTGCAGGCAAATGACACTGATTTTCATCAAAACCGTTCTCAAGAGACTACGAAAGCTTTAATTAAAAGTTGATTCTGATCTTTGTAGAGTCCATTGTGCTATAAATAGAGTACTTTAGAACGTTCGAGAAGGACCTTGGCTAGAATGAGGTTACCGTGGTACGCTAACAACGTATGCATATTCTATGGCTCCATTCATTTGTGGCCAACCACAAAGTTAGTTAACTTATATGTTATACATATATCATACGGCAAAAGCTTGAATACTTAAACTTAGTTTCACTTAAATGTTATAAGGCTAAGTGTAAACCGTACTTGAGATTATTATAGATATACATTTTAAGAGCATAAGGAAACAAACAAACTGCTTCTCTGAAACGGCACGATGGTTTCAGAGGAGTATGCGAAAGAAGATTGTGACACGGGAATTTCATATATTAAATATATTATAAGCGTAGCATATAAGCTCTCCATGTAATAAACTGTACCTACTCTGTGTGACTGAGATAAGTAAACGTAATCTTAAATACTATTGGTAAAAAAATGATCGATACAAGTTTTAATATTGCCGCCATATTGTTTTGCCATCTAGTGGTCGTATGATCCATGAATGCAATGTCGTCATCAAATTATTTTTGTCAATAATCAATAATGATAAATAATAGTCCATTGTCTTGTTGTCTGTGCCACATGTATGGTCGATGATTTATTATAAACAACATTCTTCTTGCATGTATATTAAAAAAACCGACCAAGTGCGAGTTGGACTCGCGCACGAAGGGTTCCGTACCAGAAAAAACGGTAAAAAAAATACTTTTGTTGTATGGAATCCCTCAAATATTATTTTTATTTTATTTTTAGTATTTGTTATTGTGGCAATAAAAATACAACATCTGTGAAAATTTTAACCTCCTTGCTATTACGGTTCATAACATACAACAAAAAACGCCAACAACTACTCTGCTGTATGGGAACCCCTTAATTATTATTATTATTTTGATTTTAGTATTTTTTGTTGTAGCTACAATAAAAATACAAAATCTGAGCAAATTTCAACTGTCTGGCTATACGGTTCCTGAGATCAGGCTCGGCGAGTAGTAACCATGAAAAAGGGCTAAAATATTAATTTTTAATATTATTTTATTTTTAGTGTTTGTGGTTATAGCGGCAACAGAAATACACCTGTGTTATATCTGTGAAAATTTCAACTTCAAAAAAATCACTATACCCTTTGCGCTATAGCATGGTGCGGGTGACAGTTCCAGTAACGTTACATTTTACTAAATTAATTAACGTTAGCGATAAAAATAAATTGCATAACGTTACATCCCTAATCATGTATGTCAACGTCATACTGGCAAGTGCCACCCGCACTATGCTACACCGCAAAGGGTATAAAAATCCACCTATATTAAAACTTTTGAATGGTTTACCATCGCAGTCTTTTTTGTAACTAATCATGAATATATTTTTTTTGGTTGTTTTTTTTTTTTGGTTTTCGCATGCGAAATAGTGTCTTTTATTGTCAAAATTTAGATACCTTGTGTTACATTTTTTAAATTTAGCCTATGTTACTCGTGGATAATGTAGCTTTCGAATGGTGAAAGAATTTTTGAAATCGGTCTAGTACTTTTTGAGCCTATTCATTACAACCAAACAAACAAACAAACAAAGTTTTCCTCTTTA
Source organism: Lycaena phlaeas (assembly GCA_905333005.2). Lineage (NCBI taxonomy): Eukaryota > Metazoa > Arthropoda > Insecta > Lepidoptera > Lycaenidae > Lycaena > Lycaena phlaeas. The sequence goes on along the minus strand of HG995174.1, from coordinate 13,688,795 downwards.
TAATATTATTATTGTAGAAGTGTAAATGTAGATAGAAGTCATACCCACTGATCGACTTCGCAGAGTCAAATTGTTGTATTGCTAACATTATATTGCTACAACAATAGCAAAACTACTAAATTGTTTTGCATTTTACTCTACGATACGGTATGTTCAGGGTATTTAGTGTTATAACTGACTAGCTGTTGCCCGCAGCTTCGCCTGCGTTAACTAAGATTTACAACGGGAACTTAGTACGCAAAATAAGGAACTTTTCTGGTTGATTTCTTACACCTTGTGTCCGAAAAACCCAAATATTTTTTCCAAAATAAAATATAGCCTATGTTACTCGTGGATAATCTAGCTTTCGAATGGTGAAAGAATTATTGAAGTCGGTTCAGTACTTTTTGAGCCTATTCATTACAACCAAACAAAGTTTTCCTCTTTATAATATTAGTGTAGAAGTGTAGATGTAGTAGTACTGCTAACATTATATTTCTAAAACAATAGCAAAACTACTAAATTGTTTTGCATTTGACTCTACGATACTGTATGTTCATGGTATTTAGTATTATAACTGCTTGAATGTACCGCCAGTCCTTGATGGAAATTCATGTTATAGCCACTACAATGAAACTTTTTACACTTCTTCCACACTTTAGTTGGGTATGGGCTCGGCCTCTTGAGTGAGTGAGTGTTCTGTAAGTGTTCCTGGTTCAATCCCGAACACGGCGAATACCTGCGGTGCCTGGAAGTGGGTTAGCATTAAAGCATTTTAGTCAGTCGCCAAAAAACATAAAACTGCATTCATTTTCTCTTTTTAATATCTACATGAATTACCAATTGAATAAGAAGAAGTAAAGAAAGTTCATTTACTGGAACCTTTTCTTTCAGAATGACCTATGCTGTTGGCTTTATTTCTACTATTTATTGCAGTAACAGCAAAAACCAGGACGCACAATAAACAACAATCATAAACAGTATTTTAACAAAAAGGTAAGTAACAAAGAAGCAAACACAACAATTAATGATTTCAATTAAATTCAAATAGATTCTGTAAACATACAACATGATTTAGCAAATTCAGCGGGTTTCGTAGAAAAACCGATCTCGACCGCACGGCCTTCTGCCATCGTATCGAAAATTATCGGACCCGATCTTACCATCTCGTATTAGAAGAGCGAATGCGAATTTCCACTGCTACTCACAGTTGAATTCGTTAATGTGGCAAATCTGCAAGTTATGATTTTTATGTTACTTCATACTTTTAAAAGCAAATGCTTAGGACAGTTTATCCAACTGACATAAAACCACAAACAATCTGAGACGAAATACGCGTTAAAAGTAATAAACAGATTTCAATAATGATCTACTTCTATGTATAATTCTATACTGTTATTCTGTAATTGTTTCTGTACCGCTCCCCAAATAAATAAATAAATACTTGAAACAACAGGTACGAGTAAGTATTACCGAGTGAAAGGTGTCTTATACAAATTCAACGTAGAAATTTGAATGTAACACAAATCTTATACGTACATTCTAAATCGTGACTGACTCAGAGAAATATGTTGAGCCTTGAGATAATTTTCTTTGTCAGTAGATATTGTAAGGCGAGGTGCACTTATACTGGTATGCAACAATAATAACAGGTTGTTTTGAAATCGATATTATTATATTTTGAAACAGATTTAATATCGATACTATCGATATTATAATATGCAATAATCTTATCCTTAACTGGCGTGTTTTAAGTAATGCCTTTTACTGTTGCACTAAAATACAGCTAGACAGCAGTGGACGATTCATAATTTAGTCAGGAGATTCACGATATTGTTCATCCTTTTTTTTCTTTTACGCCGGGAAATGCACTAAGGAATCCCGCTGGGGAGTGGGTCTCCCCAGGCGGGTATGTGGGACTCACTGCGCCCGAAAGCTGGTAAGTGGACGCAGCTTTATCCACTAAAACCCGGCGAATGCCACCAATACCGCCCACTACTCTAGTCTGTCTTCATAATTTGTAATTTTATTATTTTTTTAAACCTTTTTTTTTCTTTTGGGATGAATAAGTAAGGTGTAGTAAAAACTTTTTTTAAGTATTTCCGGTTTTCTTTTGTATACAATCCTGCTGTAAGAGGGATGCTCCATGCCGCGCTCCTGGGTGCATGGGACTTGCCTGTTTCTCTTGTAAAATAGCTTTGCAGTGTTTCGAACAGAGACAAGACAACCAGCGTGGATGCTGACACTGAGACACAGCTTCTTAGTCATTAGGATAGGCAACACATAAATGAGTTCCAAGTAAACTAGCTTATGTAGCATGAGCAACGTAGAGCACTTACCGTCATAAATAAATAAATCATCATAAAAAAATCTAATAAAAATGAGTGGCTAGAACTCATATAAATTTTGAAATTGGAACCACTGCACCAAATTAGATGATTTTTTCTTGTTGTGTTGGTTATCGTCAAGACAAGGTTCGTATGAGAGAACTGAAAGATGAAAGAAGAAAATGATAATAACGAGGCACTGGGTATCGGCATCACAAAATTTGCCGAGATTATCATAAAAAAGTGTAAGAAATAAAAATAAAATAATGTAAATCATAAAATAAGCATAATTATATTTTCAAACAAAATCCTTGCACAATAATTTTAAATCAGATATAAATTAAAATGTAGAAATATTTTTTAAATTCAAACGTAAAAAAAAAACGTTTACAACTATATTTTAACTATACAACTATATTTTAAACATAGGGCCCAGCTGAGTACCCTGTGGGACCCTGTATTTGGTCGATTAGGTTACGATTAAATGTTTTTAACCGTAACCTTTTTCTTGTAGGCTCTAAGTTCTTGAATAGGTAGGAAAAAGGAAGGAAAAGGAAACATAAACCAAGTCTCACAAGTTGCCACCTCTTTAGAGGTGCAATTTTCCCGAAAACCTGAAAAAATTCGACCAATAATACACTTCTTTTGTTTTTCAGTTGTGCTGCGTAACAATTATTATTATTTATTTTTTATACATTTTCGGCGTGCTTGGAGCCATTTTTGGCTTCAAATTAGGTGCTTGAAACGTGCGTGCGGACTATTGATATTTGTTTTAACTAACTATATTTATAGACTATAGTCAACAAATATGAATGCATACAATATTATATTCTGTCAACGTGTAACGACATTAAATGCGATGTAATCGCATTTAAGAATGGTTCGTAATTCAAACATTTAATGCGGTTTCCTTGCGATTTCCTTGGTGACTCGAGCGGAAATGGATATATGGCATAGACATGCCCGAGTCAATTTCCGCTTCGATAATTTCCTGTCTTATTCTCCTCCTAAAATATTTAGTCAGTCCCTACTTACTTTTGCGTAAATATTATTTAAGCAAATAGGTACATAATAAATACCTACTGCTATTTAATAAAAAATCTAATTCATTAAGTAATAAAAAAATGACAGGTAAAATGGAAATTAGCCCATAATTTTTGACTAGCTATGCATTTCTACGATATTAGAACAATTATTACATCTGATTTTATTCTTTCATTTGAAATCTATTTTTATACATGAAAGCTTGGTCCAGTGCAACCATAGTCCATAGAGCAATACTAATAATCCTTCCGGTGTCGGAGCTGCAAGAAAGCTTGTCACTGAATTTATTTTATGGTTGCTGGATAAGCGGTATTAAGTAAATGAGCTCAGAAAACTCTCCATCTCCAATTGAAATTACAAAACCCTTGGATCTTATTTTTTGTACAGAAAATCTAAACTTGTGGTAAATTAATTTAGCGGGCCAAATCCGGGGTCTCAAAAGATTCTTGACTCGGCCCTATATTTGCAATATATTTATAAACTTATTAAAAATTACAGACTAATTGAAACGTAGCTATTTTCTTCATTCAAAATTTATATTTTTTTAATTTAAAATTTATTTATTTATTATAATGTAGTGTCGTATGGAATCCATTTTTCGATATCAATATAATTTATATAATACGACAAGAAAATTAAAACAGTCCAAAAACAGTACTACATTTAACTTATTCACACAAAAAACAAGTTTTGCCTAAATAATATAGTGTGTTTTCCAATTACAGAGCATAATGCGACTCAGTGCCGCACAATGCCGCACAATGCTGTTGCTTAATTGGAACGCGATAGTTTTAAAATGCGCCAGCAGAGTGCGCTAGGTTCAGGGTAGAATAAAAAATATTTATAAAAGTTGGCAATAACCTTATTAATATAAATAAAGGGTATACATAATTATTGGTTGAAAGCTATTTACGGTTATTTTAAGTTATTTGGATTTTGATTATTTCATTAACATTTTTTGTTTTGAGTAATTTTTTTTTAATAAGTTCTTAAACAATTATAATATACCTTTCAATTAAATCATTTCTTTATCAACTATTGCATATCATCTGATATACGACGTACGTATTTGAAGATTTTATATTTTGGACTTTTAAGTATTTATACTACTTATATAATATACTAGCAGCGCCCCGCGGTTTCACCCGCATACTTCATATTTCCGTGGGAGTGCAGGAATAAATCATAGCTTATATGTATCGTTTTGGTGTATATAAGCTTTATTATTGTAAAGTTTCAATAGAATCCATTCTTTTCATCAGAGTTTTTACGAGAAAGAGTAATAAACATCCATACTTACAAACTTTCAAGTTTTAAATATTAGTAAGATTACCAAAACCCTTCTTTGTAGATGAACTTGAAACATTATATTAATATTTTTGTGCACGTGCGCGTATATTTTTTAACAATAATTAATATTATTAACGATAGTTTTTAAATAAAACATTTCGATAAATGAACAACTTAAAGAAAAAACACTTGTTAATTTTTTGTCACAGTTGGCCAATTGCACGCATTTCGCGAAAGCACTACTTTTAAGAGAGCTAAAAAATGCGATGCGATGCTGTAATTGGAACACCAACTTTGAGCATTGTGCCACACAATGCGCGTTTGTGCTGTAATTGGAAAACGCCCACAATGAAGACAACTAGAGTTACTTGGGATGAACAGTTTATCGGACAACAAAAAAAAGAAGATGATAAAAGTTGATGTCACAAATGACAATTCACATTTCACAATTGACAAATGACAGTGTCAAATCTATAGAAATATTAAAAAAAAACTATAATATAGTCGAATTCAAATTCTACGATAAGCTTTGTTTATACTTTATTACTTATTAGTTATTAATATTGAAGATTAAGCTATAGTCTCGTAATGGCGACAGCAAATGAGAAAGTTCCGAAAGACTGCACGGCGTGTAGAATTACTGGTGCTGCGGGCCTTGTCGGCATAGGAGCATATCTTGCTAATGTAGCATGGAAAAATAAGACCAATGCTGGAAAAATTGTAATATCGACCTTGTCATTAGGTAACATAAATATTAATACAAGAAGAAGTTTATGAGTATCCAACTCCTACGAAAATATTTCTAAGATACATTTCATTCAGTAAAATCTAGTATTATGAAATAAGTTATTATATTGAGTGTCAGGTAGAAAATACATATCTTTCTCCAAGCAACATGCAGTAATATTTAGATTAGTTATGCATTGGTAGAATTTATGATATTATTCATTCTTACCTGACTTACAAATAAAGTACCACTAAACTTGCATTTAAAATGAGTCCAATTAAATTTTATTCATTACATGATTATTTATTACATGATGCATTATCTTGAGCTGTGTCTTTTTAAATAAATTTACATTATTATATTATGTTTTTCAGCTTTCGTCACACTTGGAGTGCAGAGGTATAAAAACGAGTTTCCATTTCACAAAAGTAACAATATATTTAAAACAAAAAAAATGAATAAAACCCATGAAAGTGCATAGTGTTATAGGCAAACAAAACATGTATAATATTTATAGTTAGTGATTGATTCCTTTGCAATGTTTACAAGCCAACATCAATTCTGTTTAAATGTTCTAAATGATTGTTCGTTCAAATTTGTGCGATATCTTATACTGTTAAAATCTAGTCTGAGGTTATGACCTGATAATATAACAACCATAACTTGGCCAGTGTTGATTAAATTTGCCATATACTATTAAAGTTTTAATAGATGTATGAACTATGAAGCCATGGACACTATATAAATTACAAAATGAGAATGTCATATGGTATTTGTACTGTAGTTTCCAATGACAAAAATAAATACAATAATATGCTTCAGTTAAAAACATCTCTTCAATATTAGCATCACACATGGCCTAACAATGTAATGAAGAAGAGGAAATTTCAATACAAGAAAGCGTACAAGAACCTAATGAATAAGTGTAGATAACATTCAATTATGGACATAAATGTTAATTATTAATACTAAAATAATTAAAAATTGAGTATTTAGTGTATTTTTCAATTTTATATCATGGAACTCACATAAACAAGACTTTTCAAAATAATGGTAAAATATTGAGCTCTAGCAGAGCTAGTGTAGATAATAAAAGTGAAAAGTTTGTTAAATATTCAGTTTCAACTCATTATAGTTATGTAAATAATGTTAACTTATTTATTATTATTATGAATAGAAATGTGATATGTGTAGAAGTGTTATTTTATTTTTCCTTTAGTTGATTATAATATGAATGCATAGATTCTATTATAGTCATAAATTTTGCATTGCATATTATTTTAATCTAGGGTTTTTATAGTAAACATTTTGTTATGTCCTTGAACCTGGGTTATAAATAAGGTACAAAATAGGCTTTTTATGAAAGAGCTTGAATCTAATGATGGAATGGGCTCATACTAAGAAGCTGGGTTAGCAACTGATGCAAACACTAATTGTGAACATTGCTTGCCTGCTGGTAAAAAAAAGTGACCTGCCTCCCAATTTTTTATGCAAAAAGACTAAGTATTGCATTCTATTGGATTTATCTATATTAATATTTTAAAGACCACATCTTTGTTTTTTTTGTAAATATCTATTTTGTAACGAACAAACTCAAAAACTACAGGATGGTTTGAAAAATTCTTTCACCATTTGAAAGTTATTTAACAAAAAAAAAATAGGCTGTACAAATAATCATCTTCAGCCCCAATACGTCTGTAACGCTTGCAAAGCTGCGTGTAACGGCACGTATAAAATAAGATGCCTTCGACAACTGATTACCTTTATGAATGAGTAGGGTTAACAAATGCTATGATGATAATATTGAGAGAAGACTTCATTAAATACTTTTCGGGCTTTAATAACATGACATCTGTGTTATATTCCAACACTTTGTTGCAGAACATAGATCTTAGGCTTTATAACTAGACAAGTCGAAACTAGTACTACAAAACATCGACAGATGGCGCTTTTCAAGAACTATAGCGTATTTGCTTATGAAAAAGATGTGAAAAAGACTACTCGTTTATCAATATTATATTCTTATTTCTTCCGACATGATCAGGATTCAGGATCACTGTCATCTATTGAACCCGTTAAACCAGAAGTATTGCAGGTGCGTTTTTGATCTGTCGTGTTTCAAAATAATAACGTGACTAGTCAAATACTCAAATCGATTATGTATTTGACTAGTCAGATAATTATAGATTGAGATCGTTCAAGTTCTCAAATGTTTATCGGAGCAAATATTTATGGTCCAAAAAAAGCCCTCGAAATATTATATACTTACCGATAAATATCTGTTCATTTTAAGGGCTTGTTTAAAAAAAAGCGTTGAATGTTTACAATGCTAATAAAAATACTTTCACTGCTTGTGTGATACTTAGTTAACTTTCTGAATTTTGCCTAAATTTAAAATGCAATAATGCGTATAAATAAAGACTAAACTATCACTACATTTTTACCTTTATCAGCAAAAGCATATATTATGAGATAAAATAATGAGGATTCTGTAATCAATAATCAAAGATGTTGCATCCTTACAGCAAGTTTTGTTTTTTATATCATAAGAGGGCAAACGAACAGTCGAAGCCTTGCGACTATCGACGCCCATTAACATCCACATAACCAGAGGTAATGCAGATGCGTTGCCCTCCTTTTCCCAATCCCCCCAATGGGCCACCGGAAACTTACAAACCGCACGAAACGCGACAGCTTAGCTGTCACTTTACGCTCATTTTATGTGAACGAGAGGTTCCTCCCCGGTCGTGCCGGCCCAATTTGACTGCAAAACAGCATGGCACTACCTCTGACTAAGGCAAATATTCATAAAAAGGAATATTACCTACTGATTTTTTTGCTGTTGCTGTTTAAAACTAGTAAACTGTACTGTTTACCGTCCTTTTTAAGTAGGTTTGTTTTGTTTATGGGTCTTAAGGGAAATTTGGCTCCAGCTTTTGAAAGGGGCGTAATATGTCTTTAAAGTTTAATTTACTTTCGGACTGTAAAATTTGAGTCGCGGTAACTGAAACGTGTTTTATGAACAGCAGTTAAATCAGCCACCCTAGACAAGTAGCACAAACGCTAAACGAATAGAATTCTATACTTATTGTGTGGGAATGACACTAGCTTGCGACATGAAATGTGACAGCTAGTGTCATTCAGAATAATTAATCTATTCTATTCTATTCATTTAGCGTTTGTGACACTTGTCTAAGGGGGCGAAAAAAATATTGGTGGGAGGGTGCGCTGTGCTGCGCTTCCACCAGCATGGGTACCGCCATCTTGCATGTTTCTCCAGCTCCACCACCAGCTCGGCTGTGTTTCGGAGAGAAGGTCAAGACAGTCGGTGTAATTAATGACACCGAGACTTATGTCAGGATAGACTATTATCCCCACCACGGTTCAGGACTTGTCGTGGCGGTAGGGCTCAGTAGTCCAGGGTGAACCTTGGGCGAAGTGAATTGAGCCGAGGGGGCTCTTTGCCAGGACGGGAACCTCGCCTTATTGTATTGTCCCGAAGTTGGGTGGGGTAACAACCCCTCACCACACCCCGCAAAAAGCCCTCTGTGGAGGTGGCGTCGGTCGGTCGGTAGAGCCGAGTCCACTTACCAGCTTGAGTGGGATGCCTAAGTGCATTTCTCGGCGTTAAGGAAAAAAAGAAATGTGGTGTCGTGGGACACCAGGTAGGAACGAAGTTCCTTCGGCTAAAAAGAAAGGTATTATACACTACTCGCTTGTGTATGCGACTGTCGCGTCTGCGCACGTCTCATTTAACGCTTTTATTCCACGCACTTTTTCTTACAATTTTACTATCACATTTTTTTCAGTTCGGTCGCACAGCAAAATCCCTATCCCCTCCAAGCCTGTCGTAAGGAACTTCGTTCCAAAAAAAGGATAGACTTTGTAAACATAAAATAATAATCTATTGTGGAAATACACGATGCACATTCGCTTGTCCTGCAACTCGGAGCCTCTACCTCTCGCGTCTCTCGCCTTATAGCCCAGTCATATTAGGGCTTTCACCTCGGAATGAAAGATAATAAGCTGCAAATTGGTATGAACCTTTGTTTTGTCATTCTAAATGTTGTCTTAAAAGTCACAATCGTTATCGTGTCCGCGTCTCAAGATATTCAAGGTCAAAGGTCACAAAAATCGGTTTTTCGCGAATATCTGGCTTCCTATCGGTTAAATGAGATTTGCATTTATTATAAAAGTTGTAGGCTATAAAATTCCCTACAACTTTTGTTTAAACTTTTTTTTCATACGACCAACCGTTTTCAAGGTAGAGCGCGAAGAGTGCACATCGTACAGTCATATACGGCCTAATGCAAGGTCAAGCGTGAGTTATGGTTATCAGTACGTTATAAAGTCAATTATTTACTTGGAAATTATAATTACTAAACAATGCCCATTATTTATGTACTAACTATTAATTATTTATATATAATTATTCATATTTAACTATTTAAGTATAAAATATTATTAATTCTGGATTATATATTTTAGTTTTATGTTAAGTTAAAATGATAGTAAGAGTATATATTTTACACATATTTTTATTTATTATTAAATACGGCATAATATACATTTATCAAAATGTGAGTTCAAATATCAAAAGTATCTTTGTTGATTTTAATTGTAATGAAATTGGAAATGGAAGCTAATTATCTTCTTCTTCTTCGTCGTCTTCTTCTTCTTGTCGCTCAAAAATGTTCGATTCATTGTCATCATCCTCATTATCTGTCATGTTCATCTCCAAACCTTCCAGAATATCGGGATCATATGTATTTTCTTCATCGGGATTACTTGGATACAGTGAAGCGTTGAGGCAAGCTTGTCCGTTGCACTGGCCGCAAGCTAAAGAACATTGTAGGCCTGATTTTCTGCATCCACAGCGGGAACCACAACCATTTTTGCAATTGCAAAATATTACGTTTAGTAGTTCGGCTGGTGCTGGAGGTAATAACGTTCGTATGGGCTCCAGGATTTCATTTTCAAGCATCCAGCACCATTCTTGAGGTTCTAAGTCCTTCCCTAACCACGTTTGAATCTGGTAGTAGACACGTTTTATGTGTTGATGAGCCGCTACACTTGTTGGTGGAAGTGTTGATAGTTGTACAGGTTTATTTAGTATTGTAAATTTGATGAATAGCGTGTAGCGGAAATGATCAATGTTGTCCTCAGATTTTGGAGCATTATATAATGCCAACAACAACTAAAATATATAATCCAGAATTAATAATATTTTATACTTAAATAGTTAAATATGAATAATTATATATAAATAATTAATAGTTAGTACATAAATAATGGGCATTGTTTAGTAATTATAATTTCCAAGTAAATAATTGACTTTATAACGTACTGATAACCATAACTCACGCTTGACCTTGCATTAGGCCGTATATGACTGTACGATGTGCACTCTTCGCGCTCTACCTTCAAAACGGTTGGTCGTATGAAAAAAAAGTTTAAACAAAAGTTGTAGGGAATTTTATAGCCTACAACTTTTATAATAAATGCAAATCTCATTTAACCGATAGGAAGCCAGATATTCGCGAAAAACCGATTTTTATGACCTTTGACCTTGAATATCTTGAGACGCGGACACGATAACGATTGTGACTTTTAAGACAACATTTAGAATGACAAAACAAAGGTTCATACCAATTTGCAGCTTATTATCTTTCATTCCGAGGTTGACCCCTTTTTTTACCTAATATGACTGGGCTATTACGCCCACCGCTGATCGGCTAGTGGGCAGCGGCGTGACGTAGCTTTAAACAAGGATGGTTTATGCAGTTATAATATTTATATAAATTAAAATACTTTATGCTATATTTGTAGAAAAACTCAATTAATGGTTCTAATTCGACGAATTATGGCTTTAACAGCATTAACAGCCTATGTAGTTTCAACGGCACGCGGCCACTCCGATCTTACTATACTTCGTCTTCGATACAACAATACTTCGTCTATCGAAGAACAGACTTCGATAGACGAAGTATTGTTGTATCTATTAATAGTACGATATACAAACATACGGCTGATACCAAGCTTTTCAGTGTCTGGAATATGACCCACTTTGTGCAAGGCAATCACTGCAATCAAATTTTCTTTAACACCACATTCTATACAGCAATTCAATAATAAACACTAAAAAACGTGAAAAGGCGCAAAAAAGAAAGGAGTTTTTAAAATTTCATTTAAAATAGTTAAAAAGTTGAAAACAAGAAAAGTTTTTTTGTAACACTGTTTTTGGACAGACTGGTTACATATTTACATGCAGTAGTAATAGTTAACTTTTAATGTGTACATACAGTACATAGACATTCCAGTTAAAGAAAATACTGAAAAACTGTTCAGGGAACATTAAAAATCATGTTCTTTATAATCCGTTTAAAATACCGCGTGGTTGTGGTTAACCGGCGCATCTATTTTAAAGCTTCTTTAAAAACAAATGAAGAAGCCGATCGGGTAGAGCCGTTCATGATTATTGCTATGTTGATTGCTTACCTTCTTACTCAGTAAATCAAGTAAATTAACAGTACTTCCAGTAAATAAACAGTCCTACGGCCTACCTATAATCTGCATGTGATAATCATGTTATGGGACCAAAATTACGTGTCATACCACTTCCTCAAAGCTAAGCATGAAATTATTATTAGTACAACATACATGTTAACATAATATGAAAATTAGGGCCTTTATATCCACTTTCAACGAGCACACAAACAATGATTGCCTCCGCCATGCTCGACGCAATAAAAACAGCGCCATAGATTTATTGAATAACCCCACAAAGTGGGGTAAAACAGTATACAGGATGTTGGAGCGAGATAGACGATATATCACGTTAACAGCCCGTGGGCCCATGGCGTTAGATGAAAACTTAATAAATAAAATATAATATTGTGTAATTTATAAGCAAATATTGCTTATAATAACAAAAGGTTTAAGGATTTTATAGCGTTTTATTTATGACCATTACATTTCTTACACCACGAATATTTACGCCAATAAATAACATATTTTTGCATAATATTAGATTCCGGAGTGTGAAGTGAATGATACTCGTGATTAATTCGTATGGATTCATGATTAATTACACTATGTAATTTAAGATCAATAACTTTGTTTAGTGTTATTAATTCATTAATATATTATTTTAAGAGACTATTGATATTTACACTTCTGCTCACTAATCATTTACAGCGTCTGAGCGAGATCTGTGATCACGACACCGACCTGATGTAAACACGTTAATGATAAGACGGCGCCGCCCAGCGTCAGTCGCACGCCCGCCCGCCCAGAGCACGCGACGGACGAAACATGGGTACGTATCCATATGGTGGGATAAACTGTCGTTTCCTCACTTTTTTATAACTGCCAGACGTTTTTTATTGCTAAAATGTTGTCGGAAATGACGTGGAATTTTACTGTATATCTGCTAATGTCAGTTTGTTTTTCTTTGCATAATTTTATCGTATGATTTGAATAAAGTGCGACTTAATAGCACGTTAAAAGTGAACTCAAATATAAATAGTATTTTGTTTAATAATAATTTTGTGCGTAGCTTGATTTGGATTAATATTTATAACGTGAAAAATAACGCTATAGATACATATAGCTATACACTTCTAGAAAGCGGTTTTCGTTCTGTTGCTGTTATCAAAACAAGAAGAACTAATACTGTCGTAATTTTAGTAACTTTTTTACATCATACATAAAACTGATTAAAAAAAGGATACGTTCGTTTTTCATATATCAATAAATTTCCTATATATCCCTTCAATATGCGACATTAAAAACGGATCGATGAAACTAATTTCGTTATCTGCAGATAAGCGGTGGGCAGGACGTGAGGCGCCCTGGGGCGATATAGAATACGATACAGACACGGCGATGAGCACACAGGATGTCCTGCCTCCCCAGGCATTCACCAAGTATCGGTGGGACACGAGCGGGAACGCCTGGAGCGCGGCCCTGGGTGCTATCGGCGGTGCTGGGGCAGTGCTCATCATTGCAGCGTTGCTGTTCACATTCAAGAGACCCAAGAAGAATGACCCTCAAATCCTCGCACCGATGGACGTCAGCCAAAATGTGAGTACTTAACAATATATTATATCATACATGTTGTACCAGGCAAATATAGTCCTGAAAGAGTTTTTGGTATATGGGTGATGACCCTAAAAACATTATTATTTCTTTTTTAGTTTTTTCATACAAACCTTGTCTTGATAATAACCAAACCTATGATAAAGGGATTATCTGATTTGGTCCATTGGTCCTGGAGATATGTTCGAACATTCGGCGGTCATATTGATAAACGTTTTGGGTCTACATTACGTATTCGTAGTATACGTTTACCGTTTAGGTATACTATGTATTCATAATTAGAATCGTTTTCTAGTTTTATCATTTTCTTTTTATTTCGTACCGTGTAAAAATAAGACAACTACACCACAAAATAAAAACAAATCGTATTTATTTTGTGACTACACTTAGGTACTTCACGTATTGGTACGTACGTCACGTCCCTTCGAATCCTGTCTAGGGTAGACATTTATTATTTACGTATGTTAAATATAAGCTTATCTTAAGATGTGTATAATGTTTATACATAAATAAATACATATATGCTCGAAGGACCATAATATGTTTGTGCCACTACCACTCCTAAGTACAAGAAAAGGCTGATGATGATATACATATAAATTTGTTTACTCAAATAATATAATAACAATAAAATGTCGTTTTAAACAAAATAATAGATTATTTATGTGTAAAATAAACACAAAAATATATTAAGCGCCTAAAAGTTTATGTCAAATGAAAATGCTTTAAAAGCTCTACAGGAAAATATAATACCATAAAACGTTTATAGCCATAATAAAATTAGTAGCATTCGGTTCGTGCCTATCATAGTTTTATTTTATTAATATTTTGTAACTATCAATAGGCTGCTATTGCCTCATACATACCCGACAGAATCTTAATAATTAATAATTAAGTCTTAATATCTAATAAGACCGTCTTTATCCGTTGAATGAAACAGGTTTTCGTAACGAAAGTTCTATCTATATCTATTCTAAATGATAAACTAACACAAAAAATCGCATAACTAAAGTAAATAAATATCATCAAACTAGCATATAATATTCTTACCGGGATTCAAGCCTGTTACCCTCTCAAAGCCACTTCCTACGTTCATTAACTCAAACTTAGATGTCTTTATATTGACCTTTAAGAATTCTAAACAAACTCACCCTTAATGCAAAAAGGTTGTAAATCCGCAGGGGAAATTTGTACGCGCTTCCATTACGGCTGGTGCTGATCCTGTTAGCTACTCGGCAAATGGAGTTATATCATACAATTTTAAATGAAATAGAATACTTTAAATATACATAATATATTTGAGAAAATTTGAGCATCATAATATACTTAAACAGGCTTTAAAAACAATGGTGCTAATTCGACGAATTCTGACTTTAACATCATCAACAGCCTTTGTAGTTTCAACATCACGCGGCCGCCCCGATAAGACGATATCGAAGACCAGATAAGAATCTGGGGGCCTAGCCAAAATGCCATTAAGAAAGCGTAAGCGAAGTTCGAAGTGATAAATTGTATAGGATGGACCACGTGATTAAGCGCGGCCTTATGTCAATCCTATACATTTTATCATTTTCCAACTTCGCTAACGCTTTCTTAATGGTATAAACTTGGTATTCACTAAGCTTGTCAAACCATATTAAACACCCTAGCGCTGTCAACGCTGTGGGCGCGATGAGCTCGTCGCGGCGCACATCCTAGAAAATGACTCTTACAGAATAGCACTGCTGGTACTCTAACAGGTTCATAAACTATCCCTATCCAATGTTTGCGTTACAATGAAACAACTTTAATCGGTTTAATATGATTTTTACATGCCCGTTTCGGAAACTTTACAGCAGTCCTTGTACGTCCGTACGTAGCGTACCGTGCGACGAGGTATTGTCATTGTTACGGTTGATAACGAATTTAAATACATATTTGGGCATAAAGTTCATTCACTCATCATACGTTTTGGTTTATTAATTATGCGAAAGGATTATGCGGAAGGAAGGAAGGATGAAGAAGCTAGGGATGCTGGCAATATTGTTAAAAGATAAAAAATTAACCAACAATCTTTATGCTACCTTAAAAATATATAAGCCCGCCATTAACACCAAACTTTCAAATTCTAGTACAAAATAAGATCAGCAGACAATCGACGTTATTTTCAATTTTAAAAGTGCCCCATCACTAAAACCGGTTCAATAAACTCTGTTATTGGTAAAGTTAGAACAGTATTTTCTTGTCACCATAATAATATTATGTTATGTTATGTAAGTTTTACATACAATTGATGTTTAGGTAGACAGGTGGAAAGATGATCTCCGAGCAGTGGCAAGGGATCGGTCGTCTTGGCGTTCATTGAGCACTGCTTATGTTTACTAGTGGATAGATAAAGGCTGATGATGATGATGAAACATGCAATCATTATTGGGAGAAGGTATTGTACCACGTATTACAATAATGCATTTTCATGTCGCCAAGTATGGCCATAACTGATAACATAATATGACCGCCCGTGTAATTATTAACACCGAAACTCATCATACAAGGCAAGCGACGCAACAAGTGTGTGCTGTTCCTTAGATCACCTCATAAGTCATAAAGGTATTACCTATTCAAAGCCCTGTTCTCCTAGTAATTTATATGACTTATGAAAGTATCATGAAAAATAAAACTTTATACATTAGACCTAATCAAGTAGCATGCCTGTAAAAAGGACTAGATTTCCAAGAGACGTGTTGGTAGTAGGCTATCCAATTTTAAGTTTTTTAACCTCAATCAAAACACCGTAATTGAATTTTCACATTCAATACAAGTTCGATAACTTTTTCGCTGGTAACTTTGTTGTGTTAAGTTTTATTGGATTTATGAATAAAAGATAAAATTGGATATTTGCTATTTATTATTGGAAACGTGAGTTTACCACGATATTGTTAGTTATTGGGTCTTTTTGTGAATTGGAGTTCTTTTTAAAAATTTTAGTGATCGGTAATTGGCGTCGGGCATGCACATGAAAATCCGCCGTTCATTCATGTTATCTCTCCCCAGAGTATGCAGAATCAGTAATTGCACAGCAAAGCTGTTTCATAGACATTATAGCAGTATCCCTTTTTACTTTGACGTTAATGCTTTCGCATAATCCAAGTCTCCCCTGGTAAGGCTCCTGTAGGGCTATTCTGTAAGGTCGTTTTCGAATCTCGAAGCGGAATCCGCGGTGATATGACGAATTTGACGGATTTGTATACTTTAAAACTCGACTCTCTACCTATATCAATAAAGATAATTTTGGAAGTGACGTAATGTGAGCTCTATCACTCAGGTGAAGCTCGATATTGAAATGGTTTCTTACAGAATAGCCCTACTGGACCTATATGAGGACTCGAACCTTCGAGCCACCTTCTAACCTTCGAACCTTCGAGCGCCTTCAGCCGCTTTAGGTGGGTCCCGGATCTACAGGCAACAGGATCACTCAACGACAGGCTGACCCCGGCAACTACCCAGGTCCCTAACCCTAACCAGATTAAGTTAGTAAGTTCCGATCCCAGTGATGTATTTATTTACCGTAATCGTTTACCGTCACACGCTCCGTCAGAAATATTCTCCTTTAAGTATTTTACATTCTGTAAGCAGGTTTCCTTTATGGCTTTAAGGACGCGTTTACGAATCAGACGAAATTATGCTGTTTTTCTGTACCGTTTGTAACAAAAGTACACAAAATCATATATAAAAATTATTTATTTCATATAGAATGGTTCTTTATCTACAAGGGTAACGCATATTTTTTTGATAAATGTTGCTTTTTTATATAGTAATCAACGTTCTTCCATTACCATTTTGCATGAAACGAACGAAATCGATTACAATTACGGTACCCTTTTGGTCTAATATCCACATTTATTAAGGTTTTTAAAAAATAGTAGGAGCAGGGAAATATGTTCAATTTTAAATAAAGGACAAGAAAATAACCCAAAAATGCTAAAAATAGTCTTAAAAAAAATAAAGAAGATAACTAATTTTTTTACCAATTTTGCTACCAAAGATGAATGTTATTCCATTGCATTAAGGTTTATTTCATCGTTGTCTCTGTCTTGATTTCTTTTACATTTTTGAAATGAGAACTCAGTCCGCGCTCGGCCGCGGTTCTGGGTGGACACCAGGGTCGACAATCTTCATAGTAGAAACCGGGAAATAGTTCTCCTATAAATTTACAAAATAGGGTTAGATGGCTAAAGTATAGCTGACCAATAAACTATTCTGACGTTTCAATTTTGTTTCATTATATTGTCTTGTATTGCCCACATACGAGTAAAGATGGCAGTATACTGAAGTTTATCTTTCGTAGTTCCACTTTAATACGAAAGATGGCATGAAAACAGGGTCATTAAAGTTAGCCCCCGAATAAGTTATACTTTACTGTTTTTTAAATTTTGTTATCACATATCGTTTGTTCGTCATTTGCACTTATTTATTCGTCGTTTGTACTTGTTTGTTCGTCAATAATTTAACTATAAAAAATGATTAAAAATCTGCCTTCAAGTTAGCCCCCCACAAGTCAATTTATTACTTCTTTTGTTATTATCCTCCTTTTTATTACAAATAATTAATGTTTGTTCTTTGGTAAAATACGATTGTTTTATCAAAAATATACCAATCTATTTTTTGTTTAGTTAAAGATTTTAATTTTTAACTTAAAAAAAACATATTTTTAATTTCTTACGACCAGAGTCCATATTGACATTTCTTCATATTATAATATTATATAATATTACTCAAATAAGCCGAGAAGTGGACAGAAAGACATCTTTCTGTCTACTTCTCGGCTTATTTGACATATAAAAACACTTATTATTAATTTACGACGCTTCGCTCGTTTATTTGACCTTCATCAGGCATCTTAACTTGAAGTTTAATTTACACCTTATCATTAATGTTAATAATATTAAATGGTTATCACAGCTACTTTTTTTTTATGGGCAGCTACATGATTTAAGTTATATATAATATGCTATTTATAATTTGATTAAACCACCTACATCTTTCCTTATTTTAAGCAACTACATGTAACTTATGCCTGACTTATATATTTTTGTCCACTTCCTTGTTAATTTGAATAATTTATATACATAGGACGTAACTACGAATTATTTTAATGTAATAAAATGTTTTTCATTCAAATTTTCGGAGTAAGCTGCTTCGAGTATGTTATCACAATATTTAACTGTAACATTTGTAAAAATAAATTTATACTAAATTAATATTTTTTTACTAATTATCACAGCTATTACTGAAATATTATGCTTTGGATATAATTAAAATAAAGTTTGTTAATACGTGGAGGGTAAAGTTAATTGTACTCCCCACTGTTAATATTTCCAATTGTTCTATATTATATTACTCAATTTTCAACTATTTTAGCATTTTTAGTCTCAATAATTCTCATACTTTAAAATAAATCATGTTCTCAATTTTAGTTCTAATTTTAAATGGTATGAAAATAATTACTAAATGATATGGAGCATCTGGAAATATTAACTGTAGAGGGTAAAAGTATTAACTCAAAAAGAATTCACAAACACTATTCCAATGGTAATTAATTGGAAAGTATTCATTTTCTCTATTTAGTAGTTTAAATCGATTTTTATAAATATAACATTTATATATTGTGACATCATACTTCAAGTCATTTGTAGTTGTAACTCCGAAAATTAAAATGAAAATTAAATTATATTTAGAGAGGGTAGTATGGCCTTGGTCTGAGCTGATTCCAACAGGAACAAAAAAAACTAAGTTTTAAAATTTATGACAAATAAAAATTATCAAACAGTGGTTTAAATTATATTTATCTTTTGTAAATATAAATTTATTATTATATTATTAGATAAATAGGAGTGTGATAATAATACGGATGTGTGTAAAGTGAAAGTTAACGTATCTCTTAGTAGTTTGTGAAAAGAGTGTTTGCAAAAATTAAAATTTAAAGCGTTAAGTCGTAGTTACTTTTTTCATTATTCATTATATTTTAATGTTTAATTATAGGGATTTATACTAATAGCTAAAACGGAGTTTGATTGTTATTTGAATTTGTATAAAATCAAAACTAAATAAAGTGTTCGTTAAGAAGGAATTAAAGAACTTATTTGATATTAACTTTGTGTGATTGTTTAGTAATGTGAATTTATTACTAATATTATGTTATTAGTAAAACTGAGTGTGATTCTATTTTGGGCATGTCTAAAAGCTTAATATTTAATAAAGTGTATGTGAAGAAAAAATAAAGCACTAAATCGTAAGCTACTTTGTTTCATTGTTTAGTAATATCTTTAATTATTTTTATCTTTCTGAGAATAAGTATTGACTATTAAAAAGAACTTTATAAAATACGTATGTATGTATAATATACACGCATAAGTACGTATATTACGTACGTACGTATACTTATATATTATATAGTCGGTAATTAGCTATATGTATATTTATGTTAGTATTAGTTTAGACACTCGCGTAGAGAGGGCGGCACATGTACTTTCCCACTTTGGCCGTCGAGTTACATCTCTATTTCTTATATATACAAAAGTACTCTGTGGTGGACACTGCGTCGCCCGTCAGCAGCAATTCGACTCAAAAAACATCGCGATTTATATTTGATATTGGATACTTTGGATTGGCTTTGATACTTTACAATATTTTTTTTACCACAATATATTTTTATGGAATTGGTGTATTTCATATACATAGGTAGACGAAATGTTGGTTGGTCATTATAACCAGGTGGGAAGACGTTCTCTCTCGACGTTTGCTCACTTATCATCATCATCATCATCATCATCATCATCATAATCATCATCATCATAATCATCATCATCATCATCGTCAGCCTAAATCAGTCCACTGCCGAACATAGGCCTCCCTCAATGCACGCCAAGATGACTGTTCCCGTGCTATGCTAAGGCAGCAGTGCTGCCGATGCGACTTCATCATCATCAGCCTAAATCCGTCCACTGCCGAACATAGGCCTCCCTCAATGATCGCCAAGACGACCGATCCCGTGCTATGCTGAGGTAGCAGTGTTGCCGATGCGACTTCATCATCATCAGCCTAAATCCATCCATTGCCGAACATAGGCCTCCCTCGATGAAAGCCAAGACGACCGATCCCGTGCTATGCTGAGGCAGCAGTGCTGCCGATGCCACTTCATCATCATCAGCCTAAATCCGTCCATTGCCGAACATAGGCCTCCCTCAATGAAAGCCAAGACGACCGATCCCGTGCCATGCTGAGGCAGCAGTGCTGCCGATGCTACTTCATCATCATCAGCCTAAATCCGTCCACTGCCGAACATAGGCCTCCCTCAATGAACGCCAAGACGACCGATCCCGTGCTACTCTAATGAGGCAGCAGTGCTGCCGATGCGACTTCATCAGCCTAAATCCGTCCACTGCCGAACATAGGCCTCCCTCAATGAACGTCAAGACGACCGATCCCGTGCTACTCTAATGAGGCAGCAGTGCTGCCGATGCGACTTCATCATCATCAGCCTAAATCCGTCCACTGCCGAAAATGGGCCTCCCTCAATGAACACCTAGACGACCGATCATTTGCCACTCGCAAACAAATAGATGTCACCATCATTATCATCATTAAACTTCATCCATCCACTGCTGAAAATAGGCCTCCCTCAATGAACATCAAGACGACCGATCCCTTGCCACTCGCAAACAAATAGATATCATCATCATCATCATCAAACTTCATCCGTTCACTGCTGAATATAGGCCTCCCTCAATGAACACCAAGACGACCGATCCCTTTCCACTCGCAAACAAATAGATATCATCATCGTCATCATCATCAAATTTCATCCATCCACTGCCGAACATAGGCCCCCCTCAATAAACGTCAAGACGATCGAACCCGTGCCACTCGGATCAGGCAGCAGTGCTGCCGATGCGACTTCATCATCATCTGCCATCGCCAATGCGCCTGCTCAGCGTGGCAATTATGAGCCCCCCCCCCTCCCTTCTCTCAAGATGAATTACAGATATCAGTTTACTTACATATTATAATATATAATTATTTATTATATATACATATATAATATATTTAATATACTAATTCTAAGTAAAAAGATAAATAGTAAAAACAAACAGAAATAAAATATAATTTTGTGTTATAAATAATCAAAATAACAAATATTTGTAAAGTATCAAATCCGTTTACTTGACTACTATTCCCGCACGCAAGCGTGCGTATTGCGCGGGTGCGCTTGTGTGCGTGACTTTTTCAATGTAGTTGTTCGATTCTGTACCTATCAAATTTGTAAACGCGTCCTTAACCCAAAGATAATTTTATCCACTTATAAATAGACTCTTTAAAAGTTACCATGGTTACGGAGGGAGGTGAAAATATACTTCGCTTTATTCCGTAAAATATTTTCATCATATCAAGTGTTATATATAACTTTCGTTAGCGAATTATGGCAGGCTATTTATAAATAACTAGCTGTTGCACGCAGCTTTGCCTGCGTCAACTAAGTTTTAATACGGGTCTTTAACTTTTTTGAAAATTTAATATACCCTATAGTCACCGGGTATATTGTAGCTTTCCAACAGTGAAAGAATTTTTCAAATCGGTTAAGTAGTTTCGGATCTTTCCTCTTTATAATATTAGAATTGATAGTTTACGTTTAGGGCTAGATTTATATTCTAGGCTTATATTTGCTGATGGGCGGTAAGAAAAGCCAATGAGGGACAGCCCTGCGGACGTCTACCGGTCTGCTTACCTAAATCCCGTTGGAAGGACCAAGTGTTAAAAGATATACGTAACCTGGGCGTTGTAAACTAGAAGCGGATTGCTAAAGACAGGGCGCGGGGGCGCCATCTCGTATCGGAGGTCAAGATCCACTTTGGGTCGTTGAGCCAGCGGAGTTAGTTTTAGAATTTAAATATAATGAACACTGTTTTCACAATTTTATTACAATGATCATGTACTTTTGAGAGTTGCTCAGACCTCCTACAGATGAGCCATCTGCTCCGACTAAGCGTAAAGGCCTAAGGCCAACAGCATAGGTCATTCCGGAAATGATCATTTAATATTTCTCCTAATTCATTGTTTGAACAGACTCTGTGGACCCTGTGGTCCACGGACTTCTGGGAGAATGCAAATCATATTTAGATATATCCCGCTTTTTTGAACATCGACGAATTTTAGCTGTTATTAATTATTATACATAAAAGAATATAGTTAATGCCATAAAATAAACTTAGAGGAACTCGTGGCTAAGCAATAAGAACCGCGCGATTCACCAGGTTAAGCAAGGTAAGCACGTCAAGTTGGTCCCGGCTGTCATTCGTGGATCTTTGACAGTCGTTACGGGTCGTCAGAAGTACGAGAGTCTGACAACCAGTCTTACCGCGGGGTACCGTATCACCCAGTTACTGGGTTGTGGAGGTCAGATAAGCAGTCGCAATATGCAGCTGCTTCCGGTTAGACTGAAAGTCGAACTCAATATATAGTTGGGAAAAGACTAGGCAGATAAATTTACAAAAAACTAAACTTTAAGTGCGCGAGTCAGATTCGCATTTGTCAGTTTATTTTATTTCTTAGATACACTCATGAATATCCTAACTAAATGCTAACAATTATTTGATATACACGAGGAAACCCACGTGCGACTGCTAGTTATATGAACAATAGCAGTATCGATAGATTAGAACTTTCTGGAACTGTTCAACGAATGAGCACCACGTGACGAAACTCGTAAACAACTGTGGAACTCGATATGGGCCCCAATAAGTTTCTATTAAACGATAATATTGCAAATGGCGACTTTATCTCGGTAACCGCCTAAGTCTGAGATGGCATAAACGGTTTCATAATCATTATCATCTTTACTGCTGAATTATAGGCCTCCCTCAATGTACGTCAAGACGAATATTTATTTTTATGACAAAATATGATAATGAAAAACCCACTATGCGAGTAATGTATTTTTTTAAGTAATAAAACTTACCTACTTGTAATAACTTCTTTAGCCGCGTTGAGCACGTTTTGGGATTTGGAAATTCATAATACAAGTTTTCACTTTTCTCAACAGTCCGTATGAGCTAGGACTGCCATATTTTATACATAATAATATGGTGTGAGACCTAGCTTATTAACCTATAGGTTTTGGTCTGACAGACCGGCAGACTAATGGACAACGGAGCCGGCAGTACTATTTTCAGGGTTCCGTTTTATCATTATGAGGAACGAGATCCTAAAACCAGTTAATATGCCGTTTTAAACATTTTTAATAGGATCATTGACTATATAAAAGTATGACTTGTGGATATACAAGCCAATCTGGAATTTACTGAAATTGCATTATTTGTGATAATATAAAATTGTGTACTTAATTATTAACTTTAACGATTATTAACTATCCAAAATTAAAACCTTTATTAATTATCCAAAAATTACTAAATTCAATATACATTTAAAATCATCATACCTACATTAGCTTAAAATTGATTATATTGATTTATTTATAGAAAAACACCCATTAACACTTAAAACAGCCCCATATATAAAAACTGTTTAATATAAACGTTGTTGCTACAATACAAATAATTGAATGCTCTTCCACATTAACTTGACGAGGTCATCCTGTATAAAATGAAGTTGGAAGCCAAGTTAATTTATGTCAGCAAAATTTAGTTTCAGAAGGTCACAGGTCACATCCCATGACCTACTTGAATTACGGAAATACTAAGATTACTTATACAAATAAGTTTTTCGAATTTAAAATAAAATTTAAGGAAATAGAAAAACATTTTCAATTGTACAATATCTTCTAATGTGGTTTGTCAGTACTTCCACTGTCACTTCCAGCTTTTCATAAACAGAAAATTCAATACCTACCTTAGTACCTCCCTAAAATAAATATAAAATGCATTACCTATAAACAAAGATATCAATGGCAAGAGAAAAAATATGATTCAAATCATTTAGGCATTTTTGTTGAGAAAATATAATATGGAAGCCACAATAGAAGCTATATTTTTGCTGCGTTTTGTAAAAAGCGCCATCTATAATTTGACAAACAAAACATCACTACTTCAAAATTTCATGTACATTACAATATTATCGTACCTCTACAATCGGGTACTTAAAAAAAATCAGCATTGCTTATCGCTTACTGCAGTTTTCATAATATAAGGCCATTGTTCTTGTCAGTTTGGAAGTTAAATTATTTCAAATTAAATAAAGTGAAAACGATGAACAATATCTGAAACAAAATATACCTATTAGCTTGCTGTTTTATTGTTGCATAATTGGTGGTACAGTGCGAAATCTCGCTTAAATTGCTGTATTTTCTGTTTGATTTAATTTTGATTCATCGCGGGCTATGTTTATTTTTATAAGTAGGTGATCAGGCACTCTGACAGATGAACTGCTTGTTGGCCAACATCGCTTAACATAGATAATAAATGTATTCAGTAGACTGTGGCGTAGTGTGTAAGTCAGTATAAGAATGCATGTATTACATTTAAGTAGAGAAGTAATAAACATAACTTTAAGGGAGAATGTAGTCTTTCAATGTCCTGTCCTCACGTGGCTACCCAGCTACTGTACATGGCGACCCTGCCAGGATTACAGTCGCCATTTTATAATATTTAAGCACCTATAGCCAAGCACATATTTTGCAAGTCACATAATTTAAGAGTAATAAATTACATAAAGTTGCATAAATATGTAACTTATACCATTAGATAATGATCGTTTACTTACAAATTGTATTTTTGCGAATAAAAAATACTCATAGTTTTATTGAAGCGCCATCTTTAAAGGGAATACTGAAGTTCGCTACATAGAGAAAGCCTACCATGCTTTCACTGAGAACTTCTTTGTTATGCCAAAAGATGTCTCTGTCGTTGTTTTCGAATAAAGAATATATAATATTTACTTATTATATATTTAATAATGTAATATGGGCCAAGAATTCGTTTATTTGTATGAATTCGCAAATCGCACGAACTACCAATTGAATAACGAAAATATATTTACAATTTAAATATATTTAATTATATACAATGGCTACAATATTTTCATTACTAAAACTAACTAATATGGGATACTTACCATGTTTGTTATCTTATTTAGCGGAGTTTGAGCTCGAGTCTCGTAAACAAGACATTCGTAGACAAACAAAAAACATGGGGGATATCCCGGTTGGGTAGGTAGGTTATTTTATAAAAAAACTAGAACTAGAAAAGAGATTACTATGCAACGAAATGTAATTAAAAAAAATAAAAACGAGATATTAATAAATAAAAAAAAACAATTCTAGGCAAATATTAATGAAATAATAAAAGAGAAATTACTAGTTAAAAAAACTGAAAAATATTATTTTGCTTTTGCAAATTGAAAAATGAAATAATCTTATCTTATTAGTGTATTGTCATCGGTCCTCGATAGATCTACAAAATTTGAACGAAACCTGGCCGTTTAATTTGGGTGAAAATGGCGCCCAAAGAAGTTAAAAATATACATGTACAGGTGAAGCTAATAAAAAGCGTGTCAAACTACGTTGAGGCGCCCCAAGGTCTGAACCTCCAGCAACATGGGATGTCAATCTCCGTTTAGTGACCGGGGCTAGCTGGGCTACTAGCATCAACGTATTGGTGCTCATCAAGACCGGGCTACATTTTTCTTACTTTTATTTTGTACCTCTTGTGCGCGGCTTCGCTCGCGTTATCAAAAAAAGCCTCTTTTTTAATATAATATCCTAAATTTACTTCAAGTAAGTACCTCTGATAATATGTGTATAGAGTTTCATGATGATCGATTCAGTAGTTTTCGCGTGAAAGCGTAACAAACATCCCTACTTTCACAACTCACTATCTCATCTCATCTCACTAATATTATAAACGTGAAAGTTTGTGAGTATGGATGTTTGTTACTCTTTCACGTGAAAACTACAGAATTGATTTTAATGAAACTTTACAATAATATAGCTTATATATCAGATTAACATTTTATCCCTGTACTCTAAGGGGAATGAGAAGTACACGGGTAAAACCGCGGGGCGCTGCTAGTTTATAATATTAGTAAGGATTAGTAAGGATTTATTTACCTGCCTTTTAGGCTTATAAATACAAGTCAAACGTTGCGTTGCGTTGTAGCGGTAATTATTAATAAATTTAATACAAAATGTGATAATAATTAATAATTATTGTCCAAATTATATTCCAATTTGAAATAATTATAATAGATAATTGAATATGTCAAATTAATCCAATTTGCCACCACTGTAACAAGGCAGTAAACTCTATTTTCGGTGCAATTCAGTGAATGTCAATTACAAAACCACGGTTTCACATTTTCCAGGCTTCACAGAATTCCAAAATGAAAATGGTCTGTGTGTATTAATCGGGTATTATTTGTTTATTGTCCTACGTTTTAAGATTTCAAAAAGGTTTTTTTTTAATCAAAAAATTAAATCTTTTTCTAGGAAGTTATATATTAATTTAGTTAATATTATATATTATTATATAAGTTCAAAATATTAAGAAGTAACGTTGTCATTAGTATTCGGAAATTCGTGAGGTCGAATCGGTCGGATTTCGTAAGGCCCCGTTCGCACTAGCGTTTTTTTATCGCTAGAAAACCGTTTGATTGAGACAAATACAAGAACACAGGATACCTATATATTTGTTCACATGAAAGCGTTTTTAAAGCGCGGTGCTTTTTTATCGAGTTGTCGACTTTGAGCGTTGGACGTTAAATTGAATTTAGCATGCGGAGCTGAAATGGCAATGGGCTGGTCACGCACTCCGGACCGAACGACTGAAAACGGATGACCGATGGGCCATTAAGGTTCAAGAGGAGGCGAAGTGTTAGTCGGCCATTAGCCAGGATCTCTGAGCAGTATCAGGTCCGTGTTGGATGTGAATGACAACAGATGTTAAACAGTGAACGGATAAAGGCTGACAATGATTGTGATGATGATGATGATGATGGTGATGATGATGATGATGATGATTATGATGATAGCGAGCTCGCAACTCGCGCCAACGCCGGGATTTACCTCGACGCTTATTAAGCGCTCATGTGAACGGGGCTAAAGTCTATCAAGTATGAAACTGTCGTGTAACTTTAGTCCGGGATTAACTGCTAAACTTCAGATATTGATGAAATTTCGTTCGGTGTGGTCCAATTTGAGAGATTAGTTTTAGCCACGACCTTTAGCCGTTTATTAATGGACTAGTACAATTGCTGTCTAGACATTTATTTTCTACCGGCTTTAACTCTCTCATCAACTCTTCTGCTGGGATACCCTGCTTGTTCCTTGTCGTGCTTCTGGTAATTGACAGGACAGAATATATAATTTCTGTATCCAAAATTTTACATATTTCGATTCTAGATAAGAATAATAGACAAGTGAATTAGTAGCCTAGTCTCGATTACCTATTTAGAACATAATATAAAAGTTAACTTGTTTATAACAAGAATAATTAAAAATATATATATTAGTTTGGGATATTTTTTTTTTTATTAATTACTAGATGTTGCCCGCAGCATCGCCTGCGTTAACTAACTATTTATAATTGCATCTTAGAGGAAATTTATATAGCATATAGTCTTCCTGGATAAATGAGCTATCTAACGATGAAAAAAAAACGTTCAAAACCGACCAATAGTTCCTGAGATTAGCGCGTTCAAACAAACAAACTCTTTCACTTTCTATATATTAGTATATAAGATTTACAGATGTATTATTACCTAATTATATAGCAATACTATAAAAACATATATTATTAAATTGCCTAACTGGGTGGGAAGACGATCTCCGAGCAGTGGCCGGTCCATGTTGGATGCGAGTGGCAAGACATCGGTCGTCTTGGCGTTCATTGAGGAAGGCCTATGTTCAGGAGTGGAAGGATAAAGGCTGATGATGATGATGACTAAGATGATAATGATGGTGGTGATGCAGTTGATTATGATGATAATGACCATGATGCTCATGATGCTGATGGTGATGGTGTTGATTATGGTGACGATGCTGATAATTATGAAGACGATGATTGCTTATTACTCATGGGTGATGCTGATCAATTACCATCGTATGTCTCATCTGCCATTTCACCAATCCAATTATCATAAAAAGGGCTGATGATGGTGATGAAAACACAACAAGTATTAATTTGAAGCCAAACTAACGGAATTACGTTCGGTCGGGGAAAATTGGTCCCGGTAATTGGGTTACTTGTGATGCGATCATACTTGGATATTTTGTACTAATATTAACTAGTACAGGATATTCCTCAACATATATATCTCATCAGCGTTTATCCTTCCGAACATAGGACTCCCTCAATGAACGCCAAGACGACCGATCATTACACATCTATATTCTATACTAATATTATAAAGCTGAAGAGTTTGTTTGTTTGTTTGTTTGTTTGTTTGTTTGAACGCGCTAATCTTCGAAACTACTGGTTCGAATTGAATAATTCTTTTTGTGTTGGATAGTCCAGTTATCGAGGAAGGCTATAGGCTATATAACATCACGCTACGACCAATAGGAGCAAAGATATAGTGGTAAATGTGTTAAAAACGGGAGAAATTATTTCATCTTTGAAGCCTTCCATTGCGTGCGCCGTGAAAACGGTTCAAGATACACAAAAAATATGTATTAAAGAATAATAGCTCTTTTAATGATCTAAAAAACAGTCCGCGATAGTATATGTCTATCTTTTAAGATTAACTCACAAAAACCGTTTTTATGGTACCTAATTTGGTCGAAATAATTTGTTTAAGTTGTATCAACATAATAATATTAATCTTTATTCAAATAAATATGTTGTTGGTTAAGAGTACTTCATTGTGAATAAAATTGTCTTTGACATAACTTAATTTCAACAAAAAACTTTAAAGATTACAATGATAAATAACTCCGAAACAAAACCAACTCGCTCTCTGCGCTGGCCGGCGCGGCGGGAGAGAGGCGGTGCTTGCGGGCAAGCCGGGAGGGGGGTGTAGCTCAACGAGATACCATGCCGCGCGGCTCACTCGCGCGGTCGGCTCCCTACTGAACGGTTGAATACAGCGCTAATTTGTTTATGCGATATAATTATCATCGTAATATTACTTTTTAAACACAGTTTCATTTTGTAGTGGTTTTCTATATAGTAGGTACTTTATTTGTTTTAGGATAGTATTTAGTTACACAATAATAACACTTTTTTGTTTTCATGTAGATTATTAATTTATAAGTATGTGTTTTCTATAAGTATAGTATTGTTTGTTTTAAAAATAGTATTTAGTTTCTAATATTTTTTTTGTGGTACATAATACCTGTAGGTACCTAAATAGGTGTCGCCTACGTAATTATTCTTATTAGATTAGGGTTTAGTTTAACGTATTTAGTTTCTAATTTTTTTTTTGCTTTAGATAAAACCTGTAAATAGGTGTGGTCTACCTATTTTCATTTTACGGTTGTTCTTTTGACATAATCGTTAAAAATAAAAGTAATTAGGTTCCTAATTATTAATCTTCTTAATCTTACGTTTCTTTTTTTTTTATTACGAGACACGCTTTAGTTAAGTTTTCATTTTCTACGTTTTTTCTTCATCACTATAATGCCGAGAAAAAGAACTCAGCTTTCTCGGCAGACTGCTGCTGCAAAGCGGCTGCGAGTTTTGCGCAGCAATGAAACTGAGGATGAAAATATGCACAGGTTGGCTACACAACGAGCAATTACTGAACAAAACCGTGCAAGGGAATCAAGCGTTGAACGTTCGCAGCGTTTAGCCTCACAAAATTTCCGAACTTTGGCGAACCGGCAACGGGAATCGAGTGCTGATCGTATTCAACGTTTGGCTTCACAGAATGCCCGAACATTGGCTAACCGCGATCGGGAATCGAGTGCTGAACGTTCTCAACGTTTGGCCTCACAGAATGCCCGAACATTGGCTAACCGCGATCGGGAATCCAGCGCTGAGCGTTCTCAACGTTTGGCCACACAGAATGCCCGAACTTTGGCTAACCGTGATCGGGAATCGAGTGCTGAACGTTCTCAACGTTTGGCCACACAGAATGCCCGAACATTGGCTAACCGTGATCGGGAATCCAGTGCTGAACGTTCTCGACGTTTGGCCTCACAGAATTCCCGAACTTTGGCTAACCGTGATCGGGAATCAAGCGCTGAACGATCCCATCGATTAGCACAGCAAAATGCCCGATCAACTAGGAATAGAACTCGCAGACAACATAATTTATTAAATGCTGCTTTTGCTTATGATTGTACCGTTGACTATTCTGAGCTAAATGATATTTATATTGGTAGAATGGATAAAATATGCAACTTATGCCAAGCAAAAAAATGGGCAGCTGAAACTCCTGGACTGTGTTGTAGTGGTGGCAAAGTAAATATACCTATAATTCCGGAACCAACATCCGTTTTAAAGGAACTGATATCAGGCTCACATCCATCATCTAAGCATTTCTTAAATCACTCAAGACAATATAATACATTATTTCAGATGACTTCATTTGGTGCCAAAGAAATTCGTGAGGGAAACTTTATGCCCACTTTTAAAGTCCAAGGGCAAGTTTATCATTTAATCGGTGACTTACTTCCAGCTGTAGGGGCACAACCCGAATTCCTGCAAATATATTTTGTTTCCCATGCAGATCAGGTATCCTTGCGCTCAAATTTAAACCCAAGCTTGCAAATCGATCTTATCGACGTTCTCCAAACATATCTTCATGATCATAATACGTATGTTCAAAGTTTTAAGTACAATCTAGAAAATAGACCACCGAATGATTTAAAACTTATCATTCATGCTGATGTAAAACCTCCTAATGAGCATAGAGGTCGGTATAATGCGCCGGTAGTAGATGAAGTAGCTGTTCTTATGATAGATGAAGACAAAGGTCCCCGTGATATTGTATTGACTGCGAGAGATGGTCGACTTCAACGAGTTTCTGAAATTCATAGATCTTATGACCCGCTTCAATATCCCTTACTGTTTCCCTTTGGAAACGACGGATACTGTATTAATATTCCACAGCAGAATACTACGGCTACATCTAAAACTGTTTCATGTATGCAGTTTTATGCATTTAGATTCATGGTGAGAATAAATGACTTTAACAGTATACATTATTTCAAAGGATTATTCAACCAATATTGTGTTGATATGACGGCAAAAATGATCTCTGAGAGGCTAGACTTCATCAAAAGAAATCAAAAAAAATTGAGAGCAGAAGAGTACATTCATTTAAGAGATGCCGTCGTAAATGATGGACATATAAACGCTTCTAATATTGGCCAGCACGTTATATTGCCGTCGTCATTTACAGGATCCCCCAGATTCATGAATGAAAAAAGTCAAGATGCCATGACATATGTCAGGAAATTTGGAAGACCTAACCTCTTCATTACATTTACATGTAACCCCGAATGGCCAGAAATAAAAAGTGAGTTATTGCCCAATCAACATTCTTATGATAGACATGATTTAATTTCTAGGGTATTTCATTTAAAACTCAAGAAAATGATAGACCTATTAACGAAGAAAAATATTTTTGGCCCATCCAAAGCCTTTGTTTACAGTGTAGAATGGCAAAAAAGAGGTTTACCTCACGCCCACATTTTATTGTGGCTGGCTAACAAAGTTCAACCAGATTCTATAGATGCAATAATATCGGCTGAAATACCTGACATACAACAAGATCCGATTCTTCATAATATATTGTCATAAAAAATATGATACATGGTCCTTGCGGATTTCATAATCCTACATCACCATGTATGAAAGAAAACGTTTGTTCTAAAAAGTTCCCTAGGCATTTTATTTCGGAAACACAAACGGGGGATGACGGTTATCCAACCTACAGACGCAGGTCTTCAGATAATGGTGGAAACACAGCTATAATTCGTGTAAAACGTACAGAAATGAGCGTGGATAATCGTTGGGTGGTTCCCTATAATCCACTGCTATTACGAATTTTCAATGCACACATTAACGTAGAGTTTTGTCAATCGGTCAAAGCTATTAAATACATCTGTAAGTATATTCATAAAGGTTCTGATCAAGCCACATTTTCGTTACAAAGTAATAACGATGAAGTAGAAAAATATCTAAATGGTCGCTATATAAGTTCCTCGGAGGCGTTTTGGAGAATTTTCCAATTTTCTATTCATGAACGTTTTCCGGCAGTAGTTCATTTAGCCGTTCATTTGGAAAATGGACAAAGAGTATATTTTTATAATAATGAAAATCTCCAAGATCGTGTGAACAATCCTTCATCAACGACACTTACAGCGTTCTTTGATCTTTGCAAAAGCGACGATTTTGCAAAAACCCTTTTATATCACGAAGTTCCCCAGTATTATGTTTGGCAAAGAAATTCATTTTCTAGAAGAAGACGCGGGCAAGATGTTGAGGGATATCCCGGTGTAAAAAAAGACACAACTTTAGGCCGTGTTTATAACATTCATCCAACTCAAACTGAATGCTTTTATTTAAGAATGTTATTGCAATATGTTCGCGGTCCAATGTCATTTCAACATCTAAGAACCGTGAATGGTGTTATTTTCCAAACGTACCAAGGCGCTTGCAAGGAATTAGGTTTACTGGAGGGAGATGAACATTGGCAAAATACCATGTCCGATGCTATCATATCCGAGCCAGCTACAAAATTAAGAGAATTATTTACCACTATCCTTATATTTTGCCAACCATCTGACCCCTTAGAGTTATGGAATAAATTTCGTGATGCTTTATGTGAAGATATATTAAACAGAATGCGTAATGAGAATCAGGATATGACATTAGCATATAATGATGATATATACAATGATGGACTAATCATAATTGAAGATAAAATTCATGAGATTTCAGATAAATCCCTAACCGACTTTGGGCTTCCTGCAGCAAAAAGAAATAATTCGCTTCTGGACCCGTTAGAAGTAGCGTTGCGAAAACCATATAACATAAATGAATTAAATGAGTATATCACACAAAATGAACCAAGATTAGTTAATGACCAGGTGACAACGTATAATTGTGTCATGAAAAGTGTTCGTTTTAATGAAGGAAGAATTTTCTTTTTGGATGCTCCCGGTGGGACCGGCAAGACGTTTATCACTAATCTTATATTAGCAAAAGTAAGGTCTCTAGGAAAGCTAGCCTTGGCAGTAGCGTCGTCAGGTATTGCTGCAACCTTATTAGCAGGTGGACGCACAGCTCATTCCACTTTTAAACTGCCCCTAACTGTGTCTTTAGAGAAAGATAGCGTGTGCTCTATACGCAAAAATGGCCCTTTGGGGAAAATTTTACAAGACGTCAGTCTAATAATCTGGGACGAATGTACCATGATACATAGAGCTCACGTAGAAGCTCTAGACAGAACTCTTAGAGATCTTAGAAGCTGTGATAAAATCATGGGTGGGATTACTGCTATGTTTGCTGGGGACTTTCGCCAAACTTTACCGGTAATAGTAAGGGGAACTAGAGCAGACATTGTGAAGGCTTGCCTTAAAAGTTCTCCATTATGGAAATTTGTAAATATTTTAAAATTATCGACAAATATGAGAGCACATTTGGGGGGAGGTAGTATAACTTTCCCTTCAAAATTACTTTCTGTAGGAGACGGGAAAATACCTCATTCTAATAATAAAATTGAAATTGATTGCGATTTAGGAGTAAAAGTGGGTAACATCGAGGAATTAGTAACTAAGGTATACCCTGACATCAGCCAAATAGAAAACAAGGACCATCAATGGATGTGTCAAAGAGCAATATTGGCGGCAAGAAATAGTAGCGTTGACGAAATAAATGATATCATTTTGAGTAAACTCCCAGGAGATATTGTAACCTACACATCCATTGATACCGTGATGGATCAAGAAGATGTAGTTCATTACCCACAGGAGTTCCTCAATTCCTTGAACCCAAGCGGCCTTCCCCCACATTCTCTTGAGTTAAAAATAGGTGCCCCAATAATTTTACTAAGAAATCTCAAACCACCAAATTTATGCAACGGGACCCGACTTCAAGTAAAATTTCTGCGCAATAACGTCATCGTTGCAATAGTTTTGACTGGTCCAGCAGTTGGTCAAACAGTCCTCATACCCCGCATCCCAATGATACCCAACGACTTACCTTTCAATTTTAAAAGAATACAATTTCCGCTCAAATTATCTTTCGCAGTCACAATAAATAAATCACAGGGGCAAACATTCAAACACGTGGGGATCGATTTACGCCAAGACTGTTTTTCGCACGGCCAGTTATATGTCGCGTTATCAAGATCGGGTTGTGGCGAAAATCAATATGTTCTTCTGCCACAAGATAATAAAACAAAAAATGTAGTATATGCAGAAGTTCTTTAAAATAATTAAATTTACTTTAAAAATTGTACAGATATAGTTTGAAACTCGAAAAAAAAACATAGGTTTTATCCTGAAAATTCTGCGGGAACTCGACCATTCCGAAAATCCCGCAAGAACGGGAACTATGTGGGAAGAACCAAAAATCTGCCGGAAGTCACTATTCCACGCGGACGAAGTCGCGGGCAAAAGCTAGTTAAACATAAAGAAAACAACTTAAATTGTAATGGAACATTTTTTTTATAGTATAGGAAGACAAACGAACAGTCGAAGCCTTTTGGCGACTATCGACGCTTATAAACATCCACACAACCAGAGGTTATACAGATGTGTTGCCCTCCTTTTCCCTATCCCCCCAATGGGCCACCGGAAACTCACAAACCGCAAGAAACGCGACAGCATAACTGTCACTTTACGCCGATATTGTGTGAGCGACAGGTAGGTTTATAAGTGCATCCCGATGTTTCGGATACTTTGCAGCAATCATGGTCTGAAGGGAATTGATGGAGATAATTTCATTACAATGAGTTGTGTATTATGTATATAATTCACTAGCAGCGCCCCGCGGTTTCACACGCGTGCTTCCCGTTCCCGTGAGAGTACGGGGATAAATTATAACCTATGTGTTATTCTGATATATAAGCTATATTATTGTAAAGTTTCATTAAAATCCATTCAGTAGTTTTCACGTGAAAGGGTAATAAACATCCATACTAACAAACTTTCACGTTTATAATATTAGTAAGATTACAGTGAGAAGTGTATTAAATCTGACGACCTCTGTGGTTAGCGCGTAGGCGCTCAAACCGAAGGTAGCGGGTTCGAATCTCGCCAGGGAACAAAAAAAAAGTTTATTTGTTCCTGGGTCATGGATGTGTATTAAATATGTGTATTAAATGATAAAAATCTTAAATATAAGTATTAATATAAAAAGTATTAAATATATATATATTTCCGTTGTCTGGTACCCGTAACACAAGTCTCTTCGAGTACATACCATGGGACCAGATTGACGTGGTGTAAAAGCGTCCATAGATATAAAAAAATATAAAAAAAATGCAGGGCACTCAGCTTGGTGCATCTTTATGACGATAAAAGCAATAACACCAATGCCTATTATAGCTACACAGCATTCGTTTTAGCATCGCCGTAATGTACCGTCGACAAAAAAGTTAACAATATTTAACATAACTAAAGATACCATCAGAGAACTAAAGTTACCGATATCACGCGAAGAATAAGCACGTTGAAGTGGCAATCAGCTCATTGCCACTTCAACGTCAGGAACTCAGAAGTACGGATGGCCGTTGGGCCATTAAGTATCAAGAGTGGAGGCCGCATTTAGGTAGACGAAGTGTTGGTCGATCATTAACCAGATGGTTATGGGAAGACGATCTTCGTGCAGTGGCAGGTCCGCGTTGGATGCGAGTAGCAAGGGATGGGAGAGGCCTATGTTCAGCAGTGGACGGATACAGGCTGATGATGAGAATGAATATTTAAGATTAATTTGGCTGACAACATGTACCAGTATACATATTTAATTAAACATTTCGAAGCATTTAAACATTTCGTACCTTCTTCAAATTATTACACACTATTAAAGCAGATCGATGCATAATATGATTCCGGAGGTTGTACAGGCCCTCACGCTCACGTGTTCAGTTCCTCCGGTGATACTCATCATGATATTGCACTTCTGATCTCCTGAACTAACTGCTCATGTCAAATGAGTTTAAGCTTATTGAATTCACCCACATGCTTATTGCAGATTTTGCATTCTTGCAGATAAATGGTGCGGAAAAAGAATTAAAAATATTATAATTAAAAAAAATAAAAGTTGCGTCCAAAATAATATTTTTAAATTTTCGTTAAAATACGAAAGAATAAAAAAGTGGGTGTGCGATTCACACACGATAGAAGTGAAATACACGTTGAATGCTCAAGTACAAGCAATACTCCGACATTTGCTCTCTCGCTCTTTTGTATTCGTGTCTCTTTCCTGTCGTTTTTTCCGTTGTATCCGGTTTGAAATCACTACGATTCTAAAGAAGTTTCACTTCAAAAAAGTTTATTTTATTAAAAACTAGCTGTTACCCGCAGCTTCGCCCGCGTGAACTTAGGTTTACGAATTTATCATGATTTAGGATACTATTACATATTACACTGCCCTCTCAAATCACGGCAACACGATATTTTCTTGTGTATTATTTTGATATTGCCATAACTTCTAAAGTATTCATTTAATTTGCATGATGTAAAGGGTAAAAATAATCTTCATAATGTGCTCCAGCTAATTAACTGATTTAAAATGATAAGGATTCATACCGTATTTTTGTAAATAACTTTCAAATTATCGCGTTATAATTGTCCATTTTTTAAAGTATTAAATGGATATAGTATGATATCCCTAAG
Organism: Lycaena phlaeas; assembly: GCA_905333005.2. Lineage (NCBI taxonomy): Eukaryota > Metazoa > Arthropoda > Insecta > Lepidoptera > Lycaenidae > Lycaena > Lycaena phlaeas. Next base: position 13,651,549 of record HG995174.1, on the reverse strand, counting down.
AGATAGATATATGCCATCGCGGACTTTTTTGTAGACCTATTTAAGACACACAATTCCACCATACATTATTTTGATATATCTCAAAGGGTTTAGGCAGCGTTTTCGTTGGAAACTCCCAGACGGCCAATTTTTTTCCGACACCTCCAACAATTATTGTTATATCTTAGCCAATGGATATAGAAACTCAATAAATTATGTACATAAACCTTCCTCTTGAATTGTCCTATCCATTAAAGAATACCGCATCAAAATTCGTTGCGTAGTTTTGAAGATTTAAGCGTACAAAGGGATATAGGGACAGAAAAAGCGACTTTGTTTTATAATATGTAGTGATAAACCTCATAGACTTGAGAGTGCTTAATATGCTACATACTCATAGTACAGAGTCTATTAGTGATGAAAAAAATTCGTAACGGCACCGTCGTAGCACTGCTACGAGTTTACTACATCAAATTATACCAAGAATGTTGTAAGAGGTTTGCAGCCGAATTGAGCCGGCAAGACCGGGTTGCAACCTCCGGCTCACATAATACCGGCGTAAAGTGACAGCTACGCTGTCGCGTTCCGTGTCGAGTTTCCGGTAGCCCATCGGAGGCATAGGGAAAAAGAGGGCAACGCATCTGCATTGTTACTAGCGATAGCACAAATGTTGAATTTAACTAGGAATAAAATAATATAAAATTTTAAATAAAAAACTAAAAACCGACTTCAAAACTATACCTTAATTTATGTACAACTAAAAAATTTAAAATAATATTGAAATACTTCGAAGTGAAGTAGAAGTATACTATTTAAAATTGGCTATTTTTGGAGTCGTTTACATTTATATTTTACGTAATATTCATCAATCAGGCTTTAGAAATAACAATTATCAATCAGGATACGGATGTACATCAAGTTAACGCAGGCTAAGCTGCGGGCAACTGCTAGTTATTATATTGTAATGCTATACTTATGATAAACACTGCAAAAAAATTTGCATTGCATTTGCATGCTAACCTTACTGACGTCCTCTGTTTATTGCGTATTTTTATTTGAAACATGGCACTTTCCACTTATAATATTCTATTATACACTTAATATGGTGCTATTATTTTTTAATGGAATAGTTCGATGATATCTCTATGAACAAAAACTTTGCAAATCTTTCCCAACCACAAACGCGAAAGGAATAAAATATGTTTTCCTCTTATATGCCACCTCTTTTTTAATAAGTGAAACCAAAGATAAGTTACGACGCTTTGATGGGATTTTCAACCACTCAACGAGAGGCGTGCATTTTAACTCACTTAAAAAAAAGTTAACTCACTTCAAAAATGGGGTTGGCATATTATTCTTAGGAATAAAACCCCAAAATATAATAGGAATTAAAAAAAACTCACTTCAAGAGTTCTTTTTTCAAACTTCTAAAACAAAAGCGCTCCTCGATTGTTCTCTCGGCAAAAGTTATATATTTAAACACTATCAAAGAGGTTTTACATGTGCCAGTAATAGTAATCCCGTGCAGGCTTATTTAGTATTTGCTTGTACTAAATGAGATGTTAAATACCTGTCAGCATTTGACTAAACAATAGGAGGCAACGTGGATTAAGCTACTCCATAAATATATTGCTTGAGTTTCCAAATGCTACGGTATTAGGGGCTTAGACAAAGTAACATCGTTTCGTAGCGGAAAGATACCGAAATTCGTCATCGTCTCAGAGTTATCAATGACAATTGCCTCGCCAATAAGATATTGACAATAACGATCGAAAAACAATAGACAGTTTGTGATTTCGTTACGATAACGATTGACCACGTGATTTAGTGCGACTTATGTCAATCTCATATGTTTCATTATTTTCGAACTTCACTATCGTTTTTTAATGTTACTTTATCTTAGCCCCATGTAATTATGTATAGGTTTTTTAATATTTGCTTGTATGTACTAAATGAGATGTTAAATATCTATCAGCATTTGACAAAACAATAGGCTAAGCAACGTGGATTAAGCGACTCCATAAATCTACACAAGTTTCCAAATATTAGTGTATCAGGTCCGGCCACTCTGCTGCAGCCAGGATATCGATCACGAACTACGAACGGTTATTGATTAGTCTGTGGTACAGTACATTGCTATAAATCGGAAAACCCTGGAAATTGCATCAAGTCACTGGAACATTGATAAACACAAATCAATTTATCTAGTTCCTTTGATGAAATCCATTATACGCGTTTGCTAGCCCTATTCCATAAACATGGCTTTTGCATTCCATATGCATACGCATGCACACGCCTACCCCACAGTACTACCCACCTACCGACATCAATTTTGTACCCAGACACTGAAACATCCTTAAGATCTTCGTAGTAGTAGTAATCTGCACGAACTTCACGGAACAGATGACTTCTCAGTTCCGTCCCTTTAATAGAAGTAGACAAATAAGCCTAGTGGTAAAAGTACATTCCTAAGATGTACTTTTCAATCTTTATTTGATATATGAATGAAACACGACTGCAGGATCCATTTCAATAGAAAACATCTTAATATTAATAATATCTTTATCTTTACATAGTATAAAACAAAGTCGCTTCCTTTGTATGTATGCTTAAATCTTTTAAAGTACGCAACGGATTTTGATGCGGTCTTTTTAAATAGATAGAACAATTCAAGAGTAAGGTTTATATGTGTAATATATGCACAATATATTATCCCGCTCATACCCCGTTCTAAATCTTAATTAACGCGAAGCTGCAGGTAACAGCTAGTTAATATATAAATGAAACTATTTTTACGTGGTTTATCGCGGATTAAGATTTTACATGTCCGATGTTTCGGTCGCGGAAAGACTGGATCATGGTTTCTGTAAAGTATCCGAAACGTCGGGCACGTAAAATTCTTGGTAAACCGCAATAAAATCCATAAAAGTTATTTCGTTACAATGAGAATTTTACTCATTATACACGTTAACATTTTTTTAATATTAGTTATTAAACTATATATCTATTCTATTAACAATATCAAAAGAGAAGATGTAATCTTACTGATTAAAGAAGACCGTATTAACTTGAAGTGTAACTTAACTCGGTTTGAGCTTGAGTTATACATATTTTATAACCTCAAAGGCGGTTAAATAATGTATCACAGAGATGCATCCTTTCAGCACAACTTAAGTAACTTAGGAGATAAGTTCATTCACATCTGAGTATTTTTTCCGGTATTATGTAAGAGTAAAATTTATGATTATCAATATGAACTACTTTCAGTCTCGAAGTGGGTATCTTTAAGCAGGTGCACACCAATCTATCACTTAACGGAGAAGTGGTCGCATTTTAAACAAATTTTTAATTTAACATAAATACTAGAAACAAATATAAATTAAATGTTCCATTTTTTAAGACTTAATAAAGTTAGTACTTCTTTTATGGGACAATGTATACGATTTTACAATATAATCCCAGAAAACGTTCAAAATCTTTCCATTAATAAATTTGGTAAAAGGTTTGATTTGATTTGATTTGATAATGAACGCCAGTTGCAAGGGATCGTCTTGGCGTTTATTGAAGAAGCTCTATGTTCAGCAGTGGACGTATTAGGGCTAATGATGAAGATGATAATGATGATGATAGAAGAACGCAGGATAAAAGTTAGATACCTAAAAGGCAGTATTGCAATATTGTTGATATAGTCCTCCCGTGACCATGGTTGCTGCAAAGTATCCGAAAAATCGGGCCCTTGAAAATCTGTATAAACCGTGATAAAAACCGATGAACGTTTTATTCACAATTCCACGTTACTAGGAAATTGTCATGAATAACTCAGAGATGATGACGAATTTCGATATCTTTCCGCCAAGAAAAATGTTTCTTTGTCTAAAGCCATTAGATTATTTCTTCCAAAACTCCTAGCACCGCGACTTGCCAACGTATATATAGATAAGGATAAGCAACGCATAAGCTGCCCGGGGTAATTTAGGTAAACTTGTTTATTTACATAGAAATATCGCACATACAAACAAAATCGTCATATCATTTGTGGTCATCGCCTTCGTATCAATATTAGTGCTAAGGCGGGACAACAGACGTTTCACATTATTATAAAATCTGTGGACGCTTTTTCACCACGTCTATCTGGTGCCGTGGTAAATTCTCGAAGAGACTTGTGTTACGAGTACCAGACAATGGAAATACATATATTTAATAATAATAATAATAAACGTTTATTTAATACTTTTTATACATTATAGTATATATTATTTACTATATATTATACTTTTTGCATATTATATACTTATATTTAAGACTTTTATTATATACACATCCATGACACAGGAACACAGAAAGTAATTTTAAAAATAGTTTAATAGTTATCATTTAATTTATTTTTCCTAAAAGAATAAAATCCTTCTCCAGGTAAAAGTCGTTTCCTTTATGATCTTCTACGTTTTCCAACTAACTAGATGGAAAAATCATGTCAATCGCTATTGAAAACCAAAAATTAATATTTATTATAAATACTAGCGGCTTACTGCGGTTTCATCCGCGTACTAGATATTCCCGTGGAATTATGGGGATATATTATAGCCTATGTCATTCACAAATAAAGTAGCCTAGTAGTAAAAACATTTTCAAAATCGGTTCCGTAGATATAGAGATTGACCTCTCTCTCTCACTCTCTCTCTCTCTCTCTCTCTCTCTCTCTCTATTAAAGAGATTTGCTCTTGTCGGTGAAGTATTCGCCACTCATTTCTTCTCGCCGCCAACACCTTCACCTCCTGATACGACATAACCTGTACCTTCTCCTTTATTTGTTGCATATAACTCCTCCTCAGTCTATCTTTTCCTCTTTTTCCATCAATCTTTCCCTTTATGATTGCCCTCTACAACCTCACAACTCATAAATTTTACCTATTTATAATATTAGTATATATAAACAATCACACCTAATGTAAATATTTATATGATAAGGATATTAAATTCCCTTAGCCCATTTAATCGTTCTAAAATTATAAAACATTTTACTATAAAATTCCACCATTATTATTCTCCATAACAAGTAAACAGCCGAATTCGTTATAAATCATTGCTTATTTGTTGCTCACCTTTCAACCTAAGCACCATTCCCAAAAATTCATAATAATTTTTAGGTGAACTTTTACGTGCTTTGGTTCAAAGATACCTATAATTTTATGTATATTATGTTTCGTAAAATACATATTTGATAAAATAGATAAATGGAAATTTAATATATCCTTACTGTTTGAGAGCGTGCTCGATATCGCCGAGATTAAACCCGTGAGAATGTCAAGAGCCTGCCGAGACAACATGGACCACGTAGGCGGTAATGCGTCTCCCGTTACGACACGCTATTATGGAAGAGTTTTGTAAAGGATTTAAATATTTTATATAATATATTTAACTCATTTATATCTTAAAAATACAGAATACGGTTTAATTTTGATTAACCGCGAGAAAATCTGTAAAAAATCTTTCATCCCAATGAGTAAATTAAGCGTATACATTACAAAGCAATATGGATTCGTAAAAATCGTCTCACAAACAATCATTTTAAATGTCACAGTTTCCCCGAACGCATAGTGCCATTCAAACCAATTCATAGACAATTATTGCAACTGCGCGTCTCTCAAACCCTCATAAAACCCGACTATTGACACCAGGAGCACATAGATAAAAGTGTTATTTTCATAGTATTGGTTCATTACTTAGCCAAGTACGGTTCTTAAATACGAGAGTTAGAGACTGGTAGGTACATACAAGGTTCGCAATGAGCGACGTAGCTTATCCCTGTATGTATCTCGCACAAATATAAATTCTGAATAGTTTTAAGACGTTTTTCATCTTTGGGGCTCCTGAAGCCGAGGGCCTTATCATCGACACTGCTAGTACAACACTAGCTACTTCTACTGTTAGAAACTACCTACTTGCTTCGTAGCTAACGAACAGTCTAAGTCTTTTGGCGACTATCGACGCATAATCACATCCAATCAACCATAGGTTATGCAGATGTGTTTTCCTCATTTTCCCTTTCCCTCCCAATGGGCAAACACGACAGCATTACTGTCAATTCACGCTGGTATTAAGTGAGCGTCGGATAGCCCGTCTGCTGGTTTATTTATCCAGTTGTAATCTTAATATATATAAATCTCGTGTCACAATGTTTGTCCTCAATGGACTCCTAAACCACTTAACCGATTTTAATGTTTTTTCTTTTAAAATGTGTGCTTTTCTCCAACTTAAAAGATAGGATAGTTTATTTCTCAAATTTGAGATTGCAATTTTATTTTTTACAAATTAATTGTTTTGACAGAACGAAGTCTGTCGAATCCGCTAGTTTATTTATAAATATACAACGAAATATCCGAAATACAACGATGGCACAAGCAAATGATAGACGCGTATGTATCAGCAATAATCGATATTTATGATCAGTCATACATCGTTAACCTAGTAAAATTTTATTACGATACGTATTATATAACATAGCAAGGTCAAAAGGAGTCAAATGTCATAGAAATCTCGGCAAAATCGATCGTACTCGTGATATAAACCAGTCGGTTAATCTCGAAACCTTTTGGAGACGAATTTAGTCTTAAAACCTTAATACTCTCAATAGTAATCAATAGCTCTCATAAAGAGTAAATCAGATTCGTTTCGGGGCTCTCACGCAGGGCGGGGGGTGACGGCGGGGGAGGGGCACACGCGGGGCGAGGGACGAGGGGGCGTGCGTCACCGTGATCGATGCAGTACTTGTTGCCGCGCCGCGCGCGTTCATATTTTATACTAGACATACACCGGATATGTTGGGAATAGGGTGTTCCTCCTTAAAAATTGTCGGAATAAGAAAATGATTTATGTATTCCGGTAGACATAGACTCCATTTTGTTTGTGTGAGGAAATCGCTTTCCCATACTACCAATATCCAGATCGAAACGGTTATTCCCGTTCGCCACCGCCAGTATTGCCCCCTCCGGTGGCGACTGGGAATTATTCTAAAAAAATATCCCAGTCGCCACCTCCGGGTGGCAAGCGGGATTGTTGGTAGTAAAAATCCCAGTGGCCACCCCTAAATATAGTTAACATAAAAACTAGGTATGCTACCTATTATCTTAATTTTTTTTTTGGAATGACAAAGAATGTTAATTTTATTAAATTTCTGATTAAAAAATAGAAGTACGTAGGGTTAATCAAACGAGAGAGTTACAATATTTATAAATTGGTAGAAAATTAAACAAACATTATTTTTTACTATTTTTATTTTCAAAATCAACTATTTTAAACACAAATCCAAAATCACAGATAATTAGGTACTTTCAATAGAATATAAAATATTTCTTAAAATATACTTGAAAAAACAATTCTCCGCCTTCTTAAATCTACATTTTCATTTCCAAAATCAACAAGTTTTATACAAATTCTAAACAATCACATCAACAAGTCAACAATCATTTCTATAGGAAAAAAAATATTATTAGAAAATATACAAAACAAATAAAGTATTACTCTGCCCTAATAAAAAAAATATTTTTAACAAAATTAAAAGTATGCACTAAGCATAATGAGTATTTTCAAATAATCACAGACATAACGAGACTCTACCCTACCCTAATCAGTATTAGAAAAAATCACAGATGCGTCCTCTCAATTAAATTCGTCATTAATGTACTCGTATCACAGAGTATTTACAGTAATTGGGTTTTATATGTAAAAAAAAAACTTAGATAATGAAACAACTTTTACGGATTTTATCGTGGTTTATTTAGTTTTTTACAATCCCGACGTTTCGGACACTTTACAGCGACCATGGTCACGGGAGGAGTCCTCCCGTGACCATGGTCGCTGTAAAGTGTTTTTCCTCTGTGGGTAGTCACAGAAATAAGAAGCAATTTTAGTGTGCTCCTCAGTTTTATTTATTTTATATAGTTTATTTACTAGTTTTTAGCAAGATTATGTATTAATTGTTTGTAAAACTCACCATTACTCATTATCTATATAATTTTTCCTGTCAAAGTATCAAAAATCACATTTTCCTCATTATTCACTATGGACACGCACAACTTAGAAGCTCTGGGCAAGGTGTTTGAAACACGTATGCAGGAGTACGAAAAGAAACTGCAGAAAGTAGCAGGTGGATCACCGTTGCACTCTGATATTGCTACACTATCGCAAGAATTTTATGATTTCAAATCTATGATCTGGCAAATTTTTAACACTATAAAGTCACAAATAGAATCTCTTTCGCTAGGTCTAGACAGACATGAGATGATCATGAGGAAAAAGGTCCTCCTCTTCCATGGGATTGAAGAAAAACACCAAGAAAAGCTTCCTGAGTTGATATACAATGTCATAACCGAACAATTAAAATTGCCTGATATTCATAAGAGTGACCTCCAAGTCTGTCATCGTCTTGGTGTCTCTGCTCAAGCCAAATCAAGGCCTGTCTTAGTCAGGTTTACTGGCCTTGAACCTAGGCAGGCAGTTTGGGATGCTAAGACGTCACTTAAGGGCACTGGTATTACTATATCGGAGTTTTTAACTAAAGCTAGACATCAGATTTTCATATCGGCTCGCAAACACTTTGGAATTAAGAATTGTTGGTCTGCAGAGGGAAGGATAGTTATTATTGTTCCAGATAAAACTCGACGGAAAATCGAAACCATGACTTCTCTCCAAGATCTCATAACAAAATTCCCAGCTGGTAGCGGCGATGCTAGTGTTCCTGTGCATATTAGTGATTCCAAAAGTGTTAAAACAACTAGATCCAATCGGCGAAAATAGTGACTGCTTAAGTAATTGAGTGTGTTGGTGACGTCGTAACTACTATGTATTTTCCTTCTACGTCACTAATAAGCTACTTTTAACTGTATGCTAAGGTTGGTTATAATAAAAATACTGCGCAGGTAAACTTAAATTTACAAAATTTGGTTATACAATTTCATTAGTCTATTTTAAAATAATTATTTATGTTTTGACATCTTAGTGACATTTGACAGCTGTCAATTATTTTCACTACTTCTTCTTCTTTGAAGATACGCTTGTATTGGCATTATTTATTTTAAATCGTAAATGTATGCGTCACTGACTGTCCTGATTGTTACTTAAAAAGTTTTTTTTTTTTTGTTATCATTACTTTATTATAGTTATAAGTGTTATTTTTCTGTGTTCAGTTTACTTTATAAGTTTTGTATTTCGTCATTTTTGTGTTCCTAGTTGTAATATACCATTGTATTATAATATTATTATGTATTTTTGGTATTACATAATGGGTATTAGCCTGGCTTGGTTGCATTTGTAACATTATCTTTGTGATTTGGGTTTTATAAATTCTATAAGAGTATAGTTGTGGCTATAATTAATTGTAGGCTTTGGCAGTATTTGTTTTTATTTTTTATTTAAGATGTTTTAATATACTCCTCTCTTGCATGAGTGGTGAGTTTTACATACCCGTTGTACTCTTTGTTGAAAAGCATATATATATATATACACACACACATATATATTAATTTATTTTATTTTATTTTTATTAATACATAATATTACATATATTTAAGGTACGTTTTGTATGGATACTAATGATATTCATGATTTAGATGATAGTTTCTTCTCATGCTCTTCACCCAGCAGCTTTAGAAGTGTAAACAGTGTATCATCTTCGCCTCTTACATTATATGATCAACTTTCGTCTGTGTTCTGTGACCACCGCACTTATCTTAATGTGGTGCATATTAATGCACAAAGTGTTCCCAGCCATTACTCAGATATGCTGGCATCATTCAGTAGCGATATTATTGATGCAATACTAATATCGGAATCATTTTTAAAACCCTCACTCTTATCTACACACTTCGCAATCCCCGGATATATACTGATTCGCAATGACAGGGTGGGGAGAGGGGGCGGAGGGGTAGCAATCTATCTGCGTTCAGATATTAGGTATAAGGTCATAGACACGTCTCCTAACAATTATTCGGAATCAGCTGAACATCTAGCTATTGAAATATGTTTGCACCATAGCAAACTTTTACTTACAGTCTTTTATTGTCCGAATCTAAATATTGACTATTTTAATGGATTTGACTCTCTACTTAACAACTATCGTACCACCTACCAACATGTTATTATAATGGGTGATTTTAATACTTGTCTAATGAAAGATAACCACCGAGCCAGTAAACTTCGTGCTATACTATCATCTTATGATCTTCACCTCTTACCCACTTCTTCGACTCATCATTTTCCTAATTGTACTCCTTCTTTATTAGATCTAATGATTGTGTCTTCAATTAACAATGTTTCAAATCACGGCCAACTTTCCGCCTCATTCTCGTACCATGATCTGCTTTTCCTCTCCTATCGTGTTCGTCCCTCTAAGCGTATACGTCAAACTATTTTAGTTCGTAACTTTCAAAATATTAACCAGGAGGCACTGGAAAATGATGCGTCTAACATTGATTGGTCTCATGTAATAAGTAGCACCAATATTGACGAGAAAGTTGAAAGGTTTAATGCGGAGATATTAGATCTTTATGACTTGCATGCGCCACTTAAGCAAATAAAAGTCAAGCACAATCCCGCACCCTGGCTTTCTGATACTATTAAGGAGCATATGGCATTTAGAGATCGCGCTAAAAGAAAATTCAAACTTTGTCCATCGGAAATTAATCTCAAAAAATTCAAAGATCTTCGTAACCAATGCAATCGTATGTGTCGCGCCGCCAAACGGCAATATTTTCACTCTTCTCTTCATAACAAAAACACTGCAGATACTTGGAAATTTCTTAAGTCTATGGGAATTGGTAAATCTCCCATCCAGTCACATATTGATCTTGACTTAGACGCTCTCAACAATTACTTTTCCCAATCTCCTACGAGACTGTGTTCTAACGTCAAAAACGATACTCTAAAACAACTATCAGAACTGCCAATACCCTGTACTCCATTTTCCTTTACACCTATTTCTGATTTAGACATCAAGACCGCAGTTCTTTCAATCTCATCACAGGCTGCTGGCTATGACAAATTATCCTTGAAAATGATTGTGTTGATTCTTCCTATGCTGCTACCAATTCTAAGCCACATATTTAACTACTCTCTTACCACTAGCTTCTTTCCGAAAGCCTGGAAACTAGCAAATGTTATTCCTTTGCCTAAAGTTACCAATCCTTCTTCTTTAACTAATTTTCGACCTATATCTATACTGCCTACTCTTTCTAAAGTTTTTGAATGCATTGTCCACAAGCAGTTCTCCTACTTTTTATTTTCTAATGACCTTCTCAGTCCATTTCAATCCGGTTTTCGTCCAGGCCATAGCACAACTTCTGCTCTTATTAACGTAACTGATGACATCCGCTTGGCCATGGAAAATAAGCAACTTACTATCCTCATACTTCTTGATTTTAGCAATGCTTTCAATTCTATCGATTTTGACATCCTTCTTGGCGTACTTAAATCCATTAATACTTCTTTATCTGCATTAGCGTGGTTCGACTCGTATCTTCGGGACCGTTCACAGCGTGTTCAACTCAATACATCCTATTCTAACTGGTGCAATACCAGTATGGGAGTTCCCCAAGGCGGAGTACTTTCCCCTCTTCTTTTCTCTGTTTTTATTAACTCTATCACTAAAGTCATCTCATCTAAATACCATTTATATGCCGACGATTTGCAAATATATCGCCATTTTGCGTTACAAGATGTCACAACTGCAATTTTTTCCATTAATGATGATTTAAGGCGGATCACTGAGTGGGCTGATAGTTTTGGTCTTACTGTTAACCCGGGAAAAACTAAAGCAATGATCATAGGCAGTAAACGCATTCGTTCCCAACTTAATATCGTAGAATTACACCCTATTACCTTAGACGGCGTCGTTATAACTTTTTCAGACTCGGCTAAGAATTTAGGTGTTTTATTAGATTCCAATCTTAGCTGGAATGCCTATATTAATGAGGTCAGTCGCAAGGTATATTTCTCGCTTCATTCTCTCAAAGCACTCCAAAATTTTTTACCATTCAAGACTAAAATTTCTCTTGCTCAAACTCTCATACAACCGATCATTGATTACGCTGACGTTGCTTGTTTGGATGTCACCGATGAATTACTTAACAGACTTGAGCGACTACAGAATTTATGCTTACGTTTCATTTTCGGCTTGAGAAAACATGACCACATAAGTCAATTTCGTAAACAACTACAATGGCTACCTATCCGCCACCGTAGAAATTTCAGAATACTTTGTTTCCTTTTTAATATTCTTTTTAATCCTTGTTCTCCGTCATATCTTCAAGACCGCTTTTCCTTCTCTCATGCTAATGATTCTCCATGTAGATTAAATAAACGTTCTCTTCTTCAGATTCCCACCCATCGTACCGACTTTTATTCCTACTCTTTTACTGTACATTCCGTTAGACTTTGGAACTCTCTACCCTACGAAATTCGCGACTGTAAAACACTACCACTATTTAAGAAAAGAGTAAGAGAATACTACCTAAATCAATGCTAGCTTTATTATAGAACTTAAATTTCTTTTATATGCGTATTGGAATATGTTATAGTATGTATTAAAATATTATGTATTGTTTGTTTTTCTCTTTTTTTAAATTGTATATATGTACAATATTAGAAGAGTATGTATGTATTAATTTATGTGTATTTAAGTAAGTATATATTTAGTAAAATATATATTTAATATACATATATTGAGTATATATATTTTATATTTATATTTATATATATATTATTTTTTATTTTTATTTTATTACAAATATTATCATCATTGTACACGCTAATCTTGCAGCTGATTTATAATTTTCCTGTGGCAGGACTACTGGAAGAGATTCCATCATGGGATAAGTAGTACCTTTGTACCAGCATTATCTATATTATGTGTTAATTTCAAGTTATTTTAGTGTACATAAATTGTTAAATAAATAAATAAATAATATTAGGGTTCTTTTTTCCAATTTCTTGGTTTAATTTGTGATTCCAAGCTTCCAAGAAGTTAGTGGTCCTATGCTGCTCTCCGTAAGCACACCAAATTGGAATAAATTCTTCCTTCAGCCATTGTTCTTCAAAGTATTTTCTGAATTTTTTTAAATCCTCCTCTTGTGTACTGTAGCGAGTAATATACTTCCAGCCGTTTGAAATTTCGTGTGCAGGCAATAACGGTAGAACTGCACTTAGTGCAACCTCTCTTATTTTCTTCACATCTTTTGATTTTGTAATTTGAAGTTTACGGGCCTTCTCCCAAACCGCTTTATTATAGTGATAATAGCATCCTTTTGTGTTAACTTGCGGAAATAAATTCTTTATAGCAGTCATTGCCGCTTTTTCGAAGTCAGTTTTGTATTTAAGCGGATTCCAGCCGGGGATTTGAGCTTTTATCATGGAAAACAGAATGAAGTACGATTTCACGTTTCTTTCACTCATAAGAGCGTAAACAATAGGCATTAAATTCGTACTATTTGATGTACTTCCCATATCTGCATGTATAACATATAGCTGCGAAAAAGGTTTCGGACAACTTTTAAAAGTTCCGTCACTGTAAAAATCAGTCGCTTTGCAAATTGAAAGTTTAGCTTTTTCTGTGCAGAAAATTAGAATTCGGCTGTCACCATCAGCATAATCAGCTAGTAAAAAATTTGTGAATTGCTTCGGGACTTCAACGTTTCTTACTAGCTGCGGCTGTAGACACTGTACTCCAGCTTGTGCATTCCTAAATCTGTACAAGGATGATTTCACGCTATTGAATGTTGGTATCTTGCACACCAAATCTAATCCGCTGTTTTCTAATGTTGCAATCATATTATTATAAGACTGAGGAACTGCCGGGTAATTCCCTTTGATAATTTCTTGTTTGCAGGAATAAAGCCGCTCATCAATTTCATTTTTTAGGAAATCTGGAGTACATAAATGCGGCGTTTCATTTACGATATTATTATTCTGCGAAGAAAAAAAGATTTTATTAAACATTTAATTTGATTATTAAATAAGAGTATAGGAATCAGGGTACGAAATTATAATCGATCCAGTAGTTTCGGATCCTATTCGTTACAAAAAATCTCTTTATAATACAAAGAAAAAGATATTGCTTACGATTAATAGGCATACAAGTAGACAAACTTACACGAATCTTTATAACTCCTTTGCATTTCTTTTTTCGCTGGCTGCATTCCCACACACTTAGTCCACTTGGGTATTTTTTTTTCACATAATATTGGTGGCCACCGTGAAGCAAAACAACACCATGTTTTCTTTTAATATAAATTAATGACACTTCACCCGAGGTAGTACACGATGTACTTGACCCTGACATGGTTAGGAATGCACTTGGGGCAGCAACGATCAGTCATAAATTACGGTTGTCTTCAAATAATAACGTATACTAATTTCGAGTTAAGTTTAATATATTCGTTTACAATATTATACAATTTACAACATATGAAGCGGAGCGTGTGTTCGAATTCAAGAAAAAAATTTCGAATATATTCAAATGAAGAATTTATATTTCCTTCTTCTTTTTTTTATAAGTGGCTAATGTCACGACCATACCACCGCAAATCATGTTATTAAGCCGCGACATACCCCCCGCCTTGGAAACACCGGCTTCCAACATCAGGCTTCATCGTTGGATGGTTGCAGCGGCAAAGGGCAAATTTTCGAAAACGCCCTTCTCGTCGTTCCGGTTGCGGTGCGGATGTCGGCAACACGTGTGACACCATCAGTCCCCGGATATATGCGAGTTATGCGCCCTAAACGCCATTTAAGTGGTGGTAAATTGTCATCTTTGATGAGAACGAGACGATCTATGGCTATATCGTCATGATGAGTTTTCCACTTGATTTTCCGTTGAAGTTCTCCAATGTATTCTCTGGACCACCTCCGCCAAAACTGTTGCCGTAACTGCTCCACACGACGGTACCGGTTCATCGTCAGTCCTGTAGTGTCAGGAATGGTCTCGCATGGCAGCGAAGTTAAAGGTCGGCTTGTGAGGAAGTGACCAGGAGTGAGGGGAGTGAAGTCGGTAGGATCGGTGGATAAGGGCGACAGCGGACGAGAGTTTAAAACGGCTTCGATTTGAATTAAGATCGTATTCATTTCTTCGTATGTCAATTTGGCGTTACCAACAATACGTTTAAGGTGATGTTTACACGACCTTACACCACTCTCCCACAGACCTCCAAAATGCGGCGCATACGGTGGAATAAAATTAAAATCAACACCCTCACACGAGGCGTAATCGTTTATTTGTTGTGAATTATTATGAATTAAATTTCGAATTTCTTTTTCAGCACCTACAAAATTTCTACCATTGTCGGAATAAATAGTTATGGTTTTCCGCGTCTACCAATGAAACGTCGGTAATTATTTTAAAATCATTCCAAAAAAATATAAAGATATAGCATTTATTTTAACTATATTTAGGGGTGGCCACTGGGATTTTTACTACCAACAATCCCGCTTGCCACCCGGAGGTGGCGACTGGGATATTTTTTTAGAATAATTCCCAGTCGCCACCGGAGGGGGCAATACTGGCGGTGGCGAACGGGAATAACCGGATCGAAATTGGTGATTATTTATCACATGACATAAAATGTTAAAGTGCTAAAAAGGTTAGTAAAATACAGTTTTCGGGATCTTCTCAATGTTCATACTTTATGCATCCATTATAATTTATAACCTTAGCTTATGTCCAAAGTGTAGTATCTTCAACAAAAATCTTTTATTTCATTATAGCCTTCACCATATTATGAACGTTGCTCACAGTTTTTATTTTTTTAATAAAAATTTTAAAACACAAACCATTAATGTTAAAAATAGATTCTACTATTTTTTATGTATTTTTACACACAATACAACCTTTTCAATGCTCTGAAGAAAATACAATAACGACATTAAATACCTAACATCAAAAGTAGCATTCAGAATCTAGAATATGTACATCTATGTCGCCGTGTTCAACAGGCAAAGAGGCATCAGTGTATCTAAATCCTCACTCCTAGACTTCACCTCACTAATAGGGATGTTGACTATTTTTTTTAATTGATTTTATTTGATAGATATACTATAGGTAAACACGAAAAAACGATTTTTGTAAAGAAATATGTCCAATTTTAACAAAAAATTAAATAAAGAAAAATAGTTTTTAAAATTGCCCTTGAAACGCTCCAAGCGTCATTACGTCACACACCGCATTCAGAGCTTGCGCTATGTTAGGTGAGTTTGTACTTAGCTCAATGTTCAGTGACGTCATCGCCTTATTGGCGTTTGCAGTCACGTGATAATTCATGATAAATAACGCATTTTAAATTAATTTTCTAAATTTTAAGACAAACAAGTAGACTTTTTAAATGTTATTTTAGGTTTTCAAATACTGTATTTAATATGTAAAACATAACTTTACATGAATTTGTAACATGTGTCAACATCCCTATTATTTTATAAGCTCATAAATATGTACCATATGCAATTACTTTTGTATATACATAATCTAATTAGCACTTATACGCAACTTGCATGAAACAACATTGCATTGTTTCGGAAACCTACCGATTAAGTTTAAAAGTCATCAGGCTTAAAAGACTAGAGTTTTCGAAAAAAAAAAATTCGGAAAATACAGGCAGTGTGGCAGATTACTGGCACAGAGTCTAAACGTATGTATTTGTTTCGGAAATTACAGGCAGTGCGGCAGATTACTGGCACAGAGTCTAAACATATATCTTTGTTTCGGAAAAGACAGGCAGTGTGGCAGATTACTGGCACAGAGTCTAATCATAAGTCTTTGTTTCGGAAAAGACAGACAGTGTGGCAGATTACTGGCACAGAGTCTCATCATTTGTTGTTGTTTCGGAAAAGACAGGCAGTGTGGCAGATTACTGGCACAAATCTAATCATAAGTCTTTGTTTCGGAAAAGACAGACAGTGTGGCAGATTACTGGCACAGTCTCATCATTTGTCTTTGTTTCGGAAAAGACAGGCAGTGTGGCAGATTACTGGCACAGAGTCTTAACATATTATGGATGAGGATAGGCTACTCAATCGCGGTGAGGGTGATTCGGGGGTACCGTACGGTTTCGTGGGCTGCAGCATCCGCTCTAGCCGGCGACCCCCCGTGGGAACTTGTGGCGGAGGTTCTGGCCGAGACACACTCCTATGTCTCGGATAGGAGGTCTCTGGGCTTGAGCCTTTCGCCTGACGGGGTCCTACGGGTCCGCCGACTAGGGATGGAGGCATTAATGCGGAGGTGGGGAGAGGACCTGGCGCGGCAGCCGTATGGCAAACGCCTAACGGCTGCTCTGCGCCCGGTTCTTGAGCGGTGGATGCGCCGTAAGCGCAAACCCCTCACCTTCCGTCTGACGCAGGTTCTCACCGGGCACGGATGCTTTGGTGATTACTTGTGTCGGACGGCCCAAAGAGAGCCGACGACAGGATGTCACGATTGTGGCGCGGCGGTGGACTCTGCCCAGCACACCCTCGAGGTGTGCCC
This sequence comes from Lycaena phlaeas, assembly GCA_905333005.2. Classification (NCBI taxonomy): domain Eukaryota; kingdom Metazoa; phylum Arthropoda; class Insecta; order Lepidoptera; family Lycaenidae; genus Lycaena; species Lycaena phlaeas. The sequence goes on along the minus strand of HG995174.1, from coordinate 13,634,067 downwards.
GAGATGGGCGGCGCTGCGTCATGATTTGACGTCTGTTATCGGAGGGGACTTGTCTTTGTCGAGTGTCATCACCGCGATGCTTGGCTCTGACGAGTCCTGGACGGCAATGGCCTCTTTCTGCGAGACAGTGATGTCCCAGAAGGAGGCCGACGAACGGGTGAGAGAGGAGGCCGCTGACGTAGCCTCCCCCCGTAGACGACGAACGGGGGTGCGTCGGAGGCGCTATTTAATGCGCCTTCAATAAAGCCCCTGTGCTCGTGTCGGGCTCGGGATGGGAACCCGGGCCCAGCTTAAGACACGACGTCGTGGGGACTGCCAAGTCGTAGCCGGGCAGTCCCCCTATTGTGGAGAATCTGGTCTTTGCCGGGACCAGTCTGTCGCTGAGGGTATCCCGTCGCCTGCACAGATCCGGGTCCCTCAAATATAGCGGCTGAAGGCTCACGCAGCGGTTTTAGTGGGGTAGGGCACCCAAATGCGAGTCCCCACACACGCCAGCGAGCCTACCCAGGCCCTGGTATGGTCGTAAATGATTTCCGCTGCGTCATCAAAAAAAAAAAAAAAAAAAAAAGGATAGGCTACTCACCGATGAGTTGTCTGGGCTAGTTCCAGGTAAACTCGATTATACTCATACAAGAATCTCCACGTATCCTCAGTATCCCCTATCTACATAACCTTTGGTTGTCCAGGTCAGAAATAAATTAAAAAAAAAAATTGGTTGTGCCTATGAACGTCGGTAGTCACCGGCTGACTGCTGAGTTGGTTCCTTATGACATAATAGAAACGGTTTGTGTAGTTTATTGCACCAGAAAGGCTCCTGTCGATACTTTGAGCGCTGGGTTGGCCGATAGAATGCTAGCCTAGAGTAGTACTGATCAGGCAGATGTGGGTTCGAATCCTACTCTGAACATAATTTAATAACTTACTAAGTATATCATATTATTATTGTCATGGGATTACTAGAAAAATTGAAATATCAGCCTTATTTGTGGTATTAGTCAGTAATAAGAAGCTTAATTTCCATAAAACAGCTGACTCAGACAAAAAAAAACACTACAGGGCGTTGAACCGTCTACAATGTTCGTCCCTGACTAAGATATAACGTGGGTACAGAGTTTAGTATAATAATATAGTTAGTCTAGAAGTAATAAAATTATCTGACTTTGTATAACTTGTTATTTAACCGCCAAAAATTGGCGTAGCGTGTTGTACAGGTACATATTATTCCAATAGTCCATATCTATATTTTCGACATAGATATATTTCGTATCGACAAAATTTTCAAATTTCGGGATATAATTGCTTTTTTATATTACACTTTAGGGGTCTTAAAACCCAAACGTGGCCTAGAGGTCCGATATTTATTTATTACTATAGCTGGTACAGCGGTACGTCCCTGCCGCAAACTCCACTAAAGTTCCTTTTGTAGACCATGCTGAAATTTCCTTTTCGGCGAAAATTTAAAAAACGTGGTACTCAAATAACAGTTTTAATACTGCAAAATTACCAGGTCTTTTAGACAATATCTCCTAAATCACTGGGCCGATTTTGATGAAAAAAAATATTTGTTTAAGTGGGTTTCAAAATCGTTTAAATAAGATTGACAGGACAACGTCTATCAGGTCCGGTGGTGAAATTATAATTTTGATCGTTAATATAATATATAGAATATTTCCTATTATATAAAACTGTATTCATTCGAGGATTTTACGCGAATCTTTATATTTCCGAAGTATATTCATGATGATTTATCAAAGAAACATACATAAATGCAAACATACATTTTGACGCAGTCACACAAATAAAGTTGTACATAGAAATCTGCATTTCTGCTAAAAACGATCTTGTTGTAGTCCTAACAGGTACCATAGTGGACGGTAAAAGGTTGATAATAATGGTTATGATGATGATGACAAAGAAGATAATGATGTCCCACCGAACAAAACCGCGGATGGAATCTACCAAGCTTATTATATATCCGTAATAAAACACGCGCCATAAATTTAGCAGGTTTCAACTCGGCGACATTAACTTTTAGTGCCTCTACCTGTACGGTACGTTAGCTGTATACCAAATTACTGTCTTCGAAACCATTACCCACTTGAACATAAAACATTCTATTCATATTACTTTTAAAATTATATTTCTATATTTAGCATTACCGAATGTACTATGCCTTTGTATATAGAGAAAAATGACTTAATTAAATATTTTTTTAGGGAAATATATACATGTTGAAGCCTCAAAAAATATATTATTATGTTAATGTTTATCTCTATACCTATAAACGAGCAATTCTTCTCAATCTCGGAAACGGCTCCAATAATTTTTATGAAATTTAGTATAGTGGGCGATAAATCGATATAGTTAGGATTTATTTTTAGAAAATGTAGTTTGATTTGTATTTTTAATAATCAACTTCGCCGAGCAAAGTTCAGTCATCCAGGTGCTAACATTTAGGAGTGAACAAAAAATATTTTCGAAATAAATTCTCTATAGCAAATAATTATAAAGCAACCATTAAAATTACATTCTAGCAACTATAGCTGTATATTATTATGTTGTCGTAAATTTTTTTTTTCTTTCTTTCTTTCAATTGTATCCGTATTATTTGTAAACAAATCTCGATATAATTAATAACTGTGATATAATTTATGAAAATAAGTGGACCTGTTGTTTTTATTTATCGATTAAAATAAGGTTGTAGCTTATTTCAACCAATAATAAATAATAATATTTTTCGATTCTTTTCGCTTCCCTTTCATTTTTACGTAGCGGGACGTTAGGTTACGTCAGAAATTGTCACAGCATGTTGAATTATTTATTTTGAAATATGTAATGAATAAATAATGACAGTATAATAATTAATTGATAAAATGCCCTTTTTAATAAAATTCAGCGGTCTGCATGTGAACATAATGCTGCATAGCATTATTTTTATACTAAAATAATTAATTCTTAAAAAATATCGCATTAACAAAAGAACTTTATGATTCCTTCATCATTATCATAATATACAATACAAAATTAATAAAAAAATATTATTACTTACTGTCATGAAACTAGTAAAAAGTAGGATTCATTCCTAAATATTTTAACGCCAGTATAAAATGAACTCTTTCTAGTATAATTAAAGTATTATCATTAGAAAAGCCCGCTCAAAAGGGTTTATAGCATAAATTGTAAACACTTCGGTCGTTACAGCCATCCGGTAGTTGGCAATAAATAATAATTTAGTTTGGTTGTTCAACCTCAGCGTAACCTTGGTTACCATAATAGTGGTCTAATTGTATTTAATTTTGGCTTTACACACTCGTTCAAGAACACTCGCTGTCACGGCTGAGGCCTCTTTGTCCGCCTATTACACTTTCTCCGAGACAGTCCGAATCCGAATAGTTTTTTGAATAAAACAGAAATGTAACAGCTGACTCACAGCCGCGTCGCGCGAGGTGCACGAACTCCCGCACCGCGACTCGCGGTCAGCGTACGTTCATAGCGTGTATGCGCATACATCGCAAGCATGCCAAATACATAAGTCCTAAAATTTTCTTGAAAAAAAAACGTTTCTGAGATTAATGTTTACATGTATTATATATTGTTAATAGTATCTTAATAGGCTTAAATCTTTGTAATCGTTCCAAATACACCCAGTATGCTATGTCGACTACTTACCATTAGATGACACGTCGGCCATTTTGCCTATCGAACTAATATAAAAAAAATGCTTTTTAATGTTTAAGACCTACTGACAGGAAATACGACATCACACGATCGTGCTTGTGATTGGTCACTTTCGATTGAGTGACGTCATGATAGATTATTAATGTAATGTTCCGTTCTGTCATTTTATGATCATGGAATGCTGAATAACTTTTAAGTCTTTTCAGTATATCTTGTACTAATAAAATGAAGTAGATAGTAGTAGTAAATAATGTTATGTGGCTATTTTATTTTATGATTCTTGATAAAAGTTTTGCTTATCACAACTTCTAAGCTTTATAAAACCACTCTACGACTCTATAAATATTGCCTTAAATATACCATAGATATATTTATTATCACTTTTATTATGTTTCATATTACTATTTCATTTCAATGATCACATCTTTTTTTATCTCCCTTGGATAAAATCTAGGTAAAGAGTAGTTAACGATTCTTATAAAATACTGTTCTAATGTCAACATAATGTATAATTTTAACTTTTTCGTTGAATTTAAATATATAATATGAAAGTTTAAGCCGAATTATAAAAATAACTCACTTTGCATAACGTTTTGAAAAAAAAAGAAATCAGTTTTTTTTTATAATAAGTGGAATTCGAACATAAGAAAACAATATCACATTTACTTTTTCTAAATCTAAACGTTAATAATATCTTAATGATAATGATGATGTGTAAAATTTTAGTAAACTGGAGTAGGAGTAATTACATAATATAAGGCATAAACACCAGTAGATTGTAACATACGCCAAAACGACGCCATTAAAGTTATGGGGCGAATTGGTTTTATGGCCTTGATATTGAATGTTACATGTAAATAGCCAATTTTATAGTGAAAACTGTTTCGGAACACGAAATGGAGAATCAATATAGTCGCAGTAAGTGATATCATACAAGCCTGTGTACTAACAAGAATAAATCTGAAAAATGTGAATTCACCCACTAAAAAAATAATTGTAAATAGAGAACTGGAGAGTTTGTTGTTCCATAAACAAATATTTCTCCAAAACTGCTGCATACGTCACAAGTCTGAAAGACGTGACGTCATTCACCGATGGAGGCAAAAGCACTAAATCCCAGGTTAGCGCAATATTTATTTACTAACTACGTGATGAAACTAAAAGCATATATTATTTATCCCTCGTTGAGGGAAAAAAAAGAGAATGTTTATAACCTCTTAAAACCCTCTCCATGATTCTAATCGCTTGCTGGAGAAGAAATTATCGTTATTGACGACAGGTTGAGACACATTAATTTTATCAGCTATTGCATCTTGGGCCCGGTACAGTAAGTGTGGAATATCTGCTAATTAATATCCAGGATCGAACCCGGAACCTCTCGCATAAGAGGCCGAGTCTACCCACCACTGGACCATCGTCGCTCTCGTCGTATAGTATAGAGTACATAATATAAAGAGGTCATCAGTAAATGGATGGCTGATGATGAAATATGAATATTGATATTGAACAGACATTGATATGAATTGTGCTGGGAAGATCCCCATAAATATTGATTTGTTACGATCGTCAGATTATACCAATTATATATAAAGAGTTATACAAGCTGCAAGTAAAGCCCTTCACCCACTTTAATGTTTTGGAAAATCAAAACTTGCTTTTATCTACTCAAGATAGTTATTGTTACACTCGTTGTTTGTAGCGAGCCTAAAAAAGCTTAATTTAGTACTGCCAAGGGCAGAGTTGAGCTGACCCATGCGCCTTTCTGAATGTTAAATAACCTATAGCTTATTTATTTCTTGAAACTGCTGTGTTTTGAACATCAATAATCAGTATATTATTGACGCCGATAATTACTGAGGAATCAAGATATGTACAACGCAGCAGGATAGAATAATAGCCGCGCAGGATCGATTCACCAAGCAACGCTTGCCGAGATTGGTCCATGGATGGATTTTTATTAGACTCCTTCGCCCCTCTCGGCTGTCATTCGTGGATATCTGAAAGTCGTTATAGGTCGTTAAAAGCCCGAGAGTCTGACAACCAGTCTTACCACAGGGTACCGTATCACCCAGTTACTGGGTTGTGGAGGCCAGATAAGCAGTCGTTCCATGCAAATACTGGTATTCAGCTGAATCCGGCTAGACTGGAAGCCGACCCCAAATATAGTTGGGCTGGGCAGACTATTTATAATATAAAATATAGTAAAAGATTAATTAGCAGCGCTCTAGCGCTTTCATCTGTTAAAAACTGAATGTATACAATGGAATACACCATAAGTTCAGTATCACTAACATAAACAAGTTATCCGTCTCGGAAAAGCATGACGTCATGCCGTTTGCTGTCGCGGCATTCGAGTCATTTTACTGAAAAGGCGCGCCAATAGATGTTTCGTATCAAAACTATCAATCCAATTGAAATGTGTCCTCCGCCTAGCACACCGCCTGAGTACACACGGACCGAAACGACAAACAAAGGTTCGATCGCGTTTGCTCCGTGCCACGACAAACACCACCAGGTTCCACCTTCTCATCACTAATTGCTGCCCCTTCATTAGTCTGTTTGTTCCAGGTGGAATTACAAATTGTAATTAATAACTAATTTACATCGCATGAAAGAAATGTTATGACAGTTTTACGTAAGTGTAAGGACACTTACGTGTTTACTTGGGCTGTCGAGAACATGGCTGTAATCCGTAAAGATTAATTGTTAACTGGTGTTTCAGTGATTTATTTGTTTTTAAATATATATTTGTCCGGCTTATATATAGGCTTACTAGCTGATGCTCGCGACTTCGTCCGCGTTAACTAAGACTTACGGACGTGTTCGGATTGTTGATGGTTTTAAAGCCCCGTCAAAATCTGTAAAAAATGTGTAAAAAATATTATTTTGATTCATAACAACTACTCTGTTGTATGGAAGCCCCCTTAATTATTATTATTTTGATTTTAGTATTTGTTGTTATAGCGGCAACAAAAATACATAATCTGTGAAAATTTCAACTGTCTAGCTATTACGGTTCTTGAGATAAAGCCAGACGGATGGACGGACGGCGAAGTGTCTGTAATAGGGTCCCGTTTTTACCCTTTGGGACCCTAAGCATACAAAAAGCAAAATAACATACAAAAATTTCATTTAATAATACCATAGCGAATATTTCGCCGAAAAAAAAAATCTTTTGTTATCATAATAGTAACATTATGATAAAAAGTTACACGTGTTAACTTTTCATCGTATGTGCGTGACCTTTCATTGAATTACCTTTACACGAGTCTATTCTTATGATAAGGTTCTAAAGTTCTAGAGTAGACGAAGGGTTAGTCGGTCAGTAACTAGGTGGGATGACGATCTCCGTTAGCCGGTCCGTGATGGATACGTGTGGCAAGGGATCAGTCTTTGCGTTCATTGAGGGAGGTCTATGTTCAGCAGTAGATGGATAAAGGCTGATGATGATGATTCTTATTCTCTTCATGGTACTTCTACATCATCATAAAAAATATCGTGTATCAATAGAGACCAAAATATCCAGTTTTGTTGGTAAAAAAAAAGTAAAGTATCAACCCTTGTGTCCCAATGTCCCACTGCTGGGCACGGGTCTCCTCCTCGAAATCAGGCGAGGAGGGTAATGTGCCATAGTTCACCGATGCGCTGGCCCCATGCTGGCTGCATGGTGGTGAACTTCACATACCTTCAAAGACTTTCAATCTCATCAGGCATGCAGGTTTCCTCACGAGGTTTTCCTTCATCGATGAGTGAACGATGGTCTCGTGTTAGGAGTGCACTTAGAAATTTAGAAAAACCTATTTTAAGGCACACACGGACGGGTCAGGATCGAACGCGGGACCTCTCGCATAAGAGGCCGAGTCCTTACCCTCTGGACCATCGTCGCAAGTTGTTGGTATTTAATTAAATTAATTAAAGTTAATTACAAAAAAGATGGCGCGAATCCCAATATTGCGTAATAAGCCCCCAAACATTTTTAATTACCTTATCCTGTTGATGATGAAAATGTTTCGAACAAAAGCTTTTAATTAAAACCGTACAACTCGAATGCCAATAAAAATAATTGAATACACGTTAACCCGTCTGACTATTGATCTGATAACACGATACAGGCTTTTATATCTACAAAGGCAGAATCTGATAAGCCACGTGATGACTAGTGATCGATATTGATGGATTTCTGTCTAAAGCCAAGGTCAAACTCGCTATTTAAAGTTCTCTTTTAAAAACCCTCGGCTACCGTATCGTACCAATCCACCCTTCCTCGGTGGCTCATTCAACCATGTGGCTTATTCTACGGGAGTTGCTCATCCTAGGAGAGTGATTGAACCTGCCAATGTATCTCATCTTGAGGAGTTCTTCTTTCGAAAGGATCTTATCCTGCTCTCCCCTTACCCCCGCTAAAGTGGTTTACCCTAAAAGAGTACAAAAACGAAGCTTAAAATCAAAAAGTCCCGGATTCGGTGCTAAGGTCAAATTCACCAAACACGGGAAAATCAGCCTTAAAGTAAATATTTTACTAATCAATTTCCAGTAATATAGCCTTATACCCGAAATAAAACCAGATATTTATTTGTTATTTGACTGAAATAACTAGGGCGGGATAAGCACCCGTACAGGGAGGCGCACAGAACGCATCCTCCGGACAAAACTCTAGAAGGGTTAATGTGCTCTAAGATGAAAGAAAGCCCAAGCACTCCACGCCCTGACCTTCTGTACCTGTTGCTCGCCCAGAGCAAGGGACGCGGCCGTAATGCGCCGCCGCCCTTGGGGATGCCAGCGTCGGAGGCAACGCCTGATTAGTGGGTAAACGATGTCTTCTTTCGGATTTATTATCTCAGAAGGAAGACATAGTTTTAGTTCATACCTTAAGAATTTCTGCTATTTTTAGCTATGAGGTACAAATCTCCACTTCAAAATCATGAGTATGTATTAGTACATAATATACGCTACCTAGGACGTTTGGCAAATCTCTCATTCGTTTAGCCTCATGTAGCATTTAATACTATTCTGCCCGCAATGTTTCCCCAAAGAAAACAGGACCGTAGACCAGGTCTATACGCATATCCTGTGGTTGATATAACAATTCTTGAAAAGCAGATATCAATAAAATACAGTTTTAAATAACACCTATCGGAGTTAATCCTGATAATAATGATCAAATTTAAAATTGAATTAAATTGATACAAACTTAATTGAAGTGAAGTGAAGATTAGGTTTATTAAGGCCTAGGACTAATTTAAATTTAGACATGTTAGGCGATGAACAAAGTTGGTTATCCGGCTTATTACCTGAGCGGGGTAAGTGATTGGGGGTGGCAACCCGGTGCCCGGGCGGCGGCAGTTTGCGCGAGACGCGGTGCCGGCCGCGCGGCACTGCCTCGTACCCTCGAATCCATGTACAGTGCACCAGTACTAGCTTAGTGCTCAACCATCCCCTAGGTCGGTTAACAGTTAACTAACGCAACATACATATACGTAACGCAACTTAGAAGAAACTTACTACGTTCTAGCGTGTTTTTGATAACGTGACCTTAAAAATTTAAATGCATAAAAATTAATAATATTTCAAATGTACATGATAATGATCATGTGTTTTCATATCACTACTTATAAGTACTAATACTAGAAAATATTTATCTATTATTATCTAAATAGTGTTAGCAATTAATAAAATAAACAGAAAATAATACCAAACAATTTATATAGAAGGGGTAAACGCATAAAAAAATGCGGAAATTATTTAAAGGCGGTCTTTGAAACTAATTTAAAGCTAGATTAGTAGTATGAAATTGCGTCCAACTTAACATTTAAACCAGAGTGGTGAGATTAACTGGAATAACTCCTTATTTAAATAAATCCTGTCTAGCTCAGAACACTCGAGAAGCAACAGTTAGCCCATAATGCTTTTTATTCCGTATTACGTTTTAAGTTCCCATTTTTCCTTTTATTAAAATAAAAAGCGACTGTTTATTCAAATTTGAAATAAATGAACGCTGGAATAAATGGATAAAGCTACGTTTTAATGAGAATAATTTGTTTTAATATTTATGAATAAATGGAAGGTTAAATTGAAATGTTTTGAATACGATTGTATGTATCTCATATTAGATGATTATTTCAGTCATTCAATTATGTTTTCCTAGCGTGATTATCAACCATCTTTGGTCTGCCATGATTATATTATGAATTTTAATTACTGGCATTACAAATATTAAAAATCTTTTTAAAACCTTTTTTTTTATTTGGTTATATTATAATATATACATATTTGTGTTGCTACTTCAAAATACTTGAAAAGTTAATACTATAAATAATAAAAATACTTTAAAATATTGTACTTGAATGTTACACTTCAATAAAGAATTTATATTGTTCGATAGTATTCAATATATTTCGAGAGGTCAATATATACTGGTCGTGTCAGACACATAGTACAGGCCTGTATATGAGGAGTAAATAATAATGAATAGTATTCAATATATTTGGCAGGTCACGTTATACCGGCCGTAGTACGGTACGGCACGACGTAAATAAACGCCCACACGTACACGCCAGACGTTACTAGTATATTGATTGCGTTCTGTCCTCCTTTGACCTGCCTTTGATTATAATTTCATTTTTCTGCTCAAACTTTACAAAAATATATTTTTTTCTACTGACGAGTACATCCATATTAAACATTGATCGATAGCATTTCAAGCGTTGAAATAAATCTTCAAGTTATATTTTTCTTGAAATTCATATTCAAAAATAATTAATATTATTTGTCATTCGTATTTTTGTTGATAATAATACCAATAAATTGCTATACCATATCAAAGGTCCATTGATTTCGAACCTGGTTTTGTTTCAAATTAACGGCTCCAACGATTTTTCATTTTAGTAGGTATACATGGAGTATGGTATAATTTCGGTTGCTATAAATCGATCAAGCTGGGATTCATTTTTGGAAAATGTAGAGCAAGTTCGGTCATCCGGGTGCTTATGATTAAAATGACATAAATAGAATATCACTAAAGATAATATAATTTGTTAACATGTTAGACTATGAACCTAATAACCCGATACAGCTTTGATATCCGACAGGAAGACTGGTAAATTAGCAAATTTGACTTATTCTACAAGAATATAAAATCCTTCCAATGTCCTTCGAAAGCTAATCATCCTTTTTTTTCTTCTTTTACGCCTGGAAATGCATTGACGCATCCCGCGGGGGAGTGCGGCGGCATCCCCAGGCAGGCATGTGGGACTCGCTGCGCCCGTAAGATGGTAATTGGACGCAGCTCTATCCACTAAAACCCGGCTAGTGCCACCACTGCCGCCTTTGGTGAGGTGCCCCGGATCTACAAGCAACAGGGCACCTCGACTGCTAGTCAGTCCATCAGGGGACCGATGCCACCTCAAAAGAGCGGTTGCCCCGCACTACAGACCAACCTCCCAACGTCTGGACATTACGATGAGGTGAAGTTCCCATTTGCCCCCTGATTCTTAGTCCCCTCTTCTATAAGAGGGGTACAAAGAACCCGCTTGGCTCAATTCGCTTCGCCCAATGTGTTGGGGTCACCCTGGACTACTGAGCCCCACCGCCTAAGGCCTGAACCATGGTGGGGAAAGCTAATCATCCTGCCAATGTGACTTCAGGTATACTGTTAGATTGGATCATGCTGCGAGAGTGCCGCAAGCTATCAGAGTAGCTCATGAGTAGCTCAGAGGCAGTGTGAGTTATTCTGGTAGGATTAGGCACTTTGGATTAGCTCATCTTGTGAGTGAAATAGTAGTCCTTGTCAGCAAGGGTCCTGCTAGGATGATAACTGATCACCACCATGATTCAGTTAAACAAAAGTTTAACTTAGATTGACATAAAATCAATTCCTAGCATGTACTCTGGAACTCCATAATATTTCTTCTGAATTTAAACATTATTGGTTCCGTTTCCGGATCGGAATTCCCTTATTAAGCCTGCTCCTTCCGTCCGCCTTGCTTTTAAAGGTCTCTTGGAGCGTAATCTTATTTAGTTCACCCGATTGAAACTTTCATATAATGGAATAAATAAAAAATCATATAAAAGTATACATTTATAATCAAAGTTAAAGTCAAAAAAATTATTCAAAATAACACTAGTCTACCACCTAAAGTCTACCACCGGTTCCAAAGCAAGCCCACTGAGAAGAACCGGCTAAACAAATTCAGTGGAACTAATCTTTTCAAAGGAGTGATAACGAGATTTTGTCATATATGCTTTAAATTCCTCCAAAGGCGTGGTCATATTGCGAAATTAAATCTTTGTATATAATTATTGTATTTATAAAAAAATAACTTCATATAATTTGCATTCTGAAAATAGTTTGTTTTTGTTATATTTATCGATGTGCGTTTTAATTAGGTATATTTTTTTTTAAGCTATTGCATAGCTTCTATCGCGGGCCTTGAGCGCGGGGACCGAGTCCAGAAATTCCGTAACGAAAAAAAAACCTAACGCTCCCCACTCCGACGGGCACGGAGGTGTGGCTTGAAGGCCATGCATCGTCTAACGTCGTTTCTTTTCGGCAGTCTTCGACACGGTGTTTGTGTGCTTGCAACTAGACGTATTGTACGACACTACGAAGCTCGCACGAATAACAATAAAATATAACACATGTATTGTAAAATAATAAAAATATTTTAAACAATATTAGTTAATATTGTTTAAAATATTTATATTTTTTTATTTATTTAATAAAGGAAAAAAAAATGTTTTCTTATCGGTCACCACGCTCAAAAAGTGTAACTTGAATTAATATCAAAGAAAAAGAAATACTGCATTAATAATTAAAATAAATAAATAATTATAATTGCATAAGTTGATACAAAATGCTATGCAATAGCATTACCGCGGCAGTCCCCGAGTGCCACACGTCTTTTTTTTAATTTATTGAGTGATACTAGTTCAAGAAACACCAAAGTGTTCATACGGCCAATATTAACTTGCACTATTTTCCAATAAAGAAAAATAGATTTTTACTAGGCATATAATAATTTTGTTAAACTGGCAAACGTGCTACGTGGTACCCATGCCCATGTACCTATGTATTACCTAGAGCTTCGCTCCTACTTTAAAGTAATAATTTAAAATTACAAATAATTATTCGCACTCATTAAAATAAATAATATATTATATACTTATAGCATAATAAAAGTTATAAATAAAATTATAACTTCATCTCGTATGAGCATAAAAGGACTTGCATATTAATAAAGACGAACTCACGGGTAATATGACAGGGTTGCAAAGCAGACGAGAATTCCGCGCTAATACGATAAGTGTTCGAAACACAGGATCTCTCTACACAAAGACTACCTGTTACCCGCAACTTCGCCTGCGTTAACTAAGATTTGGAATGGGATCTGGGCGGGATAATTCATTATACATATATTATACATATAAACCTTCCTCTTGAATTGTTCTATCCATTATAAACCGTATCAAAATCCGTTCCATACTTTTAAAGATTTAAGCATACATACAAAGGAAGCGACTTTGTTTTTACTATGTAAAGATACAAGATAGTAATTTTTTTGTCATTTTATTCTAGTTCACAATTATACACGTAAAGCCTGCTACGCATATGATATGTAGTTTTCAATAGACTTTACACTGTCAAAATCCATTAACCCTATAACCGCCCGACTTCAAATCAATTGACGTGCCCCCAGCAGCGCCCGGCGCTGTGAAACTAAAAATATCGTTTTTGATGGGAAACAGCTTAATAAATAAAAAATCACAGTAAACGACTTGTGGTTTTCGGTCGGAGATATACGACGGAAGCGAAAGCGACTCGAAAATATTTGTCGGACAAATCCGACGTAAGCGGTTAAAGGGTTAATATCTTTCGTAGGCTGTAAACCTAAGTTAAGGCGCTGAGCATAGACCAAATAGATCGCATATTCTTCGCGCGATATCGGTAACTTTAGTTCTCTGGCGGAGGACTTCGTAACTATGATATAATATGTCATAAAAAGGGAAGGATGAATGATGAGCTGTTGATGAAATGATCAAATAAACGAAATTCTGTGGAAGGTTTCATCTTAAAAATTGAAATAAAGAACACCCATAAGTCTACGTTATAACAGGACACTCGTGTATAAATCTGTTCCGTGTAACTAAGAGGCTGGTCATTTATCATACTGACTCTTACCAAGATTTATTTGGCTTTGTACATCTTGATACAAATGTAAACGTCTTATAATAAATTGAGGATTATTTATTTTTATTCTAAACTAAGTTTTGTTATGTTATATATTGTGATGTTATAGAATATTTAAAAGATTGGAAACACTTAGTTTGTTTTGCTAATTCTTCTCGGTTGGTCTTGGATCCAGTGATAGATTCAATTGATGTTCAAAAAGCTACCTTATTGGTACTATCTATACTAATATTATTAAGAGCAAATATTTGATTGTTTGTTTGTATTGAATAGGCTCCGAAACTACTTGATCGATTTGAAAAATTATTTCACTGATGGGAAGCTACACTATCCCCGGTGAATATAGGCTATATTAAATTTTCAAAAAGTTAGGGACCTGTATTAAAACTTCAATAATGTAACCCGATGTGTGAAAAAAATACCAAAAAATTTCTTACAACGCGTGCGTTGCGAAAACTATTGATATAAACCTTTAAATCTTAGTTGACGCAGACGAAGCTGCGTGCAACAGCTAGTTTTAAATAAAGCAAATGAATTTGACGTTGTTAACGACTTCGTCTTTTTGAAAAAGCTTTACACACACATCCGGAATGACAGTGATTGTTTTGATACTTTTTGTTCTTCTTTGTAATTTAATCTAACTTTTTAACATTTTTACTACAATTACACCAACGGTTTGAACGTAAAAAAAAAAATAAAAACAAAAGATAGGATTTTAAATTTTAATATGGCTGAGCTGATGATGATGATGGAACGCTTCGGTAATTACCGAGCTAAGTTGAGCTTTATCGATATCTAATTTAGAATGAAAATTCCATCACTCACATGATTGATTACTTTGATTACGGTTTATCTGATCGAATATTATCAAATAAGTCGAACTAGTCGAATTTGAGAGAAACGCTATTTCAATGAGAGCTGTAGAAGAAAATGATCCATTTTTAATGACTAGTAACACCCAGATCCTACAATCCGAGCTCTATGCCAAAAAGTGGGTCTCCGGCATCTCACAAACGACACAAAGTGTCGTTTTAATAAAAAATCATGATAAAAAATGCTACAAATTTAGTTCTAGTACAAACAAAATGCTAAAATACATTGCTATTTTTAACCGACTTCAAAAAAAGAAGGAGGTTATCAATTCGTCTGTATGTTTTTTTTTGTTACACGATTACTCCGTTGTTTGAGAATGGATTTTGGTGATTCTTATTTTGTTTGAAAGCTTATGTTTCCGAATTGGTCCCATATTAATTTGATCGACATCTAATCAGCGGTTTTTAAGTTATTTTCAATAATGCTTATTTGGTTGGTTTTGTATTACCAGACGATTTGCTCATTTATTACTTGTCGATATAAACAAAAACCACTGAATAGGATACTTTGGAAAGTATCAAAGTATTGTGAGGTCATCATCATCATCATCATCAACTTTCATCCGTCCACGGCTGAACATAGGTTCCCTCAATGAACGCTAGGACGACAGGTCCCTTACCACTAGCATCCAACACAGATCGGGAACGCCAAAAATTTTGCAAGAAAAAATTAAAACTATATTACTTATGTATAAACTTAAAACTAAAAAGTACAAAATAAAATTAATTTTAAATAAAAAACCAAAAACCGACTTCAAAACTATACCTTAATTTATGTACAACTGAAAAATTTAAAATAATATTTAAATACTTCGAAGTGAAGTAGAAGTATACTATTTAAAATTGGGTATTTTTGGAGTCGGTACCAGCCAAAACATCGATGCCCTTCACAGACATCTACTCAATACTTGGTGTATGTGATTGATCATTAAAATATCCTCTTTGGCTGGCACCGACTCCAAAATACACAATTTTAAATACAACGATACAACTTCACTTCGAAGTATTTCAATATTATTTTAAATTTTTTAGTTGTACATAAATTAAGGTATAGTTTTGAAGTCGGTTTTTGGTTTTTTATTTAAAATTATTTTTTTACTATTAATATTTTTTACTAACATACCAATGTTAGTAAAAAATATTAATGTCGAAATATTGAGACCCGGTAATAAAATATAAAAGTACGTATAACCCGTTCTGGTAGTTTCCAAAACTAAAAAAGCTTGTCACATACAAACGTTTAATTTAAAAACTGCCATAAGTATATTTATGGCAGTTTTTAAATCAAGCAATCAAAGTCAAGAATGGGGTGATGAAACAACTGCTAACCGGCAAGGGGATGATTTGAGTACAAAATCCAAACAGTACCTGAACAGCAATAAACAGTGACAACGAAATACGACCTAATATTTATGAGACAATTAACTAAGTGGCTGTGAAAAGAAATGAGATGAGTGGACTCGGACCTCCAGGGGTTTGGGCGGCGCAGAAAAGGCTGGAGTCGTGGGCTAGGGCGGCGAGGGAAAGGACCTCCAGTGCCAGTAGCGGCCAGAGTCACAACTCCACGGACAGCTTCGGAGATGATAAGTCTCACGGCAGCCCCAGCGTACGTATTAAACGTTTATTTATTTGTTTGTTTATTGACAAAAGAAACACCGACAGTACTACATTTATCTAATACATAAAATTCTCATTTCGCGCTGTTTGTAGGTAAGCTCCTCTGAACCGACTTTACTGGTTCTTATGAAATTTTGTACATATCAGGTAGGTCTGCGAATCGAACATCTATGTTTCATCCCCCTTTATGATAAGAGCACTGACAAAAAGTAGTAACAGTCTGCACTGCACGATCAACTGATGCAAACTATAGGCGCCTTCAATCGCCACACGACATGCAATACACATCCACAAAAGTTTCAGACAATCTAATAAAAGTTTCATTTTAAAAAGTCCGTAAAAATACAAAAGAAAACCCAGTGAACACTCAAAGAAAGATTTTCTCAAGGATTGTTATAAAAATAATAAGCTGTGTGCTTGAAACTAACTTTACCCTCATTCAAAGAACGATTCTCAAAGGATTCTCAAATCCTTCACTGTTTTTATTATGGTCAATAATTATAATACACCAATTACGATGATAAGTATTTTTATTAGGAATGTCCACCTATCATAAAAAATTAACGAATTAATGCATGAAAATACTTTATTGTATGTACAGACCATGTACAGACAGTTACAAACATAAAACAATGAAATTTTAAATTTACAGAGTCAACAAAGGCAACTTTATCGTTAAAAAGCGATTACTGCCAACCTTTAGGTACCTAAACATTTTATTAAAATGCCTACGGGGGTGGAACTAAAATAAAATAAATTAATTATTACTAATCATACACAACAATATAAAATAATAATTTTATATATAAAATAAAATAGCTGTTCGTTAGTCTCACTAAAACTCGAGAACGGCTGAACCAATTTGACT
Organism: Lycaena phlaeas; assembly: GCA_905333005.2. Classification (NCBI taxonomy): domain Eukaryota; kingdom Metazoa; phylum Arthropoda; class Insecta; order Lepidoptera; family Lycaenidae; genus Lycaena; species Lycaena phlaeas. Next base: position 13,616,846 of record HG995174.1, on the reverse strand, counting down.
AATTTTAGTTTTAATATATTTGTGAAATAAAAAGGTCTAAACAGTAAATAAATATGAAAATGCTCGAAATTAAATACAAAAACAGTTTTGTTTTTCCTGTGTCCGCCGTCGTTCAGAAATCAAATTGGAAGAATAGTTCAAAATGAATAAGTAATCAGAATTTTTATACCTTTCTAACTTTTACAGGAGGTAAAAAGTTTGTTTGTTTTTTTTTTTTTGTTGAAAAAGTTTGTTGCCTGAGCTAGTTCCAGATAAATTGAATTATGCTTAGATTATTAATATGTCTAGATGGAGTGTCGCCCTACAATCAAAACAAAAAGAACATGCCAACATTTTCAAAATGTGTTCGAAATTAGTGATACCAGCTACTACAGTTCTCCCATAAATCACCTCCCATAATTAAAAAAATAGACTAATGAAAAAATATAAGTGTTAGGTGGTTGTCATTATATTCAGTTTAAGTAACACTATTATTTTTATTAAATATAATATATACTTTCTTATATAAATAAAAACACATTACTACTCTACTTTAATCTAACGCATTTGTATGTGTGTGAATGTTGTATTAAATCTGCTAAGTTAATTAAATTAGTATAACAATATTTAGCTTTATAGGCAAATGCAGTGGTATTTAGAAATTTGAAGATATTAAGGATGATTTTTTAATCTATATTAATACATAACTATAAAGAAGTAAGATTTGATTGTTTGTTTGTTTTCCTGGTTTGAAAAATTCTTACACCAATAGAGATTCATATCATCAGCTAGTAACATAGGCCATTTTTTTAACATACATATATTTATTCCCGTATTTACACGAGTGATATCGCGGTACACGGCTAGTTACAAATAAGCATGTTAAGGAAAGAATTTTTTGGGAAAAGGAAAACCAATGCTTTATGAATTGCGGGTAAAGCATGTTTAAAAAAAATATCTCCTTAAAGGTTGTAGACCATGTTGACACCCTTAAATGTCCACCATAAATGCCTTCGAATACCAACATAACAAGTTTTTATTGCACAATTTAAAATTTGTATAACAAAATTTTAATTATAATATAATAATAAAAATGTGATCTTATGATTATAATATTATTATTGTCATTTTTATTGTATTAATAAATAAATGAAAAAAAATTAAATCTTAATTTTAATTAGGGAGTTCTGAGTATGAATGTGGCAACACAACCAAGAACAACAATAATATTTTATTTTCAAAAAAAATAATTACACTATTCAGCTTGAATGATTGCCATATAATGATAAAATATCGACGGTAAGTACTTTCTTCGTAATTTTTGATCATCCTTTTTGATCTCGGCATACTTTAACCGTAATTATAAATAAAAACAATAATGCGTAGCAATTCATGCGTATTCAATGTCAGCGGGACTGATACTAAACACGGAGAAAGCATTTAGAGTCGAACGATCAGCCGCTGTTTTTTTGTATGTGTTTTCCGCGCGACACTCTATCTAGACATATTATTGGTCTAAGGAATTATGTTAATAAGTGACTTTACTTACCATCGTGTGAACTGATAGTTTGCCTATCTAACTAACATAAAAAGGTGGTAGCTGCTTCCATAATATACTAGTGTCATGGGCAGTGACTGATTTAGGCTTGATGCCGCCCTAGGCCCTGTTTATTTTGCCGCCCTTAATGCTAGAAAAAAGTAAAGTATCAACCCTTATATTATGTCCCACTGCTGGGCCAGGGCGAAATTATTAAGATTTAGTCATTTTTAAAAGCTTTATATGCATGTGATATTTAGTGATGAAACAAAAAGTAAAAAATATCATTCGGTAAAGACTATAATTAATCTTTAAAAAAACGTATATTCTATAGAGAATTATTTAAAAAATTAATCGAAACCCTTTTTTAAAAGGCAGTCGTCTTTACTTTTTTCGTCTCTGAAATTTAGGCGCCCCTCAAATCATGCCGCCCTAGGCCCGGGCCTCACGGGCCTATACGTAAATCCAGCACTGGTCATGGGAGATAGAAAATGACAAAAACCGAGTTGTTGTGGATCTCGGACATTGAAGTGGTATGTATTCTATGGTTAATTACAATTTTTCATGAGTTAAAAATGCGATAACTTACTAATTATAATAAAAGTATTTTATAAAGATATTGAAATTTATGAGGTAAGTCGTAAGTATTAATATTTTCGTTTCATTTTGAATTCATTAAATATCTCGTTGACAATTTCGTGTAATTTAATTTGAGAATTAAAATGTCGCCGGTAATTGATGACACTCAGCCGCCATGTTTGATTTAATGTCCATTTGTTTGGTTGTCATTTGTCAATATCAACGGGATTCAAATTTATATCGTTGCATTTTCACTTTAATAACTTTAAGTATAAATTATAATATTTTGGTAATACACCGTTTAATATTTATATATTTGATTTCTGTTTAACTAAGCCGATTATAAAGAAAATTTTATATCTATGCACCTATATTTAACTCAGGAGGAAACTTTCTTTCTCTTCTACTAATACTTATCGTACTACTAATCTGATTTTCTTACTCCGCCGTTAAAATCCCGAAACCAAGATTTCATCGTCATCATCATTATTGGAACGAAGTTCCTTACGGCAGGCTTGGGAATAGGGATTTTGCTGCGCGACCGACAGAAAAAAATGTGGTAGTAAAACCGTAAGAAAAAGTGCGTGGAATAAAAGCGTTAAATGAGACGTGTGCAGGCGCGACAGTCGCATACACAAGCGAGTAGTGTATAATATCTTTTTTTTTATAGATAGGACAATTCAAGAGGAAGGTTTATGTATATAATTTATTAAGTTTTTATATACATTAGCTAAGATATAACAATAATTATTGGAGGTGTCGGAAAAAAATAGGCCGTCTGGGAGTTTTCAACGAAAACGCTGCCTAAACCCTTTGAGATATAACAAAATAATGTATGGTGGAATTGTATATCTTAAATAGGTCTACAAAAAAGTCCGCGATGACATGTGTCTATCTCTTAGGGATATCATACTATATCGATTTAATACTTTAAAAATTAGCAATTATAACGCGATAATTTGAAAGTTATATACACAAATACGATATGAATCCTTATCATTTTGAATCAGTTAATTAGCTTCAGCACTTCATGAGGATTATTTTTCCCCTTTACATCATGCAAATTAAATGAATACTTTAGGAGATATAACAAAATCAAAATAATACGCAAGAAAATAAATCTTGTTGCCGTGATTTGAATGGGTAGCAAAATAATAGAATCCTATATCTACACTTCTACACTAATATTATAAAGAGGAAAACTTTGTTTGTTTGTTTGGTTGTAATGAATAGGCTCAAAAAGTACGGTACCGATTTCAAAATTTCTTTCGACATTCGAAAGCTACATTATCCACGAGTAACATAGGCCAAATTATATTCTGAAAAAAGGGGTTACGTAAGATATTTATTTATTTATATATTTTTAGCCTAAGGAACTTCGTTCCTACCTGGTGTCCCACGACACCACATTTCTTTTATCAGCCTTAATTCGTCCACTACTAAACACAGGCCTCCCTTAGTGAACGCCAAGAGGACAAAGCTTATAACATATTCATTGCACAAATATCACTCTTTAACAAATAATTACTTTTTCCTACACAAAACAATATGTACCAATCAATCTAACAGCAACAAAATCCAAGCGCTATGTTTCGCGCGCGTATAATTTCAATTCGACGGTATATTGAATTTTGTACGTCGTCACATCCAACCTCCGAATAAACAACATATGATCGAGTTGGCTGAATGCTGTGATACTTCAATATCATCGACCACAAAACCCATAGACTCCTAATAACAGGGGAACGGGTTCTGGCGACACATCTGACTTATAGTTCCGATGTAAGCCGTAAACAATGTACTCAAACTATCGTGTCGTCTCATTCTTTCCTGTTGCGAAATATACCCATTTCTTTTTAACGTTCCGGGATTGGTAATGTATGACATTGAATTAGCTAATCACAGCATTGCAACCCCTTTCGTCACACATCAGCTAGTTGTCAGAATGCATTTTATTCGAAAAATCAAACATTACGAGTCTATAGGTTGTGTGGCCGATGTTCAATATGTTGTACCACGCGGCTTCACTCGCTCCAGAGGTTAAAAATAAAATTAAATAAACTTTAAGTAGCTTTTTAACATTTCGTCATAAACGGTCTTGTCATAAAGCTCTACCGTATTTCATGACAGAATAAGCATTAAAACCTTGTTTCAAGTAAAAACGTTTGTTACCACGAAGTGGCTCGTCTGACAGTAGACGGTTAACTGATAGTAAACAGTAGTTTACTACAGTAGTAAAGTAAAATACTAGTCTAATAAAAACTAATAGGACTAGCCAGATCAGTATAATCATTTCTGTATAATCAGTTCAGCAGATCTAGAATTTACTCCACCAACTCATAAGCTCACAAACTAACAAACTGGTAATGTTTGTGAGTTTGTGAGTTTATGAGTTATATTATAATATAAATATCTATGGACACTTTTTATATATTATATTTTTTATTTAATCCCTAATTCCATTTTCAAAGTGACTAAATTGATAAAAATAGGTAAGTGCCTATCTGATTTAGTTGATGAGACGTCCGTAGACAGGCCTGTCGCTGTAATTGAGTTTTGAAACAAACAAGAGGGGGCGGCCTTCGTTTTGGTATCGAGGATTAGGGGTTTATGGGCACAATTGAATCGTTTATACCCCAAAATGGACTCCCTTTTAGACGTTAAACATTATGAAGATAAACAGAAGAAAGCTTAATGTTTTTTTTACTTTGACATTAAAAGTGGTAAAACCATTTATAAAGCTAAATGACGTTTTTGTAGTTTAGCAGTAGTGCCTGTGTCGACGAATTGTGAATTTAATTCGTTTTAGAATCGAATTGAACACTCGCAAAGAATTTCATCAAACTCCAAACCGTTTAGGAGAAAAAAACGCCTCTAAACCAGTAAAACTACTAAACGCGGGTATTAGGTACAGCCTGTTGAAACACTAGTCAAATATATAGTAATAATAATAATCTTCCCGCGCTGTAAATGTCAAAGTTAGAAGCAAGCTGGTTTCCCTATCCTTTACTGTATAGAAAGTAATAGAAATAAAAGAAATAATTAATAATTAAGTAGTTGTTGCACGCAGCTTCGCCCGCGTAAACTAAGATTTAAAGGTTTAGACTTTAGCATATAATCAATAGTTGTCGCAGCTCACGGAGTGTAAGGAAGCTTTTTGATCATTTTTTCACACCTTGGGTTACAATATTGGATTTTTAATACGGGTCCCTTTTTTGAAAATTTAATATACTTATGCTATGTTCACCGGGGATAGTGTAGCTTCCCAACAGGGAAAGAATTTTTCAAATCGGTCAAGTAGTTTCGGAGCCTATTCAATACAAACAAGCAATCAAATCTTTTCTCTTTATAATATTAGTATAGATAAAGAAATAAGTGTATGAAAAGAATAAGTGTAGGTATATTTAAATAACTACATAAGTACCTATAACAATAAGATATTATTTTCTTTACTAATTTTATCTACATTCATTGTTGCTGGAATATACAACGCTCACAATAAGTTAGACCGTTAATTAGTCTTGAAGTGGGAGAAAGTCGCTAATTAATAAAGAAATAAGTGTATGAAACGAATAAGTGTATGAAATTAATTAACTGTAACCTACTGTCCAACGACCTGCCCATATTATGTTTGTAATTTTATCCAGCTTCATTGTTGCTAGAATATTCAACACCTGTAATAAGTTAGACTGTTAATTAGTCTTATAGTGTGAAGAGTCTCTGCGGGATTTTCCTTGTTCATATCACAGGTGTCTCTATCTGTGTTGTTTGTTGAGTTAGTATACTATGAACGAGACCATTATTGTGGTGGTAGATGATATCAAACATTTAAATACAACAAAATTTTATATGTATACTAGCTGTCTCGACAGACTTCGTTCTGCCAAAATTAAAATTGCAATTTAAAAATAGGGGTTGATAGTAGGTGAATATTTAAGGTTGTATGTTTTTTATATGCTTTATCATTAAAATAATAAAAACATGTAATTTTGTCATAAAAAATAAAATAGGGGATGATAAATAAATGTTGGCCGATTTTCAGACCTACCCGATATGCACACAAAATAGCATAAAAATCGGTCGAGTCTCTGAGGAGTATGGTAACTAACACTGTGATACGAGAATTTTATATATTAGATATTATATTTTTATAATAATAATTGATTCGATTTTCGAAACAGCCACCCCAATGCCACTGTAAATTGTTTTAATATTTTAAAGTTATGTTACATAGGTACTGAATATTTGAAAATAATTAATACCATTGTGTTGAGCCTTAGCTCACTGATGCGCTGGTCCAATGTTGTTCGATGAACTTTACACACCTTCGAATACTTATCATCTGATGAGATGATGAGATGACCAAATTTAAGAAGATTTTCTCACGATAATTATTAATTTCTTTAATCGGTGAGCAAGCGTTGGTCTCATGTTTGGTGCACGTGGAAATTTAAAAAAAAACTATTTCTACACACTACATTGTTCAGGATCGGAGCCGGGCCACACGCAAGAGGGTTACCTCTTCTTGATATCGGACGCATGCCCACTAAACCATCATCGCTCACTAAAATAATTAATTCTCCGTAATTAAGTGTACTGTATAAAAAGTATTAGTTTTTTTTTTCATTGCAGCATTATGGTTTACCGACAATTACTGCTGGGCACGGGTCTCCTCCTCGAAATCAGGCGAGGAGGGTAATGGGCCATAGTTCAGTGCGGGTTGGTGAACTTCATATAACTTCAAAGAGTTAAATCTCATCAGGCATGCAGGTTTCCTCATGATGTTTTCCTTAGCCGGTGAGCGGATGATGGTCTCGTGTTTGGGGTGCACTTTTTTAGACCTTAGAGAGAAATTTAGAGAGACCCATTTCAAGGTACACACGCGATGGAGTCAGAATCAAACCCGGAACCTCTCGCATAAGAGGCCGAGTCCATCCACGACCATCGTCGACCGACAGTTACTACAGTAATTGTACCTTACTAGTATAATAGGCTCCAAAAAGATCGATATGATTAGAGAGTAAGTTACGCCAGACCCTAAGTCTTAATAGCTAACATCTTTTAGGAAAAAAGGTGATGAGAACGTTCTAATTAACAGCTTTCTTTCGTAGTCTGGTATTTGTACCACCAATACTATATTTAAACCGACATTAAAGCATGAAGTGGTTTCTCAATTCGACCGTCTTCAATTAAATTAAATTTAAATTTCGTCGTTCGAAATTTAAATTTAATTTTTATTATAAAGGTGGTACATGGAAACCATGATCTGATGATGACATCGGAAAGAAAAACATTATACTAGCAACTATTCTCTGTTTGAGTCATAAAAAAAATCATTAATAGAAAAACGTAAGATGGTCTAAAAAGAAAATCGTTTTAGCTTCAAATCACGCATACAGTCGACTAAAAAAGTGCGATGTAATCGTAATATTGAAGTCCTTATCACTAAATCAAAATAGCTTTCCAAAGAATAATTTTCATTCTGTTTTCGTAAGTCATGTAAGCCATTGTATCAAGGAAATTGTTTTTTTTTTGGTAATAAAGGTTATGACGATTATTTGTAGTTTCCGCTGGAACATAATAGAAAATTCTTTCCATCATGATCCGTCCGAATTATAGGGATAGGTTTCACGATACTTACCATGTCTACATATCCGGGTTATGCATGTTTTAACAATAGAAGACTCGTGGTAGTTTATTCTTCTCTCCTTTTACTTGAAGGACAGATAGGAATATCATCCCTTTACTTGAAGGGCAGATAGAAATATTATCAAACTTTGAAATGCGGTACGTTAATAAAATATATTTTTTGTTATTCTTTCTCAGCTAGCTGTTTCTTAAGGCGAGGGTTTGTAGATCCGGAGCACTACACCAAAGGTGGCATTGGTTGCACTCGCTGGGTTTTGAGTGGGTGAACTGCGTCCACTTTAAGGTTGCCAGATGGTCGGGAATCGTCTGGATTCTCCCGACTTTTTTATTGATTTCCAGGCTCCAGAAAAATCTCAAATCTCCAGAAAAACGGATATTTCAAAAATTCCCTACCAAAAATAATTTAAAATATTTTTTCTTACTAATATTTTTTCTTTCCCGACAACAATCCGCAAATTCCGACTATTTGTTTTTTTTCCGATATTTTGAAATTCTGATCTGGCAACTCTAGTCCACTTACCAGCTTTCGGGTACAGCGAGTCCCACATACCTGCCTGGGGAGACCCACTCCCCCGCGGGATGCCTAAGCGCATTTCCCAGCGTTAAAGAAAAAAAAAGTGTACATAGTCAATCGAAATACATGGTAGTTTTATGGTAAAATATATTTTAACATGTTAAGTGTATTTCTCATCAGTTGACTGCTCAACTAAGTTAATGGTTTTTTTTATCTGCGAACGCCATTCACGTTTTTATTAATAAAAGCTCTCCGGGCACACGTTCTATAGGAGAAAATTTAATATTCAATATTAAGCTTCACTAAGCAATTACAAATATCGTCCAAGAGAGAATTGAGTTCACAAGGGCGGGTTCAGTAGAAGTTTAAATTTTATGATCGGAGCAAGTTTTAATATTTATATGAAATTGGTTTTATATTTTTTGTTAATTTTTTGCTTTACATAAAAGTTGTGTTAGGCAGAATGTTTTTACGATATTTCAAGCACAAAAATCGTTATTATAGCGATGTTTTAAGTTTTGCTTTTAGTTTTAATGATTTTTTAATTATATATACTAAGAAGTAATAGGAGTGAGGAGCTCGTGGCGCAGTGGTAACAGCCGCGCGGATCGATCCACCAGGTTAAGCAACGCTTGCCGAGGTTGGTCCGTGGATGGGTGACCATCTTTACATACCGAGACTCCTCCGTGCCTCGGAAAGCACGTTAAGCCGTTGGTCCCGGCTGTCATTCGTGGATCTTTGACAGTCGTTACGGGTCATCAGAAGCCCGAGAATCTGACAACCAGTCTAACCGCGGGGTACCGTATCACCCAGTTACTGGGTTGTGGAGGTCCGTCAGCAGTCGCTCCATGTAAAATACTGGTATTCAGCTGAATCCGGTTAGACTGGAAGCCGACCCCAATATATAGTTGGGAAAAGGCTAGGATGATGATGATGACTAAGAAGTAATAGTTTCCTATGTTTTACACCAAAACTATAATACATTGATCTAAGTTTTCGTAAAAACTACAGAACTCAAAAATACCATCATGGAACAGCTGGTAAATGCACCTGTTATAATTGCATAATATAATAAGTCGAAAAAGGGCTGCTGATGATAATGATAAAGAAGAAAGTTGTATATATAATTAAAACAAAACAAAGATGGTTTTCATTCAGCTTGTTCTAAAAATATGAATATAAGTACTTTAGGACAATAAATAATAATTTATGTAACGAAGCTTGGGATGTATTTTAAGTCTCATTATTTTGTGGAGTTCTCCAGACTCAAGAGAGCCTGGCTGATTTATGAATTACGACAATACTGCACAGTGAAAAACGAGTCGGCTATCGGATACTTCGTATTTCAGAGAAAAAACAGATTTCAAATTTAAAAACTTTAAAATGTTTTTCACTTTTAGGTCGCGGAGCTCGATATTGACATCATCTACAAATGCTGAAACAATTTATGTACTAAACAATTTAAAAAAAAGATGTGTGTGTGATTCACACACGATAGAAGTGAAACACACGTTAAATGCTCAAATACAAGCAAGTAATATACATACACACAAAAGAGCGAGAGAGCACTCTCGCTCTTTTGTGTTTGTGTCTCTTACCTGTCGTTTTTTCCGTTGCATCGGGTTTGAAATCACAACGATTCTAAAGAAGTTTCACTTCAAACACAAATAAATTTATGTAAATATTTTTTGCGTGAAAATAATAATGCTAATTCATATATTTATATAGATTAATATTATTCATTCATTATAATGTGTATATAGATTTAAAAAATGTGTATAGTACCGTCTCGCCACCGTTCGCTCGCCACTAAAAGAAAACAACGTGAGCAAACCTGCATAAATGATAAGATTTGAAAGTCCTTGAAGATGTGTAAAGTTTCTAAACCCGCATTGGGCCAGATCATTGATAAACTATAGCTCAATATCCTTCTCGCCTGATTTCGAGGAATAGATACTATTACTACACTACACATAGAAATTTAGAAAACCCCATTTTAAAACACGTGGGTTCAGAAACGAACCCGGACCAGTTGATTAAGAGACCAGCTCATACTCACTAGACCATCGCCACTCCTAGTTTAACTAACATAATCAGTTTGCTGACTTTTACTGACTGACTTAATGAAACACAAAAGAATTAACAAGAAAGTAGTTTTAAAAATGAGTGACATTTGTATAAATGTTCAAAGCGTTTATGTTCATAAATGTCTTACATCAAAAACCAGCTAAGAGCCTGACTGTAGAAAATTGCATAAGATTAAAAAAACGGTTTTCAAATTGTTTCATCACTTAAAAGCTTGATGATGATGACACCGGATCCTCTGTTGTCCTCCATTAAATAGGACTAAAATAAGTAACATTTTTGACAGTCCTTTTCAGTTCGACCGCAGCCTAACGAAGCGACGTTCCACATTTAAAAAGTTTTACGAATTCCTCACACAAAAACCGCCATCTGGCCGCATACATTTAAATAATTAAGAACAATTATGATGCCGACGCGATACCGGCATTTTAATGTTCAGGAATTTTGTCCAACGATGGGCTCATGAATTACCTTAACAGCAAGTAAAAGATAAGTTTTTGGGCAGTACTGCTCCAAGCCAAAGGTGGTTTTTGGTTCGAGGATCAAGTCTAACTCTGGAATATAGTTTACTGATATGTTGGAATACAATACTTAATAGATAACCGAAGAACTTTTGAAAAATATGTTTATGAATAAAATGTTCCTGTCTTCCTAACCCAATCTCCTCAACAAAAAACAAGGAGAGACTGTAATTCAGACCATTTCAGGTAGAAAATTATTTTCCAGAGCAGCATTTTGTAGACAGATATTTCCTTTGCTTTGGGAAATACATTAGTTTGAATAGTTGTTTTTTTTTTATATTTTTTTTTTTTATTCTAAAATAAATTTTTCGCTATGCTCTCGTATACTTATGAAAAAATAGGCAATATTTCTAGATTTTTAAGACTCCTCATTCGTATTATAATAGCAATATGAAAAAAATACATAGGGACATTTTCATGGGGGTAACTAACGGCTTTATGGTACAAAAATATTTGATCTAGTGTTGTTATCCAGGGAGGAAACAAAAACGTTTGTATGGAGAAAGATCCAATATCCTTTCCTTTTATGCAGCGTAAGTCTTTTAATTCACTGTCCATTTTTTTTACCTATGATAAAATATATCTATAAGTTCGTATCGAATATAAAATTTCAAACGTAAAGACAACAATTTTCATTTTATTATTTAAAGTACTTAAAACGTGATATTTACCATGTTTTTTAATATTGTTTTGCGGAGCTCGATATTTCGACATTGTCTACGAACACTGTACTACGAAGGTCTCGTGAACATGACATTCGTAGACAATGTCGAAATATCGAGCTCCGCAAAACAATATTAAAAAACATGGTAAATATCACGTTTTAAATACTTTAAATAATGAAAATAACCATGTTAATTTAAAATCTTATAATTTTCATTTTTCTCCAAATTCCAATAAATAATTCTATAAAGTTGTGTCAACAAGAAAGGATTGATCCAAGTTCTTGGTAGATTAGAATTCTTACAGTCAACACAACAAACAGCGTAGTTAGCAGTACTTATACAAAAAAATATTTTATGAAAATCGTATTGTCTAGAAAATAAATTATCGATAAAAAATTATCTAGAAATAAAATTTTATCCTACAAATTTATTGTGTGAAATCGATTTTCTCCCACATTTTCTCACCAATTTGAACCGTTGTTACTGAACAGTTAATTATAAAACGTTACGTGAAAATGGACTGTGTATGACGGGCGGGGAACGGAGGGATAAAAGTCGATATTTTAAAAATTTGTAGCCGTATTTCGCAAGGTGTTCATTTTTAACTATTCTGTACTAGTTTTTAAATTAACATGGTTATTTTTCTTATTACAACTATGTCAAACGGCATATGGGATATTTGCCGTGTTTTAATTTTTATTTGATGGAACTCGATATTTCCACATTATGTCTTTTTTAAGAGAGCTGAGAGAGCTAAGAGAGCTGAGCTTAAGAGAGCTGCACAATATTTAAAAAAAACATTGTAAATATCATTTTATTAACCATTTTATTGTTACAATACTAGTGCGTACAATCAAAGTATCTTTGTGAACGTCAATTGAGTCTACCACCGGTTCCAAAGCAAGACCAAATCAAATCAAATCAAATCAAATAATATTTATTTCGTAGGCAAATTACATAGCACTTAAAACATGTCAATTTTTTTATAAGCTAATGCTAGATTCGCAAAGTAGCAGTTTTCCTCAGAGAAGAATCTAGCAAGAAACTCTGTAGGATTGCTCTTTTTAAAATATAGTTTTAAAACCACTGAGAAGAACCGGCAAAACAAACTCAGTGGAACTAATCTTTTCAGATATAGTTACAAAAAATGAAATACATAATACTTTATTAGTATAGTGAGAAACTCTGTTGGGTTGCTCTTTTCAAAATATAGTTAAGAATTTTTATAAACATACTACTTACTACTTACTACACACTAGCCTAAGATTAATAAGTAGGTAAATTTAGACCCCGCAACATCCAAAACAAACTAGAGGATGGTAATAAAAGAAAAGAAAAAGAAAAGAAAAGAAAACACATGAACTTAGTTCCAGATATACTGGTTTATATTCTTGGATGACGTTTACCATGAGGTGACCTCACTTACCATGAGGTGACCTCTTTGCCTACCCAACTAACATAAAGTATAGGATAGGAGAAGGACATTGAAAAGGAATTTTTCACTAAAAATAATGTTAATTATGTATCATTTGTTGCAGGAAATGCTTATACCCAAGGAGCAGTGCCGTGTGCAGCCCCCTACCGAGACACGGACCGCGGCCTCCCTCCCCCACGCGAGGCTCGCTCGGACTCCCTCCATCTCCTCCCAGAGTAGCCTAGACAGCGCTACTTCGAGAGCTACGGTGAGTACTAATTTAGTTTTTTTAATTAAAAATAATAGTAATTTAATGTCAATTAGGGCCTGTTTCACAATATCCAGTTAAGTTCCCAATAGGCTATCGGCAACATATTTGACAGATACTCCATACTCTATCTGTCAAATATGTTGCCGATAACCTATTGGGAACTTAACTGGAGGTTGTGAAACAGGCCCTTAGATAAGCAATTTGACAGACATTGAAATTGACTACCTACTCAAAACAAGTTAAGAAAGGCAACGCAGGTACATCGCCTTTCCGAAGTCGTGAGGTCGAGTCGAGAGTTAGCAATAAGTATTTCACTAAGCCTTAGAAAATAATATTTTTATACATTAATCAAAAACTTATTTCAAGTATTAGGGCCAATGAGCTTTTGAAATGTCAAAGTTTTAATAAAGATAAATGAAAAAGAATAAAAGTAAAAACAAAACAATTGTACATGCACAATAGGTGGTCTATCGCTTAAGCAATTGTAGGAGGGTATTGGAAAAAAATAAAAGTCGACATAAAATAGTGAAGAGGCGGTTGATACTAAAAACGTCATTTGAAAGTTAAGTAATGAAATTTACTTGATTATATTATCTTTTTTATTAGACGGACTTTCATCGTCATCGCTTCTTCCACTTATCTTTTTCCTATATCTTATGCGCGAATTTCACTCATTATAATAAACATCTTTTCTTATGACACTTTTTTGTTATTATTTCTTTTTAGCAATATATGGCTCGCGTTATCTAAGACTTGAAATTTTAGAAAAGTTTATTCATATCTTTTTAATTTCTGGGGTTTTTAAAAAAGCAAAAATGTATCTTAGGGCCTATATTGATATTTGTTTGTAATCGTCTTAATACTGTTTCGTTATCAATTTATGAAAAAAGTATTTTCTAGTGAAATTAGCAGTTTTTGGTATGGGAAAATCGTATAGGTTCGCGTCACCGATATACTAATGTGACGTTATTACAAAATATTTTTTTTTTCTTGTAAAATTTGAAATTTTCATAATGACTTCATAATTCTAAGTCTATCAGTCTGTCTTATGACGTCACTAGTAGCGCCCCGCGGTTTTACCCGCGTACTTCCCGTTCCCGTGGGATTACTGAGATGATTGATGCCTATGTGTTAATCTGTGGTATAAGCTATATCATTAAGAAGTTCCATCAAAATCTATTCAGTAGTTTTTGCGTGAAAGAGTAACAAACATCCTCACAAACTTTCGCATTTATAATATTAGTAGGATTATAAACTTTCATTTTTTAGTAAATTAAGCATACGCTAGTCTCAAACCCTGTCATCGAAGGTTAAGGAACGTTTGTGTGGTAAAGCCTATTACGAAATAAAAGATTTTATTGAAGATACCACACCTTGGGAATAAGACACTCACTCTTAAGATGTTACATGTTGTATTTATAAAATATTATGATCATTTTGTTGACAAAAGAGATTTAGTTTTTTTCTCGTTTTTTTTAGGGGATCCTGCATGTCTAATGAGTTTTTTTTATTACTTTTTATTACTTCTTATTGACCTTTTTGACTTATTTCAAGTGTACAAGTTGTTACCTACGAAATATAGGATATTTTTGATTTGATTTGACTAAGGTCGTTCTTCTGTACCCGGAGCTCGTCTCCGGTAAAACATGAAGTAGGTCAGTGGGCCACGCCCAATCCGTCTCTGGGATATAAGTTGAAGTAAACGCTTTATTACCATCCGCTCATCCATTAAAGCCAGCCTCGCAGCTAATGGTCTGATATAGGACAAGAGTCTTGGTAATTGCTAAGAGTTTGCTATTTATTACATTACACCAGGTATCACACACAGCTTTAACCTGTCAACAACCACAAGCCTTCTTATGCCTTTTTTTATTACTCTAAAGCCTATACCAAACAGTTTTTTAATAGTTACTAGTTAGTAGTTAGTCTAGAATTTTAAAGGTGTGTGTTTGAAATAGTTATAAAACGAACAAACAAAACTCATTTCTCATTTTATAATATCAGTGAGAATACCATTTAAATATTTATTCATATCGAATAGAAACGAAGATACCCTGTATCGATAAAGGATGTTATTTATTTTTTGTAACAACCCAGCGCCTAATTTTCGGCTTATATTTTCGATATGACATGAATTTTTTAAAACCTCTTTAGCGGCGTTGAGCACTTTTTGGAAGGGGAAGATCTTATTAGTTCGCGTCACCGACATGCTAGGGTGACATTATGGCGTCATAAAGAAATGTATATTCTTTTAGAATTTGAAATTCATAACTCCATAATTCTAAGTTATAAGTTTTCACTTCTAAAGGCTTTCTTTGTGACCGACTATATTTATTTTTCCGAAATAAAAGAGTTTTTGTTTACGAAATCTAAATTGTATTTAGTTCTGTTCCGCCAATTATTTTTATATTTTTAAAATATAAAAGCAAAAACGCATTTGCCTTGCTCTATATTTTCCTTGTTGAAAAATTACATTTAAATAAATCGCTATGGTCATTTCATTATCATCATCATCAGCCCTTATACGTCCACTGCTGAACATAGACCTCCTTCAATGAACGAAAAAACGGCCGATCCCTTCCCACTAGCAATAGACTATAGTCATTTATTACTACGAGGAATCCGGCGTATCCCTGGTACGGCCAATGCACCGTTGAGTTCGAAGAACAATACCACGATAGCACAAAAAAGGTTAAGAAATCGACGATGAAAAATATTCTTTACCTTCTGAATTCTTTACTTTCAGCTGCTTAAATATGGATCGTCGTTCTACCTTCTCGAAATTTCATAAGCTATGACTTATGCTATAGACTTTTCTAGATTCATTCGTCCTTCAAAGGACCTACTTATACATAATATAAACTTGATTCATATTTTAAATTAGCAGTACACTTGTGCGCTAGCCACAAAGTTAACTGAAGAACACTTTAGTATGCAAGTCCCTATTACGACAGAATGCATGATGTCGAGCAAATTACAAACTTGACTATGTATAAGACTTAAGTTAGTTTCTACTTTCTAGCTGGGCCTTATATATTTATAGTCATAACTAAATAATATTACGTACGTAACAAATGCTCTCCGTGTTTGCAAGAGATAAATGTTTTGATTTCAAACGTTTTTTATTGAAAACATACATTTACAATTGTAATATCTTTTGAAATATATGTATATTAAGTTTTAATAGATCTTTCTACAAAACAAAGTAAATGTTTTACCTATGTGTAGTTTTTCAATTAGTAGCAATCAATCAAAAATTGACTAGATTTCTATTTCATTAATTATAGATATATTAAATTTAGGTTTCACCTGCGTACTTCCCATTCCCGTGGAGTACGGAGATAAATTATAGCCTACTTCTTATTCTGATGTATAAGCTTTACAATAGTAAAGGTTCATCAAAATCCGTTCAGTAGCTAAGCTTTAAGGGTAATAAATATAATCCATACATTCTTACAAACTTTCGGCGTTTATAATATTAATTAGTATTATTATACACAGATATCTGTAAAAGCATAATGAAATTTTAGCGAGAACTTATGACTACAATGTATTTAATATTGTATTCAGCTTGATTAGTTAAACAACTAGTAATCAACAAATTTGACGTGAGAGTTACACTTGGAGTGAGCCGACCTCTCGAGCCTTTGTAAATGCATTAAGTTTTGGAATATACTAAACGTAAACCAAGTTACAAAGTTTCGAAAATGGGTACTATTGTACTTTAAATATAAGGAAGCAGGAACAATGGTATATTTGAGTATGAATTTGTTGAAATAATACGCGTAGGGTGGCTTTGTTTTGCATGGGCATTACATATACACGTATGTTCATTACAACCATGTTGCTTTTCTTTTTTCAGCCATTGTTACAACTAAGAAATCTTTTAGCCATAAAATGAGTTCATTCCTAGAATAATTCATGGAAAAATAAAGACCTTACGCCCGGTTTCTGAAACGTTTGTGTGAAAGTGTGTTTGTTGTGAAAGTGTATGTTAACTTGCATGGCTGTTAATCATCATGTCAGGATATGGACGCCCCCTGCTGGGTATAGGCCTCCCCCAAGGATCTCCACAACGATCGGTCCTGCGCTGTTCGCATCCAGCGGCTTCCCGCGACCTTTACCAGATCGTCGGTCCACCTTGTAGGGCCTGTCCACGGAGCGTCATCCGGTACGCGGAAAAGTCAAAAATACACCCCATATTAGATAGTTAGGATCGCTGTCATCTGAAAATTTTAACAGGAGTTATGTTGTCCCTTGTCTGTTGGTATCTTAACTTATCCCCACCGGCTGATTTTGATGATGAAACGTACCAAGCACGTACACGACGCACGTTTCCATTTAAAATGGAAGCCATAACCGCCGCCAGCGCCCGCCTATAAATCGATTAAAACCGTTAATTAATTGTTTACGCTCCAATTAATATTATAATAGTCGATAATCAAATATTTGTTACAGGAACAATGACAATATACGAGTTGAATATTCAGGTTTGGCGGGAATAATATGCGGATATTTGTACAGAATTGGTGAAAATGATCAATGCGCTTCTAATGTGCTGAATTTTTGTGTTTATCTTTTTAGCAATATTTTCAACATTAGCATTTCTTATGCTCTCAAATGTATGCATTACCGTACAAAACTTTGATAGAGCCTATATTGGCTTGGTGCAGCCCCTTAAGTCTATTTGCCTTGTAAACACAGCAAAGCTGCTTCACGTGAGAAACAAGCAAGTTGGTTGTATGCATACAGCGCGGCATATCGAATCCCTACCGTTTTTTGATCCCGTCATTCCTTTGTATATCTGGGCTCGATACATTGGTACACTTACACTTCTTCTATGAATTCTTCATAATATATAAAAGGGTTCTAACAGACGGTTATTATATTTTAATTTGCTAGATATCATAAGTCATCTCACATTAATATCACGATAAAGTAAAAAAAAAGAGTAAGAGTGACGATAGTTTATGAGCGCGGCCTCTTATTCGAGAGGTTCCGGGTTCGATCCTGACCCCCTATGTGCCTTGAAATGGGTTTTTATAAATTTCTATGTGCACCCTAATCACTAAACCATCGTTCGCTCACCGGTGAATATGACATTAATAACACTCAAAATGGCATGGCATTTGGGAAATTTAAGGATCAGTGTAATCGTTTTCCTTCTCTGGTTACCTGGCAAAGAGTGCTAAAGCAAGAGCAAAAACTCTTATATAGGATCTTGAAGATTCAAGTCCAGGTATATTATTTTTATCTATTTTTCTAACAAAGCAGGCAAACGAGCAGTTAGAGCTAGCAACAACTACCGACGCCCCAGGCATCCCCAGTTATGGAGATGCGTCGTTCTGATTTTCCCAATTCCACCAATAGTCAACTGAAAACACACAAACAGAACAATAATAGTAATTTATTAATTTAGGGAAAGCCTTTATCATCTTTAGCTAAAACTAAAGCGCCAGGTTGGTAAAGTTAAGAAACCTTTAACTTAATCCAACTTCGACCGAGTTCGCCGCCTTTTCCGTTCACAGACAAAGTTGGGAGATAATAGCTAGTAAGATATTGTTTCCAACATTAAGTTTAACGTCTTACATTTGAGATAATCTTGGGCCTATGACGACCATCATCATCAGACCCATTGCGTCCAATACTGCACTCTCATACTCGCCTTTACTAGCCTATACTAATAATAATAATATAATAATAATATTTAATAATAATAATAATATTTATGGACGCTTTTTACACCACGTCAATCTGGTCCCGTGGTAAGTACTCAAAGAGACTTGTGATACGGGTACCAGACAACGGAAACACATATATTTATTACGTTTTATATTAATACATATTCGTATATGTGAGATTTTTATTATATAATACACATATTTAAAACACATCCGTGACCCAGGAACACAGAAAACTTTTTTGTTCCCTGGCGGGATTCGAACCCGCAACCTCCGGCTTGAACGCCAACGCACTAACCACTGAGCCACAGAGGTCGTCAACTAGGTAAGTATATTAAATCTTTTTAAGGGCGGTAATCTACTTAACAACTCGTATTTAAATAAAACTGCATTTTGATACACATAGCACACTAAAGGGGAAATATTTTATGTTTTTAATTTTAGAGTTGACTATTTGTCACAGAAGAAAGTTTAATTGCCAATTTAGGACAGACGATGCCGCGAGGCACAACTAGTGAAGGAAACAAAGTTGTAATAACTTGTGATTTTGTTACAAACCCTCGCATGATATCTGTTAATGAGATTTAAACATGAAACCTATTTTTAACATCAAAATAATGTCTTTGGTGTTCTATTTGATTTTTTTATCATTTATGTTTTTAACTGCATTTTTTATGACATGAAGTGGCAAGCAGCAGCACAACGCACAACCAGAGATTATGCAGATGCATTGCCTTCATTTTGTCCACTTGAAATTTGCCCACTTGTTGGTCTCTTGAAAGTCACAAACACGACAGCATAGCTTTTACTTTCCGCCGATGTTATGTGAGCGAGAGGTCGTACCGGTCGTACCAGCTCAATACAGCTGTAATGATGCAATGAACCAGTGTCACCGGTAGTAGTAGCTGGTAAGAGAGATCTAGTTCTCTTACCTATTTAACTTTTACCTGTATTCATTGGGAGAGGTCAATGTGCGGTAGACGAGTTGAAGAAAAAAAAACATATAAACAGTTTTAAGTTTTAAATATTTTAAAAAATCTGTTACAATTGTTTGAATTTCACATCTTTTATTTTATCAAAAATTCTAAATGAAATGCAAAAAAATCCATCATCAACAACATTAACATTGTTTATGCTCTCAAATGTGTACAATACCCTATAAAACTTTGATAGAGCCTATTTTGACTAATAGGTATAAGTCTTTTTGCCTTGTGAAACATAATATGCCTTGTCTTTATGCCTATAATTTTAATTTAACCCGCAAATAATTTTACTTCAGTTATGAAATTATCAAATTTGTTCACTTGCGATCAATCGACTGCTGTGCTCCTCTGATATCCTGGTACCGTAACTCCATCCATGTTATTATGAGCACGTTTTGAACCGAGAAATTTGATACTGCACAAAGATTCCTTTCAAGTTTAATCAAAATAAAACAAAAGCCACATGAGAAAAGACGGAAGGAAAACCGCAGCGAAAACGTTATGAAAATTAATTTTTAAAACAAATACGGGAAATGTTCTAGCATCTGTGTTCATAAAACAAACAAAACTATGAAAATATGACAATTTAAAACCATACAAAAAGTAATTACTCCTAACGGAAGTTTTACTGGCCCGGTCTAATTTAGTAAGGTAGATTTGCGCAAGACCAAAAATGTATGCTAGCACTAGCTGACCTGGCAAACATTGTTTTGCCATATTTTATTTATTTATTTTTAATGTCACATGTAGGATCTTGATAATGATCACTTATGATCGTCTTAGCGGCTAAGTTTATAATGAGGGTTCGCAACGCGCCCATGTCAGAGAAGAAACAAGAAACTCTGCTGGGTTCTTATCATTCTTTTAATTGTGATCATTATTTCACAAAGTCACTTAAATCTATATAGAGCAATTCATTTCTAAGCGTTTTTATCATTTATATATTCCTTTACATTATAATAAGATTTTGATATGAGTTTTTGTTTAATGATAGATTTAAATTTATTTATTGACAATTCTTTTATGCTTTCGGGAAGTTTATTATAAAAACGTATACAATTACCCGTAAAGGAGTTACTAATTCTATGGAGCCTTGTGCTGGGCACAGCAAGTTTATTTTTATTTCTTGTATTAATATTATGTTGATCACATTTTTTTTTTTTGAATTTTTGCATATTTTTTTGTACATATACAAGATTTTCAAAAATATATAGACTATGCAATGTCATAATATTTACTTTTTTAAACTTATCTCTAAGTGTCTCTTTTGGACCCATATTACTTGTTCTAGCTAATATATCAGTAATCAAAATATTAAAAAAATGAAATTCCTCCCAATTTAAGTCGCTTACTTTAGCATACGGATATTTTTAAATTGTGACTAATTATTTTATAAGTCTAGAATTAAGATATCCCTCTACTAAGTAGAAAGCTACTTCTTCTTTCTTTTCATGTACTGTATATACCTACTTAATTTAAATCGATTTTAACCCTTTGGGTTTGAATTTTTAAAAATCGTAATTGAATAAAAAATTTAATTCCGATTGAAATGGCGCATCTAATTTAAGAAATATTTTACCAGTACAATGCCACGGAAGCAAAAAGTGTATCCTTGCTAATATTATAAATTTGGAAGTAGGGGTGTTTGTTAAGCTTTCACGTGAAAACTACTCATACGATCGTCATGAAGCTTTTTACACATATTCTCGGAGATACTAGTAGTAGAGGAACTAACCTTAGATATGTCTAGATAGAGTGTCGCAAGGAAAACACGTCCAAAAAAATAGCGTCCAACTGTTAGCCTCTAAATGCTTTCTCCGTGTTTAGTATCCTTCCCGCTGTCATAGAATACGCATGAATTGTTACGCATTATTGTTTTTATTTATAATGAAGGTTTGTGTTGAAGTGTAACGAGATTAAAAAGGATGATTATGGGAGAACTGTAGTAGCTGGTATCACTATTCACGAACACGCCTTTGAAAATGTTGGACAGTTTTTTTTTTTGTTTTGATTGTAGGGCGACACTCAATCTAGACATATTAATGATATAAGGAACTAACATAGGATACATAAAAAATGTTTTTTTTTTTTCTAACGCAAGTGAAGCCAAAATAGCTTCGGGCGCCAATTAATATGTACTAAAAATATACGAAGAATTTTTTTCGACTCTCTATTTACAGAAACTTGATAACAAAAGCCATTAAAAATCAATTTATATCGACCTCCACATGAATACCGCGTTTCTGTTTTAGTTACGACTTGGGAGGGTTAAATTGGAAATTGCATGCAGTTACAATATCATCCACAGATACATTATATTATGGTGAATGTGAAATATATTATTTGTTATTGAAATTGCATGAATGTCGTTTCCCTTAGTAAGTACTTCTTCTAGAAAATGTTGTTCAAAATTCTTCTTATATTATAAATATGAAATTTTGTATAGAATCGAATAAACATTTGTTAATGAAAATATTTTATACACACATACAAAAATTATAGTAAGATGCAAAATCAAATACTATTGATGTTACTCTTTCACGCAAAAACTACTGGATAGATTTGAATGAAACTTTACGCTAATATAGCTTATATCAGAATAATACACTCATCCCTTTACTCCTTCGGAAATGGAAAGTACACAATTAATACCGCATAACGCTGCTAGTTATTTAGAATTTGTAGAATATTTTCATAAGCAATTCGGCTTTTAAAAACTTTCAATCATATACATAATCATCATCATCATCACTGACCGGCCTTTATAACAGCCGACCAACACTTCGTCTATCTTCACACAGCCACCTCTTCGAACTCTTATGCATGTTAATTCGTTATTTTCCTTTTCGATATGCATAATATCATACTGACAAGGCGAAGTACATTATGGAATAATGATTTTACTGGTGTACCAATCAGACTCGATACCATTTCACATTTAAAGTTTAGGTGATGAAGGTTTGGCATTGAAGTAAACTTGAGGAAGCTTGCAGTATGATGTAGTAAAGCTAATTACGATTGTATTAACGGCAAGAATTACCGGCACTCGCGTCATGGTTGATCCAGATCGAACTGATAAAGTCATTCAATATACATTGTGTAGCGACTGAAATACAACACGCGATTCTAATGCCTGAATTAAAAAAAAAACGATTGACAGCAACTGGAACTCACACGAGCATTCCGTACCATTGCACTGAGCCTGCTCTCGCTTTCGGAACATTACATGACGTCATCTTTTTCGTGCATGCTGCCCATAATATCGAGTTATTAGACGTTGTCAAAGTCAAAGTCAAAAATTTTTATTCAAAATAGTACAATCAAAGTATATTTTTGAAAGTCAATTGAGTCTACCACCGGTTCCAAAGCAAGCCCACTGTGAAGGACCGGCGAAACAAACTCAGTGGAACTAATCTTTTCAGATATAGTTACAAAAAATGAAATACATAATACTTTATTAGTATAGTGAGAAACTCTGCTGGGTTGCTCTTTTTAAAACATAGTTCAGAATTTTTATAAACATTCTACTACTACTTATTGCACACTATCCTAAGATTAATGAGTAGGTAAATTTAGACCCCGCAGCATCCAAAACAAACCAGAGGATGTTAATAAAATAAAAGAAATTCAGCTAGATAGAAATCGCATAACACGACCAGCCACCACAGCAGCACCTCCACACAGGCCACACGCGTGAGCCAGCATCAACCTCTTCCACATATTTGTGTTGTGTCCTCAAAAAAGTTTCACTTATTAACGGAATATGCTCAAATGCTCTGTCTACGTGGATACCATCACGCTGCTTATCCGAGCAATAGGTTTTGTATTTATTAGATACCTTAACTTATCCGTCAATGTGAGCGCCTCTAAAGTAGGAGGCCCGGGTTCCACCTGACGGGGGCTAAATTTCAAGGTACCACAGAGGTGTAGTACATACCTTGAATAAGTCTAAATTTCTAAGTGCTGCCAAAATCGAGACCATCTCTCGCTCACCGATGACGAAGAACGTTGTGAGGAAACCTGCATGCTTGGTGAGATTGAAAGTCTTTTGAACTTTTGCCCAATACCCTCCTCGTCTGATTTTGAGGAGGCGACCCGTGCCCTACAGTGAAACATATTATATGGGTTGTTACTTTACTTTACTTTTAGCTATGAGTCATCAACTCTTACCATAATATAAATATTTGTATCTACATTAAATAGTCAGGTCTTTATCTAAGTATATTGTTACAGAGTCACCGAGGCTCCTCCCCAGCCATACGCACATTTGCTCCTGACGGCCGGACCCTGGAAGCGGGAGTGACCGGGGTACCTCGGTCTCCTTCTCCTCTCCGAGCAGCATCTTTGGATGTGAGAGGGGCAACCCACGCCCACGGCTCCCTCGCTTCTCTAGCGGACTCTCCTGTGCCCTCCAGCCCACGGCATCTCCCACCGAGATGTCTCTCACCACTCCTCATGCCACCAAGGTAAGTTTTCACATTACATAGAAATAGATTATAATTGAGCATCTTTCAATTTTTAGATTCCCAACGGTCCACTTTTTAAGCGCTGTGTGGTCGCGATTCTCTACTAGATCTGGGCAACAAAAGACGGTTGGATGACTGGGGGAAACCTTCCCGTTGTAGACGTCATCGGTGAAAACGAATAGGTTTTACATTGTTGGTTTCCACTGCTGCTACTTTTGGGCAACCAGGGTGCCCATCAGCCGGTCAACTGAACCTCTGATACAATTTCAGAAAGTCCAAGAGCGTTTCTCTTACAAATAGGCACCCTACAACCAAGAACATAGAAATTGAAGTCTCTCAGAAACATTAGTTTTTCAGAATAACGTTTTATGATCATTAATTATACGGCATGCAAATTTAATATTACGCCATGGATAATTAAAGTCCTTAACTTTTGTTTTGTGGGTGTGTTGTGTGTGCGTCGTGCCGCATGGCTATGACCATCCTGTTTATTTGAAACATTATACTCTACTCTGGATATAGGCTCATATTTCCTGGCGCCAGAATAATTCTTCGTCTGGTCTGGGCAGTCAATGGTTAATTCAGAGTAACTACTGATGTTCTTACACCCATATTCAAGAAACATACTTGGCTAAGTAATGAAACAACACTATGCAAAGAACACTTCTATATATGCGCACCTGGTATCAATAGTCGGGTTTTATATGGGTTTTACAGACGCACAGTAGCGGTTTATTGTCTAAGAATTGTTTTGAATGTCCCTATGCGTTTGGGAGTACTGTGACACCTCATAGTATTGTTTGTGAATACGGATGGTAATTAAACAGAAGCTTTGCTTTGTATCGTAGAAGAATTCTTTTTTGTTTTACCGACACTTATTTGTGACGATGACAAACTAATGGAGAACTCGGGACTAGTCCATATATAAGTTCATGCGTTGCCAATCTAGACGTGATCATTAACTAGACTAGAACGAACAAACAGGACGATAGTAGACCCCTGAAGATGGGTGCGGGACAAGCTTCTATCTGTAATACTAGTCGATGTCAACTAATAAAAATTGTGCGGAGTTCCATCTCCGCAAAGAATGGAGATATAGAATAAATGACGAATCGTTTTACTTCATAAAACTTTCTTTGGATAAAATAAATATTTC
The DNA here is from genome assembly GCA_905333005.2 of Lycaena phlaeas. NCBI lineage: Eukaryota > Metazoa > Arthropoda > Insecta > Lepidoptera > Lycaenidae > Lycaena > Lycaena phlaeas. Next base: position 13,591,346 of record HG995174.1, on the reverse strand, counting down.
CCGTTTGTTTTTTTAGATTGATTGTAATCCATCAAATAGTAACTTGTACATTCAACACCGACCCATAGATAGAGAGTAGATTCTAAAGTAATTAATACATTATTATACAGAAAATAAAATATGCAAATATGGTATTTTATATCATGTGAAATGTATCTTATGATGTTCTGAATGTGCTCTTATTTTATAACAGATTTGTGAAAATGTCTTTTTCAAAATAGTTACAATTTTGTTTTTAAGTTAATTAAAGTAAACTAATAGTATGATCTACTCTAGTCATAACTAAAGTTGTCGATGTCACGCGAAGAATGACCTTGTTGAAGTAGCAGTGGACTGATCACACACTCAGAAGAACTGATAGCCGATAGGCCAATAAGGTTCAAGAGTGAAGACCGCGTTTAGGTAGACGAAGTGTTGGTCGGATATTAACCAGGTGGGAAGATCTCCGTGCAATGGCCGGTCCATATTGGATGCGAGTGGCAAGGGATCGATTGTCTTGGCGTTCATTCAGGAAGGCCTATGTTTAGCAGTGGACGGATATAGGATGATGATAAAGAACAGTATCTAAGACCCTCTAAAAAGGATAGGTCTCAGAATGATTCCTTGCAGTACTCCCAATGAATTTCAAAACAACTAAATTATTGTACTACATAAATTATACCGTTAACATTTATTACAAATTGGGTCAAGAACAAAGAACACATGACCCTCTAATAAAGCCCTTCTATTGTACTATTGGCTAGTATAAGCCATAGACTATTCGGACTATTTCACTTGTACCCGCGATCGTTACACAAATTCTAATTAACTGCGTCCCCGTAATCTCTGAATTATTAACTCAAACGCCCGCCATGAACATGAATGTCTAGTTCATATAATATTTACTAATCTGCGAGTATCAGTGGCATATTAAACATTTCACGCTAAGCGTTTGAATCGACAGAATATAGAAATAAGTTGAGTATTGTGTTATAATAATCAACATTATCATTATAATAATTATCATTATTATAACAACTAAATTAGCTTACGCGTCTCTCAATGAACGCGAAAACGGTCGATCCTTCCCCCCAATTGCATGGAGATGGTTAAAATACCACGTGCTTAATGGCCGATCGATACTTCGTCTAACCCAACGCAACTTCTTGAACCTAATCTGCAAAATATCTGTTAGGAATGCATTGATCTTAATATGAGCCTAGCATCATCTGAGGATTAAATATCGAAATACAAAAATATCTATTATGTTCGATAAATAGGTAAACTGGCAAACGCGGTGTAAAATGAACAGCCTCGATTATGAACGTAAATGTCCCTATAATGCAAGAAAACTATGCCCTGTCTTTCTTTCCGAAATATATCTAATCCATTCGGAATGAATAGAAGACTATAGAACCGCTATCAGGAGTACGACTGTACCTAATTGTACAATAGCTCTAATGGTCAGTTTCATGCCTTTGTGTTAACTTGAAGGTCAAACTAGAAATAGTCATATTATTTATTAACTTGTATGGCGATGCGTTCAATAAACATAGGTACTTATTCAGTACTTAACGAGTATTTTGGGAATTAATAAAGTGTCTAATGATGCACATCCCTTAATATCCTCTGCTGTTAGATCTTTTTCTCTGATTACCCCGTAATCTGTAAATCCAAAACGTCTAGCATATAAAAATAGGCACGATAAAGTCCATATAAAATTGTTTCATTATAGTTATTTAAAGACTCCATGAGAAAGCAATATGATGATAAACAAGCTCACATTTTTTCAGGAGAATAGACCGAAGTAACTCTCTAGTGGAAAGCAGTAGTGGAGTGGGGCCCTTGAGTCCTGGAGCGGGGGCAGCGATAAGCGCTTTGGGAGCTCTCCAACCGGATCTATACACAAAGAGAGAAGCGCCGCTGGTGATAGAGCTGGAGGGAACCGGACCATCACTTGGCAGGATTCACCTGCGGTTGAAATACGACTTCGATAGGTCGGACTTGGAAGTTCATCTCATTGAAGGTACGTAGGATCTACGTGTTATTGTCGTGAAGAAGACATTCGTAGACAACGTCGAAATATCGAGCTCCGCGAAATAAAACTGCAAAATATTATGGTCAATACCCCGTTTTAAATGATTTCAGTATATTTCAACAAGTTGGGTATTTACCATAGATGAAAAATAAAACTAAAATTCAAATAACTTACTTTTTAATAACACAGATATACAGTTGTCTATGGATTTGTCTGTGGATGTTTTTACAATGTTGATGTCATTAGCTGCCAGTAGCCATGCCAGTAGCTTCGTTTAAGTCACCTATAATAATTAAATATACTCGTAAAAGCACACATATTTTATTTGAACAAAGTATCGTATTATGCATAACTTAATCTAATCACTGCCGGTTTCAAAGTTAGTCTACTAAGAGGAACAGAAACAAATTCAGTAGAAGAACTAATTACTAATGTTTTTATCAAATATTATCTTAGTTTACCTTCTGATTTGTTGAATTTTTGACAAAATTTCCAGCGCACGACCTAGCCGGCTACGAGGCTGGCGGCTTCAACGATCCCTACGTGAGAGTGAGTCTCCTGCCCGAGGTAGATACTCGGGTGAGACAGACTCCTGTCCACAGGAACGAGGCCAACCCCTTCTTCGACCAGCACTTCAAGTTCCCCGTCTCCCACGATGAGCTCACTGACAAGACGCTTCTGCTTCAAGTGTTTGATTATGACAGGTAAGGCTCCTACTATATGGTATCGCAGTAAAATACCTATCAGGTGTTCTTAACTTGACGAACGTTGACAATATTTTATAATAGCAGGTAAAAGTTTTTTTTTGTAAATGACTTCATGGAACGATAGACGTAGAACGTGCTAGAGCTAGTAGCGAGGGGTTCGGCTTTCTTGACGTTCAGTATAAGAAGTAAAAGGATGATAATATTTATGAATAGAGGGTTGAAGACCCTGTTTAAATGAGATTATGACTTCCGTAAAGTAGTCTGTTAGAGTTGTATGCTAGTGGTGGATGTCCGGGCATTTTGGTTTTAATTAAAAGTCTTTGGGGACCAATTTTTAGTTGGCTCCTGTATACTATCATTTATTCTTGAGGTGTTAACATGATATTCATGGAAAATGTCTACAATTTTGCACGAAATAATAGTAATGACGCAAGATAGACCGTTAAGTTGACTCTGTCATTGATCAACTCTCCAGATTTTCACGTAATGAGGTGATGGGCTCGGCGAAGGTTCCCCTCTCCCGCGTAGAAGTGGCTGGTGGTGCTGAGGTGTGGGCTGAGCTCTCCCGCGAGCGGCGACCTCCTGAAGAGCTCCAGGAGCTGCTGTTGTCCCTCTCTTATCTCCCGTCAGCAGAGCGGCTCACCGTCGTCGTGTTGAAGGCCAGAAACCTCCTACCACCTCAAGAAGGGAAGGATGCTTTAGGTAATCATCACAAAAGAGGAATGCCAGAACTCGATTTAAAATATGTTATAAATGTAACAACCCTAACCCTTCATTTGTTGCTGTAGCATGCTCCTTACAAAAGTTCTTGAGCATAACACAAGCTTTTTTTTCTTTAACGCCGGAAAATGCGCTTTTGCATCCCGCGGGGGAGAAGTCTCCCCGTGCGGGTATGTGGGACTCGCTGAGCCCGAAAGCTGGTAAGTGGACGCAGCTCTACCCACAAAACCCGGCGAGTGCCAACAATGCCATTTTTGGTGCGGTGCCTCGGATCTAATAGCAACAGATTACCTCGACGGCTAGTCAATCCCTCAGGGGGCCGACGCCACCTCCACAGAGGGGTAGCCCCGCACCACAGAACGAACCCTCCCAACGTCGCGGCAGTACAATGAGGCGAGATTCTGGTCCTCGCCCCTTACCACCTGCTCTTTTACCCCTTCTTATACCACAACTTAGGTAGCTTAATATGCTGGTTTGTTCACAAATATTTTTCCTTCTAGTATTGGGCGTTGTGACGTCCTTCCGGCGAGACTTCCTCTTTTATAACCTCTCTGCATGTCATTGTCTCCAGCAAATAATAAAATTACTATTACAGATATAATAATAATTACTATTATGGATATACTATTACAGATGTATACGTAAAGGTGTATTTGCTTGTGAACGGAAAGCGGGTGAAGAAAAAGAAGACCAACAGGAAAGAGATCAACAGCCCCGTGTGGAATGAGGCTCTCTCCTTCAGCCTCTCATCAGCGAACCTTCAGGAGGCCTCCATTGAAGTGAGTATAGAGGAAGGTAAAAGCCCTGCAGAGAGAAATGTTGTAGTGTATACTCACCTTAACCCTTAACGACACAAGATGCTATTGAAATAATTTATCCATAAATAAATAAAATTTATGTGTGTCTATATATAGACAATAAATAAAATCATTGTCTATGTAGGTGTGCGTGGTAACGGGCGGCGGCAGCGGTCTGGTGGTGGGCTGGTGCTGCGTGGGCGCTGCAGAGCCGGCCTCCGAGGGTCGCCACTGGGCGCAGATGTCCCAGGAGACGCGCAAGGCGGTCGCCATGTGGCACACGCTTAGATAAGAATACATACCCCATAACTGTGATCTTCTTACACTTACGCGACATTCTATCACGTGTTCAGATACGTTTCTAACTTCGCAGAAATACCTCCCTTCTTTAAACATGAATTTTAGTCAGACTTTTGTTTTTATCTTTAATTCAGATTCATTATCATAATTGGCTCTGTTCCGCTCACCATGTAAACGCACAGGGGAAATCATATTTTATAGTTTTCATTCATATTGCTATAATAAGTATGTAAATGCCATTCTAACAATTATTCGTCACGTAGGCAACAGAACTATAATGTACATTCAAAGAATAAGTAGCGGCTTAGTCATCATTTTTGCCCCATTAGTTATCATGAAGTACCTATAGACAAAGAGCGTTCTATTGTCATGTCGGATTTCAAGAAAGACCTGTTGCATGTACCTGGGACCTAGGTACAGTTGTCTATTGACAAATGGCCTAGCTCTTATATTTATGAGCCGTTGGTTTCAGATTAAAAAAATATCAAAATATGTGAAGTTGGATAAAATAATTTTAACTTAGCAATAGTGTAATTTCAACCAAAAGTTCAACGAAATTAAAAAGTATATTGGTAGGTGTAATAAGATCATATTTAAATGTTTACTCCTAGGTAATTACTGATTATAATTACGTATATGGAGATGGCTGGAGATATGCGTTGTATAAGAACTGGTTTTGTCTTAAATTGCACGTATTAGAAGACTAAATCAAACTCAACGCTGTACTCCATATTAAATAATCTATACAATAAAATTATTACGCTGAAAGTAAAACACACAAACGTGAAAAATGCAAAACAAAATTTTAATGACAAGAAAATTGGTAGGTGTCGCTTAAGCTGCCTTATGGTCTTGGTTTTGACTTTACTTGGATTTTTAACTAAAAATAAGTTTCTGAGTACCGCTATATACCTGTTACCCCTCTAGGTACTAAATAGCTTTGTTGCATTCAGTAGAACAGCATAATATGTGCATTACGTCGCGTACAAGATTATTAAGGCCTCGCAAAAGTTTAGGATCAGCTAACTGCTAAATTTACCAAGAGCTTAATATACCTACGTGACTGCAAAAGCAGTTTTAAAGTTTAATATTTAAAATTGTTTTTTTTTTGCTTTAACACATAGGTAGGTAACTAAAATTGAACACTTACAGCGTAATAATTATAATTTATAAGTACAAGATTCCAATATATCAGTGGTTCTTAACCTTTTGTAATGATCACTTGTCAAAATTTCTATCTAGTCGTGGATAACAAACTGTTTGTTATACAATAGTATTTTAATAAATAAATCGCATAATCACGAACAGCTTAGGAACAAAAGTGCAACTCATTTCGCAACAATGTCGTCTAGGCTCTTTATAATACTTTACGTATGCTGCATGATATATTCTGGCCGTTCACCGATTGAGAACCACTGCAATATTATATGAAATAACGAAAAAAGTCTGTCCTAACTCCTATGTTCACGTATAGTGTCTATCTGTGGGCCCTTCCTGTCTCCGTAAGGCCTCGTTTAGACAAGAGCCATTTAATGTCGTTAAAGCATTCTCCAACCAGCATTTATTTACAGGCATGCGCTTTTTAAGATATCTTTATCAAATTGTTTTGGAGATAATAAACATACAAACATCATAAGACGATAAAAGACACTTGTCTGAACGATCTACTTTATAAATTTACAATTTAGTGATAAATGAAATTATATATTATATCAAAATTTAATGTTTGAACAAAACACCAAACAAATCTTATGAATTTATGTAGGAAAGTGTATTTTAAATATAAATGTGTACCTATAGTCCATGATCGTAAGAAGATATCTTCGCCCACAGTATCTTGAGTGTAATTCTATATTATAATCACAAGGATTGTTCGATAAAGCGATATATGTATCGAATTTGATCAAATATACGTATTTTTGTCTATATTAATGTACCTATCGGTGTGAGAAATTTCAATTGGTATTTTGTTTTACCATTCAAAATAAATTGTCTCTTTGTATGCATTGGTTTTATTTATGATTTAGTCTAATTAAATATTGGGGTTTGTTTGGATAGTGGACTTAATAATATGCATCACGAAGATTCAGTTACTCAATCATTCAAACCACCATTCAACATCCTCGATTTTAGATTTAAGTTTTTATTTTTTTTATGGTATAGAAGTAACAGTAACAGTCGAAACCTTGCGACTATCGACGCCTATTAACATCCACATAACCAGGGGTTATGTAGGTGCGTTGCCCTCCTTTTCCCTATCTCCCCCCCCCCCCCCAATGGGCTACCAGAAACTCACAAGCCGCACGAAACGCGACAGCTTAACTGTCACTTTACGCCGATTTCGTGTGAGCAGGAGGTTCCTCACCGGTCGTGCCGGCCCAATTTGGCTACAATGCAGCGTTGCCTCTGCCTCTTACAAATAATGAAGATAACATCAAATATATCTTTTGGGTTTGGACACTTTATGGCACTTATTTCTTCCGTGAAATGGCAAAAGGTGGGAATTAACATCAAGTGCCACACCTACTATGTAGCTTACACATAAATGCTACCAAGGCATCTCATGCCCGTAATTCTTTTTAAACAAGCCATACCTTGATTAAATTACCTAAGGCTAATTAGCAAGATTAGGGGTTGCAAATGAAAGACCATTATACAATTATATTTATCTTTATTCATAACTTTTTTTTACACATTGGATTAAATTAAAATAATATCACACACACTTGGAGAATCGTTCTGAGGTCCCGTGTCCTAAATAAGTTATCACTATTTTAACTATAATAAAGTTACTTGTAACTTACCACCAGAGATATGGTGACCCGCACCGTCACACCAACTAGAATATAAAAATAACGTTAAAAAACCCCATATTATTAACATAATAAATAATAATAATTTAATACAAAAATTATAAGCAAAATATGTATAATATAATTATATTTATTAAAGACCTCCAGTAAGTGCACACAACGGAATGTGCACTGCAAAACGTTTGTGTTATAGTCATATATATTGTATACACAAATTGTTATAAGTACATAAACATTGTGTAAGAGGTTTTTAGCTCTGATTTAAATAAATATGTGGTGCAAATATAATCAAATTATATAAAATATATACATGAGTAATTTTTATGAAAATATTTATAATGTGGTTAGTTGGAGAATCATAAAAAAAAATTGTAAAAATTAATTTTAGAAAAAATATGCACACACAAAAAATTTTAAGAATGCATCTCATCTTTTACCTGGCAAGGATTGCACTAAATGATCGAGTAATTTTTTAAAATTTTAAATTGTTATAATATAAAAATGATAAGTATGGCACAAAAATCTCTAATAATTACTGGCACAGATTTGACATTATCTCTCAAGACAGTCAACTTAGCTAGCTTCAGGTAAACTAGTTATATTCATGTGGATGTTGACCACCTATCAAATGGCACGTCTGCCAATTTGGCTATCCAACTTATAAAATTTAATTCCTAGAAAAAATTATATGTTCTATATATATTAACGAATTAATTAATAATATAATATTTTTTATTATTATGAGGTAAGTAAAATATTTAGTTGTGGTTATTAAGGAGATTTCGGATATCAATACTCAAGTAAAAGAACACAAAACATACATTCAGATATGTCAAGATAAGTATTGTCTGTGATCTATTGCATGATATAGTATGGAAGCTTTGAACGGCTTATTGTAATGTCTTAATAAAAAGTCTAGTAAATAATTTATCCGAACTTAAAATGGATATATGATCCCGCATTAAGTACAATTTAGGAGATCCAATGAAGTACAAAATATAACGACACATTTTACTCCAAACAACTGATAAAATTACTCTCCCCATCTGATGGAAAACGGGTAAAAATTAATTAATAAAAAGAAATTAATCCTTTCGTACAAATTGTTGGTACTTTTTTTTTCGAATTGTTCATTAACATTGAATTTACTTGAGTTCTAACTAGACATGCAAGGTATGAGATATCTACAGAGTATACTTTACACATAGTTGCTGTATCCATTGGCTCGTAGAAAAGAAAAGAACACAGAAGTTAAACAAAAGGAAGTGTAAGTGTTTTTGGCAGTGTGTGTATGTATCAATGAAATGTCATTGTGTGGTGGGAATTTTGGGATGGAGGTATTTGCAATCGGGGTCCCTGCAACTCCCGCCAACTTCGAATGGGCACAGGAAGGCGTTCGGGTCCGCTTCCCAACTGAAAAGCATTAACGAAGGGGATCATTAGAGTCCAACCGCGCTTGTGGACAGTCAGATTGCATACTTACATCGCAACGAAGAACCGCGATGTTTGTACGCAACTCCATCCACATTTATCGAAATTTCTAGATCTCGGATTTCACATATAAATAGACCTATTAAAAATAATGATAAGTTCCAAACAATTTAATAATTTGCAGTCTGAAATCAACTTAACATTATGTTAATACTATGTTTGTGCTATTATTGTTATGTATGATCTAAATTGATAACTGTTTTATATATGTAAAACAAGATCAACATACCTTTTATTTTTAAATGCTTCTAAAGGTGATTTGTAATCATTCATTAATTGTTCCGAATCATTTAATACTTTTTCCTCTCCACTATTAGCACATCTTTCGTTTGCTTTATTTATACTTTTATCACTATTACTATTAACATCTTCTTTTAATCTCTTATCAGTAAAATTGACGATTCTTTCTTGTACTGTATTTGGTAATTTTACTACTTTCTTGTTATTTGCTACATCCACTTGAACAGAAAGCCTTTGGTGCGTAGAATTGACATCATTATTTAAATCGTTAACAACACTAACTCTAACAGCTTTCAGTGAATTAGAATTTTTTACGTCTTTCAATGATGGATCGTTCTCTTTCTGCAATTTATTTATTGGCGTTTTACCAGTCGGCCTATTTAAGGGTGTTGGAATCTGATTGGAATGTTTAAATTTTGTCAGACTGAAATTGGAAAAGTATGTAATTAAAAACAAAAGTTTATAAGCTATTACTAGAAATTTGAAATTATACCTTTTCAAAAGATTTTGGTGTTGCAATCGACTAACAGATAATCCATTTTGTACTGTTCTTTGGTGTGTCTTGTTGATTCTGATCGCAGTTCTTACATTATTTAGTTCAATTTGCAACATTTTATACTTCTGTGATAGCTTTGTGGCTTCTTCTTTAAGTTTGAGCATTGTAGCTGATTCATTCGCTATTTTCCTCCTACCAATGCAAAAGAAATTAAATTATTTTTTATAAAATCAATGTCTATGAAAATATGTAATACATATACAAGTTATAACAGAAATATATTACCTAGAAGCAGCAATCCTTTCATCCAGTTCAATAGAATTAATATTTGAGTCTTTAACTGTGTTGCTGGGTTTTAATGTGTCTTTCATATAAGACAACTTATTTCCCATGTTCAGTAAAGATTGTCGGGCATTTTTTATTTTTTCCAATTCTGCCATTCTTTTAACCAGATTCTTATATTCTATTTGCTCAGATTTAGGCAAACTGTTCATAACCTGTAATATAATTTAAAAGGTTGTAAAATTATATATCATGTGAGTTTGTCAAAAGCATAATATGAGACACACCTTTGGAACAAACTTCTCAATCGGCTTCTGTGGTGGTGGTTGAACAACATCTGGTAAAATATTTTTCTCAACTTGCATCCTCGATTCCTTAAGGAAAATGTCAAGTTTTCGTTGAAACTCCTCTTGTTCTGATAACTTCATGTGCATTTTTGTTAAATTCTTGGTGGCCTCATGTTCTCCCTCCGAATCAGAACCTCCAAGCTGAATAATGAATTTTTTCTCTTCTTTTGCATTTGCCTGTTTGGTTTCTTTTGTTTTGTTCTTTTTATTTATTACTCCTCCTTTATCCTCAACTACAGTATTTAAAACATTAGCATCTATAAGATTAGGAAGATTTTTGCTTAATGATGTTAAAAGCTTAGCTCTTAACAAATCTTCATCCTCCTCAGTCTCATCTTCTTTTTGTTTATTTTGCTCTATTTTTGTTTCACAATCTCCATCACTGCTTCTAGTTTTAGCAATGTCTTTTATATTATCTTTAGCTTTATCATCTCCATCAGAACCAATATCCATGTCTACTGATTCTATATCTGTATGATTTTCGCAACTATTCAAATCTACACCAAACTCTAGCTCATTTTGTAAAGTATTAGACTGAGACAGTCTTTTACGAAGTTTTTGTTTTTGTTTCATTTCTATTGCTTTTTTTAATAATGCTGATTTTAGGCATATCATCCTTAACTCAGCTGTATCACTGTCTTCATCTTCTGAAGAAACTAGAACTTTGTTTTCATTACATGCTGAGTTCTTCTGTTTACCTTTAGAAGACTTAGTTTGTAGTGCATTCTGTCTAAGTAATTCTATATCTTCATCTGAACTCCCTGCACTATTTGGTTCACATTTATTTTCTGCAGTCTCTTCTGTATTTACATCTTTCTTTTCTTCTTCAGTTATACTAGAGGCTATACACTCACTTGATTTAGATGATGCAACCGAAATTACTGTAGGTGTATCTTGTTCAATAATTCCATCACAAACTTCTACATCATTTTCACTTTTTCTCCTTTCAATAGGTTTTTCATAAATTGAAGCACTAATACATTCCACAGTCTTATTACCATACAACATTTTTGAGATTCTGTCTTTCAAAGTAGAAGTGTTCTCTGGTTTGTTCACACTGACAGCATCAGCTAACTTTCGCCTTTTATTTCTGTAATCATCATCAGAGTCTTCACTTGTTTCACTTTTTTTCCTCCTATTTACATTTTTCGTTTTATGTCCCTTTAATTTTCCATTTTCTCTATCAACTCGTTTCTTATGCTCAGACTTTTTATGCCTATGATGAACCTTTGTATGCTTTGATTCTTTAATTAGTTTACACTCAACTTTTAAAACACCATCTAAAATAATTTAACATTGATTTATTTACTTATAAGATGTTATTGTTTTCCAATTTATGTTCTTATAATAGAAACATATTATCTTAAATAATAATAAAATTAATTTTAAATAAAAAACCAAAAACCGACTTCAAAACCATACCTTAATTAATGTACAACTAAAAATTTTAAAATAATATTGAAATACTTCGAAGTGAAGTAGAAGACATATAACTATTTAAAATCGGGTATTTTTGGAGTCGGTGCCAGCCAAAGAGAATATTTTAATGATCAATCACATACACCAAGTATTGAGAATATGCCTGTGAAGGGCAGCCATGTTTTGGCTGGCACCGACTCCAAAAATACCCGATTTTAAATAGTTATACGTCTTGTACTTCACTTCGAAGTATTTTAATATTATTTTAAAATTTTTAGTTGTACATTAATTAAGGTATGGTTTTGAAGTCGGTTGTTGGTTTTTTATTTAAAATTAATTTTATTTTGTAATTTTTAGTTTTAACTTTATACATAAGTACCATAAGTTTTATTTTTTCTTGCAAAATTTTTGGCGTTCCCGATCTGTGTTGGATGCTAGTGGTAAGGGACCTGTCGTAGCGTTTATTGAAGGAACCTATGTTCAGCCGTGGACGGATGAAAGTTGATGATGATGACCTCACAATACTTTGATACTTTCCAAAGTATCCTATTCAGTGGTTTTCGTTCATATTATTCATATTACATCGACAAGTAATAAAATGAGAAAATCGCTGGGTATACAAAACCAACCAATAAGCATTATTGAATATAACTTAAAAACCGCTGATCAGATGTCGATCAAATTAATATGGGACCAATTCGGAAACATAAGCTTACTAACAAAACAAGAATCACCAAAATGCATTCCCTAACAGCGGAGTAAACGAGTAACAAACATACCAAAAAAAAAAAAAAAAAAAAAAAAAAAAAAAAAAAAAAAAAAAAAAAAAAAAAAAAAAACATACAGACGAATTGATAACCTCCTTCTTTTTTTGAAGTCGGTTAAAAATAAACATAATATTTTAGCAGTGGTCATATAAATAAAACACCGAAATATTAAACTAGGCATAATGTTAACTTAGGATACTTTTTTAAGGCGCTGTTATACTTAGGAGTTTGTATTGATATTTAATCAACTCTATGGGCATTGTCAGATATTGGCTTGGCCAATTAATTAAAGACATACAGGACCGGTTCGCAAACAAGCGCTCTGCAAATGTCCAATTAAATCCCAACATTGGGGCGAGTCGCAAGCTCCGCTTGCTAAATTCGAAATAAAGTCGAAATTCGAACAGTATTTGATAAGGGGTGGGCTTTAAAAACACTTTTGTGTGAACTTATACATGGGTATCAGTTTGTCTCACTTAAATGCTTTTTAACTCTTGGTAAAAAAGCCCTTGTGCGAACGGGGCCTCACCGAAACCTTGTAAAATATTAGTAATAAGGAAAACATCATATTGTTTTTTATGGACATTCTAATTAAATACTACTCTTCACTTAGAACTACATATTATTAATGAGGTTAATGTCATTACTTTATGGTGGCTAATATAAGATTACATACATCCTTAGAAGTATTCAATGATTACAATTGTATATTTTGAATCATTGTGGTGTTTATATTTCCAAACCACCATTAGTTCATCAATGCGCTGGGCCAATGGGGGTTGGTGACACCTTCAAAGACTGTCAATCTTAGGCTAGTAGTTTCCTCACATTGCCTTCCTACACCCGTGAACAAACAATGGCGCATGTTTAATTTGCACTTAGAAATTTAGAAAAACCCATTGAAGGCACCACCACCAGGATTGAACCCAGACCTTCACTCTTTAGAGGCCGATCTCATACCAACTGGACCACCATTGCTCTAAAAGGATAATCAACACTTGAATATAAAAGGCGGTCACCTGGAGTTTTTACAGATAAACTTGTTTTTGTTCACGTGGGATGTCAACCACTTACCATCAGGTGGCATGTCTGCCGATCTGTCTACCAGCTTGCCTTTCTAACAGAAAAAAACTACAATGACACTCGATGGTTTAGTCATTTGAAATTTCCATATTACACGTTTAAAAGTAAGCACCTATATAATATACACAATGAAGCAATCGCTTTTACCTTTTCCAAGGGATATTTGTTTAGCTTTAGTACGCTCAAGGACATTATTATAGTTTTCCAAAACTTGCAATCTTTGACGTAACAAGAACTCTTCTTCAGAAGAAATATCGGACAAATCGTCAAGCTCATCGACAATCTCCCCTTCTTCCATTTCCGAATCTGCATTGTTAGATGGTATTTCAACACAGGCCATTGTAATCTAAAACACAGAGCAATGTTCATTGCAGTTTATGATTGCCAAGCCCCATTTTATACAGGAAATCTATTTAATAGAATTTACCTTGTAAAATGATGACTGCTGCGCTATCAAATTAGCTGGCGGAGTGATACAATTTAATAATAATAGGCATTTAACTTTTATTTGTTTTAGGTAATATTACAAATGTAAATTGTAAATCGCTACTATTTTATAAAAAAAACGTTCTTTATTTAAGGATTTCGACATGAGATTTTTAAAATCGAATAATATGAATTGTGAAACTTCAAGCCCTAAAGTGACAACTGAGAGTGTAGCCAGATTTAATTTGAATTTTGATGAATCTTACTGCTTAAGGAGGTTAAAAACTTCTAAAATCTACCAAAACGAGGTTGAAAACTATTAAAATCAACAAACACTGAGGCTCGTATTCTAAAACGTGACTTGAGCTCTGATCGGTGCTTGATACTAGTTTTGGCGGTACCCAAAACTAGTATCAAGCGCCGATCAGCGCTCAAGTCACGTTTTAGAATTCGAGCCTAAAAATCTATTGAATTTTTGCTTATTTTACAACTAGCTGTTGCCCGCAGCTTCTCCTGCGTTAACTATAATAATTTATAACGTCAAATTAGCGGGACGGTATATAGCCTTATAGCTTTTCTCGATAAATAGGCTATCCAACACTGAAAGAATCATTCAAATCCGACCAATAGTATTAGTTCCTGAGCTTAGCGCGTTCAAACAAACCCCTCCAAGCTTTTTTTTTCGCTATAAAAGGCAACCTATGCTCTTTTCCAAGCTCTAGTCTATATGTGTACTACCAAATTTCATAAAAATCGGTGCAGTGGTTTAGACGCGAAAGCGTAACAAACAGAGTTACTTTCGCATTTATAATATTACTAGTAGGGAATAAAAATTTTGCGAAGAATTTTTTTTTCTTGTTGGTGACCCAGTAGTATGTAGGTTTAATGTGCTGTAGTTCAAGGTTTTATCCATCTTCTCCATTACAATAGATTAACGGGTACTAAAGAGTGTCGTAAGATCGATGTCTTATGGATTCAGTGCAGCCACGAAGCGAAGTGCCAAATAAAATTTTTGTAATTAACTTTAGATCAACATATTTTTTATACACTAATTTTGATCAAATATAGCCTAAACGTTACTCCAGGCTAAGCCGAAGAAATTACTGAAAGTTTCATGATCCAGTAGTTCCAGCGATTAGCGTCTAGAAGCAGATAGACAGACAGACGGACATTTTTTTCAAATCTTGTATTTTTGTATTCTTTCCTGACCATTCTCACCTACAATCAGTTTTTTGAAAAATAAATCAATGTACAGACACGCCGATTCTTTAGTTTTATTAAATTATAGATATAGATGTAAAACCATGAATGTTTTCTGGATTAAGCGATGTAATAATAAAAATAACAAAGAACTACCATTAATTAAAGAAACCAATGTTAGTTTTATAAAAAAAAGTAAAAAATAATAATTTTATATTAAATTCTATTCTTCCTAAATTTAATTCTAACCTAACCAACTTTTAAATAAGGGGTCTTGCTCCCATTCATCGCGATATCCTTGTATTACAAAATATTTACGTTTAATTTTAAACACGATTTTAAAATTCTCAATAAAGGATTTTCTACTAGTCTATCATACTTTATGCTCACGGCATGAATATAGTAACGAAAATAATAAGAATTAAATAGTTACAATCTATATAATAGAGAATACCCTGCATTTATTTGATATACCAAAATGTACTGACATAACTGAAAAGCGTGAATTCTATCAAAATACATATACCAAATAATTTTTACATACTAAATTCTATCGTAAGTACCTCAAAATCTACCAAAAAAGTAAAAATCTACTAAATTTGGTCACTCTGCAACTGACATAATTGACAAATCAAGCAGACAAAATGTCATACCGTCTCCACACGTTTGTGGCTTGCCGCAAAATCCAAACCTCCACTAGTCACAAGCATGCGGTAAATTCTCTTTTGCTCCCTTTGGTTTGTGCACAATACCAACACTCGTCGGATCGGTCACAAACCCTTGCAAACCTACGCAAGCCAAGACAAACTCTGTATCGACACGTTTGAATTTGTAAGTGCTTGCCGAGCTTGGCAAGCGTGCGGTTCCGGCTTTGTTATACGACAGATACGATAGTCTGGCGTCTGGTCTTAGCTTGTTCCAATAGGAACAAAAGTCAAAACTAACCAAAAAAATTAAACTTCATTATTTACTATTTAGTTTGTTTATTTTTATATCTATTTATGAAAATATTGATGAATAAAATTATATACTTTAATTAATTGCTTTAAAGCATCCCCCCAAAAGTAACTAATACCTAATAAATTAACTAAATCCAAAAGTAATAGTGAACTAAACATCATGAGTGAAACAGATGATTTTAAGTTCGCTGCTTGTACATTTTTTGCCAAAAACCACCCAGGAGAAACTTGTGGCAGTAATGGTCTACCTTTGACTCCCAGTTCTATTACCATTCTTGGCAGAGCTCAACGTTTTCTAACGATAGAACACACTAACTTATGCACTTATCTGGATATTATTAGAGGAAAACATGGTTTGTGTACTGTCAATAAAACTTGTACTAGATTTACGCCCACAAAATAATCTCATAATTATTGTAGATTCCTTATATTCCTTAAAGCAATCAATTCATTCAAATTCAATCTTGAGACTCAATAAATTTCATGACATAAAAAAACATACTTTTAATTGCAGAAAGAATCATAGTAGTTGCTGAAGTAATTGGTAAATCTCTATCGGAATATACTTCCAAATTCTCACATGAAGAAGTAATAAATATTGCTCTGCAAATAGCAACAGCAATGGCATTTTTACATGAACAAAAAATAACACACAGAACCCTCTCAGATGATAATATTCTCCTTGATGAGCATGGAAGGGTGAAACTTTTTAATTATGGAATGTATTTCATGACAAATGCTGGAAATGAAGTACCTTTTCCACTTGGGTAAGATTTTGCCCTTTTCCTTTGTTGATTTCAAAATAAATTTATCATATTTCAAGAAGTAATTCTAAGAATGTTGTTCTTTCAATGTATAATATCAATATGTGTACCTACAATCTTTCATTGAAATCAGTCAAAATGAGCATTCTGTAATTTCAGGCTACCTAGATATTTGAGTTCAGAGACAATTTTAAATGGCGGAGGCCCTGCAGCTGACGTATGGACATTTGGCATCATTCTTCTAGAACTATGCATTGGAAAACTCTGGAATAATCTTAAACCTGGTCCGATACTACGAAGAATACTTACACTAGTTCATGCTGCAAATCCTGCTGAGAGACTGGCTAGGGAACATGACTGTTTAGATGCTTATAAGGTATATTACATATTGAGAAGATAGCGATTTGTCCAGTCATAATGGCTTAAAATATAAATTTCATATTTCTATCATTATTTTATTTGATCTTATTCAAACCAGTAAATACTGTCTTTCAGGCCTTGCCAGATTCTATTCGAAATATCATAGAAAAGTGTCTGAAGATATATCCTAATGAAAGGGCAACATTCTCAGAGTTGGTGGAAGATCTCACACAAATCAATAGTCAAGAGCCAGTAGATGTAAAAAGACCGAGAGGCCTGATGGGTTGTAAATTGCAATATCTTTATCATCTGTGGCAGTTAGCAGGCGGCGACATACAAGCAGAGCTGAAGAAAAATGGACTTATCAAGAATAGTCCTCCTATATTGTCTATGCCGATGTAAGTGCCATGTAACATTTTATCAAATGCTTAATTCAAGTGCTCTCAGATGTGCTGGGCAATGCTGCTACACACACCTTCAGAGACTTTTAATCTTATCGGCCCTCCCCTCCCCCTCCGACGGGGGAGGTGGGTCTTGTATGTATAATGAATAGGTACAGATGACTGCACCAGGTCATGGTTGTGGTTGATTGTTGGATAATATGTACTCCTTCATTTATAATGTTGGTAGGATTTAAAAGTGTGGTATTCAAATGAGAGATCTGGTATTCACATTTGAAATATTATGGAAGTGGTTATATCGGAGTCGAAGGTGGAGGTGGGGTCAGATGATGATGATAGATGAGTCCCTTTTTTGTAAACAATTAACAATTGAAACAGTTTACGAAAGTCCCTAAGACAGGTTACTATAATCTAGAATGTCTGGTCACTGTATAGTATACAACCGTAAGTATGAACTTGTTCGAACACGCTTCACGCCCTCCGATTAAAGAGCATCTGAAAGTCTAATATCTTATATCAATCGGAATAATCGAAATCGGAGTCTATACTCGTAGCATCCCTAATTACCTGGCATTTTATATTTTCAGAGCCATACTGCTAGACGGATGTACTGTGGGCGGTAAAACGGGTGCGCTTTTTGATAGACGTCTTGCTAAGTACAGTTTAGGTCTTCTAAGAAATCGCCTGGCACACATACCACCGCAGGACTTCTATCCGCTAATGCACGAGAAGAGGAAGCAATATGACGCAGTGGCTCTGCCGAAGATTATCAGAGAAAAAGACACAGAATACCAATTCCACCGCCTAATATGGTTTCAGAGGCTCTTACATGTGAGTTGATGATTTAATTAAATAAGATTAATACGGATTTTATGAATGTGTCATAAAACAAGTGTCATATTTCATTTCTTGATTAATTAGCAATCACAATATAAGGCGATGACGTCACTGACCATTGAATTAAGTACAAACTGTCATAACTCATAACATAGCGCAAGCTCTGCTTATCGGTGTGTGACGTAATCACGGTTACATGACAGCTTGGAGCGTTTTAGCGGCAATTTTAAAAAATATTCTTCTATAAATAATTTTTTGTTAAAATTGGACATATTTCTTAACAAAAGTCTTTTTTCGGGTTTACGGAATATCTATCAAATAAAATCAATTAAAAAAAAGTCAACATCTCTATTAGAGCGAGAGGGTTCGGGTTCGATTCTGATCGCCTATGATGCCTTAAAATTGGTTTTTCAAAATTTTTAAGTGCACCCTAGACAACAATGCTCCCGCATTGTTGGCTTACCGGTGAAGGAAACCTGTATACCTGATGAGATTGAAACCTTTGAATGAGTGTGAAGTTCACCAACCCTATTTAATGATTTATATACAATGTACATTTTTAGGGATATCCTTACACTGCCCAATACATAAGGGCAGAAGCGGAGGTAGATATCCCGCCCCTGGTGCGAGGGGATGTCTGGGCAGCCTTGCTCGGTGTTTCCGGGGATATAGAGGACCAGTACGAGAGGATAGACAAGGAAACTCCCACCCCCACTGACAGGCAGGTAATTAGTACGTTCATTATTTTTTTAGCTTTTCAAGTCTATATTATTCCTAGTAATGAAAGGATGAAAGTAAGAAAGAGAAACATTTTTTTTGTTCACGACAAAAATCAAGACGTTCTAATCACAAAGTAGTTTAGCAATATGTATTAATATTGTGAACAATAAAGATAGCCACTCAGCAACGCCGATGACGCTAATGAGTTTGAATAAATGACATGGCCATATTCAACAGTGTGATCTGATGGCTACATATTACGTGTTCCAATCACGCACATATACATGTATGTAATTAAGTATGTTTATAAAAATTGTAAACTATATTTTAAAAGGAGCAACCCAACAGAGTTTCTTGCTGAATTATTCTTATATACTATAATAGTAGTATGTATTGTTTGTATTAAATTTTTTTTTGTAAAAGAATATTTGAAAAGACTAGTTCTACCGAGTTTGTTTCGCCGGTTCTTCTCAGTGGACTTGCTTTGGAAACGGTGGTAGACTCAATTAACGTTCAAAAAGATACTTTGATGGTACTATTTTGAATAAAATTTTTGACTTTGACTTTGACTATAATATTGGGAATTAGGAGGTCCACGGTCAAGCATTTTTTTATTTTTATTTATTTGTTAATATCTACATTAAAAAACGACAATAACATTATAAACATCATATCACATAGACCACGCATATAAACGAATATAGTAATTTGAGCAATATACCGAACTAGTCAGTGATTTGTTATTGACGTGACAATTCAACCATTGGCCAAATATTCATCAATGGCCATGAGTCGGCCAATCAGAGCGGCAAACAGGCGCAGCGTCGCAGCACAAACTCAACGGAATTTGTTTTTCATACAAAAAATAACATTACCGCTCTATTCCGGTTATGTGCACAATGATTTGAATTTATTAATTCATAAAATGAACAAATATATTCAGAAATTCTTTTTTATGTATTTTGTAGAGGTAGGTATGTATGTCCTGCAATAGAGAGCGTTATATTATATGTCTTAAAACAAATGGTTCGTTCGATTCCTCACGATGTTTTCCTTCACCGGTGAGCGAACGATGGTCTCGTGTGCACTTAGAAATTTCGAAAGACCCATTTCAAGGCACACACGGACGGGTCAGTCGCATAAGAGGCCGAGACCGTTCACCACTGGACCACCGTCGCTCTTGATTTATTGCGCTATTACAATATGATATTACTTATAAATAAAGGATCTTACACACTACAATTGACATAGATCGACGTGGACATCCCGCGCTGCCACCAGTACTGCTGGCTGCTGTGCGGCGGCGCAGGGCACGCGGCTCTCAAGCGGCTGCTGAAGGCCTGGCTCCTCACCAACCCCCAGTACGTGTACTGGCAGGGGCTCGACTCGCTCACCGCCCCCTTCCTCTACCTCAACTTCTGCAACGAAGGTAACGTTACTATCATTATTCTCAATACAGTAGAACCTCCATAAGTTAAAATCTAAGGCGAACAAAAAATATTTTAAGTTATCGAGGTTTTAAGTTATCAAGGGTCATGTTAAGGATAGGTTAAGGAAGCGAATTGAGCCGAGGTGGTTGTTCTGTAGTGCGGGGCAACCGCTATGTGGAGGTGGCGTCAGTCCCCTGAGGGACTGACTAGCCGTCGAGGTGCCCTGTTGCTTGTAGATCCGGGGCACCTCACCAAAGGCGGCATTGGTGGCACTCGCCGGGTTTGAGTGGGTAGAGCTGCGTCCACTTACCATCTTTCGGGCGCAGCGAGTCCCACATAGCCTGGGGAGACCCACTCCCCAGCGGTATGCGTCATTGCATTTCCCGGCGTAAAAGAAAAAAAAAGGATAGGTTAAGGGAAGGGAGCATATTATTTTTGTTTTTAAGTTACCGAGATTTGAGCTATAAGAAACGAAGAGCTACTGTAATACTATCAGTGTATTTCCCCTTCATTCATATACATCGACCACACAACCTATAGACACTTAATGTTTGATTTTTCGTATTAAATGCATTCTGGCAACTAGCTGAGGTGAGATGAAAGGGGTTGCAATGCTGTGATTAGCTAATTCAAGGTCATACATTACCAATCACGGAACGTTAAAAAGAAATAGATATATTTCGCAACGGGAAAGAATGAGACGACACGATACTTTGTTTTAAGAACTGACCAGTGAAACGTGAACTCCGCTCTTACAAAACAAATTGTTGTTTTATAAATATAAATAAAAATAATAAGATACTAACCAGTGAAATGTTAATCTTTCTCCATATTGTTGTAAGTTGCTTTATTATAGATCAACATTTCATACTACACTGAGGACACTCCGATCATGTTGACAGGTTTCAATAATAGTCGACAGTGATTGAGTATTTTAGCGCGGACGCTTACATCGGAACTATAAGTCAGATGTGTCGCCAGAACCCGTTGTTATTTGGATCTATGGGTTATGTGGTCGATGTTCATATATCATCCAACAATATCGCCACGTTAACCTAGCCCAGCGTTGATCTCGTAAGAAGTCATTGTCTATGCGCATACGCAATTTGAAATAATCCATATGGGTGTGAAGAGGATAGCATCGCGGGTAATACGGCGAGATAAGCGAGAGGTCTCATTGGTCGTCGCGGACTACTGTTGTCTATTCTTAAAACGCGACCGTTAGGTAAGGTCGAGCGTAAAGACTCGGTTATTCCCGATATCGTGCCGGCGGTCGGCGTACTCTCCCGACGCGGGGAATGGTGTTGCCAGCCGTATGTACACCATGCGCTATAGCTTCATGAGATAAAAATAATATGTTGGGACAACTCACACGCGGCCATCTGATTCCAAACTGGGCAAAGCCTGTTCTTATGGTAACCAGACAACTGATACATTACATATTACGCCGAGACACAACAAATGATCATGCTCATCACACAAACATTTGTCCTGGGTGGGAATCGACCTTCTGGTTTAGCATCCAGGGTCACTAACCATTAGTCCAACAGGCCAGTCGAATGACCAATTCACATATGATGATACGTTAGAGAATGAGCAATTCTCCTTCCACAGCGCGCGCGTTCGCGTGCCTGTCTGCGTTCGTGCCCAAGTTCCTGCACAAGTTCTTCCTGAAGGACAACAGCGCGGTGATCCGCGAGTGCCTGGCCAAGTTCTGGCAGGTGGTGGCGTACCACGAGCCCGCGCTGGCAACCCACCTGCACAACATCAGCTTCGTGCCCGAGCTGTTCGCCATACCCTGGTTCCTCACTATGTTCTCGCGTGAGTAATTATCATTTTGAAGGTCATTGCTTACCTTTGCTTCTTCTGTCGACGATATCGTAATACAGAAGAAGTCCAGCCTAGTGAGTTCATGATCTTACGTCACTGACGATATACTTTTTTACACGCTTTTATTAGCTTCACCTGTATGTTTGTAACCGACTCCTTTGAGCTCGATTTTATCCTACTTTGAACGATCAGATTTAATTCAAACTTTGCACACCTGTCAAAGAACAATGACAATGCAATAATTCGATTACAAAATCCGATTATCCTAATTAGATTCGCCAGGATTAATTAATTCTTTTTCGCATCCTTTGCATGCGAGTAAGAGAGATAGAGCTAGTGCGCGAACTCGGGGATACTTGTAAAGCGTGTTTTTTTTTAGTTTTTTAGACTATTATTCTTTTTATTAATTTTGACAAGTTCTCTTATGTATTACGATTCAACTTTTGTCTACATAAACTAGATATTATAATAATAATATCAACCCTTAAATATCCCACTGTTTGGCACGGGTCTGTCCTTGATATCAGACAAGAAAAATATTCTATATACTTATATATCGACTATAGAAATAAAAAAACCTAGAAATTTTAAATTTGATGCTTTCATGATGTAGAGCTAAGAAAGGGTTTTTTTCAACCCCCGAGTGAAATTGATTTCGAATTTTCCCATTTAGAATTTAAAAGTATGAAAATAGGTACTTATGTTAGTTCGCGATTATAATAAAAAAAATCAGTGCAAGTGAAATGGACAAAATTCCCTCTAAAGGGGACGACTCGGGAGCGAAAAACGCACGCACTCAGGAGTGAGGAGATCGGATGGTCGTTGGGCCATTAAGGTTCAAAAGTGAAGACGGATAGACGGAGTGTTGGCGGCCATTAACAAGGTGGGAAGACGACGTCCGAGTAGTAAGCCGGTCCGTGTTGGATGCGAGTGGCACGGGATCGGTCGTCTTGGCGTTCATTAATGGAGGCCTATGTTCACCAGTGTATGGATAAAGGCTGATGATGATGATGATGATGATGATTATGAAGATGAATTAATAATAAGTAGCTTCCTAATTTTTAAGTGGAAGTTTCTTTGGGGCTATCATATTGTTACACTTACATAATATGACTGATCACAATTAAGCAATTATCTGTATGGCGAATTTGCAAATTCAATGATTTTGTCTACAATAATATTAATCAGAAATATTTTGCCTAAATGGCAAAACATTCCCGGGTCAGCTTGTACTGGTATATTCCAGTAAAAATATGGTTCACATTATTGCCATAATGACATTTTCATTACAAATTACATAGCATTTCAAACCAAATGTTTCGCCAGTTTATCAAATAATTTGTTAATCAAATGCATGCACTCAAATATACGACCGATGACTCTTGATTCTTGATGGATGAGTAAAATGACCATGAAACATGCAACGCGCTAACATTTGAGTGTCCTCTCATTGACCTATTGCATTATTGTGTACAGTGGAACTGGTTTTTTGTGTCCTATTTTAAGTGAGACTATCGAATCACATTTATCACCTGATCAGAAAAAAATGGTCACATTTACACCACGTCAATCTGGACCCGTGGTAAGATCTCAATAACTTGTGTTACCGATATCAGACAACGGAAATTGATAAATTACTTTTATATTAATACATAATATTATATTTAAGATTTTTAGGGCCTGTTTCACCACTTCCTGATAAGTGCCGGATAGGCTATCCACCAGGTATCCAACAGATAGAGTATGGAGTATCTGTCAAATATGTTGTGGATCCTATCCGGCACTTATCAGGAAGTGGTGAAACAGGCCCTTATTATATTCATGCACATATTTAATATACAGTGGCGAATCCAAATGTCAATGTGGTTAAATAAAATTAATGATAAATCAAACAAATAAATAGGACGAAGCGTTATTAGGTACAGTGACATTAATTTATTTTCTTTTTATTTAAGAAGAAACTTTGAATCAATGTTATAGTAGATATTATGTACGTGCTTCATAACTACGGAACATGTCAATACAGTGATGCTGTTACTTTAAGATGTAGTTAGTGATATAGGTGAGGAACGCCTGACGCACTGACCTGGCGAACTTGTTAGCAGCTATATACTCTACAGTTAGATTTGGAATTTGGATTAACATAGGTACTTAGACCGCTTGAAGCTGAAATGTAAGAACTTTGGCCCTACATTTGACTACCCGTCTTTTGGTATATTTCCTGCCTCGCTCGACCACTAGATCGAGCCGGCTGCCACAATTTTCGATCCAACACGACTTAAGGACCTTCAAGACATTTTCACATTTGGAAGACCAGCAACGCATCCGCTAATTCTTTAGTGTAGAGATGTCTATGGATGTCGCTATCACATACCATCAGGTGAACGGAGTGGTCGTTTGTCCACTCTTCTATATAACAAAAAAATTATGGTCTGTAAAGTTGGCTTTTGGGCGGTACTACGACGTGACAACATCAAACATTACATGCAGCACGAACCGATTACCGAACTGAGCCGATCGTTCGCGCCCCGCTCTCGCTTTCGGAACGCTACATGACGTCATCTTTTTCGTGCATTCTGCCCGTAATATAGAGTTATTAGACGTTGTCACGTCAAAAGATTTATGGAAAAACAAAGGTTGCATATAATAACATTGTATGTTCGGCAGATGTATTCCCACTCCACAAGATCGTCCACTTGTGGGATGCGCTGCTGGTGGAGGGGGCGTCGCTGGCGCTGTTCATCGGCGTGGGGCTGCTGCGGCAGTTGCGGGACACGCTGCTGGGCGCCGGCTTCAACGAGTGCATCCTGCTGTTCTCCGACCTGCCCGAGATTGATATAGGCGAGTGTGTCAAGGTAAGATAAAGGTTAAGGTAATGCTCTCTGGAAAGTTCCATGGTCGTAATAATGCTCTCTTGGAAATCATTATAGGTACGTGTATGTTTTGTGCGTGTGTAAATGACAAAATTTCTCCTAAACGGTTGAACTGATTTTGATGAAATTTTTTATCTGTTAGAGCGGATTCGAGAATCGCGAAAAATCGCGGAAATATATATATTTAATACTTTTTATATTAATACACAATACACATATTTAAGATTTTTATTATATAATTCACAAATTTAATACACATCCATGACCCAGGAACACAGATTTTTTTTTGTTCCCTGGCGAGATTCGAACCCGCTACCTCCGGCTTGAGCACCAACGCGCTAACCACTGAGCCACAGAGGTCGTCGATTATCAATTCAGTCCAATATTAAATGTTTTGTACGTGATAAGTATAGTCGGCTTTGCTATTATTATGGGCATTGATATATTACTTCTATCGAGTCTAACTCTTAGGGCCTGTTTCACAATCTCCAGTTAAGTTCCCAATAGGCTATCGGCAACATATTTGACAGATAGAGTATGGAGTATCTGTCAAATATCTGTCAAATATGTTGCCGATAGCCTATTGGGAACTTAACTGGAGATTGTGAAACAGGCCCTTAGGGTAGTAAATAGTTCCATCCTTACTAATAACATAAATGTGAAAGTAGGGATTATTCATGATTATTGTTACGCTTTCAATCGAAAACTGAACCGATCATCATGAAACTTTGTGCACATATTCTCGGAGGTAAAAGAAGTAACATTAAAGAACATTACAAAAGGTACATTAAAGAAAAGGAATTTTTTTTTGCTAACGCGGGCGAAGCTAATTTAATACAATTATAAGGGAAAGATCCCAATTCCTATTATATTATCTCTATAGAGGCATCCCCGGATCTAATCTTAATTATTGCCGTGACAAAAATTATAATATCGTTACATCGGTCACTCGTGATTTTTGTGTTTTTTCACAAACACTAAAGTATTCAACGCAAATTGTTGCTAGGACTTTAGTTCTAGTTTAATTTTAGTGAACTTTTAGTCTAGTTTAGCTTTGGTATACTTTTAGATTAGTTTTAGTGGACTTTTAGTTAAGTGAAAGCATTTTAGTGTCTCGTAAAATATTTGACTCAGGGTCGTTCTATTCCTAGTCCTTAAACCTGCCTGATATTTAAAGTCTATCCCGAAATATAGCACGCATCTATTAATAAAATATATTCTTATTTTCCTTTACATCAATTCTAGATTTTTCTAGAAAGTTCTTAATATTAGCACGTGTAAGTCTGGAGTCGATGACCTGGCAATTTCTATTTAACTAGTTTCTTCATTTATGCAGTGCTCATTAGTTATACGGCACGGTGCCATACGAACGCCATTAGATATTTTGTCAAAAAATATTATTTATCGCCTAGATTCAACCGTTAATTATTGGGAACATTTTGGAAGTTTAATGAACTTTGCGAAGTGAAAAAGTATTTGGTATAGCAAGACTACTTATTATTTTATTTCGTCTTAGATTCTTTAGATTTTTATCGACCAAAGGTTTTATATGTGGATTTTATGTAAAGGATTTTCATTAACACTATAAGATATTGCTATAGTCCTGAAACCTTCGCACTCCTTTAACACAAACTGAAGATAGGAAAGTAATGAATAAAGATATTGTATTTAAAATAATATACAAGTCGGTAGAACGCCATGTCTGATATATACAACTAGCTGCCCCGACAGTCATTTGTTGATTAAAATCCATATTTTTTATTAATTTTTGGAACGAAGTTCCTTACGCCAGGCTTGGAGGGGATAGGAATTTTGCTGCGCGACCGAATTAAAAAAAATGTGATAGTAAAATTGTAAGAAAAAGTGCGTGGAATAAAAGCGTTAAATGAGACGTGCGCAGGCGCGACAGTCGCATACACAAGCGAGTAGTGTGAACTTCGTTCCTACCTGGTGTCCCACGACACCTCATTTATTTTTCGATTAACTATAAATTTCAATAATAAAACAGACAATACAATAAATTTGTTATTGTTGCCAGGAATCTATCGAGATGTGTCGCAACTCACCCCGGAGCATATGCTACAGGAGGTTCACCAACGAACCAGAGATTAAAGACCCAATGGTACGTATGACTAATCAAAAGCCTTCCGTCAGTTCTATGTTGATGTGGAACTGATGAAAGTTACCTTTCGTATACTTCGAAAGCACTAGAATTTCGAAAATCTTATTCAGAGGTCAATCTTAGATTCTTAGGAGACTGAAAGCGTTATTTAGATATCCTTTAATAATTTATTGAACGTCGTTTCGGTTGATTGGTGGTTTGGTTATTGTATGACAATGACTTTTAAAGCGGCAGTGGGCTGGTCACACCCTCAGGAGACGGAAGTACGGATGGCCGACTTGCTGGCCAATAAGGTCCAAGAATGGAGGCTGCGTTAAGTACTTGTCGACCATTAACCAGATAGCAAGACGATCTGCGTGCAGTGGCCTGCCGAAGCTGGATGCGATTCAGGATCATGCTTAATCACACAAATATCCTGGTTGGGAATCGAACCCGCTACCAGTCAAACCAACATGTCAGTCTAAGATATAATGGAACTTGGAAGAATAAGATGTAACAAATAATCGTTTATATAATATTTATTTTAGGATTTTTTGTGTTATATTAATTAAAAGACAAATAAAGGTCATCAAAATAGAAGATATCGCCGAATGTTTACGAATGAATCAATAGCATCCGTTAGTTAGTTTCTGATGACAAGATTTACCGGTTCTCAGGAATGTGCTTATAGCGGCGCGCTGTCTATACAGACATCATCATATCAGTCTATACATATTAGATAGTGGATGTGTACCACTATCTAAGTGATACCTAGACTTAACATCCCGAATTTTCAATCGCCACTTAAATACTTGGGGCCTCCTCAAGCTACTAAGCACGCCTTAAGTCAGTAGCGGTCCAATCAGCGCCCACAAATGTCATTATTATGTAAGCAGCTCCCAGAGTTGCGTTTGAGAATTCGGGCATAAATATCTCAGAGCATAATGGGCCATCAGAAACTCGTGAACCGTACCCATCTCAGCTACCCTAGACGTACTTCTAGCTAATACTAGCAGGAATTTTGATTTAGACCTCTCCCTGACTACACGCTGAAGTATCCGAAACATCGAGACTATGGTGGAATAGAAAAAAAACCGCATTAAAATGTGTGTAAAAGTGGTTTGTTGTAATTTTGAAATGCAATGCATGATGGGGTGACGATCTTGGGGCCAGTGCAGCTACCGGGTATCAGCCGTCTTGGCGTATTAAAACAGACCCATTTGTGACATTCTGTATACAGACCTATGTCCAGCACTCTGTATACAAACCTATGTACAACATCTTGTATACAGACCTATGTCCGACACTCTGTATACCGACCTATGTACAACACCCTGTATACAGACCCATGTCCAACACTCTGTATACAGACCTACGTTCAACAGCCGGTATACAGACCTATTTCCAACACTCTGTATAAAGACCCCAAACTTTTTTTTTTTTTTTTTTCGGTTGGATCTATGCTAATGGTCCTAGTGACCGTTATGCGTCATCGGAAATGGGGTGATCCGGTTGGATCGTCCTATGACGTTTGAGACCCCAAACACCCTGTGTAGTCTTTATAGGGAATAAAATACGTAGTTGATCACTCACTATTGACTATCTCGTTTGTTTGCCTGCCTTATATAAAAGTTCTGTTTTGTAATTATTATTATTAGTGCATGTTGCATACATATTAACAATGTTGCATATTGACTCTATTAATATAACTTCCTTGTATAGTTTCCTCGTTTTAGTCGTGCGTTATTCTTAGTTTACCGTGTGGTTGATATAATTATGTTAGTATTATGTCATTTCTTGGAAAACAGATATTGTTTAAGTAATATAAATAGTCAGTATTTTAAATTTACATGGTTATTTTTATTACTAAAACTATTTAATTGTTTTAGTTTATTGATGTTGACCATGCTTTTTATTGATCGCGAAATCTTTATAATATTAGTGGATATAAACAAAAAAAGCTCGACTGCTTTCATGGAGGGCGTTGCAGTAAATGTTATGCGAATTGAGAGCTACAATAGCTCTTGGAGTTGTCGACATCGGTACGGAAAGCGATGACGCATCGACCGATATGTAGACTGTTTGTCTGTGCGTTTCGTCCGACGCGCGACGTCTGGCTTGGAGTAACCAAATGTAAATATTTTAGTACATGAATAGTCGTTTTGATTCACGTCCGTCCGCTGATGAACATGCCTCTTTCAATGAACTAAGATAATAGCTCCTTGGAATTTACAACTATGATTCCACCATATTAAGATTTCATTTTGTTCGATCGACCCTCCATCATGCCGAACGTGACCGTTACTCCAGCACTAGCGCAAAAGCCATCGTTTCTTCGGCACGTGAAGAACCGACACTAACTCCAGTGCTCTCCTCCGGGTATTGTTTGTTTCTTTGATGGATTCTGCCCCACTCTTGAAGATTGATTTTGAATCAGACATTTATTTATTTATTTATTTATTTTCCAGGAACACGAACAGTTATAATAGAACATACAATTAAATTTATAAACATAAAACATAAACCAAAAATGTGTCCACAAACAAATTTTATAACATCAGCTTCCGCTTAAACAACTAAAAAATAAGAAAAGAAAAAAAACCACTTGTTACAAAAAAAGTTGAATTTAAGCTATTGTTACCTAGAAATGTTACCACTAAAATATTAAAATATTAATCAGGTATTCTTTCCGAAACCAGCGACGTTTTACCAAAGAAATAAATAATATGACGTCACCCAAGCATACGGTCACGGCATAACGCATCTCCCGTGGGTAAACTCTCACCAACCCACTTCTATTATCCTATTCCCATTTATTCCTGCAATTTTGAGACCCATGAGCGTTTGATCTTGTTCAAGGATATCGTGGAGGTGCCCATGGAGACGCTGCTGACAGAGATCTGCCCGCGGATCAGCTTGTCGGATTTCTTCTCGTTGACGTGTCAGGACAAATGCTGCACCGTAGACATAAGGTCAAATTTACTGTGAGTTCAGTTTAAACTATTTCAAACAGGATTAATATATATATATATATATATATATATATATACAATGGTTTATTATTAGCCTTGTTGAAGTGAAACTTCTTTAGAATCTTTGTGATTTCGAACTCGACGAAACGAAAAATTTAGTCCAAGAGAGAGAGACAAACACGTAAATGTATTGGATTCAGCCGGCGAGAGAATGAATGAATACATGAATGTAAATACAATGTGAAATACATGAAAATGAATGATAGAATACATTCCATTATTAAATTTATAAAAGCCTGTTTTTTTTTTGTTTTTTTGATCTATTAATTATTTTATAATATTAGTCTTTAAACGGTAAACCCATTTAAAACGTACCGACTGCAGCACGTACCAAATATATAACATAACATATCTTCCTTGTAGAACAGTCGAATTAAATTACGCCATGATTTTCTAGGTCAGCGCTGTTGGTCATCGCCTTAATAGTTTGACTCCAAATCGTCTGTTCTAGCTACGAAAAGAGTTGCATAGACGGCAGTATCAACGTGCCCTACAGCGGGGTACAGCTTGGTCTGCACGAGCTGAGGTCCTTAGGCCTGCATCCGTACAGGGTCCTCACCAGCGCCATCGAGAATAAGAAGGTCATTGTTGTCGCCTCTGCTGAGAACGAAACTGCGCAATTGGTAAGTCTAAGAAGTCTTGTGTTGAAGGCATTTTTGTGTCTTTTTCTTGTGTTGGACCGCTAAGTAGACAGTAGACCGTAGACAGTAGAGTCAAGTGAAGGTGAATGATTGGCGTTGTCCATGAATTTAAACAAGATTCTTCAAATGATAGCATGGCACGGCAAGGCCTTTTGCCGATTTCAAGGTCTTTTGGCATATTCGCCATTATACACATCCACACAACCAAAAGTTATACCTGGATGCGTTGCCCTATCTCCCCCAATTCACAAATCAACCTCCAGAAACTCAAAACCCCCACGTAACCCGACAGCTAAGCTGTCACTTGACAACTTGACAGCTTAGCTGTCGGGTGACAGCTATTATGAGAGCGAGAGATATCATCCCGCCATGCTGACCCAATTTGCCTGCATGCACATGCACACATCTGTCAAAAATGCTAGATTTATAATACGTTATTTTTTTTCTTGAAATAGGCAAACTGACAGATAAGCCTGGTTGGTATCTTAAGGTCGATCATGAATACAAAATATAGTTTTTATTACAAACAATTTGATGAGCTATTTCTAAAATTCATTATATTATAATTATTTAATATTAACAACCCTTATAATATGTTCCACTGTTTAGGTCAGTTCCACTAAATGGGGCGATCAGGGTATTGGGCCATAGCTCACCAAAGCGCTAGCCCAATGTGGGTTGGTGAACTTCACATACCTTCATAGACTTTCAATCTCATCAAGCATACAGGTTTTCTCACGATGTATTCCTTCACCGGTGAGCGAGCGATAGTCTAATGTTCGAGTGCGCGTAGAAATATAAAAGGTACTGCTGCTAAAAAATAAGCAACCGAATTGGGCCAACGATTCGGGACCTCTTGCTCACATAACATTGGCGTAAACTGACAGCCATGCGTTTCGTGCGTTTCGAAGCCTGTAGGGCTATTCTGTAAAAACCATTTCGATATCGAGCTTCACCTGAGTGATAAAGCTCACTTCACGCTCACTTCCAAAGCGAACATTGATTGGTATAGATAGATAGTCGAGTTTTAAAGAATACAAATTCTTAAAATTCGTCATATCACCGCGAATTCCGCTTTCGAGATTCAAAAACGACTGTTCTCACTCAAGTGGCCGGGCACATGTCACTGGTTCATCATCATCTCTAAATCATTTACGTCTAACATAGTTATTTGTCCCTCTTCATAAAGAGGACATTATCCTTTTGATCCGTGACTCAATCTTTAACGCGGTATTTGCATACTTGCATAGTTTATAGCTGTCGTATACTACTTTTACACCACAATCTGTATATAAAACTAGTGCAATGAACTCATGTTATGACTTTAGTAGACTCAAATTTTTATCATCATCATCAGCTTCTATTCACCCCCTGTTGATATATCTCAATAAACGCCAAGACGTCCGATCACTCGCATCCAACACGGACCGACTACAGACGGAGATCGTCTTCTCACTTGGTTAATGACTTACCAACATTTTGTCTACAACTTTGTACAACCAAAGGTTGTGCAGATGTGTTGCCTTCCTTTTCCCTATAGAAAAACAAAGTTAAAGTTGCGTTGTCATTGTCTTTACGTTGTCGATGCGTTGTACAGTGCAAGCAAGCAACACCAGCGCTTCTAAAATGCCAGTGGGATAAGGGCTTTAGGTAAGCTCATGTTCTTCTTCTGTACAGTTCAGCGAGTATCTGGTGAAGTGTGGCGTTGCCCATGTGTGCGTGCTACACGGAGGAGTGGCGGCGCTGATGACGCACGTACCTTCGCTGTTCGTCGTGCCCACCAAGAGCGCCAGCAAATAAACACAGCTTGTAGATGGTTCTAGTCGAATGGTGTGATCGGATGTCGCGCGTCGTAGTGGTCGCTGGAGGTACTGAAAAACGGTTGATATTGGTGATAGTGATGATTAATTTAAAAAAAAATATATTAAAAACCTAAAAAGATTTATTTTAATCATTTAAAGATTGAGACTGCGTATAGCGGAACGTCCGCTTGTACACGACTATCTAAGTAAACAAACGAAAGCAAGATTTTTTTTTTTGCTAGAGCAAAAAAATACAGTCAGCCATTGACAGCAATTTTCTTTAAAATGCTGTTTATATCCGTGATGTATTTATTAAACCAATAAGCATGAGTATTTATCTGATTATTATTTGTTTATTTGATAATTAACAACTTTTCGATTAATCTCATTTCAAATTCACATATTCTAATATCTATTCATTAGTATTTATCACTGAAAAACATATATTTCAAAACTGTATACGCATTCATAACCTTATTTAAATGTTTGTGTGTTAAAAGTCTACTTTTTATAAAACTACATATAAATATGTTATGTTTAAAACATTCATCAAACAAATTTACAATGCAAAATTTTAGACAAAATGTGAAATTTATTTTTTTCGCGGCAAGTGGCATATTAAATGAAATCATACCTTTATTTAATTTTATATAGAATTCTATGTTTGATTATTATCATAATCTATATATATAAAAATGAAACCCGTTTCGCGTTGTCACGGCATCACGTGTGAACGGCTGAACCGATTTCGATTATTCTTTTTTTTAAATGTTTGTGGAAGTCCAAGGATGGATGTTCCGGCGAAAAAAAATCGAATAATTGCCGGGAAAGCCCTAAAAACAGCCCTTTTCTTTTTCCCATACAAACGTTTTCTAACTAAAATGTAGAGTCAATCTGAACTTTATCGCTATTATATAAAGCTCATATTAGATTACAAACACTCATTGTTGTCTAAGCTATATCATATTAATAATTTCGTCGTAGACTCAATCTAAAAGTTACCTAAATAATAAAACATAAAAAATTAAAGATTTCGAGTCGACAACAAATATCCCCAAAATTTGGATTGTTGAGTATTTTGTTAAATTCTAATAGTGTTGACAGACAAAATATTGCAGTCCATTAAAATACAATGTCATAATTGCATATTATCACTGTCATTGATAACGGGTGACATTTACTTTTTTTAATACGCTTTTGGCAAGGAGTATTTATTATTTGCCAGTGTCAAGTTTTGTTTTGTATTGTATTTGTATTATGAAAAGGATTATTTAGACAAAGAAATATTATGATCAGGAGAATTTATAGGTACATATCAAAAGAATTTATAGATATACATTCTGTTCCAACTTGACGGCCCAAGAGGAACTGGAAAAACTTTTGTATTTACAACTATTGTACATTTTAAGATCTGAAAACAAAATATGCCTGCCTATAGGCAAAAATTAAATAATGCTATAGCATTTACTGGGATTGCAGCAAATTTTTAGATGGCGGTAGAACAGATCACTCGAGATTAAAAATTCCAATTAATTCTGATGAGATCTCTACGTCTTACGTGTCATAAGGATTCAGGCAATTGATCATCAAATGAGGATGGTGTTGACCATAGCGATGCATTGTAGATAATTCAATTGTAGACCATATGTTTGATGTGTCGCTTGACACAAATGATACCTAATAAAAATTATTCAATGAAAACGTTACTTACTCCTCAAAACGGAGATCGTTTTCAATTGCACGACTAAGTTGTTGAAAAAACCTCCGGTGTGTTTAAAATTTAAGAGAGTTATAACGCTGTAGTTGAGGATGATCATAATGATGTTTTAGACTATCCCGTAGAATTCCTAAACTCGATATAACGATTGCAGGATTACCACCACACATTCCTTAAATTAAACGTTGGTTGTATAGAAATGCTTTTAAGAAATTTAAACCCTACTGTTGGGTTGTGCAATGGGACCCTACCGGTCTTATTATTAGATCGTTAGTTATGTGCATTGTAAATCAAATTTCACCCGAGCAAAGTCGGAATTTCATTTATTCTATCAAAACAGTGTGCGTTTGCTGTTGGAGGGTCTAATGTCGTGTTCGGAAACTCATAAAAGGTGATAATAACGCGAACCCGACCAAATTACATAGCTACACAATTTACGGGCTATGGATCATTAGTACTGACTTTCAATTTGGTCGGTTTCGCGATATTATTTCGTTTGTTTTAGTTTCAGGCAGGCACGCGACATAAAATGCATCAGTTTCCACGTCATTACATCAGTCAAACACAAACCGCGTTACCAAGAGTGTTTTATTATCTTTAATTATTAATTTAATATCCCTGTCTGTGCAAAATTATTTAAATACATTCTAATATTATTATGTAATTGGGATGAACACCGAATTAAATTATAAATATAGGAAAATGAAAACTTTACACACGTGTGATTTACTTTTAAATGTATTTTGTATATATTATATAGTATCGAAAACTTATCTGTTCGGGTGGTATAAGCTTTTGAAAATGAATAATTTCACTACAGTTTGTACACACACATGAAGCCATCTGTCGAAGATTAGGACCACTTCTGGCGAGACCGTTTCTTCTAGGCCGGAGATCTTATCGGAGAACGGAGACTTCTATAGCAAATTGTACGCGTCCCATGCTCCTCAACCTAATACCCGGAATAATGATCCGCGTGCCAGCCTAACACGACACCTCTCTGGAAAGCTTCTGAACATCAGATTAGATGAGGTTAGTTTGGCTCTTAAGTAGCTAAAAGGGGGAGGATTTAGCACCATAGACCACATTCATACTATAAGGCAAGTTATACGGAAGACCCATGAGTACAACCAGCCACCGTGCCTTGCTTTTGTGGACTATGAGAAAGCTTTTGACTCTTTTAAAACCTGGGCTGTTCTGGAAGCTCTGCAGCGATGTCATGTCGATTGGCGATACGTTAAAGTAATGAGAGGATTATACGAAGCCGCTTTTATGTTCATTCTGATTCCGGGAGGTCAAATAAGACCAATCCAACTGCATCGAGGAGGGGGATATATACAGGGGGATGTTCATTCCCCGAAACCATTCACGAATGATTTGGACGAAATCTTCAAGACTTTAAATTGGGCAGAATGTGGCATAAACATTAACGGCGAGTATCTCTGACACCTTCGTTTCGCCGACGATATACTTACTTATTATACTGGCCGAGTCGCTGAAGGGTTTACAGAAGATGCTGCACAGTCTAAACGAATCATCCCGACGTGTGGGCCTTAGGGTGAACTTGGACAACATGAAAGTCATGTTCAACGAACACGTTCTCCTTAGGCCGGTTAACGTCGATGACATAACTCTCGAAGCCGTGCAAGAGTATTTCTACCTTAGGCATACCTTGCAGCTAGGTCGACATAACTTCGAGAGGCAAGCCAATAAGAGGATTCAATTAGGGTGGGCAGCATTTAGGAAGTTTCGCCATATTCTCACGTCGTCCGTATACCGTACAGTTTAAAGACCAATGCGTTATCCCCGTGTTGACCTACGGGACTGAAACAAACTCTTAATTTACGACTGGAGCGTGCTATGCTTGGTGTTTCTTTGGCAGATAGGATTCGAAACGAAGTCCTCCTCCAGAGTACTAAAATTACCGATATCATGCGAAAAATATGTACGTTGAAGTGGCACTGGGCTGGTCACACACTCAGAAGAACGGATGGCCGATAGGTCAATAAGGTTCAAATGTGGAGGCCGCATTTAGGTAGACGAAGTGTTGGTCGGCCATTAAACAGGTGGGAAGACGATCTCCGTGCAGTGGCAGGTCGAGGGGAGTGGTACGGGATCGGTCATCTTGGCGTTCATTGAGGGAGGCCTATGTTCAGCAGTGGACGGATATATGCCGATGATGATGATGTACCCATTATAAACAATGCCATCACAAGAATATAACCAGAATAGATGAGTTTGTGTGTTGTTGTAATAAGTTGTTGATTATTGTATTTATGCTTATTAAATCCCCATGACCTTTGACAGAACGAAGTCTGTCGGGTCCGCTAGTATACAATAATTTCCAAATATATACTTATTAAATATTCATTAGGTTAATAGATTTTCAAAAGAAGATTGTCACAGGAACCTGAAATAAATGTATATTTCTTTAGCATGTTGATATTTACTTGTAAGTATAATTAGTAACACGTTTAAGTTAATAAATGTAAGAATATTCTTGTTTTATTTATGTTTCATTCTTAAATTTATTTAGTCTAATAAAAAACACAATAATCATATTGGATACTTTTCGTCGTATCGTTTTTAACCCGTATCCAAATTGTCTATGGATTTTTCTTGTCGGTCATAATTACGTTCGTCTAGATATTCTGAGATTTCTTAAAATATCTAGACATATCCTAAGGTTATAGGCATTTAGAGGCCAAAAACATTAAGATGGGTCTTCAAAAAAAAAATTATACTGACCTATATTTAGAGCAGAATTGGATTATAAGTTTGCATAGTAGTCTTTGGTTTGTATTGAAACTTGCTGTGGGATCTCAGCAATAGGCCTATTATTATACCATTAAGTTTGAGTTCATCAAAATGAGGACATTAAAATGACGACTGTGTTACAGATTTAAAGTTTAAATAGCAATCAGCAAAGACGATAATTTTATAAATTGAAATAGTCATACATTTTATTTTATTTAATTTAGTACATTAAAATATTTCTGTTTATTATTATGAATCAACTTTATAAGGAGTTTATCCCGGCTCATTGAACTAGCGGACTCCTGTATCCGAGGGTAATTGAATATAAATTAAAAAAAAAAAAAAAAAAATATTATATTCAAATAAAAAACCGCGATAAAATACGTAAAAAGTAGTTTATTATAATGAGCGAAATTCGCTAGACGTTAGAAATTTCTATTTATTTTAACTGTTGGTTGTTTTTAAATATAGTTTTATTAATTGACCGTTCAAAGTTTAAATTTGCACATGATGCAGGTTTACATGACAACCTACGTAAATGTATTAAACTGAGTCCGGGCAAAGAATTCAGACGTACATAGAACAGCAATTCTTAAGGATTTTTTGTGCCATTTCTGTTTCTGTTCACATTCTGCCTAGCCTTTTTCCTATACTGGGGTCGGCTTCCAGTCTAACCGGATGTAGATAAATACCAATATTTTAAATGGAGCGACTGCCTATCTAACTTCCACAGCCTAGTAATAGGGTACGTGGTAAAACTGGTGGTCAGATTTGAGCTTCTGAAAGAAAGACGACTGTCAAATATCCACGAATGACGGCTGGAACCACGGACTATAGATATAAAGAGTCCGAACGTAATGTTGAACGAATGGTCGCAATTTAGATGACAGAAGTTTTTCCGGTAGAGCACGCCTTTTTACGCGGGAAGTTTTGTAGCGCTGATTGGTCCGCTACAATAGCATCGGTACACACTCGATTCTAGCGCAGCCAGTGGCAGAAAGTATAACTAACATCTGGGTTTATATATGTTATCTGTGTATGTTAATACTATGGAATTTGGGAAAGCCTATATCTTTCGGACTCCCTATATCTATACTTCGTGGCTGGGACTAACGACATAACGTACTCTTCGAGGCACGGGAGAGTCTGCATGTAAAGTTGATCCAAACCACGGACCAAGCTCGGCTAGCATAGATAACCGCGAGCTACTCAAATAATTTATTTAGGTTCATTTTATAATTTCTATTAATTGTCTATGGGCATCACTGGGGACGCATTATGTAGCGCCACCTACGCACCCCCGTTTGACGCCAGCGGGCAGGTCTTCTCGGCGATTACATGTAGCCTGTGACGGTATTACAGTGATAACGTCACATATATCTGGACTCAAATTAACAAAAAAATATTAACGTCATGCACGTAATACTACATTTTTTTACGAAAAAAGATTTGAGCACAAATGCAGGTAGTGGAATGCTTTATATAGAAAAAATGACATACCTACTGGTAGTACTGGTAAAAGATTGTTTTATAATTATATATACTTATAGACGTAATGCGACACAGGGATCTCTGGAAAGAGGTCCGTAAAGAAACACGGATCACGGAAAGCAAGCGTCAAGTATCCTCATTTTTTATGTTAACTGAAGGCAAACGTGCCAGCCTAGCCGATGGCAAGTGGTCTACATCACCCATAAACATAGCCTAGTTTACATGGAATTAGCCCTGGCAACTTATTTATGTGTCGCTTGGGCTAGTTCATTTCTAAAACCTTACCTTACCTTTCCTTCCGAAACTCAGCAAAGCTTCTTTTTTTTCGGATGGAGATATGCTAATGGCCTTAATGCTTCGTCGGAAGTGGGGTGAGCCAGTTGGTACCCAGTGATATAGTAAGTGGGGGGTTGCCCCCCGCCAGCCGTGGAGTCTTTTGTACCTGTGGCGGATCTCTGCCTCACCACCGTCGGATAAAAGACTCAGCAAAGCTGTTGCACGAAAGGATCTAGTAATCAGACCTAAAGATATGGTAAGATAAATCCGAAGTAACAAACTCTACATTGCCATAACTATTTATTATTCCTTATGACTTGGGCAGTTAATATTTAACTTTTCGTAAAAAGTATTATCATCCAAGTTATTCTGAGTCACAATTGGCGATTGGTTTAGCCGAGGGGCGTTTGGTAATAACAATAACCCGTATGCAAGCCCGTGTCATTCAATTCCGTTGTATTGTTACTCTGTTCGACGATTACATACATCAGATATTATATTGACAAGAGGGAATGCATGTTGCACGTTTCCAGCAAATTTAAAAATAGAATGACAATTTTTGTGACGCTGTCGTGTAATACTGGCTGTCTTTTTCAGTCAAAGAATATGGTGTGGTAGGTAAATGAATAAATCGCAGCATATATAGACATTTTTAATA
Source organism: Lycaena phlaeas (assembly GCA_905333005.2). Classification (NCBI taxonomy): domain Eukaryota; kingdom Metazoa; phylum Arthropoda; class Insecta; order Lepidoptera; family Lycaenidae; genus Lycaena; species Lycaena phlaeas. Next base: position 13,551,592 of record HG995174.1, on the reverse strand, counting down.
ATACAGTAAAATTAATATGGATGATATATATTATATATACACTTAAATTATAATATTTTAATATTAAAAACATAAAAAAATGTATACCTAATTCAAAATAATAAGCAAAGCCACTCTAATAACGCCGACAAAATTCAAATGTTGCCATGAAAACTGAAAATTTATTAGGGTAATGATTTTTTTTATTTTATAATATTTTTAATCTAAATTAGATTAAAAATATTATAAAATCGAAATATTTATATTGGTAGATTAATTACGGACTGTTTTAGAAAAATGTAACTTCTTGTCGAGTCGATATGGCTGAAAGTCTATTGTGTTACTTTATTTTTTATTTATACTTTGACCAGTACTTAGCCACTTACCGCCATGTTGGTGGCTCCAAACTAATCCTCCATGATATGGGACAGTCAGGGCACTGTAGGAGACGAGCCATGTAACTATTCCGTTTCTATTCCATTTAAAGGTAGAAGACATATTTTTTTCAAGATGATAACATAAATTAATCAGTCTTACATAAATATTTATACTTATACATAAGATGTTGAAATAGTTAACAATGACTGCCATCTAGAAGAACGTTTTACTTTCTATATCTTTCTGTATCTAGTAATAACAGACTAATATCAAGAAAACTTACGAATCATTTTTATCAATAAAAGATCGTAAACAACACAAAGCCATAATATAACATAATCGCAATTAAAAATAACCTTATATATTTGTATATTGCGGACTTTATTTCGTCGCGGATAATATTTCATCGCAGACCGTTTGCGCGGGCCGCGGAGTCCGTATTCCGCCCCCCAAGCAACAGTTTCGGCGCGCAACAGGTTGCTCACTTGTTGCGCATTGAAGCTATTGGTCATTTGAGTTTTGTGAACCATCCGTAAATACACTCAGTGTATTTACGGATGGTGGATGGCGGAACAGTGTATTACACTGTTTGTTAAAAATACAAAATAAAAAACAGATATTTATTAAGATTTGTGGAAAAAGCAATAAAAAACTTATTTTTTCACCTATACTTTATGGTTTGAAGAGTCTGCTAGAAATATGAAATAACAGGCATAGTGTATCTATTTCTGATATCTATTTAAAATACATACAATAAATATTAAATACATGATCGCATCAGCTACATATTACATATGGTTCTGGAAGGTTTCATGATCATTATCATGAAACCTTCCAGAACCATACCAGATGTATCTAATAAAATAAATCTCTTACCATAACTCAAGCATTGCAGAACAATAGCCTCATTACAATAAGATTTAAGAAATATGTTTTACTTTACCGTTTAGTGATAACGGGTGTGACTTATATGGGCTTTTATTTCGACAATCAACGCCGATTCGACTGAGCAGATACAGTTTCATTACTCCTATTGACTTTTGTATAAAGTAGTAAAGCCTGTTGGTCTTGTGGTTAGATACCCTGGCTGCTAAGCGAAAGGGTGGTGGTTCCCACCCAGGACAAATGTTTGTGTGATGAACATATTTATTAGTTCTGTCTGGACGTCATTTATTTATAATATGTAGGTATGTATTCAGAATTATATAAGTACTTATAGTATGGGATCAAGATGGGATGTGTGTTGCCCCAACATAAAGTATATTATTATTATGGTATCTATATATGGTATGTCACTAAGTGTCCAACCAGCAATACTTAATCTGATGAATCTCGCTTTTGGCTACTATATAAAGTTTTTTTTTTTTTTTTTTTTTTAATCTTTATTTTTTTAAGGGACTTTAGTCACTTGGCGACTATGTCAGCCCCGTACATATAAAGTTAATGTGAGTATTTTCCAACGATCCGGCTACATTTAACGGATAAAATTATAACCACCGTGTAACCCAATAAACTCGTAAACCAATTTGTATGCGCGTTATTGACATTTACTTGGTTAAACGAACAAGTTTGACCATAGAAAGGTTACCGTACACCGTTTAAAACCACAAAATACCTGTACTAAAATGTCAGTAATAAATTTGGAAATTAAGCAAAATATGTTAATTGCAACATTACCAAATGATAACATTCGACTAACGACCATAAACAATGCTAATTATAAAATATGGTGTAGGTATATAGGGTGTAGCTAAGAACGTGGTGAGATTAATCATACAAAGATAGTCCAAGGGCTCTCCCCGCGTCCTTATGATTGTTTTTTACCCTCTATCACCACATGAATGAGATTGCTGAGGTGCGCGGAGGAGGCGGGTGGAACGCTCGCTGCGTCCGTCGCTCGGCACTCCGTTACCGTAATCCGTATTCGCCGGTCGCACTCCGTAGTGGGTGTACGTATATCAGTTTTGTGCTTATCTAAACATTCCTCGCGTGTAGTGAATTCTTTTTTAATTTATTCTCATCCGAAACAAATGGGCATCGATAGTGAAACGTGAACGTTGTGAATTGCAGTGTACAATATTGTAACAAACAGTTAGAGTGCAATTTTAAATACTTTCGCACGGCTCGAGAAAGGACTGTGAGAGCGTGACATTTGCTGTGTTTTGTGCTGGTTGCTTGGAGGAATTTCTTTGCGTGGAAGTCGGAGGCCGTCATATACCCCGGCCCCGACATGGAGAGTTACTTCGACATCTCCAATGATCTGAAGGATGTCTGGGATGCAGACATCGACCCGGTGAGTCGACCTTATCATCGTTATCTACAGATGAAATTGTTTCATATTCGGCGCCAACGGTGATAGTAATTTAAATCTGCCAGTCGATAAAACTACAATATTAACGGATAAGTGGTTAAACTCACGACTGTCCTTGTTTTATCGTGGCAACGATAGAGAAAATGAGCATGGCATGGTATTGCAATAGTTCTTACCAACATAATAGGTATTTATTTGAAGAAACAATATTGAATGCTTTATCAAAGCTATTTCATGTTGTTATAAGTCGATATGGTTTTATTTCCAGCTAATTACGCGATATGAAATGATAAAGATTCATAAACATTTACAATCTATATCCGTTTTTTAATTTTATTGAGTCTAACTTTTTACGTCAGAAAAAGTATATTTGAGCCACAATAAGTGTATTTTAAAGTAAATACACGTGTAGGTAAAATTGTTTCAATATATTCAAGAACGAATGTAAGCAAATCTACATTGGTTTTTATCGGTAAGCGAAAGTAGATTAATATTTATCAATAATTTATTATTGTTGATAAATGTTCAGTGTCAAACGATTTTATAAATACGTGTAAGATAATACCTGTACGGTGACTTTGGAATTCATGAAATTAATATAACTGTTTTTAATATTTAGGACAATATTGCAGCTAGGTGAGGCAAGGAGCTATTATTTGTCGTGTAGAAGCAATAGTGTTAAAACGTCATTTTCATAACATCCCTCGGTAATTTTCAACCTTACTTCACATACCCGTGGGAGTATAGGGATAAATTACAGCCTATGGGCTATGACAACAATTATGTAGCCTTCTATTGGTAAAAGATTTTTCAAAATCGCTTCAGTTGATCCATAGATCAACCCTACAACTTCATAAACTCACAAACTGTCAAAACACACAACAAAAATAAACATTAACAGCATAGTATTAGCTAACTTATTTACTAAGTTCGAAATAAACTTTTACTAGGTAGTAGGTACCTAACCTAAATAAAATTAAATAAAGAGTAAACCTACATTCACTTCAACATTAAACAGATTTTCATTTTCATATTCAATACACTAATGTCAGAAAAAAAAACACACAGATGAATTGAGAACCTTCTTTTTTAAAATCGGTTTAAAAAAAAGCAAGTAAGCATAAGTGACGGAACTTTTTATATAGGTATTCAATTTCGGATCTACTTTCTTCTGGCGTTTATTACAGTAATGATATTTAACCTGAATCAATTTACAGAGATACACTTGAAGGTCAAACCTTGTACGAGTATTACAGGTAAAAAGGTAATAGAATTTACTTTCGAGTTTCTTCGTTTAGCGTTTATTCAAAGCTGTATCTTGATCAGTGGTTCCCAACCAGTGGCCCGCAAGAGCCATGGCTATAGCTAAAAACGCACGCCTCTGCTAACAGCGGTCTGTTATTGAATAAAATAGAAGCTTAAAAACTAATGTTTGAGTTATAAATGTCTTTAACTTTTAAGAGTTTTCAATGTTTTAATCAACGTTTATTTTCTCTATCTAGTCAAGAAACGGTAAGGAACACTTGAGCTAAAATAACTAGATCAATGAGAGCTGATTATGTGTAACACGCATATTGTATAATATGGCCAGTTAAATTAGGGAGGTTACTATAGAACCTATTTTATTAATTACTGTAGGTACATTCATATGTCTAAACATAACAAGACTGGAGTATTAAGATATGATTGGAACATGACATATTTTACATTTTAATTATCAGCTTTTTTACGTAATAATATGCACGCAAAGATTTATTGTCATTAAACTAAAAAGCATTACTTTTGGTAAAATTACGTAAGGCCAAAGAGAGCGGTTTGATTTGCAAAAAAACACTTTTGGGGTCGATGTGACCATAGCACCTGTAACTTGTTCCGAGTGACGTCACGTGACTTTAATGGATGATAACCCGGCCAAATTGAGGAGCCACCAAAGTGGGCGTCCCGTTTGGTGTAACGCGGACATGTTAATTTGTGTGGACTGTTTGCGTACATTTCTTATGGAGCCGTACGGTACACTGGATCGACGACCGGTGCGTTGAACTAAGATGCTTGCCCGTTTTATTATTACCATGCATAGCTACCTTTGGAATTTGCCTACATCATGATACTCTTCTTCTAAAAATTCACAATATTTATTTGACTTTCTCTTAATTTAAATTTATTTAGTTTAGATAATATTGAAAAAGAAAAAGAAGACTATATGTATAGAAAATTGAACCTTATTTAAGGTTATCATAAGGCGAACTATGATAGGAAAGCATGCAATGTATTTATTTTGGTCGGATAATATTTTATAAACTTTATTTGTAACTTTGAATGTTATATTCAACATTAAACAATCCGATTAAAAACTTCACCTCTCTTACTCTTCACCTCTGTAATATACCCAAGCTTACGTTAAAAAACCTTTATTTTTACGTACGCTTTGTAATCTAAAAGGCCCTATTTAGTGCAAGGGATATTAATGTGTTGGGAAAGTAAAAATGCTTGTATATTTAGTGAATTCGGAATAAAAAGTAAAAAGCTTTATAAAAATTTGAAGATTTCATTATATTAGATTGACAAAATTTCAAGTTTATCTCTTATTTTAAAAATATGACGCCTTTAGAGCATAGTTAACTAAATCCTATCGCTAGTTTACCTTCACTTAGTTTATTAAGCTGTGACATTTCACAAATTCATTATAAATTTAATCATAAGCTTGTTGTTAATTTAGTTTAACCAATCAAGTTTTTATGAGTTCCTTATATTTAGTAGTTTATTATAATTACTATAATATGTACCTCATAATTTGGTTAAGGTTAATTTTTGAAGGCTGTATTTTAATCAGCAAAATAGAGGTTTTAGCCAGAAGTTAAATTTTCAGCAAAATGATTAAGGTGAGAACAGACCTTAGTCACGAATCGTTAGCCAAAATAAAGGAATTGACCAATGTGCCTAATGCAGTATTCAAATTGGTGTTATAGAAAATGGTAAATATGCAATAGTGTTTATAATACTTATTTATCGCAGCGAATTTTTCGAATTTGGAGAAGAAATTTTTTGCATATTGGGTGTATCTATTTATTATAAAATAATCGATGTACAATATTATTAAGATGTCTGTTTTTAGTAAGCAATGAAGGGTGACCAAAATTTGATTGATTTCGAGTGGGTTCGAAATCCGAACTCACGACCTTTATAGTAGCAATACAAATGATGACCGTTAGCAATCTCATTAGATAAAATTTGATAGGTTCTATTACTGTTTCTCTTATCACATTTTGAGATCAGCCTTATATTGTTACACGTGTAAAATAACCGGTTATAGATGTGGTAAACCGTTGCCAAGAATCGATTGTTGATCGATTGAACAATACATGTTTTCATATTCAAATATTCGCGTCTAAAGACATATTATAAAACTAAAATGTAAAGGAATATGGAAAAAATATATCAATGTAATATAGATATTAGATTGTATAAACGACAAGAAATTTAAATAGTAAACGCTAATATCAAATCGCTACGACGTATGTAAAGTATGAACTAATGTAAAATGAACCAATAATTGACAGTCAGGTGGACCATATATCCACCTACTAAATACTTAGATGAAGCAAAGACAGAAATGCCAAAAGCATTGCCCCATTCGAAAAAAAAACAATTGCCAAGATATACTGCATGTTTTTCCTAAAAAGATTTTAGTAGCGGTATAGTTGGATGATTTGCTTGAATGAGCTTCTTATTATATTAGACTTTAGAGCAACCATAGACGCGGACCTCCAAAAGTCCTCCCGTGACGGGAGTCCCGTCACCTATTTACCCCGATTGCTCTACTGAAACGTGGGACATGTAAAAATCCTAATAAACCGCGATAAAATTCGTAAAAGTTGTTTTGTTATAGTACATAATATCACTTAGCGCAAAACATTAGAAAACAATATACTTAATACATTTTATGTGAATAAATTAGATAATAAGTGGATATTTAAAGGCGATCGTGTTTGGTGGAACAATGGTATTGCGTAAATATATCGCTCGGTGTTGCGTCACATGTCGAATCGGTTCGAAAACATGTTGACACAAGTGCAGAGACAGTACATCGAGTGACACGACTCGATTAATGCTGATCCGAGTGACCTTCTTTGTCATCACTAGTTTATCTCTATGTCACGACTTTCACGCTCTTCGAAATTTAAAAATTAAAAAAAAAATGCCGATTGCTCGAAATTTAAAAATATGTTTTTTATTTGAAATTTGAATGTGATACGCATGTTGTGGCCGTGCCAGTAATATTACATTATAATAAACTTTCTTTCCTATTTATTTTAGTGAAATTAATAATAGAAAAGACCTAAAATTTTTAAAAATTTACTTTACCTCAAAATTACAATAATATTTAAATGAGTAATACTTGGGTAACCGTGATGTCACCTACTTAGAAAAGAAAGTCAAAATACTGCAATAGTCTGTACGATTACTGCTCTAGTGTTCGTGGTACTGTTACAATATGTATATTTATCCTATAAATAGTTAAATATGCCCGCATCTTTGCCCCTGCTTCAGATTATGAGAGTAATAATGGAGTTCTGCTGGGAACATTGATAATATTTTAGATCGTTTTCAATTTCAATACAATTTTTTTCTATTCTAAACGCAATTAGACTTTCTTATGCCAACAATAATTATAATTGGTTGTTGTAATTTATCCGATAATTTAGAATTAAAAACTCCCAAAAGTAAAGTAAAGTAAAGTATCAACCCTTATATGTCCCACTGCTGGGCACGGGTCTCCTTCCTCGAAATCAGGCGAGGAGGGTAATGGGCCAATAGTCCACCGCGCTGGCCCAGTGCGGGTTGGTGAACTTCACAAACCTTCAAAGGCTTTCAATTTTATCAGGCATGCAGGTTTCCTCACGATGTTTTCCTTCACCGGTGAGCGAACGATGGTCTCGTGTGCACTTAGAAATTTAGAAAAACCCATTTCAAGGCACACACTGACGGGTCAGGATCGAACCCGGAACCCCTCGCATAAGAGGCCGAGTCCGTCCACCACTGGACCATCGTCGCTCTAATGAGATTACATATGAGTACTGAGCAGTCAAAACTCCCAAATTGCAATGAAATCCGTAGATTTTTTTATTGGGATATGTATATCTAATTGAATCTACCTTGGGAATAAGACATTCACTCTTAAAATTTTACATGATGTATCAAATATAAATTATGTATTTTGTTTTGTTGACGAGCCACCTCTTTTTCGTTTTTCTTAGGGGATCCTGCATCTCAAACAAGTTTTTTTTTGTACTTTTTTAGTTTTTTATTGACTACTTCTTTTGACGTATTTCAAGTGTTTAAGCTGTTATACGAAATAAAGATACATAGTTTGATTTGATTTGAATTATATTTTTTTTTGAAATGTTTTTACAGGCTTACCATGTGCTTAAGTGTTTCAATTATATTAAATATTTTATTATAATAATTATATTATATGTGTGAAATATGTTAAGGATGTAGTTGTAACAATTACGACACCCGCTCGTTACCATTTCTAGCTATTAGTCGTCCAATTGACATTTTGTTTGAAAAATTAAATGTGGGTCAAAACGTACATTACATTATAAACATGTTCTTAAGGTTGCCACTGGCCACTCATATTATTAATATTGTTTAATAGCATACGCCACTCTGAGATTTTAGATTTTATATTTATTAAATAAGCTATAAACATTGCTTTGCTTGTTTTAACCTAAATTTAGAATTGAGTAATTAAGATGATCCTCCAACATCCGAAATGACAAACATTCATAATAGATATTTGTTTAAAAATGTCTTAATCTTGAAAACGCCAATCTAAAATAATTAAAAACAAATAGATAAAAAATTTAAGTAGTTTTTTTGATGAAATTACAGTATATTACTTTCATCTACATTCCGTCAAAGGCTGTTAATTTGGATTTACAAACACATAATTTAAATATATTTATCTGTACAGATAAAGGTTCCCAAACTTGAAATGTAAGAAAGTGTATTCTTTTATAACAGATAGTTTTTATAACTTGCCTATATGGTTAACTAGATCATTTGAAATTCTTATATAAAAAAAAAACCGACCAGTTCACACGATTAGACTGGTCAAACAAACTCTTTATTATTATATAAGAAGTATCAGTAATGTATAAGCAACGTATTAGTAACATATTAGTAATTTATTAGTAACTTATTAGTAATGTATTAGTTTTACTAGCCTTTACGATGGAATGCGTGTGCGGCGTCAGCGTCGTTCGCATTCCTCTCACCGGTGCACGATTCAACAGTCACCGGTCACCACTAGAGAGTGAACTAGTACTTTCATTCATTCACCTAGTCATTCGTTCATTAGCATCGGCATATTTTCAACGTCCCACTTTTAATGTGACGACCTCTGTGGCACAGTGGTTAGCGCGTTGGCGCACAAGCCGGAGGTAGCGGGTTCGAATCTCGCCAGGGAACACAAAAAAGTTTATTTGTTCCTGGGTCATGGATGTGTATTAAATATGTGTATTATATAATAAAAATCTTAAATATAAGTATTAATATAAAAAGTATTAAATATATGTATTTCCGTTGTCTGGTACCCGTAACACAAGTCTCTTCGAGTACTTATCACGGGACCAGATTGACGTGGTGTAAAAGCGTCCATAGATATTATATATTATTATTATTAATATAACTCAATAGCTAGAGACATCTAATGATCTTGTAATTAAAATTTCTCGAAAATTTTGTTGTTGTGTTCCCTAGTTGTTGTTTTGTTACTTGTTGAAATGTTTCTTAATGGACTAAAGTTTCTGTGATTAGCTAGTTCAAACAAACGCTCTAGTGTCAGATTAGTCATATGTGAACATATGACTAATCTGTTGTAAAATGTTAACATATTTTTGACTATTCATTATTTGAATTGCCAGTATTTTTAGGACAGTTTTATTGTTTTTGGAGTTCATATTAGTTCACGCCATAAGAGTCGATTTTGGTGTACTTGTAATAATATCTATGGCGTGGTGCTGAAAGGGCCAAAATAGGGCGTTAGGTTATCAATTGTTGGTTATCAAATGGCTAATTTTGCTTTATGAAAAATAAAGCAGCAAACTAAGATTATAAACACAAAAGGGTAAATGTTAACTTTTAAACTTTTATAGGTACATTTGGAATACTTATTATTGATAATTTTGGCCCTTTTATCATCAGGCCACAGATATATTATAGGTATAAGCCAGGAGCATGAAAATGTATTAGGAGTAAAATTAGACGTACTGCAATAAATACTAACTTATTATAGTGCCATTTTAACAGTTTTTCCTTAGTGATATTGCAAGGTCACAAATAAAATAATTTAATAAACCGCTGATTACCTTGAAACAAAACTAAAAATATCAATTTTTTGAGATTATACATAGAATTAAGCAGTTTTTATCTGGCATTGTTTAATGAAGGTGGGCAGGGGCTGGTTAATGTCATGGCTCGTGAGGAGTCTCAGTTCCAAATTCTGACGAAGCCTCGTAGCTTAAAGAAATACTACAATACAAAATAAAGTCCTCCGTCTTGTCTGTAAGCGACACACTAACTACTGAATGGATTTTGGCGCTCACCGGCGATCTCTTTCACCCGTTCGTCGGTATCCTTCTGGGACATCACTGTCTCACGGAAGAAGGCCTTTGCTGTCCAGGACTCGTCACAGCCAAGATCCATCAGCCTGATCCTAATGAGGAGCGACTGACGGATGGACAATAAAGTGATTTGACAAGGATTTCATGTTGTTATTTTAAAGAACGCAAACTCTAACGTAAAGTGTTTTAGAATTAATTAAAGTAATATTGTATAGGCGGTTTGCGCCACCGCAATGCGGTCTCGCTTCCTGAACGCTTAGATGTCTTAAATTGCATTCTCTAAACAAAATTAACTTAATGACAGGCATCATTTTTAAATTGCATTACGATGATTTGTCATCAATGACCTGAGCCGAATGAGGAGTTTTGTTTTTAGTTTTAGTCTTGTGTATTCGTTCGTTTAATGCTTAATGGACCTTCGTGTAGGGTCCCTGGGTTCCAATCCCACCAAGTCTAATTGGTTTCTATTCTTAGTGACTTATTAGTAATTTAAAGTTATTAATTCTATTTTTATTATAAAGAGGAAAGATTTGATTGTTTGTATTGAATAGGCTCCGAAACTACTTGACCGATTTGAAAAGTTATTTCACTGTTGGGAACCTACACTATCCCCGGTGAACAAAGGCTATATTAAATTTTCTAAAAGAAAGCTGCGTGCAACAGCTTATATAAATCCTTATTTCTATTTTAGAATCAAACTTGTCTGTTATACTTTCTTTATTCAAAACAGCGAACTCGATATCATAAATTACAATGTTAATATTATCAATATTCAACTGGCAAGGTCATCTTTTGTTACACAATTGTTATCCCGAAATTACGATAAACTTTGTACTGAGGTGATGCACGAAGGTCACCTTTGCCACCTTCTCTCGATGATCTTGTACACCTGAGTAAACAGTTGTCACAGCATTGTATTTAACAGCATTACAATGTATTTTGGGTAACGAAATAGTTGACATGACGTAAATCGTTTTTGCCCATCCAATTTTACTGATGTATGTTTGTTAGATACTATTTCCAGGGCCGGATTTAGAGGTTTTGAGGCCTCGGGGCAACGAAGGAGTGGAGGCCCAGGAGGAAATTTTCTAAATAAAATAGACAATTTCCGTAGTCGAGTTTTCTTCAATAATTATATAATATGTTGTAAAAACAAGCAGTTTTTTAAAATTTGACATGTTGATATTTTACTGACCGCCTAATTAGATTGAACAAATATAGATATAGATCGATTTCTATTGAGATTTAAGAACAATATAATAATGTTTACACAAAATACTGTAGGCAAAGGTAAGACAGCGGAAAAATATATCAAAGGAAAAGTTGTTTACTGGTGCTTACTAGACGGGATTTGAAAAGAAATCCCGAAATCTTTTTTGTGGTTTCCCCTCGTGTGTGGAGGCCCCGTGGTGGCCGCCCCGGTTGCCGTCCTCTAAATCCGGCCCTGACTATTTCACGCAAAAACTAATGAATGCATTTTGATGAAATTTTACAATAATATAGCCCACAAACCAGAAAAAACATTAGACTATAATATGTCTCTCTCCGCACTCCACGGGAATTGGAAGTGCGCGTGCGAAACAGTTTTTCATTACTTTATATTATGCTTGTGAGGTTCTGTGACGCACATGTATTATGACGTGGTTGTTATTTGTGACGTCATACCCAACATGGGATTTATTCACCTGTTCCCCCGAGGCCGAAGAACAACAAAACAAACATGGAAGAAAAAACCATGGTGGTGATATCCATGCAGGAAGGAACACCCTCCTACAGGGAACGCCCAACACGGACGCCAAAACTGTCCCAATTTCCGGTTACGAAACAGTCTAGTTTTGTTTTATAGTGTTAATGTTATGAGGAACTTGATCGTAAAATATACTATTGAGATATTGATAGCGACAGGCGCTTGAAACGTTGGATTACAGATGATATTTAGATAATCGGTGATAACTGTGACAGATGATGTTTATCGTGATGATTGGGGAATGATCCAAAGAGTATTTGATGGGTATCCTCATTGATGAATTGAAATCCTTGGAAAACTAATCATACATAATATTTCGTTTGATTAGTTTTCCAAGGTCGTCTTTATCTTATATACGCTCGAATTCTCAAACAATTAAATATTTGAGGGCTCCTCAAACTTCTACCCGCCTTAAATCCAAATGTCATCAAAATGTAAGCAGCTTCCAAAGAGTTGCGTTTGAGTATTCGGTCATTAGTATCTAAAAACAGGACTCTTAAGAAAGCCCTTCTCGTTTTCTAGTCTATCGTGTGGTATGTCATTATGTCACGTGTAGGAAACAAGGTCGTAGTCTCATTCTTGGGCGGTATTGTTTTGTGAAACGGAGAAAGTGAACCAAATAAAAGAAACTTCACGGCGTAAATTGTTGAATGCTGGTAGATGTTTTTATTCGTGGTATCGGCGAAACGAGTGGATTATTCAACCGTGGTCGAATAAAATTTATCGCCCGATAACAGTTAACTAACTTGCATTTTTTATATTGAGTTGCGCCTGCGCATTGACTAGCGCCTGATCGCGGCTTTGACTAGCCCATTATTATTTAGTCGTTTTGCCGTTCATTGACATACTGCCTTATACTAAAACAACTTTAATGGATTATGTCGTGTAATTATGATTTTTACATGTCCGACGTTTCGGATACTTTACAGAAACTATGTAAAACAATATCTGACTGCCTTGTTTGAAATTTGTAGTTCTATCACTATATTCGAGAGACTTCAGGAGTTTATTGAGACAACAAGGACATTTATTGGCATGATTGTAGTGTGCGTGTATTCTCCTGTCTCATGTATTTGTGTGTGTATCCAGGATAGAATCTATATTTCCCTCGGGAAATGAACCCGCCAAATGCCCCTACGTTAAATTAAAAGGTATTTTTATAATTACCCGACGCCATGAACATGGCGGGGGGCAACCCCCCAAATTTTTAACGTCATAGGATGATCCAACCGGATCACCCCATTTCCGATGACGCATAACGGTCACTAGGACCATTAGCATAGATCCAACCGAAAAAAAAAAAAAAAAAAAAATTTTTTATAATTTTTAGTATTTCCCAAAACCTTGTGAAATACCATCGAATTATGTAATTTCATATTTTATGATTTCACCTAAGAATATTCACTGAAATATTTCATTTAATGACTTCGCCTTGTACATTTTTTGCGATTTTGCCTTGGTACATACTTTTAATGTTTTGTTTTATGTTGTATGTGCTAAGTTATCGTATGAGGAAAACACTGAAGCTGTTATCGTCTATTATTATGCTATAATAAGTAATAATATAACTTAGTATCACACACCTAACCTAAACAGCGTAGGTATTGATGTAAAGGAAAAAAGCCTACAGAAAGAGAGGACGTGCTAAACTAATTGCAGAACTCTAATTATTTAGAACATCAAAATTATTTATTAATCAATTGATTAATTATTATCATTACAAAACAAACAACCACACAATCACAACAACCATGGTTATGTAAGAAGCGCTGTCGTGGTTGCTCAAAATGTCAGTAAACCGCGGTAATATAAAAAAAAAACATTTTAAGTAGTGGCATTTACTTAGACAGAAGCTAAGACAGCCTGATGCTTTTAGTGGCATTATTAGAAAGAGAGAATTAATGTTTAGAAGTCGCTGGTTCGAATCGTACCTTTAGGTCGACGAAGTTATAAATTTCCGTTCCTTAGGGCCTGTTTCACAATCTCCAGTTAACTTCCCAATAGGCTATCGGCAACATATTTGACAGATATTTGACAGATACTCCATACTCTATCTGTCAAATGTTGCTGATAGCCTATTGGGTACTTAACTGGAGATTGTGAAACAGGCTCTTAGTATGTAACGTGATATGGGGACGCAAGTTCTAATCATGGTAAGTAGAAATAAATAAATCTGTCGATTCATGAGTGTTTATGGAAGAAATGTCCTTATGTTAAGTGTCTACTTTAGTACTAATTCTGTTTCGAGCTTAAATAAAGTTTTCCTGCTCTGGAAAAAAGATTGAAATATTACCTTGATATCATCAAAACTTTGTACCTTTATGCCAGAGCCTGGCACGGAGAGGTATTATCTTTTTTCACCGGCGAGCAAGCATTTCATGTTCAAGTGCACGGATTAAAAGAAACCCATTTCACTACTGCGCATTAGATATTATACGGAGTTAACTTACCATGGTCCTTCGGTTCGTCTTGATCAGAGCTTAGACCTTATCTTAACACCTATGACTACCCTGGCACTGAAAATATTCAAAGGCTTATCATCAGCGAGTAGTCTAACTGCCGATGACGAAAAAACATATTAAACTTGTATGTTTTACGGTTTCTTTATCAATGCACTTTCGTTAGTAACACTTATCAGAATTGTAGATTCGACACGATTCTATACATTTAAACAAATCAGCACAACCGCGACGGTATCAAGGTCACTCGAAAATTTAAATGTGCCTTACCTGCATCATCATCATCATCATCATCAGCTGCTATCCGTCTAATGAATTACCTCCACCAATGAACGAAAATAAGCCAGCTTCGAGTGCTATTGACCGCTTTATGAGGGTCCTGCATCTGCAGACATCAAGGCCATTATCACATCTACTATCACTTAAGTTCCTTACAAAAAAAACGTGTTTAAATCCTACTATCCTACTAATATTATGAACGCGAAAGTTTGTAAGTATGGATGTTTGTAAAAACTACTGAATGGATTTTAATGAAACTTTACAATAATATAGCTTATACATCAGAATAACACATAGGCTATAATTTCCCGTAAATTCCCCGTACTCCCATGGGAATGGGAATTACGCGGGTGAAACCGCGGGACACTCCTAGTAATACATACAGCAAAATAGATCAATCAAACGAAAATATTTCATATAGTTTTTGTTTTATTATCTATTTTTATATAGTTAATTGAAAACAAGGGATTTGATCACAAATTTTGTCTTCTAAAATAATGAAGCAACTTTACAGCAACTGTGACTATGGTTGCTGTAAAGTTATTGTAAAATTGCTGAATTATTATAATGATATAATAAGTGAAATTTGCTTAAACATTAGAAAATAATGGCGTCTTCTAACTACAAAATAGTAATAACCAAGTTAACTTGTACGACTTGTGCACAGTTATGCGGCTTTACAGCCCTTAATGAAACCAAACATATCGCAACGTATAGGTAATTACTAATAATAAATTCCTTGCAACTTAACCTATTTAAACCGATTACGTTACTTTTACTTAACATGGAGGAAGGTTTTAAATTAACATCTCGTCTCGTAAGGTGATTCGCAGTTTTGTTGGGTCTTTACCGTCCCAGCGTTTTGGATACTTTAAAACAAATATTGTTATAACGACAGCGGAAAGACAATTATTTCCTAAACATAAACGTGCAGAAGCACCAATCTTACTTATATACAAGAATAAGTAATAATAATAATGGACCCTTGTTACACCGGGTCAATCTGGTCCCGTGGTACGTTCACGAAGAACTTGTGTTACGGGCACCAGAAAACAGAAATATATTTAATACTTTTGTACTATACATATATTTAAGATTTTTTATAATAATATACACATTTTTAATACATATCCATGACCCAGGAACACAAAAAACGTTTGTTCCCTGGTGAGATTCGAACCTGCTACCTCCGGCTTAAACGCCAACGCGCCATTCAGCCGCAGTGGTTGGTGTTTTGTTGTTAGTTAATCCACGTGTTGCGAACACGTTTCATGAAGAAACCTTATTCATTTACTTTATGTAATATTATTTTAAGGTACAAGACGTATCAAAGCAGCCTCTCCATTTAATGGATATGACATTTTTGACTTTTGCCAGTGTTACCATGTGTAGAATCACAATCAAATTATCACAAGAGATAATTGAGTAGAGCTGTTATTTAAATACTTGTAGTCTGTAGCCTTATCACTCGTTCCCATATAACTTATAAAATAAAATAAAAAATAATAATTAATAATAGTAAAAATTAACAAAAAAAATTTGTTAATTGGCTCTATCCAAGAAACGGGACTTACGCCCGGATACTCAAACACAACTCAAATTTGGGAGCTGCTTACATTTTGATCACTTGAGGCGTGCTTATTAGTTTGAGGAACCCTCAAATATTTAAGTGGCGTTTGAGAATTCGGACGTTAGTACAGTAGAGCTAGTGCTGCCACGCTTTACAGCCGAATTGTGTAAGTATGACCGAGGTGGTAGTTGGTACACCTCGCTCATATAATACCGGTGTAGTCACAATAGCCACGACACTCGACGTTACGTGCTGTTTATGCGTTTCCGGTGGCCCATATAGGATAAAGGGGGACAACCCATCTGCATTACCTTTGGTTGGTAATCACCAAAAGCTCCTCTGCTAGACTGCTCTGCTGTCTCAGACTTGAAAAAAAAAACAGAAATTTTAATAAAGTAAAGGAGCGGGGTTGTGTTTTTCTGTTTTCCGTTAATTAATTGTTATTTTATATTTTATGCGTTAGCAGTGGTTTTATAAACGCAATCTTCGTAAAATGTTTGTTTTTAAAACGCAATCGATTTACGTTGTGATTGGTTGGCGAATACGGCGGAGAATTGTTCTGGAGCGTTTTTCTATATGGAGTGTTCTGGCGGTTTTCTGTAGTGTTTGTTTAAAAACTCAATCCGTATCATTTTTATTTATTTTATTTTTTATTTATTTATTTATAGAAACAAACAGTCTTAACAAAGTTAGTTATTACAAAAAAGTTATTACAATATAGACCTTTAGTTTCCTATATTACAAGTGTAGGTACATCTAGTGTTATATTGAGACATTTTAAATTTGTATTTTTTTTAGTTGTTGATAAAAATGTTTATGAACAAAATCATTTTCTTAACTTATTGCAATAAATTGTTGTACTAGTATGAGATAGAGAAAAATAGACACAGTAATTAATATAAGAAAATTTTTAAAATACAAAACAATTATTTTTATTTTTACAAATATTAAATAAGTATAGTAGATAGTGTGTAGCTAATTTTATAAGTTAAATATTAACATCAGTTACTTTTTTAGTGGGTACTGATTTCATAAGTAAATAACAAGTTTATAAACGAAAAACATTTACACCTTTTTTAACTTATTTTATAAAAACTTATTTTAAAGACTTCATCAGAGAGATTTTGAAGGAAGCCAGAGAACTAAATGCAAATAAGTCCAAATGAAGCAAATTATCATTATAAAATTTACACACTCTTCTTATAAAACTATTTTGAACATAACAGGTTCTAGCACTTAATATAAAAAATAAATGTTTCTTAGTGCAAAGTCGCTCACGTTTACGAGGTACTCGAAATAAGATATTATGAAGTAATGCGGGGGCATCAATTACATTGTTTAAGATTTTATATAACATTACAATATCAAAATAGGTTCGTCTTGTTTCTAATAAGGACACGTTATGTTGTTTAGCAGAGGTTTCATAATCAATGAATGAGTTACCAATTCTAAATTCTAGTGACTTTAAGAATTTTTTTTGTATGTTTTCTATTCTATTGATGTGGCATCTAAAATAAGGATGCCAGACAGTACACGCAAATTCAAGATGACTGCGAACATAACTATTATATAGGATTTTATATGTCAATGAGTGTTTAAAAGGTTTGCCTATTCTCAGTATAAAACCCAACTGTTTATATGCTTTTTGAATAATATTATCTACGTGAGGTACAAAACTCATTTTTGAATCCATTAGTACTCCCAGATCTCGAATTTGAGTGACTCTAGAAAGTGTTTTACCACAAAGACTATAAGTGTAATTGTAAGATTTTAACTTTCTACCATAACTAATAACAAAACACTTGTCTATATTTAAGTATAATTTATTCTCAAAACAGTAATTTTCAAAATGTACAAGATCCTGTTGTAAAATATCGCAGTCATCATAGTTACGAATAATTCTAAAAATCTTGGTGTCATCTGCATATAGTAAAATATTAGATTTATGTATAAAGTTATTAATGTCATTGATGTACAAATTAAATAATAAAGGACCGATATGTGATCCTTGAGGGACACCGGAGCTTACTGTTTTATAAGATGATCGGTAGCCACCCAAAACAACAGCTTGACTTCTATTTTCTATGTATGATTTTATCCAGCGAAAAAGATCCCCATGTATACCAAGGTTCCAAAGCTTTACTAGTAAGGTATGGTGACAGATTTTATCAAAACATTTAGCAAAATCGGTATATATGGCATCCACCTGGCAGTTATCATTCATGGCATTCAGTAGAATATTTGTAAAAACAAGTAGATTACTTTCTACACTTCGACCCGTATAGAAACCATGTTGGTCTGTATTAATAAGATGGCGAACTGATACAGATAGCTCATCGGTAACTATTTTTTCCAATACTTTAGCAAACTGACATAACTTAGATATTCCGCGATATTTTTCAATGTGAGGGCTAGCTGGACCTTTTGGTACCGGAGTTATCCAGGCTCTTTTCCAAATAGTAGGGACAGTCCCTTGCGTTAAAGATTTTTGATAAAGTAATGCTAAGGGTAAAGCTAATGCAGCAGAACATTTTTTAATCAGCAAAGGATGTATTCCATCGGGTCCAGCCCCTTTATTTATATTAATAGACCTTAAATGTTTTAATACTATTTCTTCGGTGATTTCTATTGAATTTATATTTATAGGGGAGTTGAGTGGAGAAATTGAATTATTTAATAAACTTATCGAGTTTGTACTAGCAGGCTCGAATACGGAATGAAAATGTTCACTAAAAAAATTTGCAATTTTTTCGCCGTCAGATGTCGCATCTCCCCTATAATACATAGTTTGAGGTAAACCCTTAGTAGATTTTATGTTCTTTACGAATGTCCAAAAAAATTTAGGATGGCTTTTAATTTTTTCCTCTGAGAATTCTATAAATTTTTTATAACATTCTTTTTCTAATAAAACGGATCGCTTTCTTAAAATTTTAAATGTTTCATAATCTAATGGGTTATTATAGATTTTCCATAAGCGATGATACTTACGTTTTTCTTTTAAAACTTTTCTTAATGATATTGTATGCCATATTGGATGAGTACTTGAAGATTTAACAGTTCGCAATGGAATATAAGAGGAAATCAATCCGTTCAAAATATTGTAAAAAATGTCTAAACTTCTATCCATTGTCAAATTACAAAAGATGGTGTTCCAGTCTATTTTGAATAATTCATTATTTAATTGTACAAAGTTAGCAGCCGAGAAATTATATGTGAGAAACGTTCTGGGTTTTAAATATTGTACGTTACCGACAGTTAACCGTATACAAAGCGACTTATGATGTACGTCCTCTGTCAAAAGTGGCGAGTCGCAACCCTCGACTCGACAATCACTGTTGCATAATACAAGGTCAAGAATACGGTTATTAACGTTACGTATGTTATTCAATTGATTTAATTCACAAAACGATAAGAAATCACTTAATAGTTGACAACCCATATCTCCATTCAGTAATAAGTTCATATGCCTCGAGTCGGTATCCCTCCAATTAGCATTAGATATATTAAAATCCCCAGTTATCAAAAATAAGTCATCTGGTCTATCGTTCATTAAAACACTAGTTGTGTCAAAGAAAGAACGCAATGCGTCGACGTGACCTGCTCCATGCGGGGCGTATATACATGCAATATTTAAATATTTGTTGGTATTCAAGAGTATAGATATCCATACGCACTCTGCACAGGACGGCGGAGGAGTCGGCCAATCACGTCGCAGAGAAACATACTCCTTGCGAACGGCCACGACGACACCACCTCCGCGCTCCGCACCGCTCGAGATAGGACATCGGTCGCAACGATATACAATGTATCGGCTATCAAAATATTCACGATCATAGAAATCAGGTGTTAACCAACTTTCTGTAATACAAATAAGGTCATAATTTGTTTTTGAAACCTCTGCAAAAAATTCGTGTGATTTTGTTCTGAGGCCCCTCACATTCTGATAATAAACAATAAAATTACTGTTAGGATACATTATTAATAGCAATATAAAACGTTATAACATTAATATCATAATTTATAATACGTGAGCGACATAACGATAAAAATAAATATGTATATAGTGTATAATTGTGTAAATAACTTCTATAGGTAGCCAACAAGATTATCATCACAATTTTCACATATAACACTAATAACAGAACTCTTTCAATGAATACCGAGATGTTCGAATTCATAGCGCATAAGTAAATAGGGATATAATTAGGTAAATTAAAAGAATGCATAATATATTGAGTATAAAAACAATGATGAAGTATGACTAGCCTAAGTAATGTAAGTATAAATGAAATATATTTACGAACCTGGGTAATAATATTCCAGAAGAAATGAATATCTTTATAAAATGCAATACAGATAGGATATTTAGTTTTCACATCGTATATTACATTATGACAAAAACATACCTCAGATGTGATAAAAAGATAGTGCTTATATTGTAAAGTAATCCGAGTGTAACATAGATACAACCATCATTTTAGTTTTTTGAAATCATTATCATTAGATATAAGTATGACTGGGGATTTATCATTTTTGCGCATCATTATTCTACAGTCTCTCACCCACAAATATGAATAGGAGTAGTCTACCTTAAGCTGACGGGCACGTTTAAGAAGCAACTTATTCCGTGGTGTGAGGTGATCTCCCAGATATATTTGTCGAGCTGGCCCAGGTAGGTCGAGGTCGGCGGTGGTGAGACCTCGGCGCGTGCGTACAGCCGCCAGTAGCCGGTCCTTGCTCATGCGCCGCGTGAAACTAACCACGATAGCCGGCGGGTTTCTGATCCGTGTCCCGTGGTCGCCGTCATCGTCACCTTTTGTCCGCTCGGCAGGGGAGGCGTAGCGACGAACGCGATGAATGCTGTTCACGTCGGTGCTGGTTATGTCCACACCTACCTTATTACATATCAAATGTAATATGTTATGGAGGTTTTCTCCCCGGGTCACAGGAATACCGGATATTTCAAGGTTATTTATCCTAGAATACTGATCCCGTTCATTATTTATTTGTTGTAACATATTAATTTTTTCAAAAGCGGAAGCCAGTATCATGTGATTGGTTGGCGAATATTGTGGTGGACTGTTCTACATGGATGGATTTGGAAGTGATAATTGATAAAGACGTGAAGGGCGTAATCGCGCCCCTTGGCGTTTCTCGCCCTTTCTCCAAATAAGAGACTAAAGATAGTTTCTACTTCTTCTTTGAAGATATTGTCTGCCTCATGGCTGATAGTTAACAAACTAATACCTTAAACAAAGAACCTTTTCAAAATGTGTAGAACTTTTAAATTTTTATTTTTATTTTTTTATGATTAATTTATTATGACTAACGTTTCCAGCAGTGGTTTTCTGTTCTAAACTGTAATTTAGTAAAATTAAAAAGAAATGTGGTGTCGTCGGACATCAGGTAGGAACGAAGTTCCTTCGGCTAAAAAGAAAGATAATATTATACACTACTCGCTTGTGTATGCGACTGTCGCGCCTGCGCACGTCTTATTTAACGCTTTTTATTCCACGCACTTTTTCTTACGGTTTTACTATCACATATTTTTCGGTTCGGCCGCGCAGCAAAATCCCTATCCAAGCCTGCCGTAAGAAACTTCGTTCCAAAAAAAGGATAGCTTGTTAGTGTTGACTTTCCGTTAGTAAGTTCATCGCAACATTTTGGCACGCTGCCAAATATTAATTGTTCAGCCATTGATGAGGTCATTAATTAATTATCAACAGGTTATTATTGGATGTGACTGTCATGATAACATATGTACGCGCACCTTATGCGCACGTCTGACATAACAGAGCCGTCGCCTGTTTTCGTTGCTATGAGAACACGTCAACAAACTCTTAGACAGAGCACATCATTCAATTTTCTTCTATTTCTATTTTTACTAACATTGTAACTAATAATTATATTAAAATTGTATACAATCAATTTTTGTTTTGCTGGATATAACGCAAACAAATTGGCGACCGTGACAGGCCGGTATTAAGTCTGCAAAGAACCACTTAAAACGTGTGGCAAGTAATGCTTCTTTGAAGTCAGTAGGATCTGGCGAAAGAGGAGATAGTGGACGGGAGTTTAGGATTGCTTCTATTTGTGTGAAAAGCGTCGCCAGTTCCTCAAACGTCAAAGAAGCATTACTTGCCACACGTTTTAAGTGGTTCTTTGCAGACTTAATACCGGCCTCCCAGATCCCTCCAAAATGAGGCGCATATGGAGGACTAAATACAAATTTTATTTCTTCAGCGCTAGCGTAATCAGACACTGACTTACGACTGGATTTAATAACTCTACCCAATTCATTCTTTGCACCGACAAAATTAGTACCGTTATCGCAGTAAATTACTTGAGGTCTGCCCCGTCGAGATACAAACCTACGTAGGCAAAGAAGAAATGCATCGGTAGACATTGAGCTTACCGTCTCTAAGTGCAGAGCCTTTGTTTGCAGACAAACAAAAAGAGCAAGGAAACATTTGGTTCTATTACTGCCACGGCCCTTTCTGTTAGCAATAAAAAAGGGTCCAGCGAAATCAACTCCGCAAGTATCAAATGCAAAGCTTGAAGATACTCTTACAGATGGTAAAGTACCCATTATAGGTTTTATAACGTTACCACGCATACGCGTACAAATAACGCACTTTTTCGTCACGGTGCGTGCAAAATTTCTGCCCCCGATCGGCCAAAACTCTTCACGCACTGAAGCTAGCAATAATTGTGGCCCTGCATGAAATAAGCGAATGTGTTCATGTCTCATGAGTATATTAGATAAATGATGCTTGCCGTCCAATAAAATAGGATGTTTCTTATTAAAATCAAAATTTGAATTTTGCAATCTACCACCTACTCGAAGTATTCCTAAAGTATCTATAAATGGGTCTAAAGGCAGTAGTTTTGATTTATGGTGCAATCGTTTATTTTTAACGATAGCATAAATGTCATTAGCAAATGATTCTAACTGAGACTGTTTAACTAACATCATCATAGCATTCTCTAGTTCCTCAGGTTGAAGAGCATCACTACTAACAGCGATTTTCCGGCATTTATTTATAAATCTTAATACGTAAGCTACAATCCTTGTTAATTTATCATATCGAGAATATTTTTCAAATTCTATAAGTGAACAATTATTTATTTCACTCTCCACCTTCGTACACATAAACGCTTTTAGCTCCGGTAAATTATCTATTTCAAATGACCCTTGACTAGGCCAATCAGATTCTTCCTTTAGTAAGAAGGAAGGACCTCGCCACCACAGAGAAGAATTCTGAAGCTTCTGCGGTTCAACCCCTCTGGATGCTAAATCAGCGGGATTTTGATCTGTAGGTACGTGCTTCCATACAAATCCCTTAGTAAGATCGTTTATTTCGATTACCCTATTTAAAACAAAGGTTTTCAAATTTCTCGATTGTGTCATTAACCAACCTAGCACAATCGTAGAATCAGTCCACATTGTTTTCTTGCTAATATTACAAGTAAGTGACTCTTTTACCTTAGCACACAATCGTGCCCCTAGCAACGCACCGCATAACTCAAGTCGTGGTATCGTCAATGTTTTTAATGGTGCAACTCGTGCTTTAGCGCATAACAGCCGTACGCTTACCTGCCTTTCTCCATCTACGGCTCGTAAGTATACAGTAGCCCCATATGCGTGCTGAGATGCGTCCACAAAATAATGAAGATCTATGTCACAATCGATAAATTTTAATACATGCCTAGGTATTTCTATTGACGACAATTTGGCCAAATCATTAATAAAATCAGTCCATTTACGAGCTTCGTCATTAGGAATAGGCTGATCCCAATCCATTTTATTACTCCATAATTGTTGAAGAAAGATTTTCGACTTTATAATGCTCGCTGATACTAAACCCAATGGATCAAAAATCTTACATGTCATGGCGGTAATACTTCTTCTAGTGAGTACATTTTCAACCGGTATGTCTGTAGAAAATAAAAGCATGTCTAATTTGGGTGACCACTTAAGTCCTAGTACGCTAGATTCCTTGTTCCAGTCACGAACTTCGCACACATCAGTTTCATTTTCAAATAATTCAGGGCAGTTTGTGCGAAATTTGCGCAGAGGAAAACATGCCGACTTTAAAGTTTGAGTTACACCGTTATATATTTTCCTAAGCTCGTCAACACTATTTGAACCTGTATTCAGATCGTCCATATAAAAATCGCGTTTAATTATATTAGCAATAGTTTCATCCTTGCATTCCTGAGACAATTGTAAGAGACATCTAGTGGCCAAATGAGGAGCAGAAGCCATGCCGTAAGTAACAGTGTTTAATTTAAATGTTTTAAGAAACTGTTCCTCATTTTCGCGCCATAAGATGAGCTGTAAATGACGTTGAGAGGGACTTATTTCTATTTGCCGGTACATTTTCTCAACGTCCCCAGTTAATACAAATTTATGTATACGAAAACGCAGTAAAATCGCAAATAAATCGCTCTGAACCACCGGCCCCACCAATTGGATATCATTTAATGACTTTCCAGAAGATGATTTAGCAGATGCATCGAACACGACTCTAAGTTTGGTCGTTTCCTTCTCTTCCCGTAACACCGCGTGGTGAGGTAAATAAAAACCGAATGAAGGCCGATCAACTTCTGTCAAATGTCCTAGTTCTTGATATTCCTCAATAAAACGAGCGTATTTTTGTTTAAGTTCTAAATTTTTATTTAATTTCTTTTCAAGGTTCAAGAATCTCCCTCGTGCATTATAAAATGAATCACCTAGAGAATCTTCCGGCGATTCTTTAAATGGCATTTTAACAGAAAATCTACCATTACGTAACCTAGAAGTATTATTTACAAAATGAGTTTCACATAATTGCTCTTCTATAGAGAATAACTTATTTTTGTTCGTAGGCAACTCTTCTACTTCCCAAAATCTTTTAATGCTTTCATGAATATCTAATTGACTAAAATTACACCTCACATTATCGTTATAAGTATCTTTATCTACTGGACCAGACACGAGCCACCCCAGTTTCGAATCTTGTAAAGTAGGCTTGTCTTGACCTAGCTTGATCTTTTGCGTACCTATAATATCCCAAAAAACATCTGCGCCTATGAGTATGTCAATATCAGCCGGTTGATAAAATGTAGGGTCAGCAAGCTCAATATTTAATGGTAGCTTCAAGTTCTGCAAATCGATTTTGTTATTAGGCACGCTACCGGTAATTCTAGGTACAATGAGGCATGTCAACTTAGCCGTAAAGGAAGATACCCTAGAGTTTAATTGGACACAACAGCGTTCAGATATATCAAATCCGATATTATTTATACCCGATACGTTGACAGGTTTCACTCGATTTACAGACAAACCAATTTTATTTTTGAAATTAGTAGTTATGAAACAGGACTGACTCCCATTGTCTAACAAAACTCGAGCCCTTTGACAATTGTCGTTCTGTGGATTAACTATATCTACAATAGCAGTACATAGTAGCACTTGTTTCTCATTAGCCACTGCCAAAGAGACGGGTGCAGCCGTCAAAGTCTCTTCGATATCTTTATGGAGTAAACTGTTATGTTTCCCTTTACATGACCTACAACAACCTTTTAAGCGGCACTTGTACGTGTTGTGCCCTTCTCGAAGACAGTTTGAACATAATTTTAACTTATTAACCTCATTTAGCCTGTCTTCCACACTCATTTCCAAAAACACAGGACACAAATACACACGGTGGTCTTTCTTACAAATACTACACACAAAACATTTTGAAACTACAGTACTAGCAGTGACTAATGATTTAGAAGATTGTTGTGACTTGAAATTATGCTTATAATCATGGGTGTGCTTATCCGAGCGAGTACCTTGCGTGGTTTCTAATACATCAGCACGGTTACGAAGAAAAGTATTAAATTCAAGTAACGTAGGTAAAACGGAGAGGTTACCTTTGTATTCCTCCCATTTCCTATTTGTAGTAATATCTAATTTAGATGACATTATAAATATAACCAAAATGTCCCATTGCTCAGTAGGTAAGCCTAACGTTTCGAGTGCTCTTAAATTTTTAGATACTTGATCAATTAGATAACGCAAAGCCTTGTAAGACTCTCGTGTTATAAGTTCGATATTAAACAATGCCTTGAGATGATTGTTTATTAAAATATTCTTATTATTATACCTTTCGCATAGTAAATCCCATGCAACTTTGTAATTCGCTGAGGTAAATTCTAGGGATTTTATGACAACAGTAGCGCTGCCTTCTAAAGCAGACCTCAAGTAATGAAATTTGTTTATCGAAGGTATAGCATCGTTAGAATTAATTAGCGAGTCGAACGTATCCCTAAATTCCAGCCATTTTAAGTAGTTCCCATCAAAATTCGGGAGTTTAATCGTGGGCAACTTGACGGTATTAAATGCATGAGAACAAGTGCCCGATGGATTGGAATGTACGGAACCCTCGGCTCTATCTTTGGTTTGAGAAATCGAATCTAGCATATCCTGCGCAGTCGATATCAATGAATAAAATTGAGCTTCTATGAAGTCTCTTTCTTTAAGTTGTTCATCATGGTCAGTACTTAAAACATCAATCTGATCTTGCAATTCATCAAAACTAGTAAACAGCTCTTGGAATTTGGTTAATCTCAATGAAATTTCTTTTACTTGAGCACCGGTTAAATCTGTAGGTTTAATTTGATTTAAAACCGTTAAGTACTCTTTAAATTTGGTTAAACGACCCTTTATAGTACTGCGCTTTTTTAATAGTTCTTTTACTTCACTCATGTCGGTTATCGTATCGAACAAAGAATGAATTAAATAAAGTTAAGAAGTTCACTCAAACCCGCTAAAAGTCCGTTGCAGTCGTTCCAATCCCGCCAGCGCTGATCACTTCAAAATAAACCCAGGTACTTGCAAAAAAAAAGAAAAACAGAAAATGTTAATAATGAGACATACAGAAAGACAGTGTTCCTCTTTAAACAATGGCTAATTAATTAAACACATAATTACAGAAAACACATCACGTAAATTGCAAATATGTCTATACAAGGAACAAATGAAATTTATAATTCAATTCAATAAATTAATTTTAGTTTATTATTTTAAGGCGTTTAACTAAAACATAAGGAGGAAGTACGCATAAAGCTAGATACTTCAATAGTATGCCCAAGGAACCACGAACTACGCAATTCACACAATAGAAAAAGGAAGATTAAGGAATTCTGAAACATCAGTAATGAAAAAAACAAGAACGGATCACTTCCCTCAGGTTGACCTCCGGAATCGTGTACGAAATAGTCCGCCAGGCCCTGTTGTGAAGCAGTTACCGTATGTCCTGTCACGGTCGCCAATTTTGTTTTGCTGGATATAACGCAAACACATATAAAACACCAACCCAGGTGTGTCATCTCAAACATCCGCTGTTTATTTTTATCTTCATCGTTTGATAATTAATATAATCTGCGGCATTTTTTATCTGTTACACATATATGAAAACATTACATTTATAAAAAGGTATAAGTACACTAAAATTAGATTTCTCGAATGTCTTATAAAATCTAGATCGTATTTGTAAGTTTTAGCTATGTGGACTATGTGGACTATGTGGACTATGTGGACTATGTCTATAATGTGGGTGTGGTGTTTGTTCAAACAATTTTGTTGTTGTGAAAATGTGACAAAGAATTTATAAAACAATTATACAAACACTTATTCTTTTATCAATCTAGACAAGAAGTATAAGAGTAATCTCTTTATTCTAGAACTAGCTGTTGCCCGCAGCTTCGCCTGCGTTAACTAAGATTTACAACGGGATCTTAGTACGCAAAATAAGTAACTTTTCCGGTTGATTTTTTACACCTTGTGTCCGAAAAGCCCGAATATCTTACGGAACCCAATTTTTACAGAATAAAATTTAGCCTATGTTACTCGTGGATAATGTAGCTTTCGAATGGTGAAAGAATTTTTGAAATCGGTCCAGTACTTTTTGAGCCTATTCGTTACAACCAAACAAACAAACAAACAAAGTTTTCCTCTTTATAATATTAGTGTAGATGTAGATATACCTAGGTCAGAAGTTATCTATTGACAGGTTTTTTTTAAATTCCGGTTACTTAAACATGATAAAATTCCTATGATATATGATATAGTACTTGCTACGTATGTTTTCCGACCGGCTTTTGAGAACCGGTATTTGCCAAAGCGTCGATTTATGATGGAATTCCACCTACACCAAACCATTTAGCTGAGGAATTTTACGATTTGATGAAATTATTGTCTTGCGACTATTTTTTTATACTTGAATAGGAGAACTAACAGACATCTTACCTGATGGTAAGTGGTAAACGTCGCCCATATGTAGAAACTTTTTTTTTGATCACACAGTGGAAATCCTTTTCGGACCTTACCAGGGCCTGGGTAGGCGCGCTGGTGTGAGTGGGGACTCGCATTGGGTGCACTACCCCACTAAAACCGCTGCGTGAGCCTTCAGCCGCTATTTGAGGGACTCGGATGTGTGCAGGCGACGGGAAACCTCAGCGACAGACTAGTCCCGGCAAGACCAGATTGTCCACAATACTACTGCCCGGCTACATAAGTAGATACTAGTTTACCTGAATTAGCCCACAACTCATTTATGTATTGCCTGTACATAACATATTAACCTTCGTTGCCAGTAATAATACTGCTTGTGCCAAAACACAGCAAAGCTGTTTCGCGGGAGAAACAAGCAAAATGGTGGTAGATGTACAGCTGGAAGCGCAATACAGCGCATGCCTCTGTAGCGTATTTAATACCTATGTACTTGGGTTTGGTTTTGCTTGCGTTATCTTGGATACAGTCATGTCCGGTCTGGTGATGATTTTGATCAATGGAGTGGGCGTAAAGAATTTTCAGATAAATTATTGTTTTGCACGATAATAGCATAGTAATAATCCCTATATTTTATCCGCATCCTCTAAATTGGAATTAGAACATCTAAACCACTTCCACTGAGTTTGTTTCGCCGGTTCTTCTCAGTGAGCTTGCAACCGGTGGTAGACTCATTTGACGTTCCAAAAGATACTTTGATGGTACTTTTAATAAAAAAATTGACTTTGACTTAAATACATTTGTAAGAGCTACCTCTTGCCATGCTGCATTGCTGCCGAATTGGGACGGCACGACTAAGGTACCTCTAGCTCACAATACTGGAGTAAGTGAGAAAAAAATTGTTTAAATTCCATTGAAATTAAAAGGCCAATCGACCAACCGAAGTAATCTATCAAATCTAAAACTATCAAACTGACAAAAAGCAAACAAACGAAGAAATTCCCCATTTTCATTTTATTAATCATACCAAAATATGTCCTAAGATGAAGGTTTTAAATCTTATTCTTAAAACCTCCTTACGCCGTTTGGCGTTTATAAATAGTTATTAATTAAGTTAGCAGATGAGCGCGACAGTTGTGAGACGTCTCACGCCAGACGGCCCATATACGATCGGGGTAAATGGGACAGGCGGTGTGGCGTGGCTAATGCGTCTCGACACCGCTCCCTCCCGACAGATCCTCCCGACAGATCCTCCCGACACGGCTCCCGTCCGGCTATCTGACAGTGAACCTTGTCTGAGGAAGCAGAGGAAAGCGATTGTGTTATATATTGAATTGTTAATTCCAGGAATTCTAAAGTAGGAATAACTTTAATGTACTTACTTAGTTAATTTTGGGAAATTATTAGAATATATAATAGTTATTTACCAGTAGCTTTTTTTAAGGTCTTCTACAAAAATAACGAAATATTAAAATGTCCGATAGTAAAATGTTCTTTTTTTGCACGCAATATCGCCCGTTTATTAAAATTACTAGGATTAAAGCTTAATTCAAATCCAACAGGGTTGCCTGAGATGCAATTAGATAAGTAGGCCGTCCAGGTACTAGATAGTAGATAGGTACATACATAACTTAATATACATATATAACTTATAAAATCTACCTTTATTATACTAGATAATATAATACTTTAGGTAGAAGAAGTGTCTACCTAGAATTATTAGAAAGTTTGTTACTTATTTTACCAGATGGGAAGACGGTCTCCGTGCAGTGGCAGGTCCGTGTTGGATGCGAGTGGCAAGGGATCGGCCGTCTTGACGTTTCTTGGGAGGCCTATGTTCAGCAGTGGAAGGACATATATGCTGATGTTGATGATGACGATGTATACATTACTAGCAGAAACTATTGATTTTATCCGCGTATTTTACATTGTTTATGAAACAAATAATGTAGCCTTCTATTGGCAAAATATTTTTTAAAATCGTATCAGTATCTCAGAGATTATTCCCTACACAAGAATTCACAACGTCACAAACATTATTTTTTTGTAATATTAATAAATAATATTAGTAGACTGTAGATGTATATTATCTACACTACAAAACAAATATGACTTATATAGTCTCTTCTAGCGCTACTTTTGATGGAACCTACTTTGTTATTTGGTCAAGTCATTCTAAGGTAGATCAAAGAATACCACAGATATAATGTAAATGACACACAGACGTACAGTGATACACATAATATTTGCGTACAAACGACCGTAATTAAGGGATAGTGGAGTGTTATAATTCGTGAACTTGTCAACTAAAAGGTTTAATGCTATTTTTAGATCAGAGAAGAGATATTCTAGATCTTTATCTAGAGTTTTTACATACAATAATCGAGAACGAAAAAGAATTGTCTCTCTAGTCGATCGACTCTTGACAGAGTGGTCGTGGTTTGATGATGATTATGTGATGGAACTGCATTAGTTAAAGAATTATATGTTTCATATATTTTTATATCTCGTTTCATATTGACAGGAAGGATATATAGGTTTGGAAACAAATACCTCCACCAGAGAACTAAAATTACCGATTTCGCGCGAAGAATAAGATTGAAGTGGCAGTGGACTTGTCACACGTTCAAGATTTGACTAGTCAAACACCTACTCTCCAGAGTAGCGCGCGCGATATACCGCGCCCCCTGCTGGGCACGGAGGGGGCCTCCCTTTCGAATTTTACTAGATTAGCCATCTGCTCACCTGTCTACCGATTGAGCTTAAAGGCCATCAGGCCTAAAAGTCTAGACCTTACGAAAAAAAAACGTTCAAGAGAACGGATGGCCGATGAGTTGCGTTCAGATAGACGAAGTATTGGTCAGCCATTAACCAGATGTGAAGGTTCCATGCGTGTTGGATACGAGAGTCAAGGGATCAGTCGTCTTGCCATTCATCGAAGGAGACCTATGTTCAGCTGAAGACTGATGAAGTTTGATGATAATTATTTTAGATATTGTCGACTTTGATTATTCCGTCCCCGATATTTATCTTTCAATCTTTCTTACCCTCCTCGCCTGATTTCGAGGAGGAGACCCGTGCCCAGCAGTGGGACATAAAGGGTTGATACTTCATTTATCTTTCTATTTATGTGAAGTATCCGAAAAGGAATGTTAAGTATAATTCATATAAAGCAGTCTTGTTACAAATATGAATACTGTTAATTTTTCCGGTCAAAATGTTGTGTTGTTACCGTCGGCGATCGGTATGCGTGTAACAGATATGAAGAATGCGTGCAGTTGTATTACACCCGACCGTTTCTTGAGATTTCACCGGTTCGTTCGTATTTGTTGTAATCCATTATTTCAAACAGCTCCATACATTTATTTACCACTATCCTGTAATTAGAGAGGTTTTATTGGAAAATAATCTTTTACACTATCCCCGTGAGTACCAGATAATTACCCCTGGGTATATGCCATAAAGTGAATATAGCTGGCGGAATGTATTACTTATGGTATGTGCTTATAATTGCATACTTATCACTGTTAAAATAAGACATATTATCATCATCATTATCATCATCATCAGCCTTTATCCGTCCCACTGCTGAACATAGAATAAAATAAGAAATATATTTGATAGTAATTCTTATTTCAAAATGTATATATATATATATTTTTTAAGTAATTTTGCGATTGATGTATGTACCGAATCGTACCTTGATGTATTCAGGTTTATTTATGTATTGGTCAGTGCCTGCGACTTCGTCTGCCTTGACTTGACTCTCGTATCCAACACGCACAGGATTAGATTTTGTACAGTCACACAATGTTTATAAACTTTATAAATTATAGTGTTATTCCGATGTATATGCTACATTGATGTAAAGTTTTATAATAATCCATTTTGTAGCTTTATGGGAAAGAGTAAAAAATATCTATGCATACAAACTTTAACGTTTTTATTAGGATAAGCTAAATGATAAATCATTGCAATAATAAATTATAATTGAAAGTAAAGAAAACTTGTCTGTGTCGCCCTCAATCGAAACACAACAAACACAAAATATACGTGACACATATTAAAGCTGGTCCATAGAAGATTTAAGTGTAATTTCTGGATCCTACCGGTAAAGACCATTTCGCCACAATCCTCGACCAAATTCGAGGAAAAACAATATTACCGTACGTTCTTTATATTAATCGATTCCTGTTATTGAAAGCCGTAATGTATGTTTCGTAATATCAATTACAATTATTGCTGTTTACTTCACATCCAGCGGCGTAACAAAATGGCGGATGACAACCAACAATTGGCTGTCGATAAAGTACCAGGATAGCACGATCGGCATGGAAGTGTATCAAATAACTGGCAGAACTGATTAATGAAAGGTAACACGTTAGAAGGTTATAATATCAACAACGTGAAAGAGGTAGTGCCATGCTGCTTTGCGAAGCGGGCCGACACGGAGAGGTGTCACCCATATTCAAAACCCCTTTTCCGCAAAAGTAACGAGCGAGTGATGTTTGTGGTTCCTGAACAAAGAACTACGAAATATTCTGAAAATTAAAAAAATATATATAATATAGTCTACTCGTAACTAAACATCACTCGCTCGTTACTTTTGCGGAAAAGGGGTTTTAAATATGGGTGATTGCCATTAATATATTCATTATTTCTTTTTAAAAATTATCTAGTCGACAAGAATAAGAACTCTACTCATAAAATAATGAAATAGAATGTTCAAATCTTTCTCACCTTGCGAACAAAAGATAATCAAAATTGTTCAAAATGAGTTAAAAAGGTGAAGGGGCTCTTAAAAAATAATATAACCCTTAATTTTATTTTCACAATTATTACAAACTTGTTTTCCGTGTACATAAATTGTTAAATAAATAAATAAATACAATTAGATAAGTTCAAAGTTTAATATGTTAAATTAAGTAAATATTTAAATAAATTATATTAGTTTCTTAATAGCCAAGGACATGTTCATTTTATATGTACGTATGTCCAATCCTTATTTAAATAAATAAATTACTCATAACTTTGGAGGTTTCTCTTGATTATGAATAATCACGGTGGTGAATAATTGAACCTTTTCAGGGCTTTTTGTGTCGTAAATTTTATAATTATCCTCGAATTCTGGCGAGGAGGGTACTAAACATTGGGTGCTAATGCGGGCGCATTTCAGATGATTTTAAACCTAATCTCGTCAGACAATAGACATGAATTGCTCTTAGTCTACGTATTGATCTTAAAAAGACAGCATTAAATCAAGAGTGAAAGCCGCGTTTAGGTAGACAAAGTGTTGGTCGGCCATTAACCAGGAGGGAAATCGATCTTCGTGCAGGCCGGTCCGCGTTGAATGCGAGTGGCAAGAAAGGGGTATAAAGGCTGATGGTGATAATATGAATTCATATTTATTACTAGCTGCCCGACAGACTTATTTCTGTCAAAAAAAAACTTATCATTTAGGGGGATAAAAAATACATGTTGTCCGATTCTTAGACCTGCCTGGTAAGCACACAAAATTTTATCAAAATCGTTTCAGCCGTTTCGGAGGAGTTTTATAACCGTGACACGAGAATTTTATATATAAGATAATGATTGATACAATAGATAACATCTTATGAATGTAAAGATTCTAGTTTAGTCCTTCTTGTTCACTTTGAATCATGTCCAAAGGAGAAGCTACGCGTAAACTATGTAACAAGGCGATGGAATGACATAATGACGCTAAATTAAATATGTATTACAAGGGCGAAGCCTCCTTACTACCCGGGTAATCTTATCGCTGCTGATAATGTGGAACTTGAAACTATTTATAATTATATTTACCCTTTTGAATTTAGGTAGATTTAAGTTCTGTGGAAGTCTGTGTTTTAAAGTTTGAGGGTATTCGCCTCTGGTGTAGTGGTTAAGGAGAGGGCACGACTACAAATCCTGTCAAAAAGATGGGCATGACGTGACACTCGGTGTATATTGGCTTTTAGTTAGAAATCACATTTATGATGATCTCTCTCTCTATTTCTCTTTCTCTTTTCAGTGGAATAATATTCGCAACTAATTTTCTCCTCTCCGCCAACCTTCACCCCTGATACGACATAACCTGTACCTTCTCCATTATTTGTTCTATATGTAAGTTCCCCTAGGTCTATCTTCCTTAAGATGGTAATGAAAAAAAATTGTATTTATATTCATTTCTTTAATTTGTCTACCTAACTTTCTGTATGGGATTATATTATGGCCACAGAAAAGCCACGCTTCCCATAGTACTGTGTTAACATGGTGTAAAATAATTATAACTTTAAACTTAAAATGGGGGTCAGTATTCGAAACGCGACTTCTCGGAACACGCAAACCATGACGTCACACAACCGTTATTCTGTCTAGTGCAGACAACAAATATGAAATTATTAGTCATTGTTAAGGTGTTCCAGCCATGCAATAAAACACCGAGAACCTAGACATGTGCCAACTCGGAAAAAGAACGACTCGAGTTAACTCGAGTTGACATTCAGATCACTCGAAATTTAATTAGAGTTACACAACTATCGATATATCAGGAAGGAACCTGGATGATATATAGATATCATCCAGGTTTTTTTAAATTATAGAATTAGGGCCTGTTTCACAATCTCCCGTTAAGTTCCCTATAGGCTATAGGGAACATATTTGACAGATAGAGTATGGAGTATCTGTCAAAAATCTGTCAAATATGTTGCCTATAGCCTATAGGGAACTTAACGGGAGATTGTGAAACAGGCCCTTAATATCATTATCACCATCAATAATACAGTAATTTGTCGTCAGAGTTATGACTCGTTTATGCACTTCATGAATAAATTGTGCTCTTGCTCTTTTTTGTCATTCAACTCGATTTAACTCGAACTTAACATCGAGTTAGTAAGCCGAGTTGCCACATTTCTACAAGAATCACACTTTGATGACGTCATCGATGATGTCATTATAGGCTAAAATTCCATGCATATTTCATTGATTAGTTGAAATATTGCGCGTACAAATTATTGATAAATATGGTATGGTTCAGTGGTTATATGGTATGCTATTTTATGTCGGTGGTCACATTCGATCCGCAAGATTATGTTGCTAAAGTATCGGAACTATGTAAAGTATCGGAAACGTCGGTAGTGATTTTTTTTTATAATTAGCCGATAAAATACATAAAAAAGTGTTTCATTGCGTTAAGATTAGGCTTAGACTTTTGATGATTTTTTTTTTAAATTTCGAATTCTAGCTAAGGTTATAGAAATATTGTTGCGTCCTCCTTGTTGAACCACGTTTCGGTAGCCCATCATAAAGCCCAGCTCAGTGGTCGCTGACCTTTTTAATATTGAGATCCAGGAATCGTACCGATTTACCGATTATAATGTAACAACTCTTACGGATTTTGTCGCGGTTTATTATGTTTTTTACATGCCCGACGTTTCGAATACTTTAAACTTTACAGCAACCATGGTCACGGAAGGACGACTTTACCGACTTTGAAATACAAATTTATGAAGTTATTTTATTTAGTATTGTCTAGGCGTTCGTCAAGGGAGGCCTATATGAGCAGAGGAAGGATAAAATCTGATGATGATATTGTTAGAAGTTAATTTAATCTTAGTAGAAACCAAAGATTTACCCAATGAACTTTGGTTGTTTAAAAATTCTCTTGTGTAAGTAACGCTCTACCATTACTCTTAGTATCAAAAATGTTGTATTAGTGTGACTTGTGATTTATTCTTTTAATTAAAGCATGTTAATATTAATGAGTAGAAATTGTAATTAATTGCATATACTTTGAGAAAAAATGTGACTATTGTTTATGTAACCGGCGGTTGACAGCGGATTTGCTTTTATTTATTCTTGTAATGTTTAATAAATTATCAGCGGTTTTTGGTACTATATAATGTGTAGAAATATTTCATACTAGCAGCGCCCCGTGGTTTCACCCGCGTGCTTCCCGTTCCCGTGAGAGTAAGGGGATAAATTGTAGCCTATGTGTTATTCTGATGTATGAGCTATATTATTGTAAAGTTTCATTAAAAACCATTTAGTAGATTTTACGTGAAAGAGTAACAAACATCTATTTTTACAAACTTTCACGTTTATAATATTAGTAGGATATGTTGATTACATCGAGCATATTAAAACCGATGTCGAGCGGTAATTATATGTATTTTGTATGAAAATGAATTCCGCCATTTATGCTGCGGTTCTGCGCCCTGGGGGCTTAGTCAAAATGCCATTACGAAAACGACGGCGAAGTTCGTTCGTCCGTTCGAAGTTGTGATTGGTTCAATCACGTCGTCGATTGAACGGTCGAGCGATCGACGACGTGATTTAGCCAATCACAACTTCGAACGGACGAACGAACTTCGCTGTCGTTTTCGTAATGGCATTTTGGCTAGGCCCCCAGATTGGTCGAGTGATGGCCATTGATGGACGTACACAGATCACTGGTTGGTTTAATGGCTATTACGTCAGTGACAAATCACTGACCAAGATCTAACTATCCGCTTATATGCTCGATGGATGATGATAAGGAAAGTTGATGAAATTAAATCATTTACTTTACCATGAAATATTGTTACCACAATTACAAATACCATGAAGTATTGTTTAATAAGTGGTGGTGCCAGGCTGCTTTGCTGCCAAAGTGGGCCAGCACGACCGGGGAGGAACCTATTGCTCACATGAAATCGACGTAAAGTGACAGCTAAGCTGTCGCGTTTCGTGCGACTTGTTAGTTTCCAGTGGCCCTTTGGGGGGATAGGGAAGGAGGGCAACGCATCTGCGTTATGCAGGTCTCTTACTTACCTTACCTCTGGTTATGTGGATGTTAATGATCGTCGATAGTCGCCAGGCTTCGATAGTTCCTTTGCCCTTCTATAATGAGTTCAGAAATAATGAGTCCGAAAACTCCTTTATTTCAAGAATAAGGGAACGAAAAAAAAATACATATATAATTTACACTCTACTATAATATTATAAAGAGGAAAACTTTGTTTGTTTGTTTGGTTGTAATGAATAGGCTCAAAAAGTACTGGACCGATTTCAAAAATTCTTTCACCATTTGAAAGCTACATTATCTACGAGTAACATAGGCTATATATAAATTTTATTCTGAAAAAAAAATATGGTTCTGTAAGATATTTGCGTTTTTCGGAGGCAAGGTGTAAAAAATCAACTAAAAAAGTTACTTATTTTGCGTACTACGATCCCGTTGTAAATCTTATTTAACGCAGGTGAAGCTGCGGGCAACAGCTAGTATACAATAACGCAACAATCTTACATAACCCTAAAATAGACATTTAATTTACTTTTATGACAAAAATTTCACTTTCGTGTCCTAAGATAATTAATAAGGGCAACATTTTTATCATTATAATCATACTCGCTTTAGGGATTTGAACCCGCACCTACTAAGCCACAAAATACTTAAAATAGAAAGCAATGAAAAAACTAATTTAAAAATTAATCACGCATACATTAAAACCACCCAATTATATCAGGATAACAGTATCTAATGATGGTCCAAAAAACGTTGCCATTTCGAATTATGGGGTCATCGACATTACGCCACTGTTAAGTAATAAAATGTAGTTGTGTTACAACAAATTTTTGGTCTATCTATACTTAAATTTCCCTTGAATTTCCCCATTAACCTTCCTTAATATTTTGGGCTGATAAATGCAATCTCCTGGTTTCCGAGATTAAGGCATCCAAACAAA
The DNA here is from genome assembly GCA_905333005.2 of Lycaena phlaeas. NCBI lineage: Eukaryota > Metazoa > Arthropoda > Insecta > Lepidoptera > Lycaenidae > Lycaena > Lycaena phlaeas. Next base: position 13,513,254 of record HG995174.1, on the reverse strand, counting down.
CAAATTATAGTAAAACAATATATTGAGAACCTTCCTTTCGAACATCGGTAAATAACGTTGCTAAACGTATTGGTCTTTTGATGCTTCAGTTCTTTTTTAGCGTCATACAATTTTAGACTCTACACAGTTGGTATTAGTATTTATTATCGAATACAGTACGTATGCCCCGGATTCGCTTGATTTCTTCAAGGAAAAGCGAGTCATCCACTTCTAGTACGTGCGTTAGAGTATGAAATTATTTTGGTGTCTGTTCATTGTGGGTCAATATAAAATGTAAATTCCATCCGTGGTCCGAGTACGAGAAACGGGGAGTCTTGAATCTTGATGTTCATCCAGAGGACCATATCCAATGAATGGAATATATCATGGCGTTCATTGAATGAGGCCTTGTTATTTGAATTTGATAATTGATGATGGAGAAACCAGTAAAACATTGATAAAGTTTTGTTTGTGTGATAGATTTTAGATGAGAAAGCAATGGATTTGCTCGATTAGGATTCGAAATTGATTTTTTTTTATTTACAGACAAACACGTTGACATAGTGATCTTAAGAACCTGTTATAAGTGCGCACACAATAAAAATGGCCGTCAGGGGGCCAATATTAAAATCTTTCAAAAATCGAAAATAAAGAGTGAATAAAGTCGAAAAAAGTCCGTCATTTCATGAACTCTATGTAGAGGCTCGTCGTCCAGGGACCACTAAAAGACCTCGTGGCCGATCACATGGACATCATAAGAATAGTGACCGATAGCTCCGTGATTGAGTGCACAATGCCCCTGAGGGAAATGTCGCTTGACTGAATGACTTGAGAATGAAGAGGAAGAGCTTCGTGTGCTCCACTGACACCATCAATACAACAATGACCACTCTGACAAGAGTGTACGACTAACAAGACGAAGCAAGGGAGGCGTTTTTAGTTAGCCTGCGTTGCTAAAGCAAAAGGCACTTCAATATAAACCATATCAGAGTAGTCAGTAGTAGAATTTGAACCCAGAACCGCTGTCTGTCTACCAAAATATTAATACAGTAATATAATGTAAGCGGAGACGAGGAAGTAGCTAGTTGAATACGCAAGTCACACGCCAAATGTAGCCCGACCGGACGACCGCTAACCGGACACCATACTAGACTAGCTGTGGCCCTCTGCTTCGCTTCAACTTAGATCTACAGCCGCGATGATTATATTATAGCCTAGCGGTGCAAAGTCAAAGTCAATTTTTTTTATTCAAAGTAGTAAAATCAAAGTATCTTTTTTAACGTCAATTGAGTCTACTACCGGTTCCAAAGCAAGCCCACTGAGAAGAACCGGCGAAACAGACTCAGTGGAACTAATCTTTTCAGACATAGACCTATTCAGGTGCCCCGTAGTTTCGCTTTTTTTTTTCGCATTATATTATAGCCTAGCTTTACCCCGCAGTTTTGCGTACATTTCCGTGGAATGAATATTGGAAGCTATATTGTTTTATTAAAATTCGATCAGATTTTGCCTGAAAGTGCACCTAAACCACATACTGGGGAATTGCTGTGTTTCGTAATAGAAAGTTATTTGAATGTAATTACGCAGAGATTTACCACATTAGGTCTCAGAATAAGTTAGAGTGTACTTGTTTTAGTGTCAACGGTTGACCACGCCAGCTGATTGCCAACTTAAAGTTAAGTAGCAACCCATATAAGTCGCACAACTAGGCACGGGTCTCCTCCTCGAAATCAGGCGAGGAGGGTATCGGGCTATAGTTCACTGAGGCGCTGACCCAATACGGGTTGGTGAACTTCACCTTCAAAATGTTTTAATCTCATGAGGCGTGCAGGTTTCCTCACGATGTCCAACCTTACTTTAAGAAAATATCTTTAAATATGATAAGGTCCCTAGAATCCCGAGGCGAGATTTTTAAGTGATTGAAAGAGATTCAAAGGCTCTTATGATATTCATGATGATTGTGTACTCGTGAAATCTTATCTAAATGTCAAGAGAACGCCGGTCACAATCCTGTTATGGTAATGACGTCGAGCTATTTTACCACATACCAGAAAATCAACTCGATTGTATTGTGCCCATTTTCCTACATCTGGTTAGGTCTCTTGTTTTCTTGAATTCTGTTTACAGGCAAAATAGTAGTTGAAGCCTTAGGGTGCCTACACACGACCATCATTTCTGTACAACTGTTATGCGGATGCTTTGCCTTCCTATTTCCAATGGGCCATCCGAAACTCAGAGAACGCGCGAATCGCGACATCATAGAAGTCACTATACGCCATCGTGTGAGCGAGAGGTACCAGCCCAATTCGGCTGTAGTGCAGCATGGCACTGCGTCTTTCTATATCTTAACTTATACTTACACTCTCGCGCGCATCCCGCCTCAAAATATCTTGGAGAGTGTAGAGCTGCAATAAGGTGTTAAGGCTGTGCCGGTAATTACACGGGAATTTCCATCCTTCCCACAGGTTCTTTTACTGGTCATAATGCAAATTGGTAAATATTAAATCAGTAGCAAATACATAACATGTGCAAAGGCTTACAGTACAATTAAATAAGCACTAACATATCTTTATGAGAGCTATAAATTATCGGAGACCCATTACGTTTTATCAACATGACTGAAGACCTTCGCGTTTGAAGAATGAAATAGAGCATATTTTTCCTCGTACAAAGACTTCAATTGAGGGATAAGCTTTTGTATACTGTTTCCTATGTATATATTTAGAAGATAATACGATAGTAGCTACCGCTCGCGGCTCTGCCCGCGTTTATTTCGGGGTTACGTGAAAGGTTTTAATTAAATTATTTTAATTTTCGTCGATATAGAGCCTGTACTAATATTGCGGAGAGTCTCCCACAAATTTCCATTCCCATTAGGGGCTGGGGAAAAATAAAAAAAAAATAGAAACTTTTAAGGGATAGGGGGCGGATTTATATTGCCTATGTCTCTCTACACCCCTTCAGTTATCTTCACTTAAAAATCAGGTCAATTCGTTGCTCCGTTTTGCCAAACTCCGTTTTTTTTGTTTGAAAGACGGACATAATATAAACTGACACACACACTTTCCCATTTATAATAGCATTAAAAAAAATGTACTGCAACCACTGGGGCAGGGTTGTGATGCTTAATTATCTATCTTTATATCTTCAATCTAAATCCAATAGAAATATTTTTGTTTTGAACAATTTCCAAGGTCCATCGACAATCTATTATGACTAAATGTATAATAAATTTAGAGTAATAATTAGTAAGAGATAACTCTAGCTTATCAGATCAAATAAACAGTCGTAAAGCGCGTGAAACGGAACGTCCGACGTGCGACGTGCTGATAACATCCCCTTAATATGTTATAGTTACGCCCTACGGTTTCACTTGATTTTTGAATGAATCACCGTCATCATCACCATCACCACCACCAGTACCATTATTATTATCATCATCATCATCGACAACAACCTTTTCTCAACCTCTTTCAATGTACACGTAAACGACTTGTCTTGGTCCGGCGACTACACGAATCTCTGTGAGACATCTTAGATCTCCAAGTTTTAAAAAATACAATCAAGCCGTGGTAATTTACGTTTAAATTTACAAACATTGGGGTAAAGGCTGATGATGATGATGACGACCTTTTTAAAAAGTATGTTCAAAAATACTATCTGAATCAAATTTATGTTAATAATAACAAAGGTTTATTCTCGGTACAAACGGCGTAATATCCAGTCGAAGGATATTATCGCGCAGTTTGATTTATATGAACACATTTACATCTATATATTAATATATATCTATATATCATCTATACTAATGCAATGTAGCTTGAGTTTAAGGTACACCAATCTCTAAAAGTAATACATTTGAATTTATTTTTTCATTTGATACTTCATTCATTCAGTTGAAGTTTTGAAATTGTTTGTTAGACACGGGTCTCCTCGAAATCAGGCGAGGAGAGTATTGGGCCATAGTTCACCGATGCCCTGATTCAGTGCAGGTTGGTGAATTTCACACACCAAAGATTTTTAAGCTCATAAGGCATTCAGCTTTCCTCATATGTTTTCCTTCATCGGTGAGCGAGCGATGGTCTCGTGTTTAGGGTGCATTTACAAATAAAAAAAAACAATTTCTAAGTGACACCTGACCCCCTGTCGGGATCGAACCCAAGATGCTGAGACCATACGGCATACCCACCGGACCATCATCACTTGTAAAAGAAAAGCAAGGAAAATGAAGAATAAGTGGAAAAGGTCCTTTACCTGCACATTTTTGCCGTGACTTTGAGTTAAGATTGTAAAGCAATAAATATGGACTGTAAACTTAATACAGACATTTTCGGAGGGTTTTTATATGCTATTGGCACTTTATTATATGCAAGTCATGAGCCAAGTTCTTATAAATACTCGTCCGTAAACATCAACAAATCTTCTTATTCCTTCTTATGAAATGATACTGACAATAGTGTAAGGGTCACACTATTGTCAGTATCCTTTCAATATTAATTTTAAAAAACATTCAATAAACGTAGGAATTTGTCTTCAATTTATTCAATCTAATCTAGCTTTAGTCCGGTATACCTGATCATTTATATCTTAAAAGAGAATGGCCCGTGATTTTTCTGCCTAAATAGACACCGGCTAGAAGAATACAGTGTCACACACCTGTCTCCAACCAGCTCATTTCAGAAAGAGATGAGCTTTTTTATAGCATAGAGGCAAACGAACAGTCGAAACCTTTTGGCAACTATCGACGCCCATAAATATCCACATAACCAGAGGTTATGCAGATGAGTTGCCTTCCTTTCCCCTTTCCCAATGGGTTATCGGAAACTCACAAACCGCACGAAACGCGACAGCACAACTGCCACTTTACGCCGGTATCGTGTGAGCGAGAGGCTGCAAAGCATGGCCTCTTTCTGAGTTAGCACCAAGACTTTCGTCTCAGGATAGACAACGCCAAAATGAGATGGTTTTAAATAAATCCAAGACAGACGCCGACCGGATGCTACCAAGCGGACCATTTTAAGTTTGAAACAACTTACAAGAAAAAAAGGTGTGTGTGCGATTCACACACGATAGAAGTGAAACACACGTTAAATGCTCAAATATAAGCAAGTATTAAACAGTGTGCAATATACATACACACCGACATTTGCTATCTCGCTCTTTTGAATTTGTGTCTCTTACCTGTCGTTTTTTCCGTTGCATCCGGTTTGAAATCACAACGATTCTAAAGAAGTTGCACTTCCAAAAAATCTAGCATAGATATGATAAAGGCACCTGCCTGTGTGGTGATGATGATGATGATGATGATTATTATTATTATTATTAGGAAGATGGTGATGATGATAGAAATGAAAAATATGTTTGTATGAAACAAGATTGTGGTACTCCCTATACTTATACTTCCTATACACCTACTGGTAAAAACCGATTTCTGATTAACAAAGATTATTTATATGTTTATTATATCTTCGTTTTTATCAATAGTGGTGTAAATTCGTTATCAGATTTTGCTTTATCGCGATTCCATTAAACTTGTTAAGCGCTTGATATATTCAATTCTCAATAAACACCGAAGCAAATATAAATACAGAATAGGCGGTATTTAAAAAGCGATAATGTCCTTATGTGTTACAAATTATCTATAATCTGTTTAACCAAATTATGAAATGACATTGCTGTCTTATGGTAGGGCAGGATAGGATGTGTGATTCTCACAGTGCTACCTAATGATTATGAGACATCTTATAACACAAGTCTGACTCTGTAGCAGATGTTTTGATGAAACGGTGATGATGGAAATACTTTGGCACCTACCAGGGCCTCAGCACACTGGCTAGTGTGTATAAAACCGCTGCGAGCGCCTTCAGCCGCTTTGTGAGGGTTCAGATCCGCGGCTCTGTACCAGATGAATAAATAAGCTTATGTTCTTAAGCAATGATCATCGCTCACCAAGCATCATTTAACTTATGTGTTAGGTAGAGAGCACACGTGCCTGATAGAATATCTAACAAAATAAATTATCTATGTTTACTACATCACGACTAAAAAATGTCAACGCGAAGGTTTATGTATGGATATTTGTATAACTTTTACGCAAAATCTACTGAATTAGTTTTAATAAAATAATACAATAAGTACAGCTTATATATATCAGAATAGCACATGTGCTAATAAAAGTTAATTGTCCAAAAGCTAATCCTGTGCAGACGAAGTCGCAGGCAACACCTTGTCTTGATAACGTTTATATTTCGTGAGCTTCGTGGTACAAAACTTAAGAAAGGAATAGACGATCGCAGGCTTTGTATGTGAATGTTCTGATATATATTAATTTAGAACGTTTAAATAATACATTGCTTTCACACAGAGGAAGGTAAAAAATCCGGTTGAACTAAAACTGCAATGATAAATGACATACATATTAAGCGGATGTTAATTTAGGCAATAAAATCAGAATCAGCATTTACATGGTAGCTGAGATCAAGCCGACGTTGTCTTTCACTCGATTTCATAAGGCGTGCGTTACACTAGACATCCTATCATACTTATCCTACTAATATAAACGCGAATCTTTGAATGTATGGATGTATGTTTGTAAATCTTTAACCCAAAAAATATTACATGGATTTTGATGAAACTTTACGATAATATAGCAGTTGATGGCAAGAGGGGTATTTAATAATAAAATACGACTTGTCACTTTTCCATTTATTCTTTCTTCATAGCATTGTTTTCTTATTGTAAACCTTCGAGCAAGTGGTCCTTCGAGCCGGATAAGAAGAAGAAAAATCCAGAAAGTAATCCTTCGCCTTCAGATAGAAGAAAAGAAGTAATCCATCAACAAGTATAGCTATATGTATAAGAACACACTTAGACTTAGGCCACAATTGCCCCCTTACAACACAATACTTAGACTATAATCTATCCCCGAACTCCCACGGGAATGGGAAGTCAGCGGGTGAAACCGCGCATGCGCTGCTAGTGGTTTTATAAGTAATACAATCTGTACTTATAAATAGATTTAAGTATCTGTAAAAAAATCTGCGAAAATGTATTGTTTTCTGATTTTTATAGACACTTTACTGATTATAATGAAACAACTTTGAAAGATTTTATAGCGGATTATTATGATTTTTACATGCCCAACGTTTTGAATACATAATGGAAAACATGGTTAGGGGAGGATACCCTTTGATTTTATTAAAAACTCTTTAAAAGATCATTCTGAAATAAACTTTAAACTACCGGGAGCTAACGCTAAAAGCGGATTATGTGTTCTATGTTCCTTTCTATATAAAAATGCGGTTTATCTTTTGGGTTTTTCTCACTCATTAGATTATATCTGTATAATATGTTGTTTTCTATGTAACGCCATAGTGCGCGTTTACGGTGGGCCAAACCGGGTTGACGAACTTCACTGATTTGAGACTAAATTCTTCAAGCATGTCTTCTCACAGCGTGAAATATACAAACAAACAAACACTAGTTATGTTCAATAGTCAACTACTGTTGAAAATGAAACAGTAAATTGATGGCAAATTCAAAAATGTTGGAAAAATGAGACTTTTTTTATGTCTATTTTATATTATAGTTATCAGTAGTTTTTATGTCGTTCGAATAATCGATAAATGCAAAATCGATGGTGTTTAGGATTTAACCACATACCAATCGAACTTAAGCAAAAAAGTATAGTTACACGTCCGACTATGACCTTGCCATTTAGCATAGTGTAAAGTAGGCTTAAGTGAATGTATAACCAAATTTTAATCAGGTACAATTATTTAAAAAACTGGTTATGTAGAGTAAGAAGAGCTTCGTTTTGAAAACTCCCAACCAGTCTTAACTTTCATATGTACATTTCTTTTGTTCATCATCGGCATCCTTTATCCGTTGCTCTACAAATGCCAGTCAATGAACGCCAAGACGACCGTTCGAGAAAGTTTCGAGAATTGGAATTGATAATATGGGATGCAATGGCGAGTAATCGAATGGTGTTAATATCGAGTCGTCTGTCCTTCCTCAATAGGAATAAGGTGCTTTTTTCATCACCCCATTTCTCACGAAGATTTACTTGCCACAAGCGGTGGTCGCTTTATACTATTTTGTTAAAATAACAAATATATTCAATCATACTTTCTATTATGCATCTGTATGTTTGCATATCATTGAACATATTTATCTGGTTTAGCTTCTTACCTTAGCATTAGATTATCTAAGCTGGTCATTTACTATGTCATATTTTTGTACTTATAAATGTCGAACTAAACTATTCGTTATAAAATGTTTTGGGAACTTATCAAATGCGTATTTAATTAAAATTTGTATGTTTAAATTTGAACAGATATTTTTTTTAGTTGCTTATTTACATGTCCTTCATAAAGGTTTTTGGTATAAGGACTGCTATATTTTATACCTTTAAACGAGCAATTCTTGTATATATATATATAATAATAAATCGATCTAGCTGGGATAAATTTTTAGAAAACTTTTTTTATCCATGTTTTGAGGCATCGATAAAATATGATTAGAATACGAACGTAAATTTCGCTGTCAAATAATATGTCATGGTAGCTTAGTGGTGAAATTAGGCAGTTAAATCCGAACGAGCCTGGTTCAGATTTTTTTTCCTTTTTTTTTAAATAATTTTAAAGAAAATTTTTATGGTATTTTATCACTAAGAGTACCGAGCAAATGCTCGGTCAACCAGGTTCTCTAAAATAATATAAACAAAACTACTCGTTACTTATGTGGTTTTTGTAATACTTTTTGTCTGTTGTTAAAAGCTAATGTTCTTAAATAGAATATTAACGTCTGTTATTCTTATATTCTTACACACTTGACGTAAATTTTCCAAATGTTATCCGCATTAATCTCGGAAACGTTGACCTGTCTTCACACGTATTCGAACGTCGGACCTGCCGTTCTCAGGGTGCCGTTAGCGGCCCGTCGGCTCGGCGGTCACGCGTTGAGCACGGTGTTAGTGTGCCATTCACACACGTGTTACATTCACATTACACACACACACATACATGAGAGTATATTCTATTATTAAAATGTTTTCATTGTCAGTATACAGTACACATCAGATAATATCTTTACTTTTCTCGGGTATGTACTCCATTGGAATGTCTTCCGCTTTAATTGGGGAGGGAAGCTCGAAAAAAATGGTTGTCTGTAAAGTCCGCTTACGGAAGGTAGTACTTACGTAGGTAGTACTATTTCTGTATGCAGCACAAACCGAACTGAGCCGATCGCTCGAGCCGATCATGCCTCATTCTCGTTCGATCCGCGCTCTCGCTGGCGGAACGCTACATGACGTCATCTTTTTATTGCATGCTGCCCGTAATATCGAGTTTTTAGACGTCAAAAATAAGCCATGTGTAATGGATAGTAGGAATTGTAATTAATATAAGAAATTTATATAAATACATAAGCAGATCCAGCAGATATTTGTATTTATCATAGAAATTATCTACACTTAGCGAGATTCGAACCCACCACCCACGGTGATCAACACTTGACCAGCTGCCTGCAAAATAATTCTGTTTGAAATCGTGTTCATAAGGTTAATTTATTCAGACTCCATGAGTTCGTAGGAAAGGGACATTAAGCTACCGCTGTCGAAGTGGCTGGTGAAGCAGCGATGGAAACGAGTGGTTTTCTTCAGCTAAGTGTTTCGATAATCACCAAGCCATCAAGCTACCAAGTTAGTCGGGCATATCCCACTATGAAAACTCACCATTCAATACGTTTGATAAAATATAACAATGGTTTCCGTATCTTACGCCACGGATTGTAATGAAATGTGCATTCGAATTTTGAATACAGTCACTTTTATGAACAAAATGCTTTTTCTTTTCTGCAAAGGCGTATTTATGAATTTGTGTTAAATTATTGTTATGTGTTTTATTCGCGTGATGGCTATTTTCGGCTACAGATAATGTAACAGAATTTTAATTGTATTTAGCGAATATGAAGTGTAATAAAAATGTATTACTCAAAATATCAACTTTTACTTTTAACAAACATAAGGTCAACGACCTTTTATGTTCTTACTGTTTTCGTTACTACGTTTTTATGGACAACCAGTCTCTTGTTACTACCGTTTCAAATATTTTTCTTGAACCAACTTATTTTCTTTAATCCCTAGAATAAAGATTTTGTTCATATCTAATATATTCTAATAGCGTATAAACACGATCTTTCATAGGAATATCCCAAGTACACAGATACACAATAAAGCTGTTTCAAAGTGCAACAAAAATATCCTTAACCCAACCGTTAAGTGAGTAAGATGACATGCGACAGAAATAATACATCATCAATCATCCTTTATCCGTCCACTGCTGAACATAGGCCCCCCTCAATGAACGCCAAGACGACTGATCCCTTCGTTTTTTTTCCATTCGCATCCAACACGGACAGGCCACCGCACGGACATCGTCTTCCCGTCTGGTTAATGACTGACCGTCCGTCTACCTAAACGCGGCCTCCACTCTTGAACCTTTATGGCCCATCGGCCATCCGTTCTCCTGAGTGCGTGACCAACCCATTGCCACTTCAACAAGCAACATACACATTAGCTTTACGTACATATATAGGGTTATAATAATGATGAGGCTTTTCAAAGCAAACTACAAAATTGTTTCTCTGAAAGAACAAAATAAGGTTTTATTAAATACGTTTTTACAATATTTCAGAAATTTGTTAAGTACTACAAATACATGTTTTCATCTCACCTGAAAGAACAAAGAAACGACATTTAAAGTTTTATAATATCGCCTCTTCAATTATTATACCGTTTCTAATAACTCTCTACCCGTTTTTTTATTATAATAGAAAACACCAAGTCATCGGAATTTTATTCACCATTTTTAGACGTTTCACTCCAATGTCTTTTTCTAACTCCACAGATAACATACGACATATTATTAATGAAATGCAATTTCATTACACATATAAGCGATTCTGCTAAACCTTACCAAAGAATTCCCACGTACATAGAAGGACAGACAGTTCTTATGAGCGCTTTGAGGACAAACTATGCGATGTAAACGTCTGCTTGGCGGCGTGACGAGAGGGACACCGCGATGTCCCCAGCATATGAGCCTACCAGAGCGAGCGAGTGCATTGGGGACTAGTCCCCAATAAAGTCGGCATAAAAAATCCTTAGGAATTGTCCTTCTATTTACGTCTGAATTCTTTGACCTTACGTAACGTAGAACCTTAGTTATGATATGCATCCTGCTTCGCGAATTCCATCACCTCGACTATAAATAGATATCCTTTGGCAAACCTTCAATAACACGAGTTCATGTTGTTATTAACGGATTATCTTAATTCATTTTTATGCTATAAATTGTTTTTCTTGGTTTCATAATGTAAATGAAGTGAGATTAATTATATAACACTAGCAGCGCATCGCGGTTTCACCCTCGTACTCACCATTCCCGTGGGAGTATGGGGATGAATTATATCCTATGTGTTATCCCAACGTGTAAGCTATATTATTGTAAAGTTACATCAAAATCAATTCTATAGTTTTTGCGTAAAGAGTAACAGACATATAATTTATTACATTCTACAAATTTTCGTATTTAGAATATTAGTAGAATATTTTTTTCATTTTGAATAAATTTGAATGCATGCATCATTATACTTACTACTACGCCAAGTGTAAAGCACGCTTTAGGCCAAGCGTGAGTCAGGTTCAGAACCTATGCTTAAAAACGCACGAACCGAGTATTTTGGTAAACCTCAGAGCTTGTGCTGTACTTCTTTTAAGGGCATAGCTAAAGCAACCCTGACATAATGGTAATACACAGACTACACCCCCCCCCCCCCCCTATAGTCCTATCTATGAAGGTATCTGCTTGTTTCCAAAGAAACGCTTATTTTTATAACATATATTTCTTGTCTGGGTTTCCCCCCAAGATAACCACAGGCGCCATATTTTCCTGTGTTTACAATCTACATCTTTCCGAGAATCTCGAAGGTTCTCGCGTCAGAACCAATTCTCAACAATAACATCACGATTATAAACCGTAGTTGCAGTTTTTGTGGAATGTTATGTACATATTCGTGTTTATTAGATGTTTAATAATATAATATTAATAATAAATATTCGGGGGATTTTACCCAATTAAAAAAAATATTCTTAGTAGTCGAGCTGTGTGTAGTTTTTTTTTCTAATAGTATAGAGTGCCGGATATGAGCGCGTTTAAACAAACAACTCTAGCTTTATTATATTTTAATAGATTAAGGGTCTGTTTCACAATATACTAGTAAAGTACCCTATAGCTATATGACACATAAATTAACTGACACATAAATTTTCTAGTTAGTCTTGATTGGGTTTCACCATCATCTTCCCTGTAAATTTATTTGGCAGATCCCTATTTGGCACTTACTGGTTAGTAGGCTTGGCAACCTCGCATTTCATAGTTCCATTTTACGATAAATATGTTTTAGAAAAACATTCCATGTTGTAAATATACATGAAAATATGTTTTTATAATTTAAATGTATGTATCATACCATCTTTATACCTTTTATTTACATAGACCTTGTATATAATGTTATCCCTTAATTATTAAACGTTCAAAACACAATTTAAATTATTTTGTATATTACTGTTACCGGAACGTCAAATTGTCAAATGTCGTGAAGCTGTCAACCGCGTATATATCTGTCAACTAATTTATGTGGCAGATAAATTTGCTAATGGCCAGTTGATCCGACCTATAGTTTACAGGGAACTTTATTAGCTAATATTGCTATTTGTCAATTGTGAAACAAAAACGTTGTAGTTATGTGGTAAATATGTTGCAAATAGCTTAATTGGAACTTTATTAGGACATTGTGAAACAAACCCTAATAGTAGTGCATCGCGAGATCCAGGCTTCGAATCCAATAGGATCATAAATAATATTAAATATCAGTATCAAAGGTTAACATATATTTTTGAACTCCGTAAGCAAAGTTAAAAAAAAGATTTGTAGAATTTTAATTCCATTGTTATCAAATCTTCTGGAAGGTTTTAATAAAAATATTTTAAAAAGATCTCATCAATAACTTCGGCACAGATCGGTCTGCCCTTGGCGGGATTTGAACTCATGACCTCACTGACACTGCCTAAACTTTACATCAGACAGGTTGCTTCACAGAATAATACCGGACAATTATAACAAAAAGAATTATGAATTATATCTCTCATAGGATAAGAAAAATAAGCCAAAATTCGCATGAGACAGAAGGGAAATGAGAAAAAATGCACTGTTCGTCTTCTTTTTTTTTTCTTTTACGCCGGAAAATGCACAGAGGTATCCCGCTGGGTAGTGGGTCTCCCCAGGCGGGTATATTGGACTCGCTGCGCCCGAAAGATGGTAAGTGGATGCAGATATACCCACTAAAATCCGGCGAGTGCCACCAAAGCCGCCATTGATGAGGTGCCTCGGATCTGCTAGCAACAGGGCACCTCGACGGCTAGTCAGTCCCTCAGGGGACCGACGCCGTCTCCACTGAGGGGTTGTCCCGCACCACAGAACGACTACTCCCAACGTCTGCGGACAGTACGAAGAGGTGAAGTTCTCGTCCTCATCCTTTGCCCCCTACTCTTTTGTCCCCTCTTCTTATAAGAGGGATAAAAAGAGCTCCTTCGGCTCAATTCGCTTCGCCCAAGGTGTTGAGCTCACCCTGGGTTACTGACACTCCATGACAAGGCCTGAACCATGGTAGGGATCGTCTGTTCGTCGTCTGTTCGTCTTCTAGCTTAGTTTAACTTAGCGTGAATACATTTTAGGTGTTAATTAATAAATAATGGGGTTAATTTTTCTTTCTTCCTTTATTTTCATTAAACTTTTACTCTAAATTATGTATTAAGCTATAGTTGACCTTTTAACGGCAATTTAAGCTGATAATTAGTAAAAGTAATTACATGCATGGGGACAACGGCATGCTGGCAACAACGAATTAGTTTTTAAATTCGCTGGCATATAGATATTTTTAGTTATATTTTGCCAGCAACGGTTCTTTTTGGTGCGATATTGGTAAATCTACCATATATAGACGAGCTTTTGACGGTGACGGTGGCAAGATGATAAAGCTTGTCTTAATTAACTTTAAAAAACGTCTTAAATGTGAAAGGCATATCGATATCGTCGAGGGAAAACTCGTTGATATGGATTCGATCTTGTTTTCGAACTTGGATAACCAATTAGAAACTTAATTACCATTCATATTCTCGTCCAATATTGATCGATTACATCACTCTGTAACAGATATTTTGATAGTGCGATACAGAGCGTATTATGCTTTTCTGCTGAATGCAGACACGGCCGATTCTTGTTGCTATCCTCCTATTTATATTTGGGCTTCCAGTGTTAAGAAGATTGTAACTGTCACCTCGTCTGTTCAAAAGTAGCTCGGCTAATTTGCTATTGTATGAGATATTCCTAATGCGATGAACAAAAATATTGCTTTGGAATCTCGTCCAAATGGCGGTCTTAAAATTTGTAACATTTTCATTTTACCTTTTTTAGAACAAATTAATATGTATCAAGTCTAAAATGTCAGTTCTTTTAACCGTTAACTTTTAAGGTTAAAAGATTAATTAATATAAGTGACACTTAATTGTGACAATTATTCATCTACATCTACACTAATATTATAAAGAGGAAAACTTTGTTTGTCTTGGCATTCTTCAAATGAGGCCTACCAACAGGTACGATAAAGTAGACGTTGAACTCTCTTACGTCAATGGGTGACGTTGCCTTACTAGCTTGCCCTTAAAAATCTCTATATGATACGAGTATATATTGTCATATTGGAAAATATATTTTATTGATAACGTCAAGAAGTTATCGGTTTAAAGGCGTTATTGCCCGCGCGTGTAACTTAACTTGGCTCACATTTCACGTTTATGAGACCGTTCACTTGTTTTAATGACAAGTTAATTTTGTTATCATTAATGATACGAGCGAGGCGAATAAAGATAAGTAACTATTTGGTTTTAGTAGTAGTAGTAGCAGTTTTAAATCTAAAATGCGAAGACACTCATCTATCCATCATCCAAGTCTATGCCCCCACAGCAAAGGCAAGCGACGCTGAAATGGACAACTTCTACACGACAGTGAACAGGGCAATAGAAATGGCATATAAAGACTACATACTCATGGGCGACTTAAATGCGAAAATAGGGACTCCAAAAAAAGAAGAACATTTAATCATGAAAACACACGGATATGGTGAGAGAAATGAGAGAGGGCAACGATTAGTCCAGTTCGCTATCGAAAATAAACTATCAATTCTAAATACTTTCTTTAAAAAGAAACCAAAAAATAGATGGACCTGGCAATCGCCAGATAGAACTATCAAAAACGAAATAGACTTTATACTTTCAAACCGACCTCTTATATTTAAAAACATAGAAGTATTAAATGTAAACTATCCATCAGATCACAGGCCAGTAAGAGCTACAATAATATATTGTAACGCGCAACAAAAGAAGAGTAGAACAAAGTTTACTAACTGTCAAAACTCCACACTAAAAAGCCAAGAAGAAACTCTAAAATTCCAAGAATACCTGAACTCCTACATTTTACAAGATCAAACTTTCGAACATGATATTACCTCAGTCCAAAAATACTACGACAACTTAATTAAAATCATTACGATAAGCTTACAAAAGGCCCGAAAAACACATACCTCCAATAAAAAGCATAAAATATTATCAGAGCGCACATTAAAACTTTTAGAGAGAAGGAAAGAACTACAAAAAACTAAAAACAAAACTAGAACCACAAAGAACGAAATTTCGGCCCTGTATAAGCTCTGTTCCAAATATATAAAGAAAGACTACTCCAATCATAGATATAATACTATAAAAAAATACCTGAACCAAACTGGAAGCACAAAGAAGGCATACAAAGAGCTGAAACCAAATACAACTTGGATTAACGGGCTTAAGCAAGGCGAAATAACCAAAAGCAATCGTAATGACGTCATCGCTATAGCGACCGAGTTTTACAGGGAATTATACAGCGTAAAAGAGCAAATAGCCACGAGCTACATGAACCAAGGTCCCATCAGTGAAGTCAAAAAATTAAATAGACTACAGATTAAGGAAAACGACATAATAGAGATGATGAAAAAACTAAAATCAGACAAAAGCCCGGGCCCAGACAACATAGTAAACGAAACCTTAAAAATAGCCACCCCGATACTAGCTGTACCCTTTACAAAGCTATTCAATTTCATACTTGAGACCGGAGAAACGCCTGCCCAGTGGTCAGAATCAAAAATTATTCTGTTATATAAAAAGGGAGACCCAAATGACGTAGGAAATTACAGACCAATAAGTCTACTACCAAGTATATACAAACTATTCTCTACAATCCTCACCAAAAATATAAGCGCAACATTAAATAAGAGTCAACCCATAGAACAGGCAGGATTCAGAAGGGGCTTCTCTACTATCGATCATATCCATACACTTGAACTTCTCATCGAAAAGTACCGGGAGAAAAACAGACCGCTATACCTGGCATATATCGATTATAAGAAAGCATTCGATTCAATATCACATAATTACATATGGAAAACTCTAGCAGAACAAAATGTGGATAATGAATACATACAAGTAATCAAAAGCATATATAATAACAGCAAAAGTAGAGTTCAGCTAGAAACAACTGGCTCTTGGTTCCCTGTTGAGAGAGGGGTAAGACAAGGGGATCCACTATCACCTTTACTATTTATAGCTACATTGGAGTCCATAATAAACAAACTTGACTGGAAAGAACGTGGCATACAAATAAAAAACAGGTACCTAAACCACTTACGTTTCGCCGACGATTTGGTGCTCATTTCAGAGAAAGCAACAGAATTACAGCACATGATTGATTCACTTAATAATAGTAGTAAGCTTGCTGGCCTAGAAATGAACCTCGCCAAAACTATGATAATGACTAACAGCACCAAGATACAAATATATGCCGACGACGAGCCACTCCACTATACCGAACAATACATCTACCTTGGTAAACAAATTAGCTTCAACGGATCAAGCAACTACCAGGAGGTAGAACGCAGGGCACAGTTAACATGGAATAAATACTGGAGCTTAAAGGAAATATTTAAGAGTAACATGCCGATCAACCTGAAGACCAAGGTCATGAACTCCTGCCTTATACCATGCTTGACCTACGGCTGCCAAACCTGGAAGTTCAATAAAAATATAAAAAATAAAATTACGGTGTGCCAACGTGGAATAGAGCGTAGTATGCTAAATATCAAGAAGATACAAAAAATACGACATACAAAAATAAGAAAAATTACAAAAGCTACAGACGCTCTGACACAAGCTCTTGCACTAAAATGGAAATGGGCTGGGCACGTAGCCCGTCTCCAAGACCAGCGGTGGACAAAAAACGTAACAGTGTGGAAAGGACCAGCAGGCAAAAGAAAGAAAGGAAGACCGCCAAATAGATGGGAGGACGAGATAAAATACACAGCCGGTCCTAATTGGATGACCACAGCGAAATCCAGAGAAGACTGGCTCACTTTGGAGGAGGCCTTCACCTGCAGAGGGGTTCTTGCAGAATAATGAATAGTAAAAATAATAATAATAACAGTTTAATTTTTTTTTTGTATAATATTAAATACTAACAACACATCTGTAAACCAAATTCCTGTAATTCTGTAAGAAATATAGGCTTTTTTATTTTTATTTTTTATTTATTTAACTATTTGGTTTATATGCAATTGGCAATTTAATGAGTTCTTTATAGACTTAGAATAGAAATAAAAATGAATATTAGCAAGACAATCGTGTTACTAGAATGATAAAATTATTTTTCCTTTCATACTCAACTAAAAAGATGTGATATATTTGATCTACGAGATCACTAACAAAAGGAGACTCAATTGTAAAGGTATTTCACACATGACTGTCTTTCATGTGCACTTTGTCTATGTATTTATTAATGACTAGCTGTTGCCCGCGGCTTCGCTCGCGTAAAATTTGGAGTAGCGCAGTTCCCCTTTCCTGATTTAGAACAAAGAAGACAACTCGGAACAGAATATTTTTTTAATAAACTATTGTAAACAATATTATATATTGTCTTTCCATTTGGGGATAGAATGTAGAGATTCTGGGCATTGGACACACGCAAACATGCTACATACAATTGTCAATGGGAAAAATTGTCATTACATAGTCTCTGGGCATCCAAATTTCACATGAGCATGACTGGGACACCTAGTTTTAATTTAAGCTTTTGTGAGGGTACATCTGACAGCTCAAGCGAATTTAGAAACTCTACGGGATATGATATGCTCTTTTCTGTACCATAACTGTGTCTATTGTTAGATACTCTGTTGTACCTGTCCTGTTACTTTACTCTATATGTCAGGATTTACTTAGTTGATAATATCATTTATAGGTGATAAAATTGCTCTTTCACATAAATATTGATGTTCTTGTATGTTGTTTTGTAAGTCTGGGTAAACACTTGCAACTAATTCTAAATCACTGTGTACTAATTGAATCAGCCCTCTACATTAGTTTCTAGCCGCCATTTGTGTCATCATATTTGTAGTCAAACTGAACTTCCTTACCGTGGCCCATATAGTGAACGACTTGAGACATGCTTTAATTTCGTCCGCAAGTGTCCCCTTCTGAATGACTGCTAACGTTTGGCGGAAATCACCAGCCAATAAAATCACCATCTCTCCCATAAATTAAAATAAAAATTAAAATAACATAGGTACTGTTGCGCAAATCCCGGAGCGTTCAATTTAGTGATTCTACCCTTTTTTGTGCGCCATAGTACTTTCATCCCACACCAAGATTTTGCACTGACGTGCAATAGCATGCCATGCGCTATTTTTACTAAAATTACAGATAGATGAATCTTCCTGGGCAAGATCGAAGAGTAGCGCGCCATTCCCAGGTTCTGTTAGCTGCAACACTTCGTCAAATACTCGTTTTTGTTCTGGTAGTAATTTGGGTATCAATTCAGCTACTTGCTGCTGCAAAGCTGGTATGTCATAGTTTTTTTCTCGTACAATCTCATCTGATAGTTTATTTTCGTTCGTTCTCCGAGGGCTAATCATTCCAAATTCATTCAAACGCTTACCCACTATTGCCATTACTTTGTCATAAATTTTTCCAGGGCCTTCGTTATGCTGATGATGATAAATGTGTTCATTGTATATCATGTCCGTGTGTGTCTAATGTAGCCTACGCAAAATGTCTTCCGCCATGTACTCTTTATATTTGTTCTATTTATTTATTTATTTATTTATTTCATTAGAATTACCAACAAAAGATACAATCCATGCATAACAATTAGTGTACTATAATTCATTAGGATAAGATAGCCCGCAAGATGATAGTATTAATTATTATTATTATTATGAGGGTTGCATAAAGGTCTCTGATTTTGGCTGGTGATTTGCACTGGACAGCTTCCTTTATAGTTTCGTCTCAGTGATTATCATTCTCTAACAGACCCAGAGTTTCACATGCTTCTCTATATGTTCCGAATTCCTGACCGTTGACAATTTTAAGATCACTATAGCTTATAGGACCCAGAACTTGGTGTAGCAGCAAACGTAAACAGAAACATTCAAAATTAGTATCGTTGACGGTGTACACATGACCAAGGGCATCAGATGATTTCACACCGGGCCAATTTTCAACAGACATTGAAAACGGCGTTCGCAGTCCTTTTTAGATGGTATAATAGGTATAATAACGGGGGGTTTCAGCACAGAAACACGTTTTGGCAAAGGAATTGCCCTGACAAAGATGGAAAAAGGCTGTTAATGTTGTCTTGGCCGGTGTAGATACTTTTTCTTGGAAATTGTTCTCGTTAAAATATATGCGCTCTCTATTTTCTAAGTGTACAGCAAGATAGGTTACTGTTGGATGTCTTTCAGGCAAGAGGAAGCTACGGAGCCGCCACGCTACCTTATTACTGCTGACGTAACGTCCTACTTGAAAGGTTTCTTCTTCAGAAGATGTGCTCCACCTTCATTCCTGAGATTAAATATAGCCTGTCAATTCCTTTGTTTATATATTTGATTGCGCGGACAGAGCTACAGGCTTCTACATTAATATGAGCATTGAAAATGTTATATAAAATAGGCAAATACGGGACGATCCAACTGTTGTCTAAGGTTTCTTTCGCTCCAGATCGAGTCTTAATTGTAACTGTTCGGCCATCGTCTTCGGGCGCTGTGCGCCTGTACAACGGGTAGCCATTGTCATTTGGCACAGTTTCTTTTATCAACTGATTGGAGAAAATCGTTGTGCATTTTCCAATGTTCATTTATTGCGAGGCTGGATTTCTAACACCACGGGACCGTGTACCATGTTTTGGATAATAGTGTCATACAATTCTTTATCTTGCACAGGATCAGGAATCTCGGCGCTAATTAGCCCATCTATTTGGAAGGGCCACATCTTCTTTTTTAAGCTTTATTAGAACGTGCACATGTGGCAGTTCCCTTTTTTTCCATTCAATAACATATAATTAAATAATTAAATACAAATAACAATACATGAAACTTTGTGTTTCGCCGAATATATTAAGAACATTAACGAATGCAAAATTCTTTGAACAAATCGAAATTGTTACAGCTGAAAAATGCCCTCACGTGTCTGCCTGTTCGGGTAGCAATATTTCCCCTACTACGTCGCACTGCGCCAACGCAGATTTTTTTTTGAACTACCCTGGAAACTTTCTTCTCCTATGTAATGCCCATATAGGCGAAAACATTAAAAACGGTGGAACAATTAATTAATCATGGTTATTTAATTCTTATTAAGTGCCTAAATACAAAGTCTTAAGGCGTCATCTTCTATGTATAATGACGAACTTCTATACAAACTTTCATCCGCTATTTAAACCCCCCTAAGCCTATGTCCTTTCCCAAGCTCTAGTTTATCTCTGTACCAAATTTCATCAAAATCGGTTAAGTGGTTTAGGCGTGAAAGCGTAACAGCCAGACAGACAGATAGAGTTACTTTCGCATTTATAATATTAGTAAGGATTACTATTCCTTTCCAACGTTTTAAGGTTTTAACAAAATATAATAACAAATTCGTTAAACTTAACAAATAGGATCAGATACATGCAACGCCATCTGTTGACGACCTACATACCTACTTATAAGTCGGTACTGTAAGTTGTCAATAAGTCGGTACTATAACGGCGGCTTTCAATATCCTATCTAAAAATGTTCTTATGTATCTTAAAATTTTGACAGATTTTTTAAGAAAATGTGTTAAAATTTCAAGATAGATAAGAAAATTTTATGATAGATAGGATATTGAAAGCCGCGGTAAATCGTCAATAGATGGCGTTAATCTGATCCTATTTGTTAAGTATCTTATTTAGCTACATTTCAAATACATATATCTTTTGATAGAGTGAAGCGATTGCGATGAAACAAAAACTAAATGTTACTCCAAGTTACGCTAAATTTTTATGGATAAAATTTATTTACACTGGTTTTGCAGTTTTCACGTGATGCGTGCACAACTAAACAGACAAACAGACAAACAGACAAAAATTCAAAAAATGCTGGAAATGGATTCTGTTAGTAATCCTTTAACACCCTGGCTATTCTTTTTTTAAATATTTTCAATGTACAGAAACGACTCCTCTACAAATTTATTATATGTATAGATTTTCCCACAGCTCGCGCCCATGAATAATCAAATTGTTCAATTCGAAATCGTGATATAATGGCGTATTATCAAATTAAAAAAAAAATGGATTAAAATTTTAAATTACATAATGTTATACATAATTAGTTTTCACTTGTATCGACAGCCTTCATATGACTGCCGGTTTTTTTATTATACACAAATTAAATTTCAGGAACTATGACAATTTAGGGTGATGATTATGTTAGACATTAAACGTAAGTATATAATAAGGCAAGCTTTGTGAATTTTATGACTCAGTTTCTGAGTATTGCCAAATCAAGTAAGAGTGAGATAGCAAATATTGGAGCTAGGAAGTGTCATGGGAGTGAAAAGGACAGATTTGTCATGAATGGGACCGTGGGATGGCAGTTATAGCGCTATTTAGTATGAGCTTAGCGTATTGATGGCAATGACATTGTTATCATCATCATCATCGGCATTGAATAATTAAACAACTTTTTACGCATTCTATCCCCGTTTAAAACCTATTAAATGCCAGACGTCTCGGTATACTTTACAGCATAATCACGGGAGTACAGGTGTCAAATATCCTCATATAATAGCGTCGAAGTACTTTAAGGGCCTGTTTCACAATCTCCAGTTAAGTTCCCAATAGGCTACCGGCAACATATTTGACAGATAGAGTATGGAGTATCTGTCAAATATCTGTCAAATTTGTTGCCGATAGCCTATTGGAAACTTAACTGGAGATTGTGAAATAGGCCCTAAGAATAATTAATAATTCGATTATTTCGATTTACACAGAAAAAAAATATCATCACCTTATCGATAATGCATTTAGTATGGGCCAAAATACTTTCAAAACTCAACCCTAAAAACGGGATATCAGAATTTACATTAAGGCCAGTATATTCGGGCGTTTTATGCATTGAGCGCCGTCGCCCTGCCCGCACGACGAGTTACGCGTAGTCTCCAAACAAATGAACTTTCTTGAACCCGGCGTGAACTTATTGTCCGTCCTAGTATAATTTTAAACGTATGGCAACTTACTAGGTTTTTTTTTTACTTTAGTTTATTTCATAAGAATTACATTATATAAAGAGCGTTTTATGGTTTTGTTATCGATCCTGAACACACATGATCATTTTCTATTTTAATAATAACTTACTAAGTTTTTGTATTAAAATGGATACGTTACGTGAGTATTTAATCTTGAACATAAATACATATTTCCCTTCGCAGACTTTCTGAAGGCATATTTAGGATACTATTATTGCTTTCATATTTTCATTTTCATATTCATACCGTATTTGTGTCAATAACTTACAAATTATTGCATTATAATTGCCAATTTTTAAAGTATTAAATTGATATAGTATATATATATGCCATCGCAGACTTTTTTGGAGACCTTTTTAAGATACACATTTCCCCTATACATTATTTTGTTATATCTTAAAGGGTTTAGGCAGCGTTTTCGTTGAAAACTCCCAGGCGGCCTATTTTTTTCCGACACGTCCAACAATTATTGTTATATTTTAGCCGAGGCTTATAAAATTTTAATAAATTATATACAAAAACCTTACTCTTGAATTGTTCTATCTATTAAAAAAACCGCATCAAAATCTGTTGCGTAGTTTTGAAGATTTAAGCGTACAAACGGATACAGGGACGGAGAAAGCGACTTTGTTCCGTAATGTTTAAATGGACATAGCATGATATCGCTAAGAGATAGACATATGCCATCGTGGACTTTTTTGTAGACCTATTTAAGCTACACAATTCCACCATACATTTTTTTGTTGTATCTCAAATGGTTTAGGCAGCGTTTTCGTTGAAAACTCCCAGGCGGCCTATTTTTTTCCGACACGTCCAACAATTATTGTTATATTTTAGCCAAGGCTTATGACATTTTAATAAATTATATACAAAAACCTTACTCTTGGATTGTTCTATCTATTAAAAAAACCGCATCAAAATCCGTTGCGTAGTTTTAAAGATTTAAGCGTACAAACGGATACAGGGACGGAGAAAGCGACTTTGTTTCGTAATATGTTTAAATGGATATAGCATGATATCGCTAAGAGATAGACATATGCCATCGTGGACTTTTTTGTAGACCTATTTAAGCTACACAATTCCACCATAAATTTTTTTGTTGTATCTCAAAGGGTTTAGGCAGCGTTTTCGTTGAAAACTCCTAGGCGGCCTATTTTTTTCCGACACGTCCAACAATTATTGTTATATTTTAGCCAAGGCTTATAAAATTTTAATAAATTATATACAAAAACCTTCCTCTTGAATTGTCCTATCTATTAAAAAACCGCATTAAAATCCGTTGCGTAGTTTTGAAGATTTAAGCGTACAAACGGATACAGGGACGGAGAAAGCGACTTTGTTTCGTACTATGTTTAAATGGATATAGCATGATATCGCTAAGAGATAGACATATGCCATCGTGGACTTTTTTGTAGACCTATTTAAGCTGCACAATTCTACCATACATTTTTTTGTTGTATCTCAAAGGGTTTAGGCAGCGTTTTCGTTGAAAACTCCCAGGCGGTCTATTTTTTTCCGATACGTCCAACAATTATTGTTATATCTTAGCCAATGTATATAAAAACTTAATAAATTATACACAAAAACCTTCCTCCTAAATTGTCCTATCTATTTAAAAAAACCGCATCTAAATCCGTTGCGTAGTTTTAAAGATTTAAGCGTACAAACGGTTACAGGGACGGAGAAAACGACTTTGTTTTATAGTAGTAGTAGTAGCTAACTTGCGTACCCGGGATATTCTTCTGTGCATTATTAATAATAATAATAATATCTATGGACGCTTTTTACACCACGTCAATCTAGTCCCGTGGTAAGTACTCGAAGAGACTTGTGATACGGGTACCAGACAACGGAAATACAATATATTTAATACGTTTTATATAAATACTTATACCTATTTAAGATTTTTATTATATAATACACATATTTAATACACAACCATGACCCAGGAACACAGAAACTTTTTTGTTCCCTGGCGGGATTCGAACCCGCGACCTCCGGCTTGAACGCCAACGCGCTAACCATTGAGCCACAGAGGTCATATTACAAACAGACACACAAATCATTGTAAACGAAATAAGTGTTAATTATCACCTCCATCACCATTCATCACCACCACCACCACCATCATTATTCTCGTCAGCGTCATCACCACCATCATTATAATCATCAACTTCATCATCATCACTATTACAATTTACACCCCCCTCCCCCACCACTACCACCACCACCATCATTTTTCTCGTCAGAGACATCACCACCATCATTATAATCATCAACTTCATCATCATCACTATTACAATTTACACCCCCCTCCCTCATCACAACCACCACCACCATCATTATTCTCGTCAGCGTCATCACCACCATCATTATAATCATCAACTTCATCATCATCACTATTACAATTTACACCCCCCTCCCCCACCACCACCACCACCACCATCATTATTATCGTCAGCGTCATCACCACCATCATTATAATCATCAACTTCATCATCATCACTATTACAATTTACACCCCCCTCCCTCATCACAACCACCACCACCATCATTATTCTCGTCAGCGTCATCACCACCATCATTGTAATCATCAACTTCATCATCATCACTATTACAATTTACAC
This sequence comes from Lycaena phlaeas, assembly GCA_905333005.2. Taxonomy (NCBI): domain Eukaryota; kingdom Metazoa; phylum Arthropoda; class Insecta; order Lepidoptera; family Lycaenidae; genus Lycaena; species Lycaena phlaeas. Next base: position 13,487,910 of record HG995174.1, on the reverse strand, counting down.
CCCCCTTCCCCACCACCACCACCACCATCATCATCATCACCACCACCACAATCACCGCGATCATCATCATCACCACCATTTAGAATTTAAAATTAATATTCTTATAATAAAGATGCGAGTAGCAAGGGATCGGCCGTCTTGGCGTTCATTGAGGGAGGCCTATGTTCAGCAGTTGATGGATAAAGGCTGATGATGATGAATTAGTAACATTAAATCGATATTAAAATAAAATTGAGGAAAAAAACACGCTGATGATCATGATTACGACAAAAATGAGAAAAAAATATTAAAACTAAATATTGTTCAAATTTTTATTTTTATTTCCTATGTACACTATCATACCAGGCACCGGCTTATATATTCCACACGTTGTTTTAACGATCTATAGCGGGGGAGAGCCGCCAGGCAGCAGCGAAACATAGGTCCTACTTTGTTAACGCCTCGCAGGCAACTAAATTGAGGCCGCGCTGGGGACTAGTCGAGTTTTTCACATTATTTGATATTAAGAAAAATAAAAACATTTATTTAAAAAAGTAAGATCAGAATAAAATTCTAAATGTTATTACCTATTTTTTCATATAAATTTTGTAACTTAAAATCTCACATTCTTCAATTACAACTAGAAAAATAATCAAAAACATCTTGTGTTTGTGATTTTTTTTTATCGAGGCAAGTTACAATGATCGTGTTTTGAATAGGTTAATAAAAAAGAATGTATACTAAACTACAACATATATTTTTAACGGATCAAAAAAACCAACATTACTATGTTTACGACTTAAACAAAAACAGGCGCTTTGGGATATACTGGCCTTAACATGCATATTTTATTTCTCAAAATTGTTTTATACAGGGTGTTCAGTGTATTCTTTCTTATGTCGCGGTGCTCGATATATCTCCTTCTTCAGAAAACAAATAAGTGACAGAACATTAATCAGTTTTAATTTTAATGATTATATTCAATTGGAAATCTATCTATGAAAAGCCGCGTGCAACAGCTAGTTGAGTATTTTGTAATATAAATCAAATACCAATAGCAAGGCAGCTTTCTAATCTTAACATATTTATATAAACATTCGCTGAAAGGTGAATATTACAAAAAGGTTACATGTGCCTAAACTCTGACATTACCACTCTTGGAATACGTTCAAAAATTACCAACGATTTCTCCCCAAAAAACGTCTACGATTGATTTTAGCGAAAAATGTTATTTGAAAGACAAATATGTAGGTATATTATGTAGAAATATAATTATTTACTATTTTGCTGTTATTTATTTAATAATATTATTATGTATTACTTGTCTTTTTTGTTATTTATTTTATGTGTTCATTAATCACTTTTGATTTTCTTTATTTAACTGGGAAAAGTTAAAATTTTGTCAAAGCACAAATACTAGCATTATTACTTATTTTATCAATTTTTTTTACGTATCTAGAAGGTCGTGGGTTCGATTTCTACACATACCTAAAAATAATGTTTATCATCTTTTGGAATTATTTTCGTAACTATATAAATAACCTACCTATATGTATAATATCAATGATAAGTTTGTTTGTTTAATACATGAATCTCCGGAAATACTGTGCGTGTTTGAGATATTGCATTTGATCGCTTAATTCATACAAACACTGTAACGCCCTCCGGATTCGCCCGCGTACTTCACATCCCCGTGAGAATACGGGTATTAATAATAATTATGTGGTGAATGAATGTATGAATCTGTGGTAATGCATGTTGGTGAACTTCAACACCTTCAAAGACTTTCAATCTCATCAGGCAAGCAGGTTTCCTCACGATGTTTTCCTTCCCCATTGGGCGAATAGTGGTCTCGTGTTTTAGTGTGCACTAAGACATTTAAAAAAAACCATTTCAAACCACCACATGTGAGAATCAAATCCGGAGCCTCTCGCTCAAGAGGCTTAGCCTATTACCCAGTAGACCACCGTCGCCGTTTGTCTTGTTACGTATTATATTTGTCATTCAGGTTAAAGCAGTTTTCTTTAAAACATGACTTAAGTGGATAAGGTAAATGAAAAGAATGCATTTAAATAATATCTAATAATCGTATGTGCGTTGTGAGCGTCATACAGATAGTGTCAAACACATGGCTGTCAATTAGCCGTGACTTATGTCAGACAGGATGCGATGTCTGACCCCGAGGGTCACCAGAGAAGGTCACCGGCGATTTAATTTCGCTAAATGTCAAAGGATGTCCCAGCCTGTTCTGAGATTTTACGACGTCGACCTATTTCAACCTAAGGAATACTCAACTTAAATTATGTAATAATATAAATGCATATTATTTTTTTAAATATTTCTATACATATAATAAATTGGTACGGGAGTCGTGTCTGTACATTGAAAATATAAAAAATTGCCAAAGTGTTAATAGAATCCATTACTTACAAGCATTTTTGCAATTTTTTTTCTGTTTGTCTGTTTAGTAGCATCACCTTTGCGGAAGGATTTAAAAAAATGTTTAGTGCAGGAAAAAATGTATATAAATGTATTTCACCACGTATAAAGAGACTGCTTGGTGGCGGTCGGGCAGTTCTGTATTATTTAGTTTTTGTTTTCCTCTTTATCTATCTATCTATCTATTTATTAGATAGATAGATAAATAACGTATTAAATACGTGATCCGCCTTTCGCCGGGGCTAGGCTGTCGCTGAGAGGTTCCTGTTGCCTTCAGATCCAGGACCCTCAAAACGGCTGAAGGCGCTCGCATGTTGTTTAGTAGGGTTACATATTACTCAAGTACGGGTCACCACATAGGTTCGGAAGCCTTACCCGAATTAAACCCGAGTCATGCAAACGCATTAACTTGTGTCAAAAAGGAAACGTTTTAACTGATAAAATATGATTAAATTTACAACAAAAATGTTTCGAGTGAGATGTTTTGGTTCGCTTGGTAAACGTTTACAACGAGCGCGGAAGCTTGTGAGCATAACAATCACTGTTCTTGTTGGCTTTTTTACTAATTCACTTTTGCTTGTTACAGGTAAGTACATCACTGAAATTTCTGCTGGACGCATACAGTCGAAATGTTTTTTCGTCTATTGGATAAAAACAATGGTGTACATACTTTTGGAACATTCATTGCACGATTTTTCTCTTTTGGGTGACAGCTGATTGGTAAGTGTCTGATAATAAGCTGGCTATGAGGTATGAGGAGTATTTAACATGATTTTAATGTTTATTTGGCGGAACTCGACATTTCGATATTGTCTATGTGTGTCTTATTCAGTCTAATATACGATAGAGATTCGTGAAATAAAGTTAAAAAAACATGATAAATATTCCGTTTTTAATAGTTTCAATAATATAAATAACCATGTTTTCTTTTTCTAACGCGGGCGAAGCCGCGGGAAACAATATCTATATAAAGGCCGAACAGTCGAGTGATCAGGCTACGTGAAACTCAGCACAGCGGTTGCGGTTTTGAATCCCGCCAAGTGCAGATAAATATGAATTTCTTAAATTCCTTGTTCCTAGTACCCGTAACACAAGTTCTTACGAATTTATCACGCGACTAGGTTAACGCGGTGTGATTGTTGAATAATATTTATTTATAACATTAAACTTTTTTATGTCATATGGAGGCAACCGACCAGTCGGACCCTTATGGTGGCTACCGTTGCCTCTTGACATCCGCACAACTTAAGGTTATTGACGAGACTTGCGGCTATTATTGAGATAAAGATGTCGTTGCATATGTAAATATAAAAAAATTAAAGTAGCAACCCATATCCCCACCCTCAAAATCAAGCGAGGAGGTATCGGCTAGTTCACCGAGGCGTGAACTTCATACACCTTCAAAGATTTTTAATCTGGCATGCAGGTTTCCTCATGATGTTTTCTTTCACCGGTCAACGAGCGATGAATTTATGTTCAAGGCTCATTTAAAAATTTAGAAAAACCCATTTCAAGGCACCACAGGGTGTCCGGATCGAACCCGGACCCTCTCGCTAAAGACACCGAGCTCATACTCACTGGACCATCGTCGTTTTCAAATACAAACAAACATACAGACCCACACCTTAATTGTGTAACGTTGGTAGTTATTTAGGGATGTTTTATCGATGGGCCCTTAAGGTTCAAGAGCGGAGGCCGCGTCTAGGTAGACGAAGTGTTGGTCGGCCGTTAACCAGATGGGAAGACGATCTCCGTGCAGTGGCAGGTCCGTGTTGGATGCGAGTAGCAAGGGATCGGTTGTCTTGGCGTTCATTGAGGGAGGCCTATGTTCAGCAGTGGACGGATAAAGGCTGATGATGATGATGATGACGATGATGATGATGATATCGTTAGTTATTGCTGACTGCCATATGCACGCGTCTCATGTCGTCCTTCACCTGTCTTTATGCCACGTTACGCTGACTCATTCAAGGGCAAACGAACGCATATACGCATAACACATTGCAAGTGCAAAACAAAGTCGCTTCCTTTGTATGTATGCTTTAATCTTTAAAAGTACGCAACGGATTTTGATGCGGTTTTTTTTAATAGAAAGAACAATGAATGAGGAAGGTTTATATGTATGATACATGCAGTATATATATCCAGCTCAGATCCCGTTCTAAATCTTAGTCAACGCAGGCGCACGCTGCGGGTAACAGCTATTATTTCATAAATCTGTCCTTAGCTATTCGAATCTATCAACCGTCATAGGAAGTGAAGACCGTTTATTGAAAATTTCAAATTCCCGACTGTCTTTCGTGACCTTGGTTGTTGTATCTGAAGTGTTTTGGGTACACAATCCTTATAATTGCAGATAAAATCCTAAAAAGTTGTTTCATTATAATTAGTGTATTTCTCGAAAACGTTAGAAAAATAATTGTCATTGGAAGATTTTCAATAAAATTAACAGCGGATTAGCTTAAATCTCACTAATATTATAAACGTTAAAGTTTGTAAGTACGGATGTTTCTTACCCTTTGACGTCAAAACAACTGAATGCATTTTAATGGTCTCCCACGGGACTGGGAAGAACGCGGCTGAAACCGCGGGGCGCTGCTTGTACTAGCATAAATTGTTAACATTCTGAGATTATTTTTAAATATAAATATAATACAATGTTATATTTGTCATATGAGATAAAAAACACGTGTTACCATAATTAGATGATTACCGCGCAGCATCTGCATCTCGAACGTCGGTTCAAATTTAACCTTGTCGCATGAGTAAATAACCTTAAGCAATCGAGTTAGCAATGTCAATGTTACTGATAACTGTCTAGTCACGGCGGGTCGATGACCTGCCGAATTTATTTACATAAAAATCGTGTGTATTGTATTTACGGCTGTACGTTTGGTTAGAATGATTAGAGGCAATCATTGTAATGATAGAAAGTGTTTAATGATTTAATCATTATTAAGTTTTACGATAGAAAAGGGCAAAAAAGGTTAGTAACACTGCCTAAAGTAGGCTCGCATCTGAGTGTTGGAATTAACGGTATTTTTTATTTGAGCTATGGTAGATTAGAAAAATATACAATACTAATGAACAAACAAACCACATTTTCATAAGATAATCTTTTCTTTCTTTTTTCTTCAATCTTTCATTTCCATGTTTTTTATTATTTCATTTTGTAGTAAATAATTATGGCTGCTGAGGAGTTACAGTAGAACAGAATCTGAAATTGAAAAGGCGTTAAATGTTAAAAACATTATTTTTTATGATATAAATTTTGCTGCTATCGGAGCACACTTTGAAAAACAGTGATAAGGGTTTTCTTAAGTAATATTTGTTTAAGAATGACTTTGATTAAATTGGAGTTATCTGCTTACAATTTATTCGCTATCTTTGTATGTTATTTAATTACATCATATTTATTATAGGTTATCAGAGACGCTCTACAAATTACAATATTAAGAAATGTCTCAAGATCTTAGTGGCTTCGAATGACCTGTTTTGAGAATGGCCATAATTTAATAATGTATTTTATTATTTGCTTATTAATGATGAGCATTCAACAGACTTGTTTCTATTATAAATTGTGTGTCAAAATATTACAATATTGGTCTCTAAAATCTACTGTCAAATATTGCGACTGTCAAAATGAAACAACTTTTTAATAATTTTGTTCTTATTAATTTTTTTTATTTTTAACATTCTTGTCGCTTCAGATCTTACTAATATTATAAACGTGAAAGTTTGTAAGTATGAATGTTTGTTACTCTTTCATGTAAAAACTACTAAGTGGATTTTAATGAAACCTTACAATAATATAGCTTACACGTCAGAATAACACATAGGCTATAATTTATCCCTGAACTCCCACGGGAATGGGAAGTAAGCGGGTGAAACCGCAGGGCGGTGCTAGTAAATAACATACCTACATTACGGAGAGGTCATGGAAAGACTAATGCTGTAAATAATAATAATCTATCCCAAATCAATGTTGCTCTAACGCCTTTATAATCCCAATATAATAAATGCGTATATTTGTTTTTTTTTGATGGGCCAATAAGTAGAGGCCGCGTTTGGGTAGACCAAGTGTTGATCGGCCATTAATCAAGTGGGAAGACGATATCCATGTATGGTCCGTGTTGGGTGCGAGTGGCAAGTCTTGGCGTTCATTGAGGGAGGCCTATGTTCAGCAGTGGACGGATAAAGGCTGATTTATTTGTTACGCTTTCACGTCGAATCCATTAAACCTATTTCAAAAACTCTTCCACACATAAAACCTTCAATATCAGCTAGTAATAGACTACTGAATCCCCGTATTCCCACGGGAACAGGAATGACCCAGATAAAACCACGGGGCGCTCTAGTATGCAATAATGATGTTATGTAATTCATATCAATGTATTAAATATCAATAAACTTCGCACTCGTGTTGAGCATATCAATAAGTCGTGTTAATTTGCGCGTTGTTCTAGTATCTTCGTAAATACGCCATTTTTTTACAAATCATACGAGAAACAATAATTAACATTATGATCAAATTACCAGGGTATGTATTAACTCTAAAGACCATAATATAATCTAAAACACTGCGAAATCAAAGTAAATGACGAATTATTGTTTTCTCATGTTTACGCGAATTTCACTCATTATAATAAAACAACTTTTACGGATTTATCGTTTTTATATGCCCGACGTTTCGTCTACACCTCATTCCTCCAGTGACCATGATTGTTGTAAAGTATCCGAAACGTCGGGCTCATAAAAAACTAAATAAACCGCGATAAAAACCGTGAAAGTTGTTTCTTTACTTATAATAAATGATGAAATGTTAGATTTACTCATATCCTACGCGAGGTCCCCTCAAATCCCAGGGCAGCTCATATTCCCCACAAATTGGCTAGTTAAATAACTTGACAGAGATAGCGGGTTCAAATCACGCCACTTGCTAGTAGTGTTCTGGACTCACTGGAGTACACGCGTACGTACGATTCCCTGGGAGTATGGGGATAAAATATAGCATATAACACATATGTGTGAGCTTTATTATTGTAAAGTTTTAACGAAATCCACTCAGTACTTTGCGTGAAATTCCTACAAACTTTCGTTTGTATGTTCATAATATTAAGTAGGATTGTATAAATAATATAAACGAGCAAAAATAATCTACCGGTGGCAGGGTAAGACTGTGCCGCGGTCCACCATCTTGTTGTTTCACTCATAAAACAGCATTGCTGTGTTTCGGAGAGAAGGGCAGTACAATCAGTGTTATAAAGGCACTAACTGATAAGACACTAGGCTGATCAACGCAAAAATTAACAAATCAACTGTCAAATTTCTTGCTAAGTGTTTGTTGTTGCTAGAAGCATGGTTAAATTACTTAATTTAATCGTCCTGTCAGTTGACATAGCCACTACAATGAAAAGGTGTCAAATGTGACTCTAGAATCGTATGTTAACCACCATTAACAGCCATGTTAGTTGCACTTTGAACAATGTTTTATGAACCGGGCGTAAGACATGGCATCTAATATCTCGGTATAGGCAACACAAACTTGTTTCCAGTGTGGAGTTTTTTTACATAATTTCAAAATTCCAAAACAGAATCGTTTTAGGACTATTTCTATATAATTTTATTTGTATTATTTCTATATTGTATTTTTGCCTGTAGAATTTAAAAAATAGGCTACTTCCCATCAACCTTAAAACATGAGACAAAAAAAACGTCAATACTGTTATTTGCTGTTATTACATCTACTCAGTTTTTTTACACGCTTTTTATTAGCTTCACTTGTATGTCAGTTTGTCAGTTTGTCAGTTTGTCAGTTTGTCAGTATGTCAGTATGTCAGTATGTAACTCTCCGTGGGTAATCTGCGCGCCTGCTGCCTTCCTTGGTTCCGGTAGCCGTTTCTCAGGCTCCCTCTCCGAAATCGAACTCTGATTCCCCGTATTTATAATGTTTATAAATAATTACTAAAAAGTAAAAAATAAATAATAGTTAAAAAAAACTAAAAACACGCTTTTTATAGAAACCCAAACTAAAAAATAGAAAATAAATTTTAATAAATTTAAATTAAGAATAGTGTTAAAAATTTCAATAACTATAAATTAATAATAGTGTAAATAAAAAAAAATATATATTTTATTTAAAAAAAAAGCGTGGGGTGCATGGTGTCAATATAGTTATAAATATTTTATTGACAGATATGAGTAGAGTGATTATCATTTTGATAATATCTTAAAAAGCACCCCACGCTTTTTTTAAAATAAAATATTTTTTTTTATTTACACTATTATTAATTTATAGTTATTGAAATTTTTAACACTATTCTTAATTTAAATTTATTAAAATTTATTTTCTATTTTTTAGTTTGGGTTTCTATAAAAAGCGTGTTTTTAGTTTTTTTTAACTATTATTTTTTACGGAACCTTCAACGCGCAAGTCAGAATCGCGATTAGCTGGTTTTATATTGTTGTTTCTATCGATAATATTTATAAACTTTAGATCTTCGTGATTTTAATTTAATTTCATTGGATCGTTTTGTTTTTTATGTTCACGATTTAGCTATGGAATATTTTTATTAACATTTTAATTTAGATTATTAATAGAAAACTCTGTTACTAAGATACATATTTTAATCCCGTTTGACTAGTAGATATTTAAAAATAATTTTAATTAAGTACTTATTCAAATTGGAAAAATCTTATACAAGAAAAAAAAATCCAAATCCTTAAGTTTGCTTTACAGTGTTATATAAATATGATCAAGACTAAAATAAGCAAAATTATTAGATAATGATGATTAGTAAACGACTAAATGATAGAATTGAAACTGCACCAGCTACTCCAGCTAGTACGGTATATTCGAAACAGTTAAAGTATCTGCGGTTTAAGATATATTAGGACGAATCGGTACAGTATAATGTATAAGGTTGCAAATGTAATCCTGATTTACCGAGTGTGGAATTAGGACTAAACTCAACAGGCCTCTTCCACCTGGTGGACTGACGCCTGGTAAAGGTCGCAGGAGTCCGCTGGATGCGTGTCGTTGTGGAGATCCTTGTGGAAGGCCTATGTCCAGCCGTGGACATGTTTTAGCTGAATGAATGAAATGAACTCAATACACTTCTACTAATATAATACAGTTTTCTTGAACGTGCTTTACTATGGAAATAATTGTCGGATTTGAAATAACATCTTAGACCTTTAAACGAAAAGAAAAACAGCCCTCTCTGACATGGCTGTATCCGAAACGTACCTATCCTGTAAGTATCCGAAACGTCTGTAAAAATCTTAATATATATAAAAATGTCGTTTAATTATAAGGAGTACTTTGTCGGTTTTTTTACTTTTCAACGAGTTCAACCAAGCCTAACTATTATGTCCTTCAAAAGTAGCCTTTCGGCCGGATGTCGCCCACGGCCTTGTAAAAATGGCCATATAAGTGACGTCATCTTTTGTTTACCTTACACAAGTCTGTTGAACTTTCCACCAAGTCCAATATCACTGGAAGCACCCGGCTTGTCTTCTTGCCTGTTTCTCGTCTTGTCGGATGGAACATCAGCTATGGTTGGTCTCTAATGTCGTCCAGCCACAACCGAGAAGTCGGAGCATTGTGATGACTAGGTACTGGCACTCTTAGACATTCGCACTAAAGGCTACGCAGATGCGTTGCCCTCCTCTTCCGCATAAATAGCCCACCGAAGACTCACAAACCGTACGAAACGCGACAGCATAGCTGATTCAACACCGTGTTATATGAGCGAGCAAAGCAGCATGGCACCATCACTCACTATCCCACGGACTATTAAAAATGATAATCTGTAGTCTGTACTAATATAATGATTCATTATATTCATTGTATTAATATAGTCATTCATTATTAGTAAAGCAAATATGTATTTTTTTTTTTTCACTAATTACAGGAAGAAAAAATCAGACTTGCAAAATTCTTTTTTCATTTAAGATTTTTTTTCTTTTATTAAGGAAGAAAGGTAATTTATTTTCTCTTTAGAGCAGCTTTAAGTAAATTAACAGTCGGTTATGATAGCTTCATTATTATTTTTGTGCCTCTTTTATTTTATGCCGTATTTTCCTGTTCATGATTTATCTGTATTCTTGACACTCTGAAATGATGCGGGCGCATTTCAAATGTTACCTGTGTGGTTAAAAATGCAGGTACAATGTATTGTGATAGGCTATCCAATATATTTACATCTATAATACTATAGAAGGGTTGTAAAGGCATGGAATGGATTAAGGTTTTACTCTAGTCATAAAATTGGATTTTCTAAATACATAAGTGCAATGTGCACTTTAACACGAGACCATCGCTTGCTAGCCGGCGAAGGAAAACATCAAACGAGAGATAAAGTCTAAGTAAAATTTTTTATTCAAAATAGTACTATCAAAGTATCTTTTTGGACGTCAATTGAGTCTGCCAATGATGCTCGCAATGATGCTTGATGGACAAGCCCTTAAGCGATGATGATTAGTGTAGAAAGTTAATGATAAGAGTTGTATCATCAGCCGTTACCGTCTTCTAAGCCTATACCAGTGAACATCAAGATAAGAATTGTTTAGCAATAACTATTAATTATAATTAAAGAAAGGATCAAAGGGTAGTGTCTTGCTGCATTGCAGCCGAATAGGGTCAGAACGGCCAGGGTAGATCCTCTCCCTCACAAAATGCTTGCGTTAAAAAACATCTATGCTGTCGGGTTCACAAGTTTTGTGGATTTTCGATGGCCTATTGAGGAGGATAGAGAAAAGGAGGGAAATTTAACATTTTCATAATCTTGGCAGTGTAGATTTCTATGAATGTCGTTAGGCTCTGACGGCTCGTTTGATTACGACGTAACAATGGTAGAGAAATAATGAATTCCCTATAACTGGGCACTAGGATTCAATGTTCTAAAGTTTCATATGAATCATTGTTGTGTGACTAACGTATTAAATGATCGCGGCACTAAATGGGAATTTATTTTATTGCGTGGTTCGGGGATTTTGAAACGGATATATTTTAATGTTTCGTATTTACTTTACTTTAAAACTTGCAAATAATGATCGATGATACTAAAGATTATGACTAAGTACATTTTTTCTTAAAATGAATATATTAAATAAATGAAAGGTTTATTTTGAATGAATGTTTAAATTTTATGTGATACTTTTCAATAAAAGCGCCGTAAAAATGCACATGTTTTTGTGGAATTTCACATAACATATTCAGATCAGTTTTTTTTTTTTTGTATCGGAACGAAGTTCCTTACGGCAGGCTTGGAGGGGATAGGGATTTTGTTGCGCGACCGAACTGAAAAAAATGTGATAGTAAAACCGTAAGAAAAAATGCGGGGAATAAAACCGTTAAATGAGACGTGCGCAGGCGCGACAGTCGCATACACAAGCGAGTAGTGTATAATACCTTTCTTTTTAGCCGAAGGAACTTCGTTCCTACCTGGTGTCCCACGACACCACATTTTAATTTTCTTAATGTTTTTCTTGTGTCTCTATAGTTGGTTGTTATTCCCCGCTACATTGTCGCTATTGTTTTATAGATGATGTTAAATCTTGGGATATCAATTATCTCCTATCTAAGTTTTATTGAAATGTATTTGGCGTGTATAAAATGTATTTAATATAATAATATAGATTCAGTCGGTATCGGTGCGCCGTTAGGTTTGCACGTCCTTTCATTATTATATCGACTACGTGTATTTGTGAGTACCTATTGCAGTGGAGTGCGCCTGCGCTTGCGCGCGGCAGTGCGAGTGTTATCTACGATTATAAATACCTCCGTCGTTTCTGACTACAGGGACGATGGAACCTAAACTCAGTTATTCATCAGTTACCCAAACTGTCGCCTTCCCCACAAAAGAGCAAGCCGTTATTATAGATGCAATTGATGACACCCCAATCAAGGATTATGCTTATGCTTTTGGTAAAATAATTGATTCCACACAGATTAGATTCCTCAGTAGAATGTCGAATAATAGAATCTGCGTGTTTGTATCTACGAAAGAAATTGCTGACGAATTAATAGATAAACATCAATGTATTGTCGTAAATAACAACAAAATACCTATTCGGCCGCTTATTACCAGAAACAAACGGATAATTTTTTCTAACGTTTGTCCAATTATACCACACAGTGTACTAGAAAACAAATTAGCGGAATTAGAAATAAAATTAGTTTCTCCAGTTAATTTTATTAAGGCAGGTATTAGTGAACCCGGCTTCAATCATATTTTAAGTTTCCGACGTCAAGCCTACATATCTCCGGAAGATTTAAAAAAGATACCCGATCGCATGCAAATAGACTTTGACGGCAGCATGTACTGGATATACGTCTCCTCGGATATTATGACCTGCTTTATATGCAAAAAAGAGGGACATATAGCGAACAAATGCCCAGACAATTTAAATACCGCCAACAAAACTATAACTAATGATATCTATGACCCATTGAGTACAGCACCGGATTTTCAGCCTCTCACCACCTTCAAAAGACCTCATCCACCTACAACTGAGTCTTCCCAAAGTATTGTTATACCAACTGATACTTCAGATTCAGAAGAAATTTCAATAAGTGACGCTGAATCGGGTGAAATTTCAACCGATTGCTCGGTGAATACATTGTCAGTTAAAAAGAGTAAACGAGGCATTAAAAAACAAAAAAGAATACCTACAGTAGAGTTACAACCAACAGAAATAGAAGAGATTAAAAAAATAATAGAAAGAAGTGACTACCCAATGTCCATCTCCGAGTTCATCAACTTTTTAGAAGAATCATATGGTAAAGAAAATATAATACAAATAAGCCATAGTTACACAGAAGACATAGATAATTTGATAAGAATGTTTAAGGATATTATACCTAAAATTTCAGCGCGTAAACTTAAAAGTCGTTTGACAAGAATAATTAAAAAACTTAGTTCAAACTCATAATTTTGATGAATCTTAAAATCATACAATGGAACTGTCGCAGTATTATTCCGAAAAGGATTGATTTAGAAACATTTTTGTTCAGAGAAAGTGTACATATATGTGTTTGTTCTGAAACTTGGTTATCACCGGATAAGTCTTTAAATATATCTGGATACTGTTGCTATAGGAAAGATCGAGATGATGGTTTTGGGGGATTGGTCGTTCTCGTGCATAAATCTCTTTCAGCTAACATGATTGACATACAATTAACAGGAGATAAATTGGATATTATATGTATTGAAGTTTTTAACCAATCAAGGCTTCAATATGTTGTCGGTGTATATTGTGCTAGTGGTGTGGGAATAAGAAAGCGCGATTATGACGAGTTGTTTTCTCTCTTTAAAAGTAAAACTTTAATATTAGGTGACTTTAATGCTCATCATGCGTCCTGGTCATACACTACTGATAGAAGTGGTCAATTAATTACAGAAAGTTGCTCAGATTATAATTATTCTTTTTTGAATGATGGTAGCCCCACTCGTATTGCAAAACTCAATGACAGTATTATATTTTCGTCTCCTGATATTACTTTTGCAAGTCCTGATTTATTTCTTTGCTGTTCTTGGTCCGTAACGAATGAAAATTTAAGTAGTGATCATTTACTCATATGTATAAAAATTAAATCTGTGTCTATCCAGAAACCTGTTATTAAACGTAATGTTAAACAAGCTAACTGGATAGGATATCAAAATGATATGGACACTAAATTCAATATTTTTTTAATTAATAATCACAATGTACAAGATAACTATGACAGATTTCTTGAAATCGTTAATCACTCAGCCGACAAATTTATTCCCAACACCAAGATTAATAACAGACCAGCATCCAGATTCCAACCAAAGCCTTGGTGGAATCAAGAATTATCCAAAGCAGTAGCAGAAAGAAGGCTTGCACTTAAAAAACTTAGGAAAAATCGTACAGTGGAAAATTACCAATTTTTAAAAGATAAAGTAGTAGCTGTTCGGAAACTAATTAGACAGGCCAAATTCAAATCATGGCAAAGTTTCTGCGATAGTATTGACCCGAAAACTACCAGTAGTGATATGTGGCGCAAGCTTCGCTGGGTTAAAGGCCACCCAAATAGACCTTATGTATTAAGGGAAGGGGATGCTAATCAGTTACTCACTAGTTTGAGTCCTGATGGTGTCGCCTATCCACCTTTTAGGGAGGATTCATTTCCTAACCATGAAAACGATCATATACCTATAACTATGGCTGAATTAACTTCTGCGATTAAACATAAAGACACATCTCCAGGTATTGATGGTATAGTTTACTCTATGATTCATCATCTACCAGCTAGCGCTAAAAAAGTGTTATTAAAAATTTATAATTTAATTTATGTTACTTCTACAATACCTTTCCAATGGCGAAAAATCAAAGTGATAGCTATTCCTAAACGAAATGGTTCTGTAATTAAACATCGTCCTATTTCGCTCATAAACTGTTTTTGCAAAATTTATAATAAAATCATTACTAGAAGGTTAGAATACTTTTTCGAAAAAAGTACGCTTTTTCCTGAATATATGATAGGCTTTCGGCGTGGAAAATCTTGTGAGGATGGGCTCTCCCGTCTGTCTATGGATGTAGAATTAAGTTTAACTAAAAAAGAATATACTTTATGTGCTTTCACGGATATAAAGGACGCGTATAATGGCGTTTCCGTGGAAGTACTCACTGAACGTCTTATTCAATACGGTGTCGATATACGCATTTGTAAATATATAAGGGAATTTCTTCACTTTAGAACCATTGTTTTTGTGTGTTCGAGTGGGAGAGAAATTTGTAGAACTTGTCGTGATGGTTTGGCACAGGGCGATCCGATGTCTCCAATATTATTTAATATTGTAACCCTAAAAATAAGTAGATTAGTTTCACCTAACATAAGGATTATCCAATACGCTGACGACTTTGTATTTTACTGTAGGAAAAGAGAAATTAATGAATGTATTTCACTCATGCAGAACACACTAAAAGACTTTGAATTGTTTTTAAACGATATAGGTTTACAACTAGCTTTAAGTAAAACTAAGTTATGTATTTTTACACGAAAGTATCGCATTCCTAGTATTGAAATTAAAATAAATGATGTCTCCCTAGAGGTCGTAAAAGATGTTAAATTTTTAGGGGTATGGTTTGATTACAGGTTAAGTTGGAACAAACATGTAAATGAAACTTATCAAAAATGTTCAAAATACATTAATATACTAAGTTGTGTTAGCAGTTATAAGTGGGGGGTTCATCCTCTTCATTTGAGAAGGATGTATATTAGTTTAATAAGAAGTAGGTTGGACTACGGAAGTGCTGTATTTGCTAATGCCAGTCCAAATGTTCTCAAAAAACTAGATTATATTCAAAACCAATCACTCAGACTGTGCGGTAGTTTCATTAAATCTACTCCAATACACGTGATGGAGAATGAACTATGCATACCCCCATTAAATGTTAGAAGGAAATATTTATCAGACAAGTTTTTTTTGAAAATTTTTTCAAGACATAATGACTACTTATTAAAAGCTATCATTCAATTTGAGAATATTATTCAATCAGGTACACGTTACTGGAATAAACATAGTCATTTTTATCTTTTTAATAGCTACAAATACCTTAAACATATACGAATTTCACACTACAATATTTGGCCTGCTTATAATATTTCCATACAATGTTTTGAAATACCATTGGAAGACATATGTTTTACGAATATTCCAGCTATTAATAAATTTCACAGAAGTAAAGAGACTATGTCTTCATTTGAACTCAAAGTTGCTAGTGAAGAACTTTTGGCCACCAAATATATTGATTATGTTCGTATATATACTGATGGTTCAAAGTCGTTAGGTTATGGGGGTTGCGCCTTTTATGATTCACGACGTAAAATAAAATCTCAATTTCTGATTGATAATGAGGATATTCCCATCATGAGTATAGAATTAATAGCCATACTAAAGGCATTGACATATATAGAGAACTCGGATTATTATTACCAAAACGTAGTTATTGTAACAGACTCTCAAAGTAGTCTTCATCATCTGATATCTTGTGCAAAGGGTAACATGGGCAGGAACGAGGCTTTCCTCATTATTGAAAGTATTTATAAATTAATACGTAATGGGGTTAATGTTCGTTTGCAATGGGTACCGTCACATGTTGGTATTTTTGGCAACGAGACAGCTGACTTTTTAGCAAATGCAGCACGAACCGAGGGTACCTTAATTAATGTTACGTCATATTTTAAAGATTATTTTAAGCTGATAAAAAATACTTGCTATGATGAATGGGATCAGTACTTCCAACAAAAGTCACTAAGCTCAGGGATTTGGTACAGAACCATTGTGAGTAAGCCACCGAAAAAACCTTGGTTTTTGAATGTAAGACTAAAGAGGAGAGATTTGTCCGTTTGTTTTCGTATTCGTGCCAATCATATGCCCTTAAATAATTTTCTTTTTCTGATGGGAAAAAATAACAGCCCCAATTGTACAGTATGTGATCGATACGAAGATTTATATCACGTTCTCGTGGAATGTGCCAGAAATGAGTTTCTGAGACATGAACTTATTTTGGACACCCAATGCAGTAAATTAGACTTCTTTTTTTTTATACATAATGTTGCAAGTTCTGATTTCAAAATAGAAAACAGCGATAGATTTATAAGTTTTGTTATACATTCGTTATATTTAAGAGATCTAGACCTAATTTAAGTTTGTTAATATTTCGTTTAGGGCCGGCTTAATCTTATGATGTATGGCCTTTAAAATAAAAGAATAAAAAAAAAAAAAAAAAAAAAAAAATAATATAGATTAAAGTACTCATTAAACAAGCTTCCCTTATTCTTATCTGTAAATCTTATACACGTCTTTTTATTATTCCTATACCAGTTATTTTTTTATAAATGTTCATTAGTTTAATTGCGGCGGTTCGTTTGAAGGAAATGTGATTATTATCTTGTGAATAGAATTGTCTTGGTATTCATAAAAAATATTACAACAAAATAAAGAATTTTACGTTGATCGAAGATTAGATTATTTCAACAAAACAATTTATGTGTAAGCAAAAGTAAACGACTGTCTTACAATGCTTTTGTTATACATAGATTCTTCTTAGTTCTTTGCGTTCTCTTCTTTCTCGTTTTTGTCTTTAGAAGTACTTATCCTAGTCACATTATTTAGTATTTATGATAAAATTAAGGCTCTTCTATTCTTAGATGCTGATAGTACGTCACGATATAAGAAGATAGACAAACAACAGTTCATCAGAACACAAGAAAAACATATTTTCTTAGCTCGACTGTTTTATCCACCGAAACTTTATGTCGATAAAACAGCACCTTTAGTTGGTAGCTGACACTTGATCCTTTTCCGCCATTTTGTTCTTTATCTAGTATCCCGCACGTGTTTGTTGGAACAAAGGTTAACAAACCTCCAAACGGAACCTGTTTCGGAAACGATGATGACCATTACCATATTGTTGATGTACGTGAGGTAACCGGATTTTAATAAACCGGCCGTCCTGGGTTCCGTACTATCGTTGTTAGACTAAAAATCGTTTTAGTTATTCGTCTCTATTTGCAGAATTTTTAATTGTTTATTAGTTTTGATTTGTGTTAATCTTAATGTTATTAAGACTGACTAAAATGAACGATACATTTATATATACATAGGCACATCAGCTATATATTTGGTAGAATTTTAATAGTAAATTCATACAAATCTGTGACGTTTTCTTTAATTATTATTTGATCTCAGGACCCTAATGTCATTTTTAAAATGATACATCATTTACTCTGACACTGCTTCGGACAATAGTCTTCAGCATAGAGTAATTTGATACTACGGAAAGTCTTAAGCAACCTAA
This sequence comes from Lycaena phlaeas, assembly GCA_905333005.2. Taxonomy (NCBI): domain Eukaryota; kingdom Metazoa; phylum Arthropoda; class Insecta; order Lepidoptera; family Lycaenidae; genus Lycaena; species Lycaena phlaeas. The sequence goes on along the minus strand of HG995174.1, from coordinate 13,469,658 downwards.
ATCTGAATAAATATGGATAAATATCTGAATAAATCGCGAGTGAGAAATCTTAGTATTGATCTTTGATACCTTATTGGATTTTATTTAGAGTTTTTTGACTTTGAGATCAAAGAAAGAAGAAGAGGTAAGAAAATAATAGGATAACTTTAACCTGATTCTTATTTCCTCATATGCATCCGTAATCATTTCATTTATGAAGTATTCATACATCTAAATTGGGTTCCCAAAGACATCTAAAACTACCATACATTTAACAGGTCCTTTCTTAAAACAAATGTCACATGGGAAATAAAATCTTATGCGGTAATTCCCCTAAATCTTCCTTTTCTACGCCTACCCGTCATCTATCCTCTGGGAATCATACGCAAACGTGACGAGGAAATGCGTGTAAAATCCTTAGAATTACTTAGTGTTATTGCTAAATGTTTTCTCTTCAATTAAAAATAAAATGGCAGAAACTGGCACGTGGGACGAATAATCTTCCCACGCCAAAGCTGTGAGGCAGGATTAGCCAGTCAGACACGGAGTCTGATTTGCCTTGGTGATGGTCGTCAGTCTACCAGGAGACCAAAGTGTCGTATATCAAGTCTGGGTAGATTGTGACAGAGCCTTTTTTTCACAGAGTGGTTGTCCCGCACCATAGAACAACCCCTCCCAACTTCGGGACAGTACAATAAGGCGAGGTCTTCGCCCTTTGCCCCCTCTTATAATAGCTTCGTCAGGTCACCCTGGGCTACCGAGCCCCACCGCCACGACAAGGCCTGAACCGTGGTGGGGGATTGGGATAGAGCCTAGATTGGCTGATATTAAACACTTTTGCCATTGCCAATTATTTTGCCAAGCGAGACATGCAAAAGAAATTTATAGATTCATAAGCATTTAGTTTTTTTATTCTCAGAGTAGGCGTTGGTTATGATTGCACAGTAATTTTTAACTTACGGCTCATTAGCGTCTTCTCTTAGATTAAGAATATTATGAGATCGATAAATCCGTATGACAAAGTAACCTATGCCTAATATTTTTTTAAATAAACGTTTTTTTTTCTAAACATAGAAAACAATAGTATTTTAATATACGTATTTACTCGTAAAAATTGTTTTCCTTTTAATAATAAATAATCCAGCGCAGCCATTAGGCGAGGCGATGAAAAATGATCGTGCGGTTATGAAAATAGCGTTTAAATTGAGCTGTTATCTGTACTTACGTGTTTACTGCCAAGGGCACCATTATAATGGCCACCCCGACCAGCCTTCCGGATTTACGTAATTGTTTTCGCTTTTCATATTTTAGTCTTTTCATATTGTTTTCTAATGTGTACGCGAACTTCACTCGCAAATCTCGCAATGAAACCACTTTTACGGATTTAATCGTAATTCATATTTTTGGTTGGTGTAAATGTTATTGTTGTCGTTTTGTATGTTGCTGTTGGTGGTTGTATTAAAGGTATCGAAACGTCGCACATGTGAAAGCATTTTTAAACAAAATTGTACAGTCTATTTTTTCCGGGTAAAACCCTAAATTATTTTTTTTTAAATAAATGGCCTAAGATTATTATTCTTAATAACTGGGGCATACATTTCTATGTAAAATCTTAGAAACCTCTATAAAATCCATAAAATATTTACTTTGAATAAAAAAAAAATATCTCATAGTAGCTTACGAATGTCTCAAAATAAAACTACATCAAAATCCTCTTCATCGAATTTCTAAGTATAAGGTATAAGGTATATAAGGCAATTACTAAATAATATATAATAGCTTGACTTATCATGTCGAAGAAAGACAAAAAAATCCTTACCTATGGGATAAATACGGTAATAATGAAATAGTTGTGTTACTCTCCGCTGTTTGTGTGTGAAAGTGAACACGTCTTGGTATTCTCACGACCAATCATTCATTTGACACGCTGGGGTTTCACACCGGCAATCGTCTCAACTCACAGGTCAACGTCGAAGAAGTGTAAGAATATATACGAGCTCACCCACAAATATTGTATCATCTCCAGGCTTTACTATCCTGAAACACACGATGAGGAAACTCAGCATGACCCCTACACACAACTAGATTCGACTGGTACGAGTCAAAGTCAAAGTCAAAGTCAATTTTTTTTATTCAAAATAGTACAATCAAAGTATCTTTTTGAAAGTCAATTGAGTCTACCACCAGTTCCAAAGCAAGCCCACTGAGAAGAACCGGCGAAACAAACTCAGTGGAACCAATCTTTTCATATTTTCTTACAAAAAAAATGAAATACATAATACTTTATTAGTATAGTGAGAAACTCTTGCTGGGTTTCTCTTTTTAAAATATAAAATATTTGAAAATATTGCACACTAGCCTAAGATTAATGAGTAGGTAAATTTAGACCCCGCAGCATCCAAAACAAACCAGAGGATGTTAAAAAAAAAGAAAATCAGCTAGGTAGAAATCGCATAACACGACCAGCCACCACAGCAGCACCTCCACAAAGGCCAGGACGCGTGAGCCAGCATCAACCTCTTCCACGTATTAGAGGGAAGTGAAAGACCCATCCCACAACGCCACCACTGCAATGACATGGAGTAAGTCGCCAATGCTAATGTCAAAGTCAAAGTAATTTTTTTAAAATCAAAATAGTACAATCAAAGCACCTTTTTGAATGCCAACTGAGTCTACCATCGGTTACAAAGCAAGCTCACTGAGAAGAACCGGCGACACAAACGTTTTTTTTTCGAAAGGTCTAGACTTTTAGGCCTTTAAGCTCAATCGGTAGTGAACAAACTCAGTGAATGACAATGCGTTGCCATTTGCCAACCTAAGACTCAAGATGTTTAGACTCTGTGCCAGTTATAACTATACTAATATGGCGCTTCTTTCGGAAACATAGCAAAGCTATCTTCGGACTATCCAGGATGCAGCAAAGCACTGGTAAAGCGTAGGCTACCGGTAAACCAAATGGCGTTTGCTGGTGAAAAATATTAATAAGTCGCACGCTATCACAGCGTCAATTTTGTCAATTGGATCATGGTTACGCCGGTCGATGACCTCATGATGATGCGGGCTATGTTTTCTCCCTCGTATTTAAATGTTTTGTCATAAAAGTGTTTTAGAATTAGATAAGTATATCGGGACAAGTGAAATTCAGGACCTTGTTGGAAGTAAATTGTATTAAAATCTTTTCCCAACTATATTTTAGAGCACATTTTTATCTACACCGTAAATCCTATTTTCTTATATGGCTTGTACTTATTATAGCTTGTTGAGATTTGTTGTATGTCCTAATTAAGGTTGTGAGGGGTTATTTGTCTTTGCTTTTATGATAGCGTGTCCAGCAGGAAACGTTTAAAGAATAATAATAATAGATTAGGAAGCTATATCTTTTTAACTGTGCATTTCTAGCTCATTACTTGACTGTTTCGTAGTGCCTTAAGCCAAAAGAGTATAACAGTGTGTTAACTAGTATAGAAATTCTCTCTCACTCACTCACTATCACAAACATGCAAATAGATGCGCCCGCATTACTGCCAGCACTGCAAGGTTCGCTTAGGGGTCTTTCGCACTCACCCATACAAGCGCACACAAGTAAGGATGCGCTTGTATGGGTAAGTGCGAAATTTCAAGTGTTTGTTCAATTTACGTACTGAACATATTTATACGGAGACGTATCATAGATGTGGCTAAAACTAGTTGTTTACCACAGTAAATATTATTGTATTTATTACCTTTCATGTAGTTTTTTTAATGTTTTTAACCATTTTAAATCATTTACATAACATTCTTGTCCCAAAAGTTAAATTACCCCTATAAAGTTTTACTTTCCCTGTATACGTTTTAGTATATTGCTTCGAACATACATTAATCCACCGCTTCGACACTAATTAAAATAATTATTACATTAAATTTTTTTCGGATAAATTGTTTAAGCTGTGCCTTCATTTATACATAAATAAATTACTTTTTAATCTAATTACGGTATATTAGGATCCATATTTTTTAATTTGATTGTGAAATTTGATATTAATAAGTTAAAGTTTTTATAAGATTTTATATCAGAAAAAGTCTTCGAGAAGTCAGAGATTTGGTATTTTATTAGGTACCAAATTTTGAGGGTATAGTTGACACTATACCCTCAAAATTTGGTGTTGCTGCTGTTTTGCAAGGGAATTAGCCCGGCAATACGGGGGTGGTCCTCTCGCTCACATTATACGGGTTAAAAGTGACTGCTATGCTGTCGGGTTTCGTGAGTGGCTAGTGACTTATGAAGGGTCCAAAAATAGACTAATAGGTAAATACGTGAAAAAGGCTGATGACCACGATGATGATTATGATCTACTACTAAATGTTAATCGCAGATTGGGACTGGGGCTAGATTCCGATTTGTTAGGGTATTTTTCATCAAAATGTATTTGATGATGACCTCTCGGCGAACCTTCGAAATCAACGAAGCGTCTAATGACTGTACTGCATCTTACGCGAATTATAATATTATATAATTTATTATTCCTCATCACAGGCTTGGCTTATAACTTTTATTGCTTTATGGCGCGGCTCCACCGCGGCGCGCGGGGAGGCTACGCACGTTGCGATGTTCCGCTTTGCAAGAAAATGTATGTGAATGTCTCCACTGCAATTAATTGACCTTTTCTTTGAAAGCAAACCTTGACGAGTAGCATCTGAGAGTGCCGTGCTAGAGGGACTCCTTTAGCTGACAACATTGTGGCCAGACTGTTGCTAGAACTATGATCATCAGTAGCTAATTTTTTGATGTGTCTGGGAGAACGTAAATTATTTCATCAAAAAAGACATGGAATGCGTTTTTCTCTGAAATAATCAGTTTTCCTACTCTGAAAACGGAAGATGGTACCGGAATCTATTGAAAAGGAGATATAAAGGTACAAATGATATTGTTTTCCCTTAAAAAAATGGAAGATTTTGCTTAATTACAATCAAATACTTTTGACATTTTATATAAGGCATGAAAACCACACAGGTGCATGACTAGTTTTTATTTAAAAAGTTTTTTGGACATTTAAGATATTTTGTATGTTTCCTTGTATAATAGTTTTTGAAACAACAAAATAATGATCAATCGACGTACATTGAAAGTATCTATGTACAGCAGTAAAGAGGGTAAGATTGATGATAATTCATTTGCAAATTTCTGATATAGTATTACGAAACGCCAACTCTTTATCGGTCGCTGAACAAACACCGGAATACGAGAATGTAAAAAGGAAAAATTTAATTATGATTTTTACGACTCAAAGATAAGGCGTTTGAATGTCGGTATTGAATTGTAGTCAATACGAGATGTAAGTAAGAAAGCGTAAAGTATAAGTTACGGTTTCATTGAGTTAACATTCACCTTGAAAATTGTATCTGGATGATCTTCCATTCCTGTCTTAGTGTTCCTTGATAGAGAGTCAAGTAGGACAATAAAGGTTGATGTTGATTATTATCATGGAAGGATGAAAACGTATCTAAACCTGCTATTGTTAGGGCATATTTTGGCAGAATCTATTTTACAGTTCCTCATACACCTACCTACTAGGAACCGGCGCTCGGGCAAGGGGGTAATTCTATCATCCAGAGGCACGAAATAAATGTGAAAACCTTCCACTATGATTAAATAACAGGATCAATGTTACTTATAAGACGTAATTAAGTCAAGTAAGACAAGGCGAGGGATCGGGGGGCCTAGCCAAATCGTCGTCGCTGTCGTTTTCGTAATGGCATTTTGGCTAGGCCCCCGGTTTTCTCAGCGTTCATCCTATGTTCTGCATTGGATGGATAATGCTATATTCTTAATTTAGAATTATTTTTATAATATTATAAAATACTATATTTATAGCTGTATCATTCTAGAATGTAGATCATATTGATCTTCTAGTACTAGTCTAGATTAAAAGGTGAGAAAAGTATGCGTAATCGTACTAATTAAGTACACATCTGATACGTTGCTCGCTAATTGGTTACATTTGTATTAAAAAGTCAATATTCTCATGCAAACTCATACTCGCACGTAATCACAAGACAATGCATCAATTATCTTTTTAGCATAACACACAACAATTGCAAAACCGGTGAAAACAAGGGAACCCGTCTCATAATGGCTATGAGATTAAATGATGGGACATTTAATTTTGTTTGTTTTGTTATTCGCTTGTTACTTTTTTTTTGTGATTACTGAATACACAGTACTAAGTGAACGGAGTAAGTTAGCCGTAGCTCAACGTGCTATGGAGCGTGCTATGCTGGGTGTTTCTTTGGCAGATAGGTTTCGAAACGAAGATCTCCGCTAGACACCTAAAGTTACCGATATCACTGAAGAATAAGCACGAAGTGGTGGCTGATCACGCACTCTCAAGAACGATGGCCAATGGGCCATTAAGGTTTGAGAGTGGAGGCCGCGTTTATGTAGAAGTGTTAGTCGGCCATTAACCAGGTGGGAAGACGATCTCCGAGCAGTGGCCGGTCCATGTTGGGTGCGAGTGGCAAGGGATCGGTCTTGGCATTCATTAATGGAGGCCTATGTTCAGCAGTGGACGGATAAAGTCTGATTATGATGAAGTGAACAGAACGCGTAGAAAAGAAAATTAAAAGAATTAAGTACCTAGTTTTGACGAAATATAAAACAAAGTGTATGTAGTTGCTATTGGACCCAACGAATGAGGAAGAATAGCCCCGCGTGAAATCAATTGAGCTAGTGAAAAAGACTCATTAAAACAGGTAATTCACCGTTCAGTTACGCTGCCATTACCAACCTGAAAGCCAACCACCAATATTACACTGGTAAATAAAAGAGAGCACAATGCGGTACAATCTAATGATATTTAATAAACTCTCTCCCGTGATCGGATAATAGTTTTCCCACGAGTTGTTATCAGTGGAAATGATAACGATCTCTTTACTGGGTGCTGGTATATACTATACAGTATATTACTTACATGAGCGACTAACGTACCTTACCAAAGAATTCAGACGTATATAGAAGAACAGTTCTTATGGGCGCTTTGAGGACAAACTCTCTGCGACGCAAACGTCCGCTTGGCGGCGTAACGAGAAGGACACCGCGATGTCCCCAGCATATGAGCCTACGAGAGCGAGCGAGTGAGAACTAAGCCCGCTGGGGACATGTCCCCAATAAAGTCGATACAAAAATCCTTAAGAACTGCTCTTCTTTATATGTCTTTATTCTTTGACCTTACTTTGACTGTCAATATTATTAAAGTGCCCGAATTAGTCCCGGCCAATAGCAGGATTTCGGTGACTGGCCGTCTCTCAAGAGGCTGGTCTTTTCCAGTAACAGGCTTTTCATTGATGATAATCATTCATGGCTACTGATAGACTCTTCCCTCAAGGTAAAGGGTAGGGAGGTCTATACTGATATATCTAATATCAAATTTTCTTTTTAGACAAAAGATAAAGAAACATTTTTTTTCTTTTTTTCACCTTGAAAGTAATTAGTGATATAGGTACTACTCCAGAGGATAAGCGGGTGCGTTTCTTTCAAATATGCATGTAGACACTAATTGAGTATTGTGATACTACTCAATACCCATAGCATTGAGTAGTATACAATACCCTTAAATCTCGATACATCTTCAAGGCCAAAATAAAATTAATTGGTTATGGTCAATCAGAAATCCTTTCGACACTTTTGGCACATTAGGTTGCGCAAGCGCATCGTGATCAGACATTTCACTGGGAGCCAGGGGGGTGGAGAGGGGTGGTGTTGCAATCGTTATGCACACGTGTTAGCCAACACGCGAAATGTAAGTTAATCTATGCTAAATGTCAATTTAATATGTCACATGATCTGTCCTTAATAAATAAGAGTCAATTATTTAAACTGTATCTTTTGTACCTGAACGGATTTTGAGTCAGAACACAGGCTAAATAAATGCGAAGAAGACAGGTTATAATGATTTATTAATGAACATTCACATCACGTTAATCGTTAGCCGTTTTAAGTTGTCCGTCATCCGGTGTCGTCCACAATACCAAACAAATAATCCGTATTCGAATCTGCTACTCAGAGATAAAGAATAGAAACTTTTAACGACTTGCAAACTTTAAAGACGAATAACTTACATAATATCTATAAAGTTCTTAGAGAGAAATAATTAAAGAAAGCTATATAGTTCTGATAAATTAATTGATTAGACAATACATATTTTTACATGAGAATTTTTTTTTATGAGCCATCCGCTCATTTACTACACCGATTAAGCGTAAAGGTCTTTAGACCAACAGCATAGGCCATTTCGAAAAAAAACATTTTTTATATTATAATCGTTGTTTAATCGGTCGTTTTGGTGTTTATTAAGGGAGACCTATGTTCAGCAGTGGACAGTTAAAGGCTAAAGATGATTGATGATAAATACTGCCCAACAATCACACCGAAAATTTTGATTGTGTCGGGCCTTTTTGTCCTGATTTCCATGACAATTCGTTCATGGCGGGGCGTTTAAAGCTACATACTGAAATAAACAGTCTTAACAGACATCTTAATCTTAGTATAAAAAAATAAACTTATTCAACATAATCAAGCCAAGCTCGTCCTGCATTTAATGTAATCTTATCTGTCCCTTAATTTACAACACGTATTTGTCGTACAAAATTACGACATTACAAACATTTTTATTTACATATTATACATTGTAAATCATTAGATAAATATTAACTTTTTACGGCGTCGTTAAGCTGTCTTTAAGACACTTATATCGATGTTTCTTTGACCTCGTAAAAAGGTGACAATGTCAAGATTTTATGACTTAACTAGTGGCGTAAAAGTAGTTCCACGACGTTGATGTAGATGAAGTTAATATTGGTCTTATAAAACTATATCATGTTTAGTTTACCTTTACATAGTGTAAAACAAAGTAGCTCCCTTTGTATGTATGCTTAAATCTTTAAAAGTACGCAACGAATTTTAGTGTGGCTTTTTTCATAGATAGAACAATTCAAGGCCTTCCCCTTGAATTGTTCTATCTACTATTAATATGCATAATACATTCACAATATTATTATGATCCCGCTAAGATCCCGTTTTAAATGTTATTTAACGCAGTTGAAGCTGCAAGTAACAGCTACTACTTATTATATTATACTAAATTAATAATCGAAATTTGTGTAACTAAAATGGTGGCCATTTTAGTTAATTGTAAACAATTTTTTGCATACCTACTCGTTTAAACGAAATCTCTTTGATCCAGCTATTCGATTCGATCCGTTCTCAGCCTCATAACCTTCGCATAGCAAGACGGTACATACATGCGGATATGTAGCAACATGCGGCATCCACAATGGTCGCATAGATCACTAATATCTCATTCGGCTTTCTAAATGACGTAACCGACCCACAATTCTCATGATTTAATTGCATTGTCTCGGTACAATTGATTCGGTATCGGGCGCATTGTCATGCGATGACGCCGAGTCGTGTCAAACTGTACTCGATCTAATTCGTGATTTCTTTGAAAGTGGCTGTTTAATCTATCTCAAAAGATTAACCGTCTTTGCTTTTAGGTTTTGTGCTAGTTGCAAGGACTTCTTATTATTTCGTGTTATTTTCGGTTTTTGTGCTATTGTTGTTGTTTTTTATAACTACGTGTTAGTTGTGTGTGTTGTATTATTTATTGTGTACGTCGTATTTTACCTGTAAGTACTAATTATTAAGTAGTATTCGTATTAAAAATGGATACTGACCCGCCGGATCCCGGCGGAGGTTATGATACCCCGCCACATTCGACTTTAAATATTAATGATAACCCTACTAATAGATTAAAACGCCCTAATACAGATCCCCTTGATTCAATTAACTCTGTCAAAAAAACAAACAATTTAAATAACCCTGCTTCTTCCGTCCAATTAAACTATATCAGACCAGAATTCGAAATTAACAAATTGAAATATTACTCCGACGATCGAGCACCTTATATTGTACACGTCTCAAAACCTGAACCGGAACCTCGATCTGGAACCACTCTCCATCCTATGGAGTTTGGACGTTTCTTGTTTAAAAATAATTTTAAAAATGTCTCAATGGATGGAGTCAAGAAGATTGGTCGTAACCGGGTCTCGGTGCAATTTAAGTCAGCAGCTGATGCTAATTCTTTTATTGATTCTTCTATTCTCTTAGAGGCTGGATTCACCGCAGCAATTCCAACATATAATGTATCTCGCATGGGTTTGGTCAGGGATGTGTAATGTGTGGAATGGTCAATGGAAGAATTAGTTGAAAATTTAAGGGTTCCCTCAGGTTTTGGTGAGGTTGTTCGCGCTCGTAGATTGAGCCGTAAATCCCAATCTGAATCGAACACCATTTGGATTCCTACAAAAACTATAGTACTAACTTTTTCGGGTCAAAAACTGCCTTCACATGTATACGCTTTCTATACTTCTCTTCCTGTCGAAACGTATTATCTTCCTACTATTCAATGTAACAGGTGCTGTAGATTTGGTCACATCAAGGCTGTCTGCAGATCATCTCCTAGATGTTTTAAGTGCTCTCAGCCACATGAAGGTGATACTTGTATTGCCCAGGCTCCCACCTGTCTCCATTGTTCCGGTCCCCATCCAGCTAATGATCCCAATTGCCCTGAAGCTGCTAGGCAGAAGGAAATTAAAATTGTCATGTCCCAAGAAAATATCTCGTATTTGGAAGCTTCAGCCAGATTCTCTAAGGTGCGTAGATCATTTATTGATGTCACAAAATCTCCCCAATCCTCTTCTAACTCTCTCCAAAGAGCGCCTCCATCTTCCACTATATCTTACAAAAAAACAGTTTATAAAACCCGTCAGCCTATTCCTCCCCGCAGTCCTGGTTATGATATACAAGCTCACCAAGCTATTGTCCAACCTCCTCCTTCAGAGACTCCCAATGGCTGTGCCATTATGAATAATGATCAACCACAAAACGACAACTTAATTGAACAACTTACCAACCTTCTTTTGAATATGCTCTCCCGGTTTAGTGACACCGGTTTACCGTACAATCTCCGATGCAACTTGACTCAGCTTTATAATTTAACTAAAAACTTTAATAATGGCCAGGAGGCCGATCATACAGTGGAATTGTCGTAGTTTAAGAAATAAAAAGCATGATATTCTATTCTTAGCTAACAAATATAAACCCATCATCTTTGCCATTCAGGAGTCTTGGTTAAGACCAGGGTCCCATTTTAGGGTCTGTGGCTATTCCTGTCTTCGGGATGACAGAGATGATGGTAGAGCTGGTGCAGCTATCTTGGTATCCAGCTCTGTTATTTTTACCTCTATTTCTATCCCTTCTCACAGCAATAATTTTAATATTGTTGCTGTCTCTATTTCCAACATTTCATTTCTTTCTATATACCTTCCTGAACCTAATTTCACTATCCTTTCTGAACTCTATTCTATTATTTCAACGATTCCTTCCCCTATGGTGGTTTTAGGTGACTTCAACCTACATCACACCTCATGGGGCTCCTATTACTGTGATCCTTTATCTTCTTATTTTTTAAATTTAGTTGATGATTTTAACTTAGTTATACTGAATAATGGCTCTCCTACTCGTCGAGCTACCTTGACGCAGGTCTCTAGATCTGCCATAGATTTGTCCCTCTGCTCCTCCTCTTTATCCTCTGAATTTACATGGAGTATTCTTTCCTCCTCTTTTGGAAGTGATCATTTCCCTATCACCCTTAATTGGCCTCAATGCTCAATTCCATCTATCATTAAAAATGCTGCCCATTTGAAATACAAACTGAGAGAGGCAGTCTGGCCTCAATATGCGAGTATGGCTGAAGAACTGATTAGCAACATCCCCCCTGTTAATGTAAGTAATGTTCACTCCCTGTATCCAAGGCTGAAGCAGGCTATTCTGGATAGTGCAGATGCTAACATCCCCCATAGGGGCACATCCTCCTCCAGAGTTTCCTCCCCCCCTTGGTGGGACTCAGAATGTACCATGTCCTGCAAGCGTCGTAAGGAGGCCGAGCGTTTATTCTCTGCTTCAATGACTAGGGAAAATTATTTAAACTATCAGAGAACAGCAGCAGAAACAAAAAGACTCCTCTCACAGAAAAAGAAACAAGGATGGAGCAGTTTCTGTGAAAGCCTCTCACCTCTTTCCCACCCCTCCTTAGTTTGGAAAAATTTAAAAAAATTCCGTGGCTCGCTTTCTGCTTCCTCTAACACCACATCTAATGATCCTAGCTCGTGGCTTGAGCAGTTCTCCCAGAAATTAGCCCCTCCTTGGGTACCCTCCTCTGATGAATGTCCTGTGTTCACATCATCCTTTGTCCCTGTGAGCGACTTTGAGGCTCCATTTTCCATGGCAGAGTTTCAGCTTGTATTAGGGGCTCTCTCTGACTCATCCCCAGGAGTTGACGCAATCCCCTATTCGTTTATAATAAAATGTAATTCTGGTTCTCAAATGATTATCCTGGATTTCCTGAACTTTATTTTTCAGTCGGAAATGCCCCCTGATGAGTGGAAGACCCACATCATTATTCCGATTCTGAAGCCGGGAAAACCTGAAGACAATCCTGCAAGCTATCGACCTATCGCTCTTACCACCACACTATCTAAAATTATGGAGCATTTAATTAAAAATAGACTTGAGTGGTTACTGGAAAGTAAAAGCATCCTCTCAAGGAGCCAATTTGGATTCCGCAAGGGCTTCAGTACCATGGATAGCATTAGTACTTTGGTCACAGACATCCACATTGCTTTCTCAAAGAAAGAGTCACTGGTGGGGATGTTCCTTGATGTTTCGTCAGCATATGACAATGTACTTCTTCCTATACTCAGGCAGACAATGCTACAGCTGAGTATTCCAGTGAAGATTGTCAATTACATATGCAATTCTCTTTTCTCCCGTTCTATTGTCATATATCATCAAAATTCCCCTGTTTCTTCAAGGATGGTCTGTAAGGGTCTTCCCCAAGGATCAGTCTTAAGTCCCCTTCTTTATAGTCTTTACACCTATAACCTCGACTTATCCGTCAACTCATTCTGCAATGTGCTTCAATATGCTGACGATATAGCTTTGTATGTGTCCACCAGTGACGTCTCTGATGCGGCAGCTCGTCTTAACTCTGCCATCTACTATCTTAATGAATGGCTTACTGATCATGGCTTAGACATTTCTGTAGAAAAAAGTAGTATTGTCGTTTTTTCCCGCTCCAGAACAATCCCTACCTTGACTGTAACAAGCAATGGTCAGGTTTTTCCGGTTTCAGATAGGGTGAGATTCCTGGGTGTCTTTTTGGACTCCAGAATGACAGGGTCTCATCACATAAATCATATATTGAGGAAGTGCGAAAAAAATTTAAACATTATGAGATGTCTTTCTGGGGTCTGGTGGGGCTCCCACCCATACACCCAAAAACTCATATATAACGCTTTGATTCGCAGCCATCTTGACTACGGATCTTTTATCCTCGAACCATGTCATAAAACTATTTTACGTGAATTGGACAAAATTCAATCTAAAGCGCTTCGCTTAATACTAGGCGCTATGAAGTCTTCTCCCGTTAACGCATTACAAGTGGAAAGCGCTGAACCACCTCTGCACTTGCGACGACAATTCCTTTCAGACCGATTCCTCTTTAAATCCCTCCAACTCTCTTCCCACCCCCTTTCAGCTAGACTCCACTTACTTTCTCAGCTGGTTCTTTCTTCATCCTACTGGTGTCACAAATCTCCTCCCTGTTTGATTAAAAGTTATAACACATTTATTGGCCTTCCTAACCCTGTCCACCAGTGCAGAATAATGCCCATTTACGAGGTTCCATTTGACGCTCTAGTTCTGCTGCCTAATATTTCTTTTAACCTTGAGATAGATAAAGGATCATCTCTAGCAAATCGACAATTTAACCACGCAGTAAACACTCATTACAAAGATTGGTACCACCTATTCACTGACGCTTCTAAACTCTCTGAACAGGGATGTGTAGGAGCAGCGGTTTGGATTCCGAGGGTTAATGTAGTCCTAAACTGCAAATTACCGCCTACCTCTTCAGTTTTTACTGGGGAAGCTCTAGCAATCTTGGAGGCTCTATCTTTTATCGAGTCACACCAATTAAACAACTCAATTATATTCTCGGACTCCAGAAGCAGCCTACAGAGTATTTTGCAAAACCCATTTCAGTCAAAATTTAAGCTCCCTTTTATTTTAAAAATTAGACATCTCCTCCTTAGGTGCTCGGCACAGAATATTCGTGTCGAGATGGCTTGGATCCCGGCTCACAGTGGTATAGTAGGCAACGAAAAAGTGGATTTTTTCGCAAAAGAAGCAACAACATCAGGTGGCCTTAGCCACTACAAAGTTTATAACCATGACTTGATCCCATTAGCGAAAGCACGAATGATGCGTGATTGGTCCGAACTCTGGTCTCACTCTTCTCTAACGAAAGGAAAATTCTATGCTGGTGTACAGGAATCTGTACTTGTAAAACCCTGGTTCTTCAGGTATAGGAGGGCCAGTAAGCGGGTAACCTCTACTATTTGCCGCATAAGGTTAGGTCACTCTTGCACTCCTGTATTCTTACGCAAAATAAGGGTAAAGGATAATTCACTCTGCGAATGTGGTCTTGAGGAAGGCACTCTAGACCATATATTTTTTAACTGTTCTAAACTCCAGTTTTCACTTTATGATGTACTTCCCCCTGATATTCCTCGCCCTACTAATCTTAGACTTCTTTTATCATTAGTTCATTCTCCGTTTATTGATATTTTATGTTCTTATATTGATCAGAATAACATTAAATTGTAGCACTGTTTGTCTTAATTAACCCTACTAACCTATGTTTGTACATGTTTGTTTGTCTTTTGTTTCAGGTATCTAACTTGTCACGACAGAAAAAGAACAACTTTGATATTTTTTCGAACTCATATTGCTCTTTATTTTTGCTCACTTGACTTGCACTCCCACAGATCTTTGACAAAGCAAAGTTTTATGTTTCAACTTGATAATCAATATTAACATAATATTCTGAGCCCCACTCTGTTATTGGCAAATCCTAAAGGAAGCCAAAGTGAAAGAAGAAGAAGAAAAGATTAACCTTAAAAACTTACCCTAATTTTTTTTGAGCTTTTGAATGTTTTTTTAGGTATTATGAACTTTATTTTTACTTAAGTACATATTATATTAATCAGCATATAAAAGTAAAAAAGTAAAGTATCATTTCCTATATGTCCTCGTACCGCCTCCTCGAAATTAGAGGAGGGGGGTATTGGGTCATAATTCATCCATGCGCTTTTAATCAGACATGCAGATTTCCTCACGATGTTTTTTTCACCGGTTATCAGTGTCATGTATATCCGGCGCAGTAAAATGCTCTTGCGCATGTATACTAGAAATCAATTGTCAGAGCGAGCAACGTCTACTCCTCAAGCTTAATTATATCGTTCATTATAAGTTTAAAACTATGTATTATGTTCGGAATGATCTATGCTGTTGGCTTAATCGGAGGAGGACCCCCTCAGCAGATGCAGAGTAGATGGATCATTTAAGAGTTTTTAGGGTGGAGGTTTTTCCCGCTATTGTGAAGTCGTCGACCGATGTCCTCTGGCATCGGATCGGTTATAACCATGTCCCGTCCAATGCTTGGTACATTAGATTACATGATACATCTTATCAAGTTGTGTCGTTGTGTTTATGCAGCCTGTTAGTGCAGTACAGCCGAAACATTTCAGCGGTATATTATGCGAACAGGATATTGATAGTTTTCTTGTACACGTGAGCCAGTGATCGCCAGACTGAGCACCACCGCCACCACGTGATCCGCACCGTGACTAAAATATTGATGATCAACGTGAAAGCAGATTTCTTTCCAATGCAGTTCGATCCGTCTTTATTCTACCTATTGCGCCTTTTTTTAAATAATTTATTCTAGGTATTGCGCATTTTTTTAAATAATTTATTCTAGCTATTGCGCCTTTTTTAACTAATTTATTGTACCCATTGCGCCTTTTTAAAATTCATTTCTCGTACCTTTTTATTCTTCACTAACGGTTGCAGCGTCGATCGCTTAGTTATGCGGATGATGATGAATATTTCTATAAGTCGTCGCTAAGTGAACGGAGCAATAAACTGAAGAAAGATTTTTTGAAATATTTGAAGTTTTTTGAATGTTAGTAGGATAGGCTATCTGACTGACATCTGATTGTTAGTGGATTCTTGTGGTGTCTTCCATGAATATAAACTAGTTTACCGGAAACTAGCTCAGACATTAATTCTCGATGCCAGTAATTTTACTACTTTGATAGAATACCACGGATTCCCCAAAATATGATCAACATCAAAAATCTTAATACCATTCATAAAACCTTAATTAAAGATTCAAATACTCATTTAAACCTTTACGTATACATTAAAAAAATGACCTTCAGAATTAGATATGATACAATATGAGCCATCTTATTTTATACATTTAAAATTACTAAAAACATAATAACATTTTCTTATATAAACGTAAATCCTGCACCTGTTCAGTATTATTCATTAACATTAAGAAAATCTAAAATTAACTTACTCTATAATATTTGTCATCTTGAATGTTTTTAATAACAATAATACAAAGTCTTTAAAAGAAAATAAGAGTAAGATCCTCTTATGGATTCATAATTTCACTGTGACATGAAAAAATTAAAATTAAATATCTTTCATCACCCGGCAATGACAATAAAAAGAGATTGATCATATTGTGTGCATTCTACATAGGATTCATCATCATCATTATCATCATCATCATCAGCCTTTATCCGTCCACTGCTGAATACATAGGTACAATATTTTTTTCTTTATTTATATTTGGGAAACAAACAATTATTGTAACACTAGAGTTTGGCGGTTTACACTGTAGTGCCAAAATTATTATTTATCTGATGCAATTTCTTTTTCATAGAATTATCTCTATTCCTTTTATAATAATTATCATAAAAAGGAACGGATCTTTCATTTCAATGTGATTATTTTTTTAAACTTTTACTTATAAAAATTGTTAATCATATTAATATCTTCCTATATTCAATGTATTTAAACACGTTACTACAAAAAACTATTTAATCACACAAATATGTGATTTTATAAAAATAATCATGTTAATGTATTCACATCTTGCAGCACGGTATTGTACCATTAAATGCCCTAATCACTACACAATATGTAAAATAGTGTTTAGTAAGATTTTGCATACATTGTACAAGTGATAGAGTCACGTTCGGCCTCGATCAAGCCGATGGAAAGTGATGATGAAGGTAAGAACATGACAGAAAATGCCTATTAAGTGGAAACGTACAGGTCACGGTGGAAACGAATAGAAACTTTATCTATGCTAATGCTGCTAATATTAAAGAGATACTGGAATAGTGTTTTCTAATATTTACATAGAATTTTAGTCATTGAAATAAAACCACATTTTTTAAGTTTCTTCGTATTTGCTTATATTAGAGTTAAGAACACTTTGTTATTTTTTTTCTCAGAAATTACTGAACCGACATTTACAATTTCTTTATTAAACGCTAAATATTTCAATGAACGTTAAGACGGCGGAAATGTAGAGAACAGATGGCTCTGCATATAACTCATTGGATTGAACAAATGAAAATGTTACCTTGGTTTCTGTAAAGTATCTGAAACTTCGGGAATGTAAGTGTACGAAGTAAATTAGCCATATATGTCCCACTGCTGGGCACGGGTCTCCTCCTCGAAATCAGGCGAGGAGAGTTATGGGCCATAGTTCACAGAGGCGCTGGCCAGTGCGGTAGGTAAACCTCGCACACCCTCAAAGATTTTTAATCTCATCAGGCATGTAGGACGTAGGTTTCCTCACGATGTTTTCCTTCACTGGTGAGCGAGCAATGGTCTCGTGTTTGGGGTGCAGTTATAAATTTAGAAAACCCCATTTCAAGGCATCATAGTGGGGGAGGGGGGGTTTAGGATCGAACCCGGACACTCGAATCTTTAGCGTCTCTGACGCCGAGCCCATACCCACTAGACCATCGTCACCGATGTTAGCTGTATCATGATTCAATCCATAACATAAATTGGCCATTCCAAAGAATACAGACGTACATAGAAGGCCCGTTCGTATAATCGCTTTGAGAACAAACTCTGCGATGTAAACGTCCGCTTGGCGGCGTAACGAGAGGGACACCACGATGTCCCCAGCATATGAGCCTACGAGAGCGAGCGAGTGCGAACTGAGGACTAGTCCCGAAAAAGTCGGCACAAAAATTCATTAACAACTGTCCTTCTATGTACGTCTGTATTCTTTAGCCATTCCAAACCGCGCACCCATGCACCACAGCGCTGAGGTGGTCACGTGACACACATCCATGTATGTAAATAGTTCATTGTTGTTCCGGGAAGCTGTTAAAATCTGTTGCGCTCGATTACCGGAGCAGCCGAACTTTCGCTATTATGAATATTGACTAAACTACCGTCATACTCTACTTAATGTGGCGCTTTGATCTGTCGGTTTGGCGCACAATGAACTGAGTCACGAGAATATTGCAATACCGGTGTATTGTTTTAGTGATGTTGCTATTCTTGATGCTTTGTACCACGCGTATTTGTGTCATCTTACTTAAGACAAGGCATTCGATTTTTTCCCCACCACCGTTCAGGCTTTGTCAGGGCTCAGTAGCCCAGTGTGACCCCTTGGGTGAAGCGAATTGAGCCGAGGGGGCTCTTTGTACCCCTCTTATAAGAAAAGGGGTCAAGGGACGAGGACGAAAACCTCGCATCATTGTACTGTCCCGAGGTTGGGAGGCATTGTTCTGTGGTGCGGGTCAACCCCTATGTGCAGGTGGCATCGGTCCTCTCAGGAACTGATTAGCCGTTGAGGTGCCCTGTTGCTTATACATCTGGGGCACTTCATCAAAGGCGGCAGTGGTGGCACTCGCCGGGTTTTAGTGGGTAGAGTTGCGTCCACTTATCAGCTTTCGGGCGCAGCGAGTCCCACATACCCGCCTGGGGAGACCCACTCACCCGCGGGATGCCCAAGCGCATTTCCCGACGTAAAAAAAGGCATTCGAATTTTTGGCTGCGTACCTATCGATATTGGAAGAAAAGTAAGATTATATGAATAAAATTTTTGAGTGATGTTTTTCACTATATATTCCAACGAAATGGGATAGGAAAACCTGATTAGTGAAAATTTCTCCGATATATTTTCATTCCAAAGGAGTGTCCGTTTTTTTGCTATTTATTCAGGAACTAAATGTATTTATACTTAGAAATTTTCAGAAACTACAGTAATGCTACTTATCCAGCCAATTGGGAAAAATCATGTTATTTACTTGCGTAGTTTATTTCATCTGATTTTGTCTATTTGCGTAGTTTATTTCGTCTGTTTTGATGTGTGATGTCTTCTTTTCTCTGATCTCTTTTTTTGCGCACTGAAGTAAATTATGTTATCTTATCGAAGCTATGTGAAAGGTGGAGCGAGCGTGGGAATTATTTTCGGGCGCCGGTTCTTTTTTTTATAGCATAGGAGGGCAAACGATCAGCCGAAGCCTTGGCGGTCGATAACCCCCATTAGCATCCACACAACCAAAGATTTTGCAGATGCGTCGCCCTTCTTTTCCCTATCCCCCCAATGGGCCACCGGAAACTCACAAACCGCACGAAACGCGACAGCATTACTGTCACTTTATGCCGGTATCATGTGAGCGAAAGGTACCCCGGTCGTGCCGTCCCCATTCGGCTGCAAAGCAGCATGGCACTACCCCTTTACAGACTTCTTACTGTAGTACTGTGTACTTACTTTCTTTATTTTAGAATGGTGATAGATTCGATTGACGTTAAAGCTACTTTGTTAGTACTATTTTGAATTTTAAAAGTTATATAAGTATAGGTAGTTTTAGTACTTAGTAGTAGCATCGCCACAATCTTGCGTCTTCAGATGAGGTAAGAGTTGCTCGGGCCTATTAAAGGTCGATACCGAAAGTCGAAAGACGACTTTCGAAGTAGCTGATCTGCCAGTTCCGACAACCCGGACTCCATCTTTATAGGAATAGTTACATAGTTCTAGACTAAACCAAAAAATTACAAGCAACCGTATAACCATATTGACACAACGGCCTTTCCAATATAGCAATATTGATTCCATTTAAAGAAAATATCTCAAAAGAAATATCATATTAGCGTTAAACTGTAATATTTCTCTAGCTCATGTCTTTATTGGCCGGATGTCTATCTATGAGTTCTTGTTGGCAATGACATCAAATCATAGTCAAGAATAAGGTCATCTTCCTGAGGATACAATATGTTTGTTAGTTTGTTTGTTACAGGCACGCGTCACAGATGCATCATTCAAAATAGCGTCTCTATATTTCCTATTAAATCGCTTGTCTACTGGTAGAGAAGATTTGCTAGTGAGATTGATTGCTGCTCCTATGGAAACAATTTAAACGTAAAGTTGACCAAATGCATTGTAGACACAGGCGCACTATAATATCTTGATTTGAGACTTTTGAAGAGAAACTTCTTTAGAATCGTTGTGATTTCAAACCGGATGCAACGGAAAAAACGACATGTAAGAAACACAAATATAAAAGAGCGAGAGAACAAATGTCGGTGTGGATGTATATTGCACACTGTTTAATACATGCTTGTATTTGAGCATTTAACGTGTGTTTCACTTCTATCGTGTGTCAATCGCACACACACCTTTTTTTTGTACGATCACATACATAATTATTGAATGTGCTTTTGAGGTGTTTTAACGTAGATTTGATTTTCGATTAAATGAATTTTTAAAATTCTTGATAATAATAACATTTGTTTCATAGCAACAAAAATAATCTGCGTTTTATCTAAGCACTTTATATTTTTTCATTACGTTTTGTTTGTAATGCTGATACAGGGAAAATGTGTACTTCTTTCGCAATAATTATTTAACCCACATCGAGCTAAATAAACGAATAAGCAAATTTTGAGTAAACACATTTTAATGATTGCAAAACAAGATTTTATTTGTCATCTAATTGGATCATAAAGTATGTCAAGAGTTAAGTAAAACTTTACATAACGATGTAAAAAGGATTTATGTGTTAGAGAGAAAAAGATCTAGGTGCTTAAAGTGAGTATAAAGAAGTTATTGAGTAACATAGCATATTTGATATACGTTGGCCTGGGTTTAACTCTATCTCCTCGAATTTAGGCGAGGAGTATACTATTAGATACTGTATCGCCTATGGTTCAGTGCAGTTATCAGCTGTGTTCAGTATAAACAGTTACTTATGTTATCTCCGTATCCTTTAACAGCTGTTACGATAAACAGCAGTGTTCTCGTCATCTTTATTCTTCTCGAAGTAGCCTTGCCCCGTCAGGATCTGCTGCGTCAGGATGATAACGCCAACGATAACAGTCAATTCACTGCCTTTTTAAGAGGTAGTGTCATACTGCTTTTGCATCAGAATTGAGCCGGCACGACCGGGTCTCGCTCACATTACACCGGCGTTAGGTTAGGTATAAAAAAATTTGGGACAAACAGTTATATTAAATATATTTACTTATTTTATCTTAGGCTAGTATGTATAAGACTAGTAATAAATGTATGTAGTTTATTATGTTTAAAAAAATTGTAAACTATATTTTGAAAGGAGCAACCCAACAGAGTTTCTTGCTGAAATCTTATTAAACACTATACTACTATAGTAGTATGTATTATTTGTATTCAATTTTTTTTTGTATAAGAATATTTGAAAAGATCAGTTCCACTGAGTTTGTTTCGCCAGTTCTTCTCAGTGGACTTGCTTTGGAACCGGTGGTAGACTCAATTAACGTTCAAAAAGATACTTTGATGGTACTACTTTGAATAAAATATGATATTTTGATTTTGATTATATTTTTAGATATACCACAAATACTTAGAGAAAAATATTTCCATTTTTATATTTGAGTAAATTTTATTACGAACACGAGTTTTTATATAAACTATGGTAATATTTTATCAGTCGCTCGTAATAAGTCTGCAGTTCAGTAAGATCCGTTATAGTTAATCGATTCCGTTACATATCCGCTACATATACATATATAAATACTTATGAAGATAATGTAATATAATTTACTGATAAATGGCGGAATTTAAACCAAGTTATCTCCAGTACTTCCCCCTTTTTGCCGCTGCATGTTTATGATTTAGTCATTCGCCGCTGTACTTTCCAATTGATTATAAATATACATGACCTTAGAGCGACGATGGTCCAGTGGTGGGTGGACTCGGCATCTTATGCGAAAGGTTCCGGGTTCGATCTTGACCCCCCGTGTGTGCCTTGAAATGAGTCTTTCTAAATTTCTAAGTGTACCCAAAACACGAGACCATCGTTCGCTCACCGGTGAAGTAAAGCACCGTGAGGAAAACTGCATGCCTGATGAGATTGAATCTTTGAAGGTATGTGAAGTTCACCAACCCGCACTGGGCCAGCGCATCAGTGCAGGGCAGTCTCTAGCACATGTGGCGCCCGTGTGCAAACGTTACCCTTGCGCCCCCTAGCAAGCGCGGGGTCAAAATGAAATGGACACAAAGTATAAGTACAGTTTGTCCAGCCGTTTAAGTGTGAGGACTCCATATTAGTATGGATCATTTATCCTGGAGCGCCGAGTGGGGCTCCAATGTCAGTGGCGCTCGGCGCCCATGTGCAACGCACACCCTGCACCTAAGGGAAAGACGCCCCTGCATCAGTGAACTACGGCCCATAACCTTCCTCGCCTCTTCGAGGAGGAGACCCGTGCCCAGCAGTGGAACATATATGGGTCGTTACTTTACTTCTTTTATACATGACCTTAGGCATATCTGTTTTGGTTTTCCCACAAGTATGTTTATTGCGTTACGATCAAATGTTATCATTAAATTTAGTTAGCTGTTGCCCGCAACTTCGCTTGCGATAACTTAGATATACCCGTATCAGAATTTGTTATGATTATTAGTTTTACAGATCAGCTACTCCTGATAACATCAGCTATCGATTAGTAAAAGTCACGCCAAAATCAGGCCAGCCATATTAGCCGGAACAAACAAAAAGACAGACAGATTTTTTTTATTAATTGTGAGTGCATAAGGCGATATTCCGTTTAAAATACTTTTTGCCTTTGTCAGCTGAATTTTCGAGAAGGTGGTTCGCTAATAGTTTAAGAGTAAACTTTTTCATTTCTAAATAAAATCTTCGTTTGTTTTG
The DNA here is from genome assembly GCA_905333005.2 of Lycaena phlaeas. Taxonomy (NCBI): domain Eukaryota; kingdom Metazoa; phylum Arthropoda; class Insecta; order Lepidoptera; family Lycaenidae; genus Lycaena; species Lycaena phlaeas. The sequence continues at coordinate 13,446,501 of HG995174.1, read as the reverse complement.
GTTTCATTCATGCTTAGATTAATTTCGTTTCGTTCAATCCTTCGTTTTTTATTCATTCATTTGTGTATGCTGTAAGTAGGGTTGCCCAGGCGTCCGGATAAAGCCGGACATAGGCTTTTTGATTGCGTGTCCGGCCAAAATAAACGGTATCCAGCTTTTGTTAGGCTTTTTAGATTTTACAAGCGAGCGATGCCAAATAAATCTTAGGCTAATCAAAAAAGGTTTGATTTTACATACATTTTTTGTAATAATAATGAGACAGAATCCTCAATAATGTTGGGTCCGGTCTTTCTACACAAATGTCCGGCCAAACTGGCTGGTCTGTCCGGCTATTAGGTTTGGCGACCTGGCAACCCTAGCTGTAAATGATCGATAACAGGACAGGGTTGGAATGCTGTCCAGGCGCGGTGGCGAAGGCCGTTTACATGGCATCCACTACTATGCGTCCACTCAATCACCAACTATCTCGACTTTCTTATTCAAACTGTCGTGGATAAACTGCATTGTACAATATATAACATTGCTAGTGAAAATACGGTGTGCATAAAAAAATAGATGTAATTTATACAAAGTTATCACGTTCCTAAACAAAATCTATTAGGTATATAAAATTCTCGTGTGATGGTGTTAGTTACCAATGGTAACTTACCATACTCCATCCGCAACGGCTCGACCATTTTTTTAAAATTTTGTGTGCATATCGGGTAGGTATGAGAATCGGCCAACATTAATAGCGATATTAGTACTTATGGCAGAACGAATTCTGTCGGGGCAGCTAGTTAACTATGAATTACATTAAGTTTACAAAGCACCTATACATAATACTAAAAAAATAAAACACCAACCGAATAATAAATAAATCGTCGTATCGCTTACACCTGAACAATGCTCTTGTAAATATAGATTTAAATAACAATAAAAAAACCCACACAAGTATGGTATTAGTAATTACTTGAATCATAAAACGTCTATACTGGCATGCCATAGAAAAAGTGTTTAGACCAAGTTCACCTGAGCACGGCGCGCGATGGAGCATATCTCCGTAATACTCAAATAAGGGCTCTAACACACCACGCTTTTTTACGCACCATCGCGTCGCACGTAACTGTTATGCGCTGCAAATGTGATGCGATCGCAACCAGTAGGGCCATTATGTAAGGTCGTTTTCGAATCTCGAAAGCGGAATCCGCGGTGATTTGACGAATTTGTATTTTTTAAAACTCGACTCTATCTATATCAATAAAGTGAGCTCTATCACTTAGGTGAAGTTCGATATCGAAATGGTTTTTACAGAATAGCCCTACTGTTAGCATATTCGCTCATCCATCATCATCATCATTTGTCACTCTGATGTATGTGTGTATGTCATTGAATTCCTCCTAAACACCTGGACCGATTTGATTCTTTTTATGCGTATAGCGCCCTTGATGGCTTATATTCACAAGTCAGCCCGGCAATGGCCCTGCAGTTGGTATCTAGGTTATTTATATATACTGCAACTAAACGGCTGAATCAATATGTATCTACAGAATAACGTCTGTCGGGTCCGCTAGTATAGTCATAGTTGTATTTCTGGTGGGAGCGATGCGCTTCTTGTCCCTTTAGTCTACGTGAGTACTTATGGGTAGCTTTGCAGTGTTTCGAGGTTGTGTAGGCAGTGTACACTGCCACCGTGACGTATCACTTTACTTATCACGGTAGGCATGACGTAAATAAGTTTTTTTTCTCTCGAAAGGTCTAGACTTTTATACCTGACGGCCTTTAAGTGAACAGTAGGTACGTAAATAAGTCGTCCTCTTGCTATTCAGCTAACATATAAATGAACGACGATTTTTTTGCATGATACGCTTCGACGGCGCGTGAAATAAACGTAGTGTGTAAAACCCCTTACAGTTTTTGCGTTTGGCTCATTGCCTAGAGAAACCTCATTTAGCATCAAAAGGGAAAACTATGAAATCAATTTTCTGTGATGAAATACTGAATGTTAAATGAAATATCCAAGTTTATACGTAACCAACTGGTAGCTACTATTATATAATAGTTATAAATAAAAATTACTTTCAAAACCGTTCAAAAGTATGAACAAATAAAGAATTGACACATACAATTTATACATACTTCATCATCATCATCATCAGCCTTTCGTCCACTGCTAAACATAGGCCTCCCTCGATGAACGCCAAGACGACCGATCCCTTGCTAATCGCACCCAACGCGGACTTGCTACTGCACGGAGATCGTCTTCCCGTCTGGTTAATGGCCGACCAACACTTCGTTTACCTAAACGCGGCCTCCACTCTTGAACCTTATTGGCCCATCGGCCATCCGTTCTTATATTTCTAAATACATATAATGTGGATGAAATATACCCAGACAACAAATGATCATGCTCATCACACAAATATTAGTCCTGGGTGGGAATCGAACCCATGACCTTCCAGCTTAGCAGTCGGGGTCACAAATAACTAAATCAACAGGCCAGTAAAAATAAAATGTATTTTATCTATAGTATATTTCATTAAAATTTGCATTCCCGACGTTTCTGATATTCACAGGGCTCCCCAGTTAAATAACCACCATAAAAACCACAGCAATAGTTTTCATTAGCTCTGTCCAAATTTCTTGTTGTTTTCGATTCAGTACATTTTTCCTACATTTGTGGTTAGTACGATGACGTCTCAGACGGGACAAATGTGAAATAATAACAATACAATACAATATTATGAACAGAAACATATTACATAATAACACTAGCAGCATCCCGCGGTTTCACCCGCGTACTTCCCATTCCCGTGGGAGTACGGTGATAAATTATAGCCTATGTGTTATTCTGACGTATAAGCTATATTAAAGTTTAATTTAAATTCATTCAGTAGTTTTTACGTGAAAGATTAACAAACATCCATACTTACAAACTTTCGAGTTTATAATATTAGTACTTAGTACTATCCTATATTAGGATTAAATTAAATAAAAGCATTGTAAATATTTACTTATTTCTGATTTTGCCGAGGTATATACCGACGTAGGTCGTATCGTAGTCTGTCCCTCACGCAGCGGTTTTAGTGAGGTAGTGCGCCCAATGCGAGTCTCCATACACGCCAGTGCGCCTACCCAAGGCCCTGGTATGGTCCGAAAAGGATTTCCTCTGCGACATCAAAAAAAATCGAATCGTAGGTGTTGTAAATGGAATAGGAGTGATGATGATGGACTAAGTGTCAAGCGGGTGTCGTTAAGTTGTCAGCGATTAGAAATTCATAAAGGTGAAAGCATCAGATGAGAATGATTGCGCTAGTGATGATTGATAATGATGCCTCTGATCAGAGAGGTAGCAGGTTCAAACCCCAATTTTTTTATGTGTATTTTACAATGATATGTCTTTGGTGGTATCCACTGGGAACTTACTGACAGCACGAAAGTATATGAAAATAACGACAGGTTGCACTCCGGGAGTACCGGAAGAAGTGAAAACTTGAACCCTACACTCCGTTGACCAGTTGATCCGGATCAACCGCGACAGCATAGGCTCAGATCAGCTACGAGTCGACACCAATATAGACCGTGTAATCACCGATAGCACTCTGCTATCGGCAGCTTGCTCGGGTCCCGCGCTTGACCCGCCTCCCCCGCTACCGGGGGAGGGGAGGGCCGGCCCTCACGATAGGTTTCTAACGTCACCCGTTCCAAACCAGTCGACCGTAGCTGACCAAGTTAGGTACAAACCCGACGCCATGAACATGGCGGGGGGAAACCCCCCAAATTATAACGTCATAGGATGATCCAACCGGATCATCCCATTTCCGATGACGCATAACGGTCACTAGGACCATTAGCATAGATCCAACCGAAAAAAAAAAAAAAAAAAGAAAACTGTAATATTAACGTTGTGCATTTTTGATATATTTGGAATGGTTAGAGAATAATTTTGCAGGAATTGCTTTAATTGTCAGTATTTTTTTTTTGTATTGATAAACAATATAATGAAGCTAGAATATATATTTATACCAGGTGGGAAGAAGTTCTCCGTGCAGTGGCAGGTCCGCGTTGGATGCGAATGGCACGGGATCGGTTGTCTTGGCGTTCATTAAGGGAGGTCTATGTTCAGCAGTGGACGGATAAAGGCTGATTGATGATGATGATATATTTATCATCATTTCCGATATCTTAAAGTGTTCTTATCATTTGAAAATCAAATTAAGGCTTCGCGCGTAGTTTTGCCTAGCCTGAAATATAACGGTTTATTTCTTAGGATGCACTCGTATGAGAAATATATTAATTTTCCACAATAATATCCGCTAGCGACAGTTACAGAATCTCACAATACTTACTACATGCAACTAGGTTAACATTGTTATTTATATTTTATGAACTATTACATCATGCTAACCTAGTCCCATGGTAAATTTAGTTTAGTTGTTTTGGGGATGCAAATAAACTTAAAAAATATGTATAATAAACCCAAAAGTTTTTTTTTGTTAAGTCGCGCTAATCTCCTAAAATCTTTTTTGGTAAATTCTTCTTGAATTTAACAGCTAAATTATTGTGGAAGAAAATAAATTTAAAGAGAACCCTCTAATCTCCTCTCCAAAAAAAAGGCCACCCTTTTTTTGGAGAGGAGATTAGAAAGGAGATTATGATTAATATAGATGTAACGGTTTACAAGCAATAACACCTCAAACACACGTCACGTGATACAGAGTCATGCCGTTCAATGCATTCGGGTCGACTTTACTGCCAAGGCGCGTCAATAGGTGCTAAAAATATCTTTAACATTTTTAGTATAGATATCTGTATATTTATAGTTCATGTTTGCGTATATAACTGACATACGGACAACAATCTCCACCCAGTGATGTCTGACATTTGTCGGGCGCACGTGAAAGCGGAATGTGTCCTTACGAGATAAACCGCCATAACTAGATCAGTTGTGTAAGGACCTCGATATTACATTGTAGACACTGCAATCGACATTAATAAATTATATATTCGATGTTATATGATATATTTTACTACGGTTTTTAACCGACTTCCAAAAAAGGAGGGTCTCAATTCGTCTGTATGTTTGTGACACAATTACTATTCTTTTTTTTTATGGTCATTGAAGATTCTTAGAATAACTTTCATAATATGAGGACTTTAATTTTTCTTGTCGTTTTGAGGTTGCTGATAAGTATTAAATGCTGTAGAATACAACATCCTTATCAATTATAAATGGTGTGTATGTTCAGCAGTGCTGCATAAACCCTGATGAAACTGATCTAAAGAACTTATCTTAAAAATGATGTCTTAAGATGATTAAATTTAGAAATGTATTTAAGCTTCATGAAGATTATTTATTCATCTGTTGTCACTGAAATATTAAACGGTTCGTGAGTATATATTTTACATTCACAAGTGGGTTTGAGAAATTGTTGTATTTACTGTCGAACAAAGCCGTGTCTAACAGTTGTTAGTTCGTTATCATAATATGTATTATTGACCTTTCAAAAATAATCATTTACTCAGGAATTCAATTTATATTTGAAAAATAATATATAACTGTATACACGAATAAAATTCGCGATATAAAAATATATTGTGTGTCTGTTTTACCTCAATGTCTAGAATGTGTCGTGTTTCGAGGCGGGCCAACGCCCAGGTGAGAGGCGTTCGGTACTCGTGTGTCTATCTATAATCAACACGTTTCACATCGATGTCATTTTCCGTGCTACCTTATTACGTGACACCGAGAGTTTTCAAAAAAACTCTCGCTGTATAGCAAAAATAAAAAATCTGTTTCAGATCCAAAAGATAGTTCTGAAGCTAGCACACAAACGAACAAACAATCTTCTTGTCTGTTATATTGGGTATAGATCAGTTTCCGTTGTGTAGGGCCCCTCGAAATACAGCGAGTAAAGCATCACCTATAATCAACACCAGAACTTCCGTCTATTTAATACTCTATAAATTGTCACCTCGTGGTATTCCGTTTCAAATTTCAACCGTGTTTCAAAGTAAAGCAAGCTACATTCTTCAGGAAAATGCTCATTTAATTTTGACATTAAAATATTTTAGTCACCTAATATATAAATTCTCGTGTCACAGTTCTCCGAAATGGCTTAACCGATTGTGATGAAATTTAATATGTATATTCAGTTAATTTAACCCAAAAAGAAATTTTCCTTTTTTCATTCCCTTTCAAATAAAAGTACCTTCGCATACTAGTAGGTAGGTATAGCTAATTGCTACTGTTATCGCTATTCGTAATATAATAATAATAATAATATCTATTGACGCCTTTAACACCACGTCAATCTGGTCCCGTGCTAAGTTTCCGAAGAACTTGTGTTACGGGTACCAGACAACGGAAATACATATATTTAATACTTTTATATTAATACATATATTTAAGATTTTTATTATATTAATACACAAATTTAATACACATCCATGACCCAGGAACACAGAATTTTTTTTTGTTCCCTGGCGAGATTCGAACCCGCTACCTCCGGCTTGAGCGCCAACGCGGTAACCACTGAGCCACAGAGGTCGTCTATATGTATACAGGTTTCTCACGATGTTCTTCACCGGTAGCTACAATATGGATAAGCGGATATTATTTACAGTTTAGCCACTCATCTGACTGATAATGACGAGGAAAACGCTATTTAGGTTCAATAGCCAATAAATGATAACAAGTTATTGTTTTCTTATGTTTACGCGAATTCCACTCATTATAATGAAACAACTTTTATGGATTTTAAAGTAAAGAAGTAAGTTTGTAAAGTATCCGAAACGTCGGGCTCATAAAAAACTAAATAAACCGCGATAAAATCCGTAAAAGTTGTGTCATTATAATGATAACACGTTATTCAATATATCTTTAATTCTATCTGTCTGTCTGACAAAAATATGTAGGGAAAATATTCCCACTGACATTTAGTTAGAGGCTAGGTGTCACAACTTATTATGTACAAAAAAAAATTGTAAACCGTCAAATTTGTTATATTTCATCAAAAATGCTTTTAAGGAACCCTTATCTCGCTTGTGTGACTCACTCTTATTAGTTTTTTTTTTTTTACAATTACATAAAAATACATTATGTTTCCACATTACGTCATTCGAGTGTTTACTGACGATTTGTTTTTCGCAGGTAAGTTCGGAGGCCCGGAGGTTCCGCGGGGTCATTGGCCGTACGTAAGTCATATTTCGCCAAACATTGTACACGGTGTGCTGAGTAAGTGATGGAATTTTTAGAAACACATTACCGTAGTCAATCTATTTAAAAATCGAAACTTAACATATTCTATATGACTAAAAACAATTTTATTCATCGTCATCATCATCATCAGCGTCTAATGTGCCTTTAAATTGTAAAATGAATATCGTTGCCGTGTCATGAATATGTAAAAAAAAGTAAAGTACCAACCCTTATATGTCCCACTGCTGGGTCTCTTTTCTCGAAATAAGGCGAGGAGGGTAAATGGGCCATAGTTCACCGATGCGCTGGCCTAATGCAGGTTATGCAGGTTGGTGAACTTCACATATCTTCAAAGACTTTCAATCTCATCAGGCATGCAGGTTTCCTCACGATGTTTCACTTAGAAGTTCAGAAAAATAATGTGATGAATGTGCATGTTACATTTATAAATACTTTCAAAAAATTATCTATATATATTATACGTTCTTACCTTATCTTACCTTTACCTCTTACCACACGTTCAGGCTAAGGGCGTCCCTTTGCATCGATGCTCATGCCATTTTCACCAAAAGTGGTTCTTAAGGAAGGTTATAATATTATGTAATTTTGAATTTAATTAGTTTTTGTATACATTGGCTAAAATATATTTGTTGGAGGTGTCTAAAGAAAACAAGCTGTTTGGCGGAATTTTATATCTTATGTATTTGTGAATAAATTTAAGCGATGCAATATCTTCATCTCCTAGGGATTACATTTGTATGTTATACAATAATAAAGACAGTAACAATCGACGATTGAATACGAGCAAAAAACGTGTGAAAAAATTTGAGAGCGTTTCTTATTTTTCTCGTGAATGTAAATTTTATTTATTTTCATATAAAGTATTTAGCACTTCGCAGAATGAAGTAAGCAATAATTTCTTATTGTATTTATTTTTCATATTTCAGTTAGCTATAATCAAAAGGTTTTTATGTGAAAATGTATGAGGCTATAAAATTTAGATGGTGTTGCTCTGGAAATTAATATACTTAATACTTTTTTATAATTCGAAACCAAGATCCATTTGTAAAAATGGTTCCCTAAAATCACTCATATTCAAGGAAAATATTGAGAGCGTGCTTAACATGGTATGTACTATATTATTTATTATACTGAACGCCAAGATCGCCCGATACTCTCAACTTGGACCGTTCACGTATAGAACTAGTTTATAAATGCAACAGTTACGTTTTCCATCAATAGTGTAACTGTAAACTGTATTGCGGCATACTTTTTGCCCGGTTTTTTTGCTCGTTTTTTTGGCAACGAACAGGTCTTTTCGCAATCAGTCACTCACCTCGTGTAATTAATATGAAGTGGTTCAGGCGTACATTTTTGAATGCGTAATTTTGTTCTAAATATAAAATGTCAATCTGTAGATATAGTGATTTATATATTTACTAGCGGACCCCACAGACGTTGTCCTTTAGATACGAATCGATAGTGGCAGTACAGATCAATAACCTAGATACCGACTGCAGCGCCATCTGCCGGTCTGATTTGTGAATCTAAACCATCCTCGAATCTACTTGAACACACACAAAGAAAATCACTCAAATCGGTCCAGCCGTTTAGGAGGAGTTCAGTCACATACACACGCACACAAGAAATATATATATATATATATATTAAGATTTGAAATATCCTACTAATATAGTATTTTTTATCACATAAATACAATAACATATACAAATTATATATAACTTACTTATGAAATATAATATAATATGTAACTAAAATATAATATTATTAAAAGGAGTCCCTATAGGCAAGGTTCCGAAGATACTGGCAGCGTTCCCTTTCTATAGCTAGACTAATTTTTTGTCCGAGGTAGCTACCAGCTCTTTTTCTTCAATGTCATAAGGAGGCAACGGGTCAGTCGGAGCCATACGGTGGCTACCGACGCTCATAGACACCCGCACAACTGAATGTTATGCAGATGCGTTGTCTATTCTCCAATTAAATTAATATCCCGTCAATTTATCTTGGTGTTAAGTAAGGCCTCGGTCGTGCCGGCCCAATTCGGCTGCAATGCAGAATGGTAGTACTATTCTGCATTGCAGCATACCTTTTTCTAAAATTACTATAATTTTAAAGTTCCATATGTATTTGTCTTCGTTATTTGTCTTGGCGTTAATTGAGGGAACCCTATGTGCAGCAGTGGATGGATAAAGGCTGATGATGATGATGTATTTTTATCTGTGTACTTGCGTTCTACTCATTCCACTACTGGCTACATCATACACATTTTTTGGACATTTGAAATAACACAGGATACTTTTTTGTAAAAAAATTGGTTGTCTATAAAGTCGGTTTACTGACGATAGTTGAACGCGACAACGTCATACGAAAATACTGTTGGGCCGATTGTGCTTCTTTGTCGCTTGTTCCGCGCTTGCACTTCAAGCCTTAAATGGAACGCCTTAGAGCGAGGCAACGCCGCATGAGTCATGTTTTTTCGTGCGTGCAGCCGGCTCCATCGAATTATAAGATGTTGTCACGTCAAAAGCAGGGCATCAACTACGAGTAGTTACATTGTAAAGCGTAAAGACTGAGCGTTAAAAATGTCGCGTGTATACTACAATTGAAATTTTTCGCTTTGTAGAGATAGATTGGTCGCGGGGCGAGCGCTTATACGATATGCGTCTGTATAGAAGCTTCGCTTCAAAACAGCTCGGCTAATAAATACCTTAGCCAAAATGAAAGACTACATAACTAAAATATGCTTATGATCTTGTATATTACTAGTAACCTTACACAGAGTAATAAAATGTAGAGCGTTTTCCTTAAACACACGGTCGGGCCTCGCCCGAGCTTTCTCACGAAGAAAAAAGTGGATTCACCATAAAGCATAAGAAGGCAAAGGACGGCTCAATATAAACTAGGTTTCATTGTAGACCTAGGTCCTATTTATAACACATCCTTAGTGTGCGCTATGGTACCGAAAGGTATGTTTGAATAGGGAATAATATGTTTTATTGCCGATACCGAGAAAAGAATTTCAATTTATTTTTTATTGAAACGAATTTATATCTTATATTTAAGGTATGAAAGTATGTAAGTTGAAGACTTGTGTTAATGGGCTCAATTAGTTAAATTCTCTAACGCCCGGTTTCCGAAACGTTGGTCAAAGTGTGTGTCAACTGGCGTGGCTGTTAATGGAGGTTAACATACGATTCTAGGGTTCAATTTGACAGGTTTTCACTGTAGTGGCTATGTCAACTTTTTTTTTAATTTTTGCGTTGATCAGCCTTTCGGAAACTGGACGTAAGTAATTCAAATTTAATTATTTTCATAAAATAGATGGCAATGAATAAAGTTTTAGGTGACAAATACACGCAGTGAGTACGAGAATGAGAGACTATTACGAGCGATTAGCGAGGTAGTGGGTACTACACGCGGTGACTATTACAGGCGGCGAGTAGTGTAGTGTAGTACAGTGTAGATTGGAGTACTACACGTGATACTCATTTTTCCTAAATATTCATATTCTTCTTACAATAAAATCTTCGCCCGCGCTAACTAACCTTGTTTCAAGGCTTACGATTATTATTTTAATAGCCAATGTAATGTAGCATCTTAAAAGCGAAATATCCTTCCCCTATATAAGCGTTATTCTTGATATTTTTGTAATAATAATATACTTATTATAGTCTCATATGCCAAAATTAAGTGTTCAGAGTTCAAATACCTTAAAATGACGGATAGTTTTGCACGAACGGCATCGACATGGGCATACCAGAGACAGAGACAACATCACGACCTCATGAAGATGAGAGAGATAGCAACAATAAGGATAGTATTGGCCTAACAGGTTTATTGAATACTAGCTGTACCCGCTACTTCACGTTACGTTTGTAGCTTACAACAGACGAATATTTGTGAATCTAGCCTAACTAGACAAGAAAAAAGACAATTCGGCAGCATAAGGATGATGGAGTAGAAAAACTAGCTTGCATTATTAGTTAAACTTTGTTTTAAAACACAGAGAGTATTTATTAGGATTGTGTTCTCTGTATTTAATATTGATTATTATTTGATCTATGTATTCTATATTTCATAATTTCTGTAGTTATAACGTTAGCGTCGATTACGTTTTGCTTACCTTCAGACCACCTTTACAAATATTACAAATGATAAACATATGTGTCATAATGATAAAAATATTTCGTACCTTATCTGTTCTAAGTAGACATCATATAATTTTATTACTTTATATTTGTTATAAGCAACCACGGACTCTATAATTCTTATTTCGTTGCTCTTGATGACTTAAAATTTATTAAAAAAACAGCAAATATTGAATGTTATATCTCGTTGTAAATATTTTAAATTAGTTTGAAATTCTCATGCATTTAAAAATGTTACTTTTTCTATAGTCTTAAAAATGCGTACTAATGTATATTAAATAAAATTTAACGATCTCTTATCCTGCAATGATGAAACTATATTAACCTTACCTTGAAAGATCAACTTCTTTCGACTTAACCTTTTTGGTCGGGGTAATAAAACAAAAATGTCCACTTAATCAAGGGACCCGTGGTGACCATATTCGTCCTCATCGATACATACCTCTAGGGCTATTCTGTAAAAAACTATTTCAATATCGAGCTTCACCTAAGTGATAGAGCTCACATTACGCCACTTCGAAAATGATCTTTATTGATATGGCTAGAGAGTCGAGTTTTAAAGAATGCAAATCCGTCAAATTCGTCATATTACCGCGGATTCCGCTTTGAGATTCGAAAACAACCTTACAGAATAGCCCTACTGTAACCGAGCGAAGATAAAGCTTGTGTGACGTCACTGTTTATCGCGTTATTTATCTTATATCGTGGGGATGACGTCACATTGATATCGAGAGCGTAGGAGTCTAGATTATACAAGGGTTATCATAGGACACACTTTCACATAGGAAGATAAATATTTCTGTTTTAACATCGAAATTCATCAATTGATAAAGGTATTTATGGACGGTCATTTAGTCTGGAATTTAGGTCATTTAAACTTAAAAATGCCGTTCGATTTAGAATTAGTACTATCAGGGAATTAAATGGATACTGATTAATTAGTCCTAGTAAGACAAACATTAAGAGGTAAGTAATTTTTTTCTAGGTTCTTCGTCCAAATTTGTTACACAATTTCCATATTTTCCTTACCAAAAATGTTTTATCAAAAATAGAATTAACAAAGTATCATTTGAACATGAATTAACCACCGTTTTTAATGCAAGCCCACTCTGAGGATCCGACCAAAAAAACTTAGTGAAAATTATTTATGCCTTAATTGTATAAATTAATGTTGTTATTTTAATATTTGCAAGAACAAATTCTTACGTCTCTTCTTTATTATTAAACTTTCATTAGGCATCTAAAACAAAACAAAGAAAAAAAATATTTAAACAACATGGATGATAATTAATAAAAAATAATAATGTTGTAGATACAATGTTGTTAAAAGTAGAACAGTGTACATATACAGTAAACAGGTTAGTGTTAAAATGTCGTTCAGCATTTACAAGCAATATTACGATTGACCAAGCAAATTTTAAGGAAAGCAATATTACATAAATATGAATGTTTTGATCCCATTAGTGTTAATATTTTTGCTGTGTCAAATAATGCCGTGTATAATGCATACTGTATTATATAATATATTTCGTGTTAATTTTGTGTATGACGTACTCACTGTTAATTAATGTCGTCGCGATCGCAACATTCAAATATATATTTTTTCGAAAGATCTAGAATTTTAGAGCACATATTTTTTTATTGTTCTAGGCATGGTTACATATTGACACGTTTTAAGATAAAAAGACTGAATCAAAACGACTGCTTTTATTAATGTTGTCCCTGTGTGGAGGCAGTTTAGGGCCAATGAAATTTTGTAATAATCCGCTTAAAATATAAACCGTTAAATATAAACATATTTAAAACGGCTGTGTGGACAAATTAATCTCCGGAACTGCCTCAAAATATTCTTTTTCGTCTCATTAGACATTATCTTATACCTTTAAACGAGCAAATCTTGTATATAGAATCGGGATCTTGGAAACGGCTCCAACGATTTTCATTAAACTTGGAATATATGGGTTAAAAACGGCGATAAATCGATCTAGCTAGGATAAATTTTTAGAAAACTTTTTTTTATCCGTGTTTTGAGGCATCTATAAAATATGATTAGAATATGAACGTAAATTTCGCTGTAAAACAATGTGTCATAGTAGCTTAGTAGGGAAATTAGGCAGTTTAATCCGAACGAGCCTGGTTCGAATCTCCAGTCCGATTTTTTTTCCTTTTTTTAAGATCATTTTTTTTGGAAGAAAAATTTTATCGTATTTTATCACTAAGGGTACCGAGCAAATGCTCGGTCAACCAGGTTCTATTTATTTTAATAAAGACTTATTTCCTATGGGTATAATTGTCTCAATAGAAATCCACCTATCGATTATCGTATGTTAATGATGATTTGGACTGTCACCGCTAGAGACCCTTCGCACTAATGACCTCCATGTTGGAATGCGACGTCTCACGGCCCTTTCCATCGCGGTATGAATGTGAAAACATCCGTAACGAGACTACGTTACAAGGTTTGCCCTTCGGAAAGTTCCGGGGAAACTTTGAAAGCACGTTCCGTTTAATAGGATTATTTAAAGGTGAAAGGATTTTTTTTTGTAATCCATACAAAGGCTAATGATCAAAACTTTTTGATTTAAAAAGAGATTCTATGTTCGTTTGTTTGTGTATGCGTAGGGATTATCTGTGCCACGTGGAGATTTAGACTATTTGGCTCAAAGGTAGGGCTTAAAGTGGCCCTTAGATTACAACCCTTTGTAAAATATACAAGTCGTTTTTAGGTATGATGATGTAGATTTTTTATGGAGATGCAAAGATAGATAGATTTTTATAAGTACTTATATATTTATAGGTATATGGATACCTTTAAACTTTATTGTATTGATAGATGAATCATTTAAATTCTTGCTGACACTGTAACAGTTAACAAGAAAAATATAGAATTTGTTTGTAAATTGTATGAAATATTCTAAACCTGAATCCTTAGAATGAGAACTAGACCGTGTCTAAGGAGTTTTCTAGGTATTCTTAATAATAAACGTAAAGAATGTAAGACAAGTACTTATAAGCAACTCGCCGATCATATTTACAGATTACATATTACTGGCGTGACAGGAAGGAATTACTGGCATCAACACTTACCACCATACAACTCACTAGCTGTTGCCCGCAGTTTCGCCTGTGTTAACTAAGATTTACAACGGCATCTTAGCGGGATGATTTGTAATCTATAGCTTTCCTCGATAAATGAGCTATAGTTCCTGAGATTAGCGCGTTCAAACAAACTCTTCAGCTTTATATCTTATATATTTAAACGAGCAATTCTTGTATATATAGAATCAGGATTTCGGAAACGGCTCCAACGATTTTCATGAAATTTTGTATACATGTGTTAAAAACGGTGATAAATCGATTTAGCTAGGATAAATTTTTGGAAAACTTTTTTTTATCCGTGTTTTGAGGCATCGATAAAATATGATTAGAATACGAACGCAAATTTCGCTGTCAAATAATATGTCATGGTAGCTTAGTGATGAAATTAGGTAGTTAAATCCGAACGAGCCTGGTTCGAATCTCCAGTCCGAATTTTCTTTTTCTTTTTTTTTAAGTTAATTTTTTTTTTGGAAGAAAAATTTTATCGTATTTTGTCACTAAGGGCACCGAGCAAATGCTCGGTCAACCAGGTACTATTAGTATAAGATAAGCAACGCATGATTGATACGTGTGAGCACAAATTGAGCTCATTTGTATCCATGTACTCGTATTGATGACCTTATCTACTTACTTACCACTAACATACTTACTTACCACTTACTTCTTACCTACTTACCACTTACCTACTACCACTTACATTTATATGGCTGGTCTGTCCTCTACAAATACGAAATACCAAAAACAACAAGATTTGTAAACGTAAACCGCTTGTTCTGTAAACAAACCGCGTAACATGGCGACGCACAATCGGATTATATCGACATGAAATACTTGCATAAGCACCTCATGTTACATAATCATCATCAGCAACTGACTGTCCGCTACACACTTTTACAAAAAAGGCATATCGAAAAAAAAATTGGAAGGGTTATCAAAGGTATAATAGTAGGCTAAAAATACCTTATTATTAGCCTAATCGATGACCAACAGAAAGTTAATTGAAAAATCTAAATTAACACAAAACGGCAGGAAAATATTAAGTAAAGCACTGTTACGATTTGTGATCCTTGTAGGGATGTTTGTTACGCTTACGTTCATAAATATTTGTACACATATTCTCAGAGGTACTAGAAGTAACATAGGATACATTAAAAAAATATTTTTTTTACTAACCAGCTAGTATTGAATACATTATTGATAAACCTCTTAGTTCTACTTGTATCGAATTTCAAAATAATTTTCATAACTTATCCCTCATCCAAGTGAATCGGAAAAAGGCGCGTGTTGCTTTATGGCCTAGGCAGCTAGGTAACAAATCCACTGATAAGCTAATTCATAACGGATTGTCTTTTGATGGTTTCTTTAGATTTATATGCCCGATATTTCGGACAAAGTAACAATTGGGTCTTGCACATTACAACAGCGAATAATTAAGGCGCTGAACAGGGTCAAATAGGCTTCACCTAAACATATTTTAAGCAAAATTGACACGGTTTACGGTCGTGATAAAAATATATGTTAAACTTCATCATATTTCTAAGTTCACTCAAAAGTCAAAAACACGTTTTCTAGAAATTTTCTCGATAAAAAAAAATCCCAATTAAGCAGTGTTTAGTGAACTTTTAACGTAAATATCGCCTTTACTTAACAATATATGTTGGTAAAATTTACAACAGTAACAGATAATATTATTATAAATTTTCGTGTTAATTTATATTTTTGATTGCTTTTCAGATTTCGATAATATTAACTGTTTTCTTATATTAATATCCATAGCCAACGTGCTTCATGATGCCACCATCGCGCTTCTCTTTTACTTCTATGTGATTCGACAGTAAGCGCTGAGGCGCGTTGCTAAGCGGACCTATGTCATTTTTCACAATACAACGCGCCGCTCGCGAATTAATATTTTTGCTATATAAAATTGTATTTAACAAAGATATAATGTAACGTGCATGCGCAACGTAAGTAATTTCGGGATAATTATTAACAATATAACAATAAATATATAAACTAAATATTACCAATGGCATAAGCGCCATCTATCATTGACCAATGTCAACAATTGACCTTCTATAATCTGATACGCTACAACAAGTTTGTCAATAAAGGTGTAAATAAATAATATACTTTAGTGTGAATAAGAGAGAGAAAAATAATATTGAAAAAATGCGAAACAAAAGAAATAAATGGAGACTAGAAAAAAGAAGATTTATTATAAAATAAAAACACATGCTCTCGTGGTGGACGGACTCGGCCTCTTATGCGAGGGTTCCGGGTTCGATCCTGACCCGTCCGTGTGTGCCTTGAAATGGGTTTTTCTAAATTTCTAAGTGCACACGAGACCATCGTTCGCTCACCGGTGAAGGAAAACATCGTGAGGAAACCTGCATGCCTGATGAGATTGAAAGTCTTTGAAGGTATGTGAAGTTCACCAATACGCACTGGGCCAGCGCGGTGGACTATTGGCACATTACCCTCCTCGCCTGATTTCGAGGAAGGAGACCCGTGCCCAGCAGTGGGACATATAAGGGTTGATACTTTACTTTACTTTTTTTTAAAAAACACATGAATGAAGTTGTAAAGTAAGTACCTATCTATTTACAACATTTATTTATCAAAACACGCAAATAACGCATTTCAATACAATAAGGAATATTTTAGTACAGTCCGTACATACATAACTCTAAATTCGATAATTTACAAAATGGACGAATAGCGCAATGGTTTAGTGAACGAATATCGCTCTCCGTGTCATGTACATTGCATATGTTCAAACCTCGGGCAAAACCAACTTTTTTTTGGTGATTTTTTTATATAATAATTTTCGCCTTTTCTCATAGTTATGTTCTTTTTGGTGTATTTTTATTTTTTTAGTTTTTCCCCTTTCTATTTTTTGGTAGCAAAAGTAACTATTTTTTTATTCTCGCTAACAATAAGTACCTACCTAAGTATTTATAACTAATATTACCTACATATATTGTTCCTGTTATATTCCTTCTAGTAAAAGAAGACGGTTGACCATTAGTTCGAGTGCAAATGATGTCCCATCAAAGAAAACATTTCATGGGTTATACATAGCCTGCAGCTTCGCCTGCGTTAACTAAGATTTACAACGGGATCCTATATTACATACTAGCTGTTGCCTGCAGCTTCGCCTGCGTTAACTAAGATTTACAACGGGATCTTAGCGGGATAATATATCTTTACCGATAAATGGGCTATCCAACACTGAAATGTTTCATTAAAATCCGACCTGAGATTGGCGCGTTCAAATAAATAAACTCTTTAGCTTCATATCTTAAGGATTTAAAACATGAGTAAAATAAACTCGTTTAAATGTAGTCCAAAAACAATCAAAATTTCTGAATAAAATATGGTTGTTGTGCCTCACTCGACGTAGATAGGTATAGTGTGTCGTGGACTTTTTTGTAGATATTTATAAGACTACAATTAATTAGAACATTTTATGGTTCTATATTTTATAGTTTAGGCAGCGTACGCAAAATAAATAAGTTTTCTGGTTGATTTTTTACACCTCGTGTCCGAAAAACCCAAATATCTTACGGAACCCTGTTTTTTTTCCAGAATAAAATTTAACCTATGTTACTCGTGGATAATGTAGCTTTCGAATGGTAAAAAATTTTTGAAATCGGTCCAGTACTTTTTGAGCCTATTCGTTACAACCAAACAAACAAACAAAGTTTTCCTCTTTATAATATTAGTGTAGATAAGCTTTCGCCCGCGTGGAAATGAGATTGGAAAAAAACCAAATAAGTAGTGTTTATCCTTACGAATATAAAATATTATAAAACTATATTGATAGACTTGTCGCGTTCTACATTTGGCCAGTACCTACCTAGTACCTACATATAAATATTGCTCGTTTGATAAATCGTCGTTTTTAACATTTCAATTGACGTAAATCGTAATTATGAATACTACTAGTAAGGCAAATGTAATTCCCGTAGGAACTTTATTTTTTTGGGATAAAATAATATAACCCATGTCCTAATACAATTTTGGTACATAGGTATACGCCATCACTATTTCAAATTTCAGCCAAAGAGTTTCAGCAGTTTTGCCTTGAAACCCGATCAAACAAACTCACTTTCACATTTATAATATTAGTAAAATGATATTAGGTATATGTAAAAAAGAGGTAGAGGTACCAAAAATGAAGCACCTAAAAAACAAACATTCGGTAAGTTTTGCATTTGCCATACATCCTCGTCTCCATAGATCTATGACAATCTTAGACACGGCATAAATGCAAATCCTGTCGAATCAGTATATTATTATGATAGTACATACATAATATGATTGTTTCATACAATGTTTTATTCATTTTGTCCTATACATCTATGGTGCTATTCTACGGTGATAAAATTTCAGAATATTTCTACCTACATTACAATTTACAACATACCGGGTGTATTTGGAACGATTTGAAAAAATGAAACCTAATAATATACTATTTATATTATACTATAATATAATGCATATGTCGCAGTCATCTGGTTGAATCAATCAGGTGATTGTAATTTAGTTTATTCTTTTCCCACCGCGGCGTTAGTAGTCACCAAAACAAATTTTGCGTAAAACAGCTCGCGCAGAAAACTTATTCTGTGATTATATATGTTTCGTTTTTTTACCTAAACTCTTATTCCACAATGTGACATAGACTTGAGTTAACAACTTTCTGGAGTCACAGAGACTTCCATATTTTAATACATTACTTTTGAAAAAATAAGGTATATTTATAGCCTATCTTAAGACTTGAAATACAATATAAAATCATAACAAGGTGTGAGGTCACGTCATGTCCTCATTTTTGTTATGTAAAGTAAGTTACCTTTTAAATTGCGGACTTATAATCACCCTAAACAAACATTACAAAGTCAGCTCTATCCCATTCAACAACTTGACGAGTTGTCCTTTCAATTAAATGTCGTTATTCGATGAACGTGCAATCTGATGACTGCGACACATATATATCATGTATCTCAGAAACGTTCTTTTTTTTTAATTTTTAGCACTTATGTATTTTGCATGCTCGCGAGTCGTGTGTGGTGCGGGAGTTCGTACACCTCGAGCGAAGCGGTTGTGAGTTAGCTGTTACTATCTGTTTTATTCCAAAAACTATTATTTTAAAGCATTGTCATCAAATGCCATGTCTCTCCATATTATATCTTGTGACAAATATTGTCAAAATAAAATCACGAACTTCGGCTTAATGTCTGTATCATTATGTTCACCAAACAAAATTATAAAAAAATTGGTTGTCTGTAAAGTCGGTTTACGGACGATAGTTTGACAACATTACATTCTGCACGAACCGAACTGAGCCGATCATACCTCTCTCTCGTTCGGACCGCGCTCTCGCTTTTGGGAACGCTACATGACGTCATCTTTTTCATGCGTGCCCGTAATATCGGGTTATTAGACTTTGTCACGTAAAACAAATTAGAAAAGACAGCAAATAAAAATTATAATTTCGCATTTTTTTCACTTCTATCATGTCAGGCCACGCGTACACTATCATATTTTAATATTACAGACAGACACTCCCATTTTATTTATATCTATAGATTAATTTCATGTTCTTAATTCACGGTATAAAAATAATAATAAAAAATATTCGGGAATAGATTTTTATTATGATTTTTTATCCATATAAATTAAAACCTGAGAGACCAAAATGTGAATACGTATTAAAAAACAACAAACAACAATGTAGTTATGCAATGTACGTATGCTAGGCCGGCATGACCACTTATTGCCCCATCCCCCAATTAGCACGACCCCCCTCCCCCTTCCTATTCCTTTAAGGCTAACAACGCAGATTCATATGGGCGTTGTTGGTGAGCACTTTCCATCAGGTGCGCCGCATGCCCATTTTATCCTCTTTCATAAAAAACCCGCGCATGTATTACATACAACTAGAGAAATATTATAACTGACAAATTTAACGCAATAAATACTCCTTCAAATGATGTGTTAAGCATTGATTATAATTTTTAAATTTGTAATAGTAAAAAAATAAAACTAAAAATATCCGACTTTCTTATTTGCCTTGTCTATTTACTTGCAACGCTACTGAAATCTATTATATATTATTTATTAAAACGCCATCTATTGGTTAACTTACTTTCATTGATCACAAAGATTGCTAATATTGCAATATGCAATGCTGTAATAGTTCGATCTTTTACCGCTTTTTTTAAATACAAGCAATGGCGCTGTGGTGTCAAGACATTGTGGGCGTGGTTTAAAAATTGAAATCGCAGATTTGATTAGCTCTATTCAGCGTCTTAAACTAGCAAATAATTAAATTTAACCCCGATAAAATTCGTAAAAGTTGTTTCCTTGTAGTGTAAGGGTCTGTTTCACAAAGTACCCTATAGCTATATGACACATAAATTAATTGACAGATGAATCTTCTAGTTAGTCTTGATTGGGTTTCACCATCATCTTCCCTATAAATTTATTTGGCAGATCCCTATTTGGCACTTACTGGTTAGTAGGCTTGGCAACCTCGCATTTCATAGTTCCATTTTACGATAAATATGTTTTAGAAAAACATTCCATGTTGTAAATATACATGAAAATATGTTTTTATAATTTTAATGTATGTGTCATACCATCTTTATACCTTTTATTTACATATACCTTGTATATAATGTTATCCCTTAATTATTAAACGATCAAAACACAATTTAAATTATTTTGTATATTACTGTTACCGGAACGTCAAATTGTCAAATGTCGTGAAGCTGTCAACCGCGTATATATCTGTCAACTAATTTATGTGGCAGATAAATTTGCTAATGGCCAGTTGATCCGACCTATAGTTTACAGGGAACTTTATTAGCCAAATATTGCTATTTGTCAATTGTGAAACAAAAACGTTGTAGTTATGTGGTAAATATGTTGCAAATAGCTTAATTGGAACTTTATTAGGACATTGTGAAACAGACCCTTAGTCGCGTTAACATTAAAAACATGTCATATATTTGAACACAGCAGTGCCTGGTTGTATGGAGTAGTTTCTAAGTCCTCGTGGTGAAGGTCGGCGGATGCTCAGCTTTAACAACATGTTCCTCCAAAGTAATTACTTTGCGATGTGAGTCTCCCGTATAATTAAATGTTACGGAGGCTAACAATTTATCCTACCTGTGTTCTTGGACATAGTCAATTGCAAAGAAATGCTTCACCACTCGCCACTTGAGTTTACAGTTATTACAAAAAATAAGCGAGTTCACCCAAAACTAATCTAGGCCTAACCTTGAGTTTTAGTACAGATATGAAGCCTATCCTAAAACACAAGGTAAGTCGCGATGTAATTAAATTTTTTTATTGGAACGAAGTTCCCTACAGGCAGGCTTGGAGGGAATAGGGATTTTGCTGCGCGACCGAACTGAAAAAAATGTGATAGTAAAACCGTAAGAAAAAGTGCGTGGAATAAAAGCGTTAAATGAGACGTGCGCAGGCGCGACAGTCGCATACACAAGCGAGTAGTATATAATGCCTTTCTTTTTAGCCGAAGGAACTTCGTTCCTACCTGGTGTTCCACGACACCACATTTCTTTTTTTTTCTATTTTTAAACATTTTTTTTAACTTAATTTACCATCGTAGAAATAGCCGCCCCATAGAAACAAACTCGCAGAACATCGCTAATAAAATCAATCAATCAAGCAAAAAATATACAGCACTGCTTTACTTATAAATAACATTTTATTCTACATGAATAATTTTGATATTCTTTTATCACGATTTAATTATCTTGAATAGGAACATAATATGATAATATCATTATGTACATTTCATTTTCATATTTTTACTAGCTGTCCCGACAGACTTCGTTCTGCCAATATTGAAATTGCAATTACAAAATAGGGGTTGATCGTAGAAGGGTGAAAATTTACGGTTGTATGTATTTTTGTATGTTGTATCATAAAAAAATAAAAACAAAAAATTTCGTCCAAAAATTAAAAAAAAAAAAATTGGGGTGGACTACCCCTAACATTTAGGGGGATGAAAAATAGATGTTGGCCGATTCTCAGACCTACTGAATATGCATATAAAATTTCATAAAGATCGGTCAAGCCGTTTCGGAGGAGTACGGTAACTAACATTGTGACAGGGAAATTTTATATATTAGATAATCGTTGAGATTAATTCTAGAGCTCGAAAAAACTACTGCTAGCCTGATGGCCTTTATGCTTAATCGGTTAGATAATGAAAACTTATTGAAGTGAAACTTCTTAAGAATCGTTGTGATTTCAAACCGGATGCAACGGAAAAAACGACAGGTAAGAGACACATACAAAAGAGCGAGAGAGCAAATGTCGGTGTGTATGTATATTGCACACTGTTTAATACTTGCTTGTATTTAAGCATTTAACGTGTGTTTCACTTCTAGCGTTTGTGAATCGCACAAACACCTTTTTTTTTAATAATACATTTTAGGTGTCACATTATATTGTAACTACGTGATGGACAGTCTACTTGACTAAAGACGTACTCAAGGTCACAATTCTGAGCAGGGGAAAGAAGAACTATATATATTTTGGAACTTCACTATCACAGTCGTCAGATACAAGTGCAACCGCCTCTGTGTCACCACGTTGTCAATCTGGGCCACGTCGTAACGACCCCCACTACCAGGATCTGGACTCTGGCACTTCATCATAAGGTGCATTGTCGGTTGCACGTGGTAATATCTATGCACGATACTAAACCAGGGCATAACAATAATTGTGCAATATATACGTTTTTTTATTGTCTTAAGACTTAATTTTTTATGGTCTTAAATACAACCCTATATTAAACGAGCTGTATAATATCTAGTAACAAGGGATATATATGTATGTAGGATCTCCGTGCAGTGGCTGGTAGTGATAGAGTGAATAAGATATCTTAGCACTTGCTAAGAAGACTGAAAAGGGAGGACCAAAAATTGACAATAGTGACTTACACTCAGAATTCTTTTCAGCTATGGGAGGATGGTACGACTTTTAAATATGGAATTAACATTTACGCTAGTCTAAATTTTACACAAATCTTCGGCAGATAAGCGTATTGGCATTTATTAATAAATCTATTGTCACTGAAGTACGAAGGATGAAAAACATTATGATGTCTTGCGTTTACTCTTATGGGTCTCCAACTCAAAATGATAATAGTTTTAGGTCATACGTTACTCCAGATCATTATCGAAAATTAAATTTTGTATTTCGGTACTTGATGATCCCTACTATATTAATATTATAAATGCGAAAGTAACTCTGTCTGTCTGTTACGCTTTCACGCCTAAGCCACTGCACCGATTTTTATGAAATTTTGTACACTTATAGACCAGTGCTTGACAAAGGTCATAGGCTACTTTTCATCGCGAAAAAAAGGCTTAGAGGGGCTAAAATAGGGGATGAAAGTATGTATGTAAGTTTGTTAACCCATAATTATAGGTTAGTGAACTTTGTACTTAAGACCTAATTATTTCAGATAAGATTTCTCTAAGTTTTTCACGGAGAGTTAGCGTCATTGATAAGTGAATAATGGAATTGGTGAATATTATCAGCGATACACCTATCGAAATGAGGTCGATCGACTGCCATTGCTTATTATGTTTTATAGCCCTCAATTAATCGTACAGTCGCTAATTTTAAGCTATCAATATTGGGTCATAAGCTATAATAAAAGTTAATGACATTTTGAATTCGCATTTATGATTCATGTTGGACTTGTAAGGTATACTTTAATAAATGAATCGTAATAGCACAAATGTCAGTGGATCAGATAATTCTGCAGAATCAATGAGTCGAACAACTGGGGCTATAAAATCCTTAAGTGAAGATCACGACAAATATGACATTAATGGGAGTACCTATTCCCTTCCCAAGGATTTTTCAAATCGGTTCAAAATTGGCGAAAATATTTTCCTTGCAAACTGAAGATTGGATTCTAATTTTAACATTTTCCAGCATTACAAACAGTAGGGGATAAAAAAATAGCAAACAACAATAATAAATGACTATAGATCTGCTCAAAATTCGTTTATTAGATAACATTTCACTTATTAATTCATGGAATCTTAAGTCTTGAAAATAGGTTGACAAACTCGTCAACTTCCGTTAACTACGAAAAAATCAACGTTACCAAGTTACTTATCAATACTGGGCAATACCTTACGAGTAGTCTAGCCTGTGGTGGTCGCGGTGTCGCTGGACATCGCGAACGCCTTCAACAGTCTCCCGCACAGTGTGATACGGGAGGCACTGGCCTACTTCGGAGTGCCTCCCTATCTCAGGAGACTGTTGGACGCGTACCTCTCCGAAAGGAGGGTAGCCTGCGAGAACCGGTTGGGGTCCGTAGAGTGGTGGCGAGTCGGCTGCGGTGTCCCACAAGGATCAGTGCTAGGTCCGATCCTGTGGGACATCGGGTACGACTGGGTCCTGCGAGGCCGTCTCCTACCCGGGACGGGTGTCATATGTTACGCCGATGACACCCTCATGTATGCCCGGGGACGAACATACAGGGAGGCGGCGCGGCTGGCCGAGGTCACACTAGACCTCGTGATCGGTCGCATAGAGAGTCTAGGGCTTCAGGTCAGACCATCCAAGACCGAAGCCCTTCTCTTCCGTGGGACTGGGCGGAAAGGACCCCCACCGGGGGCTGCCCTCCAGGTTGGAGGGGTGAGAGTCAGGATGAGCCCCCATATCAAGTACCTGGGGCTCATCCTCGACGGAGGATGGACCTTCGGCCCACACTTCAAAACGTTGGGACCGAGGATCGTGAAGGCGGCGAGTGCGCTGGGCAGACTCCTCCCGAACCTCGGAGGACCCAGCGCCGCCAGCAGGCAGCTGTACTCCGGAGTCTGCCGGAGTATGGCAACGTACGGTGCCCCGATTTGGGCGGATCACCTCACGGCGAGCGTTAAGGCCGCGTTGCGCTCGGCGCAGCGGGTCATCGCGGTGAGGGTGATTCGGGGGTACCGTACGATTTCGTGGGCTGCAGCATCCGCTCTGGCCGGCGACCCCCCGTGGGAACTTGTGGCGGAGGTTCTGGCCGAGACACACTCCTACGTCTCGGATAGGAGATCTCTGGGCTTGAGCCTTTCGCCTGACGGGGTCCTACGGGTCCGCCGACTAGGGATGGAGGCACTAATGCGGAGGTGGGGGGAGGACCTGGCGCGTCAGCCGTATGGCAAACGCCTAACGGCTGCTCTGCGCCCAGTTCTTGAGCGGTGGATGCGCCGTAAGCGCAAAACCCTCACCTTTCGTCTGACGCAGGTTCTCACCGGGCACGGATGCTTTGGTGATTACTTGTGTCGGACGGCCCAAAAGGAGCCGACGACTGGATGTCACGATTGTGGTGCGGCGGTGGACTCTGCCCAGCACACCCTCGAGGTGTGCCCGAGATGGGCGGCGCTGCGTCAGGATCTGACGTCTGTCATCGGAGGGGACTTGTCTTTGTCGAGCGTCATCACCGCGATGCTCGGCTGTGACGAGTCCTGGGCGGCAATGGCCTCTTTCTGCGAGACAGTAATGTCCCAGAAGGAGGCCGATGAACGGGTGAGAGAGGAAGCCGCTGATGTGGCCTCCCCCCGTAGACGACGAACGGGGGTGCGTCGGAGGCGCTACTTAATGCGCTTCCAGTGACACCCCTGTGCCCGTGTCGGGCTCGGGATGGGAACCCGGGCCCAGCTTAAGACACGACGTCGTGGGGACTGCCAAGTCGTAGCCGGGCAGTCCCCCTATTGTGGAGAATCTGGTCTTGCCGGGACCAGTCTGTCGCTGAGGGTATCCCGTCGCCTGCACAGATCCGGGTCCCTCAAGTATAGCGGCTGAAGGCTCACGTAGCGGTTTTAGTGGGGTAGGGCACCCAAATGCGAGTCCCCACACACGCCAGCGCGCCTACCCAGGCCCTGGTAAGGTCGTAAAGGATTTCCGCTACGTCATCAAAAAAAAAAAAAAAAAAAAAAAAAAAAAAAAAAAAACGAGTAGTCTAGCCTTCGTCAGGACCAGCCTGTACCCTCAAAAAGCGACTGAAGATGTTTTGAATGTCTGTCTACATTATATAAAATATCACACCAGATTCCATTCCATTAGCCTAAAAGAACACCGCACAAATGTTTTTTAATTAAGCGTCCGGCTTATCAAAGTCCATCTTTAAATTTCGAAGACAGAAGTGGGCGAGCATTCAGCTGGAATGGTAATGCCACTTGTAATATGGATTTGTTATACGTGATTGGAAAGCTGTATGCTCCTCACGCGAGCGTCTCGACGTATGACTCCGCTGTTACGTCAGGAATGTGGTACCGTTACCATTTACATGCGGTCATCATGGTCATTTGGTTCGGTTTTTGCTGGTGAGCATCCGGGCCGCATTTGCCTTGCCAACATGCCTTGGGGAATGCATTTAAATGCCAACATTGTCAATAAAATAAGCTAAGTCTTCTGTAATCTATATTTAAGAATAGGAATCTTTACAATCAAATTTCTCAAAGTAAGCCGAAATCTTAGTCTTAGTCTTCGAAATCAAGTCTTAGTAATGACATTTTTTAAGACCGAATAACGCCAATGTAAAAAAACAAAACCATACCGTACAGACGTACGTAAATGAACTGTGACTTATTTTCGAAAGGCCAAACCCTTGCCCTTGAATAAATTATTGTCCAGTCATTGTATACTTGAAAATCTCTACCCCATTACCAAAACTATCCTAAAAATCAGGGAGCTATCCATCTCAAGGCTAAACCTTGCCCTAAACTAAAGCGGGCCTAAGAATCTTAACAAGGCCGCCTTTGGTTATGTAAAAGCTGTAAAACAGGTATTAGCAATGTAAATACAATAAAAGGCTAGGCTAGAGGCCTTGGTTGGCCTTTGATATCGAGGTAAACTTGAACAGCCTATCGCTCTAGATCTGATCAATGGAAATGGAGCGGATATACGCGGAAGCATCGTTGGTAAGATCTGTCTCCTACTAAGTAGGGCTGAAAGGCGTAAAAATTTGATCTTTTTACATCCATGTTTTAGTACCGTCGTAGGCTATAGCAGCGCCTCGCGTTCACTCGCATACTTCCCATTCCCATGTGAGTACGGGGATAAATTAGAGCCTATGTGTTATTCTGATATATAAGATATATTATTGTAAAGTTTCATCAAAATCCATTCAGTCGTTTTTACGTAAAAGTGTGACAAATATCCATACCTACAAACTTTCGCGTTTATAATATTAGTAGGATTATTAGGATAAGCGTGGTAAGAATAAGATTTAAAATAGCATCCAAATGACGGGCTATAAGAATGCTAAACATAGCAATGACTAGGGCACATTGAAAAGACTAGTTCCAATGAGTTTGTTTCGCCGGTTCTTCTCAGTGGACTTACTTTGGAACCGGTGGTAGACTCAATTGACCTTCAAAAGGATACTTGGATAGTACTATTTTGAATAAAATTTTTGACTTTGACTTTGACAGAGATTTTTAAGTTGCATACTGCAACTTAAAAATGTATTCGTAAGTGCGAAAATGCTGTTTCGCCATTTATAGACAAGACCCGTTCTTGATACGAGCGAGCTGATAATGATGATGAAGATTACGTTATTTACATAATTTAATTGAATTTAGTGATAAGTTCCCGCTGATAACAGCTTCCTTCCTGTGGACCGTTATCTGCTAGCATTTTGTTACTTGTGATAAATTGTAAAAAAATGCACACCAGCATAATGTAGATTAAAACAAAAAGACTTAATACCGATGGGCGTTCATAAGAAGAGATATGACAAACCAGGAGAAACAAGAGATACTATTAGTAATTGACATAAAAACTAAAATTATAGATGTCTATACAAGTAGGTACATCTGTTTAATGTAAATTGTAGACATATATAGGGTGTCATCATCTGCCTAGCTGGAAGCCGACCCCAAAAATAATATATTGGGGTCGGCTTCCAGTTTAACCGGATTCAGCTGAATACCAGTATTTTACATGGAGCGACTGCTGACGGACCTCCACAACCCAGTAACTGGGTGATACGGTACCCTGCGGTAAGACTGGTTGTCAGATTCTCGGGCTTCTGACGGCCCGTAACGACTGTCAAAGATCCAAGAATGACAGCCCGGACCAACGGCTTAACGTATCAACGTTCTTTCCAAGGCACGGAAGAGTCTGTAAAGATCACCCATCCACGGACCAACCTTGGCAAGCGTTGCTTAACCTGGTGGATCGATCCGCGCGGCTGTTACCACTGCGCCACGAGCTCCTCACGAGACAAACATAGGGTGTCTCTAAATGAAATATGTAATTAAGACTTTCTAAATAGTCAACCATATTTTATTTATTAGTAAGATGTGTAGAGTTTGTTTTGGCTTAAATCTTAAGACATAATAGTATTACAAACATACTTAAGGAATCCAATTACGATTTGAAGAATTGGGTTTGTGGGCTTTAGTTGTAATCTATATGTAGTTTGTTTAATGTACAAATAAAGCGTACATCATCAGATTTCCGTCCACTGCTGAAATATAGGCCTCATTCAATTAACTCTAAGAGGACCGATCCCTTACCACTTTCATCCAACCGGCCACTGTACGGACATCGTCTTCCCATTTGGTTAATGGCCGACCTACACTTCGTCTACCTAAACGCGACCTCCACTCTTGAACCCATCTGAATTAATTTTAATTAATGGCCCATCGGCCATCCGTTCTCCTGAGTGCGTGACCAGCCCATTGCCACTTCAACGTGCTTTTTCTTCACGTGATATCTGTAACTTTAAGTTCTCGGAGGTCTTCAGTTTCTCAGGCTTAGATCAGTTTATTAATAGATTTTAGTAAGTGATTATCATAAATATATTGAATCTGAATCCTACTTATATTATAAATGCGAAAGTTTGTGAAGATGTTTGTTACTCTTTCACGCAACCTATTGAATGAATTTTGATGAAACTTTACAATAATATAGCTTGTACATCAGATTATCACATAGGCTATGATTCATCCCCGTATTCCCACGGGGACGCGGGATAATATAGACTATATCATCCCGCTAAGATGCCGTTGTAAATCTTAGTTAGCGCAGGCGAAGCTGCGGGCAGCAGCTAATATAAACTAAATAGAAATTGTAAAAATGATGCCAACAAGAATTGTCTATAATTTATAATATTGCCGTTTAATCGTGAGAAAGCGCTGCGCTTTATCTATCGTCGCAGGCGGTGGTGGAAACGCGGAAAATTGAAAGAGCGTGACGTCACCGGCGCCCCGTGACGTCACGCCGCGCCTTCACCGCGCCGCCGGTACAGTGGTGACGAAATGTGTTATATAAAATACGTTTAACATATTTAACTAATTGAACCCTTTTCAATGTCTTATGTACAATCATTTAGTTATTATGTAATGAAAGTACATAGCCGTTTGCACTTTATTAATAGTTTATGTTACATTGAATGGTCTCTGTTGAATGATCCTCCAGTGTAGCAGGTGACGGTCGTTAATCACTTACCACCAGGTGAACGGCCTGGTCGTTTGCCCCTCTTCTTCTCTATTACGATCATGACCCCATAAAGGTGATATATTGTTAATAATGTAAGATATCCCTTGGTACTTTACTTAGTATTACTATTATAACTAATTGTTTGCTAGTTAACAGTGCGTAGGCGTTGTGCTTTAATAGTGGAACAGATACAACATTTTTAGAATAAAATTATACATAGATAAGATAATTGAAATGAAATCACCACAGACGCTATAAGATAAACTATAATTTGTGGCAGTAATTTAAAACACCATATATTAAAACCTGTTTAAAGACGGATCAAATGGAATATGTGTAAAGTAAAATAAACTTATAAATCTTTATATCAAATAAAAATTATATTAATACTACTATAAATCTACTTTCACTTTTCCACTCAATTGTACTCGCGATCGTATCCTAGTGACATTTAAAAATAATTTTACGCTACTCGTTACAGTGGAGGTTGCGTGGGCACTGCGTGGGCACCGCCGGGGCAGGGCGGGGGCGGCCCGTCGCCTGTCTGGAAATTGGTGGAAAATTGAAGGGCGGGAATGTTCCCAATGAATCGTGTGATTGTGCCAGTTTACGAGTATAACGCCTTTGAGACTACGGCGATTGAATCAAATCGAATTATTTCAGATCTTGACATTTATTGAGTTATGTCGTTTGTTGTTTATAATTTTATGAACGAATAAAAAATAATTTAAATAATTGATACCATTTACAATATGAATAAAATCTATTTAATATTTTTTAACGCTTGTTGGGCTACTGGAAGTCGTAAGAATGTATGGATGTATGTTTGTTAACTCACGCAAAAACTACTGAAAAGATTTTGATGAAACTTTACAATGATATAATTTCCACATCAGATGATCAGAATAACACATTAATTCTTGTACTTCAACGAGAATCAAATCTAGAAATCCAATTATATATTTATTGATAAAAAACGTAAAAAAATAAATATTTTGTTTGTTCATTTTTAATAAGGTGTTATTAATTAAAAGATTATCTCTAGTATTATGACTTTTAAAATAAGATAGAATAAGTATCAAGTTAAATTTAAATTTAAAATAAAAGTAATGTGTTTTATGTAAGTAAATTTATTTAGCCTGATGCCCCGCCGCGCAGACACGCCTGTCTAGACCAATTTGATTCTGCGCGTGACGTCAATTCCTAATCAAACATTTTTATACAGTTCGCGCGATTTAACGTAACAGACTGAAGTTAGCTTCTATTGACGTTGCAGTAATATTTATACGCAAAATATGTGCAGGAAAACTAGCTTCATTACTGTAAGTAGTAGTCTTCAAATAATAATAATAATAATAAAAAATAGCCCGCATATGGAAATTACATAAAGTTTACATCGTGCCTTTGGTGCTCTCCAGTACAGGAGTCATCCCTAAATACCTACTTCAAGCGCTGAAAATAATAGACCTACATGAAAACACATACATGACAATGCAAAAAGCTGCAATTCTTAACACTTGTCGGACTGTTAGAAAGTTTTTACAAGAAGATTCGCCAAATACTATCAATGATTCTCACTTGGCTTAGGCCCGTGGGCTTCATTAAATACCGGAGATCCAATTCAATCTCTGAGAAAAACAAACCCATTACATAATAATAATAATTCTTTATTAACAAAATAATTGTTTTACAAGATTCTATAAAGTCTTTGACAAGGAAAGTCAACAAGGCAAGATGCTGGTATCTCAGAAGTCAGTAACAATGATACTGATAATGATGATGATATAAAAATAAAGTGTACATGGAAGGACGCCTATGTTCGGGAGTGGACGAATAGAAGCTGATGATTATGAGTAGTTTCACCGATTCTTTTTAGTAGATTAGCTTTGGAAACGATAGTAGGGTTAATTTGAAGTCTAATAAAATACTTACACGTACAATAGATAAATTTTTTACCTTTTTTGACTTGACAATGTCTTATAATTCGATGGAGCTGGCTGTACGCACGAAAAACATTACTCATGCGGCGTGATCTCGCTCTGAGGCGTTCCATTTAAAGTTCAAAGTGCAAACGAGAGCGCGGAGCTAGTGACAAAGAGGCACAAAACGTTCAACTATCGCCAGTAAACCGACTTTACAGACAACCATTTTTTTTTAATTTTTAATTTCGTTTCGACCCAAGCTTTATAATTAAAGCCAGATTTTTCGATATAGACAAAATCGTAGTCCATATCGAGAATTTGCCAAGAAATCCATTTGCTATTAATATAATTCTGAAACACCGAGTCTATTACTCGCTGACCCATTTCGTGCCAAACCGACGTGATGCTGAGGACTAACGTAATACCACATTATAGTGTACCATGCCCAGGGCTGACACCACCCGGATAATATAACTAGTTGACCCCGGCTTCACACGTAATCTATACATCAATATCCGTATGATAAAATCTTATTCCGGTGTCCATCATCTGAAAATTTCAATTCTTGAATCCGACTCGAAGGACCATTACATGTAGCTTGTTATTGATAAACACTACTATGATGATGCATATTATAACAATAACTGTTAGACACGATATTAAAATTTAGCTGTTGATATTACAATATAACCATACATGCATATACTATTGGTAAAAAATGGCGCTGCAGGCTTACTCAGTAAGCGAAGCTGGGTAACAGCTAGTACGCATTTTAAGAAGTAAATGATGAATGTTGTAAATCAGGATGAAATTTCCGCACAATATTTAAATTTGTTATATTTTAATCTTGTAAAATTCGGTTGCATTCGGATCACATTTTTTTGGTATAATTAGTAAATTACGTGAGAAGTCTGCAGTAACGTATTTTAAAGTCACGGCTTACTTTAAAAAAATATTATATCCTTCCTAAAATTTTATTCATCTCAAATGATGCATTAGGTACACATTAAATGATTAAAATCAAATCAATTAATAAGGAAAGATATATCAGAAATACTGTGAAAGGAATTTAATTTAAAAAGTGAATGGTACCTATAAACAGAGCGAATCAGTACAAACAATCAAATAAAAGTCTTTCTATCAAAACATTTTAAAGAAAGACAACACTTTTAGTTTATTTTCTTAACCTAAAATCACTGTGAGTATGTTTAGGTAGACGAGGTGTTGGTCGGTCATTAACCAGGTGTGAAGACGATCTCCGTGCAGTGGCAGGTCCGTGTTGGATGCGAGTGGCAAGGGACCGATCCCTTTCTTCTTCTTTTCTTCGTCTTGGCATTTATTGAGGGAGGCCTATGTTCAGCAGTGGATGGATAAAGGCTGATGATGAGGAGCACGTGTACACTCATTGAATTTTGACCTGCCTATAAACACCAAGACGGACTTTTCTTTAAGATCATAATTTAAGAAATATCTTAGCAGAAATAAAATACAAAAATGTATAATTTATTTCTAAATATTACGTCGTAATTTCAAAAAATCTACTGGAATATGTAATTTCCGAAGCGGGTTTATCAGTCAATCTCGTAAATTAAAATACATCTGCATGTAACGTCCATAAATGTGTATTTATCATTTATATATTCAAAACGTTTACCAAAAACTGTATACTGAAAACACCAGCGTTTGCTTTAGAAAGTGACATTAGAATGTCATATTCCAACCATCATTTTGTGGTGGGAAAACTAGTAGACCATAGACAATCTATCTTGATTGTTAACGTAACATAAAGAAGTACACCCTGGAGTAGCCGTCATTGTGATGTAGAATAGAATAGAATATTTATTTGCATTTGAATGAGGCACATACATTTCCTGTGGTCATAATTATAATCAATTCAGCTTATTCAGCCATCAATAAAAGCATGCAAAATATTACACGTTAATAAAATATACTTAATATAATATATAAACTCATTAGGGATAATATCGGCATCAAATGTTAAATTATATAAAATTAAAATAATTATACAAAATCATATGTGGCAATTCATTCAAACAGTAATCATAATAATATTGATGAAATTAAATTTTTAAAACTTGCTCCAATCTGGACTTAGTTCTAGAAATTACACTACCAATCCACTTTTAATTACTATAAACTGGTTTTACAGAAAAATAGGCAGCATTAGAGGAATGGCTTCGTTTGAATGAATCATGGCTTCGAAGGTATCACGAAACTCTAACCGTTTTAAGTAATTGCCATCAAAGGATGGAAGAGTTATAGTTAGTAATTTTATATTATTAATCTGAAATCCTTCTACATTCGACCGCGATGTTCGTGCACCTTCAGATTCTTGATCCTCACTGCTGGAGTGAGTATCAATTATCTCTTGCGTCGTCGAGATGAGAGAGATGAACTGAGATTCAACTAAGTCCCTCTCTTCCATCTGCTCATCTAAGTTTGTGCAAGCCATTTCTATTCGAGTTTGTATAGTGTCAAATTCAGAAAATAATGTTTGTAATCTAGTCAATCTGATATTTAATTCTTTTATTTGTAATGAACTAATATTCTTAAAATCAAGTCGTTGAATAGTTGATAAATAATCCTTATATTTCGTTACACGACCCTTATAAGTACCCCGTTGTCTTATAAGGTCCTTTAGTGACTTTTCAGACATGTTTAATTAGGTATATAAGATATCTAATATTATTATTAATATTATTATATATTAATCACAGTTAGGACAAAGAAATGAAAAAGGCAAATTAACTTGTGCACTTAAACCAATTTGACGAGATCCTCCACCATTCACTGGAAAACGGCAACAGCAACACTCTTTTCAAAATACATACATTTTAATATTAAAAAAAAAATAGCAGACATGTCTATACAAGTGAATATTTTTGACTTAAAATTTAAATGATATTAGCATGTCGGTGACGCGAATCTATAAGATGTTTCCTCTACCAAAAAGTAATCAAGGCGTAAAAAGATTTCACATCAAAAATATATTTCTAGAGTGTGCCAACCCTAATGTCATTTAACCGTATCATAGTAACATTCTAATAATGGTTAGAAGCAGTCCCAATAACGCCAATTCTCACATGAGTCGGAATGGGTACGGAGTGGCGTGACGAGGCAGTTTACCCACCTAAGGGGAGCAATGTTCTCTAGTTGGTTAAGTAATCGTCTAAATATAGTTTGTCTTAACAAATGAGTTTTTGACTTGTTTAAATAAATCTGATTCTTGTAAGTTATATATAAGTTGCATATATTCTTGACTTTATGCATACTTTACAGCTGTTTCATGATTTCGGACTCCTGATTTAACAACGTTTGATAAAGTAGAAAATCATTGTTTCGAAGTAGAAAATCGCGATAGTCCTTAGAAAGTAAAATAGTATATAATAAACATTAAAAAAATAAAAGACATTACAATTAAAAAAAGGACTGTGTGGTTTTATGAAACCACGGTAAAAGTGAAACTTTTTTCATATTATAGACATTTAACTAAAAAATTTCGGAATAATATTCTGTTAAGGATATAAAAATATAAAATATACAGCACTGGCACAAATAAGTAATAGTCTATACTCTATACACTCCGCGGCCGACCGTCACGCGACATGCAACACGCATACGAAAAAGTTTGAGAAGATGTAATAAGTTTCACTTTAAAAATAATAAATGTATATTTTCATTTGTACATACATATCATTTTGTATTTAGTATTATAGTTCTAACAAAATTGCTTTGCTATGGTTATCGATGGAATTATCAACAATATAGATTATTAAATCAGTTATCTTACGGTAGAAGGTCATAGGAGGATTGCCAAGACGAGCAATCTCGGCAATTCTCCAAAGAGCCGCAGACCCAGGGCCGTGCCTAAGATGGTGATGATTGAGATAACGATACGAACGGTACAAGCCGGATGCGATCCCACCGGTGAAAGTAGACCTCACAAAAAATGCTCCCATTCCTTACGCCGCTCGATATTTCACGAGACATTCACTCGCAAGGGTACTTTCGAAACCCTTAATATGTCGATTTGATTGGCTTCTAAGGAACAATAGGTAAAATACCTGTAAACGAATTTCTAAGCATTTTCTTCTGCGTTAAATCTATAAATACCTCTTTCCCGCCTTTTCATACGCCATAAATTAAATAATAAAATCATTAAATTAAGCCTATAAACATCCTTAATATGTGGTTGGGCAATTAAATCCTATTATTACTATAAACGCGAACGTTTGTCTGTATAAATGTTTGTTTCTCTTTAACAAAAAAACGACTAAATTTTAATGAAACCTTACAATATTATAGCTTATACATTAGAATAGCACATGGGTTTTTATAAGGATATTGTGTGAATTTTCCGAAATCTAACGCAAGGGGCACAGATATCAAATGAATAATGCACTAATTAATATATTATCATCCATTTCTATTCTAGACTTCAATATGGACGCCATGACGGCCATTCGCGACTCGCATCTAACTTGGACAAATGTGTTAAATTCACTAGTCTACATTCAAAAGTAGCTAATGTCAAAAGATGCTAATATATTCAAAAGTTCATTAGATTGCTTTGTATCTTATAGAATAATGCTTTAACAATAATTTTAGTACCTGGTTGACCGAGCATTTGCTCGGTACCCTAAGTGATAAAATACGATAAATTTTTTCTTCCAAAAAAATGATGTAAAAAAAGGGAAAAAAAATCGGACTGGAGATTCGAACCAGGCTCGTTCGGATTTAACTGCCTAATTTCACCACTAAGCTACCATGACATATTATTTGATAGCGAAATTTACGTTCGTATTCTAATCATATTTTATCGATGCCTCAAAACACGGATAAAAAAAAGTTTTCTAAAAATGTATCCTAGCTAGATCGATTTCTCGCCGTTTTTAGCACATGTATACAAAATTTCATGAAAATCGTTGGAGCCGTTTCCGAGATCCCGATTCTATATATATATATATATATATATATATATATATATATATATATATATATATATATATATATATATATATATACAAGAATTGCTCGTTTAAAGGTATAAGATAAGATAAGATAATTAGTATAGAGAATGTATGTAAAGCCTTTCTACATCGGTCTAGTAATATAGGTGTGTTCAAAGTTTTATACTTATCTATATTTAGTGAAAGTAATAAGAATGTATGTACATTCACGGCCTCAGGTGTAGTAACGAATCTCTTTCGATAGTTACGATATGAAATTTGCCTTTAAAGGTATGTTTAAGGCAAAGGCAAAAAAGATATAGTATTCGTAAACATACGGCTTTGCTATGATGAATATGTTTTCAACATGATAATAATAATAATAATAAATAATCATAATAATTTCTTTATTTTCAAAAAAATAAGAACTTACACATGAGGTGTTATAGTTAATGAATTAAAGTTATAATGTTCGCCATTTTCCAGTGGCATGCAAATATTTTTATTTACAATTAGGCATATAATCATCTATTATTAATTATATTTTATTACCAAAAACAGTTTATTGTTATTAATTTATTAGTTTTAAGTTTCAAAAAATTCTTTAACATTATTTTTCTTTACTTGCAGCCAATCTTTTTGTTTTTTTTTTTCAAATTCTTTTTTAGGCAGACTCCTCATGCGACACGGCAGATTATTAAACATTTTTATTTTTTACACACATTGGTAGCTATTATATAATATAGAAATACTGGTGGAATTTCATATATATTTTTTTAATTGAATAAAGAATAAAATATATGACATACACTACAACTACCTATAACATATGTTTTTATGTCGTTTATCACATAACGCGAGATTTGAACCTGTGATATTTGGAAGTCGATTGAACGGTGTGTTCCAATATTGAGGACACTGTAATCTTATCCTTGCACTTTACATCAAGAACACCGCTAAGTTATCAATAAGTGCGATTTAAATCTTTCCGGTATACGAATTTTGTTATAATTGTTATCAACACTTCATCAAAAACAGACTATAAAGACAGGCACTATAGAAATGCTTGCTTGCTATTCTACAATATAATATAATAATATTATAAACATGAAAACTTGTAAGAATGTATGGATGTTTGTTACTGTGTTTATGTGTGTTCACGCAAAAACTACTGATTGGATTTTTATGAAACCTTAGAATATAGCTTACTGATCAGAATAACTCAGGCTATTATTTATCCCTGTACTTTCACGGGAATGAAAACTACGCGGGTGAAATTGCGGGGCACTCCTAATTATATTATAAACATGCAAGTTTGTAAGAATGTATGGATGTTTGTTACCCTTTCACATAAAAACTACTGAATGGATTTTGATGAAACTTTACAATAATATAGTTTACTCATCAGAATAAAGCAGCGTACTTTCACGGGTATGGGATAGTATGCGAGTGAAACCGCGTGTCGCCCCTAGTTAACGATAAATTTCCAAAAAAAAAAACCTGCATTCTAAACAGGTTTCTTCTCTCGGATTTCTTAAAATTAAGAATAACATTATATTTCGTGAAGTTTATAACAAACATAATTATTTTATTTTGAATGGCTATTACATAAATTATTTATTTTTTTATAATGTTTATATAAAAAAAAGTTTAGGTTAAAGGTCTAATTAAAATCCACTTTTTATTTTTTTTAAATTTATAAGAAAAATTTAGTCTTAAGTAAACATAAATTCGTGCACAACATAAATTACTCTTTCGATTTTGAGGTCGAAATAATGAGTAATGATTGAGATAATATCGCGCAGTTCACTGGCAGTTTCAGAATACGACAGGACAGGACAGACAGGTGCAGCTTTCGGCAGGTTATCATATCAACAGCATAGGTCCATTCGAAAAAAAAATCTGCTTAAATAAATAAAAGAACTAGCTGTTGCCCGCGACTTCGCTAGCGTTAAATTCGGAGTAGCGCAGTTCCGTACGTATAGTAAACACAGATTTTTTTGCACTACCCTGCGAACTTTCATCTCCTATTTCATGTCCATATAGGTAAAAATCTTAAAAAAGATGAAACAATTATTAATGGTTATTTAATTCTTATCAAGTGCCTAAATGCAAAGTTTCATGGCGTTATCTTCTATGTATAATGACGAACTTCCATACAAACTTTCATCCCCTATTTAAACCCCCTAAGTTTTTTTTCGCAACAAAAAGTAGCCTATGTCCTTTCCCAAGCTATAATCTATCTCTGTTCCAAATTTCATCAATATCGGTTCATTATTCATTGGTTTAGGTGTGAATGCGTAACAGACAGACAGACAGAGTTACTTTCGCTTTTATAATATTAGTAAGGATAGTAAGGATTGCTCGTTTAAAGGTATATATCGTATTCACTAAATATTTATTATCATTAATTCTTAATTTAAAATAAACAATATTCACCATAATCAACCTGTATAGAGTCAATCGTACCACGTGGTCTAAACCAATACCAAATATTTGTCCGGGCCGATCGTCCAATAAACACCTCTCGACTAATATTGACTAAAGGCCACTCCAAAAGTCACTTGACGGCCTTGAGGACCTTAACATGGAATTGGAATAGAAGCGAAATTTAAGGAAAATGTCACATCGTGTTTAGAAG
The DNA here is from genome assembly GCA_905333005.2 of Lycaena phlaeas. NCBI lineage: Eukaryota > Metazoa > Arthropoda > Insecta > Lepidoptera > Lycaenidae > Lycaena > Lycaena phlaeas. Next base: position 13,407,022 of record HG995174.1, on the reverse strand, counting down.
TTGTTTATAATTATTGTTACATCTATTGTTGCATCAGCTATCTCAGTTCTTATTGGTATTGATTAGCTTTCCTCGAGATCCCTTGGCAATTTTTTTTTATCGGCCGTATAAGTTTATTTTATACATTTTAAAATGAGAAGATAACGCACAGAGTAATGCATAGCTCTTTCACCGCTAGTCAAGTGTTCTATCCTGTTAAGGTACACGAAGAGATTTAGAAAACACCATCTCAAGGCACCAAGGTGTGGGATTGAACCCGTACCCTCACTCAAGAACCCGAGCCCATTATATAGCATATACCTAACCAACGTCGCTTAATAAATATCCTCTATCCTTTCATCATCATCATCATCATCAGCCTTTATCCGTACACTAAACATAGGCCTCCCTCAATGAACCCCAAGACGACCGATCCCTTGTTACTCGCATTCAACGCGGACCTGCCGCTGCACGGAAATCGTCTTCTTTAGGCTTTACTAGTCTTTATATCTTGAGATAAGATCTAGATTCATTTAGAAAGTTCATAGATAGATCTCAATCTCAACGGATGGTTGGTAATATTTAGATGTAAGTAAAGTAAAGTAACAACCCTTATATGTCCCACTGCTGGGCACGGGTCTCCTCCTCGAAATCAGGCGAGGAGGGTAATGGGCCAATAGTCCACCGCGCTGGCCCAGTGCGGGTTGGTGAACTTCACATACCTCCAAAGACTTTCAATCTCATCAGGCATGCAGGTTTCCTCACGATGTTTTCCTTCACCGGTGAGCGAACGATGGTCTCGTGTGCACTTAGAAATTTAGAAAAACCCATTTCAAGACACACATGTGGGGGTCAGGATCGAACCCGGAACCCTCGCATAAGAGGCCGAGTCCGTCCACCACTGGACCACCGTCGCTCACGATATTTAGATGACGATGATGATTTTAGGCTTAAAGAACTTCCAAAAGAATTCTCATAAATTGTGATATATATTTAAAAAGAAATCAATCAAATAAACACGTAGACCTTGTTAACAATGTGGAAAGTTTTTAGTGTACGGGACCCAGCTATCCTTGTCCAGACGAGGTCAGGCGGTGCCTGTTCAAGTCAGTGTTGCCAGCTTCTATGCATTCTTGGACTCAATATCAAAAGTAGTTAAAACGCATCTATTGGTATAAAGTAAAGAAAGTAAAGTATCCCCCTTATATGTCACTGCTGGGCACGGGTCTCCTCCCCGAAATCAGGCGACGTAGGTAATGGGTCATAGTTCACCGATGCGCATATGCGGGTTGGTGAAAACTACTATAAAGTATTGAATGTAAAATAAATTAAAGTTCTTAAGTTTTCAAATTCAGCAATATATCAGTTACGGTTCTTGATTAATTATTCCAAAAAAAATTGGAGGTGCCAAATAAATTTTCACTAAAACGCGCTAAAACTGTCTTGATACATGTACTTTAACTTTCGTCACTTCTCGGGACAAAGTTAATTAATTGGCAACACTATAGTACGAGCAACATTTTAATACACCGTAATATTTTTTGTATCACTGAACGTAAGGATATTTTTAAACACTGAATATCCTGTTGACAATGAACTGTTGATATCATATCCTAGAGACAGACAAACTATGACTCATTAATATGGCTGATGAGAAAGAAATAGGTAAGGCATAAAATATTATTTATTAGTAGATTGGAAGACGATCTCCGTGCAGTGGCAGGTCCGCGTTGGATGCGAGTAGCAAGGGATCGGTCGTCTTGGCGTTAATTGAGGGAGGCCTATGTTCAGCAGTGGACGGATAAAGGCTGATGATGATGATGATAGAGATAGTAGTGCTACTGCGGTACTGGTATATTGGTCTACGACATGGCCTCTGTCTCTTGTGTACGGCTTATGTTCGATTCTGACTAAATTTGGTGCCTTGGTATTTTTCTAAATATTCTCAGTACATCTGAACATGAGACCACTGAAGGTACTAGCACGTTGAAAACACTACCAATGGTTGAAATCGAACTCAGGACTTACGTTTTATTTATCCTACTAATCCTACTAATAATACAAATGCGAAAGTTTGTAAGTATATATGTTTATTCTTTCACGTAAAAAAACTCCTTAATGGATTTTAATGAAACTACAATAATATAGCTTACATATCAGAATAACACATAGGCTATAATTTATCCTCGTACTCCCACGGAAACGGAAAGTACGCGGGTGAAACCGCGGGACGCTGCTTGTATTTAATATGTGCAAAGTTTCTTAACCGTCAAATTGTCTTAATAAGCCACAATTAAACCATATTTGCTCTTGCTGTGAGCAAGTCAAAGCTATCAAAATATTTACCTTTATACAGAGACGCCAAAACGTGATAAGCCTAAAAATCTCTTTTCACTTAAAAGTGATTCTGGCTCGACGCCAAACTGACTCTTGCGCACGTAACGTTGCACAAAGGTTTCATTCGTGTTTGTAGTGTTTTGTGGCCAAATCATATGAATTATACATATTTAAGAGAACATCTGGCTCTCACTTTGTCGACAATTAATGAAACAACTTTTACGGATTTTATTGCAATTTACAAAGTTTTAGATAATTTACGCAAAATACGTGTTCCGGCGTGCATGTAAAAATCCGCTAATAAATTAATAAACCGCTATAAAATACATTAAAGTTTTCTTTTCTATGAGCTAAATTCGTGTAAACATAAAAAGATGTCTGTGTGATTCACACACGATAGAAGTGAAACACACGTTAAATACTCAAATACAAGCAATTATTAATAGTGTGCAATATACATACATACCGACATTTGTTCTCTCGCTCTTTTGTATTTGTGTCTCTTACCTGTCGTTTTTTCCGTTGCATCCGGTTTGAAATCACAACGATTCAAAAGAAGTTTCACTTCAAAAGCAATCCATCAAACATTTTAATATAAAAGAAGTAAATAATAAATCCTTTATGCAAATCTTCGATCGTACTTAATAAATTAGGCCTGAAGAGTATCTTTTTTAAGCTTCGATCAGGTATAATTGATCGAAGTTTTTAAGGCGCCAATCTTCAAACCTAACAGATGGATTTAAAAAAGTCATTTTTGAATCCCCTACGTTTCGGATACTTTACAGCAACCATGGTCACTAGAGGACTGAGGTGTTAGACGTCCTACTGTTACAAAGTTATGATACAATAATTTCGTTAGCCCTATCTACGCAGGAACGTCGACGAAAATGAAGATGTATAAAGCCGCATCTGAATTGCGTACCGCATTCGAACAAAATCCGCGGAAACTAATTTAGTAAGCTGCCTTATAAAATGTTCGATGTCTTTCGAGACGTATTTTATCGGACATCTGATCGGATGCTGTGCGCTACCGCCCCAAGTCTCCGAGTAGCTCGTCTCAATCGTAAAGCCAATTTCCTAAATTTGATTTGAGTCGAGTCTAAATTGACATTTTATAGAATCCAGCGATACTTGGAAGGTTATTTGATCGAATTAAAAATAAGGTATGGATAGATCATCAGAATTGTTATTTCTAAGGAAAATATTTTTTACAAAAGTTTCGTTTATTATTTACTAGAGTGGCTTTAGCCGTGTTCCTTTTTTTATCCTATGTTACTTCTAGTACCTCAGAGAATATGTGTAAAGTTTCATTATGATAGGTTGAGTATTTTTCGCGTGAAAGCGTAACAAAAATCCCTACTTTCACATTTATAATATTACTAAGGATATAGGTGCCTCTAATAACAATGAAGTTTGCGACCCTAGTACTCTTACTAGGTTCGCAAACTAGATCTCTATCTATTTTGTTTGAGACAACTGATTGTCTATGGAGCAAAAATGAATTTCAACAATGAATAATTAAGATAAATTTATGTTTATAAAAAGAATATTCTATATTCAAAAGTTGGTTGTCAATCAAACAGTGTAATTACTGGGCGACCTCACCACCACTCTATATATATTGTGGAGCCTTCAATTAAATATTACCGAAAAGGAGAACATCGCGAATACCATGACATTCACCGAAAATGTAAAACACATTTTATAATTGTACCAAGTTATTTTACTTTTTTTTTCTTTTTTAAAACCGGAAATATACTGGCATCCCGCTGGGGAGTGGGTCTCCCCAGGCGGGTATGTGGGATTCGCGAATAGTAAGTGGCTACTCTTACCCATATCTCTACTCTCTACCCATAGTCCCCTCTTCTTATAAGAGGTGTACAAAGAGCCCCCTCGACTCATTTCGCTTCGTCAAAGTTGTTGGGCTCACCCTGGGCCAAGACAAGGCCTGAATGGGGGGAATAAATGAAATAAAGGAAGGAATTCAAGGAATAAATGAAAGGCTGTAGGGAAGTCATTTTACTTACGGGTTCTATCCTGACTACTTGTGGTGCCTTGAAATTGGTTTTACAAATTTTCTAAGTGCACCTTAAATACGGGACCATAGCTCGCTCAAAGAAGGAAAATATCGTGAGTAAACCTGATAATGTCCGATAAGATTGAGAGTTTGAAGGTATGTGAAGTTGACCCACCCACATTGGACCATAATATGTGGAATGGGGAACTATGGCACAGTATCCTCCTTACCTAATTTTAAGGGGGAATGCTGTGACCAGCTTTGGGACATAATACATAGGTTGACTTTTTTATATGGAATTCGAATGTTAGGTGCTAGATGCAAAAAATATAAATAAGCATCATATATTACCAAAAGCCTAAAGTTTAAAAATGATTGTTAAAATGTGTATATTTTACAAAGTTCTTGTTTATGAAAATTATTCGCCAAAATTTCAAAATTTATTTAATCGTTGTATTTGAATAGCCTTATCTTTATAAATAACAGTAAAGCAATTGTTACAGTACATTCCAATTTAAATAATTTCCTTTAAAATATTTTTCGGTTTCTCTTATAGCTATTTAACTATATTGGAAAAAAATTACAACAGTTTCATTTTGGACCGTATACAGAATTGCGCAATAAATTCTTACTCGTTAGATGATTGCACTGTGTCACCAGGAAAGCGTTTTAAAACAACCCGAAGTGGGAAATCCTGGTTACGCTAGAAAATATATAATTTAGCTCCTCTGTTATTAGCCGCAGGAAACACTTGACAGTCGCGTGCCGTTTATCTTGCGCTACAAATAATGCTACACTACACTCCCGCGACGTTGATGGTTTTTACCCTACCAGATAGCCACTAAGTTATGATCATGCTTATATAATTGTTATTATAGTATTTAAAAAAATAATGATCATACTACTAATAAAATAATGCCTAATCATCAAAAGCAACGCTATGTTATTATGAAACAAATTGCTGTTGAAAGTCGCTAGAGGGCGTTGAACATCTAGTAAACTTTGTCTGTTGCTCTTTATTTTCATTGCGCGTAAGTTTTAAATATAAAAATGTTTTCAGTCGACTTTTAAGAGTGATATATTTCCTACAATTACTAGTTGTTCACACTTTCGATACATACAATTTGTAAAAGTGTTTTAAAAGTACGATTTTTTTGGTCTAAGCAGCCAAAATCGGCGTTAACGCTCTTAATCCTACAGTAAAAAGGTTGAAATTATCCTGAGACTAGTCCAGGCAACTTATTCGTGTGTTGCCAACACTAAGATATAAAACGTTAAGCTTCTATTTAAAGCCAGGAATTACACTGCCCTTCTCTTTGAAACACTGGAGACCTCTTTGACGGGAAAAACAAGGATGTTGATAACCAAGGAGATTTAAAGTAATTAAAGAAATTCTCCAGGATCCTTCTGGACTGTGAGATTATTCAATATTTAATCTCAAGACACGTGTGTCGTGTAGTGTGGGTATTGATTTGACATTATAAAGCGTCGTATTACCCGCGTAACTAGTTTGCGAACTTATAAAAGTTGCGGCGACGCTCGCATGTAGGTTGTGCTAATATAAGAACATACTTTTTATCATTATATAACCATCATTATCAGCCGGTCTCTTAGTGCTATCGATTGGTCATATCAATCCTACTGTCTACTAATATTATAAACGCGAGTTTGTAAGTATGGATGTTTGTTACTCTTTCGCGTAAGACTACTGACTGGATTTTAATTATCTTTACAATAATATAGCTTATACATCGGAATAACACATAGGGTATAATTTATTACCGTACTCCTACGTGAATGGAAAATACGCGGGAGAAAAAACGGGAGGCTGCTAGTGATGTAATAATCGGAGTTTTAGTATGGAATGTTGGTTGAATCCCATAAAATCAGTGGTTCCTAACATTTTATTGGTAACTAGCTGTTGCCCGCAGCTTCGCCTGCGTTAACTAAGATTTACAACGGGAACTTAGTACGCAAAATAAGTAAGTAGTAGTAGTTTTCTGTTTGATTTTTTACAACTTGTGTCCGAAAAACCCAAATATTTTTTTCCAAAATAAAATATAGCCTATGTTAAGAATTTTTGAAATCGGTCCAGTACTTTTTGAGCCTATTCATTACAACCAAACAAACAAACAAAGTTTTCCTCTTTCTAATATTGGGGTAGAAATACCACTTCAAAGAAGTTTCACTGTTAATAACACAAGTTAAAAACAGTAGAAGCATCAAAACAACACCAACTTAATGTTTTTGGGTAACATTTGACGTTAGTGATTATAACATCTTGAAAGCATTAGTTCACATTATCTCGTTATTCAATAAGACATTCGAGCATGCATCTAATATGTTATTCATTGTTAAACCGGAATCAGAATCGAACCCGGACCAAGAGGCTGAGTCCATACTCACTGGACCATCGTCGATCACAATATAATGTGTAGTTAAATCAATGTAACCATTTCATTGGCCGCATCGGCCACATAACCCATAGACTCCTAATAACAGGGGAACGGGTTCTGGCGACACATCTGACTTATAGTTCCGATGTAAACCGTAAACAATGTACTCAAACTAACGTGTCGTCTTATTCTTTCCCGTTGCGAAATATATCCGTTTCTTTTCAACGTTCCGTGATTGGTAATGTATGACATTGAATCAGCTAATCACAGCATTGGAATCCCTTTCGTCTCACCTAAGCTAGTTGCCAAAATGCATTTGTATGGTCGATAATTGGCAGGTTTTATCGATGGATTTATTTATTATGGATGAATTAATTAGCAACCTTGTGAGTTATAAACACTGAATGCTGTGAGAGGATCACGAAACTAACTTGTTAGCACGACTCATTCGCAGTCGGAGATAACTACGCGCGTGACGCGGTTGCGGTGTATTTTCACCTCTTTGTAAGCCCTGCACATATCGAATGTTATAGATAATTTAAAATTCATTTTTAATTAAAAAAATACATTATTCATTTGTCGCGATCTTTCATATATACATTGATTAATATCATCAGCCTTTATCCATCCCCTGCTGAACATAGGCCTCTCTTAATTAACGCCAAGATGACCAAACGCTTGCCGTCTCCCCATCTACATCTACACTATTATCTACACTAACTAATATTATAAAGAGGAAAACTTTGTTTGTTTTTTTGTTTGGTTGTAATGAATAGGCTCAAAAAGTACTGGACCGATTCCAAAAATTCTTTCACCATTCGAAAGCTACATTATCCACGAGTAACATAGGCTAAATTTTATCTACATCTACACTAATATAATAAAGAGGAAAACTTTGTTTGTTTGGTTGTAATGAATAGGCTCAAAAAGTACTGGACCGATTTCAAAAATTCTTTCACCATTCGAAAGCTACATTATCCACGAGTAACATAGGCTAAATTTTATCTACATCTACACTAATATAATAAAGAGGAAAACTTTGTTTGTTTGGTTGTAATGAATAGGCTCAAAAAGTACTGGACCGATTTCAAAAATTCTTTCACCATTCGAAAGCTACATTATCCACGAGTAACATAGGCTAAATTTTATTCTGATAAAAAATAGGGTTCCGTAAGATATTTTGGTTTTTCGGACACAAGGTGTAAAAAATGTTATTTTGTGTATTAAGATCCCGTTGTAAATCTTAGTTAACGCAGGCGAAGCTGCGGGCAACGGCAATAAATACGTTGTGTTTTTTCGCTTATTTTATCCGTTAAACCGCCACTATATTTTTAATCGAAATTTCTCCTTTTTACCTCATTTGTCTTAATACAAACAGGCTTTATACATAGGTGACAAACATTTCTTAGATGAGCCACCTTCTCATCTACTTTTTCGATGAAGCTTAAAGGCCTTAAGGCCAACAGCATTGGTCCTTTCGAAAAAAGGGTGACAAACACTTATAGACAGAGATTACGTAAATCTAAAAAAAGAACAAAGTTTTTAAGCCGCATCATTAAGTTGCGTGTAAACCAGCGAAGGTTCCAAATTAGAAAACCAAAGGAAGGTATGAATTGTCAACGCTGTTGCAACAGAATAAAGGATATTGCTCAACCCATTGCTTCATGTTGAATGGGGACACGACGTGTACTCTGAGAAATCCAGACGATTGATTCTACCATAATAATTATTATACTTTATTACTGAAATCATTATACTTATCATCTTCATAATTTACATGTGTTGTAGTAAATGATGTGTTTCTTGCTATCGCTTTATAGTCTAATTTAAAGGCAATCTAGATCCTTGAGCGACAGGTCCTGTGGACTGTGGTGTCCCGGGTTTTTCTAAATTTCTAAGTGCACGTGAACATGAGACCATCGCTTGCTCATAAGTGAAGGAAAACATTAAGAAAACGTGCATGCCTGCTGAAATTGAAAGTCTTTCATTCACATTCACCAACCCGCCAGCGCATCAGTGGACCCAATACTTCATCTAATTTCGAAGAGGAAGAGACCCGCATCCAGCAGGCGTATATGCGTTGATACTTTACTTTTCATTAACCTATAAATATTATAAATTTTTAGGAGGAAACTTGATAAATAAGCGCCTTGACTTTAGGTGATAAATTTTGCTCATAAGCATTAAGAAACCATTTAAATCCACTGCTGTCTGCTGGGTATAATATGATGAACGTCAAGATGATCACTAGTAGTTATAACCTAGATAATAGAACTACTACCCTAGATCAGTTATTTCCCAAAGTGGTCCAGGTAGCCCCCAAGGGATCCACGGAAGACTTGAAGGGGTCCACGATGAGCGTGACAAAAAATGGGGGTCCACAATCGTAAGCGGGGGTCCATGAACATTAATTTGGTTTCGAGTGAAGAACCAAAAAGAAAAATGTTGCCTTGACTTGTCCTATCAATATTGTTAAGAGAATTTTAATATTATAATGAAATATCTTTAAACGAGCAATTCTTGAAAAAAAAAAGCTCCACAAAGGGTCTACCTGATGCGGAAAACTTTGAAAGTGGTCTATGAAACAAAAGAGTTTGGGAAACACTGCCCTAGATAATAACCTAGATAATAAATATACTACTAGCCTAGTTCCAGAAAAAAAGCAAGATGTGCCAGTATAGTTAGCAGTTTATATACTTAGAGAACATCATATGTGTAGGTACTAATGTACTAACGCACACGTGTAGCGTTCTCCACTAAGTAGCAAGTACAAAGACCATCAATCTTTCCGTCAATTTGTACGACTTTTTACGGGGTAATTGAAATCTCTTCACAAATTGAGTGTCTGTTTATTTTGCCATTATAACTGTGTGCTCGCCGGAGCATCGCGTCCAATTACAGCTGAGGTAACACCAGATAACTCCGCAGTCCGCACGTCTTACTTTCTATTAATTAAACGATATTTGTGTCATGTGTTTTGGGAAGATGTTAACTTGCTCTTAAAGAGGGCCTTTGTAAGTGAGTAATGTCCCAAAAAAAGCTAGAATTAACAAGAATATCCTTTCTTTATTTAGATGTCTGAAAAGGAGATAGAGGAGTAGTGAATGACTTTATGAAATTAATTATTTTCTGGATTATAAACTGACTCACCAGTACAACATAGAAAAATTAGTTTTACTGTGTTTGTTTCGTCAGTTTATCATAGTATAAGCGGCGAAAGCATAAAATAAATATATAAAATAAACTACACAAATAAATTACGTACTGCCAAAAATTCGCACGTCTTGCCTTATGCGCTACTATGTATAAGCCTAACTACAAGATTTACAAGACACGCACCTTTTTAAGTAACGAATAAATATGCATTAAAATACTATTTAACTGGTTTCGGAAACTGGCTACGGAAACTAGGTAACATAATACAACTATGTTTATCATACAAATGTTTCCGTTCCGGGAAAAAATGTAACTTAGTTAATCTATAGAGATATTTTATGTTACAAATATATATTATAAAATATGTCATGCTGATATATTCATCTATCATACAATTATGTATGAAAAATCACGATATTTAGATATGTCTAAATATAATGTATATTAGACTAGCCGTTGCCCGTCGCTTGGCCTGCGCTAGTAAAGTATTTTTTAAAGTATCCTATGTTACTTTTAGTACCTCCAAGAATATAATATGAACAAATGATGATTGGCTAAGTAGTTTTCGCCTGAAAGAGTATCAAACAAACTTACATGCACAATTATAATAGGTACTAGCTGTTAACCGCGGCTTTGCACGCGTTAAATTCGGAGTAGCGCAGTTCCGTGCGTACGTATAGTAAACACAGACAGATTTTTTTTAACTACCCTGCGAACTTTCATCTCCTATTTCATGTCCATATAAGTAAAAATCTTTGAAACGGTGGATCTATTATTAATGGTTATTTAATTCTTATCAAGTGCCTAAATGCAAAATTTAATGGCGTCATACATAGAAATGTATAATGACGAACTTCTACACAAACTTTCATCCCCTATTTAAACCCCCCTAAGCTTTTTTTCGCAATAAAAAAGTAGCCATATCCTTTCCCAAGGTCTAATCTATCTCTGTTCCAAATTTCATCAAAATCGGTTCAGTGGTTAAGAGACAGAGTTACTTTCGCATTTATAATATTAAGTAAGGATAAGTAGCGAAGGTATTCTATCGAGTGACCAAACTTATTACAGCCTACATATCCATTGACACATTAACATTTACATACATAAATTACCTTTTTTCAGTATCTTCTTGCAGATGATAAGTCAATTATTAATTTTACCACTAATATTATCTAGCCGCTGTACGCTGTGGAAATCACGACTGTTTCTAGGAATGTATTCGGGTCACAGCGACTCAATCCATCATTGTTCAAGTACGAGTTTTTATTGGAGTTCAATACTTTATAATAATCGCCATGCAACGAGAGCTAAGGCAGTTTACTAATTGTACGTAAAAAATATACACAAAAAAGAATTATAAGGTCCATTTATACGTTGTTTTTATTACAAAAACCCCATTAATAACCTACACCAGCAAAGTAGTTTTAGCAGAGATGACTAATGGATTATCAAATAGTGGTTAGCATCAACTACGAGTATAGTTGTGGCGGGCGTAACTTGTCCATAAGTTGCTTACTAACAACACTATGGCGTTCTTTTAAATACTAGAATCTTTTCCTTTTACACGTCTAAGCCGTCCTCCGACCGATCGTGGAAGTCACACTCCTCGGCTGGCGGCGGGCAACCCCCCACTTACCATATCATGAGTGATACCAACCGGCTCACTCCACTTCCGACGAAGCATTAGGGCCATTAGGGCTATTAGCATAGCTCCATCCGAAAAAAAAAGTCTAAGCCGTCCGTCCATCTAGGATGGACCTAAATACCGAAGTAATGATTAATAGTCCATATGCAACATGTAGTCGGTATCAACAGTCAGCAATCTCATATATGCTGACACTATTTTCCGTGACATTATAATGTGTGTCACAATAAAGCTTCCAGTCCAGGAAATCACACAGCTAGTATCACCAATGACATTTATCGCTTTTAATTGATGACACATTCCCGTAACATATTAAAATGTATGTCACGTAATCGGCTGCGCAGACGCCGGTCCTGGAGTGCATTACCCTGACCGCTACGCCGAAATTACACTTGAATATTTATCGTAGATTTCACTTGGTTTCGCCGCTTGGTTTTCAATGCAATAGATTTATGAGCGTATGTTAATGTACTGCTAGTGTTCCGTATGTAATAAAACTATATTCTTCGTACAGACAGTTTTAGTTATGACTCTCTTGATGGTTTCGATAAATGTTGAATAATTTTATCACACAATCAACAGCATCATTATCATCCTTTAACCACTGCTGAACATATTTTTTTGTTTTAAACATTCGAATTCATATTATTATGTAAAATATTTTTCCCATGTTTCACTTACAAAAAATGAACACAGAAAATTAGAAGCTCAATAATATTATTTGTCAAGAGCTAAAATAATTATTCAAAAACGGAATTCCGGAGATTAGCGCTTTCAAACAAACTCATCGGCTTCAATATATATTAACTTATATTAATATTAATTATTTATAAAAATTAATATCCGTTTTATTAATTAATTAATTTATTTGTTTAAGCGTGTAACTTTCCATTGTATAAACGTAAGTGTGAAAATATATTTTGCTTACACTAATGCGTACTAAGGTATGTAAATAATAGAAAAACATAGCGTATTGTTAGTTAAAGACATAAAGAAAAATATTTATGTTCGAAATAATATATTAGCATTTTTATGTCGTATATATATTATGCTTTACTAGTTAAAAAAATAGAAAAATTTAGTCACAGTCTGCCTGTGAAAGTCGCGTCAAAATAGATCCAGCCATTTTAGAGCCTAGCCAGAATAGACAGACTGATAAAATTTAAATATTTACTTCATCTTAATATCATATAAACTTTATTTGTTTGAAATCTTTGGATCGTAAATGTATACTTTTATTATTGTCTTGTAATATTTACGCGATTTTTTCTCAAAATGAAACAAATTCTCCTTCAACTTCAATAGACCGCGATAAAATCAGTAAAAGTTGTTTTATCATAGTATGTATTTACTTATTTCTATCTTCTGGATGTGACCGACTATGGAAAATTTACTTACGTTTTGATTTTATAATATAGAATATAATAGATATTTAATAAGGAGTACATAAACATTGCTTTATACTGTATTGAATAATAATATAATTTGCATAACATCGCTGTTACAAAATAATAAAAAGTGGCTTATTAATCCAAATACGTATAAGTTTCGTACGTAGTTAGTTAGTTAGTACGTTTAATACGTAGTAGTAGATATCATTATTATAAATAGTTATTAATCTATATATTATCGAAAGTGATCAAGTAGATATTTTAGTAGTTTGGTCGGAAAAAAAACCCTTATATTTAAAAGATACTAACATAGACAATATAAAACTTTATAATATGTAACTACTGACTATAAGGTTTATAGTAAACTAGCTGTGTCACGCAGCTTCGCCTGCGTCAACTAAGATTTAAAACGGCATCGTTACTCCTTACTTTTTTGCCTTACTCGAATATAGCCTATGTTCACAGGGGATAGTGTAGCTTTCCAATAGTGAAAGAATTTTTCAAATAGCTTTGATATCTATTTAATTCAAATATAACAATCAAATATTTTCTCCCTATAATATTAATATGGATAAAAAGGCTTTATTATTATATTATATTAGCGAAAGTTGGTTTGTTCGTAAAACTTTATATATGAAAGTAAACGGCGAACATTGAAGTATGGTCATCCACCTCTGGTCTCGGGGTCTGTGACCGGGTTTGGCGGCCGCGGCGTCGGCCAAGGTGACGGCTGCTCGACTATTCACCTCGCATTCCGAATCTATGGTTTTGTCTATTTTTATAGCCAAGACCTGTCTATAGGATACGCATACACTGATTAATATAGTGCTTGTAAAATTGGATGTTGGAGGTTATCTATGTAGCGACATACGCCTGAATACTCAAACGCAACTCAAATTTTGAAGATGTTTCTATTTTAATGAATGAACCCCCAAATATTTAAGTGGGGTGAGGATTCAGGCGATAAACTATAGTAATCATTACCGACACGTGTATTATTGCAAATATGTTTGGGCGGACATGAAAATTTCAGAAAACAGAGTTATGAGTTGAATATAAAATAAAATATTTATTTTCGCACAAATCTTCTAGAATAGTTAAAAATTGTCAAACATAGTGCTAATTATATATTTTATAGAAGGAACTGGTTTTATATAACACTCCTTTTCAGGCTCATTCACATCTCTGTGTACTAGTTCAGTTTCAACCTTTATCATCGGGCAAAAAAAAACGCTTACGCAAATTGAAATATGGAATAATTTTATCGAATTTGTGTATTGTCATCGGTCCTCGATATACAAAGTTTGAACGAAATCTCGCCATTTAAATAGCTTTAGGTCAGAATCTGGTTAGGTCAAAATTTCACAAATAGGAGTTGGCTGCAAACATACATACGTGAAGCTAATAAAAGCGTGTAAAAAGCCGCCACAGGTACAAACCCGACGCCATGAAGCCGTGGAAGTCACACTCCACGGCTGGCGGGGGGCAACCCCCCACTTACTATATCACTTGGTGATACCAACCGGCTCACCCCACTTCCCACGAAGCATTAGGGCCATAGCTCCATCCGAAAAAAAGCGTGTTAAAGGAGATTATAAGCTTGTCATTCCATTATGACAATATAATGTCACATTAGCATGTCACATGGAAGCGTTCGGTGACGATGTTGCAAGTTTCATGATTTCTGTTGATTTCTGCTTCATAAGATTAGAGAAGCATTCACCTCAAAAACAGTAATCCATTTCACGAATTAACTAGGTAGTAATAAACGATTAAATCCCATGACATTCAATAACCACACACCGTTATCTCCTCCCGCTACTTCGCAATGATTAGGCAAGTTTAGGTGTTTTTTGTACACTTTATAAAGTAACAAGAAAACAATATTAATAGGGAAAAAATGGCGGGGCATATCGATAATTCGATTTTTGAATCATAGCTAATGTCAAGTTCGCTAATGTCAAGTAATCTGTTAAGTGTTAACTTAACTTGAACTTTGAAAAATTTGACACATTATTTTCTTGAGTTTATTGTAAAATGTGTAGTAATCGCCTAGCAATAAAAATGTTAATACAGAATATTTTCTGCTGCTGACCCCACCCTGCTTGCTCCAAAAGCTAAATATTTAGCTTAACTTAAGTATAGCTTAATTATTAAGAAATATTATATTTGTTTTGTCACTAGACATTGGCCTACTGACAAAACAAGCAATTTCATTGGAAATTACTTGTTTTAGTTAAACCATAAACAATTTGAATGAATTCCTTTGAATTGTGATTCGCAATTTCGCTTCATGTCATTCGTGCTGCTCAGCGATCAGCCATGTTTAATTACCGCGCGCTCTATCATTACCAGCAATATTTATAGTCGGCCATTATTTTTTTATTATCTATGGGCTGAATGGCGGCCGATAAAATGATCGGTCGACATACTATCCGTACTATACAGTTGGATCCGAATGAGAGCAGATTACCTTCAGGACATGAAGGTAATTCTTCATGGCATATCAATGTTGTACCTACATATTCAAAATTAAAACTTAAGCTGTTACGCACACGCAACGGCATAGCCTTTTTTTTTCGAAAGGAACTATGCTGTTGGCCTTAAGGCCTTAAAGCTACATCGGAAAAGTAGATGAGCTGATGACTCATCTAAGAAATATATCTAAAAAATAAGCAACGGCATAGCTGTTACATTACGTCGATATTATGTGATCGAACGGCACTATCTCTTACTAAATCCGACATGTACCATGAAATTAGTAATTGTCGTCCAAAACTTAGTGCATTATCACTATTCTCTTTATTACAGGAGATGCAAGATGTCCTGGACGAGGACTCCGAAATGGGCGACTGGATGATCGAACGGGACTCAAAACTGGGGGTGATCCTCCACGACAGACTCATGACAGACGCGGCCCTCGGCGCTGCACCCATCAAGACAGAGCATTCGTACAGCTTGCACTCAGATGTAGAATCCGCGCCAGGATCCCCACACCATACCAAAGTCGATGGTGAGTATCCTTTATGACAAATACCCCGAGGTAACCTTGAAGGAAGGTTTTGCTAATGTCATGTCAGGACCGTACCCCGTACCCCTCACCCCGCTCATAGAACAGACAACTCTGTTCTGCCAAAGCGTAGGAAAAATGGGTTTTTTAAATATATCAGATTCACGGAAATCATCGTCCAAAAAGGTCTGGTAAGCGTGGTACATCGACCGTCACGGCGTTCATTGAAGGAGACCTGTAGCCTAGTGGATGGAGAAGGCTGATAATGATAATGTTTCTTCACTATCATAAGCATGTCATTAATATACACTAATATGACTTAATAGCGTCTGGAAGACCTTTTCAAGTAACGAATAGGCAGAAAATATTAATAAATCATCTGTAGTAAGTTTTAGGAATTATCATATACAATTTATCAAAAACAAATATTCTATTACCGTAATAGACAATAGAAGTAATAATATAATTTGTGTCATGGAATTCAATAAAACTTCGATAACATGGTATCTGATTTCTGTTATGTACGTGCGTGCGTGACCTTTGCGTAGGACATCACCGACAGCAATCGCTATACATCTTCAAATATTATCACGTATCGCGCGATGGGCAAATCTTTATCGAACATGGATCATAATACTATTTGGGTTGATCCGTTGAACTTACACGCATTTTAAAGCGTATCGAATAAAGTCGAAAGTGAAATAGAATAATCGAACTGTATTCTTATTTTGAAATAATAAAAACAAAATACTAAACCTATTGCTATTGTAAAGAACTTGTACTTAACTTATACTAGGCATTAAAAAAGCATATTTTGTATTAATAATACAGACCTCATATTTATCCTAATCTGAATTAAATTGTCACTGACGTAATATCAATTCAACCAACCAGCGATCTGTATGTACGTTCCATCTGCCAATCATACATCAATGTCTACTAATCGGCCAATCAGAAAACAGAATCGCTGCAGCGTCGCAGCACAAATTTGGCAGAATTCGTTTTCATACAAAACTTTTAAAAATAGCGCTCTATTCCACTTATAACTCGGTGTATTTATCATACAAATTATCTGCATATGCCAGAATGCAACTTCTATAAAAGGTTTTAATTTTATGTACACTAAATCGTCTTACCACGCCGAGCACGAGGAGACCTGCAACCATTTCTTTTTGACAGTTATTACCGTTCCTGATACCTTCATTCTGAAAGCCAGTAAAACTGCATAGGAACCGAGCAGACAAGCTGGCGCCATACCGCACCTCCCACGGGTAATATATACGTTTATATTAAAACAAATGTTAGCGTAGGCGTTTTAATATTGTCAGACAAGAGAAATGAAGAAAAACGTAACACGATAAGAATATTAAAGGAATAAGGCCTTTTGAGAAGTGTGGGAGTCACTTTTAAAGCTAAACCGAAAATAGATTTTTTAATATCGAAAAAGCGTCATATAAATATCTCTTCCCATTTTAATTTTTTCTATCAATGCACTCCTTTTCTAGTCAGTTACCAGTGATTCCCAAAGTGGTCCAGGTGGACCCCCAGGGGTCCACGGAAGACTCGAAGGGGGTTCACGATGAGCGTGACAAAAATTTTACTATTATAATAATGAAATATCTTTAAACGAACAATTCCTGATTTAAAAAAAATAATTAAAAAAAAACTTAGAAAGAGGTCCACCTGACCTAGACTCTAGAGCACATAAACTTCTTACCATAGAAATCGAAACAATAAGGTATTTAGATTTCTATGGTTCTTACATTATTATATTTGTATTGTATGGTTATGTTTGAATATGTACAAATGTTACGTATTGTATGGATATATTTACAAGTATAACAGGATTTACAAGCGTGCGAGGCGAATGTAGTGCTTACTTGAAACCGCTTACTTAAGCTTGTATTTTGCAGATTTACATCAGGATATACAATGATTGATTACATAAATAATTATATAAATTAATTTAAGGATTCTCAAGGATATAATTATTTTGTAGACAGTTAATAATACGTAGTATATAATTTTTATTAAATAATCAAAGATGGCGCACGAAGAGAAGAATAAAATGTTTGTGATTATCTCCACTGCAACTCACGTATACACTACGCATTCATTGAAATTTTCTTCGGTGGATCCCAGCCCCAATACCTAGACAAAAGAGATTACAACTTTACACCGATTCCGAAGCCATCTGAGAAACATCTGGGACATAAGCTAGAAGCTTTCAAGGCCTGTCCCCTATAGAAATATCAAGCTGTGGTTTGAATCATGATTATAATTATGATACAAATCAAACTTATCTATATCATCTTCATCAAACTTACAAATTTATCAAACTTATACTTATATCATTAAAATAACTACGATAATGACAGCGTAATAGTTTCCCCACGCGCCATGATGTTCGTGCAAGCGCGATTCTTATCTGTTTCGTGTGAAACTCATATTGTCCGGGACAGGTCGCATGCGATATGCGCTGTACTCGAAAACACCTGATGATTTTCATAATTCCTAACCATGACAAATATCACGTTATTCCAAAATATAATACGTTATAGTTTGCTCCTCACATGTTACCATTTTCGACTTACTGGTTGAGATCGACACTTGAGATACTAAAGCTACTGACCGCGGTGAAAAAAAAACAACCTTATACTGATAAGAATTTACACATCATTGTATTAGTGACTTTATAAGACCTGAAGTATAAATGGGTTGAAATTAATGATTTAATAGCGCACATAGTTACCCCTCATAAAGTCAAAAAGTCAAGTTGCCGACATATCGCGATGAATGATATAATATCGGCAGTGAACAATTAAGATTACTAATAAATAAATATTTTGTACTACCTATGTAAACACAGTTAAAAGTAATATAGTAGAAATTAAAAGACTATTCAAAACCTATATTTTTTAAACTAGTACTCATTAGTTATAAAGTTTGATTTTAATTACTTTTATTACGTGTTTCAACATCTAAATTCAGGTAAACTTGTCCATATAAACGTATCGCATGCATGGCATCAAACGTATTTTAGTGTTCTTAGTAAAAGCAAGCAAAGGCGTCCACTGATCTGCAACTTACGGATCGTATTTACCTGTCACTTTCAATACAAGAAATAGTTTCTTCCGATCCGATCGTCGTCCTTTCTATCAATCTTTTTAATGCGATGTACGACTTGGACGCTTACCTTTAAGCAATTGTTTTGATATACTGAATATTATGATAACAAAGCTGTGTCAATTTCAACGATTCAGCGATAGAATACGTTGAGAAGCCTGGATTTTCCCTATAAAACCGTTAGAATTATTCACGTTAAAAATTTTAATCAAATAAAAATGAAACGTTTTCGCTTAACGCTTGTCCGGTCTCGTCCTACTAAAGTTCCATTCAACTGATAACAAAAACTGATTGCTATCGATTTGGATTCGCCACGCTTTTGCCAGCCGGCTGGGCTAGACTTCGTGTGCACGACAAGAAAGGCTTTGGGGAAAATAAATTGAGACGCTTCGTTGAAATGCTTGTGGCAGAATTCATTTCAAATAAAGAAGGAAAAACACACTAAAATTATCGCATGAATTAAGAAGATATAAAAGGAGGTATTAACTAAAGAGGAGATATAAACTTTTGAAATAGATTTACTGGAATTATTTTTTTATAGATGTCAATTCCAGTAAATGTCGAGTGACGTAATGACGTAGGCTAATGTAGTCTATTATAGTAGTGAAACTCCATGTACACTGAAGGCATGCGAGTACCGTTCACAAGGTTGTACGTAAAGGCAGCAGGCGGATGAGGTCCCTTAACTGGTCACTATGAAGTCACATCGTCACAACTCACAGCCAAAGTGGCGGGTCAAAAGAACAGTTCTTAGCTCAACAGAGCTTCCTTCCCAGTCTTAAAAGACAAACTTAACTCCCTGCAGTTCCTACATTTCTTCTATTATGGACATTGGATAGAGACCCGAAAAAAATTGTATTTGCTCACAAAGTCAAGAAGATTATGCTGTACATTCCTGACCCCGAGGACAGCATAATTTTCCTTCATAATGGCCGCTGTAAGCTTCCTTTATTACACGTAACCTTTCCCCACGGCGTTTCCCAGAACTGCGTTTATCAAACCTTTAATGGTGTCAAACGCGGGTTTTCTCACGATATTTTCACTTGGGTAATAATTTGGAATGTTCTCAAGACACTTGGTAAATTGTACTATAGTAAACATCTATGTATTATTAAGTTTTTTTTTCTTAAACGCCGGGAAATCCCTTAAATCCCGCGGGGGAGTGGGTCTCCCCAGGCGAGTATGTAGGACTCGCTGCGCTCGAAAGCTGGTAAGTGCCACTAATACCACCTTTGGTGAGGTGTCACGGATCGGCTAGCAACAAAGCACCTCGACGGCTAGTCAGTCTCTCAGGGGACCGACGCCACCTCCACAGAGGGGTTGCCCCGCACCACAGAACAACCCCTCCTAACGTCGGGACAGTACAATGAGGCGAAGTTCCCGTCCTCGCCCCTCGCCCCCTGCTCTTTTGCCCTCGCTTCTTATAAGGGGGTACAAAGAGCCCCCTCGGCTCAATTCGCTTCACCCAAGGTGTTGTCACCATGGACTACCGAGCCCCACCGCCACGACACGCCTGAACCGTGGTGGGGAAGTAATATTGCTACCACTATGTCCAGCGATTTTCCCGCAATAAATCGTTCTGAATATTAACAACTAGTCTAAGCTGAGCCCTAAATAAGGTCGTAAATCAGACGATATTTTGCCAAACTGTTTCTAGAATCTACTAAACGAACCCAAATCTCGGCACCACGATGCTGTAGTTCTGTCCTGGGCGACCATAGTCTCTGTAATTTCCTAGAAGGAAGCCCACGAGTAAGAGAGGAGGCCACCAAATTCCTTACGTCAAAAAGCACAAGATCAGCCTTCAGATCAGTCTTGATGTTATTTAAAAGTGGCTAATGCCTACGTTTAAAATGATTTGCACCATAAAAATGATGTATCGCACTTGACTTTATAAAGAATAATGTCACTACTAAACAAGGGACCTTTGAACGAGTTGCGGACGTGAATGACTTGTCGAGTACGCGGTGCGTGAAGCCGTGGGACGAGTGACTAACTTTGGGGCATGTGTACTATACATACATGTACTACGATGATTACGTTCATGGACCTGTGTCTTCCTTGAGCTTGCTCCAGTGAGAGTTGAATGACATCAGGAATTGTATTATAAAATAATACACCGTTTGTAATGAGGAACTTACCAGTTCGGTACTATTCTACTTATAAACAAAGACAGATTTTTATAAAAACACAAAAACCCTTGTATATAAGGGTATAAATGTTTTTTTTTTTTCAATTATTATTACATAAATTTACTTCTTGTGTGTGCTTAAAACAGGGATGTGTTAAAAGTAGCGCGCCATTTTCCACGGTTGTAATCATACCCTATAATTTTATTATCTGGAGGTTTTATTATCACCGAGCGACAGTAGTCCTGTCAGTATAAGCTCGGCCTTGCCCAGCAGTGGGACATACATGGGTTGGGTACTTTACTTTTTTATAGAGTATTGTAACTAACATAGATGTTTATATATTTATAAGCATATCACTAAAAAGAAAGTACACAAATGTTCGGCTGAATTCGGAGAAACTATTAATGCTGCATATTTGGACATACATATTTTTATAGCAAATAAAAGGTCATTGCCAAGTGCCGGAAAAACCGCAACTATGTTTGATAATTAAATTAGAAAGTCTCGCACAAAGGCGACATGACCAGATGCAGGAAATATACTATTTACAGAAATATGAAAGATATCTACTTACTACTACTTACTACTTGCCTTTTTGGATTGTTGGCTTACCGGCCGGGTGTGCTGTGTTGAGCACTCGAGTACCACACCCACACAGCCGGAGCACAGCATCTTACCATCACCACCAGGTGGCATGTTGGCCAGCTTGCATCCAACTTACATTTTAAAAAAATCTGTGTAAACTAGGAATTCCGAAAAATCTATTTATCAACGAATAAATTCACAGTGAAAGGAATTTTCTCAGAGCCGTCGAACATTCCTTTATCGATTTTAAACTTAAATACGTTTTACATACAGTTTATTTTTCCATATTATTGGTTGGCATTTCATTAATTATGAGCAATTTGTATGCTAGTTTGATTCATTGAGAAATGTCAAGTCGTTCTATGTCACGGTCTGGCTATTTAAAATCATAGGTCATATTAGACCCCGTTTACACGAGCGTTTTTTAGGAAACGTTAAAAAAACGTTTAAATAACTAAAAATGTGTTCACACCAAGACGTTTTTTAACGCGGCGGTTTTTTGTCAAAATAATATGGATTTTCGGCGTTGCGCGTAGGACGTTACATAGAATTGAGCCTGCGGAACTCGCGACTCGAGCCAACGTCGGGTTTTAATACGGTCTTTATAAAGCGCTAACTTGGGCCTTACACTTCACCATATTTCAATAATTAGTGTTATTTTTAGAAACAAAAATATCATAATAATTATGAACATTATTGTTTTACATATTTTAAACATAAACAAGCAACCCATTAAGCCAGGTACAGCACAGCATCTCTCCCACTGATGTAAGGTTATGGGATAACTAGCATCTACTATCTTGATTTGTAACTACTAAATATTGGCAGAGTAAAGCAGCAGTAAAGTACAGGTTATGTTGTTACGGTTATAAAAAATGAAATAAATGGAATAAAATTAAAATAAAAAAAAATGTGAAACTGTTAAAGATATATTATGAAATAAAAATGTTGTACATTAAAAGTTAAGTTAAATTTGGAAAACAGGTTTGGGTCCGACTATTAAAAATATGAGAAAATTTATTTAAATTAGCTAATTAAGGTTGTAAGAGAGCGTGGATTCGATTATTCCTGATATCAAGTTGGGAGCTAATTTAAAAGAGAACTTAACATAGACTGCGTCCGGTCACGTGCCACGTGGTCCGTGCTTCGTCCAGCGCGCCGTCCCGTCGCTCAGCGTGGCGGTGAGCAGGACCGAAGCCAGCACTGTGGTGTGCGGTCCCCGAAGAGAGAGGTCAGGAGAAGTATGGGATCAGTGATTCCGTGGGGTCCGTGGGTAAATTAATAAGTGGGTAGTGGGATCCCAGCTGCTCTGGTTCCCGTCGTCTGCTTCCTACTGGACCCCGTCCACAGCTACTCGGCCACGCCCAGGATTAGCACCGCACCGACCACGACGGCAACGCCTGGGACCCTGAAAGGTCACGCCAACACGGGTGAGCCTTTCCATAACCAACCCCCATGAATGTCCAGGGTTGACACGGAAATGGCCATTAAAAGCATATAAGCACAGAACACAATAGAGATAAGCACTAAGCCCTATGATAAAATATTACTAAAAAAAACACTATTAAATTGTAAGGCAGTGAATTTTGGTTGTAAATTAATTTTAGCGTTTTACATTAATAATTATAAGCAGAAGGCTTACACACTAATTATAACAAAGAGATTACTTAAGATAACACGTGTGTTCCTACAAGGACTCACCCACTAAAATATAACGCGGCGCGTGTGCGCTTCTCAGCACTCTCCGGCAGAAAAAGAACGATCGACCGGTCCGTAAGCGGCACGACTCGATTCCAAGACGCTTCACATATCGTGACGTCGTAATATGTCTTGGCCAATAGTGATCGAGTAGGCGAATGAAGAAATTCGCGCGCGGAATATGAATTTAGTATTAAAAAACGAATAAATAGTACAAAACTCGTAAGTAAATCTATGTAACATAATATATAGGTTACAATACCCCCCCCGTCAGAGAAGAATTTTGCTTCTCTGGCAAAATTCTGAAGAAGGTAACGCGAGAAGAAACTCTGGCGCAGCGCTCGAGAGAAAGAGAAAAAAAAAATCAACGCTACTGATTCTACTTCTCAATAACAAGATAAGAATTGTTAACTCATCCGTAGCCGATCACAGAAGTGCTACGCTACGTAAAAAAAAAAAAAATTTAGCTTCACTGCTACGCTGCGCTACGAGATGTAGACAGCGTATCCGATCATACGTCACTCACATTCATCATCCAAATTCTCACAAGCAGCGTGCGTTATCTGTACTACACAAACAACGCCCTAACACAAAGAGATATGGTCTACTATGGACACACACTCAAACAGCTACTATAAACCGAAAAATTACATTAAATTTAATATGCCAAAAAGTATTCCCGATGAAGGCTTTTAGCATGTGTGCATATACTATAATAATATAAATATGTGGAATCGCCACCCGTCCCGGAATTAGATAAGCTATATCAGAGTTAATAACTTATGGCGTAGGCTTAAAATAATATACAAGTACAATTAAGAGATGTACTCGAGTTATTGCTCAGTGGAATAACTCAAATATATTACCAAAATACATAACTGGCACAAAAGTCATTGCTCAGTGGAACGACTTGTACCCTAAATACATAACCAGTACATAAGACATGTACCATAACACACAACAATCCATGTCATGTACCTATTGTATATGCACGCTTTAGAGATCATCACCCGTCTCAAAATTGGAATACATAGTGTGAATTTTGAAAAAAAAAAAATATTGTTTTTACTTAGATCATTAATATTATTTATCTAAAGTTTATTATATTATTTGATTACTAAAGCCACCTATTATTTTGGTCTTTAATATTAATTAAATAAAATAAAATGTGTTAAAACAAATAAAATCTGGCATATGCCTAACATGATATAACACCTAACATTTTGCCATTTAAATTTAATAATACGTCATACGCTAACGTTAACCCTTTAATGTAAAAAAATATGAAATACGTTGTACACTAACACGACTTTATGCAAGATAAAAATTTAATATAACGTGTCATCGTGAGTCCTTATTGAAACAAACCCCAGAGATAATAAAAAATAATACACAATAAGATATCAACAAGTAAACACAAAAATATCCGATACAGAGGGTATTCGAAAAAAAAGTGAACAAACAACCCAAGTACAAAGATTACGAGTTATATAACACTTATCACTTATCATTCATTCTTATGATTGAATATTTTATGATTTCATAATTGATTTATATTGTAATAATTATATTCAGTACTTACATTATTTCCTTTTGTCATTATTTACACTTATGTTGCATTAATTGAAATTTAAACTAGATTTTAACACTATATGATTTAACATTTTAATTTAATTTTTTTTTAATGATTTAATACTTTAAATTTTAACTACATTTTAATATCACTTTGTAACTTGGTTTGTTAATATGTATAATATGTTTAATATGTTTAATATGTTTAGAGAGAACATTAATTATTAACAACATCACACAATACACAATTCACAACACATACATTTAAAAGACACGGGACCATTTCCACACCACCAGACAAACTTAATACCAGGAATATTTTAACCGGTTGGGCGTCATTGTTACGTTAAAAAAAAATGAAATAAATGGGAATAAATGAAAATAAAAGATATAAATTAGTTATAGTTATATTATGAAATAAATTGTTGTACAAGAAAGTTATAAATTAAATTTAGAAAAAATAGGTTGAGGCCGACTATTAAAAAAGTATAAGATTAATTAATTAATTAAGTTAATTATAAATTAAAAGAGAGCGTGGGTTCGTTTATTCCTGATATCAAGTTGGGAGCTAATTTAAAAGAGAACTTAACATAGACTGCGTCCGGTCACGTGCCACGTGGTCCGTGCTTCGTCCAGCGCGCCGTCCCGTCGCTCAGCGTGGCGGTGAGCAGGACCGAAGCCAGCACTGTGGTGTGCGGTCCCCGAAGAGAGAGGTCAGGAGAAGTATGGGATCAGTGATTCCGTGGGGTCCGTGGGTAAATTAATAAGTGGGTAGTGGGATCCCAGCTGCTCTGGTTCCCGTCGTCTGCTTCCTACTGGACCCCGTCCACAGCTACTCGGCCACGCCCAGGATTAGCACCGCACCGACCACGACGGCAACGCCTGGGACCCTGAAAGGTCACGCCAACACGGGTGAGCCTTTCCATAACCAACCCCCATGAATGTCCAGGGTTGACACGGAAATGGCCATTAAAAGCATATAAGCACAGAACACAATAGAGATAAGCACTAAGCCCTATGATAAAATATTACTAAAAAAAACACTATTAAATTGTAAGGCAGTGAATTTTGGTTGTAAATTAATTTTAGCGTTTTACATTAATAATTATAAGCAGAAGGCTTACACACTAATTATAACAAAGAGATTACTTAAGATAACACGTGTGTTCCTACAAGGACTCACCCACTAAAATATAACGCGGCGCGTGTGCGCTTCTCAGCACTCTCCGGCAGAAAAAGAACGATCGACCGGTCCGTAAGCGGCACGACTCGATTCCAAGACGCTTCACATATCGTGACGTCGTAATATGTCTTGGCCAATAGTGATCGAGTAGGCGAATGAAGAAATTCGCGCGCGGAATATGAATTTAGTATTAAAAAACGAATAAATAGTACAAAACTCGTAAGTAAATCTATGTAACATAATATATAGGTTACAATGTCGTGTCAGGAGGTGAAGGTGTTGGCGAAGAAAAGAAATTAGTGGCGAATACTCCACTGACAAGAGCTCTTAAATAAAGAGAGAAAAAGAGAGAAAAAAGCAGCACAAATTGTACCCACTGTTTGATAACTCCAGGTCAAATAAAAATTATTATCATGATAATAGGAACAGCTAAACTTTATTGCAACGTGCGTTTTTAATTAACCGACGGCTAACAACTTTCTACAGTCGAATAACTCACGAAGCAACAGGTTAACTGATGAGTTAATCACTACCTTTATTATACGCTAATTTAACTAACACACTGCAAAAAATGCATCGATATAAAAGTGAAGATATTTTAACGATCAATGGAATAATAATGTATCTGTAAAACCAATCAAATATACTTATACTAAAATTTTCCTGTCTATTAAAAGGATTATATTACCTGCAAGTGAAGGCACATAAAGCCTAGAAATAGAAGATGGTATATGCATGCATACGTGCACCATGCACACAGCCTTATCATCACTGCATGGTTAACAAAGAAAAAAATATATAAATAATGCAAGCCTCATATCGTCGCCTTATTTAGAAGGGACTCGATCTTTTTTTTACGCCGGGAAATGCGCTTAGGCATCCTGCTGAGGGTTCCCAGGCGGGTATGTGGGTCTCGCTGCGCCCGAAAGATGGTAAATGGACGCAGCTCTACCTACTAAAACCCGGCGAGTGCCACCAATGCCGCCTTTGGTGAGGTGTCCCGGATCTGCTAGCAATAGGGAACCTCGACGGCTAGTGAGTCCCTCAGGGGACCGACGCCACATCCACAGAAGGGTTGTCCCGCACCACAAAACAATCCCTCCCAACGTCGGGACAGTACAATGAGGCTCTTTTGCCCCTCTTCTTATAAGAGGAGTACAAAGAGCCCCCTCTGCTAAATTAGCTTCGCTCAAGGTGTTAGGCTCACCCTGGGCTACTGAGCCCCACGGTCACGACAAGGCCAGAACCATGGTGGAGGAAGAGACTCGTTCCTAGCACAGGGATATCAAAGATGGCTTGCTCTGTTTTTGTAAGAAACTTGGCAATATTATAAAAATATAATTCAAATCGTCGCTATACTGTTATATAAAAGTCAATATAAATTCACTCAATCTCTTTAAGTTATACAACATTAGAAAGTATTTAAAGTAAATTGTAATTTTTTTCTGTCTCTTCTTCGTTAAATCACTTTAAATACATACAGAAGAATTAGCTCCGATCTAAGGTCAAGAGTTCAAGTTGATTTAGTTTGGGTCAATCGTGCTGTCTACAAACAATTTTAGTATTAATAATAACAAAATAAAAAGTGGCATTTAGTTTCTTTTGAAATCGTGATAGTAAAAGATAGTGCCATGCTGCTTTCCAGCCTAATTATTCGCCACGACCTGGTGGGAACTCTCGCAGACATAACACTAGCATACATTGACAGCTAAGCTGTCCCGTTTCGTGCAGTTTCTGATTTCGGTGGCCCATTCGGGTGGGGAGATACATACTTATGTGTATAGTACATGATAGTGCATATATAAAAAGATCAATCTCAGCATTTTACACGCTTTTATTTATTTGATATTTCCATATTATTGATATACTTATATTCTAATATATAGGATAGGATAGGTCTGAAAATCGGCCAGCATCAATAGATTGAGATGAAAAATATTTCATCCCCTAAATTTTAAGGGGTCCACCCCGAATTTTTTAGACATAAATTTTTGTTTTTATTTTTTTTTATGATACAGCCTGTGGATACAGCAAACAAAAATATATGCAACCTTAATTTTTCACCCCTCTACGGTCAACTATTTTACTTTTGGCAGAAGTGTGTCGGGACAGCTAGTAAAGTTATATAGATAAGCTATCATTTACATATATTACATTCCATCACGTAATGCAGACGTTTAGCGGCATGTTAATACGATTGCCTACCGCTAGCCAGCCTGGTGAGATCGAGACTAACAGCTCGTCCCACGGAATATCAGACAAATGTAAAGCATGTCAGATCGCTATTGTGCATGTGTTTTTGTTTCACTCTCGGGCGTTAAACAATAACGGACATCTTGTTTTGAGAATGTCATTACAAATTAAACAATTAGCAATATTGTGTTTTTATGTCAATATTTTTGAACGTTGAGCTCTTTTTTGTAGGGAATCTTACAAATTCGCGTCACCGACATGCTAATGTTAAATTATGACGTCATTATTAATTTTTTGATATTAGAAAATTGAAATTTTGTAATGTCATAAATACCGTGATACGTGGAAGAGCTTAGGGAAGGTCTTTGCCCAGCAGTGGGACAGCATAGGCTAATAAAAAAAATATCATAAGTATTTACTTGTCAGAAGTTTTGTCATTTTTTTTAGGTTTGTGGGCATGTAAGAGCGTTTGTATGATACGTTTTTTAACGGGTCTTAATTAAGATTTCAGTTGTTTTATTATAGCTAAAGGAAGGAGGCAATATGTTCTTATTGCCTTTATCATATTTTGTGCCGCAGAGAGACAGTAAGAGATCTTTTTTAACTCCTCCCGTCATGCAAACATACATCGTCATTGAAAGCAGGCTTTTTGGTACTTAGATATGTTTTATCATAAACGTTTCAGTATTTTTTATAGTCATAAGAACTTTTTTATACGCTTATTTAATTTTAAGCTTTTATTTACTATTTATATAGTTTTTTTTAACGAAAGAACTTCTACTGATATCACGGCCTTGGACTATACAGTTTTATTAAAAAAGATCTTGCGAAATATTTCATATGGAACTTTCTAGAATTTTTCCATTATTTCCAGACATGGAGGACGAGTGTTACCCAGTCATACCGGCCAGCGCGTGGAGGAGTAGGGCCCGGTCGCGGTCGCCGCCGGCGGTCAAGGCCGAGCCGAAGTCGGAGCCCGAGTCGCCTGCCTCCTCCTGTCCCCCCTCGCCGACCCCGGGAATGCCTGTCACACATATCGACTACGTCATTGACCACACGGTAAGTTATCACCATTTGAGTGGCCGTCACAATTTTTTGATCATTCTTTTCTTAAAACTAGTCGGCCGTCGTCGTATAAACTCAGACCTCTGTGGCTCAATATTTAGCGCGTTGGCGCTCAAGCCAGAGGTAGCGGGTTCGAATCTCGCCAGGGAACATAAAAAAATTCTATGTTCCTGGGTCATGGATGTGTATTAAATATGTGTATTATATAATAAAAATCTTTAACATAAGTCTCTTTAAGAACTTAGCACGGGACCAGATTGACGTGGTGTAAAAGCGTCCATAGATATTATTATTATAAAAAAACCAGCAAGGGAAGTAATGTTTCATGATGATGATGATGATGATGATGATAATGAACCGTATGAGCTTAAATAGAAATGAATAGATACTTATTGCACACAACGTGTTGGTGATAGACTCCTAACAATAAAGCACTAACTATATACTGGTAGTAGCTTTCATCCATTTTGACTAAAAATAATTAAATCTTACAGGAATATAAATGTACATGTCCTAAGATCTGAGTCTATGCGACTTACAAACAAATTTACAAATAGAAGCTTTATAATGATAGATTATGTTAATAGGATTAATAAATGTATAGCCAAGGAGACAGCCTGTTCCATAATCAAATCATGTCAGAATTCCCGCCGAAATTGACATTGTCCGGACGAAGCAATTGCCAGACTTGATTTAATTACTGTATGCTATACATTCCTTTGCCTAGATTTTTTCAAGATGGCCGCCATTCTATGTTAACAGCTACGAAGATGAATCCGTGTTTTTTATTAGCGCAATCAACGTCAATTCAAATGCCATACATGACTTGACTAAATAAAAGGTCATTTCAGTTCAAGTATACTTTCACCAATATATGATAATTCTTTTACATTCGAAATTTTTATACATAAAATATAATAATTGTAAATATTTGGATACTAGCAGCGACATGCGGCTTAACCTATACCCCGGGAGAAAGAGGATCTAATATATAAAATTCTCGTGTCGCAATGTTCGTTCCATACTCCTCTGAAACGCCCCGACCGACTTTTATAAAATGTTGTGTGCATATCGGGTAGATCTAAGAATTGGCCAATATCTATTTTTCATCCCCCTAAATGATAAGGGTAACCCTAAAATATTTTTTTTACAAAATTTTTCATTTTAATTTTTTATGATGTGGCATTAAAAAAACACACAACCCTAAATTTTAACCCTTCTACAATCAACCCCTGTTTTTTAACAGCGGTATTAGTACTTTTGACAGAACTAAGTTTGTGTAAATATATAGGTAGATTGAACCTATGTGTTATTCTGATTTGTGAGCTAAGTTATTATAAAGTTTCATCAAAATCTAGAATAGGTGTTGATATCTTTATTACTTTTTGGAAGACTTCGTTCTCAATTCTTACATAATCTTTAACGGATTGTTGTAACGGAATAAATGTCCGTATTCCGTACTAGTCCGTAGCAACGCTTTGCTAATTATTCTGTGGCGCATTATTATTCATTATTTAACACCGTGAAATACTTTATTGCAAGTAAAGCGAATCATCATAGGTACTAATCGTAAAACTAACTGTACCTACGAATATAGGTATCTTTGTATTGTATTTACGACGCTTCTATGGTCTAAATGTTTGACAAGAAATTATCATTTTTTTATATAATAATATCTATGGACACTTTTACACCACCTCAATCTGGTCCCGTGGTAAGTTCTCAAAGAGACTTATGTTAAAGATTTTTATTACATAATACACATATTTAATACACATCCATGACCCAGGAACACATAAACTTTTTGTTCCCTGGCGGGATTCGAACCCGCAACCTCCGGCTTAAACGCCAACTCGCTAACCATTGAGCCACAGAGGTCGTCAAATCGTCGTTCTATGGTTTAAATGTTTGACTAGAAATTATCATTTTTTTTATATGAATTCAGTTGCCATGTGACCTCGAAACTAGAAAGGCAGCCGATGGAATAGTTTAAAAATCTATAATTTCTATAAAATAATGTCGCGTATAATTTTCAACGCGAAATTCCCCAAGCCTAAGTAAAACATGGTCGTGATTAGGTTTTGTCTTGTATATTAATCTCAGGCTATCAAACTGTGTATTTGTAACTTAGTTGACATTGTTGATTCTGAGCAGCAATTTTATACTTTCCATCGCAATGTAGTAGTATTTTACCCACTGTCTATAACAATTAACAGATGATTCAATATTTAAAATTTTAAATAACGTAAGTCTACGACATTTCAGACAATCTCTTAAACGCGATTTCAAGTTTTCTTTTAATATTAATATTTTTTAAGATAGAAATAAAATCTAAAGTAAAATAGCAACCCATATAGTATGTCCCACTGCTGGGAACCGTATCGGACCATAGTTCACCGAGATGCTGGCCAAATGCGGGTTGGTGAACTTCACATACCCGTTCAGACTTTTAGTCTCGTGTTCGGGGTGCACTTAGAAATTTAGAAAAACCCACTTCAAGGCACCAACAAGATGGGAGGTGGGGTCAGGATCGAACACGAACTCTCGCTCGAAAGACCGACCCCATGCCTACTGAAAACATCGATATAATGCACTTTATCTTGGAGTTGAATACAAGCTCTAATAAAAGACTTCTCTTCTTTCCAGACTGGTACCATCCACATGCCACAAGAAGTTCTACAGAAGGTAGGGGCGGCTGGTGTACCACAGATTCTGCTCAGCACGGCGCCTCGCATCGCCAACTCCTTAAATAACAACAAACTCTCCATTAAAGTCACATCGTCCGGTTCAGGTGAGACTATTCCCTTATCTCCGAAACATCTTAGATTCCGTTCACATGAGCGCTTAATAAGCGTCGCGATAAAACCGGACATTGGCGCAAGTTGTGAGTTCCGCATGCTCAATTCTATCTTACAATGCGTCCAATGCTATGAAACCAGCTATATAATAAATATATAGCTATGAATAATGCCAACAGCGTCTGACAATAAAGCGCCGCGAGTTAAAAACGCTTTTAACAAATAAAAAAATGGATATCCATTTGTGTCATACAAACGTTTTTAACGCTCGGCTTAAAAACGCGAAGCGGCTTAATGTGATTTGACTAAAATTAAAGCTGTCAAACCGATACAATACGACATAGTGGTTTGACACCTGTCATTCTATTCCACAGACTAAATATTATCGTAAAGTATTCTACGTATTTTCACCTAAAGCCACATATTCCTTCCAGGTTTCAATCTGCCGCCAACACCTCCGTCGTCACTATCATCATCAGACAGCGAGGGCGCGCTGTCCCCGTCGCACGAGGCTCCCCCCGCCGCCGCACCCGCGCCCCCGCGCCGCTCACACCTGTACGTGTCTCACCACTCGCGGCAGCCAATCAACACGCCGCTCATCAGCAACCAACCGGTCAGTAGAATATCTTCTAGAAAACACAAATTTATAATGAGTAGTTCATGATACTAAAGAAATTTATTACCATAGAGTTCACATATAGAACGTCTATACGTAGTTCATTATAATGAAACAACTTTTACGGATTTTATCGCGGTTTATTTAGTTTTTTATGAGCTCGACGTTTCGGATACTTTACAGCAACCATGGTCACGGGAGGACCATGACGTAGTTCATGTTTTCGAATTGATATAGTTTTTTACAAAGTATAAACCAAAGTCGCTTCCCACTGTGTGTATGATTAGATCTTTAAAAGTACGCAACGGATTTTGATGCGGTTTTTTTAAATATATAATATAACAATTCAAGAGGAAGGTTTATATAGAAACACCGGTAATTTACATATCATTCCGCTCAGATCCCGTTATAAATCTTAGTTAATGCAGCCGAAGTTGCGGGTAACAGCAAGTAATATAATGAGTTCAATAAATATATGATTCCTACGGTCCAAAAAAGACCAAATTATTAACGGTTGCCAGTTGTAAAGGCCCAAACCTTAACACCGCTAACCAATATATACTGTTTCCAGAAAGGTTCGACGGGCACGCTGGTGCTGACAGAGGAGGAGAAACGCACGCTGCTGGCCGAGGGCTACCCCGTACCCACGCGCCTGCCACTCACCAAGGCTGAGGAGAAGTCCCTCAAGAAGATCAGGAGGAAAATTAAAAATAAGGTAAGTGTATCCTAAGCTAAGATCATTAGTTGTGGTCCAAGAAAGTAACTTAAGATGAACTGCAAAGTAAATTACAAAATGTTTCCTACTCCTGGATTATTCTGGATTATTTCGCTGCGGGTCTCAAGGCAGTTTTAACGTATCTATTCCCCTAGCTCCTCAAGGTCGTATCAATCTTTGTGGTGTGTATCCCGATTCCCGACTATACAGGAATAACGGGCTGAAAATCTGAGGATTAATTTCTTTCGGCTTGATGAATGAATGAATGATTTATTCATTTAGTAACAAAGACTCATTTTATTCGTAAGATTTATGACTATTACTACTATGATCTTTATTTAAAACTAGCTGTTGCCCGCAGCTTCGCCTGCGTTAACTAAGATTTACAACGGGATCTTAGTACGCGAAATACACCTTGTGTCCGAAAAACCAAAATATCTTACGGAACCCTATTTTTTATCAGAATAAAATTTAGCCTATGTTACTCGTGGATAATGTAGCTTTCGAATGGTGAAAGAATTTTTGAAACCGGTCCAGTACTTTTTGAGCCTATTCATTACAAACATACAAACATACAAAAATAGGTACAAATCTTTCCTCTATAATATTAGTGTAGATATGTTTAGTACTTTTGTTAGTTGTAGTAAATGTTCAAGGTCATATAAAATGTAAATTGACGTGGAATGTTCGATTAAACAGTAGAATAAAGTTTTAAAACGTTTACAAGCAAATGAGAACGCTCTTTTTTACGCCAATTCAAAAAGGAGATTAAAATATTTTTTTAATTAATATCAATTTTCTTTTTCTTTCCAGATTTCAGCGCAAGAGAGCAGACGCAAAAAGAAGGAATACATGGACCAATTAGAGAGGAAAGTAGAGATCCTCGTATCCGAAAACTCCGACTACAGGAAGAGGGTAGAGTCTTTGGAGCAGAAAAACGCGAACCTCCTCAGCCAACTGGCAGCTCTACAGGCGCTGGTATCGCGGGGCAGGAAGTGACGTCACAGGCCGCGAGCCAGTGACCTCACGAGCACAGGGACTTAAACTATCTGTTTTATTCAGACAGCCTTAGGTGTAATTAATAATGACGTCATACAGGCTTCGATACGAAAACCTCTATAGTCTTTGTCGAATGGCAAATTACAGAGACAAAACTATAATATCATTTTCGTTAAGAATTTCGTATCTCAGCCTGAAACGCAGTTCTATTTGATCACAAATTCTTAATTCAAACTCAAGCATCGATTTCCTTATCTGTACCCGCTTACATTGCCATCTATCGAATTTATTTACAAACTCTTATTCTTTATATAGACCAGTATTAACTCATTGGCGTTTGTGATCGGACTTCTGCGAGGCTGTGAGAGTTGTCAGACATTTAACTCTCGCAGCGACAAAACTATTTCACATTTATCGATAGTGAGTCTGATTTTGAGATAGTTTTGCTATAGTGATGTGCTTCGTCGATGCCCGTCTTATGCGACAACGACGCTGTCCCTATAGTATATAGCGATGTATATTTTGGATGTAATTTACACATGGATAAGTCTCCAAAAAGGACTGTAATTTCAATGGTTGCTCATTGTTTCGTAGTTAGTATTGTGGTGCTGGAAATGAACCTGCGACCGAATTTTCGACGGACGTTCGAGTGCCACATTAGATATTTATTGGGGTTCTGCAAAAGATAAATCTCGTGGGCCCGCACGCGTTGCGTGTTATCATATGGTATTAGGTTAAGACATTATTATTGTTACCGAAATCGTAAGTTATCGATGTCTACAGCGAGTCGCTTTACTCCTCTATCTTCTAGAACGTTCCGATGTTGTTTTTGCTCTATATATTTATTAAATGTTATTAGTTGGGGGTTTTGCCTCACTGTACTTATATTGTGCCGATATTGAACGAGCGATATATAATAAAAGGTTTATATCACTTAATATCCTATCTAATCTATATTTTATGAGTTCTGAACTCATAAAGTTTCTATGTTTAATTCTTTTACTTGTTTTGTATTCGCAAATAAAAAGTTTTATTAGATAATTTTTATAAATTTTAAAATTTAGCTCTATATACTTTCGTTGGTAGATGTTTTATCGCTCGCCAATATTGGCACTCAGTTTAAGATAAATGTAGTCCACAAGAAGAGGATTTAAACGCGATGCGGTGCGGTATCAGAACTAATAGCATAATACTACGTAAGGCTCGCCTTACTTTTATATTGAATTCCATGAATTTGCATTTATAGCGAAATGTGTATCGTCCTATAGATTTATCATAAGGTAACTAGATATACGATCTAACGGACCTAAATGAAGACAGATTTGTTCATGTTTTCGATAATGTCTAGTCTCTAAAGTGTCTCGTTGTGGAGACAGCTTCGACTCTACGCTCTTATACAAGTACAAATCAGGCGTGGCTGGAGTGTCCAAAATGTCCGAAATGGCAGTGGCCGCAGTGGCCGAAGTGACAACATTAGCTCGTACTCGTGTAACATTAATATAGAATCTCGCGACGGTCAGCGGCTGTCTGGCCCGTCGGTCTTGCCAGCCTAGTTTGACACACTTAGGGAACTCGACTAACAAACATTCCATTACTAGTTTTACGAGCGACTTAAAGTGAGTGAAGTACTTATGTCCCAGCACTGTACAAAATCCTCTTATTTTAAAATATATTTATATAAAGTTATTAATGGATGTGTACATGATCGGCAAATACATTAATCGTATTTTATGTGTGCAATTATTGTTCTCTTTTAAATTCGTAGTTCTTCCTAATTAGATTTAAGGTAAATTTCTATTTATCGCGCTGAAATGTATATTGGCTCTCGGGCCATTTATAAAAGAATTTATTGAGATATATTTTAAGAGATTTTTTCTAATGAAATTTTAGAAATATATATATAACACTTTACGTGTCTCTGTCGCTATAGTGATAGGTTCGGTTGTTCACACGGGCGTCTGTTTTCGTTTTACCAATGGACTACAGCGGTTGGCTAACCGTGTACTACTTATTCAAGTATTCGAAGTTTAGGTGATATATTCCTATATGGCATTTACCTTCTACCAGAGTGATTACATTGAAAACGACTTAAATTTACTAAAGTAGGTAATAACTTATGTTTAATACGCACGAGCGTGACATTAGGAAATTTTAATCAATTTGTTAATTAATAAAATATATTGATGGTCGAACTTAGGACGAATTTATTTATTGCCTTTTAAGTTTTATTGATTCTTTCGGATATATTTTATTTGGCAACCGCCATAAATGCCAAACATCGATCACCGTACATTGGATGATGGGCAATCCTACCGACGCTCACGTTATAACAAAAAAAAACGCATAGCTTTAGGTAGATAATCAACAAATATATTTTTTACTAAAAATCATAATATATATTTACTTTTATATATATATACAGTATGTTTTGTATATATTTTTAAAATATGCGGAGTTTTATAATATGCTATGCGGGTATATGCGTGAGTGCCGGCGTGGGCGAGCAGTACGCTGCGACGGGCGGTATAGTTGTTATATAATTTGGTGTGTAATTTTATTGATAGTTTGTTGAAGTCTGTTACCCTCAGTCATCTTTGTTGAATTGTTTTATTATCGTCCAATGACATAGCGGATTTACTGTCAACCTTGACTTAATAAAGCGTCAGATATACATCGGTTGTTTTATTATTACCTTTCTCCTTCCTTAATCTCGACCGTATTCTCTATCTTCTTCTTCATGAGAGTATACTGAAGTATACGAGTATACTTATGTATACTCTAAGGGAGAATACGGCCGACAAACTATTGCGATAGATTGCAAATAGTGCGATGGTGTAGATGATAACACTCGTCCTAATAAACTAGCGGACCCGCCAGACGTCCTTTAGATATTGCAAGCGATTTGATCCAGCTGTTTAGTTGCAGTATACATAAGTTACCTAGATATAGGCTGCAGTACCATCTGTCCTGAGTTCAACTTTATATAATAATATACTCGCTTGTTTATAAAGTCATGGTATGAAGTGGGAAAATAGGAAGAAAGAAACGAAGATATATTAATTACTAAGAGATTTTTTCCTTGCCTTCTCGGTCTTGAGTATACCATGGATCAGATTTTCACGACAAAACCACCATTACAGAATAATACAATATAATATCTTATAACTTTATTACTAACAATTCTTTACATTTACAACGATAAGTAAACAGAAGAATGTAAAAATATCCATTTTAGACTAGATGCTAAAACATTCAGTGTAAGGTCGAACATTGGTCGTCAGTCTTAACATGCCATATTTTACGAAATACTTAACTAAACTTTACAAAGTAATATTCAGTGTTTTCTCAATATTACTTTGCCTAAGCTAACACTGGCTACTTCTACATAAAATCACTTCAGACACTACTGTTTATTGATATAAAAAGTATAAACAGTTCGAAGATACAAGTATGTACATAAATATATAAATTATCTTAAACGTATACAAAATCTCAAAACATCCTACATAGTAGTGATTATTAAATCAATCTGCAGATCTCAGATATTTTAATAATCCCTTTCTCGACAGAAACCATCGTCAGGATAGGCAATATAAACGTAACTATAAAATGTTGCCTCAAAATTTGGATTTTAGCGATTAGATTAAAAAAATGTATCTGACCAAAATAATTGACACATTCTTTGAAAACTTTTGTACAATAAATTTTGGTCTTTATTTCGTAATAAAGCAATTGCGAGTACAATTATTTAGTATATTGACTTGTATGCTGTGACGCCAAATGACATGCTATCATTCCGTGATGCCCCCTTCTACGCCACTTTAGACTCCTTGGAACTTGTTCTCTATAGTATTCCATCTTTGATATTGAAATATAAATTCTGTCGGTTGCCATTTTGTCCAATTACTTTGGTCAGTGTACATAATAAATTAAAGCGTTATAAATATCTTCTTCTTCGCCAACACATGCGCTATGATGATCCACAGCGCGGTGCCCCACACCGCCTCTATCAGTCGCAGTGCATGTGTCTCCATGTGCGGTAGACTCCAGTGGAAGGGGAAGGTCCGGGAGCATAGCGAGTGGCCCACGTACAGCGCCAGCGCGTTGAGCCCGGGCGCGCGGAATGGACCTCCTGCCCACGCTCGCGCTGCGTCCGTCAGCGAGTAGC
Organism: Lycaena phlaeas; assembly: GCA_905333005.2. Lineage (NCBI taxonomy): Eukaryota > Metazoa > Arthropoda > Insecta > Lepidoptera > Lycaenidae > Lycaena > Lycaena phlaeas. The sequence goes on along the minus strand of HG995174.1, from coordinate 13,368,241 downwards.
ACGCGCTCAGCAGTACCAGCGACACCGCGGACGTCACCAGCACGAACGACGTCGACCTGCATCATAGTACGATATTTTGTCGTTCATTGCAAGACGCAATGGAGACAGAGCGATGGACGAAAATAAATTACTCAGAACTACAATCCATGTGATCGGATACAATATCGAGTCTTTATATTTATCAACTATCATTCCTGTTTTCATTCGAAGTGACCGCTATTTGGTTAAATCAGATAATTTTATAGAATAAGTGTAAAATAAGTAAGTTAAATGTCGTGTGTGTACATGCGAACAAAAAAATATTTATCAAGAAAATATGCAAGATGGTGTTATTCATTTATGGTTCATCTATAGTCTATAGATAGTCTCCCCCGCTCTGCATAGCACATAATAGCAGTAAAACCTCATCGTTGGGCAAATAATATCACTGATAACGACTGGAAGTTGGAAACTAACTCAAATGTACTAGTCTAGTGGAGTCGACTGAACACCATTAGCAGCACCGTTCACGTCCGTTTCAGAGACCACCACTCACCACAGGCTCTTGTTGATGGGTATGAGGCCGTGGTCGCGCGAGAAGCCCGCCAGCAGCGCACCCGCCAGCGCCAGCGCCAACGCCCAGGCCAGCCAGCGGGAGACGCGCGCCGAGTGCGAGCGCTGCAGCAGCACCGTCGCGCCCGCCTGCACGCCTATCAGAGCCTGCGCAGCTGCCGACAGGCAGCCTATACCGGGGACACGGTGTCAGTATGAACACGTTGATAGTGCCGGAAAAAAATAAGGATTCATCGAATTGTTAAAGAAAGCCGACATAGGCACCATGAAATTTATATGTTTATAGGCTACACTGATAATATCTATCTGCCAATTAGCATAAAACTATCTAAAAATCAGTAATGACTAATGATTGCCAAAAGGTAATCATCGATGACTACTTCCTCATCTTCCAGACAATTCAAACAACATACCCAGCAGTCCCTCAGGGTCGGTGGGCGGGCCCCCGTACAGGGCGCGGGCTTCGCTGCCCTGGTACAAGTGGGAGGCGCCCAGCAGCAGGCGGTCGAGGTAGCCCGCCGCGCCACCGCTGCAGTCCGGGGCCAGCCAGTCGTCGTGCTTGCCGCCCGGGCCCATGTAGCCGCTGGAGGGAAGACGGGATGAATCATGAATATACTAACATTCCTATTAAACACAATGCTATCATGGGATGAAGCGTGGTATCAATGTTATCCACTAGAAGTGTGCAAGTGTGTAATACAAGCTCTTGGTGTTAAGAGAACATAATATAAACATCAATGCTGACATTCTCTGATGATGAGTGATACCCAAACCTCATAACATGTTTTCTGATTATCTGAGTTATTTTACTGGATCTTCTCAAATGGGCTCGCCGTGGACCTGGTGGTTTATTCCATTGGCTTTCATAAACTGATTTGATTTGATCAGTAAATTAAGGTAAAGCGTGACTTACTTTTCTCTTTCTCAAGTCAAATGTTGCTTGCATACTCATCCCATTGTACAAAGTTTTTTCAAATAATATGGGAGTCTTCGTCTACCTCAGAACTCTATTTTCCAACAGGTTACAATTATTACGGCGAATATATCGGACCTAATTCAACTACATTTAACTTTCGTTCATTACAGATTGCTTACTTATGAACCTGTCCAGAGAACGTTCAACACTCGCAGTCTCTCCAACCCTCTAAGCGGACTATGTCGTAGTGAACGATGTTCGTGATGGTGGATACCACTCACCTGGGACAGTTGGGGTCGTGTACCACGAAGGTCACGGCGGTGTGTACCGCCACCAGCACGCCCGTCAGCGCCCAACACCATGCACATGCCACCACGTCCTTCAGAGCCTGCCCGCACGCACCCTGTAATAAAACGTTGAGCACCTCCTCGTAATTGTACACGATATCGTGTCACGCAAAAACTAAATAATGAAATTAACTTAGAATATCTTAGGGAGGAGTATGTCTTCCACACTCCTCCACTCTATACTATACCTTGGACGAATTTATAGTCTCAACTTATAGGTATCTAGTCAGAAGTAGCCAAACCAGTCGACTAGTCTAAAGACCTTTTTGCCACCACATACCCTTGGCGGAGTGTAGTATTTCGGAGCGGTGAGCGAGTAGAAGCCAGCGGCGACCAGGTAGGCTATCGCCAGGCGCTGCAGCACCCCGAACACACGGATCTCTCCCAGCAGGTTTGACCCGTACAACGTGTTCAGCGACACGCCCAGCAGAAACATGATCAGGGAACGCTGTGAAAAAATAACATAATATGAGTCAAAGAGACTTGAGAGGAAAGGATATAGACTTTGAAAACTAGGTATTGGAATAAAATGTTTCTGTCTCGCTGTATCTCGCTGTCGCTTCCTAAAGCAAGAAAGTGATAACAATAGCTCAGATAGTTTTAAGAAGTCTATTTTCTCCCTCAAAACATGCACAGGTGTTTTTTGTTTCAAGTAAATTAAAAATCCTGCACTCTGTCGATAACATGATGGTAATTGATAATGTTAAAAATATTATGCAATAGTCCTAGTTTTTGGAGACTCCTACTCTTACTTCCTATTTATTATTTACTATAGGTGTGAAAAATATATTCGTCAGCCAAGGCAGTTTTTATTGTATAAAATATTTGATCTCGTATCATTATCCAGGGAGGACACAGACGCCTACGTTTCTATTGAAAAAGAACCAGTATCTTTTCCTCTTCAGTCATCAACAATTCAAAGCTAATCCTGTTATCCTGTGGGAGGCGTGTTGTAGTAGTAGGCGCGCTCCTATCTAGGTTTGAGTTGATGAGAAGTGTGAATGCTGACCGATCCGATGCCTGAAGACCGTGTGGTTGATGACCTCACGGCTGACGGGGGAGACCCCCACCCTAAACCTTTTTAGATGAGCCATCCGCTCATCTACTACACCGATCAAGCGTAAAGGACTTTAGACCAACAGCATAAGCCATTTCGAATATAGTGAATTCTGATCTGAGTTCGGGATAAAGACCTTTGCTGTCATATACGATGATTACCTTTCTGACTACTCATGTGAAGTAGTAAAGATTTTCAAATCTCGCTTTCAATCTAAGGCGAAAGACTGGACCAGATTGCAATGACTCGATACAAAAAACGACATCAAGTTCGCTATTATAATGAGTGAACTTTAATATACTTTTTGCTCTAAGAACTAAGTAAAAGTAAAATAGACCGCGTCCCGATTGTGAAGAAGGCTAAGAACGTATTTGCTGTCTAGGTCAATTGAAGATATTGTGTGATACATGACATGTGTGTGGTGTAGTCCACTCGTACATTTTCTATGAGCTACAAACTAACATACTTGTGGGATTACTTTAATCCAATAAAGCTTATGTAGAACAACGGTCAACGACACAATATCTTTCAGGTTACTGCCAAGTTGTCTAGTGTCTTTGTGGCAAAGAAGTAAATTCAACTGAACATATCAGTGTCCAGTCTGGTCCAGGGTCCAGTGGGTAGGCTTGGCCTCTTGAGTGAAAGAGACTCGGGTTCGACCCTGACCGCTGTCGTGCCTTGGTTTTTCTCAATTTCTAAGTGCATATGAACATGAGACCATCGCTCGCTACTCGGTGAAGGAAAACATTGTGTGGAAACCTGCATGCCTAATGAGATTGAAATTACTTGAAGATGTGTGAAGTTCACCAATGCATTGGGCCAGCGCGTCGGTAAACTATGGATCAATACCTCGCTCGATTTGGAGGAGGAGACCCGTGCCAGCAGTAGGACATATGGGTTTATACAATATTTTACTTATTTACCTTAAATGACAATAATAAACCATATTTTGTTTACTTTTAAAACAATTCATTAATAGAATATTAAGATAAAATACAATAATCTCTTGTAGATTTTTATATGTCAAAAATTTATATCTTGTAAGTACTCTGACATTGGAAAATCCTTTAGGAAGCTAATATTTAAGAAGAAGATGAACTTGTAAGTATCGCTCATCTTTTAAACATGATAGCAATAAAATGATTATGTACCCATTAACCTATCCCAACAAAATGACCAGCTGCATTACAATTTACATTCTTAACAAGTCGTAATCTACTGAGATCAGAACAGATTGGACCACTTATAACAATGATATGGGTACTAACGTTTAGAAATTATGCTGTCTCTCATTATACCTCATTATATGGCTATAAAAGGATCTCTACAACCGGTTTTAAGGCCACATAATATGCTGAAGAATCTTCAAATAAAAGCAGAGAATAATATAAGAAATAATGCAATATCTTACCAGAAAGATAGGAAGAAATTACCATAGAATTTCTTATCATGTTTATCTAAAGATAACCAAATATCTTCCAAAGAAATTCGAGTGATTGGATGAAAAGTGACAACATATCACCGCCATTGTTAATCACGCTGTAGTTGTCACGCAACGAATTCCAAGTAAAATCACAAAAACGGTTTAATCGTTGAAACATGATGACTCCGAAATAGAAAATACTCGATTGGTACGAAAGTATTAGAGCGACGATAGTCCAGTGGGTATGGGTATATCTTGAGCGAGAGGATCCGGGTTTAATCCTGACCCCTTGTGATGCCTAGAAATGGTTTTTAAATTTCTAAGTGGGTCCTAAACACGATACCATCTTTCGCTAATCGGTGAAGGAAAACATTGTGAGGAAACCTGCATGCCCGATGAGATTAAAAGTATTTGAAGGTGTGTGAAGTTTATTAAGCTGCATAAGGCCAGCGCATCGGTGAACTATGGCCCATTATCGCCTGATTTTGCGCAGGAGACCCGTACCCAGCAGTGGGACATATAGGGATTACTTTAATACCTTTATAGTTTGCCTACAATTAGCTTTAGTAACTAGATCATATTTTGCCCCTTTTTGCCCCCCACTAAACCAGTGATTCCCAAACTTTTTTGTTTCATAGACCCCTTTCCAACGTTTTTTGTATCAGGTGGACCCCTTGCTGACCTTATTTTTTTGCTTGTTTAAAGACATTTCATTATAATAGTAAATTTCTCTTAACAATATTGATAGGAGAAGACAAGCCAACGTGGGTCTGCTTGGTTGAATGGCTCATTGATTCTTCTATCGAAACCATTTTTAAGCTATTGCATAGCTTCTATCGCGGGCCTTGAGCGCGGGGACCGAGTCGAGAAATTCCGTAACGAAAAAAAAACCTAACGCTCCCCACTCCGACGGGCACGCGGAGGTGTGGCTTGAAGGCCATGCATCGTCTAACGTCGTTTCTTTTCGGCAGTCTTCGACACGGTGTTTGTGTGCTTGCAACTAGACGTATTGTACGACACTACGAAGCTCGCACGAATAACAATAAAATATAACACATGTATTGTAAAATAATAAAAATATTTTAAACAATATTAGTTAATATTGTTTAAAATATTTATATTTTTTTATTTATTTAATAAAGGAAAAAAAAAATGTTTTCTTATCGGTCACCACGCTCAAAAAGTGTAACTTGAATTAATATCAAAGAAAAAGAAATACTGCATTAATAATTAAAATAATTAAATAATTATAATTGCATAAGTTGATACAAAATGCTATGCAATAGCATTACCGCGGCAGTCCCCGAGTGCCACACGTCTTTTTTTTTTTTAATTTTCATGGACCCCGCTTACGATAGTGGACCCCCATTTCTTGTCACGCTCATCGTGGACCCCTTTGAGTCTTCCGTGGACCCCTGGGGGCCACCTGGACCATTTTGGGAATCACTGCACTAAACCATCGTCGCTCATACTCAACTATAATGGTACACTAAGGGTACATATATTTTTATGGGTGACGCTGGCCGCTTACCATCGGTTAGCTCGTCCGTCAGTTTGTCTCCAATGAATATAAAATACATCCAAAGATAGAACTCTTAAGTTGTAATCATAACGGTTTCTTATGTGGCCGCCGGACTCGTTTCCCTAGCAGGAAACTCACTAAACAGGTCTCAATGCGCTTGCGCTCACCAATTTGCCTGTTCCTTGCAATTCGGATACGTCGGTTATCGAGCTGCTAAACGGATGTTGTGTAATCCTTGATAACGATTTGGTTAATGCGTGATTACTTCTTTAATATCATTAATCAATGATTATCACTGCGTGTGTTTGCATATGCTAGGGCACTTAAAGAAGATTTTATCCGAAAATATACGATTGAGACTCAATTGTAATTTAAAATCATAATTTTGGATCAATTTCCATTTTTTCGTAGGTCTGCAATCTGCATTATTACAGAAATTTTATCGCTCCGAGCAAATGCCTGTTCAATTTGATTAAGAGACAATTTATTAAAAAGGACCTTATAAAGATAATGATGTGAATGAAAAAGAAAGTATCATAATATTATTCGAGACTATGCGGTACTAAACGCTCAACTTTGTCTAAGTTACTTGAGAACTAAAAGGTCACTCACCCTAACAACATGAATGAATATCTTCCACCTCGGCACGCCCTTGGCGAAGGCGCTCTTGACAGACAGCGGTATGCAGACGCCCATTATCCAGAGGAAGCTTGGGAACACCAGGTCGCCGGCCGCCAACCCGTTCCACGTGGCGTGCTCCAGCCACCAATAGCCGCCCGCGCCGTCGTTCACGAATATCATCAAAACTATTGCCATGCTGAAATAACACTTATATTAAACTTCGTATAGTATAATTTCTTTTGTAGGTTTGAAGGTTTGGCCCGTTGCATTCAAGCTTTGGCTCCGACGTCGTATAAGACCCAGAAGCGTGGAAGTTGAATTATTTGACATTGCGTCCTATTATATGCAAACTATATCGTCACTCTTACTTGTCTTCTCAAATGTTGTCTTCAGATAAAAGCTTAAAAGATTTCATTTTATACTTAGATAGACCTGTATCACCCCTAACTATCGCTTTTCTTTGCTTTCAATTTCAATTTTCAAGAAAAAATGAAGTTGAGCTATTTTATACTAATACATAATATTCAGAGTTGCCTTAGATCAATGTTTTCTGCTCCCAATTAATAAAAAGGTTTGCTGGACTAATTTGCTATCAATAAAACTTGCAAATAAGTCTTAAGCAGTGGTTCCCAACCTTGCGACCCGAGGACCACTTTGGGCTCTGTGTAATTAACAGGGACTACAAACTACCAGTCGAAGCATTAAAATGACACAAACTAAATATAAACATGTAAGTAAGCATGTAATGTTAATGATTATAATTTATAACATCTTGAAAATTGCATGAGTTAACATTAATCTCAATAAGTCTTTTGAGCTCGCATCTACTCGTATGTTATTCATTGTAAAGAATCAAAGCCTCATCAAAAAAGTTAAAAGAAATAATGTTTGGCAGGTTGTAGCGTACACATACCATGAGACAATTCTAATCATTGTGGAAAGGAAACCTTACCCCCTAAATGTATCCAAGGCTCGCAGTCGCTGCTGGATCGCCAGCTCCTTATCTCCGTAGCGGAGCTTGGCAGACCTGGTCACCCGCGACATTATAAGCTTCGCCACGCCGTACACCACCCATACCCCCGCCAGCACGCCCAGAAGGAGGAGGAGAGCTGGAAGATACCAATTTGTATATGGTTTTGTGGTACTGATAGTTTATGACGAGAAAACAGACGTTGAGAAGTTCTCCTCCTCAACGCTTGTTTTCATCCTGGTCCTCAACGGCTTCTTTTGTTCTGAGAGAAGAAAACTTTATTACCATAAGATGAATTATTATAATATTACAATACAATTATTGTTTATTAAATTCTCCTGTAGTAGGACTACTGGAAGAAATTCCATGTATGGAATAAGTAGTACCTTTGTACCAGTGGTTGTCATCACTATTTCATTGTATATGTTTCTTAGTGTACATAAATTATTAAATAAATAAATAAATAAATAAATACAATAATATTACAATACAAGAAACATATTTTTTTACATTAGCATCGGTCTGTTATTGTTTATTTATTGATTTTGTCTTTTTCGTTCCGTTCGCTCGAGCGCTTTATTATCAAGCGCTGTTGGATTTTCGACGATGACTGTAGTATGTTAGAGCAAATAGAGCATGCAGAGCTCGCATCTCGCGCTAACGTCGGGTTCTAACGCTTATAAAGTGCTTGTGTGAACGGGGCCTAAGGTAAACGTCCACACTGCATTGACAATTAACACTGCTGCAACCTCCACCTTTCGGATCAGTGGACGCGTTTGTATAGGAACACTACGATCCGTTTCATGCGATGCTTGCGATGCGTACGATGCGGATACAATATTATCTATAGCGTTCATATAAAAGAGTTCGTGGCTCATGTTTGCCCATCGACCACATAGCCCATAGACTCCTAATAACAGGGGAACGGGTTCTGGCGACACATCTGACTTATAGTTCCGATGTAAGCCGTAAACAATGTACTCAAACTATCGTGTCGTCTCATTCTTTCCCGTTGCGAAATATATCCATTTCTTTTTAACGATCCGTGATTGGTAATGTATGTCATTGAATTAGGAAAATCAAACATTAGGAGTCTATAGGTTTTGTGATCGATGTGTTCGCCAAGCTGAGCAAGCGTAATGACAAACGTCATTATTTATTGGTTATTTTATGACTTATTTATGGGTGTAGAAGGGCCACTCTATTTGTCATCCTTTCACTATTTTATTGCGTTTAATTCTTTATTATTAGAAATTTTAATTAATTAACTTTGACAGCAAAATATATAAAATTAAGTTTAAGTACAACCTTAAAAATTTCGTTTTATTTCGTTCACTTTCTCCTTGAAGTAACAGGTAAATTTATGAATTTAAAGTATTTTATGATCCTCTCGTGTTTTATCTCCGCACTTTAACATTTCATAAGTGCTCGTGACGAAGTTTAAGATTATTTAATCTACCGACCGATCTACATAATATCTTTATACATAAATAATGGTAATATGTATTTCTTTTTTTTTTTAAATCAATACTCCAATTTGAAAGTTAGAAGTCAATTAGTTTCGAGCATTAATGTTTTTTTTACAATTTCACATTTTGGTGCATCGGACAAAAACATCACAATCCACCATCAAAAAATTATAATCATTGTTGAGAGCAGCGGTGATTATTATTCTCTCTACACGCGACTAGTCCAGCTAATCATAGAACACCTATCATCCTCCAATACTATGATTATCACGTATAATACACGTATCACGTTGACAGCATTAGAAACTTTTTTTTTTTTAGATTATATATTTTCTTTAGATTAGTCAAGAATAATAATCATTGCTTTTACAATGGCTTTTTAGATATTTTTAAAAACATGTTCCTAATTTAGTAGAGTGATTAAAAGATTCGTGATTGAAATTTTAAATGGCTAAACCTATAATAATAGTAATAATCTCTATGGACGCTTTTACACCCCGTCAATATGGTAGCGTAATAAGTTCTCGAAGAGACTTGTGTTACGGATTATATTTAATACTTTTTATATTAATACTTTTATTTAAGATTTTTATTGTATAATACACATATTTAATACACATCCATGACTCAGCAACACAGAAACTTTTTTGTGTTCCCTGGCGAGAGTCGAACTCGCTACCTCCGGCTTGTGAAGTTGTGCGCTAATGCGCTAACCACTGTGCCACAGAGGTCGTCTGAGATCGTCTATATCATAGGTTTTCAAAATTCGCGACAGATGGTAAGTAGAATTAAGATGGGCTCTAGAAAAAAACATATTATTAAAGTAGGCGGTGAGCAAAATAAGGTTGAGAAATTATGGTCTATATGGATATTGGTAGGTACTTTTTTCTCATGCGAAAAGTAGATAGCCTATAGACAGTTAGGTTGTCTGAAGTTTCTGTATTCAATTTCTTAGAGATAGAACAACTATAAGCTTATGCCACCGTCATAATAATTTTCAACCTTTTATTTTCACGTAAGGTCTTAAAAATTTCATCACCAATAACACTGATATTCACCGATAAACCTCTTAAGATAGACATATCAGTTTATCTCGCTTGCATTTTAGACTACATAGCAGTCAGTGTGTAGGTACTGATGGGTTCAAAATGAAGGGTGTGGTAGCTATCGTTTTATGTTTAATTTGCAATGTCAATACCGCCGACTACAGGGTCGATCCGTTGGTGATAACAGACCTGGGGTTGATACGAGGATTGAAAGCTAGTGACGGGAGCTACTCCTCGTTCCTGGGTGTACCGTACGCTTCGGTAGACGCTGCAAACCCGTTCGGTGTAAGTATTATGTACAATAATTCCTTTTAGTTGTATTTGCGAGTTAAAGTTGAAACTCTTTTTCATCTATCATTTTACCCTTCTTATTCTGTCAGGTACAAGGTTATATACCCATGCCTTTTAATATATCATCATCATTATCGGCTCGTGGCAGTACCGTTGGACATAGGCCTCTCCTAAGGTGCGACGGTTTTCTCGATATTGAGCTTATAGTATCCAGTTGCTTTTAATATATAGAATAGTAAAAATTAGAATATCTAATATATAAAATTCTCGTGTCACAGTTTTCGTTGCCATACTCCTCCGAAACGGCTTGACCGATTTTGATGAAACTTTTTGTGCTTATCCGGTATCTATGAGAATCGGCCAACATCTATTTTTCATCCCCCTAAATGTTAGGGGTAGTCTACCCCTAAATTTAATTTTTTATTTTTTAGACAAAATTTTTAATTTCTATTTCTTTATGATAGAAAAATACACACAATCTTTACACAATATTTAGATACAAAAATACACACAATCCTCAATTTTCATCCTTCTACGATCAACCCTTATTTTTTTATTGCAATTTTACTTTTGGCAGAACGAAGTCTGTCGGGACAGCTAGTATATTTCTAAATTTCTTAAGATGTTGTTGATGTTAAGATGTATTAGGAAGTTAAATTATATTTAATTGCAGCACACTTTTCGAACGACTGATTTTAGGTAAAATAAACTTTAAAAAAAATAACTGGCTTGAACTTATATAGGTGTCTACCTTTTTTTTAATAAAAAATTTAAAAAATAATTCTAATAGTTTCAAAGTTAACATTTTGTTATGAATTATATTGTGTTTTTAATAATTCATTTTGCGTTTTATATTGTTACCTTTTGTTTGGTACGATATTGGCGTTACCGAATAGTCACAACCAAGCTCCACCCACTAAGTATAGAGTCGTATAGACCCCCCACAAAACACCAAGATAACTGACGTCCCGCTTGCATCCAAACTGGTTGCATCAAACCAGTTTTTGCACGAGTCAAACAATGGTAATTAATGACTGCTCCACAATACAGGCTTATTCATCATTTTACGTAACTCATGTGTGTAACATATTATGTTTTTTTTTCCAGCCTTCCTTGCCCCACAATGGATTTGGACATGTGGTGTTTAATGCCTACAATGGATTGTCTAAATGCCCACAAACTGTCTCTTTGTCATCACGAGCATCTAAAAGCGAAGACGAATCCTTGGACTGTCTGAAAATGAATATATACTCACCAATTCTCGCAAGCACACAAAATCCATTGCCTGTGTTAGTTTGGATTCATGGTGGTGATTTCGCGGTTGGAAGCGCTGGAGAATATAATCCAGATAAATTGGTGAGGCAAGGCATTCTAGTGGTGACAATCAACTATCGGTTGGGACCTTATGGATTTATGTGTCTGGATATTCCCTCAATACCAGGTAACCAAGGCATAAAAGACCAATACGACGCTTTAGTCTGGATTCGAAACAATATACGAGCATTTGGTGGTAATCCTTACAATGTTACTATTGCTGGCCACGATGCAGGATCAAGTTCTGTTCTGCACCACCTTTATTCTGATAAAGATAAGCTATATAACAAAGTAATAATCGAGAGTGGTACACCACAAAATGTTGGCATGTTTGTAAACAGCGATGATACAGCAGCTCTGAAGCTTGCTTCACATTTAGGTTTTAATACCTCAGATACTCTAGAAGCTATGGATTTCCTGGTAAAAACCTCTTCCGAATTGGTAGCAGCGGCTGCAGCTGACTTGGGTTTACAATTTAAACCGTGTCGTGAGAAGTCTTTCAGTGGCATTGAAAACTTTGTAGAAAATGTTCCTTTATCATTATCAAATCCTAGAAAAGTAAAGAACACACCGGTTCTCATAGGACATACAAGTGATGAATATGCGAATACCATTCAAGATAGTAATTATTTTAAAAGTGATCCATTTTATGAAAAAATAAAAGATAACTTTAATCTCGATCAAGATAAGCTATCTGAGGCAGCCAAAATTGTAAGGCACTTTTACATTGGTGATGAAGATATTTCTGAATCTCTTAAATCGCAATTCGAAAAATTTGAAGCAGATATAAACGTCAACCATCCCATCCAAAGAACAGTGTCCAAATTACTTAGTGAAAATGCTAGCCCACTTTTTGAATACGAATTTAGTTATAAAGGAAGCTCAGAAGGTGGTGTTACTAATGGCGAGGAACTAAAATACTTATTCTCTAAAATAGATGATACAGAAGAAAACAAATTGATAGAAACGCGAATGATTAAGATGTGGACTAATTTCGTGAAATACGGGTATGATATAACTATGTTGACTAATTGTTGCTAATTTATGTTTTTTATGGATAAAAGGGATGCGCTCTATTATGTACACTTATCTATGTTGGTACTTCACCACTCTATAAACTTCTACTACTATTCTGTTTAGTTCCATTTTTCGCGAAAATGGCAGGTTGAGCAGTACACTAGTACTAGCATCAAAACTTAGCATCTTGGAGTTGCAGGAATAAATTTCCTGTTCATGTTCACATTGGAAATTTATCACCAGGTGGCTTGTCTGCCTTTGGTTCATCCAAGTAACATTAATAGAATTTATTTTTTATTATTTATTTATGTATAATATTATGTGCCAGTGCCAATATAAAAATTATCTGTTTTAGCAATCCTACCCCACGGACCGATGAAGTTTTACCGGCTACTTGGACTCCAGTCACAGGAGACTCCAGGCCGTACATGAAAATTGACTCCGACATGCAAGTCGAGAAGAGAATCAACAATGAGCGTATGGCATTCTGGGACCTGTTCTTTTCCCTATACGAGAAAAACAACAAATTCTCCAGAGATTGCAATATGCACTGAACGGAAGTACAAAAATGACTGAATTTCTAATTTATAATACATCTGTTATATTTCAGTAAGCATAATAAAATGATTTGAATTTATTGTATTTTCATTAACAGACTTAAGATATATTGCTTGAAATTGCTCTGTTTTCCTTATGCATAGTTTTATTAGAATGGATAGCTCCAACGAGGACGGAACCCGTTCATCAAAAGAATAGAATGGTCAATTGTTATAAAGGATTTAGGACATCGTGATTTTCTCCACCCACAGGGTCAATTTGCATGAGGTATTTTATACAATTTGCACAATTTGTTTTAAAGTACATATTTTGCCAACGTTAAGCAAAGGTGAGCATCTATTTTTAGAAACGTACTATCAATTCACAACTCCTTAACGAGCCTGGGTATAAGACAGGTGCGTTATAAAATTGTATTGCAATTGTAAGACTCTTCAGAAAAACAACCAGTCACAGTGAATAACGGTATTTATTCCAAAATCATTTTTAATCCAATAGCACTATATTTTCTGAACTCTTATCCAACTAGTAACAATATCAACAACACTTATTAAACCACAATGACGGCCGGAGACCGACTGCCCCCTAGTCCGCAAGACTGCTCCTCTTAATACCTTCCTACCCCACTTATTCTTTGGATTCCCAGTGTGGCCAGTGCAAGAAATTAAAAATGCCAAAATTATTATAAGCAAATGTAAACAAAGTAAACGAAACCTTACACTCGTCCATCCTGATAACGTGTATGTCCTCATACACGGACCAGGTGGAACCTTACACTCGGCGGACCAAGAAACCAAAGCTTGAATTTATACATTTATAAAAATACATTCGAGTTCAAAAAAAAAAAAAAAAAATATATAGTACTATCCAAGTATCTTTTTGAAGGTCAATTGAGTCTACCACCGGTTCCAAAGTAAGTCCACTGAGAAGAACCGGCGAAACAAACTCAGTGGAACTAGTCTTTTCAAATACAATATTACAAAAAATAGTAATACAAACAATACATAGTACTATACTAGTATAGTACATAAGAAGAATTCAGCAAGAAACTCTGTTGGGTTGCTCCTTTCAAAATATAGTTTACAATTTTTTATAAACATACATAATTACATACACTTATTACTATAACACATTTATTACAGTCTTATAATCTATCCTTTATCTATCCTTTATCCATCCAATTATCCATCCTTTATCCATCCTTTATCCATCCAATTATCCATTCTTTATCCATCAAATTGTCCATAAAACTATCCATCAAATTATCCATCCTTTATCATTTGTGTTGATTTGCATTATTCATTGTAACTTTAGCATATAGACCTCCATTAGGTTCTTCTGATATTTTTGAAACAGTAATGGAAAAGGTCCTACTTAAATCACCAAATTCTAATAAAAAAACTATTAATCGTGTGCGCAGACTTCAATGTAATTTTTTTTTTAAACGGATTGGAATCATTTTCAGATTAATATTTTTTTTTAAATCTTACAATCTTAATAACATGTTTATGGAACCTACAAGAATAACGTCTACTAGTGTAAATCTATAATTAATAAATTAGATTCAGCATTGTGGACAGCTGATGAAATTTCCAAATAAAAGAATAAGTATAAATAAGCACAAAATATTCCAGTAAGATTAGATCGTTTGAACAATTTGAGACATACCTTAATTAAAAGTCTACCAATTTTATCATGTATAGCATACTCCAATTTTTCAATCAATATTTACCCCTAAAACATTATTAGTTAGCGATACAATGATGTTCAATAACTGGGCAACATCAGAAATACATAAAAATAGGCGAATGTTGTAAGATCTATATGCGGAAAGACAATACTATACAAGTGAAGAGCAATTATGTCAAACCTTTTCTAAAAAACTAAGAGAAATTGCAGAGTCATTAAATCACAACATCTCTATCTCCATTTCTCCTCGGTCTACCTCTTCCTCTTTTTCCATCAATCTTTCCCTCTATATTTTTAGAAGTCATGTCATATCAGGTGACCAATCAAATTTCCTCCTCGGTTCTAACAGTTTTAATAATATTTCTTTCCTCTTTCACTATCTCCAAAACTTTTGCGTTTGTCACCATTTCTGTTAATTTTATCCCCTTAAACCTTCTCCAGAACCACATTATGAAGACTTTTATTTTCCTATCTTTTTGCGTCAGTGTCCATGATTCACTTCCATAGAATGCAATGCTCCAAATATAAGATTGAATAATTGAATAAACCTGTGGGAATATGGTGGTTGTGTTGTGGTTGTTTTTCTTTCTGGACATTCATCATCATCACTCCCCACCCCTCCGCACCACGCCAGCCAGCTTCAAGCCTCTTCGGGTACTTCGACCACTAGCCTCAACGCACCGCGGCCTGGTCAAACCCTCACCGGCTTCAACGGGTTATCACACTACCACGGACCGGTCAGCAAGCAGAGCACTCATCTCTCCTGGTCAGCAGCACGTAGTATCAGCCCCGCACGGCAGCAGCACTCCAACTCACTGGAGCCCCGTGCAAGCAGCAGCACAGTTCCGACTCACTGGGACTCACTGGCACTGGCGACTCAAGCACAAGACTCAAGATACCGACCTCCGGTCTTCGGGGGGGAGTGATGTGGCGGACCAATCACAGCGCCACAATCCTGAATCGCGCTATCAGAGTTCCAGCGCCCGGTCGCTATATATACGACATCTGACACGCTAGCTAGTGGGCTTCGGCCTGGCCGAGCATTGCACCTCGCTCGGTCGGAGATCTCCCTTTGGGGCCAACCACCATATTTCCCACAAACCTCTTCCTAATGTTTAATGAAATGTTTTTGCTTTTGAATATGTATTTTTTTTTGTTAAACAATTGTTATTCTAACATATTATTATTTAATGTAATTGATCTGCTATTTGTCATGGTGTTGGACATTATCATTGTTTTAGTTGTTTGTATTTGTGATCAATCTATATATACTTATAATTTTTAAATCACTTCATCCATTTATAAAATCACAACATACAAGTTCAAAAATTAAAAACAGAAGTAATATTATTTAAAAGACTTGGAAAATTATTAAAAATGAAATAGGAATAGTCAAACCACAAAACAAAGATGTTAAATTAAATGTATGAAACAACTATCACGTCAGATTTCGCAAAAGCTACTTCTTTTAAATATCTTATCTCCGAACTCTTCACCTGTTGCCGCCATTTCCTTTTTTTTAAAACAATGTACCTGAATGTTATAATACCTTTCAATTCAATCATGTTACCGCATCAGAAATTATATTATCAAACCTATAGATTGATAAATCCTAAAAAGAACTGCATTGATTGTGGTGTATTTCCTGACTTAATGAAACATAGCAAAATAATCCTGTTGTTTAAATCAGGTAGTACTTTAGATCCCACAAATTTTAGACCGATATCCGTATTACCTACGTTTAGCATAATTTTTGAAAAGATTATTCTAAATCAATCAATGAATCATTTTATAGAAATAAATTACTGCATAGTAAACAATTCGGTTTCACACGCGGTCGCTCTACAACTGATGCAGGCTGGAGAATTAATACAGACTATTTTTTTTAAGCCTGAGAGGAATTCACATGATGCATTAGGCATTTTACGTAATCTATCTAAGGCTATCTAATATTGTGTACAGCATAAAACATTGGTCAGGAAGCTTTATCACTACGGCATAGAAGATATCGCGCTAGATTTAATTAATTCTTATTTAAGTGATATAATCCAGAAGGTAGACGTGAATGGAAAACAATCTCTTATTTATATTAATGACTTACCGTATCTTCTAAATGATAAACATGGAATATTATTGTTCGCAGATAACACATCAGTTATTTTAAAGACACATAGGCGGCAACCTGTAACTGACGATGTGAACAATGCTCTTTCTAAAATTGTAAAATGGTACAATGCCAATAACTATTTTTAAACGAAATGTCTTAAATTCACTTTGCCTAATGTTAAATAAAACAACTGTAAATATTAACAATGAAGAATTAAATATGGAAAGTACTACGGTATTTCTAGGAATTAATTTAGATGCTACAGTGCGACCCTCACATATCTAGTTTATCCAACAGACTTTCATCTGCAGCATTTGCATTAAAATATTCGACAATTAACTGACGTAAATACAGCTAGGTTTAGTTTATTTTGGTTACTTTAACAGCATTATTAAAAAAATATTATTATTATTATTATTATGTCATTGTATCCTATTACGGGGTAATGCTGCCGATATTGATGCTATATTCGTTCTGCTGAAAAGAGCTGTTCGTGCAATATATGATTTGGGTCCAAAAGACACACTTAGAGATAAATTTAAAACAGTAAATGTTATGACATTGTATAGCCCATCTATTTTTGAAAATCTTATGTATGTACACAAAAATATCCAAAAATTCAAGAATAATGTGATCAACGCAATGTTAAATACTGGAAATAAAAATAAACTTGCTGTGCCCAGCTCAAGGCTCCATAAAATGAGCTACTCCTTTGCGGGTAATTATATACGTTATAATAATATAAGTTTTTATAATAAACTTCCCGACAGTATAAAACAGTTGTCAATTAATAAATTTAGATTTATCATTAAACAGAAACTTATTAAAATCCTATTATAATGTAAAAGAATATATAAATGACAAAAACGCTTTGAAATTAATTGCTATAGATTTAAATGACTTTGTGAATTATTGATCACAATGAAAAGAATGATAGGAACCCAGAAGAGTTTCTTTTCTTCGTGGGTATCTTCTCGGACATGGGCGCGTTGCGAACGCTCATTATAAACTTAGCCGCTAAGACGATCATAAGTGATCACTATAAAGATCCTAAATGTGAAGTTAAACAATAAACAATATCCATTTATGTTTGTGTATCCAATCGAGTGGTGGCCTAAAACCACGGCCTACACCCGCTCTCTGTCTGTAACAATACCGGGTAATATACTGTGTATAAAACACCTATCACGTAATATATAATATAAACCAATATTAAATTCGTTCAATTTATGTACCTACTATCTACATGTCATAGAATATGTAACGAAAGTTAACGAATAATGAGAGTCTAAGTCCTATTTTATCACTCAAATATATAATCCTCAACTCTTGCTTAGTTCAAAACAGACTCCCTAATGATCCCTTCCTTAAGCATACCATCTATCACTATACGGACTTTTTCTAAGCATTCGTAGTCTTCGCCTAGATTTACAATCATCTACTACCTTGCATAAAACATTAAACTGTGTCCAAGCTATTACCAAAACCTCTCAACACGATTCAGTATGATCATGAATAAATCCAAGCTGTTTATAGGTGGATTGCCTAATCAATGTCGCCTCACTACCAAGATCAACGTAAACTTCTACGAGCGTACCGCCAACACTAACAGCTAAAAATAAATTTATCACACGGGCCCGGCAACCTGCTACGGCTGCGCCTACTTGGTTCTATCTCCTTACTGCGGAAGTTGCGTCGCTCGCTGCTGCGACGCCATTGCTCGCTGTCCTTCCCAATTGCAGCGTCATACGAAGGAGATGCTCCTCTTTATGCCTTAATGCCAGCTAGCGCTCCAGCAGCCGGCGGTTTCGGCTTTGGCTGCTGCTATGGTCTCGACACCTACCCGCTCTCGGCCAATTACGGCTGAGGCTGCGGCTGCGACCTTGACGCCTAGTGCGAAAATGATCTCGTTGAGGAGTCGCTAGACTTCTCCAAGTTCCCTTTTCCATGTTCACATCAATCCATAACTCGTCACATGAAACCAAAAAAAAAGGATTTTGTTAAAAAAAATATATCAAAATAACAAATTATTAGTCGGCATCTACTAAACGGTGCACTCTAGACAAAACGGACATATTTTTTTTTATTCCCTTTCAAAGCTCCTGTGTATATTTAGTAGTTCTTACACCCTTGGCTAATTTTCCAATGTACCCTCATTTTGATAAAAATATGTACGGTATCGTTTGATGATAATTATTATTTTTGTATTAAGTTACTCGTTATAACAGTTACCCGCCAAAAAAAGTACCGTCAAAACCGGTCCAGCCATTAGACTAGCCGGAACGAACAGACAGACAAAATTGTAAAACGTTACTTTGGTATATTATGTAGGTGCCATATATTGTATTATACTCCTACGCATGTAGTAAAAAGCGGTTAGTTTAATATTAGAAACAGGCATTCCAATTTTATTTGTAAGTTTAGATGTCCATAACGTAAAAATTATATATCTATAACTTTGATAATTTCCAATTGATTCTTATTTGAGCTAGAGACATGGGTTTTCTAAAGAACACATCAAATATACTCCTGAGGGTAGGTCGCTGCTAATCGCTACGAAATTTTTCATGTAGTTATGAATTAAACTTTCTTTCCTTAATAAGTATATGCATTACGTAGTGTAAGAAGAAAAATAAAATATTGCAGGCGTGTACTTACGGAATTTCCGACGGTGTTCCACTTCTGAGATGTAAGACTCTTCAGAAAAACAACCAGTCACAGTGAATAACGGTATTTATTCCAAAATCATTTTTAATCCAATAGCACTATATTTTCTGAACTCTTATCCAACTAGTAACAATATCAACAACACTTATTAAACCACAATGACGGCCGGAGACCGACTGCCCCCTAGTCCGCAAGACTGCTCCTCTTAATACCTTCCTACCCCACTTATTCTTTGGATTCCCAGTGTGGCCAGTGCAAGAAATTAAAAATGCCAAAATTATTATAAGCAAATGTAAACAAAGTAAACGAAACCTTACACAATGATGGAAGAGTTATTTAATACTATGCAACTAGAGTTTTATAATGTCATAAGTTAGTCAAGAAGATGCTTATCCAGGCGTTGTTCAGCGTCCAGACTTATGTAAACTACTGGAAATTTTCTAAATCCTGGTAGATATCAAAATGTCTTAAATTTATAAGAATATTCTAGATAACTGGTGGGAAAGATGCGACTGGCCACGCTCTCGGCGGCATACGTACTAACATTTTGCATGTTTCTCCCTTGAAATAGCTTATCTGTTTCATAAAGAAGGCAGGCCACTGCCTGTACACTTAATTACAGGTGTAATGACAGAGACTTGACAACAACAACAACAAGCCCCCCCCCCCCCCCCCCCGTGGATCCGCCGTTGAAACCAAGTCACGTTCTATAGCGACAACGGTCACTTACCATTAGGTTAGCACGTCTATTATTTGCCTATCCTACTGAAAAAAAAAGGTACAGTTTCAAACATACTGTCTTGCAGCCGAATTGCGCCGGCACGGCCGGGGCGCGCCCACTTGCTAGCATAACACCGGCGTAAAGTAACAACTGTGCTGCCCCGTTTTATGTGATTTGTCAAACTCATGTGGCCCATTGGCATAGGAACAAGAAGGTCTATATCGGCATGCGTAACTTATGGTAACGGGCGCAGGTAGTCGCCATAATGCTCTGCCCATTTTCTTTATGGCATAAAAAGTTCCGTCAGAAATTTTGATATTAGGAAATTAGAAAATTTGGCAAGATTTGATTAATTTTATCTAAAATTATGTAATTTATTTGAGACCAATACGCTTCAATGTTAGCTATCAATATGCTAAGTTGTTAATATCTATGCATATTTAGTTTAGCGTGACAATGAGTAAATTACTGTTGAAAAATTTGCATATAATACCCATTGTTGATATTATATCAAGGAAGTAACATCCCACTATCCATGCTATACGTTCTTCGAGAGCTTCTACAGATACGAATTTCAAGAGTTACTACAATGTAACAACTCTTGAACCACCAGACCAACAAAGGTATGGACCTAGATTTACTGACAGTTTTAATTACTATCTTCACCTTTTATGGCACACGCTAGGATTTGTGAAGGAAGTGTACTTTGACATAAAACTATTGCAAGCATAATTTTATGTGACCATCTGTCAAAACCTAATATTTCTCTGCAGATTAAATTTTGCACATTTTTTTTGTAAATGATTCCCGTGAGGATCTGCTACTGTTATTGTCTATGTTTGGTAAACCTGCGATGGTTCATATTTCTACCATGACCACGCATCAAATGTTTGTCTTCGTGTCCTTTTTATATTTGTATTGTATGATAACCCAAGCCAAAAATACTATTGGACACAGAAGAGATACAATTATAGAGTATATCATCATCATCAGCCTTTATCCGTCCAATGCTGAACATAACCTCTTTAAAAACTCTCAATAAACGCCAAGGCGACCCATCCCTTGCTATTCGCGTCAAAGTCCATCTAATATATAAAATTCTTGTATCATGGTCTATGTTGCCAAACTCCATCGAAACGACTCGATCCTGATGAAATTTTGAGTGTATATCCGATAAGCCTGGGAATCGGTCAACATGTATTTTTCATACTCCTAAATCTTAAGGGTTGTAATATATATTTATAATATATTTTTATTTCTTAGACTATTTTTTTTGTTTTATCTTTTTATGATACAGCGTTACTCTTACTTTTCATCATATTACGATCAACCCCTGTTTCTAACAGTGATGTTAGCCTTTTAGGCCGTTTGTAATCTGTCGGCGTAGCTAGTAGTATATTAATAAAAGTAAATGAATCGCACTTTCTCGGCCATTAGTTCCGCCACATCATGGTTTTCCAGTTCCCTTCGCGCGTGACTCGCTGTAAATATTCGATATACTGATATAATAGATTACTCTGTGCTAATTAATTACGTGTTATTTTACGGCCGGCTTATTGTGGCTTGGTTGGTCATCTCAGGTTCAAATGATGCCATCTATTTTTAGTACCTTTGGTAAGCACTTACTTACGAGCTTACCACGAGACTATGTTTCGTATGGTCGTATCATCATCATCATCATCAGCCTTTATCCGTCCACTGCTGAACATAGGCCTTCCTCAATGAACGCCAAGACCATGGTCGTATGTTCGCAACTATTTGTTAATCGACTATTATTATTTTAGTATTGTTATTATTTTAGTACTGTACTATGTGAGCCCTCTGCTATTAGCGGGTTTTCTTTTTTTGGTTTTCTTTGTACGTCTTAAAGTTTTTGAGTAAGGGCTTCTTACTGAGAAGACCGTATTAGAAGTTCCTCTGCTTTTTTCAGAAGCTCCTCAAGGAGCAAGACGAATTTCCTTTTTTATTGTTCTATATTTGCTGCGATATCCTTTATATGTACATAGTGTAGTACTCTGGCAAGTATCCTAAATTCTAATTAATGATAAAAAAAACCTTCCTAAATTGCCTACGTACCAGAAATAGTTATTTAAACAAACATTTCTTAGTTTTTGACTACAGGCTCAAAAATGGTCTATGGTATATGGCATATTTTTGGTTGGTTGTAATAATACATAATATAATAAATCTTCTCGGTTAGCAGATAAGTTGATGCCTGGGTTGTTCAGCTCACGCCACAAAAGGCACCAAAGCATAATTTACAATCTACGATTACGGAGACATAATTTAACTTTATACTTTCATTTTCCTATTTACTTTTATGATTATAAAACTGAAAGTCTGCAACCATAACTCGTAGGTACAATTTCGTATTTACTTATTTTATTATATACCGCAATATTGCTGTACTTTCTAAATTATTATGTCGCTCTGAGATCAATAATCTTCGCTTTACGGGTTTTGAATTAAAAATATGAATAAAAAGTTTATCGATATTAGTTTTTCGATATTTAAGTATTATCGACATTCCTTCACCCCAGCAATTAGGGGCATAACAGTCCCATACCCTAATTAGGGTAGTGCGGGACGAAGTCTCGCGTCTAATTTTTGTGGTCGATTGTTCAGTTCGATGTGGTCTAGTCGCTTAACTACATATTATTACAATTTTATGTCATTTGCCAATTCATCAGGGGCTCTACCACTGTATCAGCGTACAGACTGTAGAGTCTCATACTTTGTAAGAAACATTAAACACAAATCTATTGAAATCCTATTAAAAATGTATCCCCGACATGTTGGGGTCGCGTTAGATAAGCAACGGCATTGCAAAGAAGTATATTTCGGCTATAGACCACTCCAAGATAGGTAATCAGTCAGTCAAGCTAGCCGGTGGTAAACGCTCTAGTACTACCATCTCAACACGGTCATTTGAAGGTAAAGCAGTTTAGAGCTAAATTTAATCCGTTATCCGCCTTGACCGTATTAATTAGCATACTGTTTAGCTGTGACACTATTAATGAGAAGAACATCACTAAAACGATACATGACATATTATGTGATGTTTGTTGACCAGCTGGTCAAGGGACCACAAGGGCTATAAGCGCTATGTCTGGTCAGGCTACTACTACGCAACGATCGCCAACTGGTACAGAGAATTTTATACGAAGATATACATACTTACTCTTTTTATTATTTTAACCAGTAGTTCTTATCAACTTACCACGACGGTGATTTAGTCCCCATTAACGTGGTGTAATTGGTTATTATGATTTATTATTCGTTATTTGGCGTCCATTGAAAGATACCCAGCAGTGGACAGATATTAAGCTTCATGATGATGATATTTATATAACGTAATAAAGAGGACATTACGACATCGACTGGACATACATACATATACGTTCCTAAGTTGAATGCTGTTTAATGATTTGTCTCCAATAGTTTAATCACAGGACATGATTCATCTGTAACATTTTGAATTTGATTTATAGTGATATTTACAAATTATATGATGTCAACAAAATAATGCTTAAAAGTATCCACTCCAATTCAAACATAAATAATCTAATCATTTCCAATAATACATTTTTTGCCATTGCCATGCTGCTTTGCAGCCGAATCGAGTCCGCACGACCGGGGTGGTACCTTTCACTCTTATGATACAGGCGTTAAGTGACAGTTATGCTGTCGCGTTTCGTGTGGTTTGTGAGTTTCTAGTGGCCCATTGGGAGGATGGGGAAAAGGAGGGCAACGCATCTGCATAGCCTCTGGTTATGTGGTTGTTAATGGGCGTCGATAGTCGCTAGAAGGCTTCGACTATTCGTTTATCTTCCTATGTTATAGAAAAATTAAACAAAGAAAGCGTTATGCGACGACCGCTACCTACCACCACACACCATCACCCTGAATATTTCCTCCACGGAGAAGCTTTTCCCCATACTAACCTGCATTCAGACTTGAAGCCCATGACAGCTTCCCTATCCTACGTCCTTTAGTGAACTTGTTAATATGAACTAAGATCAAGCCATGTTATAGTAGTTCAAACATTTGTGAATTTCTTCGAAGGCCACAGCTTCGAATCCCAAGGATAATTTTTATTTGTATAACTTATGTATACAGTATTTCCAATCTGCAATGAATTTGTATATAAATGTCTGAACGGGGTCAGGTATTACATAAATTTCTCAATTAATTTCCGTTGTCTCGCCCGAAACTTACGACTTACGAGACAAGGTTAAGGTAGTGCGAATGTTCATAAACATAGCTTTAATTAACTTATATTTTATTGCATTTATAATTACATTTTACGTAATGTTTTTGTGTAATAGCAATGTGAATTATCTTTGTTTATTTGTTATAGCGTATGGCGCCAAATCGGTTAATTTATTGTAATAATATACATCTTTAATAACGTTTTAACGGATTTTATTATGGTTTATAATGATTATAAAACTTCATATTTGGGATATTATGTAGCGAACATGGTTAATAGAGGTCACCAAGACCTCTATTAACAACCACAACCACCACCACAAGTACTCTATAATCTTTCCTTTAAAAATACATATTGGTATTTTTAAAGGAAAGATTATGGGAATTACTAGTTCGCTGGTTTTAGTTTAATTTATGAACGAATAAAACCACGGGAGCAACTACTATTTTCTTACTTATTTTAAAACTCTACAATGATTTTTTTTGCTAGCTTGATGGGCAAACTAGCAGACGAAATATACGATGGTTAAAGTGATCGAAGTCACGCAGAACAGAAACTAGTTTACCTGAAATGAGCCCAGGTAATTCATTTATATGTGGCGTATCCTGAGACATAAAGCCAGGACCGCACGTTTGCCGAGGCTTGGCAAGTCTTCACAAATTCAAACGTGTGGATACAGAGTTTGTCTTGGCTTGCGTAGGTTTGCAAGGGCTTGTGGCCGATCCGACGAGTGTCGGTATTGTGCACAAGCCAAAGGGAACCAAAGAGAATTTGCCGCAAGCGCTTGAAAGGCGCCCACATGCTTATGAGAAGTGTGTGACTTGTGGAGACTTGGAGCTTGCGGCAAGCCACAAACGTGTGGATCCGGTATAAGATGTTGAGTCTCGCTGCTAGTAATAAAACTAGCACTCTTGCCCTTCTCTCTCAAGTATAGCAGAACGAGTAAGACGGTGGTACGGTTGTACAGGCCAGTAGCTACAGTCTAATTTGGGGTAGGGCAGCATTTGTTACAGGTAGGGCGGAAGATAAAGTCGTATACTTTTCATTATAATTTATCTTGGTTTTTGGTATTTTTAAGGTAGGGCATTGCCCTACAATGCCCCCCCCCCCCCCCTAGCTACGGCCCTGCGGTTGTACCCATGCAAGGGCTCCACAGCGCTTTCCTTCCACCGTAAATCTTATTTTGTTAGTAAGAACAACATAGTAACACAGGAACATTTGGCATACACATACACACACACACACACACAAGTATACATTTTTTTTTAAATTTTTATTATTATTTGTAAATGTTATGTCCTACTTCGAAGGTTTGCAGCTAAAATGTATATTTTGGAATTTTTAGAAAATGTTAATTTTTAGAAGTTACCAATATATGATTTTAAAGGAATGCTTTTTCATTTTACGTAAAAGTATTTTTTTATCAACGAATTGATAGTTCGTTGGGTTTTGTTTAATTTGTGAAACCACGGGAGCGTCTGCTATCTTCCTACTTATTTTAGAACACTGCGTACAGACGTATCATCTGGTGGTGAGTGGTCGATGGAATTTATTTATGTGTTTTCTATCCCCAGGTATAAGATATCTTGGTGCCAATGAGCTACCAGTCTCGTCGTACTCTCCGAAATACAGCAAAGCTGATTCACGGGAGATTCAAGCAAAGACTGGGCTACCGGGAGCGTGTCACAACGCTTTCCTCCCACCTAGGGTTACAAGGCTACGGATAAAGCCGGACATAGGTAGGTTTTTTGATTGCGTGTCCGGCTAAATTATACGGTGTCCGTCTTTTGTTAGACTTTTTACATTTTGCGAATGAGCGATGACAAATTAGTTTTATGCTAAGACTGCCTTGACATTCTATTTTATGTATTAGTTCACTAGAATTTAACAAAATGTATGACACTCATAAAAAAGATTGATTTTACATACAATTTCTGTGTCTTACCTATAAATACTGAGACAGAATCTTCAATAATGTTGAGTGTCTTTCTACCCAAATGTCCGGCCAAGCTGGCTGGTCTGTCCGACTATTAGGTTTGGCGACCTGGCAACCCTACTCCCAGCGGTAAATGTTATCGAAACGTGGTACTTCCAGTGTTTTGCACATAGCTGTACTAATGAAATAAACTAATTGATATCCGCGTGAGTGTAACACTTTGTTTCACGAAACACTTAAGTGGATATTGCACACATATCCTTGTCAAAGGCCCACGCTTCAATTCAATAATTCATACTCTTTTTGAAATCACTGACTTGTTATCCATTTGCGTTAATTGCTTATTTGACCTAATCTAACATATTATCTCTGGTTTTACGCGACGGTCCGGTATTGCCATTAATCGGGTTTTATGCTCGTTTGCCAATTCATAAAAATCGGTTGTCTGTAAAGTCGATTTACTGAGTTTAACTGACGCTAGTTGAATGTGACAATGTCATAAGAAAATACTGATGGGCCGATTGTGCCTCTTTGTCGCTTTGAGCGAACGAGTCTTAAACGCCTCAGAGCGAGGTAACGCCGCATGAGTCGCATCGAATTATAAGACGTTGTCACGTCAAAAAGTATCAACCTTTATATGTGCCACTGCTGGGCATAGGTCTCCTTCTCGGAATCAGGTGAGGATGTATTGAGCCATAGTTCAGCGACGTGCCCCGATAAAAGGCCAGACCACTGACCGACTGCCTAACTGGACCCACGATCGCAACCCGAACCTGACAGGAGAACTAGGGCATTACTGGAGGCGAATTCCTTCTACGCACTCCCGTTCATCGCCCAAAGTCGTTGGCCTCCTCTCTCACCGGCCAGCCTCCTGGGCCATTACTATCTCACATGATACCATCGCCGTCCAGCATTCGTCGTAACCGAGCATCGCGGCTATGACGCTCGGCAGAGACAAGTCCTGCGACGACCGACGACAGAGCAAGACGCAGGGGACTATTACGTATGTTACTTAGAGTCGGTTCAAAATATCTGTTAACGTAAGAGACGATGTTAATTTTTTTTTCTTTCTGTCAAAACCAACGCTCTTTGGTCACTAACGTTCGTTACCGCCACCTTTAACGATTACATATTCGTTAAAATCGGTCGATGCAACCCGGTTATTATACTTGATGTACTTACAATACCTTGTCAATTATTTTCGTGTCGTATATAAAAGGCAAAACAATACTACATATACTTTTACATATTGAGATATTTATTGGCAGATCTTCGAATAAGGCCGGAATGATAATGATATCAATATGATAAAACGTCGATACCAAAGGACGGATATATGTCAAGGCGTCTGTATAACCTCGAATAACTCTTAAACTATTGTTTATGATCTTGCATTAGTGATGTCCTTTATCTGATTCACTAATTATAAAATTATATTCTTTTATAAGGATAATCTGAGTATTTATTTTCCTGTTTTTAATTATCTGTAAAAATATATTTTACAATTTATTACATGGTAAAAAAGCCTTGTAACGTATTACTTATAGTTGTATACAATGTATAGTTCAGTGGCGTAACTACAGGGTGGCAGGGGTGGCAAAATGCCACGGGCCCCCGACCCAAGGGGGCCCCGGCCCAAGAGGCCACGGGCTCAGAAATAACCTAACATTTTTTCAAAACTTTAACGTGTCTTAAAAATAGTCACGTTAGAATTTAATTTTAATAAACCACTGACTATTTTTACTAGGACGCCGAAGGGCCCCATCCCAAAAATTTGCCACGGGCCCCAGATGGTATAGTTACGCCACTGGTATAGTTTCAACATTGTCTACTATAATAATATATATATATATATATATATATATATATATATATATATATACACTTCAGTTATATTGACGCATTGCTTCTAAATAGTAATTAGTAGATAGGGTAGCCTGAGGTCATACCGAGTCCTACATAACCGCCAGCTCCCACGAGACTCCTGGAGGCATGTGTTAAAAAGCATTCTCCTTGCGAAAACTCAAATGTTCATTAATGAATAAAATAATGGATGAATAAGAATGAATGACAGTGATCATTCAACTTAAATTAAAATACTTACGTAAATAAATATCAACAGGTTCCTTCTCTGTTCTCAAGTCGCAGCCGTCCCTGGTGGCGTTGAGTCTGTACACCCCGAACTCACCCAGGTTGGGTCGAATCTGGCACAGCAGGCCGCTGCAACAAACGTCATCAGTCATAACAATAAACAATCAACATTTTCTTTACTCTGGGAAAAAATTAATAAAATTGCATTTCACTGAAGGTCAAAAGGTCGTTCGGTTTCTTTATTTCGCGATGCTATCTGCATATTCTAAGACATGGGAAATGAGGAAGAAAAGTACAACCGACACATTCATTTCTTTTAAGAAAATTTTCTTACAAAACCTCTCAAAAAACCTCTGTATATTTAGGTCTAGACAGATGCACGGTAATATTAGGACTAAAACTTTGAAACTTAAGACTAATCTAATTTAATGAGATATCATTTTCATTTTATTATACAGAGGTTTCTGACCCTTTATGTATAATGTATATAGTATGAAATAGAATAAAATCATCTCAAATAGAACGTATCTAAAAAAAAGTAATTCCCAGGATACTCCTTGCAACTGTTCTACCGATCAAGGTGCATGTATCGGTAAAATAGTTTACTTTACTTTTAGATAAGATAGCATAGCATAGTAAACGAACAGTCGAAGCCTTTTAACGACTATCCTAACCCCACCACTTGCCCCCAAACATTGACACAACTAGGAGTTGTTCTGATGCGTTGCCATCCTTTTCCCTATCTCCCAATTAGCCACCGGATACTCACGAGCCGCATGAAACGCAAGCGGTGCAATTATGATCATGCGAGCCCAATTTGGCTTCAAAGACACAGAAAAAAGCAACAAACAAACAAACTGCGCAATAAACAAAGAAATCAATCTAAGCTTTCTTTAACTCAAAATTATTCTTACTATGTACTAATGTTTGCGTAAGAATACATAGTACCAATACTAAAATATTACGTAAGTTGTTTTCCAATAATTCACCATTTACTTTTAATATTCTGTGTGCATCTTAAATGTTTTCTTTTGTCTACATTACAAAACCTACTGTTTTACGTGTATTTCTTAATAAGTTATCACAGGTAACATTTAAAAACATGCACCAATGTTAGAAAGTTAAATAATTAAATAATGCAATAATAATTACATACAAATTTTCTTTAATATCAAGACAATTTATTTTTGGAATAAACTCGTAATAACTTTAGCCCTATAAAGACTTATTTACAACGAATGACTAAAAAAGATGAAGAAACATCCGTTTTTTTCTTATTTTTTTTTTTAGGTAAACGCACGTTAACTATCAGAAAGTTGATAGTGCATTCTTCGTATCTGATCCTATTTGCATCTACTACATTATTTATGTTAAAGTTAACAAAACTTACCCAATGGACTAGACTCTGCTCGCCTGATTTCGAGGTAGAATCCAGAGCATAGCAATCGGATGTACACCTAATATTTGCTGATGTATTGAAGTTGACGTGCAATGTAGAGTAAGGGTATGTAGAAGATTCTGGTACTCACGAGGTATTCCTGGCGCTCATGTACTCCTCCGTGGTGTCGAGATAAACCCTCCAGGTGGAGCGGTGAGTGGTGCTCACCGTCCACCAACTCTCCTCGTTGGCAGACAGGTTTTTCTGCAGCTGGAAGGGGCACTGTAACAAGGATTGTGGTTTAGCTTTTAGCTGAAAGCTAGTGGAATCACCTCAATTTAAAATTTTATGTAAAGCTTGTAATAGAGATTTTAACGAATTAAAGAATGTGATAATAGTATATCCATAGGTTTCAAATATAAGCCTTTTTTTCTTTGTTTATTCCTTTTACGCCGGGAAATGCGCTGAGGCATCCCGCTGGGGAGTGGGTCTCCCCAGGCGGGTATATGGAACTCTTCCCACTAAAACCCGGAGAGTCCCACCAATGCCGCATTGGTGAGGTGCCCCGGATCTACAAGCAACAGGGCACCTCGACGGCTAGTCAGTCCCTCAGGGGAGCGTCGGTCGGACTGACTACTACTGACTGACACCTAAACAGAGGGATTGCCCCGCACTACAGAACAACCACTCCCAACGTCGGGCCAGTACAATGAGGGAGGTTCCCGTCCTCGCCCCTTGCCCCATTTTCTAAATTAATTAGCGGTTATTTAACTAAGTATAGTTAATTCGATTATTACTAACTTTTCCCTTCTACTGTTGTAACTGCTGATTATTAGTACTTATTTATTGCGGAACTCTTAAAAGACCTTGTATGTATGTTCAACCCAATTTTTTTCTCCACAACAGAGCAGTTAGCGTATCACCAGGCCGGTCTCGCTTGTGTAGCGCTGCAATTTCTCCCGCACGCCGCATATTTGACATACATACAGATCTACAATTAACATTATATATACGTAGTGTGTAGATGTTTCCGTAAATACTGTTGAGGTCTTGCGGTACGTTCGACTTGCTGAATTAAAATAATGATAATAACTATGCTACGCTTTTACACCACATGCTGGTCCCGTGGTAAGTTTCCGAAGAACTTGTGTTACGAGTACCAGCAAGACAACGGAAATACATATATTTAATATATTTATATTAATACTTATATTTAAGATTTTTATTAAATAATACACATATTTAATACACATCCATGACCCAGGAACACAGAAACTTTTTTTTAATTCCCTGGCGAGATTCGAACCGGTTACCTCCGGGCTTGAGCGCCAACTCGCCATTAAGCCACATACATAACCATTGAGCCACAGAGAAAAAAGTAAAAGAAATGTGATATCGTGGCACACCAGGTAGGAAGTTAGGAACGAAGTTCCTTCGGCTAAAAAGAAAGGTATTATACACTACTCGCTTGTGTATGCGACTGTCGCGCCTTTATTCCACGCACTTTTTCTTACGGTTTTACTATCACATTTTTTTCAGTTCGGTCGCGCAGCAAAATCCCTATCCCCTCCAAGCCTGCCGTAAGGAACTTCGTTCCAATAAAATACACAGGTAATTCAGGATATATTATGTATAAAAATATAGCTATCTATAATAAAGTTTTATGTCACTGT
Organism: Lycaena phlaeas; assembly: GCA_905333005.2. Lineage (NCBI taxonomy): Eukaryota > Metazoa > Arthropoda > Insecta > Lepidoptera > Lycaenidae > Lycaena > Lycaena phlaeas. Next base: position 13,336,666 of record HG995174.1, on the reverse strand, counting down.
GTTTGGTCGCGCACTCCTTTGGCTCGACGGATTTTTATGAAAATTTTAATGCTATGTTATTTTATTAATTAAAATTTTTGATTTATGGTATGTTATTTTAATATTTTTTGTGTCAAAAAGCAGCCTATAAATCATTTGGTCAGCATACAATGACTTTCTTAGCAATCATAAATATCAATTATGGTCTGTACTCTGTAGTCTGTATTCTGTAGGCCATACGCAGCTTCTTATGTTATGTAACTGCAAAAACTTTGTCATGCCACAAAATAACAATGCAAACAACCAAAACTTAATTTATTTTCATTAGCAGAGGCAGCTTATTTAATTGATGAGTAAGTTTAAATTTTTGTTAGCAGTACAAATAGTTGGCTGGCGTTTAAATAAGCAATGTTCACAAAAGTGGAAACGATAATTATTATAAAATTTATAATTATAAAAATAAATAAATTAATCTATCGAAATATATAGATAGAGATCTTTTTATTTTGAGATTTTTATTTCTTCTAATTTAATTTATCATATTTTTTTACTAGGCATACATTTTTGTCCACGTTTTGATTGGGAAAAAGATTACTACAGACGTAAGGCTTCAAAGCATGTTTTAGTGTGTCTCGGTGGTGGTTTCTGGGCCATCACTAATCCACCAACATATGTTTATTTTATATACAAAAAGTATTTATGTAATATGTATGTATATACTTACATACATGTAGTAGGTATATATGTATACAATAAAAGTTATTGTTATCATAAAAATAAGTTATTGTTGATCGAAGTTCATAGTAGTCTTAATAAATTAATAGTTTTCGTAATTATTAAGTTAATTAATAAAAGTATGGCATGTTAAATTATTACAAAGTCAAAGTTAAAGCCAAAAAAAATATTCAAAATAGTACCTTCAAAGTATCTTTTTAAACGTTAATTGAGTCTACCACCGGTTCCAAAGCATGTCCACTGAGTCAAGTGATCTTATGAGCAAAAATGAGGAACCAAAAAATATACAGTTTGCCCTATTAGTTTTTGCTAATCAGTTGTTAAGCAATCGATTAAATACTAAAGATTACACTAACGCCCGGTTTCCGTAAGTGTCAAATAAGTTGCAAGAAACAATCAATTTCAGTTGCAGTCAGCCTGTCAGTTGACATAGCCACTACAATGAAAAGCTGTCAAATTCCACTCTCAAATCGTATGTTAACCGCCATTAACAGCCATGTTGACATACACTTTGACCAACGTTTCAGAAACCGGGCGTAAGAGCCGTAAAACGACATCTCTCCGTCAAAAAAGACGTAACCAGACGACCTTTTGTCCACGCTTGCCATGGACTGTCTGGTCAGGCTGGCGAAACTCCTATACAAAATAAACGATGTATGAAACGGACGTCCTTTTAATGGCTGCTATAATCCGATAAAATTAAGAAGAACATTATTAACTTTGGACCTACATTTACCGATGGCTCTTCTACATATAGATGGATTATATCGACCGCCATTTTGATTTTTGACAGTAAAATTGAAAAAGTCAAAAAGTGATATAAGATGGACGGTTATTGCAGATAAAAGATATTGTGTTTTTTAAAGTAACATTTTCACGTGTTTATTACATAAAAGTGTAATATTAATTAGTTATAATCATTTTGTGAGTGATTCTCAGAGATTCAAATAGTGTTTCTGTAAAACAATATGAGAAAAGTAGCTTGTGAGATTTGTGGTATAAAAACATGCCGGGTTGGTAACAAATGTATTTTTATGGTAAAATATCCATTAGATAAAGATCGGCAAGCTAAATTACTTATTTAATCCATAAAGGAAGTCAATTCTAGTAGAAAATATAGAGGTTTAATATATTATAACAACTTAAATATATAAAATAAACTTGTTATAAAAACTTCTTGTAGTGCTTACCCAGCAATCAGAATTTATCGACATCGATGTATAAACTCAGACTAATTATTCTATTATAATATATTATAACGTAAGCATTACATGCTGTTTGAGTCATTTAGTTAAATTTTAAGATTCAACTTATCATTCACTTTAAAGGTGTAAACAATGGGTCAAAGTGATATCTTATTTCAGATTCCCAAAAGATGTTAATTTAAAGAATACCTGGACCCTGATTGACAAAAATGCATATTTACTTGTAAAAATTGTTATAAACTTATACGTAAATTTAAGAAACAAACATATTGCTAAAGAAAAGCGAAGTAATATTTCTAAGAATTTTTTTTAAATAAAAATTATAGTGTTTGAAAATAAATGATTTTGTGAGAATTTGAAGTTTCTTTTCCGTTAATTCGTTAATTATAGATTTATTAAAACAATCTGTGTATCATTTACCCTTCATTTGTTTATGTTTTTAAAATAAAATTCGCACTATAACGAGTCTTTAAAAAGTCGATATCGATAAATTTTCACTAGTTCTAGCCCAGTACTAACTAGTTATGACATTATGTTGGCAGTATGTACCGCCAGGCGCCATGGTTCTGTCTGTTAGGTTGGTATTGGTTTAGAGTGCACGTTCATACATCGTTTTTTTTGTATGGCAGTCCCGTCTCTTAACGTTAGTTTTACATACTCTTTGTGTCTGGTTGGCAAACACTTAATTAACACCTACCGTCTTTAATAAATACCTACTCAATAATAAATGATTCTATGTAATAACTAGATATTCCTATAAGTTATTTACTGTTTGAGAGCTAATAAAAGGGTTATGATTTTAAAATTATTGCCACCCAAATTTCAGAATGTGTTTTTATTTAAACGCATTTTAAAGGAGAAATATTGAATTCATATTGTTTTTCGTTTTAATATTGATAGCTTTTTGTTTTTTTTTCGGAAAAGTCTAGACTTTAAGGCCTGAAGGCCATTAAGCTCAATCGTTAGGTAGGTGAGTAGATGGCACACAAGTTGATATCAAGCTCCGAAAAATAAATGGTTCTCCCATTTCTTTTCGCCTCCTAAGGAGCTTTTACCATTTCGACAAAAAAAGCACTTTCACTTCCCACACTCACAATTATGACGAGCCTCTTATGCTTAAATCAAGTTGTTTAGGCTCAAGAGCGTACGCAAACATACATACACTAGAGAAACAGCCCTTCTGAAGATGTCGGGTAACGAACGATTTCAATGACAATTTGTACATCAGAAAGTGGAGATATATCGCCATGCCGTCACACTCGGCTGCTTCTGGCATATTCTAAGCATTTTAATCAAGTTATTATTAAAATAACTTACAAAATGTATTAGGTAATATAAGTCACTTTCGAATACATAACCGCTTTTACTCAGGCTAAAATATGGTGTATTATATACGGTAGGTGGTAATGAATTTTGTCTTTGCTAACTAGACAGTTCGACAAGTTAATCATGGACAAAAGGTTACTAAGTACTTAAGTCTTTTTTGACGAACTGATGTCGTTTTAAGGCTCTTACGGCCAAATTATCAAACACCACTTAAATATTTGGGGGCTCCTCAAACTACTGAGCACGCCTTAAATGCATATGTCATCAAAATCAAAGCATCATCAGCTCCCAAATTTAAATTGCGTTTGAGTATTCGGGCATTAAGGTTCAAGAGTGGAGGCCGCGTTTAGGTAGACAAAGTGTTGGTCGGCCATTAGCCAGATGGGAAGACGATCTCCATGCAGTGGCAGGTCCATGTTGGATGCGAGTAGCAAGGGATCGGTCGTTTTGGCGTTCATTGAGGGCAGGCCTATGTTTAGCAGTGGACGGATAAAGGCTGATGATGATGATGATAATGATTCGGGCATTAGTATCCTCTTTTATAATTCATTTGGTTGCTAAACAACAATCAATTAGAGAAAACCTCTCTTATAAGCAGCATTTAACGTTAAGAAGTCGTTAAGTCATGGTTAAATAGCCCTCAAATTTAAACACTGCCCGGTTTCGGAAACGTTGGTCAAAGTATGTGTGAACTAACATGGCGGTTAGCATACGATATTAGAGTCAAATTTGACAGATTAGTTAGCTTATAAGTAATTTAACCATGCTTGTAGCAACTTATTTGACACTTGACAAGAGATTTGACAGTTGATTTGTTAATTTTTGATTGAAATCAACATTGATCAATAGCTTAAGAGTTCATTATCTAAGAGGTGGCTTTAAAGTATTAAGTACTTAACAAATATTTTTGTAAGTAAGTCCGTACGTGTTACGAGTTTATTGACATTGAAACATTTTATTTGCATAGCTCAGGAGAAGAGTTAGTTTAACTATATGATACTACATAGAGTCAATCAGCCGTGACCTGAAGTGCGACGTATAAGGCTAGCATGTATTTATTGTCTTTTTTTACTCATTTAAAATAAACCCCCCCCCCCCCCCGGGATTTATTCCTACCACTGCGTTTACAAACCACTATTATAGCGCGTGTTATTCCTGTATTTCCCCCGGGAAAATCCGGTGACTCGTCCATGTAATAATAGTTTACTGATAAACACGATATTTTACTAGCAATTACATAACATGGGGTTACGGAGCGAGGGTTCGAATCAGGCTTTACACGCATTTAATGTGGGTTACAAAGTTACTAACGGCTTTATTCCTAATTCCTAACGGCGAGGATAGTTACAGCAATAGTCGCTATGGTAGAACTAAAACGAAGAGACGATACGACGTTTTACCGGTGTCTTTAAGCGTAAAAGCCTTAATAGAACGTTATGTTAGGAGTAAGTAAAAATTAATATCATCATGCAATGCTGACCATTAAGGCATTCTTAAATAAACGCAAAGACGACCGATCCCTTGCCACATACATCCAACATGGACCGACCACCTGAATAATGGCCGACCAACACTTTGTCTACCTAAACACGGCCTCGACTCTTAATAAACTATAATCGTCATTATCAATGCAGATACGGCTTGTCAACCCACGGTAATGCGGGCGAAGCTGCGGGCGCTAGTATGTTATAAATAACGTTTTATAAACTAGTTGAATAAGACGGTACCTGTTGGTAAGTGATCCACTACGCCCACAAATATAAAACAGTTTAGCCGGGACTAGCCCTAACAACTCATTTGTGTTGCCTACCCCGGGATATAAGATGCTAAGTCTCTGCGGCAGTAATCACACTGCCCGCTTTGCCCTTCTCTACATAACACAGTAAAGTTGTTTGGCGCGAGAAATAAGTAAGATGATGGCACCCATGTAGTCGGGAGCGCGGCACACACATCCCTCCCACCTAGCGTTACCAGGCGTCGGGATAAAGCCGGATATTGGTAGGCTTTTTGTTTGCGTGTCCGGCCAAAATAAACGCTGTCCGGCTAGCCCGGCTTTTGTTAGGCTTTTTACATTTCGCAAACGAGCGATGCTTAATCATTCTTAGGATAAGACTGACTTGGCATTCGGTTTTATCTATTAGTTCACTATAATATAACAAAATGTATGACACTCACAAAAAAAGCTTTTACATATTTTTTTTTATTGTACCTATAAATACTGAGGCAAAATCCTAAATAATATTGGGTATCCGCTCTTTTTACCCAAATGTCCGGCCAAGCTGGCTGGTCTCTCCGGAACCTGGCAACCCTACCCACTGGTACGTGAAAAGCAAGCTAATTATTAAATCTTAATAATACATTAATAAATAACTTTGCATGAGCATTTAACTTGATTATTGGTAAAACGATTATCTCTACGAAGGACTTCGCAAGAAATCCACGAAGTGATATTTGAGGATGTGACGTCACTGATCATGACTGGTAATTGATACTTCCTTTTAATTAATAAAATCAAAACGATCATTATAATTTAAAATAATAATCGAATATATTTACTTTAAGTAAATTGTTTTAATACGGAATGATGCAACTTTCCTTTCATAAATGTTCAATTCATCATCATCATCATCATCGTCATCAGCCTTTATCCATCCACTGCTGAACATAGACCTCCCTCAATGAACGCCAAGACGATTGCCAGTTGCCACTCAACTCACTCACTTAATGTTTAATAATTGACAAATTATTTGTATTTGGAAAGGGACTTTTGATGTCTTTCGAAATAGACGTAGGGATCCAGTCGAACTTGTGAATTGGAATTTGGCAATTGTCCTCCTTTTATAATGGCGACATGTATGCATAAAATTGTTTACATTATTTTAAAAGAGTATCAGTATTTCAAGTTAAAGTATTTGAGAGGGCCAATGGATCGGTCTTGGCGTTCATTGAGGGAGGCCTATGTTCAGCAGTGGACGGATAAAAGCTGATGATGATCAGTATTTAAAGCACACAAATCCATTGAACTACAATCACTATAATGAACTCAAAACGGCCTCTACTCTCTATAGTGACGATCACGTACTGCGATAAGTAAAAACTATGTTAATTTAGAATTACCTTATAAACGAGTGCTTAACTAACTTATAGATAACAACTACTTATAGGTTACAAGTAGTATAAGGGCCTGTTTCACAATCTCCATATAAGTTCCGAATAGGCTATCGGCAACATATTTGACAGATACTTGACAGATACTCCATACTCTATCTGTCAAATATGTTGCCGATAGCCTATTCGGAACTTTACTGGAGATTGTGAAACAGGCCCTAAGGCTTATAAGATAAATAAATTAATAAATAATAATATGGCATCACTACTTAAATAAATGGCAACATTGGTTTGCAAGCACAAATATCCTATCACCCCTAAGCCCAAATGCATAACGACTTCCGTATGGCCGTTGGTAAAAAGGAGCAAAAACTCCCTAACTCCCAAGCGAGAATGTAGCACTAAAGTCAGTTCTTTATTGATCTAAGGTTCTTTCGTTTATAAAATTATTGTTACAATCATCGGTTATTAGTAAAAGTATCTACAGCACCCATACTATAAATGTACTTTAAAGGAACCAATAGAACCCGTGGGAACAGGCTAGTTTTGTCATATATAGCAAGGTACGAAACGGGTTTAGGCGACGACTGGACTAGAAATCTGCATTCATTTGCCGACTGCCGTGCAAATAGCTAATATATATTTAAAAAATAGTCAAATGATTGTAGCATTGACATGTGACATACGTATTTTATCTTTGATTCAACATAATATGCATCATATTTTATCTAGCGATAGACTGTGCATCCTATTTTATCTGGTGATAGGCTGTGCATCCTATTTCATCTAGCGATAAACTGTGCATCTTATATTTTTATCTAGCGATAGACTGTGCCTCCTATTTTATCTAACAATAGACTGTGCATCCTATTTTATCTAGTGATAGGCTTTGCATCCTATTTTATCTAGTGATAAACTGTGCATCCTATATTTTATCTAGCGATAGACTGTGCATCCTATTTTATCTAGCGATAGACTGTGCATAGTATTTTATCTAGCGATAGACTGTGCATAGTATTTTATCTAGGGATAGACTGTGCATCCTATTTTATCCAGCGATAGACTATACATCCTATTTTATCTAGCGATAGCTGTCAGCTGTGCATCCTATTCTATCTAGCGATAGACTGTACATCTTTTTTCATTCAGCGATAGACTGTGCAACTTATTTCATCCAGCGATAGATTGCATATTGTTATCCCGAATTTAATTTAAGAACTTAGAACTTAGAAGGCGTAATTTTGGCATATTATAGCTTGTAATACAAAATTTCACTAAAAAAATTATGAATAACTAAAATCGTTTAAAATTTACTAGTAATGCTAATGTGTAAGTAGTATATTATGTAAGTTATTTAAATGTTCACACCTAATAGTAAAATAATTACCAACTATTATATAAAATTATTTGTATTTAAAAGGTATTTAAACATATTAATATTATGACGAATTTAAATAAATTCCAAAAAAATCTTCGCTGTTTAATCGTATGCATAGTACGCGATTTAGCTTAGCTAGACTGAAGTTAGCATAATTATTTTGACTAAGTAACACCTAATATAACCTGGTAATATTATCCTTTCAGCCAAGATATAACTTGGTTGTTCCTGTGTTCGCTAAGATATTTATAAATACAGATAAATTGATAATTTTATAAGCTAGCAACAATACAGCAACTGTGGATGTTTACGTAACATTTTCATCATCATTACAAGTTGGGATGCTGAGAATAATCTGACGCCGACTACATTTCTTATAAGTTTCATTTCGTTCTTATTCCACTTAAATTAAAATCTACCCTCATTGTAGCAGCTTCTCGGGTGGGATCTGTAGTAAAACTCTGATCGAGCGGTAGTGAATAATTTATTAGGAGCATCAACCATATTTATATCAGATTGGCGAGGGTGTCATCATCATCATCAGCCTTTATCCGTCCACTGCTATATTGTTACGCATAATAAACCCGTAAAATATTGTATCATAAGAAAATAGGCTATACCGGGCCTCGTATTGACGTACCGCTTCTGGCTAATCTGTTGGTCTGTGGTTATTGACCCTGACGGCTAAATCAAAAGGTCGTGGGTTCGATTTCCACCCAAAACATATGTTTATGTGATGAGCATGGCCGCGTGAGCGACCCCAACATATTATTGTTATTAATACTAGAATCCTTTCGGATCGTAGAAGAAAACGTAAAGGACATCAGTACCCTCTCGGACTATTCTAAGTATACTTCATTAAAGTTACCCTTACAAAAACGTCACTGTAAAGTTTTCTTGATAAAAATAAATTATCTCGTATACTCTATAATATATACACACTAAAAAAATAATTGCGAACAACGTTTTAGTTACATTGATGGCATTTAATTAAATCTCTTGTTCTAGTTTACGTTGTGAAATTATATTTTATCATATTGCTTAAAATATGCTTAAATATACTATTATAGTAAATTAACATAAGTATAGTATTGAATAAATATTCCATTTGACATAATTCGTTAACATTAACTATTATTAACAGAAACTACTACATAATCATTAACATAAACTATTTTAAAGGGAGTCCTCTCATGACCATGGTTTCTGTATACTTTACACGTTACGACTTTACACCGAAAAGTTTTCGAAAAATGTAAAAAATCCTCGATAAAATACGTAAAAATTGTTTCATTATGATGAGTAAAATTCGCGTAAATATAATAAAACAATACGTAAATAATATTCTGGTATATTGTCTACATAACAAGTATTTACGAGTCTAAACTATACCTAGTTTATTGCATAGACAAAATAAGTCTGGCTAAATCGAGAGTACCTGATCTAGTTTTGTCTAATTACCATATGTCAGTAACGCTCGGTATGCGGTAGACAAAAACACCTAACGAAAGTAAATAAAAATAATATGTAAGAGATATTATACAGACAAACACACGATATAGTAATATATAGGAATAATCTATGTTTAAACTTTGTGCTAATAAAAATAGCATATTTATAAAACGTCTTCATAACTTGTTGATAAAATAATTTTGTATTATAGTATTAAAGTATATAATAATAAAGTGTTCATTGTTTTCTAGTGTTTACGCGAACTTCTCTCGTATACTAAAATATATACTAAACGCCGGGAATATCTTAAAAGTCATAATAAACCGCGACAAATTCTTTAGAAATATTTTTTCATTATACTTTAAATAGATTCTAAACGCTAAGAACACTCACACGAAAACAATCGTCGGATACGGAGTACACCCCGACGTCTCTGTCCGCCACCCCCAGCATGTAACCCTGATCCATCTTCAGAGCGGTCATGTTGAGTCCCTGGTACTCCACCACCCCGGGGTCCTCCGTGAACCAGCTCATCACATCCCGTACCATCTCCCAACTGGTTTTGTCCACTGTTTCATTCATGGTTCCGAGGTTTATCACTGAAACTATTATCGCATTGCGCGAGGCGTGCTACCACCTCCGGCTGTCAGGTCGGACTGGCGGCTGGCGGCTGGCGAGCCAAACCGGTGCCAAGCATGAGGCATTATTTAATAACTGGCTTTCTAAGTACTTGCGATCTTGAAAACAGCATCGGTTATTTCCTTCGCGTGAATTCCTCGTCTATGCAGAAAGAAAAAGTTACGTGACATCCTGTCAGCGTTGAAATGGAGCTTATTTTTGTTTGCGTCTCAAATATTAATTAAAAAAATCATTGAATATGCACAAGTTATTTTAACTTTGTATTTATGATTAAGATTTTAAAAATATTTGCATTATTCTTCAAACCTAGATGTCGGTTAAAATCATTATCATCGCCTTTTTCCGTCCACTGCTGAACCGAACAGTAGGGCTTTTTTTTCTGTATTCTGTATTCTGTGAAAACCATTTCGATATCGAGCTTCATCTGAGTGATAGAGCTCATTTTATTGATTGAGAACTTTATTGATATTATCGAGATATAGTCGAGTTTTAAAGAATACAAATTTGTCATATCACCGCGGATTCCGCATTCGAGATTCGAAAACGACCTTACAGAATAGCCCTACAGAACTGCCTCTTTGAATGAACGCCAAGAAGACCGATCCCTTATAATTCATAATTCATAATTCATTTATTTATTTGCTCAAATTGTGGTTACAGAGATGTTACATATTACAATATAAAATGATCACTTCACAATTTACCATCTTTATGGTGTGCAAATTTTTTTAAGGATTTTTACAACTTGCATTTAGACAAACTAGCAATTAATATCTTACACAGTATTATACTAATTTTAATGTGTGATTTACAGATTATCAGTCCTTTTTAATAAAACATGTCATTATTTAAGCCTGTCAAATATTCATAATATGTATTCATATTATATTATATTAATTATATTATATCTACATGTTTGTTATATTCGCCAATGTAAAAATGTAAAGATTGAATTAATTCTATATTTATTTGATAAAGGATTTCACCGAATAGTAGCATTTTTGTACGAGCCATTCATGTAGATGGCGTCTGAATTTATGGTAAGGTAATTTTTTGAGGTCCTCTGGAAGAGTATTATAAATTTTTACACACATGTTATAAGCTGATCTTGATCTCAGAGCCGTTTTGGTTGGTGGTATTCATAGTTTCTCTAGGTATCGACTACGAAAGTTAATGATTGCAACCCTTGCCACCGCATCCAAAATTATGGACCGGCCGAGTCGTGAAATAAAACGACTATAAACGGTTTAAAAAGGTGAGTGATATTTTTGTAAAATATCAGCAATATTTTTGTAGGATATATTTTTCTTTATTTTATAGTAATGACTTATAAGACGAAAGAATTGCTTCTCATTATGAAGGCCCCGTTGAACCTCATAGAATATTTAATTAAACTTCGTGATTCGCCCTTCGAGATTACAAGTATTCACAAGTAGTACCACGCGTACGTGCTGCCATCATACACACTTTTAAAGCAACTCTGGATAAAGAAAACTTGTTTTCTCCCCACTCACGCCTTCCTTAACAGCCCGTCGTCGTCTGCAGTCTCATACACGTTTTGTGTGCCGGCCATCGCACACGCATTTTTCTTTCTAAGTGAAGTTAGCATACTGAAAGTTCGTAGCTGTGTCACTATAGAATATTAGACATGGAAAAACGCAAGAATTACGATGAAAAGGAAAAATAAAGGATTGGAACGAAAAATGGCTAGAGATCGCAAAATATGTCTCCATAGTTTTATTCGTCATGCTCAAAATAATAATACGAGCGAATACAATAAATGAAGGTAAATCAAAAAATATTTATTCAGTTAATATTATCTTTTGTTATTTTTGTTTCTTCTTAATGCGATATTGAGATTGATCTGAAAAATTATTACCCACTAAAAAAAAAAAAAAACAGCCTAGAAGGTTGTGTCGTGAATACATTAGACGTTTTTTAGAGTACAGCCCGTGATACTGTATCACAGAAACTATGCAAAACAGTAACGATCATTGACAAGATGAGCTTACATAACCACACTTAACAATCATGGAGTTATTTTTCTGGACTAGGCGTTATGGTTTTTATTGATGCACTTTATTCTAGAACGCACTCGTGAGATTGTTCGTGAGCCCAAATCCGTGAGATTGTGTCGTGAACACAAATCCGTGAGATTGTGCCCTGAACACAAAATCCGTGAGACTGCGTCGTGAATACACTGGATGTTTTTTCGAAGTGCAGCCAGCCCATGAGGCTGTATCACAAAAATGATACCAAGCATTAACGATCGTTGACAAAGATGAGCTTACATAACCACACTCAACAATAATGGAGTTATTTTTCTGGACTAGGCGTTGTGTGGTTTTTTATTGATGCACTTTATTCTAGAACGCACTCGTGAGATTGTTCGTGAGCCCAAATCCGTGAGATTGTGTCGTGAACACAAATCCGTGAGATTGTGCCCTGAACACAAAATCCGTGAGACTGCGTCGTGAATACATTGGATGTTTTTTAGAGTACAGCCCGTGAGACTGTATCACAAAAACTATACTAGAAGCTAATGATCATCGACAAAGATGGAATTAACAGTATTTAATATTTATATTTTTTTTTTGATACCCTCAATCTGTTGAGTAGTAGTGGGTAATAATCTTTCAAATTTATCTCGCGTCTGAAGATCAGCACCCTATCCTGGCTATCCTTGGCATCAAGGCTATGAGCCAAAAAATCAGAGAAACATTGGGGGCTAATAGGTACATAAATACAGCTAGAGCCGATAAGCCTATATTAAGGTAAATTACATTGGAGAAGATATTAAAGACATTTTGGAAAATGTTTAAAAGGCGTAACATGTTATCAGAAAATCCACTAGCTGTTGCCATGTACGGTGTGACTCAAATTCTAACCTCATAATTAATGATCTTCAAGTCTCGCAACAATGGCGACAATCAATAAAAAATATCGAGTGAGGTAAGTCGTTTTTTATGCTATGTTGATTATATGGGAATACTTTAACGGCTTCTCTAGACAAGAGCGTAGAAGATAACGAAGTATCTTAAACGGGACCAGCTCAGCTTTTTCGGAGGAGATTTACAAGAAAAGTTGACATCTATAAAAGCCATTTCTTACGACTGACGCAGAGTAGGTCTGCTATAACAAAGACTAGGTCGCTAACGACCACGAGTCGTAACTAACTTTTCCACCTCTAGTACAGGTTAGGCTTTAAACTTGGGTAAGAGCCGCCACCGACTCCGGGTGCTCGATACACGCAACCGAATCCGAGCTAATCTCGCCGGCTGGCGGTGCCAGCAACAGCCAGCAGCGGAGCGGCGCCAGAACAACAAGCGGACACCGGTGCTGAAAAAAGCGGCGGTTTCATGTGGATCGGTAGATGGCGCTCCTGACCAACACCCGCTGGAAGCAGGTAGACTTAAATTTTTTAAATAAGGCGTAGGCGCAGATATTGATTCTTGATATTGCCTTGAGTACAAGGTTTACGTATACCTTTTCTTTCTGCTGTTACCCAGACTAACATACCAGTCAATAGACCCACAAATATTGCGTATGACAGGGAAATGACTAGGGAAATAAATTATTTACTTTCATTAGATGCGATACATGAATGTAAACCATGTTCTGGTCAATTTATATGGCATATTTCTTATAAAAAAGAGTAATCGAAATAATGGTTTATTTCAACTGATGTATATCCGCGCCACACTTTCAAACTTGATTATAGAACAGCTTTAAAACTTATTTCTAATAATTGTCAAATGTCAAATGTGCATAAACATGCCAAAATTTTTTCTATAGCTATTCATAATCAGCACAGATTTATTAATATATATTTATAAATCTGTGATAATCAGTGTAACAAATACTTGCGTTTTCAGTGGTTAAAAAAGGATCAATGAGTCGCCTTACATTTTACAGAAATCATGCAACCAGCTTGTGCAATTTTTACGTAACCAGGACTTATTATATCTATTTTTTAGACAAACAAAAATAAGCAAGAGCCTCTACGATTTATTTATTTAACGACCTCTATGGCTTGAGCAACGCGCTTACCATTGAGTTAGCGAGTTGCACGGAAGGTGGAGTTAGAGGGTTTGATTCCCGCCTGGAAATAAAGAGTTTTTTGTATTCCTGGGTCATGGATGTGAAAATCTTGCATATCTTATGTATATTAAAAAGTATAAGATATGTTTCGTTGTCCGAAATACGTACCTTGACAACTTAGCGTGGAACAAGATTAACGTGGTGTAAAAGCGCCCATAGATATTACTACAATAATAATGATAATTATTAATAATCTAGTTTAAACATTTTTTAAGAGACTAAAGAAATTGCGACGCTTTACGCACTTGATAGAATCACTAATATCGGTTTGTTTAACATTACAATATGGCTGGTTATATACAAAAAACTTATGGGTTAATTTATCTTTATTTACAAGAAAATGATTACGACCAATATATCTATTTACCAATATGTTTATTTACGATTTCCACTATTAGATTAATAATATTGATGAATGTTTTAGACCATACGGTTAGGCGTTTGTCGAACGGCATTATTTTCTGACTAGTCTCGTACAGGTACAGGGGATGAAATAGCTATTCTTAGGCAGGATTCTACCATCACATCGATTACTTATAGCTAAAGGTGCATTTTGTTGTCGCATAGTAATTCGGAATCAGTAGATTATGCAAGACATAAAATTAAACGTTCCGTTGAGAATTGACAACTCCACTGCTATATACATAAACAAATAATATTTATGTAAATATGATGATATTAACCGACACACTTGAAGTGGTATCAAAAGGGTCTATATCTATATGATAATATGTGTTCGCATCCTACGTTAGCTCACAAGACAACTATGAGGCCGACGCAGAATCCCGTTTGCGTTAATTCTGATATAGAATAGGAGTTAGCCGACTATGCTTTTCAAAATTTAATAATTTCGAAAAACCTGAAGTAGATATTCTTGCCAGCTGGTTAGCAAATCAAATCATGATATCTTTTTTCATAGGTGACGACTTGTACTCTTAAAAAGTAGTCAAAGTAAAAAATAAATAAAATATAAGACTTCGGGAGTCGTAATTGTACCTGATAATCTAGCCAGCCTTTTTTACAGAACATAAGGATTATCAGGGCAGCATTCGCAGGCCCCGAAACGCCGTCGAATACAACTGATATTAATAATATTAATAATAATATTTTTACTATAAATTTTGTGAGTATCTTATATGCATAAAGATAATAATAATAAACATTTATTAAGGGTTAAGTAATGTTATTTTGGCGTCTATTATGGATAATACCATAAGACAATATCTGTCCTTGTTTTCTATCAATGGTACAATTTTTTATCGTCACTGTATATTAACATTTTATAGGATTAGGATTGATAACTAATAGTTAATTTTTTAAATTATTCCCCATTAACTTCGTTAAATGAGCTTTAGCACTAATTGTATTCAAATAATACGATTTGAAAATGTAATATAAAATATTGTAAACGATTTAAGAATTATATTATGAAAATAGTACGCAGTATATATGACTAAGCACTCCGCGTCCAAAATATTATAATACAACTGAAAATTGTGCTCCTTTTTTTAATAATAAGTATGGGTATCGTGTTCAAATATTCTTAATTTCAATTATCAAATAATATTCAAAATTAAGAAAATTTTATATTATAAAATCTGGGTTTATTAGAACTCAACCAATTTTAAATATACATTGCTATGAGACGCCTTCTATTTACCTTACAAGGACCTTAGATTATTATTTGAAAATGTCTTCTGAGAGAATGCCTTTCAAATGTTATTTACCCTTTGTTAGTTTTCAGGAAACTTTTGAGCCTGTAAGTTCACAGATTTATAGCCGATGAATAAAAGCTACCGTCCAGGATAGTGGGCACACCAGTGCTTAGTGCCCATAGTACGAGACATGCAGCTACTTGATCTGTTGCCGCATGACTGGTGTCAACATGGATGTTATCAAACGAACCGCTGGATGGATTAGATGTCACAAACTTAAGTCAAATTTTAAAACTGAGAAGTAACTACTGGTATCAAAACATTTGATTTTTTCTCACTTTCCTTGTAGGTTGGGGTTTTTTCAACTTCTATTGGTAAACTTCAATTCTAGTGTATGTATTATATATACACAATATATAGATTTTATTTACTATATGAAACATATTTTCCGATTATTTTAATAAAAGCCTTGTAATATTATCTAAAAAACGGTTGTTATAATATTACCTAACTACACTGTGTTTTCACTAGTGTAGTAGCTATTTCGTAGTTCTCTAAACAACTACTTGTGAATACTTGTAATCTCGAAGGGCGAATCACGAAGTTTAATAGAGAATCAAACGAACTTACCTGTAAGTGAAGTTCGATGATTATTAAACGAGTGATTCGCCCAAGAGATTACAAACCCTCCCAAACCCTAATTACATACATATTATTTATATTGATGTAATGCCCTTTCGAAATATCTAACAGGAAAGCCGTACACGACAGAAACGTGTATGAGACTGCAGACGACGACGGGCTGTTAAGGAAGGCGTGAGTGGGGAGAAAACAAGTTTTCTTTATCCAGAGTTGCTTTAAAAGTGTGTATGATGGCAGCACGTACGCGTGGTACTACTTGTGAATACTTGTAATCTCTTGGGCGAATCACTCGTTTAATAATCATCGAACTTCACTTACAGGTAAGTTCGTTTGATTCTCTATAATCAAATATTCAAATGATCCGATATCGGAAAAACGAGAAAAAATATTGAAATATAAACAATACCTCGTTATGCATTACAAATACTTGAAAGTAGAAACCATTGTTCCCGAGTCCCGCCAGACCCCGTATTATTTCAAACTTTAAAACGATGACTAATAGCTCGCTGCTTTATCTTTCTAATACTGGAATTTCTCCTTTGTACTTACTATTTGTATATATTTTTCTATGACGAACCTGTTAACAAGCTCAACATCCGAGTCCTTATCATAAAGCAGGAACAGCCATATCTATTAATAGACAAAAGAATGTACTATATGAAATTATGTTTTTTTTTCGAATGGACCTATGCTGTTGGCCTTAATAAGCTTCTATATGAGCTTATATTTAGGATAACAAGTTGATGATAATTTCTCGTATACCTTTTTAAAATTCCGTTCCTCAAAATTGCAAAACTAAACACTTAAATATCCATATGAATCCTACCAAAACTCGAAGATACTTCCAATCAGGGATTTTATGGATATGAAATTTCGGATACGGATTGGATACGGATATAGAAATGATTATTATACCGGATACGGTTACGGATACGGATATGTAATTATTTCGGATTATCCGATAGTTTCGGATAATTTCGGTTACGGATATAATATTTTGAAGGAATTTCAGAAGTAAATAATAAATAGCTAATAAAATGGTTTCATTTGGTAGGAACAAAAGTCTGTCATATAAATGTGAGTGTTTTCTACCTAAAATGAAGTTTTAACAAAATTGTTACTTATACTCAATCAGTAATTATATGAATGCAAATAAAATGCCCGGCCGATTAAAAAACCTGTCATAACGTGTAGAAATTAGGCTCCGCCCCTATCCGAAAATTTTATTTCGGATTCGGTTACGGTTACGGATATTATTTTGTATCGGATATCCGATAGTTTCGGTTACGGTTATGGAGCTCCCTAACGTCCCTGCTTCCAATTTACATAGAATTATCAAACTCGGTATGAAGAACTCTAAACATAATTAAAGGTTAAAATCTGAAAACATTTAATTACTTTTTTTTTACACACCTTTAGCACATTATTATTAAATAAGTAGATATTATGTCCATTTATTATTGATACTGATCGAAAGTTTATAATCTTTTTTCTATTGTTATCTTATTTAACAAAAATGCTTGTGCCGACTCCTATCTTCTTCACGCTGCTACAATATATATTTCTAAAATACTCATGGTTGTCTGGTAGAGACCACTTTTGTGCATACTCCTAGTTCTAAGTTTGTGTTGTCATCTTTTATCAATTTCATCGACAAAATAAAGCATATTATTATTATTTATTGGAACCCTTGTTATTGCGCTTGTTACAATCGAGCTTGTCTAAGTTTTTTTTTTATTTCGTCCTTTCCATGATATTGCCCTTCGTAACACCAGTTTGACAAGAAGTGGTAGGAGATAAGCCATTTGCCCGTCTACGCCACCATTGTTCTTAATTCTTCAGTGAATCAGTTTTGTTGTACATATTTCGAAAATAAAGACAATATGTACGGACAGTTTACTTCATCATTATCATCATCATTAGCCTTTATCCGTCCACTGCTGAACATAGGCCTCCCATAATGAACTCCAAAACGGTCGATCCCTTGTCGTTCGTATCCATTGCGGACCTGTCACTGCACGGAGATCGTCTTCCCACCTGGTAAATGGACGACCAACACTTTTTCTACCTAAACACGACCTCCACTCCTGAACTTTATTGGCCCATCGGCCATCCGTTCTTCTGAGGGTGTGACTTGTCCACTGCCACTTCGATGAGGTTATTCTTAGCGCGATATCGGTAACTTTAGTTCTCTAGCAAAGGTCTTTGTTTCGTATCCTATCTGCCAAAGAAACAACAGCAAATTGAGCTACAGTTTACTTACTGGGAGCGAAACTTGACTATCTTACGTGCCAGGATAGACAACAAAGTTGTCTGGACTAGTCCTAAATGCACCCATTGATACATAATATTATAGCAGTTTTTCCATATAATCATTCGGTTTCAAATTGTTTTCTTATGTTTACGCGATTTTCATTCATTATAATAAAACAACTTTTACGGACTGACTAAGGACTGATGACTGCGGTGGACAGTCCTCTCGTGACCATGGTTGTAAAGTATCCGAAACGTCGGGAATGTGAAAATAATAATAAACCACGATAAAATCCGTAAAAGTTTCTCATTCGGTTTAACATAGTACTTCGCGCGGTCAAACATCTCATCTTTGTATTGTGGAGTGCACTTACATTCCTTTGTCTTCGTGATAGTTTTGTGATAACACTTCTCAAAACAAAGTTTGTTCGTATAGATAAATAAGATATGTTTCTAACCATCACGCCATTAACAAATTCTTAAGCAAGCAACGATTAAATAAATACATACTTTTAACAAGTGATGGTACTGTTATAAAGGGAAGAGAAATATTTGTTTTATTTTTCTCATATGTTACTTGGACATGTAAACTAGCAACTGGAAGACGCACTAAGTACTAGCTGGTGGTAAGTGGTCACTGGTCACTGGTCAGCGTCGCCATGATCCGCCTTTGCCCAGGCAATTTTTTCATACATTGACTTTGCCCAGGCAGTTTTTAATGCAACGACTCTGCCCAGGGATTTTTTTTATGCATCGACTTTGCCCAGGCAATTTTTTTAGGCCATATTTTCCATGCTTCACCTATCCTAAGGCGCCCTGGATGCACCTCGCTGCTAGGATGTACTGCCCGCCCTGATCTTCTTTACAAACGAAGCAAGGCTGCTTCACGGAAAAACTTTATAATATGGGAAAAAATACAAGCGGCCTTGTTTATTTTCAAGGCTGCTATAATAACAAGGAAACTTCTTTAATTACGAGGCAATACACTTTTACAAAATTATTTTAAATATTGTTTTGCTAAATAATGCACGACCTCTTGGCCGGTTTTTTTGGTATGTTATATGTTTGGCTAAATGAAAAAAATCCTTTTTAGTATATTCACTAATCTTATAGAAATTAATCACGATCTTGATTTATTTATTTGAGTAAACCAGAGGTAAGCAACTTACTCCTATATTGCATTTTTTTGCACACGTATAGGTAAAAAATTGAATTATTGAAAACAAAGTAAAGTAAGGGCATACACTTTGCACGCCTTTCCTTTACATTTTATATTTAGGTTTGATTATTTCTATCAGAATGTATTGTGTTATTTTATTAGTATTGATATCATAGGAGGCGTCATAGTTTCTTATGGTACGTGAATAAACTGTATTATTTTAAAATTCATCAATTATATTAAAAAATGTGATATTCCAATTTTAAAGTCAAACCCACATGTAGCTATTATCTAGTATATATGTAACTAGGACATCGTTTAATATTTTTTTAATCGATGCTAAGGTACGGTGCAACATCCGAACGCCTGCGAAATAGCTCGCTGCCGCTGTGGAGAGCCTCAGCAGTAAAATTGACACGAACTGCGTGGCGGGATGAAAAACGGCATGACGTCGTTGCTATTATATTCTCGTATAGATTTTTATTTATTTAATATTAACATAAGTACCTGGTTGACCGAGCATTTGCTCGATACCCTAAGTGATAAAATACTATAAAATTTTTCTTCCAAAAAAAATGATCTTAAAAAAAAGGAAAAAAAAAATCGGACTGGAGATTCGAACCAGGCTCGTTTGAACTTAACTGCCTAATTTCACCACTAAGCTACCATGACATATTATTTGACAGCGAAATTTACGTTCGTATTCTAATCATATTTTATTGATGCCTCAAAACACGGATAAAAAAGTTTTCTAAAAATGTATCCTAGATAGATCGATTTATCGCCGTTTTTAACACATGTATACAAAATTTCATGAAAATCGTTGGAGCCGTTTCCGAGATCCCGATTCTATATATATATACAAGAATTGCTCGTTTAAAGGTATAAGATAAGATATATTTTCGCATATACCAATCAACCCATATGACAGACTTTTTCTTCTTACCTAACTTTATAGAAGATAAATAGAACAATTTTTTTAACTTTTGGGTTGGTAGTAGGTATAAGCATAGTATACTGTATAATACATTTAGTGGGATTGTATTTGCCAGGTTTTCATTTATTTAAATTTACTTATTATTTTTTAATATAGCATGCATAACACAGTCTACGGTATTGTTTTCTTATGTTTACGCGAATTTCACTCATTATAATGAAACAACTTTTACGGATTTTATTTAACACTTTACAGCAACCATGGTCCTCCCGTGACCATGGTTGCTGTAAAGTGTCCGAAACGTCGGGATTGTAAAAAACTACATAAACCGCGATAAAATCCGTAAAAGTTGTTTCATTATAAACAGTCTACGGTAATTTACAATGCCGCTGCGGCGTCGCGTCGATCGGAGTATGCCTTTATGTCATAAATCACAAACACGCGTAAAACTAGCAATAATCGTGACTTTGCTTGATAAATTTTATTATGATTTCAGTATAGTTGTTTGACTATTTTTCTATCATAACCGTTTCTTGTTGAAATATTGTTTCCTTTTTCGGCGTGACTCTCTCCATTTTCTCGAACCAGTCTCTCTGAATAATGCTAGATAATATTATCTACGTCCAATTCATAAGACTAAGACATCGCTGATACAATGGTACTTATTGAGAATAGATTCGACATTCGGTCATATTTTTGCAACAGTAATGACGAAACTTTTATATCAGATGTAGCAGGTGTGGTGATGAAGCAACGCGGTGACAACCGATCAATTGAAATACCTAACAATATATTATTATATCCATAGTAACGCATGTCTATTATGCTATAAAGCTTTATGGTGTACTAGCAGCGCCCCGCGGTTTCACCCGCGTACCTCCTGTTCCCGTGGGAGTACGGAGATAAATTATAGTCTATGTGTTATTCTGATATATTAGCTATATTATTGTAAAGTTTCATTAAAATCTATTCAGTAGTTTTTACGTGAAATAGTAACAAACATCCATACTCATTTGAACATTATCTTAGTTACGAATAGAATATAAAATAATTATAATCGACCAGTGTATTACTCTATTATTTACTAATATTGTTAAAAGCTAATGTTCTTGGGTGTGTGATGTTGTTGGAGATAGCCTGGATCTATTAAGCCGATTTTGAATTTGTTTTTAACAATAGAAAGCTACGTTATTTGTGAGCAACTTATCCCCTTATAATTTATCCCCGTACTACCACGGGAATATGTAGTGCGCGGGTGAAACCGCTGAGCGTTACTATGTCAATATAAAATAGCAATATGCGATGGACAAAATACTATAACATTATTAAAGTGTTAGAGAATTCGAATTGTTTTGATTTTCCACTTAACTTTTGTTAAGCTCTCTAAAGACAAGCAACTCTAGATTTCTGCCCACTTCTAAATGCGTCGGTTTTTTAACTACAATCAATTGAACCGTACAACGGAATATTTTTTTTTAGATAGGTAGGTTACGAAATTATACTTTCTGGGGTATACCACACTTGAACAAGAAAAAGTAACAAAACCCTACCACTTAACCTTGCTTAAAACATATTTTAAATCTATTCACAAATACGGAATTAGCGAAAATAATTTCCGAACAAAAAAAACAGGAAAATAAACCGTAGCGGGGTATCCAGCCAAGACCAAGCCAAGACATGTTCAGCCAAACTGTACAGGAACAGCCAAACATAATAGAAAAAATATATTTTTAATTAAATTATAGACAGATTTCTGTACGAGTTTGCGTGCGTGTGAAACTAGTTATCAAGGCATATTCAATTTAAATGTTGGCCTTAGTTTAAGGACGCGTTTACAAACTTGATAGGTACAGAATCGAACAACTACATTGAAAAAGTCACGCACACAAGCGCACCCGCGCAATACGCACGCTTGCGTGCGGGAATAGTAGTCAAGTAAACGGATTTGATACTTTACAAATATTTCTTATTTTTATTATTTATAACACAAAATTATATTTTATTTCTGTTTGTTTTTACTATTTATCTTTTTACTTAGAATTAGTATATTAAATATATATATAATAAATAATTATATAATATATAATTATATATAATATTATAATATATAATTATATAAATATAATATTATTATAATATAATTATATAATATATAATTATATAAATATAATATTATTATAATATGTAAGTAAACTGATATCTGTAATTCATCTTGGGGGGGGGGGGGGCTCATAATTGCCACGCTGAGCAGGCGCATTGGCGATCGCAGATGATGATGAAGTTACATCGGCAGCACTGCTGCCTGATCCGAGTGGCACGGGATCGATCGTCTTGACGTTTATTGAGGGGGGCCTATGTTCGGCAGTGGATGGATGAAATTTGATGATGATGACGATGATGATATCTATTTGTTTGCGAGTGAAAAGGGATCGGTCGTCTTGGTGTTCTCATTGAGGGAGGCCTATATTCAGCAGTGGATGGATGAAGTTTGATGATGATGATGATGATATCTATTTATTTGCGAGTGGCAAGGGATCGGTCGTCTTGGTGTTCATTGAGGGAGGCCTATATCCAGCAGTGGATGGATGAAGTTTGATGATGATGATGACGATGATGATATCTATTTGTTTGCGAGTGGCAAGGGATCGGTCGTCTTGGTGTTCATTGAGGGAGGCCTATATCCAGCAGTGGATGGATGAAGTTTGATGATGATGATGACGATGATGATATCTATTTGTTTGCGAGTGGCAAGGGATCGGTCGTCTTGGTGTTCTCATTGAGGGAGGCCTATATTCAGCAGTGGTTGGATGAAGTTTGATGATGATGACGATGATGATATCTATTTGTTTGCGAGTGGCAAATGATCGGTCGTCTTGGTGTTCATTGAGGGAGGCCTATATTCAGCAGTGAACGGATGAAGTTTGATGATGATGATGATATCTATTTGTTTGCGAGTGACAAGGGATCGGTCGTCTTGGTGTTCATTGAGGGAGGCCTATTTTCAGCAGTGGATGGATGAAGTTTAATGATGATGATGATGATATCTATTTGTTTGCGAGTGGCAAATGATCGGGCGTCTTGGTGTTCATTGAGGGAGGCCTCTATTCAGTAGTGAACGGATGAAGTTTGATGATGATGATGATATCTATTTGTTTGCGAGTGACAAGGGATCGGTCGTCTTGGTGTTCATTGAGGGAGGCCTATATTCAGCAGTGGATGGATGAAGTTTGATGATGATGATGATGATTATGATATCTATTTTTTTGCGAGTGGCAAGGGATCGGTCGTCTTGGTGTTCATTGAGAGAGGCCTTTATTCAACAGTGGATGGATGAAGTTTGATGATGATGATGATGATATCTATTTGTTTGCGAGTGACAAGGGATCGGTCGTCTTGACGTTCATTGTGGGAGGCCTATGTTCGGCAGTGGACGGATTTAGGCTGATGATGATGAAGTCGCATCGGCAGCACTGCTGCCTCATTAGAGTATCACGGGATCGGTCGTCTTGACGTTCATTGAGGGAGGCCTATGTTCGGCAATGGACGGATTTAGGCTGATGATGATGAAGTCGCATCGGCAGCACTGCTGTCTCATTAGAGTAGCACGGGATCGGTCGTCTTGACGTTCATTGAGGGAGGCCTATGTTCGGCAGTGGACGGATTTAGGCTGATGATGATGAAGTCGCATCGGCAGCACTGCTGCCTCATTAGAGTATCACGGGATCGGTCGTCTTGACGTTCATTGAGGGAGGCCTATGTTCGGCAATGGACGGATTTAGGCTGATGATGATGAAGTCGCATCGGCAGCACTGCTGCCTCATTAGAGTAGCACGGGATCGGTCGTCTTGACGTTCATTGAGGGAGGCCTATGTTCGGCAGTGGACGGATTTAGGCTGATGAAGTCGCATCGGGAGCACTGCTGCCTCATTAGAGTAGCACGGGATCGGTCGTCTTGACGTTCATTGAGGGAGGCCTATGTTCGGCAGTGGACGGATTTAGGCTGATGATGATGAAGTCGCATCGGCAGCACTGCTGCCTCATTAGAGTATCACGGAATCGGTCGTCTTGACGTTCATTGAGGGAGGCCTATGTTCGGCAATGGACGGATGAAGTTTGATGATGATCATGATGAAATCTATTTTTTTTTGCGAGAGACAAGGGATCGGTCGTCTTGACGTTCATTGAGGGAGGCCTATGTTCGGCAGTGGATGGATTTAGGCTGATGAAGTCGCATCGGCAGCACTGCTGCCTCATTAGAGTAGCACGGGATCGGTCGTCTTGACGTTCATTGAGGGAGGCCTATGTTCGGCAGTGGACGGATTTAGGCTGATGATGATGAAGTCACATCGGCAGCACTGCTGCCTCAGCATAGCACGGGATCGGTCGTCTTGGCGATCATTGAGGGAGGCCTATGTTCGGCAGTGGACGGATTTAGGCTGATGATGATGAAGTCGCATCGGCAGCACTGCTGCCTTAGCATAGCACGGGATCAGTCATATTGGCGTTCATTGAGGGAGGCCTATGTTCGGCAGTGGACTGATTTAGGCTGACGATGATGATGATGATGATGATGATGATTATGATGATGATGATGATAAGTGAGCAAACGTCGAGAGAGAACGTCTTCCCACCTGGTTATAATGACCAACCAACATTTCGTCTACCTATGTATATGAAATAAACCAATTCCATAAAAATATATTGTGGTAAAAAAAAATATTGTAAAGTATCAAATCCAATCCAAAGTATCCAATATCAAAAATAAATCGCGATGTTTTTTGAGTCGAATTGCTGCTGACAGGTGACGCAGTGTCCACCCAGAACCGCGGCCGAGCGCGGACTGAGTTCTCATTTCAAAAATGTAAAAGAAATCAAGACAGAGACAACGATAAAATAAACCTTAATGCAATGGAATAACATTCATCTTTAGTAGCAAAATTGGTAAAAAAATTAGTTATCTTCTTTATTTTTTTTAAGACTATTTTTAGCATTTTTGGGTTATTTTCTTGTCCTTTATTTAAAATTGAACATATTTCCCTGCTCCTACTATTTTTTAAAAACCTTAATAAATGTGGATATTAGACCAAAAGGGTACCGTAATTCTAATCGATTTCGTTCGTTTCATGAAAAATGGTAATGGAAGAACGTTGATTACTATATAAAAAAGCAACATTTATCAAAAAAATATGCGTTACCCTTGTAGATAAAGAACCATTCTATATGAAATAAATAATTTTTATATATGATTTTGTGTACTTTTGTTACAAACGGTACAGAAAAACAGCATAATTTCGTCTGATTCGTAAACGCGTCCTTAAAGATCTCGGCCTCCGAAACGGCGAGTTGATGTGTTATGACTTCGTCGAGAGGTTGTGTTGAGCTATGTATTATTTATTGTTACTCGTGTGTGGGTGCGTCGTCGCCAGACAGGACACGGGCTACCCCGCGGGACTTATGGCCGATTGTAAGTTTTTTTATTATTTTTTTAGATTTTTTTTTTATCATATACCATTATTTTTAAATGAAAGATAATTTTAATTTAATAAAAGAAGAAGAATATTTATTTGTGCCCCGTGTTATTACCGGTGGAAGTTTGAAACTGTCACTCGTCTTCGTGAATATCTTGGTTGTTTGTTTGTGAATCTCTACTTCGTTACGATGAGTTACTAGCTGTACACTTACAGACTTACATTACGTCTCCGGTGACGCCTGTTTTGTTTGGATTCTCCATTTGAAACTTGCTCATATTTATGAGCAACCAAAGAACTGATACTAACTATAGCATTATCATTAGTATCATTTGAGAATTCCAACATTAACTAAGGCAATTTGCTCATTTTTAAACAATTAATTTCATGAGACAAAATTTGCGTTGGCTAATAGACTTGCGCATAGATACTATCTTATCTTTTTCTTAAATTGATAAGGCAATGTGTCCTTGCAAGGCTTTATGAATTTGGCACACGAGTTAAAGGTCGTGTTGGCCCCTACTGTTACCATAAATGTCATTGTCAACCTTTTTTGGTTACTGGATGTTGGCCTCATTAAAGAACGTCAATACGACGGATTCCTCCCTGACTCCTAGTCCTTAGGTTCAATCTAAGACACTAACGCCCGGTTTCTGAAGCGTTGGTAAAAGTGTATGTCAACTAACATGGCTGTTAACATACGATTCTAGAGTCAAATTTGACAGCTTTTCATTTCAGTTGCTATGTCAACTTACAGGCTGATCTAATTAAGTAATTTAACCATGCTTCTAGCAACTCATTCGACACCTTTGGTTTGACAGTTGATTAGTTAATTTTTGCGTTGTTTTAACAAAAGTCATAAGCTCTCCTATAGCAATTTGAAATAGAACATTTCTGTATTCTATACAATTTGCTCACTGCTGGGCACGGGTCTCCTCCTCGTTAGGAACTACACACCTTCAAAGACTTAATCTCATCACACATCCCTCTCGATTTCCTTCGCCGATGGTTTCATGTTCATAGCCAAACAGTACAGTCAATAAAAGTTCACCAGGTCCGGGGATGAAAGCGACCACCACCCTGTCAGAGAAGACCAAGGACGACACCCGTATCCGGGTGCTGAGGCCCACCACGGGCTGGTTCGACAAGGGCGAGGTGACCTGCTCACTAGATGATGCTGGGGCTGACTGCGTGGCTCACCAGTTGGACTTGCAGAGTGAAGAAGTTGTGGTGAGTACATATAAGAGTCATCTTAACAGATACGAAGAGAATCGTCAAGACATGCGCATACATCTATAAGAGGTAATGCTACTTTGCAGCCAAATTGGGCTCACACGACCACGAGGCACCACTCGCTTACATGAAATCGACGTAAAGTGACAGCTAAGCTGTGGCATTTCGTGCGGTTTGTGAGTTTCCGGTGACCCATTGGGAAGGAATAGGGAAAAGGAGGTCAACGCATCTGCATTACCTCCTGTTATGTGGATGTTAATGGCGTCGATAATCGCAAGGCTTCGACTGTTCGTTTGCCCTTTTATGATATTAAAAAAAAATACATACGAGTGTCAATTTCATATTTTGAAACCTGGGTAATGCGTTTGCTTGTCTTCTGTGAATTTGTCTGACGAACAGTCGAAGCCTTGCAATTATCTACGCCCATTAACATCCACACAACCAAAGGCTATGCAGATGCTTTGCCTTCCTTTTCCCTATCCCCCTCTCTTCCATTCCCTATCCCCTCAATGGGCCACCGGAAATTCACAAACCGCACAAAAAGTGACAACATAACTGTCACTTTGCGCTGGTATTATGTCCGCTAGAAGTACCAGCTGGGTCATGCCGGCCCAATTCGGCTGCAAAGCAGCATGGCACTACCTCTTTACAAAATGTATGTTCTTAGTACAATGAATGACAGCTGAAATAAAAAAGGCAACGAACATGCTAATAATGCGGTATAGTGATGTCTTTAGCACGTCTTCGCTCCTGGTCACGGGATGGGTAGACTCATCCCTATTACTGTGTGTGTGTGTGTTTCATGGTCTCCCCGTAGACTGTGCTGTGGACCTGTCATTGACTGAGATTTTCATTCTGTGTTAATGGTCACTGGTAGTCGCTAAATGCCTTAACTGTGTAGTAAATAGTAGTTACAAAGTAATAGGGCAGGCAACGTTTCGTGAGTGGGTTCGAGTCTCGTTTAGGATTTTATATATAGAGATTAAAATTAAACAGCTCTGTCTGTCTGTTCGTGTTGTCAGGCGACTAGACAGATAATGCAGCGGTCACGAGTTAGAATCCCGCAAGTGCAGATTTGAATAATGAATATAAATGGAATATGAACGGATTGGACTGGGTAGTAGATAATATAACCTACGCCCTTAGATCATTAATATGTCTAGATGGAGTGTCACCCTACAATCAAAACAAAAAGAACAGGCCAACATTTTCTAACATGTGTTCGTGAATAATGATACCAGCTACTACAGTTCTCCCATAATCATCCTTTTTAATCTCGTTACACTTCAACACAAACCTTCATTATACATAAAAACAATAATGCGTAACAATTCATGCGTATTCTATGACAGCGGGACGGATACTAAACACAGAGAAAGCATTTAGAGGCTAATTACAGTTGGACGCTATTTTTTGGACGTGTTTTCCGCGCGACACTATCTAAACATATTATTGATCTAAGCCTACGCCTAATATATTTTTTGCGAACTTACTTTATCTCTAGGTTAACGTGGTGCTCCCCACAATAACGGGGATTTAAATATTTTATAAGTAAAATAATATAAACCATTTGAATATTAAAATCATTACGAAAGTTGCATAAATACTAGCGTTTAACATAATATATAACTACTTATACATACTACGTTTTACATAAACGGGTATATTGACCGTGGACATCATATAGATCATGTTAAATAGAATAAATATAAAATAAGTAAAATAAATATTTTATTTTAAACTTGAATTCAAAAAAATTCTGTTACATCTGAATATTTATATATTATTTTATTTAAAGGATTAAACTAGTTACCATACTAAATATATTCTTAGATGAGCCAGATGCTGCCAACAGCATAGGTCCGAAAAAAAAACTATACTTAATAATGCAACATCATCATCATCATCAGCCTTTATCCTTCTACTGCTGAACATAGGCCTCCCTCAATGAACGCCAAGACGACTGATCCCTTGCTACTCGCATCCAACACGGACCTACCACTGCACGGAGATAATATAATATATATCGCAACATAGTTATTTATATATATTTTTATACATGTTACCACGCGACGGTGGTCCAGTGGTGGATGGACTCGGCCTCTTATGCGAGAGGTCTGGGTTCGATCCTGACCCCCCGTGTGCCTTGAAATGGGTTTTTCTAATTTCTAAGTGCACCCCCAACACGAGACCATCGCTCGCTCACCGGTGAAGGAAAACATCGTGAGGAAACCTGCATGCCTGATGAGATTGAAAGTCTTTGAAGGTATGTGAAGTTTACCAACCCGCACTGGGCCAGCGCGGTGAACTATTGGCCCATTACCCTCCTCGCCTGATTTCGAGGAGGAGACCCGTGCCCAGCAGTGGGACATAAAGGGTTGTTACTTTACTTTTTTTACTTTTACATGTTACCTGTAACGTAAGCTTACGGACGATAATTATACGTGATAACGTTATAGTGCGTCACAAGCCGAACGCTTAGGCCGATTGTGCTTCTCTATCGCTTATTCTCTCGCTTACGCGCTTAGTTCGGGCGGAACGTGAGCATGAATCATGTTTTATTGAATAGAATGATAAACGAGAGTAGTGAAAAGGTAGGTATTGAAGATTCTCTTTAAAGTCCTCTAGATATTTTTGTCTTATAGCCACATATTTTTATCGTGCGATATGTTCAATATCAATACAATTTTCGGCTACATTTAATTAAGAAGATATAACCTGTGATTGCATATCTAACAATAAACCGGAAGTGTAATTATTAACATACAAATATACTTGAAAGCTAATTAAAGGTTTTATTTTTAACTAAATATTTTAAAAAACATTATTTTATTGTGATATTAATTAACAATTACACCACCTTAACCTTGTCACGTCGTAAGGTCATAAGATCTTGTGTTACGGGTTCTAGGAACGGAAATAAATTTAATATATAAATAAATACATATAAGTACAATTACGCCATGGCCATGAGCAATTGCAGATTTTTTTTTCAATTCATCAAACAATTTTTGCACTTGGCGGATTTCAATCAACCAATTCGTACAGACTACAGTGTCCAAATTGATAATTGTTTAAGGCGCTGTGCGTAGTCAACATAGGATTAATTAAACAGTTTTTTTAAGGCCTTAAATGCCTACATTCGAGAACATCAAAAACATTATTTTTTGCGTCTCTTTCGTTTCTAGCGCCAGCGACTGCCGAGAGCAAATTGTTTGCATTTAATTTTCTTCACTCCCTTAAATATATTTTAAAGTTGTCTATTTACCACTATTTACCATCTCCAATATCTGCTGTTTTTGATTTGAAATATTGTTATCAATTTCAGGTGTTCACCAGTGGCTACCTAGACTTCTCCTACTCTCCCATAACGAGGAGCATGGCCCGTACCTATTTGGATCATGGGAAGTCTGTCATCATAGTGGAATTGTTTCCGATTCTGTTAAAGACATATCCAATGTAAGTTTAATTTGTTTTTGATATTATATAATTTCTTCATTATCATCATCATTACTGTATCTAACATCCGTCCACTGCTAAACATAGGCCTCCCGCAATGAACGCAAGGACGACCGATCCACTTTTTTCATTAATTCGTCTCTTTTTAAGGCACGCAACGTACCGATAACCTTTAACCATTAAATTATATTCGTCAGAGATGATATCCAAATAAATGGTCAACCGTGGACGTAGTTTACTTGAAAACAAACTTCTTTTATCTTTGGTAAGCGGTAGACTTCGGTCGATTTTTTTTTTTCATTATAAGATATAGAAGAAAGAAAAAGTAGAAGGGTGTTGCCTAGTTCTTACAAGCTTAGTAATTACTGAGTAATTGTCCATAAAAAATTAAAGCAGCAACCAGTGGCGTAACTATACTGTTCGGGGCCCGTGGCATTTTGCCGACTTGCCACCCTGTAGTTACGCCACTGGCAGCAACCCATATGCCCCATGGCTGGGCACTGGTCTCCTTGAAATCAGGCGAGAAGAGTATCTGGCTATAGTTCACCAATGCGCCGCGCTGGCCCAATACAGGTTGGTGAATTTCACACACCTTCAAAAACTGTTTAATCTCATCAGGCACGCAGGTTTCCTCACGATGTTTTCCATCACCGGTGAGCAAGCGATAGTCTCGTGTTTGGGTTGCACTTAGAAATTTTAGAAAACTCATTTCAATGGAGGGTCAGGAATCAGGATCGAACCCGGACCAAGAGGCCGATCCCATACCCACTGGACTATCGTCGCTCAGCTTATATTGTCATGTATTTGTTTCAGAGCTGCCCGCCTCACAAAGCCCATAGGCGTTTTCTTAGGAAAATTCCTTGTGAAGCTCTCCGAAAGAGGTCTCTCTCCTAGCAGAATCCAGTTACTCGGAGGAAGCTTAGGAGCGCATATCGGAGCATACGCTGCTATGCAGTATCACAACATCACTGGCCAGAAGGTTTCCAGGCTTACAGGTTGGTTGACCACTCTTCTCTTCGCTATTCTCGCTATCGTTCTGGTTTCGCTCTCATTTCCGTTTCCGTAAAGCATAAGAATATGTCCATATATGTTTTGTGCATCATAACGTCCTCACTATAAAAAGTTGGAAGTAAATGAAGACTTTAAATAAAAACGAACTTTATTATAAATGTAGTTTAATTCAATTTTCGTGCCGAAATAACCATATTTTATTTCAATTTCAAGTAGGGCGAAATGACAGCGATCGATAATGGCTTAGCAGTGCCTTCATTACAAACCTCGGCGTTTTGAACCAGAAGGAAGGGCAGGTGGTAATATATTGCTGTTTGTAGTCCACTCATTAGGTTCGATCAATGTTTAATTTGAATAAGTATTAAGCATACTCGAAGTTTTTACCTCGTAAATTACAATTGCAACTGTAATTGTTATAGCATGCGGATTATAGCTGAACGCTGAGCATGGCAATTATAAGATCCTTCCGATCCGTTGCTTGGAAGTTGATTATTGCGTTAGGAAAACGCGAAGATCTCTTGTAATTCGTGTTTCTTCCCAGCTTTATCTATAGATTAAACTATTTAAAACGGGATATTTACTATGTTTTTTAATATGCTTTTGCGGAGCTCGATATTTCGACATTATCTACGAATGTCATGTTCACTCATGTTCGTGGCAAATATCCCGTTTTAAATAGTTTAAATAATGAAAATAACCATGTTAATTTAAAATATTATCTAAAGTTCTTTCATAAACCCTCTCCACACACTGTTCAACATTCGCATGAACGTATCTCTGTTCAAAATTCTCTCAAAGAATGTATAAAATTTACAAAATAAATAAGCTTAGGAGTTATTCTCTATACTCCACATCAATATGTTAAACAAATCATAAGTATATTAAATTCTTTTTCTGATAACATATTTTAGACTCACTTATTATTGTGTAGGTCTAGACCCAGCCGGTCCGTGTTTTAGAAGCTTAGAGCCAAAGGACCGATTCAACGCCGACGCCGCGGTGAGAGTGGACGCTCTGCACACAAACATCGACGGATTTGGTATAGCTGATGCTATAGCCCAGATCGATTACTACGCGAACGGAGGTAAAAAAGAATTCTACCAAATATTGTTATCATTTTTCTTAACCACGTTAGAAGCTTAATCAGAAGGCATTCTGACAAATCTGTACGGCCAATAAGATTCAAGAGTGGTCGCCGCGTTTTATATTTAAGTGCTGTAAAGCTATTCTGTAAAATCCATTTCGATATCGAGCTTCACCTGAGTGATAGAGCTCACTTTACGCTCACTTCGAAAGCGAACTTTATTGGTATAGAATATAGATATACCAATAAAGAAGACAAATTCGTCACATTCGTCATATCACCGCTGATTCCGCTTTCGACATTTGAAAACGACCTTACAAAAAGCCCTACTGCTCCGCCATTAACCAGGAAGACGATCTCCGACGGACGATACAGTGGCCGATCCGAGTTGGATGCTGGCGATGTCTATCTGTTGGCGGAAGAGGCGTTACTTACATTTCTAACACTATATCTTTGTCAATAGTGAATTTCTAAACGACTCATCCGACTTTATGAAATCTTTCAGTCTGTGCAATTTATACAAACTTTATAATATGTACAAATGTATATTTGTCGTACAAATGTGTATCTTTACACGACAATTCCCGGGCTACTATTTATTTATACGTAATTAATAATTATTTAAAAAATAATTAAGAATTAAAATATTTTCAGGTGAATTCCAAGCACGGCTAGGCGCGGGCTTTCTTCTCCCATGTTTTGAGCTGTGCAGCCACCTTCGATCAGCTTTCTACTGGACGAGGGCTATCTACAACCCTGACCAGTTCGTGGCCTTGCGCTGTAACTCTGTATCCGACGTGAGACACGCCAACTGCTACGACAGTCCAATAGTCACAAACGTTTTGGGTCCACGGGCCAACTTCTCCCGCCCAGGAGTTTATTATTTGCCAACATTAGAAGAGGATCCGTACTACATGGGGGAGAAAGGCCTAGTGAGGAGAAAGTATGACGCCAATAATTACCTACTCAAGGTTGCCAAAGAGGATGATTTAGAGATATAGAAACCTAACGAATGATGTATGAAAGATACATTGATAGTTTGAAAATTCAGGTGGTGCTTAATGGTTATGTATTCCTATTAATAGGTAAGCCTATGCCGCCCGTCTGCTCACCATTATGGTTGTCTTATCCAACATAATAATCAGATAATTGGTTTTTTATGTACTACTAGCAGCGCTCCGCGGTATCATCCGCATAGGTCCCTTTCTCGTGTGAGTACGGGGATAAATTATAGCCTGTATTATTTTGATACCTATGCAATTTATATTATTATGGTTTCAACGAAATGCATTCGGTCGTTTTTGCGTAAAAGAGTAACAAACATTCATCCATACATACATTCTTAGAAACTTTCGCGCTTATAATATTAATAAGATAGGATAAAAAAATAATTAATCAATCTAAACTATATACATATAGTAAGGTTTCTGAATCGAGTCGATTATTGTTTTGCTACTAGTAACACGAATAAGAATCAGAATCACTTCCATTTTTTACTCAATAATTTGTGTTCTTGAACAAAAAGTCCGTAGGTCATTATTAAGTTTTCAATTATTTCTCAAAATAGTTTATCTATCTGAGTTTAATATCGATGGTAATACGACATTTTTTCGGAGATATTTTACCGCCCTAACATGCAAATCGGCGGTAAAATTAAAACCCCGTTAGTGATTTATTAATCATAAGACACATCGCCATAGAAAATGATATCACAAAAACCAACCACTCCACATTTTTAAAAACACCAGACAACTCATGGCATTTTTAAACGATACGACTTTAAGGGGTTATGAATTCATGGAGTCCGCTGGTGGTCTATTTGGTCATCTCCAAACACCAACTGTAGCGAGTGCTTGTTAAGAAACAAAGATATTAAAATAAAAACCACGAGAACATCTCAGAAATGTATTCAACATTACAATGCCAATATACAACACACTAGTGATACAAGGTGTATAATATGTCCACGTACAAAAGTTTACAATATATAGATATCATATATATACAACGATACACTTACAGCAGATTGAGGCTCGGCGTTTGAGCAAAATGGAAGCCTGTGTCCTGCAGCTTACGTGGCAATGTTGTAGCAAATGTGTCTAAATATTAGCCAAAACTACTACACAAAATATACCGCCTGTATAGTAATAATACGCAAGTGAAAATTTGAAATTAAAAGAAATAAATTTGTGTTCAAATGTAAATAGTAAGAGATAACGTTTTAATTTTTCAAATTAAGAATGAAAACTGATATACCGGATCCGCACCGGATCCACGTTTGCGGCTTGCCGCAAACTCCAAACCCCTACAAGACACAAACATGTGGACGCGTCGCAAGAGCTTGCGGCAAATTCCCTTTGATTTGTGCACAATACCGACATCGGATCGGATCGGCCACGAACCCTTGCAAACCTACACAAGCCAAGACAAACTCTGTATCCACACGTTTGAATTTGTGAGGGTTTGCAGAGGCTTGTCAAGCGTGCGGATCCAGCTATAGGTTTTAATAGCAGTACTTTTACGACACTCAATTGTCAAAAACAAAAATGAGATATAAAAACAAGGGTAAAAGTAAAAATAGCAGAAATTATAAATATAGACGAGGTAGAAAAACAATCTGTCATTTATTTATTTTTTTCAACTAGCGGATTAAATTTTTTCCACTTACGTTTGTTTGAATTTATTGCCACGTTAAATTATTGCGTTATTACCAAGATAGTAGTAATATTAGCCTTAAATATATAAAAAGCGTAAACAAAATACTATCTGTTATATAGATATATTGTAAATACAAACAAATTATTTATTAAATACATGATATGATTTTTTTTTCATTTGTTTCACTCTCTGAATACACATATTACTTATTATATAGGCCTTTTTAATCTGAATATTTCATATTAAAATAATCATAAATAATTTAATAATAATATTAATGCATATTATATTATTATTATATTTACCAGCAATAAGACCCGAAACATGTACTGTCTTTTTTATTCTAACCCACCGATAGATGTCGTTACAGAACGTTCTCGGTACGACAGTTACTCGTTAACCATAGACCTACGAACAAACTTACTATAGACAAGACATCAAAATAATTCAGAAAGTGAAACAATTATGCAATATAAATGAGTTTGATTTTAAACATTATAACATTCAGATCTAAAATGAAAAAATCACACAATACACGAGTACATATTCATTAATACTAAATGTAGCGAACTTTGAAGCACCAAAATGTTATACATCTGTAGAAAAACTCGTAAAAAAATATTTTCTGGAATGTGAAATAAACCAATGAGTTTTTGGCATCACTAAAGGTATGACATTCGTCTTAAGTTTCCTAATGAGAATTTATCTATTCAAATAAATTAATTGTCGATTTTGTTTTTGACAAGATTTGTTATTGCAATAAAAACTTTTCTTCTTCCTCTTTGGCTCCCAAAAGGATTTGCCAGTTTCAGAAAACCGCTTTTCCGGATTTTATTGCGGTAACATTCCTTATGTTTCGGAAGGCTACGGAAGGGACGCCGTAAAATCGTTTAATTAGTTTTATTATAACTATAGCCTTAAACAAAGCCATTATTATTCCAAAATAGCGATGACAAAAATACTTTTATGTAATTTTGTATTCCAGACAGCTAGTGTGAACTAAGTTTGCTTATTTATGAAAAAGATTTTTCTAGAAAACGCATTCCACATTGACGAAATTCTTAAGGAAGAATTTCAAAATGAACGTGTGTCGTTTAATAATAAGTTGGTATTGATTTATATCCCACACGATTTATTGATTTTTATGTATATAAGTAGAAAAATTCGTGTAAAAATGTCAAAGATATGTTGATGTTATAATTAAGTTAATCACTATATTTATTGTAAAGATATATCAAAATGCCTGTATTATCCTTCGCGCCGGTTTCTTGCTGCCACTTTTATATACTGATGTCTAGGTACGACGATACCTTAATTACATCTTATTTATAATCGTTATTAAATTAACTTGAAAATATAATTTTAGTCTTTGTTTTTCATTACATCCCATATATTTTGATACAACCCTAAGCGTGTACAAAACAATAAGAAAATAATAATTTATTTGTAAAAAAAAAATACTACAGATTGATTTATTGTTTTATATGAATTTGATTGTTGATATAAAATGGCCAGTTTTACGAAGCTAATCGAGTAAAGCTGAGCATATTTGCGCATTGCGTTTGTTTATAAAAATAATTACATAGTAGGACACTGATCCCATTTTGTAAGTAGGTTTTTAATACGATTATTTTAGGCCATAGTTTATTCAGGCACTGTTCCATCACGAATTTCGTTCTGAAAAAAAAGCAACAAAGATACACATGAACATTGACAAGCCATTCGAAGTGTGCATTTGTCGGGACCACTAGTCGAGACTTGATTTCGTGGTCTTCCTTCAGGTTCAGGAGGTACTTGAATAAGGCATCCTAATCTGACAAATCACAAAGTATAGATACAAGGAGTCCGAACGGTATAGACTTTTCCATAGCATTCATATACACAATAATAAACCCAGATCATAGTTCTCTTTTCTGCCACTGGCTGCGCTAGAATCGAGTGCGTACCGATGCTATTGTAGCGAACCAATCAGCGCCACTATACTTTCTGCGTGAATATTTAAACGAGTACTTCCTAAGAAGGCGCGCTCTACCGGCAAAACTTCTGTCATCTAAATTACGACCATTCGTTTAACATTACGTTCGGACTCCTTATATTGGTCTAGTCTAGATGACTTGTGTGACAGATATTAAAAAAGTTGTCCATCACGACGGCACATGAGACATCTATTTTACTATTTTGAAATTGGAACGCATAACAATATCCGGCGGCACGCTGTAAAGTCATGCTGCTAGCCGTCACGTCATCAGATATGATTTTACTGTCACGCGCACCAATACATGTCTCACGTCAAGAATCTAACAAAAAAGTCTAGTTGCGGTTCTATCCTAATGTGCCCAGTCTCTAATGCCACCTAACGTGGCCAGCACGCGCGCGGGGCGGGGCGGGGCGGGGCTACCGCGGTATGTACTCGAGCGGGTACCACGCGACGGTCTCCTCCCTCAGCGGCAGCGACGCCAGCGGCACCACCACGCCGCCTAGGAACTGGTTCTCCTGCAGCGAGTCGTAGCTCCACACGGTGGCCTGCAGACTCCTGGTCACCACCACGTCGAGGGGCAGCCGGTACTCCAGCATCTCCATGAAGGACGGGTGCGAGTTGCGCTTCAGCACGCGTGTCTTTCTCTTCGTCTCCTTGTTCGGATCCGGTGTGAGGTACACCTGGAAACATACATTTTTTTAATCGTTTAGCTTTTAATAAAAAAAATCTCTCTAACTGACCATATTATGGTGGATTTTTTTTATTCTGTAATAAATATTATATAAATACGAAAATATAATAAAAATTGTAAAGTGTATGTAGTCCACGGATGTCCGCGAGGCTCTACCATATTTTATGTTATTATCTTCTAAATCAGTGGTTCTTAACCTTATAGCCATGACCACCAAGTTCGATAATTTGTTTGTAATGAACATAAAGTATCTAAATGTAAATAAAAGCAGGGTTGTTCTAATTCATGTATTAAGCGCGGATCGCGTTGTGTTGACTCGACACTATCATCTTATTAGGACGGCTCGGAGGACGGACCATTTCTGATGCTTCCAGGAACCACCGGTTGAGAACCATGACTATTCTAAATGAAGTAGAGATCGTCTAATCTTAAAATGAACACCTCTCGACAATCCATTTACGCTTACATTGAAATTATGACAAATAAGGTAGGAAAGTAGGTAACATTGGTGTGTAGACGCAAATGATTCTCGTAGTTGGTTATTTATTCGCCTGCAATATCGCAACACGCACACAATATGTTATTGAAATTTACAATTGAAAATGAATGCCCCTGTTTAAGTATTTTGATGTGATCTTATTAATACTGTAAAGATTTTTTATTTGTTAGTTTTCTTCTTTTTTATTTGTATGTGTAACTAGGAGCACCCCGCGGTTTCACCCGCGTGCTTCCCATACCCGTGGGAGTACTGGGATAAAATATAGCCTATGTGTTATGCCGATGTATAAGCTATATTAGTGTAAAGTTTCATCAAAATCCATTCAGTAGTTTTCACGAGAAAGAGTAATAAACACTAATACTTACAAACATTCGCGTTTATAATATTAGTAGGACTGGAAACTGGAGTAGGATGTGGAATTGTGAATAAAAAGTTTATCTATGTATGTATGTATGTATGTGTGTTACCTTGACATATGGGTTGGGCGGCAGCCCCTGCGGGCCGGCGGCGAGCGACTGCGCGTGCAGGATGAGCACGGACAGCACGCCGCCCGAGTACTGCACCGACAGCTTCAGCGACCCCGACCCGCTGCTCTCTGGCTCCACGGTCTCTCCTGCAGCATGCACCAGACCGACACACCGGGGTTACACTCGCACCACACCTCTATCAGGTGGCTTGTGTAAGCCACCCATTGCCCCGATTTAGCTTAAAAGCCTTAAAGCCACAACTATAGGACATTTCGAAAAAAAGTGTATCACAGATGGGCGTTACAATCATAAGACACGTGTTTACGGGTTACACTCTTGCTATACTAATAGTGGGGGTTACTACTGCTCTGAGGTTACTCTGACACTATAATATGAGAGTATTACACTTATACTACAGGTGTCTGACCCCCCAAGGTAGTTACTATATTAATAGTATAATGTATTATGATATAGCAGATAAGTCGCATTTATGTAAGCAGGGCGGGATAGTGAGTGGTAAACCCTACCTTTCCTCATCCTTTGCGGCTCGACATCCTGCTGGTCCCTGAGTAGGGGGTGGAAGAACGTGTACACGAGGTCCGAGTGGGCAATCTCGTCCGCCAGGTTGAAGAGCGAGGTGAGGAACGCTTGCACGTCTCCGAACCTTCGCTCAGCCACCTGTCGTATGTTAGACCTGCCCACGTGCAAGCCGGACGGCAGGCTGGAATAGGAGAATATACTTATTACTGACTCATAAAATGACAATCGTTTTTAAATATGTAGGTTTGTTTTCATCAAAAACTATATTTTGAAACATTATTTTACCTTTTACCGTCTATCAGTGACGTAGCTAGGTCCGGCTGGGACCGTACCAAACTGTCAGGCTATATTTTAATGGTATTCGGGATAGTTTTTATAATTAACTGACATACTTTGGGGACTCTGTTGGGGTTGAAAAGCGTTAGCTACGCTCCAGCCGGATATCGTTGGATATAACCGGTCCGGCCCACGAAGGACCAACCTCCTTGTTGGACGCGAATGGGGGTATTAAAGTATGGCATCGTTGTAGGTAATAATAGTGTATTTAATCCGACCTTAAAAAAGATTTCACCAATATTATACTCTTATTACAGAGTTTTTAAATTAATCAAACCACACAATTAGGGACAAGATATATTTAATTAATTAAAACTAATTAAATCAATACATTATTATGCAATTAATTGTTCATTATAAAATCATTAATTCAAATCCAATCGAAAATATGCTAGGAGGTTGGCGAGCGATTATAGCTAGGAATTCAAACGATAAGATTACGACATTAATCATTGTATGGTCGATACTTCAGATAGCTTATCACAGCGCGACAGTTGAGCGACTGAGAGAAACAACGCTTTTCTAATGTTATGAATAAACAGTGACAAGCATACTTTCAGTGTACCATAATTATACAAACTTAGTGGACAAACTATAGTTTAATGTGAAATAGCATTGTGGTTATAATGTTTCGCTTTGGTGGTTTCAAAACAACGTTTAGTCTTTCTAAGAAAAAGCGCGAAACTAAAAATGTCGGTGAGCCGGTGTGCAGCGCTTACAGAGTTAACAGGGAGGAGTTTCTTAGTAAGTTTTTCGAATATTTATAACTAGCAGCGCCCCGCCATTTCACCCGTGTACTTCTCATTCCCGTGAGCGTATGGGGATAAATTATAACCTGTGTGCTATTCTGATGTATAAGCTATATTACTTATATTGGCCGAGTCGCTAGAGGGTTTGCAGGAGATGCTGCACAGCCTAAATGAATCCTCCCGACGGGGCCCACCCGTTAGGATGAACTTGGACAAGACGAAAGTCATGTTCAATGAGCACGTTCTCACTAGGTCTGTTAACGTCGATGGCAAAACTCTCGAAGTCGTGCAAGAGTATGTCTACCTTGTTCATACTTTGCAGCTAGGTCGACATAACTTCGAGAGGGAAGCCGATAGGAGGATTCAATTAGGATGGGCAGCATTTAGGAAGCTTCGCCATATTCTCACGTCGTCTATACCGCAGAGTTTGAAGACGAAAGTCTTCAACCAATGCGTTCTCCCCGTGATGACCTACGGGGCCGAAACGTGGCCTCTTAATTTACGACTGGTCCACAAGTTTGCCGTAGCTCAACGTGCTTTGGAGCGTGCTATGCTGGGTGTTTCTTTGGCAGATAATATTCGAAACGAAGACCTTCGCCAGAGAACTAAAGTTACCGATATCACGCGAAGAATAAGCACGTTGAAGTGGCAATGGGCTGATCACGCACTCAGAAGAACGGATGGCCGATGGGCCATTAAGGTTCAAGAGTGGAGGCCGCGTTTAGGTAAACGAAGTGTTGGTCGGCCATTAAC
The DNA here is from genome assembly GCA_905333005.2 of Lycaena phlaeas. Taxonomy (NCBI): domain Eukaryota; kingdom Metazoa; phylum Arthropoda; class Insecta; order Lepidoptera; family Lycaenidae; genus Lycaena; species Lycaena phlaeas. The sequence goes on along the minus strand of HG995174.1, from coordinate 13,295,171 downwards.
CAGATGGGAAGACGATCTCCGTGCAGTGGCAGGCCGCGTTGGATGCGAGTAGCAAGGGATCGGTCGTCTTGACGTTCATTGAGGGAGGCCTATGTTCAGCAGTGGACGGATAAAGGCTGATGATGATGATGATGAAGCTATATTACTATAAAGTTTCATCAAAATCCATTCAGTAGTATTTAGGTGAAAGAGTAACAAACATCCACCCATCCATCCATACTTACAAACTTTCGCGTTTATAATATTAGTAGGATTAATTATTGTTTTCTTATGTTTACGCGAATTTCACTCATTATAATGAAACAACTTTTACGGATTTTATCGCGGTTTATTTAGTTTTTTACAATCCTCCCGTGACCATGGTTGCTGTAAAGTGTCCGAAACGTCGGGATTGTAAAAAACTAAATAAACCGCGATAAAATCCGTAAAAGTTGTTTCATTATAAGGATTAATTATAATAATAGCTCAGTTGTATACGTGCCACTGTTGTCAATGGTAACCCAACAAGTAAAGGACAGAATCAATATCTTCTGTCCTTTACTTGTTGGGTTACCATAGTACACTAGTGCTTATCTAACGTTGGTTCACACTTTTTGTTGTTGTTGTTAGTTGGTTGGTTGTTGTTGGTTCAAAACTGCTTTAGGGTAAAGCAGTTTTGATCCGTGGAGCAAATTAACATTTGTAAGGCATATATGGTGTTCACGGATAATGGCTGGTTATGATGATGATGATGAAGGTACATGTGAGCTTGATGAAACTATGCAACAATCTGTCCCAGTCAGTGTTTTGACTTTATTGATATCGTTTCCCCACGCCTCCATTTGGCAATTTTGCGTACTCTGAACTTCATTTCATAACAGCGGCACAGGTTACCAAAAAAATCAGTCTCATAATATCCACCTAAGGTAGGGAAGTATGATGAAGAAATCATACTTCCCTACCCTAATTTCCCTTGTAAGGGGAAAGTTAAGCTCACTGTGGAAACACTGTTTTTTTTTGGTATAATTATTATCTATACATAAATTATGAGCGACGGTGGTCCAGTGGTGGACGGACTCGGCCTCTTACTCGAGGGGTTCCGGGTTCGATCCTGACCCGTCCGTGTGTGCCTTGAAATGGGTTTTTCTAAATTTCTAAGTGCACACGAGACCATCGTTCGCTCACCGGTGAAGGAAAACATCGTGAGGAAACCTGCATGCCTGATGAGATTGAAAGTCTTTGAAGGTATGTGAAGTTCACCAACCCGCACTGGGCCAGCGCGGTGAACTATTGGCCCATTGCCCTCCTCGCTTGATTTCGAGGAAGGAGACCCGTGCCCAGCAGTGGGACATGTAAGGGTTGATACTTTTATACATAAATTTGTTTGAGAAGTAATAATTAATAGTAAGAAATTAAATTTAAAAATAATTATTTGACATACATTATTTATACCAATTATTTATTATATGCTTTAATCATATTTTATTACAAATTAATCTCCGGAAAAAAATGACTGCACAATTCCTTCTCATGGTCACGCGAAGCCGGTCATAATCACTCCAGAGTCAGGCACTATATGAGATCCTTGTATTTCAGGCAACGGCGTGGACGTATCAAAACGGAACACATCACCGACCGTACAGATGACGCATACGAAACCTACGCTTGTACAATCCAAAAGTTCACACGAGCTAACTAACATCCCCGAACCACCAGCTAACATGACTCGCAGCATGCCAGACATCGCGCAGCCGACGCCCGCGCCGCGAGCGGACAAGAACAAGAGAGAACAGAGGAGGTTAGAGAAACAACAGCTCGCAGAGCAGAAGAAACGGGACAAGTTAGCGGCGCAAGAGCAACAACGACAGGAGAAAATTAGAAGAGAGAGGGAGAAACAGGAAAAAATTCAACAAGAGAAAAGAGGAAGAAATAAACTCAAGAAGCGTGCAGCCCCACAGCCCCAACTAGCTCCTCTCAACCAATCTACACCGATTCCCAAAGCACCACCAAAATATTCTACGAACACGCTAGAAAGTTCCATCAGTAGAAGTAGCGGCCCTCCCCCATACACGGCAGATTTAGTTCCCAATCAGAGGGATAATTCTGGCAACACCAGTTTCTCCACACCGTCCGAGGATGTCGACAGTTGGGACATCATATCCCAGCATAGAGAGCAGCTAAACCGACCCAAGGCCAGCAGCGGCAGCGCGAAGCAAACCCACATGGACTTAAATTACAATTATATGGGTTCTCAGAATAAAGATAAGGACAACAGTGAGGTTTAAGTACTTTACGAGTTTTAGTAATAAACTAGCTGTCACCTGCAGTTTCATTCGCCGCCGCCACATCCGAAGTGATGCTGATTATTTTTGTAGCCTAAGTTACTCTTCACGATATGAGCTCTCCACCAGTGAAAGTCCCGTTAAAATTGGTCAAGCCTTTTCAGATTAATATCTCAATGGATCAAACAAACAGACACACAGACCGACAGAAAAAAAATGTTTTTTTTTTTTATGTAAGTAAAATTATTTACCGATAATTAAGTTTTATTTATTTGTATATAATATGTATGTATCGAGAAGAGATTTGTTAAATACATATTTTAAAACATGCTTTTAATTTGATGTAAGATAAATTGCGTTTACGTACGTAAAATACAAACAAGTTTTTTGTACAATAATGCAGTTGATTATTATTAAAGTCATCAATCACCATGAACATTCGGAGATATGCTAAAGTACTTTCTACTTTGCTGTGCCTTTCCATCTACCTCTACCTTTCTGGGACAGGGTTTGATTTACTCGGCTCCTTTTTTTAATTTCAGCTTTTAATTTTTCCACACAACCGAGATATTTATTTATTCATAATGTTACCCTAGATGGTAGATAGATAATATTTCAGTATCATAGCTCAGCGAACAGTTCAGGGTTTTCGAACAACAAACGCTATCATAAAGCCGTTACTACATGAAAAACGAAACCCTTCCTGTATAATTCCAACTCTAATACTAATTTTAGTTTTAAGACAATATGTAATAACGGTATATCATTTCGTGTCACGACATTACGATGTCATGACGTTAACAATCCCGGCATTAAAATCGATTTTACTTTTAAATCGCAAAACACATGTTTGACATATATAAAAAAAAAATTGTATGCTCACCTGTGCACCTTCGCCAGCGGGAAGTGCAGACAGATCTTCTGGTAGAGCTCCGTGAAGTGTTTGTAGGAGCGGTACAGCAGCGCGGGCGTGGCCTGGCCCGCTCGGTACACGCGCAGTGCGTACACGTAGTGCTTTTCGGGGTCGTAGCGCTTCTCATAGCTGAGGCACTCCACGCGCACGAGCCGACCTTCCTGCGCCATTCTGAGGAATTTTCAAAATGTTAATTGGACAGACAAGACTGGCGGACATGCGACCATGATAGTTGTCAGCATCGCCCACGAATATAAATAAGTTTACTAGAAATTAGAACAGGCAACTTATTCATGTGTTGCCTATCCTAAGATATAATATATTGAGCCTCGGTGCCAGTCTTGCTTTCTCGAAACACGGTCTATCGGCAGACCAGTCATACTAAAAAAATCTTCAAAACAATAACAAGAGCTGATGATTCAGGCAAGACAAACTTAGGATACGACGCGACGCGAAAGGTGCTATTTTGATAAAACATCTAAGAACCACTGCTAGACAGTTTGATTTTAATTAAAAAAAACGGTATTAAAATCTGTTCACCATAGGCCGGCACACGACGTGAGGGCCGCCATATTGTAATTGAGAGCGTAGTACTTCATTGCCGCTCAAATAAACAACTGCTTTTTGCGTCAAGGATTAATATTAAAATAGTTTACCGATGTATGAGATGTACTCACGTGTAAGTCCGCGGCATGAAGGACAGCAGTTCCGAGGAGGCGTTGTTCTGGTCTCCACTGGCCCTCAGCTGCGCCAGGTTATGCAGGAAGAAGTTGATGGGGGTGAATCTGGGGACAACATACCTTATGAGCTCTCAGACAGTATAAATCAGGTAATACAGAGTATACGTATACAGGGTGTCCCGTTATTAATGCGACACACTGAATATGGTGATTAATGAGGTCAAGACCTACCTATATAACCCCATATATGTTGAGCGAAGTATTACGGGTTTCAAAATAAATTAATTTTAAAAATAAAATTTTAAAAAATTGCCGCTCCTGCGGCAATCTCCCGCCACCCTTGGACCCTATGAAGCTTTTTAAATTATTTTTTTTTACAAAAAGTAAAGTATCAACCCTTTATGTCCCACTGCTGGGCACGGGTCTCCTCCTCGAAATCAGACGACGAGGGTAATGGGCTATAGTTCACCGATGCGCTTACCCATTTTTTACTAATATTACTTTTATTATTTTTATAAATAGGTAACAGTATTTATTAGTATAGTATTAGAGTAATATTAATATTATAAATTGGAATTGTTTAGCCATTGAAATCTATATCAATGTTTGTGAAATCTTAACTACAATAAAAATTATAAAACTAGATAAAATTCGAATTATTTGATAACAGACTGACTGATATGATATTATAAAATATTTATTACTCCCAGATATGAGACATCCGGTGTTCTAGATAGTGAATGGCCAGATCCTGGTAGAGAATTAGATCAACTATAAAATATTTTGATGTAATATTGAGCGTAAGATTCATGTTTCAGAGATTGATGGAAAATGATACATGAACCCGTAATAACTCCGAATCCGAAAATACTTTATTAGATCAATGAACGCTATAGTATGAAAAATACTCAACCACAACGTTTTATTGATATATAATATAATATCTAAGGAATTACAAATATCGATCGGTTAGCTAGGATACAAAGTAATACCCCACCATGGTTCAAGCCTTGTCGTGGCGGTGGGGCTCAGTAGCCTAGGGTGAGCCCAACGCCTTGGGCGAAGCTAATTGGGCAAAGGGGGCTCTTTGTACCCCTCTTATAAGAAGAGGGGCCAAAAGAGCAGGGGGCAAGGGGCGAGGATGATAACCTCGCCTCATTGTACTGTCCCGACGGTGGGAGGGGTTGTTCTGTGGTGCGGTGCAACCCCTCTGTGGAGGTGGCGTCGGTCCCCCGAGGGAATAGCTAGCCGTCGAGGTGCCCTGTTGCTTGTAGATCCGGGGCACTTCACCAAAGGCGGCATTGGTGGCACTCGCCGGGTTTTAGTGGGTAGAGCTGCGTCCATTTACCAGCTTTCGGGCGCAGCGAGTCCCACAAACCCGCCTGGGGAGACCCACTCCCCAGCGGTATGCGTCCGTGCATTTCCCGGCGTAAAAGAAAAAAAAAGGATGCAAAGTAATATATCAATAAAAAAATTTAGACAAAATTCTCCTTAAAAAAATAAAGAAAAAATAATAATTATTATATATTTCTTTATAAAATACTTTGTGCATATTAACACTCCAGGTACCATACCCGTGAAAAAACACAATAGAACTTGAATGCGTAATTTAAAAACGAGCTTAGCAGGGGAACATATAACAATGGTCGGTGATAGTGATGATGAAAATACGGTATACGTACTTGCTCTTGAGCGAGGAGTGTATCAGCCTCGCGAAGGCAGCGGCGGCCTCGGCGTTGGAGGCGGCGGGCAGCAGCGCCGCGCGCACGTACGCCACCGCCGCGGAGGACACGCCCCCCACGCCCGACGACGCCATCTGCGGCACGCCATGTTACTTAACACCGAATCAGGTTAATGCGAATGTATTAGCGGATCACGCTAACAGTGGTAAAGTTATAAAAATAGTGTTACAGTCACATAACGATGATATTTTTAACACGCTTTTATTAGCGTCACCTGTATGTTTGTAACCGACTCCTTTGAGCTCGATTTTGTCCTACTTTGAACGATCAGATTTAATTCAAACTTTGCACACCTGTCAAAGACCGATGACAATGCAATAATTCGATTACAAAATCCGATTATCCCAATAAGATTCGCCAGGATTAATTAATTCCTTTCCGCATCCTTTGCATGCAAGTAAGAGAGATAGAGCTAGTGCGCGAACTCGGAGAGACTCGGAGAGACTTGTAAAGCGTGTTTTTTTAAAGTTTTTTAAACTATTATTTATTAATATCTTATATACACATATTTACACTAATTTTGTATATTCCGATTATTAAGAAGTTATTTTATTGACAATAGATACATAAAACTCAAGAGAATATATTATTGGCGACACAATGTCTATTGGTAGATGAGGAAATATGTCTTGTCTATGTCGGATGTTGTATTGTATATTATACCGGTTACTGACTAGTGCGAACAGGTCCAGTATGTGGTCGTGGTGCGCCCGCACAACGTTAAAGGCCATGCAGCACAGCTCCACGAAGTGCTGAAACCGCTGCGTGGGCCGCTCGCCGCCGTTGATCACGTACACCATGTCGTGCGTCAGGACGAACGGCGCGCGGTCTCTGCACGTAACGTGAGTTCATATACTATTGCACGAGATATGTCACTCGTAAAAATGATTCCTCTAATTTTGCTTAGAATAATAAACACGCATATTTTTTATTATTATTCAACGAGTGTCTGTTTCAGGCAAGGCCTGTCTTCGTATCACTGCGACCAGGGTTGATCTATTGTGATCGCCGGTCCGGTCTAAGTCCTGTTGTTTCTATGAACTCTAGGAGTTTTTTGGGCATCAAGAGATTTGATCTCTTCTGGGTGCAATACATGCTGGTGCAATACGTGAGAATATCCGTAGGCGTTTCCTCTGCTGAGTAGCAGAGTCTGCAATGGCTTGTGTCACTTTTCTCGACTAATACACACGCATAACTATTTGCATTATATTTTATCTTCCAAAATTGGAAAATGAATTTACAAGATCACAAGTTACTATTTCGTCAACAAGTGATATAATAACTTGTCTTTAAAATGCTTTGGTAAATTATTTTCCAAGCTAACAATTTATCATTATCCATTTCTCACCTCTTGAAGTTACCAAACATTTGGGCGTCCCCCAAGAACTTGCCGAAGTCAATGTGGAACAGGTGTCCCGAGGTCTTGAGCATGATGTTGTCGTTGTGTCGGTCGCAGATGCCCAGCAAATACGTCGCGACGCTGTAGCCCGCACACGACGCTGTAAAAAATATACTTTTTGGTGATTTGTAACGAAATAACGTTTTAAGAGTTTTGACCCCTGAGTTTAAAGGGTATTGCCCTTGTCACGCCCCTAGGTGGGCGCGTTCTGTATCTAACTATTACTACTACTATGTTACTTTGTCAAGAAAAATCTTAAATCACTGCGACCTGTCATCGATAATAAAATTGAACATAATCTTACTACAAACCGGTAAAGTTATAGTAAATGTATCACTGTATATCCGTGAAGTTGACGCGGTACAAGTTACACCCACTACGTTCCCGTTTAGTTGTGAAGTCACTACGTACCCTCGCAACATACCCGTGAAGTAGTTGCGTTATTAGTGGTGTCCCCCTGCTTACTTGTACGCGACAACTTCACAAAGTTACATATCACGTGGGTATCTCGTTATTACATACTCCTAAGTTAATCGCACCTCAAGACACTACATACTCATGAAGTGTTCACGTTACCACACACCTGTGAAGTTGTCGCGGGCGCGCTGGTACTCGAGCTCGGAGGGGTTGTGCTTGGCCAGCCACTCGGCGATGGGTTTGTCCTTGAACGAGCCGGTCAGCCCCCACTCCGTCTGGATCGCTCGCAGCGTCTCCGCCTCTGACACTATCTCGATCATACCTTAATCAACATTCAAGTTCATTAAAATACTGTCCAATCACAAAGTGTTTCTAGCATACCACCGTATTAAGAGTATCGATTATCTAGTGTGCTTAATCTAATATATAAAATTTCCTTGTCACAATGTTAGTTACCGTACTCCTCCGAAACGGCTTGACCGATTTTGATGAAATTTTTTGTGCTTATCCGGTATCTATGAGAATCGGCCAACATCTATTTTTCATCCCCCTAAATGTTAGGGGTAGTCCACCCCTAATTTTTTTTTAAATTTTTGGACGAAATATTTTATTTTTATTTTTTTATGATACAGCATACAAAAATACATACAACCCTAAATTTTCACTCTTCTACAAACAACCCCTATTTTGTAATTGCAATTTTAATATTGGCAGAACGAAGTCTGTCGGGACAGCTAGTATCATATATTATACTTGTAATATTCTAATCTAACTTTAACTCATTAGAGTTAGTTACTTTAAATTTAAGAGATTCATTTTAATTCGATAACCTAATCATTGAGAAAGATAATAAGCTGGTTGTTTTAGGAAAGGTTTATCATTATATTTCTTGAATAACAAATTAAGATAAATTTAAGTTATATAACATGTAACTTATTATTATTTAATGACGTTACCTCTATTATTACTGGTGGGCAGAGCCTGAAACGTCACCATCCGAAGATCCAGGCCAGCGTTCAACCAGAGCGAGTCCATTATTTTTATAACTTGTAACACCAGGGCATCTTGTCTCAAATCATCGCCAACCTGTGAAATACATTTTTTTAAAATTATCTACGCAATTTTTCTGAAGTTTCTGAATTACAAATTATCTATTTCAAGCTGTTTTCTTTCTACATGACTAGAATAAATCAAAATTTACATTCAAAGTTAAATTCAGAAAATAACTAGGGTTCCCTTCCGGCTTCGCACGGGTATACAACTTTATAGGCTTATGTAGCTTTCCATAGGTGTCATTTTTTCGAATCAGTTCAGTAGTTTCTGAGCTTGTTGAATGGAAATAAACAAACCAATATTTCTTTTTATAATATTAGTATAGACAAGCTAACCTTAAACATTGCAGGAACGACAGCGTTATCAACGCCAATGAAGTTAATTTTTAGCGGTAAAGTGTTTGATGAGAAATAGGAACAAGATCTGAAACAAAGAACATATTATTTTTATTAATTCATACTTAAGTTCACGTGAATATAATACCCTCAGGTATGAACAAAGAAGTAAATGTATACTAGCCCTACTGACACCACCAACACTGACTACTCGCCGGCCGCAAACCGCGTTTCCTGTGCCACATTCACTAGACGTCAGGCACGTATCGGTGCAACTCGAGCTGCAAGCAATGCTACTAGTTTGTCCTAAGCTGGTCATACGCTACGCCCTCGGTGCTGTACTCATTAGATATTTATGTCATGCACGTGGCCCCGCCCCCTGCCACGCCCTTTGTGCGGTACTCACTTGACGTCGATGTCGTGTACGTAGCGGTGCAGCGCGAACGGCAGCGCGGCCGGCTCCTGCCGCAGCAGCGCCGCTAGCTTCTCGCCGCCCGCACACAGAGCCCGCTGCCGCTGTGCCTCCTTCGCACACTTAACTGACATCGCCACTTCTGCTACCATCTGCATTGATAAAATACAAGATATATTTTTAATAGCTAAAACCTTAGGCAATATGTTATGTGCATACAACAAACGTTTACTAAGAGCATATCGAGGGCAGGAAAGTTAATTGATGAATAGCTAAAGCTACTTATTCTTTAACATTTTTTGATTGATTCGTAATCTACACTTCTACAATAATATTATAAAGAGGAAAACTTTGTTTGTTTGTTTGGTTCTAATGAATAGGCTCAAAAAGTACTGGACTGATTTTAAAAATTCTTTCACCATTCGAAAGCTACATTATCCACGAGTAACATAGGCTAAATTTTATTCTGTAAAAAATAGGGTTCCGTAAGATATTTGGGTTTTTCGAACACGAGGTGTAAAAATCATCTCAGTTAACGCAGGCAAAGCTGCGGGCAAATTTAAATAAAAAGAAACGTTTTAAAATGATCAAATCATGTATTTTACCTTCACGAGAAGTTGTTGTCGCAGTAACGTCTTCTTCAGGTTCTCTCCACACACGGCAAGCAGAGTTTGCAACATCAGTCGATACCGCCACGCCGCCGTTATACACGCATCTACCTCTTGCGCATCACTTGAATTCTCTTCTAGATTTATTCCTAAAAATTCTTGATTCGGCGCCTAAATAGAAAAAAAATGTCATATACTACAATTTTGTGAAAACAGTAAATTTCGAACAAGATGTATAAAGATTTTACCTGAGCAACATTCGGAAGTGAGTGCACAAGCAACCAGAACAAGCGATGCGCTACCGCGGGCGCCGACAGAGCGCGAGATATTAACAGCTCTGAAATAATAAAAATAATAAATGCGGTACTCGGTCTTAAAGTAAAAAGTAAAGTATGTACCCTTACCCCTAAAACGTAATGTATGTAGTACCCTTTATGTCCCACTGCTGGGCACGGGTCTCCTCCTCGAAATCAGGCGAGGGTAATGGGCCAATAGTTTACAGCGCTGGCCCAGTGCGGGTTGGTGAACTTCACATACCTTCAAAGATTTTCAATCTCATCAGGCATGCAGGTCTTCTCACGATGTTTTCCTTCAGCGGTGAGCGAGCGATGGTCTCGTGTTGGGGGTGCACTTAGAAATTTAGAAAAACCCATTTCAAGGCACACACGGGGGGTCAGGATCGAACCCGGAACCTCTCGCATAAGAGGCCGAGTCCATCCACCACTGGACCATCGTCGCTCGCACTCGGTCTTACGAAGTCTCGTACAAACTTGACCTTAGCTCAGATGTAGATGACATGCAGAAAATTATATACTTAAATTTTTGTAATTGAACAAAACAAAATTTGTTTAATTATTTAGCACAAAGGATGAGAACAAGTGATACCGGCGAGCGGGCTGCACTCGTAGGTCTCGTAGCGCAGCGCCTGTGTGAGCTGCGGCAGCACCCGCAGCAGTTCGTCGTCCGACATCTTGTTCACCAGCGAGGCGGCCATCTTGCGTATCTCCGCGTCGGGGAAACTAAATATATGAATAAACATCATTTTCAATTTACACAAATGGCCTTGTTTAAGTTATAATTTTTTTTTTACTTGAAAATCATTTTCGATTTATATAAATAGGCTCGCTTAAGTTATATTTTTTTTGCTGTATTATAATTGGAAATATTCCATGTCACCCTTATAAATTCAATGAATAAACCTTTTTGCATATTATATAAATTTTAGCATAGAAAGGCAAACGAACAGTCGAAACCTTGCGACTATCGACACCCATTAACATCCACATAGTTAATATCTAATAACACCACGAGGTTAACCAGATGCGTTGCCCTCCTTTTCCCTATAAGTCACAAACCGCACGAGATGCGACAGCTTAGCTGTCACTTCACGTCGTTTTCATGAGAGCGACTGGTTCCTTCCCAGTCTTGCCGAACCAATTTGGCTGCAAAGCAGCATGGCACTACCTCTTACTAATTTGTAATAAAATATATAAAGCATCATCATACATTGTATATACATATAAAAGATTAGGATTTAATTTTTATAAAAAAAACTGTTAAACTAAAAACTAACCGTGATTGGATTTTTTTTTGCCTAAACTGTTACTTATAACTTTTATGTATACCATTGGTTGTCCTTAACATAAATAAATAACATAAGGCAATTTTGTAAAATCATTGGGGGCCTGCGAGCAAAGCCGCTGAAATAGATGAACAGCAATTTGTTATTAATTAGACGAAGGGCACGACCTTTATAGAGCTACTTGAATACTGGTACTACTAGGAGTGCTAGGGGTCATACCACGGCAGCAGTAGGTGCACGGCGTTGAGCGGTGACGGCGACTGCCAGCGCCGCACCAGGGCCAGCAGCTGCGCGCGCGCCTCCCCCGCCCAGCTGGTGGCCGCCAGCAGCACCAGCGGCAGCGCGCCCGCCAGCTGCACCAGGTACTGACGCTTCTCCCACATCACCTGCGCGGACGGGTCATACAATACTGGTCACAATCTTAAAGTGAGGAAACTCCTTGTCCGTCTGTCTAGGGTTCGTACGGGTATAAGAAAAGGGAGTATCGGAAAAACCCTCGATATTATTTTATATAGTCATTATATATTTTCAAAAATGTTGAAAAACTATTTAGGAATGGGGGGAAACCCCCAGATTACAATAACATAGCAGGTTTTATTTATTTATCTTTCCTTGGCATAAAATAATAAATTTGAATGGCATATGTATATCACCTCTCTGCACTCGGTGGGCATTCTCTGGTAGGCGCCCTGCTCGATCAGATGCAGCAGCTGCGACTGCGTGTGTCCGTCCAGGGAGTCGAAGCTGGGCAGCTCCTCTGGCGTCAGCGACTTGATCTTCTCGTCGTCGTGTTCCGTCCACTTCACTCCAGTACGAGTGTAAGACGGAATTTCTGACGGTTAAATCAAACACTAAGCAAATATGACATTTATGTTATCTTTTGATGGATGCGTCTATGCTGTTTTTAACAACTTTTTTTGTTCCATATGCTATATTATGTCTATGGTACGATAACGAAGCAGGTCGGTTCTCATTCCCTCCGCTGCTTTTGTGTAGCTAATCCAGCGGTTACCATCAAACGGCTCTTTTGGAAACGATCTTAGGAAGCCCGAACGATATATTAAAGTCTTGAGTCGCGCGCGGGATTCAATCGGAACAGTTCAGATGCAGGAAATGTGTATCCAGGGACAAACAGTGAATTATTAGACACATTCGTGCCTCTAACTAATTAGTAAGTAATATCTTTTTTCAAAAAATGTTAATGTAATTTTCTTAAAAACTGTGCATCCCCTAAAAGGCGAATATGCCCTTATATGGTATATGGTGAGTATCACCGACTGACCGATGTTGATGATGGGCGCGGGCGGGGGCGGGCGGTGCAGCGCGGGCGGCGCGGGGCCCAGGCGCCGGTCGCAGCGCGGCGGCCACAGCGACAACACGTACTGCCCGGACGCCAGCATACTACACACGCAACATATATATATATTTATTCAGCCATACAATGACAAAGAGATTATATAGCGTGCGAGTCAGGTTCTTGTCTTTTGAAGTGAAACTTCTTTAGAATCGTTGTGATTGCAAACCGGATGCAACGGAAAAAACGACAGGTAAGAGACACAAACACAAAGGAGCGAGAGAGCAATGTCGGTGTGTATGTATATTGCAGACTGTTTAATACTTGCTTGTATTTGAGCATTTAACGTGTTTCACTTCTATCGCACACACCTTTTTTTTTAACTTTATGTCGTAATAAGCAATCCCTCACCCGTCGTAATCAAACAGCTGTATGGCGGCCCAACCCAGCTCCACCTGCTCGACCTGCACCGCCCCCTGCTCGTCGGGCCGCTCGGCGTCCACGCGCTGCGTGCGTCCGTACAGCGTCAGCACGAGCCGCGCCTCGCGGGGCAGCGTGTCTATGGTCACATCTTCAAGGCTTAACCTGTATGACATTAGAAACCCTCATTTTTAATTATAAAAAATAATTAAATAAACGATAAATTATATTGATCACATATATCTAATAAAAAAGTACAAATATAAGCCATTTAAAAGTTATTACTAAATTATCCTATCGTTTTTCAAATTAGATCGTATAGTCGAAATTTGTGCAACCGCGGTTACAGTCACTCAATCGTAGAAAATGGAATATAGCTATGTACTATTTCCTTAGCGTTCGTTTTCATTGCGGGCAGCGTGCGATCAGTTAATCGCTACAAAACTTGCAATGGATCGCTTCGAAACCGAATTATTTATCGATGAAGTGATTCACTGTGAGGAATACTAAAATAAATTTGAATAATAATTAATAATATAAATAATCACTTAATAATCGCCACCGTCTGAAAACCGCAGGATTTGCAATCGTGTGGTTCCCGTATGTGTGAACGAGCGACAGAAGGTATAAAAACTTATATAAATTAACGGTGTTATAATTGAAAATATTTAAATTTTAGTGATAGAATCGATAACTAATTTAGAACCTTCGCAAAACAACATTACCATGTGTCAAATATGATCCTCGGGTAGAATCCCGCGCAGTCGATCTTGGAGGTGTTGGTGACGTGCACGGATTTGAGCGGGCGCGTGCCGCAATACACGTGGGCGTGGCACAGGTACTCGTCGTGCGCCCAGCACGGCGGCAGCGCGTGCACCGCCTCCACGCACACCAGCAGCGCCTCGCCCACCGTGGATGCCGGCACCGCCTCTGTGCCAACAAAATGACGGGTCAGGCATTTTCTTCGTGTGACATTCAGTGACGGCAAACGGTATTTCATGTAAGTGGTACCCTAACTACGCGCGCGCATTTTTTCTTCCGCATCATTTGTCTCTTTCAATCGTTTTTTGAGGACTTCTATCATTATTTTTTATTCCAATGTTAAAAAAGATGTTTCACATCTGCCAGGGGCTTACTCTTTCTCTGAATGGGACTAAATTTTGTAGCTATATGGAGCAAGAAAAAGTATGTTTTTAGTACTTTTCCGATACAAGTGCCATCTTGATTAATATAATGCCCGACTTTTCAAAGTCACAAAGAAAACGTAAAGATCGTATGAAGTATTAAAATTCAAAAGTAAAAAATAAGTAATGAGTATTCCAATTAAATGAATATAATATGAGTGACCGAGAGAAACAGGTCGAAAGGAGATGTATGATTTTCTCGTTGTATAAAGTTTACCAAAAGTTAAAAAATGTTATACAAGTTCTGTTAACTCACTGAGCGGGTCGTTGGCGAGCGCGGGCGCGTCCGGCAGCTGGAAGTCTAGCAGCGCGTTGCGCGTGTACAGCGCGAGCAACGCCCGGACAGCGTCGCGCACGCGCGAGCACTGCAGCGCAGTGGCCTCGCTCACCCCGCCCGCGCGCAGCGACACCGCGCAGTACGCGCCCGCCTCCGCGCCCAGCTCGGGCCGCACCGTGCCGCCCGTCCACTGCGCGTACACCCGACATTTACTATGAGTTACAACTTGACCGGAAGGATATCGCTAAAGGGACATCAAAACCTCCGACCAAGTTAGTTATAGAGGAGCTTATATTGGATGTATAAGCGCCTTGTATAAATTATTACACCATATATAAAATAATTTCTTTTCTATGAAATGCTTACTCTTCATTCCGTCGCGCAGAATAAATATGGAGGAACAGGGACGGAGCGTAATAAGTGGGCTGGACTATTTGTAGGGCCGGATCAATTGACAAAATTTTGCCATAACGTCGTTATTTTGTTAATATTTATGATAATAAGGTTTATTAAAAATTGTATATATCTATCTCTGTGGCTCAATGGTCAGCGTGTTGGCGCTCAAGCCGGAGGTAGCGGGTTGGAATCCCGCCCGAGAACAAAAAAGTTTCTGTGTTCCTGAGTCATGGATGTGTATTAAATATGTGTATAATATGATAAAAATCTTAAATATATGTATAGAATAAGAGTATTAAATATATTTTCGCTATCTGGTACCCGCAACACAAGTCTCTTCGAGAACTTAGCACGGGATCATATTGACGTAGTGTAAAGGCGTCCATAGATATTATTACTACTTACTACTATTATCTATCTATCTCATATATACTCAACGCTGTAAAAGGGATTATTGGGAGGGGCGGTGTCGTGGATGGCGAAGGGGAGGGGCGGTGTCGTCGATGGCGCGGGGAGGTGGGATGTACCTGAGCAGTGGCGGCCTGCGCGAAGGCGTTGAGCGCGTGCGTGAGGTGCAGCGTCTCGAGGTGCGAGGCGAGCGCGCAGATGGCCTTGACCGCCTGGAACACGCCGCTGGGGGAGCAGCTGCCCTCCGCGCGCACCACGCCCGCCGCCCGCGACAGCTCGCCCTCCAGCGTCTCTGCACACACACGAGGATTTTAACTAGGCTTTGATTATATTCGTGAGTGCTAGCGTGACTCTTACTAGACATTATAAGCCGGTTACATCTGCATCAGTGTGACTACTTCACCACAACACTGTAACTATGCGTTTTAATGCTTTTACAATTATTGGCTATGACTAGTATGCTCCAATACTGACAATCCGTCAGTTATGCGTATAGTATATAAACATATAACATAACTTATTAGCTTATTTAGTTATTATTAAAATCTTGTTGGTGGAGATCTTGATAAAAATTGGTATGTACATATAAAGAATATAGCATTGAGCATCCAATATTTCATTCAAAATAATTTACTATGAATTTGCAGCTAAGTAAATTTACATATTATACTACAATATCAGTATGTCTCACCCAGCAGTATGTTAAGGTTGTCGAAACCGAGCGCTGGCGGGGGTCCGGCGGGCAGCAGGTCATCGAGCGCGAGGTGGGCGGAGCGCGCGTCGTCCCGCCCCCCGCGCGCCAGCCCCCGGTCGCGCCCGCACAGGCACAGCCGCACATCTTTCTCCAGCCGCACGCACTCGCGCACGTACTCGTACGAGCTCAAGGCGCTGCCCGGCGTCAAGTACTCTTTGGCACCCCATACCTTGCAAAATATAATATGATTGTACGTGTGATCAAGGCATTCCTAGATCATGTCATTATACCTAATAAATAGTTTTAATAGCGATAGAAAAAAAAACTGAAATCTGTTTTTGCTCGTCTTTTCCAAATGGGTTCGCCAACACTTAACCTTGTGATAGTTTTTATCTATAAAACTTTCTATTTAAATTAACTAAAGTAAGGCCAACGAGACGAGATAAAAAACGTAAATAAACGAACCGCTACTGAGTTGCATTATGAAAGTGTGTTAATATTATATCTGTCCTTATTACTCGTATGCAATAATGACGTCAGTTGATCGACGACAGGTGTCGTAGCATGTTTCATGGTACAGAAAAGCGGCCAGTGCCGCAGTTGTCAACATTTGGTCCGCCAAACAATTGTGAACAAGTTCATTCCTGTTTGGATTGCTTTCGAACTTCGAAGTGATACATATTTTTTCGTCTCCGTATTTACTTAAATAAATTTAAAATACTTTAAAAATTTAAGGTGGAAGCCTTAAGATTGCTACCTTATTATTGCGAGCTCAATCACATTAAACGCGTATGGGCTGACATAAAGGGACACTAAGAAATACTTCAAATCCAAGATGGCCGCTACCATATACGTTGGAGATTGTTTTATTTAATATTTTATGCTTTAAGCTCGCTACTTTTTAGCGTCCCTGGACTGCACTGTTTGTTTATTGTTGTTATTAAAAGTACTCACCCTCAACATATACCCCGACATGTCGTCCCGTATCTCCTCGTCGAGGGTACAGACTACGGTTAATATCACGTGCTCCACCGTCGACTCCACTGAAACAACCATCAAACTGATGAAATTCAAAACAACAACTAACAACAAAATAAGCACAACTTCAACTATAGTATATTTTTTTTTCTTCGTGCAGTTTTGGTCATATATTATCGGAGCGGAGAAGCGAGTATTTCGCTCTCTCTCCCACTCACAGGCCTTATGGGCGAGCATAATGATGCGAATTATTATTACCGATAGTGTATTTAGTTTTATGAGTATGTTATTAACAATGATTTTTATTTTGATTATGTTAATAACAATGATTAATAATAATTAAAAAAATATTGTGCCGCTCACCGCCCTAACTGGGCTATTATGATTTATGACCAAAACTGCACGGTGAAAAAAATTATACCATACCTCTTCTTCACTTTTAAGACAATTTGCTATTGGATTTAAGGATCAAATGATAAGCGGCTTACCATCAGAAGTGAAGGTGATCGGCTCTTCGGTGTGCGAGTTGTGGACTAGGACCTTAACGCTAGTGTTGGGCGGGTACTTGCCCCCCGAGCGCGCCGCGATCACGTGGCCCGGGTTCGTGCTCTCGTCCGTGTAAACAAATCTTTCTGCAACAAATTAAATTACAAATGTCGTGTATGTCATTATTCAAAATGGTTGCTAACTTAAAAAAAAATCTGGCGTTTGAACGTGGCGTTTAATAAGATATTTAGAAAACCAAGCAGATCAACAACTAGAATACTCACTCCGGACGTCGAGAACCATTTTGAGAAACGCTTTGTGCTCGCTGTCGTAAGTTTTGCTCCGCACCTTCACTATGCAATCGTATAGCTTATTCTGGAAATATAAAGGCACTTTTTTATTTTTTTCTTTATTGGAACGAAGTTCCTTACGGCAGGCTTGGAGGGGATAGGATCAAAATTTCTTTCGACATTCGAAAGCTACATTATCTACGAGTAACATAGGCTAAATTATATTCTGAAAAAAAAAGGGGTTACGTAAGATATTTATTTATTTATATATTTTTAGCCGAAGGAACTTCGTTCCTACCTGGTGTCCCACGACACCACATTTCTTTTTTTATTACAATTGTTTATCACAATTGTTTATTTTTTTCTACGATTAGGTTTTACTCTTACACTGTTAAGTTTTTTATTTTTTCTTCTTTTTCACTTTTTAAAAGATCTGAACCTAAAATATAATGTGCAATAAAATAAAAGAATTTTGTCTCTCATACTAGGGAACCAGAGTAGGTAGGACTTACCGTGGTGGGTCGTCTTGTGGGCGGGGGTGCGGGAAGCACGGTCTTGGGGGGCGGGGACGGCAGTGCCCCGCCCTCCCGCCGGCTGATCGTGGCGTACACCGGCTCGCGCAGCTCTGTCTCGCCATAGAGGAAGTCTAGCGGGTCGTATTCTTCATACACACTCGAACACTCGCTGGGTGCTGCGTAATCTACAACCATATACCGTAGCTGATAAAGGGCATCCATTAATAACGTGCGATACTTATAAGGAGGCGTTCATTGGACACGCCCTAGTACTACTATATTGGGTATTTATCGTAAGCATCGCCATAATTTATTTTAAATGTAGTTACACCTGTTAGCACACTTATATAACGCGCCCATTGATATAACTAAATCTCATACCTATACGGAAGTTAGATATAATCTCTACAAATACGTTAATATTAAAACACTCGGTTAGCATTCGTCACATTAGTATTGGATAATATTATATTCATGAAGACACAAAAAAAAAAAACTCGGAAACACTCAAACGAATTATTGATACAATTAAAATTAGCCTTTATACATGATGAGCAAAAAGAAAGGTATTTTGTGCTAATAATTGTAACTTAAAAAAAATTGAAATCTGTTCATAAATCAGATATTTATTCCACATGTACTGTATGTATTGATTTATTATTTTAGTTTTTTTAATTTTAATTTTTCACAAATATCATATAAGTTTTAAAAAGAAACATCCACCAAATTACTTGATTACACACACCAAATTCCTAGATGTATATTTTAAAAATGTTTAGTTCAAAAAAGTTTGAAACAGAAAAAACTAATGTACAAACTCCCAAAAATAGTAAAGGCTATCCCTTAGCTTTTTTAAGCATATAAGTGCCAAAATTATTAACAATAATATAAAAAGGTATCCAAAAACAAACACATTAATAACACCCTCGATAAATGATGTATAACATGATGCGGTGCCACCTCACTTTTTATTGCCAACATGACCAAGCTTTGTGACGATTACTGAATGTGTAAAATGACTGAAAAACTATTTACCTAAACATAGCGAGGAGTTAAGATGGCGGTTATGTGCAAAAAGAGAAACAAAACAATGTCTGGTAAATCCAAAATGCTCTTTCGTGACTCCTAATTGTTAACTTCGCTGTTCTTATGAATTGCATTTCTAAGCTATTATTTTCTCCATCATCATCATCATCACCAGCCTTTATCTCCCTCAATGAACGCCAAGACGACTGATCCTCTCATTGATTCTCTGTTGACTTTTTGCTTGACTAACCGTCGATTCCAGCGATGGTCTAGTGGATAATGGGGTCGGCCTCTGGAGTGAGAGGTTCTGGATTGATTCGGACCGCTGTAGTGCCTTTGGTTTGTTTAAAATTTCTACGTACACCAGAAAATGACACTATCGCTCGCTCACCGGTGAAGGAAAACGTCGTGAGGAAACCTGCATGCACGATGAGACTAAAAGTCTTGAAGGTGTGTGATTTAACCTACAAGCATTGGGCCATCGTATCGGTGAACTATGACCCAACACCTTCCTCACATACAAGGACATAATATAAGGGTTGATAAAAAAGAAACCTTCGACTACTATTCTATATCAACTACCAGGAATATGCGTAATCGGTCAATAAAAGATTCATCTTATTACAAAACAATATAAAAAAAAACTTACGCTATTAATGTAAATAGCGCATGTTATTTATTTTTTATATTGTGTGTTTATAGTCGTTCGCAGTGCGGGAGTTCGTACACCTCGAGCGACACGGCTGTAAGTCAGCTTTTACATTTCTGATTTATTAAAAAAACGATTATTTATAAGCATTGTCATCAAATGTATATATCATTATTTTTACCAAAATGGATTATACAAAAAAAAAGTTGAAAAAGACAACAAAAAAAAATGTAAGTAATAATTTCGCTTTTTTTTTACTTCATGTCAGGCCACGCTGACACTATCATACCTCTTCGTTTTTCAAAGCGTTCCAAATACACCGCGTATAAATTAACCTCATATTTTGCCTTGACTTCTAAAAACAGGAAGTTTTAAACGAATAGGATTTTTTTTTTCTATTGTTTGCAACAAAAGACATATTGCTGAATATTTTAACGAACACCATCGTCAAGAATTTTCCAGTGCTAGAATTAAAAAAGTAATAAAGCATTATATTCTATTTCAATACTAAAACATTCCAGGAACGTTCTGTAAGCACTTTGGATTTAACAGACATTATAACATAACTTTAGTCTTCGAAACTGACGATATATCTGCCATCTAACTCTCAGAGGATGAGACACAAACCACTCACCAGAATTATTTTGGTCAGTAAGTAGCGGATCAAAGGCCTCTAACACACTGACTCTTACGCTACCTTGCCCGCCGGCGCGCCCGAAGTCTATGAGGTTGGGCGACTTGGGCAGACTGCCCACCGTGTCGTTGGACTCGTTCGACTGTCAATTGCAAAATACATTTTAATAACAATATTAATAAATAATATATTTCCGAGTAGCAAGGAATCGGTCGTCTTGGCATTCATTGAGGGAGGCCTGTGTTCAGCAGTGGACGGATAAAGGCTGATGATGATGATGAAATTTACATATTGTGTTTTTTATGTTATTCATTTAAATATTGATAACAACAAAATGCTATACTGTTTCCATAGTATTTACGCAAATTTTAATAAATTGGTTAAAGTTTTTACCAACTTCCTCGCGAAACCAAGACAAGACACAAGACAGACTCCCCGCAAAAACAAACACATTTGGAAATCTGATATGTAACCCAAACTAGCTATTCGAAATCAAAATCATTTTTTAATTCAAAACAGTATCCAACAAAGTATCTTTTTGGACGCCACTTGACTAATCTTTCTAAATATTATAATATGACCCAATTTTATATTATATGCTTGGGAGGAAAGGAAGGAAGGGAAGGAGGAAATATTTTACTTTATAGTACAGTAGAACCACTATAAGTTAAAGTCCAAGGGAAACACAAAATATTTTAAGTTATAGAGGTTTTAAGTTATCAAGGGTCATATTAGTGATAAGTTACGGGAAGGGAACATATTATTTTTTGATTTTATAGAGGTTCTACTGTAATATGTTATGAGGTAACACACAACAAACCGTTTTTGAATAATTGGTTTGAATTTTTTGTGGGTAATTTTTAACATGAGATCCTATTGAATTCCCTTAGTTTTTAGTTTAGTATATGGAGGTTAAGTATTTATGTAAAGAGGTTAAAATTAAATCGCACCATATACATATAACCAGAGGTTATGCTTATGGCAATTCTTTTCCCATGTTGTTTCCCCCTCGCAACTCGAGCCAACGTCGGCTTTTAACGCGACGCAAATACAACGCTCGTGTAAAAGGAGCCTTACTTATTTTGAATTCTAAAGTAACTTACCCCCACACTGGTTGCAGATAACTTTCTTGAAGTATTATTTTCGACGCTATCTTTCGCAGGTTCGACCTTGACAGCGGGGTGTTTGTTGGCAGGCGCGTTATTATTGGTGTTTTGTGTTACGTTGGGCGGCGATGCGTACTGCGGGTAGACGTGCATTTGACTCAGCTGGGGGTAGAGACTCATCGGCCGGGTTGGTCTTGATATTAAATTCGTCGTGTTATAATTGTACTGAGGCTGGACAGGTGGAGGATACCCGACATAGGGCGTTGAAGGAGTGGCCATTCGAGTTTGATTGTACGGGATCGTTGGCGCATAAGTTGGCGGATATGTTGGCGGATGAGTCGGCGGATGAGTTGGCGGATGTGTTGGTGCATATGTTGGCGGATGAGTCGGCGGATGAGTTGGCGGATGTGTTGGTGCATATGTTGGCGGATATGTTGGCGGATTAGTTGGTGTAATCGTTGTTGGATTTTCTTGTTGACTGATATTCGCTGGGTAATAGGCTGGATAATTGTTCGCGGCCGGCGGAGTCATTGGTAGGGGCATCCCGTACGCGGGCGGGTACGGTATCTGCGTGTATGGTGGGGGGTAGTTGTAATTGTAGGGGCCATTGTAGTATGGGCCCTGGTTGTATTGGTTGTTCATCGTTGTCGATTGTTCCGTGGCATTCAACGTGAGCTCTTCGGTTTGTTGGCCCAATCTGTAATTAAAAGCATTATTTTATTAGTTATAGCAAAGTAAGGGTGGCATTTTTATAGCTAAGAACTCTCAGTAGACTTTAATATGCTTCGAATGATGACGGAGTATAAATTATTATACCGAACGATAATTTCAACGATGAACTGTCGAAGCCATAAGGACACTATCGACGCCTATAGATATCCACACAACCAAAGACTATGCAGATGTGTTCTCCTACTTTTCCCTATAGGGATAGGGATCTTCCCCTCCCCAATGGGCCCCTGGAAACTCATTAACGCGAAAACATAGCTGGCACTTTACATATCCTATTTCCTACTATTATTATAAATGCGAAAGTTGGTAATTATGGATTTTAATGAAACTTTACAATAATATAGCTTATACATTAGAATAACACATAGGCTATAATTCATCCCCGTACTCCCACGGGAACGGGAGTTACGCGGATGAAACCGCGGGGCGCTGCTAGTTATTTATAATTGGACTTACTTGCTAATTTGGTCGATGTACTCTCTGAACGAGGCATGAGGGTCTTTCGGCGTCTTGCTGGTGGGGCTCGCGAAGGAGATCAGGTCGCTGGACGTCCGCGTGGGACTGGTGCCTGTGGACCTACAATATGAGGTAATATAGTAAGACAGTAATCCAAATTCAAAATAACGCCACTAAGGTTCCAAACATACTTGTGATCGTGGCTGTAAGGCTCCGTTCGCACGAGCGTTTTTTCACCGAGCGGTAAAAAACCGTTTGAATGAGACATAATATGGACACCCATATATCTGTTCACAGGAAGGCGTTTTTAAAACGCAACGCTTTTTATCAAGCACTGTTGCATTTTCGGCGTTGAGTGTTCTACGTTAAACCGAATTTAGCATGCCAAACTCGCAACCCAAGCCGATGTCGGGTTTTAACGCGACAGTTTTTTAAGGGCTCTTGCGAACGGGGGCTAAGAAATTTTAAAGCACATGTCACCCGAACTCCCGACTGCTTACTGTATTCTATCGTGAAATAGCGTCGCTGTATTTGAAGCTTTATTCCGTAGAAAAGGACATCATCTCACGTCCTAGGATTAACTATAGTGAACTCGCATGTTCGTGGGTCACTTAGCATAGAGCGGTTCGCCTGCTAGTTTGGCTCCTCAAGGAATACAGGAAAATATACTTAATAAAGGCGAGTAAAATAAACACGCAACGCACAATCTCAAAGTATTGACAAAAATTTAATACACAATATAAAAATTTACAAGATAAATATGATCAATGTCAGTAATCAGATTACGGTCGAACAATTTCGAATGTACAATTAAAATTAAATTTTAAATAACATGTCCAATGTGATAAAATTAATTACTTATTGGCAGCAAAAGTCACTAACTAACATATCTATATATTTATAGTTATTTTATCCTCATATTTTATAACCCTTTACCGAACACAACTTGGTAATTATTGATCATTACACAGCACAATTGAAATAAAAATCCACAGTTACGCACATTCGCATGTATCATATTGATAAGACAACGGATTATTTACCGATAAAATATCTATAAATCGTTAAAAAATCGGTTAATCGGAAAAAAATCGGTAATACTTGGAATTCTCTGTAGATGAAGCCCTCCTCGGCGGTTTCCTGGGGGGCGGTGGTAGGGCGGGCAGGGGCCCTTCACTGTCCTCTCGCCTCCGATCACCGACGGCGACTGGATCCCGGACATTATCTGCGATACAATAACAATACGATAAGATAACACCAATATTCATTTCAAATATTTTTGATTTAAATACATCGGATAGTAGATGGATAAGCAATCTGGTGGTCTATATGATCCGCGGACGTGTTGGTCGTGGCAAAGCATGTTCTAACTTGACGAAAGACAGTCGATTTGGGTTCTAGTAAATTGTTGCTATACTGTCTGCAGGCAGCTTTATGTTGCTTTATGAGGAATAAGCAAATATCGAATCTTTAGGTTTCTGGAAAATGGCAATCTCATTGTAGCTTGCGATAAGCTTTTGTACAGAATGGTCATTATACAGTGTGATTTTTTAGAGAACGGACATATTCAAGTAGCGTATATAGCTAACGCTCCTTATTCCAAAAATATATTAGAAGTGGGGTCTTTTTTTTTAAAATTATCCTTCACAATTAAATAAAAGTAGACACAGTATTATGATATAGGTAAAATACGATGCATCAAATACGCCGCCGTTCCGGCGCGAGCCATACCTAAGGCCCCGTTTGCACGACGGTTAATATTTTTTTGCGCGTTTATTTTATAGCGTCTGTCTAAATTTAGCGCGCAAAGTGCACGTGATAATACAATAGGGTGACCATATTCTAAGTCTAACAATGCATTACTTACACTTGTCTATAGCTAGTACAAAATGAAGCTATAACCTAAAAATAAATAGGTTTTATTTTAAATCAAGAAAGAGTGGTCGAGTGTGTTAAGAGTAGGGGATCACTGTTGTATACGTAAAGGGATCGGTCTCGACGTTCATTAAGGAAGGCCAATGTTCAGCAGTGGACGGATAAAGTCCAGAAAAGGTCTTTGTTAATAAATAAAATTAAAGCGTCAATGGTTCCATTATTAATAGGACAATTTAATTGTACTGAGACCCAATTCATCATTTCGGTCACTACAAACATCTATTGGATATCTTGGATTTCGACCGCTCCACATCTCGAACGCGGCCTAGCAAACATCCACTATAAATAGAATCATACTAGAATATTTATAAACAGCCATTGTTTATGGATGGATTGTTTATAAAAAAAGTATCAACCTTAATATGTCCCACTGCTGGGCACGGGTCTCCTCCTCGAAATCAGGCGAGGAGGGTAATGGGCCATAGTTCACCGATGCGCTGCCCCAGTGTGGATTGGTGAACTTCACATACCTACAAGTACTTTCAATCTCATCAGGCATGCAGGTTTCCTCACGGTGTTCTCCTTTACCGGTGAGCGAACGATGGTTTCGTGTGTGCACTTAGAAATTTTGAAAAATCCAATTCAAGGCACACACGGACGAGTCAGGATCGAACCCGGAACCTCTCGCATAAGGGCCGAGTCCATCTACCACTGGACCATCATCACTCACGGATTGTTTATGATTAGAGATAATCATCCAGTAGTACTTATTCAAAAGACGAATTGTAACAGCTGTTTTAACTGTGACCCAAATACAGCGTGTTGTTCGCTGCTTTATAAGGTCAATGACCTCCATTTCCTACCAGATTTGATAGCCTTGTAAATTATTGTGGACTCAATTGGTCCTGTTTGAACAATGCAATTTCATCTTATTCCCTAAATTAGTGTGACAGATGCACTTGTATTGTTCATAAATATGGGAAAGCTTACAATACACATATTTGTTTTTGTGACATATAACACAATGAAGAATTTTTTAACATATTTTTTGTGGTTTTTCTATATATTATGTTTTACGTAAAACCTGCAATTCTTAGAATTAAGTTCGAGCTTTGGGAATCTTATGAAAATTCAAAAGTACATGTTGGAATATACATTTATATTATAGGTAGCGGGCTCGTATCCCGCCAGGGAACAAAAAAGTTTCTGTGTTCCTGGGTCATGGATGTGTATTAAATAATAAAAATCTTTAATATAGTTATTAGTATAAAAAGTATTAAATTTATGTATTTCCATTGTCTGGTACCCGTAACACAAGTCTCTACAAGAACTTACCATAGGACAAGATTGATGTGGTGTAAGAGCGTCCATAGATTATTATTACATGTATCATATTTAAGAAAAAAAAATATTTTTCATTTAGCCTATGCCATGAAACAAGACTTAAGCCAATTCCATTAAAGTAGGTAACATAGGAAGGTGTACCCAAAAATCTCTAAAACAAAACAAAACCAACATTTTGTACATGTATATTCAATACATTTTGTCATAATATGCATATCATATTTTAAGAGTGTACATGTTATGTTTAATACTCAAAATGACCATATCTATATTTTAAACTAATTTTTATTTAAAACTGGCTGTTGCCTGCAGCATCACCTGCGTTGGCAAAAATTTTTTTTTATGTATCCCATGTTATTTCTTAGTAGTAGTTTATACATTTACAATTATAATTATTATGAAGCAAATTTACGGATTTTATCGTGGTTTATTTAGTTTTTTACAAGCCCAACGTTTCAGATACTTTTCAGCAACCATGGTCACGGGAGGACCATTCATTATAATGAGTGAAATTTGCGTAAACATAAGAAAATTCACATTTATAATATTAAAAAAGTATACCTATTGAGGTACTATATGTTTCTATTTACATTAATGGTTAGTCAAAACGCTTAATAATGATATATATGCATGAATTATTATTGTAAATATACAAAAATAGTAGTACCAGTTTTTTTTTTTGTTTCTAACAAATAATATATGTGACATTTTGTATAGTCAAAGTTGATATAATAAAAGTGCCGAACAATAGTGTTTACTAATAATTATATAATTATTATTTCTTTACTTAACTTTACAATAGATATAGATTAAAAGATACAAAATTATATTTACAACATAAATTTTGCAAACAATAATTGAATTAAGCAAACAAGAAGCACAATTATTGGTTAGGTTTGTCAAGTTGAGTTTAACCGATATCCCATATAGATAAAACTATAATAATAATAAGCTGGCCCAAGTTAGATGTGAGTGGCACGGGACTAAGCTCTTCATCTATCTCTATAAAATTTCACAGAAGTGGTTCCACAGGAACCAATATCAAGAGTCAGTTTTTAAATTTGACTAATCCAAACTGCAATCACAGTGAGAAGCAAAAGCAAACTGAGAAGAGTGGGTTTAATATTATTAAACTGAGTATCAAAAGATGATAACTATTTTTTTTTTAACCAAAAACAATCCAAATTATTAACAAAAGACAATGGGACAGGTTACAAAATAATGAGATGTTTTATCACAGAGTGATTCCCTATGTGATGAGCATAGCTTGTTTGAACATGCTACATGCTTTGATTTCTAACCTGACCTGTAACTCAAAGTATTGAAAAGATCTACTATAAGTTAAAATTTCCGACCTTTCAGAATTGAAGTTATGACTCTGTAACATTCCAAATATATAATATATAGGACGGAAATAATAATAACCTGATAAAAAAAACTAGAAGGCAGTAACTCTATGCAATATTCATATTTATTTTCAGTAAGTGTGATATTAAAGGCATCTAGAATGTCTAAGTTTAACTATCAAATTAAGACTTTATTATTATTTACTATATATTTTATAACGCCTTTTACCTCATTCCTAGGTAGCTGTTTTATTAAGTTATAATTAGAGAAGAATTAAATGAATGAAAAGTCATATGTGAGTTAATTTCACATTTTATAGTTTTGTAAGAAAAATTAGAGAAAGATCTTGAATAATACAAATTTATATTGCAAAGAGATGAAGAACTTTATATTGCAAAGAGATGATCTTATCTATAATAACAAGCGTTTAATTATGTACCTGAGCTAGACAGTTGCCTCTGTCTTCGAAACTGCTCCAATGCCAGGCTTTCTAAACTCAGCGCCTGAGCCTTTTCTAGATCCTCTTGAAATTGCTGATCGTAGTCAGACATTGTCGTTGGGCCCACATATATCTTCTATAAGTTAATAAAAAAATATTTGTTATTTATTTTGCAACAAATTCTTTCAGAAAAGTTTGACATTTAAACAAACAAACTGATGACAAGTTCTGACCGAAACTTACAGCTCTCCAAATATAATCCTTGTATAGACTATATTTTCCAAAACATTATGTGTATGTACGCCTACTATTTTTCACTTCTAATATATTACGTTAAAAACAAAATAATTTACTCAAATCACATTTCAGGAAGGTAAAATAAAAATTATACATTTACAAATAATGACAGCTGTCATTATTCGGTAGTTTTTTTTTAATGGACTGCACTTAGTGTATGGCCAATGATGAGTATGAGAATTTACGACCAACTTGGACGTAAATTCTCTATTTTAGTCTGTAATTTAGAGGAACGGCAAGAAACGCTAAGGGGCACGGCATGGAGTGTAGATATAAGGAGTCCGAACGTAATGTTGAACGTAAAGGGTCGCAATTTAGAATGACAGGAGTTTTGCTGGTAGAGCACGCCTTTTTTAATAAATACTCGTTTGAATCTTTACGCGGGAAGTTTTGTGGCGCTGATTGCTCCGCTACACTAGCATCGGTACGCACTCAATTCTAGCGTAGCCAGTGGCTGAAACGAGAACTAAGATCTGGGTTTATTATTGTATATATAAATAATATGAAAAAGCCAATATCGTTCGGACTCCTTTGGTTTCATCCTTAACGTTACTATCACCAACTCCATCCTAAATATCCTCCATATCTAGAACAATCCAATAAACCACAAAAAATATGTTACAAATCACAAAATCTGCAGGTGTAAAAAAAAGTCATGTTCCATTTTAATTTTTTAATTACTTATTTTATTGTAAGAAATAGCTCATATTCAAACCGCTTTATCATATTATGTGGTAGACAATTTTAAATATTAGTAACTGAATTTCTTTGATATTGTCTTTGTTATTTCATTATTTTATTTGTTCCTTCCTAATACAAGTTGCCTTTGTTATACTTGATTATTATCCTTGCGAAGCTTTTTTTTTGTAATGCCTTTATGAATTGTAAATTGGTTTTTTTACATTCAGTGTTTTATTATTAGATGCATGTCTTATTTTGATAGGTGATACACTTCTAGATACTTTATCAATAAATTTTGATGATGTTTTGTCTTCTTCTACAATAATATTTGCTACCGTAGTATTGGTGACAGTAGTTGATCGTTTCATACGCTTAACTTTTCCTGTCTTTTTCTTCTTGGATTTTATTTTTGGTATTTTATTGTCTGTTATATTTGATTCCTTCGATTCATTCTTTTGAACAGCCATCTGAAACTATTTATTTCAGTTCAGATTAGATACTTACCATATTATTATCTTTAACGTGTCAGGATCAGGTTTGGAGTGTAACTATATAAACTAGGTATAAATAGCGTAGGAGACCACTAGACAGACCCTTTGGTATAGTGTACTGTAGTGTATAGTGAGTGATCCTGACTACTAAACTAGATGGTAGTGGGTTCGATTCCCATCCAGGACAAAATATGGTCTCCCAACAGATGATTATTATTATTATACGTCTACCTACATTGATTTGGCTTTGTTATTTTTATTTATACTATGTATATTATTATGCTTTATAATGTTACATAGGTGCCTATTGGTTTATTATGGTCGTAAATAAAATTATCTTAATTACCTGTTTGTAATATAAATCCTCTGCTTCTTGAAGATCACAGAAATCGAGAATTTTATTGCAAACAGTTCTTAGATTTTTTATTTTCTGCTTCTTTCTCTTACCAGCCGAATGGTCCACTTCATCTAGTCTTAATGTTCTGCATAATAATTATAGTAATTATTTCTTGCATGGTAAACGAGAATAATGTTATTCTAATAAAGGTTTCATAAAGTTATTCGATTATTCGTGAAAGCCAGCGAAAGACAACAATGGACAGAAGATATTCCAACTTTTGGAAATGCTTTAGATACCAATCCATAAGTTATTGCGTTCGCAATGACCTACAGACTCTAACAGTGACAAAAGATCCACCGTAGCTAAGTATTTGAAATAAGGTTCATGACGACAGTTGACGATGTGGCGGACCAATCACAGCGCCACAATCCTGAATCGCGCTATCGGAATTCTACAACCCGATCGCTATATATACAACATCTGACACGACGATAGCAAGTGGGCTTCGGCCTGGCCGAGCATTGCACCTCGCTCGGTCGGAGATCTCCCTTTGGGGCCAACCACCATATTCCCACATTGGTGACCCTCGACAGAGCACGCTTCCTTCTGGACATTCATCATCATCACTCCCCACCCCTACGCACCACGCCAGCCAGCTTCAAGCCTCTTCGGGTACTTCGACCACTAGCCTCAACGCACCGCGGCCTGGTCGAACCCTCACCGGCTTCAACGGGCTATCGCACTACCACGACCGGTCAGCAAGCAGAGCACTCATCTCTCATGGTCAGCAGCACGTAGTATCAGCCCCGCACGGCAGCGGCACTCCGACTCACTGGAGCCCCGTGCAAGCAGCAGCACAGTTCCGACTCACTGGGACTCACTGGCACTGGCGACTCAAGCAAGAAGACTCAAGAATCCGACCTCCGGTCTTCGGGAGGGAGTGATGTGGCGGACCAATCACAGCGGCCACAATCCTGAATCGCGCTATCGGAATTCTACAACCCGATCGCTATATATACAACATCTGACACGACGATAGCTAGTGGGCTTCGGCCTGGCCGAGCATTGCACCTCGCTCGGTCGGAGATCTCCCTTTGGGGCCAACCACCATATTCCCACAACGACATCATGCGAATCATAAGCTCACTGGCAGACGGACAGTATGGTCACAGTCACAACCGCCGAAGAAGTCATGGCCCAGGACCATGGTGGATAGGGACAATGGAGGACCATGCCAGTGTAAGAAAGTGTGCGTGAAAATTAGTGCCGGATTTATATTTTTTATGAGTGTAGGCCACTTTATTCCCGCCGCCTCATGTACATACCTTTCTAAACTAATAATTTTCCATTTGTAGTCCATAAAGAAGACCTTAAGGTTAAATAAAAAAAATTAAGAAAGAGAGTGGTTTTACTGGTTGACGTTAGATGACGCTAGTTTCTTTGTGCTTTGTGTGTTTTTAGCAGTATAAAAAACCATGAGAAAACTAGTGAACGTGTTTGACTTATCCTCTGAACTCATGTGACCTTCCTTTGAAATCTGCCGCCCCTAGGCCGCGGCCTATACGGTCTATTTATAAATCCAGGACTGGTGAAAACGAGTCTAGTCAATACAAACACTATGTTCATATCGTAGTTTTTCCGTTAGGCGAGTACTTTCAACGCTACTGCGATTGGTACTGGAAATTTTATTGTTTTTGTATCACTAATAAAACTGATTAAAAAAAAAGTAAAAAAAAAAAACTCTTATTATCCGGCTAAGGCTGTACGCTTTTTTAACTTCCAACTTAATTATGATGGTTCTGGTTATCTCTACACTAATACACCTTTTGCGGTCAATGTTTGACGACCTCTGTGGCTCAGTGGTTAGCGCGATGGCGCTCAAGCCGGAGGTAGCGGGTTCGAATCTCGCCAGGGAACAAAAAGTTTTCTGTTCATGGATGTGTATTAAATTTGTGTATAATATAATAAAAATCTTAAATATATGTAATAATATAAAAGTATTAAATATATGTATTTCCGTTGTCTGGTACCCGCAACACAAGTTCTTCGGAAACTTAGCACGGGACCAGATTGACGTGGTGTAAAAGCGTCCATAGATATTATTATTATTATTACAATCATATGGTATAACGATCTCTACATAGTAGCCGGTCCTAGTAGATGAAAGTGGCGAGAGCAAAGTGTCGGCCCTAACGAACGAATGACTAATGCTAGCTAGCATATCCAACAATAAACGAAAAAAGGGCTTAAGACGGAAGGTTGTTAAAAATAGTGATAATTATTCTGTGTAATAGAACATACTTAATAACTTTAGGCCTGTTAATAACTTCGCCGTCTTTGTTGTTGATGTCCATGGCAGCATCCCATATATCCTTGAAGAGTTTCCGCCGATTGGCATAGCTCTCTTCCTGTGTCATAGGCTGCTCCATATTTAAATATGTACCATATTAGCTTCGCAAGTAATCCATCTTGTTATTTATGTGTTTTGATTTGTATAGTTCCTTGGTAATTGATACGATTAATTTATTTCAGTGTCAACCCGCCATGACATTTAACTTATTTTTACATTTTGTAAGTCATTATCAATGTTATATAATATGTCTCTAACAAGAATCTATATGTAGGTCTATACCTATGCATCACATAACATGCAAGGTATGATCACGGACCTAGGCAACCATTAAGGCAAGAGTCTTAAAAATATCTCAATAATTATAGTTGTTGCGCGCAACTTCGCCCGCGATAACTTAGAATTTTAAGCGCAATGATGATTTCTATTTCTAGCTTATTTATTATATTTAGTGATTTAAATTCGAAAATATATTTTTAATTTCTTATGCTTATGCAATTTTTACTCATTATAACGAAACAACTTTTACGGATTTTATCGCGGTTTATTAAATTTTCTATATTGACTTGGATACTTTACAGCAACCATGGTCACTGGAGGTAACATCTGTAAAAATTGTATCATTATAAGGAAATACAGTTTTTTATTGTACCTACCAACTTGTAAGCATTATCTCTTTACTATTTCAGAATAGACGATAATAATAGATACCATTTTTGTGAGAGAAAACAATGGGTATTTTTAGTCTATCACGTAACTCGTTAGTTTAACAAATGCGAAAAACGTTTATCATGACACGATGATGTATCAACAGGTACTCGAAGGCTTTACCGTATATAGAGCCTTCGAAGCTCTGTAAGCTCTCAGTGTGTAGCGACGTATTGAAAGAATAACTTCAAAAGCTCATAAAAATTAGATTTGCAAAATTATAGAAACATGTTAGTGATTTTTAAGAATAAATCACGAATGTTAGGTAAACATGTAAAAGTGTCTTAATTATTTTAAATAAAATAGACAAAATAAACTACATAATATATCTAAGTGACGGTTAATGTTTATAAAATGTAAAAAAAATAATAATAAGTGGAAATATTTGAGAAGCTAAGACTAAAGCTAAAATGGCTCTCAATTACAACCCGAATGCTTTGCTAGTGGCTCTAAGCCAACACGATTTGAACCTGTTCAACATATACCCGAGGCTTCTGGCTGAGCTACTGCGGCTGGAGGATGAAGCCAGACAGGATGGGGACATGAGAGAGGCGGAAACCTTGGTCCTGCCCAGCGACAAGGAGTGGCGGCTCACGCAGTATTTCAAATTGGTAGAAATGCAGAAAACTTTGGATACAGAGATGTGGGTATTTTTAGTTATTTGAATATTTCAAAGACATCGAACGTATCTGTCTGCTCTATATTGTGATGCATGTATGAGCGACGGTGTCCCACGGGGTATCGGGTCGGCATCTTGAGCGAGCGGGTCCGGGTTCAATTCTAACCGCCTGTGATGCTTTGGAATGGTTTTTCAAAATTTCTAAGTGCAACCTTTAAGGAAACATCGTGAGGAAACCCACATACTTGATAAGTATACTACTTGGTCAATGGTCATAATCATTTTATCATAAAACAGGAGCCAATTAAGTGTCTAATTTCAATTACGACATTTTTAACATACCACCTCACATCGGAAAACTTGTCAAATAGTTTGCCAACCTTACCAAAGAACTACATGCCTTTATTGATAATTAATGTTAAATTTTGATATGATAGATAATTATTAGGTACTTTTTGTACGCGTATTCCACGAAAAAGCCCAACCGAAGGTTACGACGTGTGCCAACGTATGGGGTTACCGAGCGGCCGTGAACATGTTCGCATGTGCCATATATAGATCACCTTCACGTGTCCCATGTACATCGTCCGTAATAACCTTACGTGAAAAATGGCCGACAAAAAATATCAGTCAAAACCACCGTTTTTGAAGCCGATAAAAATTATAGTGGTTTTTTTTGGCTTAGCCCACCACTCGTTCCTACCGCTGCAACTCCTGTATAGCCAGGATCGACAGCGGCAACCACCAAATGACCCTTTGATACGATCTCCGGGAGCCCGGGGGATACGTTAAACTGCTTTGGGACGCAACGAAATTAATCTGAAGGCAAGAGGAGTAGGTAATATTTCTTGTATAAAAATCGTAAAACAAAGATAACTAAGGGCATATTATCATTCCATATGCCTTCATTCACACATCGGGGTCCTAGCATAATGAGGCCCTGATTAATAACAACAATTTTTCATTCCGTGGACCTGATTTTATGATTAAAGAGTATTAACCTAGTAAGTACTTGGGGCACCAATTAAGCAATAGGGCAATTATTGAGTGATTTTAGTAAAATTACCCACTCAATCACATTCTAATAGAAGTTATGGTTTCACATTGATCGCGAGGCCTTTAGCAAGAGAAATAAAGAAAGCAGAATATTAACCATTTAATTACCAACAAATTGTTCTGGCACAATGGATGGCTCAGTGTCCTCTTAGCATAAAAAAAAGAAACGTTCTAATTATTATTCTAGGTAGCTCATTCATTTTGTTTTCTAATGTACCTAAATACGCGAAAATCACTCATATAAATATTGATGTATCAATCATCCTCCCGTGACCATGGTTGCTGTAAAGTATCCGAAACGTCGGGCATATAAAAAACTAAGCGGAAATAATATCCGTAAAATTTTGTAGTTTCGAATAATTGTGTAACACTAGGACGTCCTCCCGTGACCATGGATGCTGTAAAGTATCCGAAACGTCGGGCATATAAAAAACTAAGCTGAAATAATATCCTTAAAATTTTGTTTCATTAGAATGAGTGTAATCCGCGCAAAGATAAGAAAACCTATATTGATAATAATTTAATACAAAACCACATAGCTTGTAAAAATAAAACTATCTTCGTTTATTTGAAGATTTATATCTAGCAATAGCAATATCTACTGTTTGTTTGCATGCAATGTAGGATGGTACCATATCAAATAATAAAGTAATGCCTAATACCGGTAATGTTACGTATAGAGGCTTTAATAGTGAAGAACAAAGTTGGTTTCAGCCAGACCAAACCAATAAGACCAAGATGAAATCATTGACTCTATTACGAGTAGCAAAACAAAGTCAAAGTATTTAACAGCAGCGTATTTAACTTCGAAAAATTTTCTAGTAGCCTAGTACATAAGATTACCTATCTTCTTTATCTCATACTCCTTAATATGTAATCTATAATTTATTGTATTGTAGAAACTACACTTTTTTTCTCAATGTTTTTAATGAAAAGATCGTTGAAATGGCCGCTGTAAAATTAGACTCCTACACCATTTATTCCAAATCCAAATACTAGCGCCCTTTATTTTTTTGGCACCAATTAATTGGTTTCAAAAGGGTTATGTATGATCGAAAAAGTTCTATGCCATAAAGAGAGTAGGAATTTAATTTTGAGCAAATTTCACCTTTTATTTGCTAACGAAATATTTTATGGATGTAGCCAGGATCTTCCGTTACATCCTGACCCTATATGGAACGAGCACCTTGTAGTGCCCTAGCTACTAATAATAATAATAAATTGCAGAGTGCCAACGATTGCGTTTTCCATTTAAATTAGATCTACGACTACGAACGTGTGTTCAAATATCAATTGCAAGAATATGTCAATTAATACGTAGGTTGTTCGTGAGTTGATGTCTCCACTGAACCCACGAATATAGGTACATTTTCTTCCAAAGCGAAATTTGTGAAATGCGCGTAGACCCACGCCCATAAGCCCCGTTCACACGAGCACCTTAAAAGCGTCGCGGTCAAACCCGACGTTGGCTCGATTTACGAATTTGGCATGATCAATTAAAGCGCTTTTTTGACGCTCGGAAAAAAAGCGCTTTAGTATTTTGTCATTAATTGAACATTTTATAGAAAATTGTAGACATGGTTGTAAATTATTTAATCAAAACAAGTCTGTAACATGTGAAATGCTGTGGTCAAAATATGAATAAAGTAAAGATAAACGAAACAAACAAAACTAAGACCAATATATCCCTGGTCCTCGTCTCCCTTTGCTCATCACTAATAAAGAAATATCTCTCCTAAAACCTATTCGATAATGGACCTATGATTATGCAATTCATATTAAGTAGCAATATGATATATCTTCAATACTATTGACATGCAATGCATGCTTGTTTTCTGTCTACAACCAGGTCAACGCTATATGTACATAATATGCAAGCAGCTCTAAATTTCCATTAGTTATAAGGAGTAAACCAGCCATGAAGAAATCAGATGGCAGCTAGGGATGTGAGATGATGATGGAGAATCAGCCTATCAGATATGTTGAATGCAATAATCTTATTGTTTGGCAAAGTTATGAGGATAATAGAAATGTAGAGAGGATTACAGCTGGATTTTTTTTATCACTCTCATTTTTATTTCACATTAACGCTTAATTTTTCATTGGTTACTGGCCATTATTTTATTTTTAACTTGACAGCGTTACAAAGATATAAGACATTTTATACGTATTAATCTCATCAAAACAATTTTTATAAAAATAAACAAAATATTTATTCTCACATTACATGAAAGTTTGATTCTATAATGAAAATAAACATATTTTGAATGGATTTATTAAAATAATTTAAGCATGGATGAATCACTCAAAAATAGCTGAAAATATGATTGTTAAAAATATTGAAAAAAATACGTAAATATTTAATTTCCCTCTTTGATTAATTTAAGTACCTTTGTGCGTGTCTGAGAGCTATCGATTAAAAAGAGCTAAATTATATTCATCGTAGATATGAAATTATTAAAAAACCGGCACGGTTTGTTTAACAGTCATTATTAATTCATTATTTAAGTCAGGATATACCTCAAAATTATGGCCACATGCGCTAAAATTTTCTGCTCTATAAAAGTTTCGTCGCATTCAGTCCTAGCATGTATAATGTCAAACCCAACCTTGAGATGCGAAATGCCCTTTCAGTACTATTTTAAATACATTGTCATTTAAAGAAACACATAAAAGTTTAATGAGGAAAGAGATCAGCTGAAAGCCGTGCAAGAAAGGGTGTCACAGACTAAAAAGTTTACAGAAATGATAATGGCTAGCTTAGGATAAAGGATTGCCCCCACCATGGTTCAGGACTTGTCGCGGCGGTGGGGCTCAGTAGCCCTGGGTTGAAGCGAATCGAGCCGTGGGGGCTCTTTGTATCCCTCTTATAAGAAGAGGGGACAAAAGAGCAGGGGGCAAGGGCTGGGGATGGGAACCTCACCTCATCGTACTATCCCGACGTTGGGAGTGGTTGTTCTGTGGTGCGGAACAACCGCTCTGTGGAGGAGGCGTCGGTCTCCCTGTCGTGTCGGTGCCCTGTTGCTTCTAGATCCGAGCCAACTCACCAAAGGCGGCATTGGTGGCACATGCCGGGTTTTAGTGGGTAGAGCTGCGTCTACTTACCATCTT
The DNA here is from genome assembly GCA_905333005.2 of Lycaena phlaeas. Taxonomy (NCBI): domain Eukaryota; kingdom Metazoa; phylum Arthropoda; class Insecta; order Lepidoptera; family Lycaenidae; genus Lycaena; species Lycaena phlaeas. Next base: position 13,257,566 of record HG995174.1, on the reverse strand, counting down.
TCGGGCGCAGCGAGTCCCACATACCCGCCTGGCTAGACCCACTCCCCAGCGGGATGCATCAGCGCATTTTCCGGCGTTAAAAAAAAGGATACAGGATTGAATCATATTATTATTATTATTATGTGATATGGTATAATTAATTCACTATCGCTTAACGAGTGCTAGCTCTGATGATGTTCAGACACACATACTTCAGGTCTGATGAAGTGAAGGCCAACATGGAATCAATGGAGGAGGCGATTGAGGAGTGGGCGCCGTGGAAGCTGGTGCTGCCAGCCAAGAGTCCTAGCGCGCCCCCTCCCGTCCATATCAAGACTGCACAGGGACCAGCGTGGGAGATCGAACAGGTTAAATGTTCTTCTACCTCAGAAGTTCAGTTTTAGTGACCAGGAATAAATTTCTATTTACTGCTGTGCTGAACATCTATCTAAAGAAAGCTAACAAATTTCAATGGTTGTTTTCCCGCGGCAAAACGAAATACTTTCAAATGTAAGAATAAAAGTAAGAAAATTACTATGTTTTTGTTTAAAAAAAATATTACTTGTCTCAAAAAAGTGAGAAGCAATAGTAGCTCTAGAATTTACTTGTAAGCCTCCGTCAAAGGAAAGCGTTTCATAAATGGTTAAACCAAAATGAGCTCGCGCTCCTTGTGATACGTTATAAAATAGTTTGCATATCGGGAGGTATTACAATCTTGTTGGTGATAGTTTTCGAGTTTTGTTGTTGAATGTTAAATCTACCAGTTTTTGTTTCTAATATTTAATATTTATTAAAATGATCATATTAACGAGACAAAATTTTCGCTGCTGGAAAACAACCATTAAAACTTCATGGTGTATATGTATGCAGGTCCTCAAAGCGGCACGCCTCCTCAACAAACCACCCCAGGAGGTTACCTTCGCTGATGAACAAGACATGAGATCTGTCTATTCTCTTATATATGAAGTCTTTAGATGTGAGTATTAACATATCTTTATTAGCGAACTTTACAGAACCTTAGAAAATTTACGTTGTCAATCTCACTTTGCAAGTTTACCTGTAAAGTGAGTGACATGAACACAACAGCGTGCGACTAACAGGAGTCGCTGGTAAAAAAAAAACATTTTGACGTGACAACGTCTAATAATTCGATGGAGCCGGCTGCACGCACGAAAATACATGACTCACGCGTTACCTCGCTCTGAGGCGTTCCATTTAAGGCTTGAAGTGCAAGCGAAAACGCGGAACTAGCGACAAAGAGGTACAATCGGCCTATCGGTATTTTCTTATGACATTGTCACGTTCAAGTTTCAACCGTCGGTAGTAAACCATATTTTTGTTCAATACACAGATCAAGCCATAAGAATCAATCGAGGCCGAGCCCAAAATTGGCCCATCATCGCTCTAATAATATTAGAAATTTCAAAAATTATTCTCAAATAAAATGTCGTGAAGCTTATCGGAGGGAAGTGCAAATTGCTTGACGCCGTTATCGAAGCTAGTTTGCGCAGTTTCGGGTGTTATTTAACTTTATCGTACGAAGCTTGCGTGTGATGTAAATAGTTCAAGTTAGCTTAGTTATTTATAGCTCGAATAGCTTTTGCCGATTCAACTTTTACGCTTATTATAGTCAACACTTTTATGTCCGGGCATCAACAAAAGCTCTCATTTGTCTCCCCGCCATGGTTCAGGCCTTGTCGCGGTGATGGGGTCCTGTAGCCCTACTGTACTAAGCGAATTGACCCTAGAGGGCAAAAATGCAGGAGGCAAAGGGTGAGGTTCCCGATCGGTCACCTGAGGGACTTACTATCCGTCAAGGTGCTCTGTTGCTAACAGATCCGGGGAACCTCACCAAAGGCGGCGGTTTCAAAAAATAGACTCTTGTCTAGGCTCATATTGAATAAGCAGTTAATAACAGGACGTATCAGATTAACCTTATGGTCGTTTCGACGTGATGGTTTTGACGTTTTGGTGAAGATTTTGTCTAATAGGTCGTCTTTCACAGACCTAATACACAAGACCGGTGTTAGATCATGATTGTCTAACCCAGTTCATATAATGCATGCAAATGGGAACCAATTTCGGGTAACACGTCGTAAGTGGTGACGCATGGTGATGGGGGCGTCGTTGTGGCACCGCTTAACCTACTTACCCGTTACCCTCATGCTCCATCTAGTTGTCACGCGAACTGATTTCAATAAATCTTTACCAATATGTACTTTGAGAGCAACTTATATTGAAAAGTTAATAAATAAAATGATATTATGGATTCATATCAGTATTTAAAAGCAGTATTAATAGAGCAAGAGCTCTTTGATTATAACTCGGGGTGTAGTACGAGATATATATATATATATATATATATATATATATATAATATAGATGATAGAATTTGTCGAATAATATTTTTACAAACGAAAAACTGTTTTGAATTTTCTTATATAAGAACCTTTAAAAGCCCTATTTCTCGCGCATTCCGAACGCAGCCTTTATTTGTCCACTGCTGAAAAGACCTTTTTTTTCTTTTATGCCGGGAAATGCACTCAGGCATCCCGCTGGGGAGTGGGTCTCCTCAGGTGAGTATGTGGGATTCGCTGCGCCCGAAAGAGGACGCAGCTCTACCCATTAAAACCCGGCACCACAGAACAACCTCTCCCAACGTCGGGGCAGTATGATGAAGTGAGATTCCCGTCCTCACCCCTTGCCCCCTGTACTTTTGTCTCTCCTCATATAAGAGAGATACAAAGAGCCCCCTCGGCTCAATTCGCATCGCCCAAGGTGCTGGCTCACCGTGGGCTATTGTGCCCCTCCGCCACGACAAGGCTTGAACCATGGGGGCTGAACAAAGACCTAATATAACGCCAAGATGAATGATGCCGTTTCACTCATATACAATCTTAAGTTAACTTCTATAACATTATTTTTTGTATATATGTTTACCATTTTTCTATTTCAGATAAATCAATATTAGACCAAGCAATAGAAGACATCGAATTCTTTAGTGACTACCCGCAGGTATAAGCAGACAAAACTTACTAAAGTATATTATACAATGTAATTTTATGGCCTAGGTAATCCAGTTGTAACTAAGCAGTAAGCACTGTTATACAAAATGTTATACTTTTTACTAGCCAAAGCTTTTATGGTATCGACACGTTTTACGTTAAAAGTCGGAAAAAATATTTTATATTTCTTTTTTTAATGTAAAAAAAAAAACAAAAAAATAGTTTCAATTGTTTGAAACAGTTGTGTTTCGCAATTCTTTTTGAAAGTCCCAGGTGAACGTGTATAAATTAATAGGCAACGCTAACTATTTACCCTTTTCCGAATTTAATGTTACAAATAAAAAAAGGCAGCAAAAAGATGGATGCTTAATTCTTTGTATAAGAACTTCAATAATTTCGTCGTGTATATTACTGAAACGAAGCTCAATTTGCTCTTGAACTTTACGATGCGTCTAAATTCCTTGAAACATCAAGGTTGCAAGAAATCGACGTTTTTTACCATTACATGTTCGATGAGACATAAATACGACCCACTCGTAACATCGTCTCGTGTTCTGAAACATTTTTGGTAAAAAAAACGCTCACGAAAATGCTTTTCGATATTTACTTAGAGTTACGACTTTCGTGAAAAACTTTATGTTCGACGATAAAGTGGGCCGATTGACATTAATTTTATTCATGTCATAAGTTATCGAAGTTAGACGATTCGATAAGACACCATTCGAACTGCCGAATTTAGACCGAAATTAGCATATACTATGGGACATTACGGGGTGATAAAATATATTTTGACGTGACAACGTCTTATAAATTGGTTTGCCGGGTGACACTTCAAGAAACTGCGTTACGCTCCGCTCACGTTATGCGCTCACAATGAGAGCGAGTGAAAGGCACGCGTCCCTTCCACTCGGGCATGGTTAGCCCGCCTAAGAGCGAGAGAGACAGACATAAAAAAAATTGTTAATATGAAATTCAGTGCGAGATTCTTTGTATAAATTAATGTTTTAAATATAATTCTTTGTATAAATAAATGTTTTAAATTGTTACTATTATTTCATCCTTCTTCCTACTATACGAATGAATATTCACATTAAAATTATTTTACCACTCAAAGTCGTTGTCACGTAAAACTTTCGCCCGTATACCGACTTTACAGGCAACCAATTTTTTTTTTCTTTTTTTATAACAAAGTATGTTAGACCTTTTTATGTGACGTTCGCACGTTCTTAATTCGTATATCACAGAAAATCACATCCTAATAATTTGTGTCATTAAAATGTACCAGACCTATGAATTAACATAAAGGTAATAATATATGTATTTATATATATACATGTATATTCATATAGTTTGTCAATACTATAGTACAAAACCACGTACGGATATAATAATATTTGTTTTACACATTGCACTACTAAGGGCGGTTTTCAATATCCTTTCTATCTTAAAATTTTCTTATTCATCTTACAATTTTGACAGATTTTGTAAGAAAATGTGTCAAAATGTAACGACAGATAATAACATTTTAAGATAGATGGGATATTGAAAACCGCCGTTAATCGATATTTAATTCACATACCATGGGTAGTAACTTTTACTTTTTTCCCACCTCAGTTCTCAAACCACCGTCACATAACCTGGTTGTTCCTGATGGAGCTGGCGCGGCGGAGATGGACTGCCCGCAGCCAGGAGGAGGTGGAGACAGCCAAACGACTTCTCAATACAGCGGGGTCCCCATTCATTGAGGTGGAGTCTGCCATTTGGGACGAAAGGGTGCACTTTGCCGCAGCCATCGCTAGGATAAGGATAAAGAATAAGGCTTTCTCGTAAGTACCTTATGATTATATTTTATATAACGAAACTACAAATTACAATAAGACAAGACAAAACTACAAGAGATGGGCGGTGCTGCGACACGATTTGGCGTCTGTCATCGGAAGGGATTTGTGTCTGTCGAGCGTCATCACTGCGATGCTCTGCAAGACAGAGCGAGATCAGTCTTAGAAGGAGGCCGAGAAACGGGTGCACCCTGGGTGTCTGTCTACCCGAGGCCCTGGTAGGTCCGCAAGGGAATTTCACTGCGACAACGAAGAAAAAAAGGGACTAAACTACAAGAATAAGTCTATTGCAGCCTTTTTAACCTCTGTAGCACTGTAAAAGGTGAACCGATTTGAATACGTATTTCTTTAAAGCAGGCTCTAGCGGCGGTTCTTAGACATGTTTTATGAAAATCGGATTAGTAGTTTCAAGGTTACCAGCTCCATTGTTATTACCTTAACGTTTTTTTTTAATATATCGATAACTTTTCATTATAACAACTAACGTTAACGCTTTGGCTTTGGCCTAATGGCCTTTTACGATTACCGAGCTTTCTTTCATTTTTAATTCAATGGGAGTTTTTTCCTTGAGAGACGTCACTCTTATAGCTCAAATTAAAATTACAATTCAATAAGCAAATAAACAAGTGAGCCTGTTTATCCATTGATTTTGAGTTACATGAATGATAAGTAGGAGCATGTATGATTTCCTGTCGCAGTCTGTCGGACCTGCTGCCGCCACACCTGCGCGAGGAGAGGGTCTCGGCGTCTCTGAACAAGAACACCGTCACAGGCTGGGTCAACACGTTCAAGGCCAAGCGAGTATTGTATTATGACTAATGAAATAGGCTAAGTATATATAAATATAGTATCAACCCTTTATGTCTCACTGCTGAGCACGGATCTCCTCCTCGAAATCAGGCGAGGAGCGTAATAGGCCATAGTTCACCGACTCGCTGGTCCAGTGCGAGTTTGTGAACTTCACATACCTGCTAAGACTTTCAATCTCATCAGCAATGCGGGTGAGCGATCCACCACTGGACCATCGTCTCTCTATATTATAGTTCCCCATAAATTTCTCGTTCAACCGACGGTGGTGAGGCATGGCCACAGGTACAAACCCGACGTCAGAAGCCGTGGAAGTCACACTCCGCGGCTGGCGGGGCGCAAACCCCCAATTTTACTAATCACAGGATGGATCCAACCGGCTCGCCTCACATCCGATGAAGCATCAAGTCCACTGGGGCCATTAGCTTCAACCGTAAAAATACACTAAATTTCTTATACTATAACGGAGAGCTTACAATTTATCTATCGTTTATATCTTGGTAATACCAAATTTCAGGAAAGTAGCTCAACTGATAGAGAGGCTACAAAAGCTCGGATACTCGTACAGTAGTTCCCGACAGTTGTGTGCAGGGGAGTACAGATTCGATCGGGTGTGTCCCAGGTGAGCAACATTGTGTGCATTTAATTTAGGCACCCCGTTCTTGCCAATTGGGCACTTTGGGCAAAATACTTTGGTCCAGAAATAGTTGGGGCCCACATTTGTTATCATCGATCTATGGACTGAATCAAGCCACTTGGATAAGGCATTCAAGTGCTTAAAAACAAGATATTGAGTGTAGGAGAAAACACATGGAAGTGCCGAGGATATATTACAAAGGAACATTTGATATACTTGCTTTACCTATACTTTTATCACAATCCTATTATAAATTAGCCGTTGCACGCAGCTTCGCCTGCGTCAACTAGGCTTTAATACGGGTCCCTAACTTTTTGAAAATTTAATATAGACCATGTTCACCGGGGATAGTGCAGCTTCCCAACAGTGAAAGAATTTTTCAAATCGGTCAAATAGTTTCGGAGCCTATTCAATACAAACAGACAATCAAATCTTTCCTCTTTAAAATATTAGTAAGTATAGATAATAATTTTAGTAACTCTCCCATTCTTACCGGATGAAAATAAGGACAGTGCAGTATCCATATATAGTAAGCAGATAATTTTGTAAATTTAGTGAAATATTTTAGATTTATAACACTACGACCTCCAGCCAACGTGAGCATCGGACAACTGGATCTAGTTAGAAATGGGATTATCGTACTGCAGGCAAGTAATAAGTTATTATACTTGAAATACTAAAAAAGAATTAGTCAAAAGAAGAGATGAAGAAAGACGTTGTAGTCCACACCTTTAGTTTATCGGTAGTAAGAAGTAGTGCCATGCTGCTTTGCAGCCAAATTGGATCGGCGCGTCCGGAGAGGAACCTCTCGCTCACATGAAATCGACGTAAAGTGACGGCTAACCTGTCGCGTTTCGTGTGGTGTGTAAGTTTCCCGTGGCCCATTGGAGGAGATAGGGAAAAGGAAGGCAACACATCTGTATAACCTCTGGTTATATATTAATGGGCGTCAATAGTCGCAAGACCTCGACTGTTGAAAAAAAAGCTCTGTTTCTTGCTTTTACAATAAAAGCCCTATATCACCATCGTCATAGTCATTAGTCTTTTCGGTCCACTTCTTTTCATAGGCCTCATTCGATAAACATCAAGACGGTAATTCCCTGCCATCGGGGACCACCCATTTAGTTGGAGGTCCTATACTGTCTTCCCGAACATTTACCATAAATTACAATAGTGAAACACAAACAGGAGAGAGAATTCTGCGAAGGAGCGTCAACTCTCTGCCGCGCCCTGCGAGCTAACGCCCTCTGTGGTGTGGTAGCGCAGACCCATGCGTCATCTCCACGGTGCTCGGCGTACCTCGCGGCCCAGCTGAAGGAGCTGGCTGCTGCGCTGAAGGCACAGACACCAGCCGCGCCCGTCACTCCAGAGTTGGGCAGACTTGTGGTTTTCGGAGCTGGCGATAAGTATGATATTTTTTACATTCCATTGAATTTGGTCGTCACTGGACTGGTTAATATTATTACAATTATAATTAATGAAAAAATATAACGAAAAATGGAATAAATTAAGAATTCTAGTAAGTTTAGAGAGTTGAAGAGTAATACACAAGTAGGTAGTAGTGGAGGCGTCACGACATAATGGCGTCGTGCCATTTACCGTCGTAAGATTAGATACTAAGTCGAATTGTACTCACTATAAAATAGGTTTAATATGTAGTGCTATACTTATAAATACGAGAAGTTCTTTGTCAAATCAAATGAAAATATTCTTATTTTGTAGGTAGGTAATAAATTAACTTTATGATACACTTATAACTTTCAAGTATGTCCTGAATAAAATAATCACATAATTTATATGAACAAGAAAGTAAAATGGACAAGGAATGAATCCTTGAAGGACTCCTATTTTTTCCTTGGTATCAGAGAAAAATTTATTTAACCGCTTACCTACTCACTTTTTCAAGTTTGATCACGCAATAAGATACCGAAATTCGGAATAGCGATGCAATTTTATAACCAATTTTACACGTTCAATACGAGTATAGTCGAAAGCTTTTGACAAAACGCACAATACATCTAAAGCATCCTGAGACTCCTCCTAAGCTATAAATATCTACGATTCCATAGATCAACTTCGCATGAGTTGTACTATGTACACATTTATCTATATTGCTTTTTAGGGACGAGTATGTCTACATAGAGATCACTTACGATTATGGTTTAAAGGTATTAAACTCGTATACCAAATTAGAACCATCAAATTTTTTTAAGGTTCGAGTATTGCAATTATTCCATCATACTCTAGGGTAGAGAGCTACGTATGTGCCCTCCGTGATCTCGGGATTGAGGCCTCGGAAGTACCTCAGTCGGACGCCTCCGTGTGCGTGCTCCGGGAGGCGGTACACTGCGAAAGCCCGGCGGTGGGCGTGGCCCTGACCGGCGTGGTGGCGGCGCTGGCGACGCCTCCCAATTCCTACTCCGCAGTCACTGACCCCATAGACCTGGTTTGCGGCCGCGGCGGGGACCTCGCTATGCTAGAGGTTTACTGATATAATTGGATTTCTTATACTAAATGTGACAATACATACTCTAGCCTGGCTGAAGATAATGGCTGGAAATTAACTGAATAAAAAATAATCACAAACTTTCTATTGACTATCGATATTATCAATATCTTATTGGCTAGGATTTTGTCATTGATAATGATGAGACGATGACGAATTTCGGTATATTTTCCCTCATGGCTGATCTCTCACGCCCGTCCTCTTAGGTCTAGACACAGATATTGTCATCTCATCTAGTTAAATGTCAAACGTGTTTATCTGTGCCCACAATGCAAGTTAGATTTACATGATATACTTTATAGTTGTTTATTTATAGATTCTCACTGAATCTGAAATAGACAACGAGAGCAAAGCACGTGTGCAGTCCATTTTAGAAGAACAGAAAAAAACCTTGAAAACGCTAATGTCGAAACCGCAGGTAAGCTCCATAGCACTTTTTATTCAATAACTATGCAATTTTTGCATTAGTTATTAAAAAATAAAACCTTCTCTATGATCCTTTATAATCGATGTACTGTTTACTATCGAATACCTCGAACCATCGAATAATAATATTATTATTCGACTCTTCCCTATCGGCTATCCCACGTTTATTTTAAATCGCGCAAAATATACTTGACTCAAAATTAATAATTGACATAGATCCAGTTAATATTATACGAGACCCACTCGGCCCTGGACGCAGAGAACCAAACGCAGATCACCCGAGCGGTGGCCGAGGCGAACCGGCTGGCCAGAGAACGACACTCGCTGCTGAAGAAGAAACATCGAGATCATTCGCACGTGAGTCATCATTATTATTATATAATATATAAGCCCATGAACTGGACCGTGGATTTTATGTTAGTTGGATAGGCAAATGAGCAGAAGTGCCACCTGATGGTAAGTGGTTTTTTTTTTTTTTTTCGAAAGGTCTAAACTTTTAGGCCAGATGGCCTTTAAGCTCAATCGGTAGGTAGGTGAGCAGATAGCTCACCTAGTAAAATTCGAAAGGGGGGCGCCCCCCTCCGTGCCCCGCAGGGGGCGCGGTATATCGTGCGCGCTACTCTGGAGAGTAGGTGTTTGGCTAGTCAAATCCAATACGGTCGACGAGTCATTAGCGGATGAAGTTAAACTATTAGTCGGAGGGCCGGCCCTCTCCTCCCCCTCTGACGGGGGAGGTGGGTCGTGCGCGGTACCCGTACAATCGACCGATAGCAGTGCTATCGGTGTTTTCGCGGTTTTGATTAGTGTAGACTCGTATCGGATTCGAACCTAAACTTACCCGATCGATCCGGATCGATGTATTTACCATGTGAAGGGGTCGACGTGGCTCACGACCCCGAGGCCCAAGCGGTGTGACTGAGTACCTAACCCCGGATGTTGTATTGTAATGTGTGTGTATTCTAGCTTGAATTTCGCGTCGCGCTTTTACGTCGCGCATTAATAGCTGAGATATTTCGTCAGCCGGATCGGTTGTAACATGTTTAGGTAATGGTAAGTGGTCAGCATCACCCATGAACACAAATAATGCTACCACGGCAATTTTAGTCTAGCCTAGATTAGATTAGCCCTGGCAAGTCATCATGTGTTGCCAATATCTAAAACGTAAGTTGCTTTAATCTGGGTGCCGGTGATAATTACTGTCCTGCTTCCCTTTTTTTTTTTGGAAACAAAGCTGTACCACAGAAATGGTATGGTGGGCACCATGCTGAAAAACGGAACAAACATAATCCTCGCCTATGACCAGATCTACCTAAAAACCAGTGGCGTAACACTAAGGTTGAGCAAAATTCCATAGTCTCTTAAATCAAAAGTTACCCGGCCCACGATAAACTACTACGAGGACCGAAAATAATAAATTAAGATTACATTTAGAGAATTTTTCAACGGGCCTCAAAAAACGATTCTGTCGAAGACATTGTACAATTTCTCATTGGTTGCTTTGCAGGTGTCACAAACAAAAGAAGGTACCGAAGCGATTTCTACGCCGTCCCTAATCAATACAGATCAAACACTTTCAAGATCTGATCTCGATAAGGACGAGCAATACGACGACTTTTCGCCGGCGCAAGCTCAGAAGAGACCCATGTCGTCTCCTCCAACCACTGCCAGGACAGGATCCGCCAAAGGGACCACCCTGCAGAAACGTGCTGAAAGTGCCAATGTTGACTTACGAGTGCAGAACAATAAAGCCAGACCCATACCAGAGGTGCAAGTCGACGATACGGTACCAAGAGATCCTGATAAAGACTGTCCTAATATTTCCGTAAGTAATGTTTCGATGATTTAAAATACTTTCAATTTATATAATAAAGCTACTTTCGGAGACGTTATTAAGGCCTCATCATTATCTGCCTAGCCTTTTTCCCAGCTATATACTGGGGTCAAAGACGTTATTAAGGCTCTTTATAACTTTATAATTTGTGTACTCTTGTATTCGCCGTGAGCAGCTAGCGAATTCCCTCTTTGTCTCGATTCCGGGGTGGAAATTAATAGTCACTTGCTCTTTATTATCTAGTCAACGAGTTTCTTAGGTACCTAATGTATTGGGATTTCTACATTCAGAACATTTCGAATAGTTTATATAGCCTGGTGGAAAAGCTAGAGGCTTAATATTCTCAAAAGTCACAAACAAGTATGCACAAGTTTGAAAAAAATGATGAAAATAACGATGCCTTATTTCTTTCAGGTCCCCGATTGTGATTTATTTGAAATTCACACTTTGCCGAACTTGGGAAATGGTCTGGATATCAATTATATACTGGACCGCGACGGGTGTTACCTCGGCTTGATCCAAAGAAAGGTTATTCAATATTTATATATGACAAATATAATAATACAAGCTGAAGACAAAAATATTAATGTCGCTGTTAAAAAACAGGTGTTGATCGTAGAGTGTTGAAAATTTAGGGTTGTATGTATTTTTGAATGCTGTATCATAAAAAAATTCGTGCTTTTAACTAATAAACGAACACCAACTAATTGCTCCTCTCACTCTCTCGATCGGTCTCAATCGCTCTCTCCCTCTTCTTCGACAACGTTGCACATCTTCATGACGCGTTTTATCCATAAAAAATTACCGTCATGCGCGTAAAAAGTTTCACTTCAACAAAAAATGGCCTAAAATATTAAGGGGTGGACCTCCCTTAACATTTATGGGTATGAACAATACATGTCCGATTCTCAGACCTACCCAATATACAGACGGAGTTTCGTGAGAATCGGTCGAGCCGTTTCAAAGGAGTTTAACCACAAACAACGTGACACGAGAATTTTATATATTAAATGGAGATTGGAGATAGACAATCCCAACTTTTCAAAGTTCAAAAATTCAAAACTTTTCAAGTAAATGAAAGCATCAGGGTGCGCCCACATACGTCTCTGAATAACCAGCGCATAAATATTTGTGTGGATTTATCACGAGTGAGTTCGCCTATCTTTATCGGCTAAGTTGACCATTTACCGTCAGGTGGTGGCGACCACAAGCCTGCCTATCCTACCGATATGAAAAGGAACCTATATAAGCTCATTTCGCGCTTTTTATTGTTGGATTTTACAAAAAGATAAACATTGTAGGAAATTACTAGGCTGGACGCGAAGTACATGATCCGTGTGGCGGAGGAGCGCGGCCTGTTCGGACAGGCGTCGCCCGCGCCGCGCCGCAAGCGACAGGAGACCGTCGCGCCCAAGCCGCGGCGACGCAAGCTCACCTTTGAGGTACACTACCTTTAATAACCAAGTCAGTCTAGTGATTAATGATTATTTTGTTCCAAATAGATACTAACATTAATAGGTAATATAAATCTATATTGAGAATGTTCGGTATTACTAAAGCTTCTTAGATCGATATTAACTAAAACTTTACAGTACTCACACTAGTGCAATTTCACTATATTTTAAATCTTTTTTCTAAATAACTGACCAGTTACCAAAGGAAACAGTTGCAGATAGCAACGAATAAACAGTCTGATATAAATTCATATTTGTTTTAATAGCTATATTTGACTTATGTACAGGACATCTGACGGCGCCGCCAGTAGTATTGATATGTTTAAAAAATACAAAAATAACATTAATAAATAGTACAACGATAAATGACTTTTTAGTACTCACAAGCTTGACTGCGCGCGAGTGGAACAAAGAGACTTTTGATTTTAATACAATAATTGTAGTTAATGCGAATACGTCCCTAAAGTGATGCCGAGGGCTACTTTAAACCTAAAATAAACTCATAATAATATGAATTAATCGATAAAGAATAGCTTACAGTTATAACGTTTTTATTGAGCACAGCGTTACAGATTTTGTGCACCAAATTCAGGTGGAGCGGGTAGCGGCGCCGACGTACGCGTCCCAGTTGCGTGCGTGCCGGCGGGGCAGTGCGCCCGCCCGCTTCCCGTGCGGCGAGGGCGCGGGCGGGGCCTGCAGGGAGGAGGGCGTGCCGCGGGTTTGCTCTCGTCACGCGCGGCGCCAGGCCGCAGCCGCCACATACACGGCTGCCGCGTGCACGTGCGACGCACGACACAGGTACGAGATTTTTTTTTAAGTGAACCTTCTTTACAATCGTGATTTCGAACCGGATGCTACGGAAAAAACGACAGGTAAGAGACACAAATACAAAAGAGCGAGAGAGCAAATGTCGGAGTGTATGTATATTGCACACTGTTTAATACTTGCTTGTATTTGAGCATTTAACATGGGTTTCACTTCTATCGTGTGTGAATCGCACACACACCTTTTTTTGTTATGTAAATGTTACCTAGGAAATAAAGATGTTTAGATTTTATTTTATTTTGCACGAATCATAAAATACGTAAGAGGCCTAGTATGTACCATCTACAACATAGCACACTGAAAGGATTGGCTAAACTGTATGCACGATTTTGGATGCTAGTAGCGTGATTTTCTCTTAAATTTTGTATAGGTTCCAAAAGGGCTCGACGAATTTAATAAATGTTTTAGGTATAAACACAAACAACTTACATGAACTTAAATCTTAGTGTACCTTCCGTAAAGATATCTGTATCGTCTTATAGAATATATAATATCATGTATGAATATAGTAAAGCTGTATTTATAAGCTTATAGATATAAGATACTGTTTCAACTTTCGTGTAGCTACTATAACAGCAGTAGTGACCACCAAGTGAACATTTGATACGATATCACGATTCCGCGGGATATATAAAAGGTGTTATTATCCACTCAGACCGCAGCGGCAGCGGCGTGCGTCGACGGACGCGTGCACGCCCGCCCCCCGCGCCGGCTCGCCCCCCTGCCGCCGACCCTTCCCCCTTGTCGTCCACGACCTGAAGCTCAAGAATGTCACGCAGTACAAAATTATTGTGTAGCCGCTAAACTTATGACTGACTGTAAAAATATAATACAAATCACAGATAACAATAATTTATAGATTTATAAAAATCGTTATTTACATTAACATGGAGATAACTCCTAAAATCGTACGAATATGTTTTTATAGTTTCATATTTTATAAATTCGATATTGATTAAAGTATATATTTTACTAAACGTGTTATTTTATTATGTGAAACAGTTTCAGTTTTGTCGTCAAGTTTTTTATAAGTATACTCTCTTATAAATTAGTAATGTGTAATTTGGTCAGAAATGAGGTACAAATTCCTATAAAAGTCGACAAGGACATTCGTGTAGGCCAGAGGAGTTGATTTATAGAAAAAATACATACAAGCAAGGATTGAATGACATAAATAAGAACAAACAGAGATGGTTAAAAATTGCTTTAATTTTTCTAAATTCCAGTTTTTTTTCTTTATTCATATTATGAGAATACAACAAATGAGTTACATAAAATCAGAGATGGCTATCCTAATAAAATGCTCATTTTAGCTAATAAGTTTTTTTTTTTTTATTGAATTCGTAGATCCATATTTTGGCATACATATCACACGCAAGCGCGTATTTTGTTGTTAATAAAAAAAGATAGAACTGAAACTAATAGTTATTATTTCATATTAAAATAAATAAGCAATACTCACTTCAACATAACAAACAATAAGCCTAAGAGCATTTTTAAGACAGCCTCCTCTGGTTTTAAACCTCAAACAATTCGATAAAACATAATTCTCTGTACACGATCAAACTTTAATTATAACGATACAAGCGACCACATAAAAAGCGTACATTAAAGCATACCGAAGCCCTTCGAGTAGCTGATGGCCTTCAGCAGTCTGTCTTGAAGTTTCTCCCTGTTCTGGTACTCCGGCAGCAGGAGGACGTTGAAGCAGGTGTGCGCTGTCGGCAGGCGGTCGCTGTCGGGCCCATTGCGGGCTATCACTAGCTTTAAATGGCTAAGACCTCCCACGGGTACCCTATCGGAGCCGGTCGTGAACTGGAGCAGTTTCCTCTTGTCCTCCAGCGGCAAGCTATGCACTATGCTCCAGAAATCCTTTATGGTCTCTGAGTCGGATGTGTAACCACCGTCATAGTCAGTTGACTTTTCCAGTTCGTTGAAATCGAAGTTCTGGAATGGACAGTATAGTAAATGATATCTTCTATCTGACTTTTCATATATTTAACAAAATGTTGCAATAGTTTGGATGCATTTATGAAATAATTATAACGCTTTACATACAATGGTGTTTGATATAAATATATTTATAAATTGTTCTATTTGGAGATTACAAAAGAGGTAAACAAAAAGTTAGTCTGTTCATCGGGTTTAGATTAAGTATTGGTTACAATTCTTCCACTGCATCTTACATGCAAGTTTCAATTATAACTGTACAACATTAGCATATGATAAAAAAAAAGTAATCGTGTAACAAGACACCCACGTTTCATTGCATTGATCTAAAATATATGGAGCGACGATAGTCCAGTGGCGGGTGGACTCGGCCTCTTATGCGAGGGGTTCTGGGTTCGATCCTGACCCCCCGTGTGTGCCTTGAAATGGGTCTTTCTGAATTTCCAAGTGCACCCCAAACACGACACCATCACTCGTTCATCGGTGAAGGAAAACATCGTGAGGAAACCTGCATGCCTGATGAGATTCAAAGTCTTTGAAGGCATGTGAAGTTCACCAACCCGCATTGGGCCAGTGCATCGGTGAACTATGTCAGCAGTGAAACATATAAGGGTTGATACTTTACTTTTTACCATATGACATGATTTTGCAATTTTAGTTTTCACCTTCCTGTAGAAATGAATATTACTAAGCATATAATATTATCCGTATTCTGTACCTTACTGCCGCAGACTAGTGTCTCCACCTCCTCCGCCCGGAACAGCGTCACCAGCTGGCTCTCGTCTGTGACCATCACAAACCCGCGTCTGAACGCCTTGAACTGAGTCTCCACCGACTTATTTAACAAGAAGTCTGCGTACATATTTACAAATTCCTGAAAACAAAAAAACATTCTTATCTTCTCCGGCACCGGTGCTACTTTAAGACTATACTCCGTGCGGTGTAGCTTGGTGTGGCTGACACATGGCAATATGACGTTGACATACATGATTAGTGATGTGACGATATACAATTTATTTTTATCGCTAACGATACTCGCAGCGTAAGTATAGTTTTTATTAATAGTAGTGTGTGTTAGTGTGTTTATTCTGTTGTGCAGTGTATCTAGGTGTAAAAACTTTTCAATGTATATATTTAGGGGTTACATAATAGTAGCTTTGAACTTATATTAAATAATCAAAATCAGGTTTATATTTTTTTCGTGACAACTTTTTTAACGATAATGATATATTCTGTTGTTTCGTTAATAAATGATAGACTTTTTACAATAATAATTGAACTACGCCCTACATTTTTTATTATAAAGAACATCGACTTTCCATCCTAGTATAGTACATCCCATCACTAAGCACGTCTATGGTTTTACGTTATACGCATAGGACTTTGCTTAATTTTTCTTTCCATTTGACTTTATTTGGAGACTATCACATTCTGGTTGAGTTTGATTTAATTTACCACAGTAATTGGCGATCTACTATTTTACGAATGAGGTATTAATAAAATACTTAATTATATTTTTGTAATTGCGACGGCTTGCAAGAGTAAAACGTAACGTTACTGGAACTGTCACCCGCACCATGCTACACCGAAATAGGTATACCTTGTATGTTACCTTTACTTATGTTCTAACATAAGTATGGGTTTTTAATTTGTTTCTTTTAATTATAACCACCATAACAAAGAGTACTTATTATAAAAATAAACGTATTCGTATTATAAAAAAAACCCTATCGAATTGATAACCTCCTCCTTTTTGAAGTCGGTTAATTAATTACGTCAAGATTACAATATGTACCTCTTTATTTTCCTTCGTTACAAAAATATTGTCCCCGTTCTCCTTCAGGTCGTGGAAGATGTTATTCCCGAAGACGTCCCGGTAGCATATCCTGAAGGTCTGGCAGTAGACTTCCTCCACATCGTCCCCTTCGTATTGCAGCAGGTCTTTGAGGCCATTATATAGCGTCTGAAATAATTAGTATAACAAATAATAGTAATGCAGATCCAAAGGATTCAAAATAAAAGTTAGTATACTATGCGCTTGTTGAGCAATGATGGTACAGTGGGTACGGACCCTGTATCTTGACCAAGATGGTCCGGGTTCAATCCTGACCTCACATGTGCCTTGACATGGGATTTTCTAAATTTCTAAGTGCACCATAAACACGTCACCATACTCGCTCACCGGTGAATGACAATATCGTGAGGAAACCTGCATGCCTGATGAGATTGAAAGTCTTCAAAGGTATGTGAAGTTCAGCAACCTGCAATGGGCCAGCACATCCGTGAACTATGGCCTGGAGGCCTAGACCCGTGCCCAGCAGTGGGCCATAAAAACAGTTAATTGTTTGTTTCATATTAGATGTAAAAAAATCTATGTGAATATTAGAATTAATAATCACAAAAAAAAATCACATGCATAATAAAAGATGGAATAAAATAAAAAAATGAGGCCATGCCATTTGCTGTCAGGGCATTCGTATCAGTTTTAAGGCCAAAGCGCGCCTCTTATAGTACAACTGTTAACAAATTATAGTAAAACTAGCTGTTACCCGCGGCTTCGCCCGCGTGATTTTAGATTTACGGATTTATCATGTCTGATGATAATCATTTTCTATTTTAATAATGACTAAGTTTTTGTATTAAAATGGATATATTATATGTTATCTTGAACATAACGACATTATACCCATTCGCTTTCTGTATTTCTGTATGCATATAATGTACTATTTAGGATACTATTATTACACTGCCCGTTCAAATCACGGCCACACAATTTATTTTCTTGCGTATAATTTTGGGTTAAGGTTCAAGAGTAGAGGCCGCGTTCAGGTAGACGAAGTGTTGGTCGGCCATTAACCAGATGGGAAGACGATCTCCGTGCAGTGGCAGGTCCGCGTTGGATGCGAGTAGCAAGGGATCGGTCGTCTTGGCGTTCATTGAGGGAGGCCTAGGTTCAGCAGTGGACAGATAGAGGCTGATGATGATGATGATGATGTATAATTTTGATTTTGCCATATCTCCTAACGTATTTATTTAATTTACATGATGTAAAGGACAAAAATAATCTTCATAAAGTGCTCAAGCCAATTAATTAATTTAAAATGATAAGGATTTATACCTTATTTGTGTAAATAGCCCTATAATTGCCCATTTTTTTAAAGTATTAAATGATAGACATATGCCATCGCGGACTTTTTTGTAGACCTATTTAAGATACACAATTTCACCATATATTATTTTGTTATATAGGGCTTAGGCAGCGTTTTCGTTGAAAACTCCCAGGCGGCCTATTTTTTTTCGACACGTCCAACAATTATTTTTATATCTTAGCCGATGTAGATGAAAACTTAATTAATTATATACGTAAACCTTCCTCTTGAATTGTCCTATCTATTAAAAAAACGCATCAAAATCCGTTGCGTAGTTTTAAAGATTTTAGCGTACAAAGGGATATAGGGACAGAAAAAGCGACTTTGTTTTATAATATGTAGTGATGATACATCTTAAAAATCTTAAATATTTTAGGTTATGTTTCATTGGTATTAATGTTATTGAATTATTTTACCATTGTATGTTTTGTATCTATTATGGGAAATTTCCCGGAGGTACATTCCCATAGGTTACTGAGTAACAAAGTGTCAGAAATCAATAGATTATGTATTTTACGAAGGACATAGTCGTATGGCTTCTGGTCTTAGCTGGTTCCAAAAGGAACAAATTAAAAAAAACGGAGGGAAAAATATGTCATCCAATAATGAAATCCGTAAAAAGTAGTCAATTGAATTAAAAATAATAATTGGTTTTGTTTGGTGGCTTTTATCAAACCCTAGAATATATTGGTAAAATGTAGAGAAATAAAATCATTGTTTTTCTTCAAATGATTATTAAATAATACATCTTAAAAATCTCAAATATTTTAGGGTATGTTTTATTGGTATTAATGTTATTGAATTATTTTACCATTGTTTGTTTTGTATCTATTATGGGAAATTCCACGGAGCTTCATTCCCATAGGACTAAGTAACAAAGTGTCAGAAATCAATAGATTCTGTATTTTACGACAGACATAGTCGTATGGCTTCTGGTCTTAGCTGGTTCCAAACAGGAACAAATAAAAAAAACGGAGGGAAAAATATGTCATCCAATAATGAAATCCGTAAAAAGTAGTCAATTGAGTTACAAATAATAATTGGTTTTGTTTGGTGGCTTTTATCAAACCCTAGAATATATTGGTAAAATGTAAAGAAATAAAATAATTGTTTTTCTTCACATGAAATTTCTAGACGCTTCAAAAATATTAAATAATATTTCGCCATTGTCCTTTCCATACAAACTTTCATCCCCTATTTAAACCCCCCTAAGCTTTTTTTCGCAACAAAAAGTAGCCTATGTCCTTTCCCAAGCTCTAATCTATCTCTGTTTCAAGTTTCATCAAAATCGGTTCAGTGGTTTAGTCGTGAAAGCGTAACAGACAGACAGACAGACAGACAAACAGAAAGACAGACAGACAGAGTTACTTTCGCATTTATAATATTAGTAAGGAAGTAAGGATAGTAAGGATTTTAATTGGACTTCTAATGTATACTTGATGTTATATTGATGTAATTTATTTAAAATACATACTGTATTCCAATCAGCTAAGTCTTCGAAGGAGCCCTTTTTGCCCATCAGTTTTCTGTACACGACCATTGGAAAGTTGACCGGCAGGATGATGTTGTTGTATATGGCTAGCCCCAGCACAATGCCTATGAGTGTAAACTGAGCCTCCGTCTCAAAAGAGGTGGGGTTAAACCTGAAAAAAAAATTGTAAGGTTTAAAAACAAAAGCAATTAAAATTCTTCCACTAGTTTACATATATCTCTCTCTCTCTTACATATATCATATATAGTACTAGCTGTTGCCCGCAGCGTCGCGTTAACTAACATTTACAACAGCGGGATTATATAGGCTTCCTCGAAAAATGGCCTCTTAACACTGAAATAATCATTCGAATGGGAGCAATAGTTCCTGAGGTCAACACATTCAAACAAACAAACAAATTCTTCAGCTAAGTATAAGATATATTTACAGTACTTAGGAATAATAAAAGAAATATTATTCTAATTTTGAAATAGAATTTTTTTAATTAAAGATGAATTCCTGGATTAACTAACTTTAATCGAATTAAGGCAGACTTCATTTTGATCGTTTTGATCTACTTACCAAACAGTATGTGAATCGGGTTGTTGCGTAAACATGCCATAGTCGGGGTTGAATATCTCCTCCACTATCAGCTGGAAGAACTCCTTACTCACTCCCCCTTCGTCTACTCCTTGCTCCCCTTCGAATTCCACAACTAGCTGTTTCTTCAAGTCCAGAGCACGCTCCATTGCTATCATTTCCAGCTGAAAGAGCAAAAATTAAACTGTGAAAATTGATCCAGAGAATCCAGAAAGAGTTGTTACAACTCAACTCAACAATAACCCAATCAAAAATTATTATGGCCGCTATAAAGTTACAATGTTGAGGTATATAATATATACATGCAACATACATAATATGTATATGTACAATGTTAAGCCTCTACATGAATTCTTTTTTTACCAATTTCTACGATATTTGAGATTGGCACTTCGAACAATGGCGCGGTACTCGGATCACTGTCACCGTCGTGTCGTGTAATGAGTATGGTGTTTGTTGTATTGGGCGGAGCGTGTGTTGTAATGGGCGGAACGTGCGTTGTAGTGGGCGTGGCGTGTGTTGTAGTGGGCGTGGTGGGTGTTATAGTGGGCGGGACGTGTTATTTTGTGTATGGACAGGTTGTCTTACGTCTTATATTTTAGTTGGCGAATCAAGGACAGGCGGCGTTACCTAAGCCGCCGGAATGGCGGAGGTGTGGTATAGTGCGTGGGCGTTACCTCGACCAGCGCGTCGTCTATGAGGTGCGCGCGCCGCACACGCAGCCTCAGGAAGGGTACAGCGGGCGCGGCGCCAACCACCGCGTGCAGCAAAGACACGCGCCGCTCTGAGTACATGCGGATGCGGTTCTCGTAGTACAGTCCCAGCGACTTAGTAGCGGGTGTGAGGATGAACGGATACCTTAGGAACGAAAACTTACGACCTGCGAATGAAACGTTTTAGGCGTTAGTACTTACTTCCAGCTAGTCTAAACGTTTTTGAAATATTAATTATGTTAGTAGTAATAAATTAAAATTTCCGAGCTTAACATTTTTAATATATGCAACTGACAGTGATGAAGAATGTAATAAAATACTTACTACTGCTGACGTCTGTTTTACAATTAGCTAAATCAATATCCATTTCAATCGTATCACTCAGAGGTTCATTGTAGAATTCCTCAAATGGTATATAGGGTTTCCGAGCATCCAATACATTTATATCCAGCTCGATACCTGAAACAGCATTGAATATGCAATTTAGTAAAAGATAAGAAAAAAGCGACTCTTACGGCTGGAACATAGATAACATGTTGTTCGGTAACATGTTACATATATGGCCCATACTTATAAAATCCTCCCTATCTCTCTATTTAAGAGCTTTGCTCTTATCGGTGGAGTATTCGCCACTTATTCCTCCTCTCCGCCAACACCTTCTCCTCCTGATACGACATAACCTGTACCTTCTCCTTTATTTGTTGCATCCTCCTCGGTCTACCTCTTCCTCCTTTTCCATCAATCTTTGCCTCTATGATATTTTTATAAACAAGTCATGTCAAGTCATTTATAAAATCCTATCAACCATAAATCTGATAAGACCATCTCATCTGATTTATGGTTCCGAAATAGAATCGAATCCGAAAGACTATGTACAAGAGTACAAACTATCTTGTAGTTGATAGATTGGTGAATCTAAAACATTCACAAATTCACTTGAACACACACGATAAATTTCATCAAAGTTGGTTCAACCGTTTAAGAGGAGTTTTGTGACTTACACACGTACAGCGGAATTATACGTATACAGAATGACTGGTGAGACATGTGCAATACTTAAGGAGAAAACTTGGTACTCGATTCTCATTATAATTATGTCATAAAATTTATTACTTAAACTTTGACCAAATTGCTATTAAATAAATGAATCATCCGACACTAAAATTGCGCGGCAAGGCAAGTAGGCATGCCTATGCGGCCGGCGCGGGCGCAGCGGATCAAAGAAACGTAGTCGGCCACGCGCGGTGTCCATGCGTTGGGTAAATAATGATTAAAATTTAAACTACATTTACTCAGTGATCAACTGGTATTATTATTATTTTTATCTAATATAATAGCCAAGTATCAGGTCATCGAGTATTTCACGTGTCTCACCAGTCATGCAGCATGCTGTATATAAATATTAACTAACACACACAATAATTTAATTTTACCTAGTGGATCTTCCGGCTGTGATTGTTTGGAGTTCTTTAGCGGTGGATATAAATGATCAAGTGCATCCCCGAGTGGATCCAGGTTGGCAATCACCACTGGTTCCTCCCGCAGCGTGTTGGGTTCCATAACACCAGCCAGCATACTCGCATAATATATTATCTGAAAATTTAAACAGGTTTTTTAACTAATTTATATTTAAAATACCGGTTCAACTTAACATTTACAAGTTGTCCATGACATACTGAGTCATTTGATGTTTTGAATTGTTATCTTTTAATTAGTTGTTTGACAACTATACTCACCTAGGTCAGGGATGTGTATATTATCATGAGTTAACATTTTGCCTATAATACAAGTTTGAGAAATTGGTTGTGTGTGGTTCATATATACTCTTTCACTCCCCAGTGAACGAAAACATCGTTAGGAAACCTGCATGCCTGATGAGATTGAAAGACTTTGAAGGTGTGTGAAGATCACCAACCGGCGTTAGGTCAGCGCATCAGTGAACTATGGCCCAACACCCTCCTCATCTGCTTTTGAGACGGAGACCCGTACCCAGCAGTGGGACATATATGGGTTGATACTTTGTTTTTTACTTTACCTTTATACTTATGATGACCAAATAGCCATTAAGCCTTGACAATTAAATATTTCCTCACCTTCATAAGCTTGGTAGCCATTGTGATAGGTTCATCGTCCTGAACTTGAAAGCCTACCGAGTAGCTGGTAGACATAACTCTTAGTGTTATTAGTTGTTGTAGGTTCTCTAATATATGGCGCAGCGTCTGTTTACAGTGTTGTGCCCATATTCGGGCTAATTTGGCTTGACCTAAAATTGAAAAAAAAAATAGTTAAAACACCTTTGATTTTTTTTTATTTCCATCAATATTTCTTGTTTTAATAGACAAGTTTACTTTAACAAAAGTAAAAAAACACATAAGTAAATCTTTAAAAAATTTCAAATAAAAAGCTATTTTAAAGAGAAAAAAAAAAAGAAACATGAGCTCGGTAAAAGGGTATTTCTAATGTAAACTATTGCTATGTTAATATGCAATTTGGCAATATAAGTAAAATGATATTCATAAAACATCTAAACACACCTTTGATTGATAAATTATCAACAGCAATACACAGAGCTGGTAATGCCATTTCCAGGTAATCACTGCAGCCCAAATCCGGAACCTCAAATGCTATGACGAAGCAAATGATTGCATCGTCCATACTCATTGTTTTAATTATCCTTAAATTTAACTCTATACTCTCAGCTAGCGTTGTGAGTGCTGTAACTAACGCTGAGCCGTAGTAATCTGATGGCACCTGCAAACAGACATACATACAGTAAACATACACACAGAAATATTGGACCTCTTTTGAATATGTTCGTCATATTCGGAGCGACAAAAGGACGAAAAGCTTGGGGAAAATCGAGAGAGATGTCATTTTTCAGCGAGGTCTAATCTTTCTATAAACTAAATAAATATTCGTTTTTTATAGATAGCATCATTACAAGCTAAGTACTTTTTGAATGTATTTATCACTTTTAACAAAACAAATGAACAGATTAATAAACATGAAACATCCACTCAATGAACTTCATCATCATCATCATCAGCCTTTATCCGTCCACTGCTGAACATAGGCCTCCCTCAATGAACGCCAAGACGACCGATCCCTTGCTACTCGCATCCAACGCGGACTTCCTACCTAGTTAATGACCAACCAACACTCAATGAGCTTATATTTTCTAAAATATTAATATCATATATTTCTTTTTAACTTACTTTGGCAAGATGTTTGAAGGCTCGCTGACATGACGCTATGTCTAACCCCGGGCCCGAGACACTGTCCACGTCTTTATCTGGATCCCTTGAGCACATTGCTTTTGACTCTTTGTCTACATTGATATATTTTTATGAGTAATTTACAAAAATATTTTAATATAAAAGCATAGTAAAAATATTCCTAACAAATGCTTGAACTTTAAATGCATTATAAGCAAAAGTTAAGTGAGAAGCATGGCCTAGCCTCTTTATACGACAATTATTTTAAAATTCAATAGATAATTAAATGCATATTATCGATATTGGAATTCACTCTCACACTCTCAGCTGCATGGATACAACCATCTTGCTTGTAATCAAACAGATATTCTGTCACAGAGACCAGCAAGAACAGGCAGTGTTATTACTGTCTCGGGTCTACGGTATGGAACATAAATGAGTTGCCTGGATTAGACCACTTACAATCTGCCAGTTTCAATATCCAACTAACATATGATATTTATTTATTTATTCTCATATATTATTGATGATTTGCATAAAAAAGGTCAAGAAGAAAAGGGCAATAGTTTTAACATACCAGATTGAAATAGGATCTAACATACATAAGGTTCTATGATTAACAAGCTACAAATTTAACTCACTTTGCCGTGTATTATTACTATTATGTTCTTCATTTGTTTTACTCTGAAAGCACTTTGACAATATGGCTGGTTTTATGAATGCTTCGCCCAGTGCCCTTATGAGTGGTTCTGGTCTTTTATTTTGAATGCACTCCTGACACAATTCATACATACGTTCTTCCGTTAATGGAGCGCCATCTGTAAATAATTTACTATGTAGTAGTATAACAAACTCATCAAATATGTAAAATCGGGTGGAATTGTAATGTTAGCCATAGAAATCCCAACTAACATCCGTCACTGACGTAATAGCAAGTCAAGCAATCAGTGATCTGTGTGTAAGTCCCATCGGCCAATCAGAGCGCCAACCTGAGTAGTGTCGCAGCAATAATTTGACGGAATTTGTTTTCATTGCTTAATAAAACACGTTTTTATCCTGGTGGGCCGTGGGAGTTTCAGTAGTATTTGCGTGAACGAGTAACAAACATACACCCATACATTATTACTCGCTTTTTTTATATTAGTGGAGTACGGTGAAGTTTACTACCACGGAGTAACAAAAAATAAAAACAAATGTCATAACAGCACATAATGACTTACTGTCATGACTTAGAGTCTTCTGTTTGTTTGGTTGAGATATATTTTGACTAGTTCCTCGTTTTTCTTCAACTTTGCTTTCCTTTTCCGCAGACGTGCCTGGTGATGTGGGTTCTGTTTTCTTGTCATTTTCATCTGATTCTACTGTTGAATTGCCATTACAGGTACACGTGGATCTAAAATGAAGATTTATTTTCCATGTAGCCATTGTTCAAACAAATTGTATGTAAAATAATTCACATAAACTACCCAATAGGATACTCATAGGATCTAATAAAAAAAAAGTTCTAAAACAACAAATAATAAATTGAAGTTTAAAAAAATCAAAAAACACGCTCTAAGTCCGATCGGCGTAAAAAAATATTTTTTACATCAAATGGATTAAAAAATGATATTCCTTATTCTAAGAAAAAAAGCATAACTTGCTCTATATTCACTGTTAAATATTTTATCGGTACCTATTTATAAAAGTTATGTTAGTATAAAAATATTGTAAATAGACACACTTTCAATTTTTTCTTAATCCATTTAGGTCTTGCATTAAAAAATATTGTCAAATTTTACTTTTTTTTTTTTTGCTATTAAAGCATCTTTTTTAGCTTTATATTTTTACTCTCAATTTCTTCTGAAACAAATGATGTTAACCCATTTTTTAAGTTTACAAGTACAGTAGAACCTCGATAAGGTAAAGTCCAAGGGAAACGCAAAATATTTTAAGTTATAGAGGTTTTAAGTTATCGAGAGTCTGTTAGGGACAGGTTAATATAGAGGTGGTATGTACATATTTATGTACCCTTGTTCCTGTTTTTACTCGAATGCGTCAGAAGGATTGGGAGAAGGATTTTCAATAAAATACAGACATTTAAAAGACTTCAGCTTCTTTTTTAATGATGATTTATAATGTACTCTCGTGTATCCCAAACTGAGCCGCAACTTCTTTCCTTTTCAATACATTTTTCACTGCTTTTATAACTTTTAAATTATCAGCGTATGTGAGGGTTGTTAGCGTTCTTTTTTAACTTATTTAGAGCCAATTTTATCACACAGTAGGTAAAGCTCTGTTTCCAGGACAATGATCCAAAACATATAATCCAAGCAAGCCGTTGTCTTAAGGCTAACCGCTGCAAAGCTTTAAAGAATTTTGAAGAAGCGAAAATAGGTGACATAATATGTATTGTTTACGTTAACCTTCTGTTTTGCACTCTTTCAAAATGACTCATTGACAAACAAATTTTGTTATAGAGGTTGCGGAAATATTTCTTTAACTTACTGAGGGCCAATACAGAGATTATTTCTTTAAGTTATAGAGGTTGCGTATTTTAAGTTATAGAGGTTTTGGGCTCTGAAGGGAAGGGAACATATTTTTTTAAAGTTATAGAGGTTTTAAGTTATCGAGGTTTGAGTTATCGAGGTTCTACTGTAGTAGTGTAGTTCGCTTCACATTGTGGGCGCAAAAGCGTGAATAAAAACGTTTTTATTAGACTATAGATATATGTCTCTTGGTCTGTGTAATCAAAAGCTTTGCAATAACAATAGGTTAAAAGTTGAAACAAAAGCATTACCCCTCGTTTGGACCATGTGAATTTGATTCTGTGCGAGCAACTTTTGGTGGCTGAATATCACAAAGGCGGGCTTCTTTGTAAAACAACTTGATGGCTTCTGCGGCTGCCTCATTGGGTGTTAAATTTCTTGCCTGATTAAAAATTATAATAATATAATTATAGTAATAACACAGAATTTATAAAAAGACTCCTTATCTCTTACTATATATATATATATATATACACATCCTAGTTATCTCCAAAATAAACTACTAAATGGTTTGCAGATTCACTGTTAACTTATGTTTACGACACATTAAATTAATATTATGTTTGCAGGCATCTTAGGATTATGATAACTTTTCTTTTGTACCATATATTCCTAATAATATAATCTTCCTCTTGACTCATTTTATCAAAAATTGACCAGGGTTAGGAGCAATAACAGCAGTAATATCCAAGTTAACTCACTTTTAAATTTATATTAACAATAAGACCCACATAATAATATAATCATTCCTAGAAGAGAGTTACAACCTACAAGAGAATTAGTGAAAATAGAGAATGGTAAGATTCACCTAATTGGTCTGCTTTAGTATGGAGATACAGTGGTAACCCATTTACCCAACCATAGAGGGTGTTCCTCAAAGAACAAAATTGGTTCCTGCTTTACACATAAAACCTACCTACTAACCCAAAAATACCCACAAGCATTTTTTCAGATCCTAGACCTATTCCACAGTTACCTAGTAGCAGCTAAACTATTACAGAAGGGCATAGATATGAGGGAAAAGTTCCTAGGCCTCAATAAATGGTTGATCTGTAAGGAACACACCTTGACCACGCAGACAAATTCAAAACAGCTTGGCCTGCTACTAAGAATAAATTATTGGCTTATCAGTAAAAATCGCCCCTATCACTGGAAACCAAAACACTACTATACAAAGCTCCTAAGCACTCAAAGCAACATGGACCATAGTATAAAGTTATTGAGAACAGCCTCACAATCTAACTTAGAAAATATCCAACACTTAAAAAAAATATTAGGCAAACACCGGTGCCTCATGATTTGTTACAAGTCCATAATAACACAACAACTTGAAAATAACCACAATTAGAGAGGATATAATAGTTAATAGCAAAACTTACACGTCAAAAATCTTAAAACACCCAAACACATTAGCCCAATCTTTTATGAATGTACTATGAAATAAGCATAGGAAATTTAGATTAGGATGTGATAATCCACATTCCTAAATATGACCTTAATGTTATCCAATATTTTGTTAAATGTCTTCTACCAAACTCACATAAAAAAATAGTCCCGCATAAAAAGACATATGTGGTTTAGACCCTGTAAAATTGTCTCAAATGGGTTCTAATGTATAACGGATTAATAGATTAATATAAATTGGCTATTTAAAATTACAAAATTGATGTGAGAATTTGAAATATAACTAATGTTATATTAAAACATTAACAAATTCCTATCAACTACAATATATCTATTCAGATTAGAATATAATGATTTTTTTACTCGTCAAAACTCATCAATGTTTGATAAACCAAGCCTAATTTTTCTTTAATTATTTATATTCATGCTTTATTTACTTCTTTGCATTTCTTTGGTAATTGGTTTATTTCTATTCAGGATAAAATATGTTTCTAAAAATAATGTATTTTTAAACCCTTATAATTGTTTTATACCATTTTTGTAAATTCTATTCATCATTAAAAAGTAAATATATACATTGTTTGTCTAATAAGTTTTAATAATATATTTCATTCATTAAAGTCATTCTTAATATGCACTTCATCTTTTTAATTCATTCCATTGAATTAATTTATTTTTATCCAAATATTTTGTAACTTTTTCCATGGCCCTTCTTAATTTTTTATATAAACAATAAATATATTTACCTCTCCACTTGAAGCACAATACTCATTATCACAAGTTGGATTTCCACAGCCATCTAACAACTGATAAAAGTATTTTTCAATTAACTCCCTAGCCGCAGCCCGCTTCATGATGTCTTGTGTTGTGTTTGAACTTGGTTCTGGGCATATACTTGATGGACACTGATCCTTAGATATGTTTGAGGATGAATTTGACGATGCTTCTTCTTCCCTATAAGGTAGATGAAAAAAACATTAAACAATAATCCAAAATAATCAAATTGCGCAATTCAAAGAAATGATAAAATAACATTCGAAATAGCAAGTAATGCCTAACCTCCACCTTTGTTTCAATAGTGTCACGAATCACGATAGTATATTTTTCGTATAATATTTATATGTATTTTGCAGTGGGTATAATACATAAATTTTAATTTTAAATTCAATAATAAAAATTACCTGGAAGCTTCGTCAGTTTCGCTTTTCGGGTTCATAGAAATTAATAATATGTAATTTTAATATATTTCTTTTCAAGTTATTGTTTCGAAATTTAAGTTCACAACCAACTGTTCATTCGATTTGTAAAATTTTAGTTCAGAATTTAACAAAATATGTAACAAATTTATTAATGCAGGTAGAATAATACTAACAAATGTAATATTTGTTCTCGTTTTTCATTTACATTAGCAATCTGTCAACGAATCGACCATTTTGGTGCACAGGCTATACAATACACTATTGGTTTTTTTTAATTAGATATGAACTAAGGTAATTTCTGTGGTAATTTCTTTATATAATTTATTAAATTATTGACATTAGTATTTATAATAATTAAATAAAATAATAAAAAAGGCGAAATTTTTCTCAATCACCACAGTCAGTAAACAGCCACAGTTTTTCCCGTGAGCGGACCAATCAGCGCCTAACGCCAAACTATACTTCCCGCGTAAAGATTTAAACGAGTACTTAGGCTCGTATTCTAAAACGTGTCTTGAGCGCTGATCGGTGCTTGATACAAGATTTTCAAGATTTTGGTACCGCCAAAACTAGTATCAAGCACCGATCAGCACTCAAGTCACGTTTTAAAATACGGGCCTTAATGAAGAAAGCGTGTTCTTCCGGCAATTATTGTAATCTAAATTGCGACCATATTTTGTTCAACTTTACGTTCGGACTCCTTATATCGATACTTCGATACTCCGTGGATCGGGACTTGAAGGGTATCCCCCTATTCCTTTTTTTCCATAATATTATAGACTAAATAATATATTTTACGATAGACATGTTAGTGTAATCGCTGGTCTTAGTCTATTTCAACAGGAACCAAATTAATCAAAAAAATGTGACCAGATGTGATAAAAAGGCGGGGAAAACGTTACGTTTTCCGATAATTAATTATTATTTTTTTATTTTATTCATTCGGAGTGGTTTTCTATAGTGTTCGTTTTATAACGCAATCGATTTATATTATGACTGGTTGGCGAATACGGCGGAGAATCGTTCTGGAGCGTTTTTCTATATCGAAATGTTCTGGCAGTTTTCTGTAGTGTGTTTTAAAACTCAATCCATATGTGATTGCTTGGCGAATATTGTGGTGGACTGTTCTGGATGGAAGGGATTGGAAGTGATAGTTAATTGATGGTGAAGTGAAGAGTGAAATCGTGCCCCTGGCGCTTCCTGCAGTTTCTCCAAATGACAGACTAGAGAGAGTTTCTTCTTCTTCTTTAAAGATAGATTACGATAGACGTCTTGATACTCGACATTGGCAATGCACCAAGTGCAGTCCATTGAAAGATGATAAAAAGAAGAAGAACAAGATGAAAGATCCTTTCAAGTTTCAAAGCTGTCATTTTGGGTGACGTTTCTTACATTTTCAAAATTTAACAATATTAGTTATTAATTTAATAAAGGTTGTAATATATTAAATATATTTTGGTTAAATTAGATCTTTAACCAAACGTATAGCAAAGTATATAAATTTTGCTGTGGTAAATTCTCAGAATATAAAAGAATCATGACAGAAGTACTTCCAGTAGAAGAATCTAAGCAAGATCGAGTGCAAACAATTCTAAAGGGGTTTCAATTGTATCCTTTATACAATTTACATGTACTAACTTAATTTCCAGAATGAGATATGTATATTAGCGAATGTGTTGTTGAAAGATTTAACCTTACTATGAACGTAATAAGTTAATACCATTTTGTTAGTAAATTTGAATAAAACCATATGGGTTTTGATATAAGTTCATTTAAATTAATCATTTACGTCATTCTTTTTTCTTTTAATATTACCTTTTTACACAGATTGTATGTATGATACAGGAGTCATATAGGTCAAGAATTTTAAAATTAAAATATTTTCTAAGCAATCACACAGAAATTGGATGAATTTACGAGATGCAGATACAGGTAATTATCCATTCAGTAGACGGTTATAGTTGGATAATATGAGGCTATTTTTGATAATAAAAGAGTTATAGAGAAATATTGTCACTGATAAAAAAAAAATACACATAAAATGAATAAAACAATACAATCAAGGGAATGTTTAGTCGTGTCCTATGTTCAGCAATGGATAAAGACTGATGATGATGTAAAATGATTAGGTCCTGTTGAATAAGCTAGTTTTAGGTTATATAAATATAAATACTATTTTCGATACTTATTTTTTAAAGAAGATGATTTATTGGTCACATTATATTTTTCAGGTAAAATTTTGTGGCAAAACAATGAGGACATGTCCTGTCCAGATGTTGAGCATGAAGCCAGAGTTCCCAAGCGCATCCTCAAGTGCAGAGTTGTCTCACGAGAAATGAATTTCAGCTCTGTCGAAACCATGGATAAGTTTAGATTAGAACAAGTAAGTAGTATTAGAATAAAACAAACCTATACAGATTTAGTTGGGTATGGAGATGAAACCTGTTAATAATACTAAAAAATTAAAGATTTCAATAATTTTGTATATAAAATTAAAATATTGTACTTAAACATTATAATATAATATGGTTACTTATGTATATGGTATTTGGAATACTTGCTTGATAAATGATTAATATGCATTATATAGTATATAAATTGTATATTATCAGGCTTAAATCTTTGCAAGCGTTCCAAATACACGCAGTATATGGATACTTTTAGAACACATTAATTGTTTGGATTTTATAATTAGAAAAAGCAAGAATTCCTAAAGGGAATGCTGAGTGCATGTAAGCCCTCATCATTCTTTTTAGAATTTTAGTATAATATGCTAAACAAGATTTTAATAAGTTTATTATTACCAATCTTATCAGAAATTTTGAGTTTCCGACTTAAAACGGTACCTATTATTTCCAGTGATTGATTTTGTGAGACAACAAAATATTGTTTTAATGACATGAATTGTTGGGAATCCAAAAGTATTTAGAGATAAGCATAAACTAAATAAAGACAGTGTAGATGTGCTATAGCAGGCATGAAACGTCTTTGTAATGTTTGGTTCCTCAAAATTTCTCATTAAAATAACCATCTACCTGTCTTTTGTTCTATCAAAACAAAAACAATAAACTACTTCCCATTGACAAAAAATCATGAAATTGGTGAATCATGTAATCAGAAAGGTGGCATCTGAAATCTGAAAACTGTAAATTTATTCTTATATTTTATATTATATTATAAAGAAAAATCTAAACCCTTACGGTGCCCTTACCCTACCCTGCCCTGCCCTGGTGGCTTACTTTACTTTCCCAATGTTTTCAATACATAATTATGGTCCAGTGAGTACTAGTCTGTTTCTCTTTGATATATATATATATATATATATATCAAAGTATTTTATATTATATTATAAAGAAAAATCTAAACCCTTACGGTGCCCTTACCCTACCCTGCCCTGCCCTGGTGGCTTACTTTACATTCCCAATGTTTTCAATACATAATTATGGTCCAGTGAGTACTAGTCTGTTTCTCTTTGATATATATATATATATTTTTTAATTTCAGAAAGTCCTGTTTAAGGGGCGCTGTTTAGAAGAATGGTTCTTTGAGTTTGGTTATGTTATACCAAACTCAACAAATACCTGGCAGTCCATTATAGAATCAGCACCGGAGTCGCAAATGATGCCAGCTAATGTTTTAAAGTAAGATACACCTAATAAATAAATATGAACAAACAATCATAACATGTTATCATTGCTTCTTGGTAAGCTCGTAGAACTTGTGTTATGGGTACTCAAAACAGAAATGTATATAATAATAATAAATATAATCCAATGAACTTAAAACTTAAAATCCTTAAGAAATGTAAAATACTAAATAAAAGGAGTCCCTTTAAGCAAAGTTCCGAAGATACTGGCAGCGTTCCCCTTTGTATAGCTAGACTAATTCTTTGTCCGAGGTAGTTGCCTGCTCTTCGGTACTCCTGTGATGTCAACTTACCTTTTTGTTATTACCTTAAAAAGCTTTTAAAGTGCTAGGACTCCACGGACCAAGGGTCTCAACACGAATGGGACAAAATGTATATTATTTTTCTGCTTTATACAACTTTAGTCTAGCTTAATTCAATTGGTTGTATTCAAAGTGTCATACCATTTAATTAAACATGATAATTCATTATTTCCTTTTATAGTACTGTGTATAATGTTTTTTCAGTGGTAATGTGGTGATAGAAACGAAGTTCTTCGACGGCGACCTGCTCATAACAACGTCGCGGGTTCGTCTCTTCTATGTCTAACTAATGGAATTTACTATAAAAAAAAAAAACTTAAAAATGCATTTTGATAATTTTTAATAAAAAGATGTATTTAATATTCTAGTCTGAAATATATAATAAGTCACACACCTGTTTAGTTTAGTTTATTTTAGGAGATTTTTATTATTGTTTAATTTCATTGTACTTGCCACCAAATTTTCATCTCACCTATATTATTTATAAAAATAATTCAAAATCATAATCATATAAAATAAATTTTAATAAAACAACTTTTACATGGGCACGGGAGGTCCTCCCGTGACCATGGTTGCTGTAAAGTATCCGAAACGTCGGGCTTGTAAAAAACTTAATATAACATCATAAAATCCGTAAAAGTTGTTTCAATTTCAAAAATGAGTGGAATTCGCGTAAACATAAGAAAATAATAAATTTTAATAACTTATACATTCCGTTTGTGAATTAATTTTGAATTAGACAACCTTTAGTTTTAGTTTTTCTTTATTTTTGTTAAATTTTGTTCAGTTTGAATAAATGTGTGTATATTGTATATGGAAAGTAAGTCAATTAGTAATGGTGTAACCGGTAAGAGGGTAAGTAGAAAATTGGAATAGGGTCTAACGAGTGTGTTTTTGAAATTACCAATATTGTTTATTGTTGTCTCACTAATATAAAATATAACATACCCACCACCCACATGTATATTTCTTCACAAGTCTCCAAATTAAGCAAAAAGGGAATCACACATGTTTACACAATTATCATTTTAAAGAATATAAATAATATAAAAATAATTATTAATTAATAATAACACTCATAAATTTAAATAATTCAAATTATTTCGTTCATTAAATTGTAATAAGTTATGGTATAATACAATGGTATTATTTATTGTCTATGGCAATTTATCATTAATCTAATCTCAATATTCGGAAATAAGTAGTATAATAGAATATTTTTTGTATATATTTTTATGTTCAATAAAATCGCTTTGTAAGGTTTCAGCATTTATTATTTACCTTTCAGTCTATAAAAGTGAATACTTTTGTAGACTTTTCGTTTTTGTTGGTACAGATAACTTTAATTGCCTAATGCAAAATTTTTCTTATGCCTAATAAATGAAAATCCGTCTCAACTATACTATTATATGCGACCATAATTACACCAATATAACATTAACTGCCACCTATGTCAAAGATGGTACTTATTGGAATTTATTCCTAAAAAAACTAATTCCAAGACCGCGCGCAAAAATTTGCGAATAATAAACTGGCTACTGCTAGTTCATTTAAATTCCATTCAAAATTAGAATGTTGTCTTTGTGATGAAGATAGAATCATCATCATCTGCCTAGCCTTTTCACAACTATATATTTTGGTGTCGGCTTCTAGTATAACAGGATTCAGCTAAATAGTGAATACTAGCATTTCAAATAGAGTGCCTATCTGACTTAGTTTCACAACCTAGTAATTGGATGATAACTGGGATGCGTAAAAATACGTAAACCTTTATCCGTCCGCTGCTGAACATAGGCCTCCCTCAATGAACGCCAAGGCGACCGATCCCTTGCTTCTCGCATTCAACGCGGCCACTGCACAGTCTTCCCACCTGGTTAATGGCCGACCAACACTTCGTCTACCTAAACGCGGCCTCCACTCTTAAACCTCATTAACCCATCGACCATCCGTTCTTCTGAGTGTGTGATTAGCCCTCTGCCACTTCAACGAGCTTATTCTTCGCATGGTAATGAAAGCGATACGAAGATCAGCACTAGATAAATAACTCTTTTTTTTCAAATTTATCAATTCGATATTCAAACACCTAATCGATATTGCCTACATTCTCTATGCGGTATATCAGCAGTATTTTGTGTTCGACCACCATTTTTTATAAACAGCACACCTTAGCTCACTCTTCATGTTATTGGCCCACTCGCCACTGGTCATCCGTCCTTGACATAGCATAATACTGATTGAGAATGTATAAGTTACAGAAGTGGCGCCACAGATGTCGTTGGTATTCACTTTTGAAACACAAATGGGCAATTTATTAGCGTCTCAAACATGGTAATAAATATTATTTTCATATGTAATGACGCTAAATATGGTTAAAACGAGTTATATGCATATGCATACTGTGTGAGTGATTTTCGTTTCGTAATTAATTATAGCATTTTATATACAGAATGTAAATTTTAACGCCGGTCATCAGGCATTACCATGCTTGATTATTAAAAACTATGTTTAGAAAATATATGGGAGAGAAGCAAAATTATTTTTGACCTTTAAGTTTTATTGTTATTCTAGGGATTTTCTTATAAACTTTTCTATAAAGAAAAAAACGTTGCCTGTGATGACTTCGAAATGACGTCATAGTCTGGTCATTTCCCTTTTTAAGTTTTCCGATACAATGACATTCATATAGTTACGCGTAATCTCGCCAACTATAGCAAATATAAATATATACAGATTTAGTCCGACCTTACACCGCTACTTATCCTTTCTAACTTCTAAAATGTAATACGGATATCACAGATAATAATTATGAACCAAACCAGCTTCGTAATCACATAGAAAGTATAACGTTAAAATTATCATAAATTAAGATATATGCAAATGAAAATTAGCATATAAATTCCATATGCTGGTATGCGATCGCTACCGAATGATGTATTGATATATCGACTATTGGATATCGTGACGCGCTTTGTACGCTGACACGATTATCTATATTACCATAAAGGAAGCACGCCCTTGTAGCAGGAAGAGCTTCCAGTCACGACGGTAGTTTTTGTGAATCGGTGAGCATCCTCTATAGCGGGAAGGCGGGAAGGCGGGATTCCTGGTAGCGGAGGAAGGAGGTGAACAGCCGTCGCATATAAATAATAGAAATTATATAATTATGCGCGCTCGCACTCGCTGGGAATAAGTAATGCTCGCCGATAAGTAATTGTGACATTCTTGATACACTCCTCTTAATGCGACAATGCTGTCCGAAAAAGTCTCACAAGATTTATTTAACATAATATTATATTTACAAGTTGTATTACCTAGCAGTTACCCTGCCGACGGATGTTGCTTGCTTTGTAATGCACTAATATCTGCTAGAATTTCTAGCCTAGAAATGTGTTTTTGTGCTGAAAATCTAGGATTAATTATTAGCAATCGTATTTTTAGCAACTATATACAAACCGGTTATGAAATATTTATAACTGCTCTCTACCATTAATACATATAAATAAAAACATAAAAAAATCATTATATACGGTACGGTAGATTCCGTAGATTCATCATTTTGATATAAATTCTTTAGCTGTTCGGTGACGGTTTCAACTACTACTTAATTCAAAATTAAAACTTGCCTCCGAATTATCGCCCTCCATTAATATCTGATAAAACAAAATATTTTTTCATATATTCTTATGTCCTTATGGAAATTATGAAAATTTGCGCGTTCAAAAAACTCACCTTTATATTAGTATAGACAAATACAAAACATCTAAAATATCTATAAGGACTCTATCTATTAATTACATTTATTTCAAAATATTAAAAAAAAAAGTAAATTCTTCGGACGAATCAACTAAAACTCGTTTGAATTTAGAACATAAGAAATGGAGTGCGCCTGCCGCCTGCGCGTCGCTGCGCCGCTCTTACCGGATGAGAACCGAACGCGCGGTATTTTTAGTCTGTTGATTGCCCCCTTCCTGTATCCGGTCGGCGAGATCTGCGCCGAACATCATCGAGTTATTAATTTCGGTTTTCGTCACCCCTGCTAATAGGGATTTGGTCTATAAATGAGATAAAAGACTTTGATTATTAATACTCTGGTTTATTACACGGGTTGTATTTGAGATATTTAATTTTACCAGTGGGTTAGAGCCACAAGTTTTCCATTCGTATTGCTTATGTGAAACTAACTGCCTGTTACGATGGCACTGTAATTCACATTCAATGACTTTTAATTTTATCATGTTTTCCTTCACCGGTGAGCGTGCGATGGTCTTATTGAACATAAGACCATCGCACGCTCACCGGAAGCCGTGCCGGAGCACTTCCAAAATCCGTTCCAAAGCACCATATCCGGTAGCGTCCGTCAGGATTGAACCCAGACCTCTAACCCTAAAAAGTCCGGGCGCATACCCATTGGACCATCGTTGACCTACCTGTTAAAAAAAAAAAATTGAGTTTACATTTTTAAACGGCTAAGTTAAGTATAATATAGTTTCTCGTGAAAATGTAGAGTCTAAAACAAAGGTTGATCTTACGAAAGTTTTATCATCATCATCAGCCCTTATCCGTCTACTGAAGATAGGTTTACTTATAGATAGGCTAGTGCTCAGAGATTGTCTTTTGATATTGTAAATGGCCGATCAACACTTCGTCTAACTAAGCGCCAAAGCTTACTAAGTTAGATTATACAAATCCATAGACAATGTTCTAAACAAAAACGCGAGTAGAAGACGGCGCGGAACACGATTATCTCGGTAAAAAGTTTGATACAAAAAGGTTGTCTATGGTGGTTGTCGTGACAAGCAGTGGACCGTTGCTGAGGGTAGCTGTAAAAACTGGACGCGCTTCGGTACCTCGGACTCTCTGAGCTACATTATGATCTTAAAGGACGTATCATAATACGCTGGTGCTTCTTAAAATCTCATTGATTTAAATATACACTGATTTACACTCAGATTTATTGCACTTGAAAGTAGGGTGTCAGCAGTAAACGGAAAAGTTAGGATGTTTGAGGTAATTTTCGAAAAGACTCATCCGATTACAGTCTCTGCCATGTTTTTTGCCAGTACAATATCATTATCATATAAGCTTAAATAAATGAAACTATGAAATCCTGCATGGTATGTCCTAAGGTAGCGTCCTTCAACCCCACTTAGTTCAAACATTTGAATTAATTAGTCAAAATTACTTAGCTACATAATAATATTAGAAAACTGTGAATGGAAAAATAATCAATTGACTCTGACATTGGCAAATCCTTGAGTAAGCTAAAATTGAAGAAAAAGAAGAAATGTGATGTCAAAAAATTAGCTTATTATGCACAAAAATTAGTTTATTATACTCTTCTGTGATCTCTCCCCCATACATCAAAAACTATAAAAACATTACCCCTCCTTCTCTA
Source organism: Lycaena phlaeas (assembly GCA_905333005.2). Classification (NCBI taxonomy): domain Eukaryota; kingdom Metazoa; phylum Arthropoda; class Insecta; order Lepidoptera; family Lycaenidae; genus Lycaena; species Lycaena phlaeas. Next base: position 13,218,686 of record HG995174.1, on the reverse strand, counting down.
GCGTCGGTTAATAAACGATACTTTATCTCATGAAATAAATCTCATTTCATCATCATCAGCCTTTATTCGTTCCATTTCTGAATAGTGAACTTATTTTTTAATTAGTTTATTTTCTTGTGGAAAAGCGATCTCGGCCGGTCTGTTGCTCCCAACCTAATGGCAAGTGATCATTACCATCCATAGATGAGGACACCGGAAGGCACGCATGGTATGGCACGCATTCATGTGCATGGCATGACTAGTGCAATTGTAACTTCAGTGGCACTTCATTAACATTATTAGTATTAAAGTCTTCAAATTTAACTCTGACACTGGCGAATCCGTAAAGAAGCTAAATCAAAGAAGAAGAAGAAGTCTTCAAACATAAGATATTTGATGCAACGCTTAATATTGTTTTGTTGAAGTATAATAAGCTGGCGATTCAAAGTAACGAGACAATTGAATATAAAAACTACCCACACTCAGCGTCACTGTCGATGCTAGGGATGTACCGTAACAACTTATTAAATGAGCTTCGCAAACAAAGCTGAAGCTCGAAAACAAGCTCAAAAATAGTAATGAAACTCATGATAAATAATCCATTGTAAATAGTTCAAGCTGTGAAAACATTAACTAAAAATCTTATATTATTGTCTAATGTAGATGACGTTGTTTTTGAATCTAACGGCGGTTTTTAATAACCTATCTTAAAATGTTCTTATCTATCTTAAAATTTTGATAGATTTTGTAAGAAAATGTGTCAAAATTTCAAGATAAATAAGAAAATATTAAGATAGATAGGATATTGAAAGCCGCCGTAAATCGACAACTAGACCTGAATGTCACTTAGTATCAAATGGTTTTGGTCGGCGTGCCCCTGGAAAATATATTCCTTTCACGTGGATATAATTTTTTAGCATCGCGAGATGAAAACATAGTAAGGCAAAATGAATCTCCTATTCAAAGCTTAAAAGTGGACAATTCGCCATTCGTCATATGCTAACTAGGTACGATCTAATAAATAATTATACTTAATTTTGAGGAGAGTCATTCTCACTGAGAAGCATAATAATTTAAGTATGCAAGTAAGACCACTTCATTTCATTCATTCATTACTGCGGAACATATTATTATGTTCATCTGCCGTCACTTGTTCCGCGTATGATATCATTATTATATTACGATTTATTAATTATGACTGATTAATAATATCAACACAGTATACTGTCGCAACCCTACACCTATCGGGCTTAATAATAATTATGATACAGGATCAGTTTCTACCGGCCCTTATGGAGGCTCAAGGATAGCTTCTGCTTATTCGGAAGGCTTCATATGGTGCTGGTTACATCACAACCAGCTGGTTAAGGTGTGTATTGAAAATATGAAATCGATTATTGTTAATTATTGATTCATTGTAAGTGCGCCGCCATGTTGGATGTGCGGCCGCCATGTTGGATGTCAACGCGGCCATGTTCCCGTGCGCGACTTCCGGCGTGCGCGTGCGCCCGCATGCTAATGTCCGCGCATGCGCCGTGTCCTGTTCCACTCCTTTTGCGTTCCATTTTGCGCAACACAATGTTCATGTCACAATTGACGTTTCAAAAATATGGGAAAACGGGAACCCCGAGGCCCGAATAAACACTGTCTTTGTTTGTCTTCTAAAGTCGAATATCATTAAAAGCAAATTGCGTCAGTTCAGTAATTCAGACATCATTGGTATGGTTTATCTTGAGTTTTGATTAATGTCTTGCAGGCTATTTCGGTTTTGAAAATGAATATATTGTTAGTATGTTAAAAAATAAAGGATATAAATAGCCTACCAGTATCAAAATGTATTCCTGTCACGAGCGAGCCAGATAGACAGCAAGGCAGCTACCGGACCTCATAAGTCACCACGATAACACCCATTCACCGATTGATTTGCTGGAACATGCATAACTTATTATAAATATAGATACACATAACTTAGTGTCTCCGTAATATATTTCAGATATTAATAATGTTATAACAATTTCCTTATCGATTAATCATTAAGGAATATATCGAACAATCTAGATACTTTTCGAAACGAGATGTTTAAGGTATTGTCTACGGAAGCTTGGTCGCGAGACTTTTTGAAGTGGACATGAGCATGATCTTTAATATTGATGCTGGCAATGATGATGTAAATGGGGTAATCACGAAGAACTTCAGTCACGAACATGGACAATAGACATAACGTAGAACCATCTCTGTCTACGAAATTGTTGAAAAGTAACAAAATAAGGCGTGGCCAGGACATTCCAGGTGGCGCCAGAGTAGCAAGTATAGAATTTTAGGTGTGTATAATTTTTAATACTTAGTTTTTTAATCCTTAAATATTCCTTACAATTGACTGTTTACTATATTGAACATGTAATGTAGGTAGTAAATAGTCAGAGCGTAGATAGGCGACGTGCCTTCAGATTAAAGCTGAGGGGCCCCCAGAGTTGTGGGGCCCCGTCTAATGAGCTCTGATGCACTGCGTTTTGATGCTACGCCATTAAGAGTACACAGTATGGCAATTCATTGATGATTGGTCCAGTTCTCAGACAGTATTGAGGTGAAGATCTGAACCGTTACGGCCATTTACCTCGATAGGTACTAGGATTGCAAAGGTTTACATTCTAGATTATCAAATCGTTTTTGACGCGAGACATCTATTGACGCGCCCTTGTAGCAAAGTCAACTCTAATGCCGCGACGGAATACGGCATGATGTCGTCATGTCGTTATGTTGTCATTGATTGGGCTAGAGCAGTGATTCCCAAAGTGGTCCAGGTGGGTCCACGATGAGCGTAACAAAAAATAGGGGTCCATCGAACGACGGGAATTAATGAAAATTAAAAAAATTGTCCATAGTTAAGAACCAATGACCCATTCAACCAAGAATAATTTTTCTATTATAATGAAATATCTTTAAACGAGCAAAAAAGGTCATCAAGGGGTCCACCTGATGCAGGAAAAGTTTGAAAGGGGTCCACGCAACGGCGGATCCACGGGGTCATGAACCCCCTCCCCCCTGGGCTGGTTCCAGGACCAAGGTGGACCACTAATTGAACATATAGTCCAGTCAAAAGTCAAGACTTGACCACGACTACGTGACCACCCCCCCCCCCTGGTACCATAGCTGGATCCGCCCTTGGGTCCATGAAGCAATAGAGTTTGGGAAACACTGGGCTAGAGTTACGTTTTTATAGGATGTACCAACTGTTCTGAAATCTTGTTCGAGCTTATATTCAATATTTATACGAGAGATTTTGCGAATGCTTACACCAACATAATATTCGGCCATGGAATTATAATCCAGCGATTCGCGACATGACAAATGATGGTGATGAACAGCAGATGTAATTTTGGAAAGGAATAAAGCAAAGCAAAAACAATGCGCACAAAGCAAGGTGCGGGCGTATTTTTTGCAAGTTACCCCTTCGCATTGTGGAGAAGACCCCTGCAGCCAGCCTCCAGCCTCCACCCCGCATATGGAGAGGAAATAACATGTGGCTCCCGAAATCTGCTGCGGCAGGCTAAAGTGGATAGGACCATAATATTTTTGTTCTAAATTTTTATTTATTCTATTAATTTTTTTAGTTTTTTTTTTTAATTTACTCTGATAGTAAATTCTAATAATATTATCAAGTACAATTTATTATAATCTATTTATCAGATTTTTCTATATATTTTTTGGATGTATTTATTTATTTTTTTTATTTTACCTAATAAAATTTTGTTAAATCATTAAAAGCTGTGTATCGTATTTATTTTCATTGAAAATAGCCGAAGTCGAAGGTATCGTTGCCAATAGAAATTGGCTTTATTGTCTCTTATAATTATAGTTGAAAAAGATTGAAACAGTATATTAATCCTTATAAAGTTTTAAGAGTGACTGTAATGTGCAAGGTAGGGGTTAAAGATAAAACAATTAATAAAACATTTGTTGCGGGCATGTCCTCACTAGCTTGTCGTAGTCGGCGGGTAGCACCTGCCGTCTGCCGGGACATTCCGTCGGTCCCAGGGCTTCGCACCACACTGCATCACGATACCACAGTCACACCAAACTACACTACACAGTACACACTACCCCGCTACACTTTATCACCTACACTACTCTACACTAGAGTGTGGTGGAGTAGACTCCATATACGCAGAACCTCCTCAAAACATTCCATATTGATTCTATATTAACGATTCGCAATCATTTTAATTCAATTACAATTGAATAATATTTTATGTAATTTTAGTGAGACTGAAGCGGACTGGATTTTTTACCCCCAGAATTATTATTAGCTATTATAATAATTGAGACTTTGATGGAATTTTAAATGTTTCGAATTTATGCCAATTATAATTATAAATAAATTATTTTGTATTTTTTTTATATTAGGCATTTTTTTCGTACACAAATAGATCGCAAATTCCAAACACTTAGTTAGGTTTATGTGTTATGTCATACCGAAAATATTTATAACAGTTGGGCTATTCTGTAAGGTCGTCTTCGAATCTCGAAAGCGGAATCTGCGGTGATATAATGAATTTGACGAATATATTTTATTCTTTAAAACTATCTATCTATATCAATAAAGTTCGCTTTCGAAGTGAGCGTAAAGTGAGCTCTATCACTCAGGTAATTCGACTCGATATCAAAATGGTTTTTACAGAATAGCCCTGCAAAATACTAATGACTTAAAACGATATCGAAAAAATAGAGCACTCAACTTTATATAGGAGAGGATATACAAGATAAAAAATTATAAACGTCTAGTTTCTCATATACAAAAATACCACCACAACTCATTTTTATCATCTATTAAAGGTTTAAAGGCGCTAAGAATGTTTCCAATTGCAGTATTTGAATTTATGTCCTACCGGATCTGCCTTTCGAACAAGTCAGACCGTTATCAGTCGAGATCTGAAGTGGACGGATCACATAGTCCGATTCAAATCTTCTTAGATCGACGAATCGTTGTTCTTCATCAGGAAACAAGTAAGAATGTCGTTAGATAAAAGTGTCGTTTTAAATACCAGGTAGAATACATTGTCCTGATAATAGAAATTTCGATACACAAACTACAAAAGCTCAGCTTGACAATTGACAAAACGGAAGTCGGCATTCGGAAGTAACATTACATAATTGGGCACAATACGCCACTTCCTTCCAGTTCCTTACAACATGCTAATAAAAGGGATACCAGATTACTTTATGTTGGTTTAGGTAGACAAACCTTCAGACTACCTGGTACTTATAGTTAACTAGCTGTTGCACGCAGCTTCGCCTGCGTTAACTTAGATTTAGAAAATTTTATATGGCCTATGTTTAGCGGGGATAGTGTAGCTTCCTAATGGTCAAATAATTTTTCAAATCGGTCAAGTAGTTTCGGAGCCTATTCAAAACAATCAAATCTTTCCTCTTTATGTATAATAGTATTTTTTAATTTTACTTAAAACATCAGACAGCCTTTACTACTATAAGTCAGACTTGTTATGCATACAGTTTTCTTAGAGAGTTATGTTTATTTTTTCAAAATTTATCGGACAGGCAAAATTCATTTTGCAATTATAGTATTGCACATATTGAGTTTGGGCCTATTATACCATAAAAATTATGAACTATTTCTTTGTTTTACCAAACTCAAGTAAATTAACTGAAACGCAAGATGATGGACATACATATCTCGCGTTCTAATACCCACCGTTTTAAATCTTTGATACCCACTAGCAAGACAGCCTGTTCTGCCTCTACCGGAAGCAGCCGAACTGTAAAAAAGTTCAAAGCTTTGCGAAGCGCATCCGTTGTATGTAACCGGTAAAACCATTCGAAACATGACACTACAATGGCGAAAAAACATCCGGACCCTAGCGGAAACCGAACAAAAGTTAGTCCGCCATACGTGCCCGCAACTCTGCTGTTCGTCTAAGTTGTGTTTGTAGAGCGTGCGTGCGCGCGTAGACGGTGGCTTAGCGGGCGAGAGCAGAGCGTGCGCGGGGGCGGGACGGGTGCGCGCGGGGGCAGGGCAGGCGTGCGCGGGGGTGGGGGGTGCGACGCGCGGGGGGTTTCCGGCGGCGCGAGCGCAGCGTGGGAACGCACCTAGCGAGGAACCTAATTAATTTCATACGCTACGTAAAAACTGACATCCGCATATACTTACGATTAAAAAATTCGTGTTTCAGATTTGTAATAGAAATTGCGCGGACCCGTTTGTGTGGGAATCGGTGGGCAGTCGGTGTAACGTACTATCGAATTGTAGCCGTAATATTAGTTTGTAATCGAATGTGTAACAGAGACAGTCATTTACGAAAATACATGAGATGAGTTACACTCACTAGCAGGCTTCTTTATCATGCACATAACCAAATATGTAATTGGAATATTATGTACCTAATATTACTGGCACAAACATTAATAATTGAAAAATATTGTAAGATTTATACGAAGATTGATAATAATCATTATTTTTATATCTCATTCAGTGAATACGTCGCATAGTGTACTAGATTTTTTTTCATTTGGTAAGCAGTTTTGAAGACACCTCATTTATTATAATAGTATATTACATTTACAATATAATACAATAAGGTTCAAAAGTGAAGGCCGCGTTTAGGTAGACGAAGTGTTGGTCAACCATTAACCAGGTGGGAAGACGTTCTCCGTGCAGTGGTAGCTCCGCGTTGGATGCGAGTGGCAAAGGATCGATCTTTTTTTTTTTTTTTTTTTTTTTCGAAAGGTCTAGACTTTTAGGCCTGATGGCCTTTAAGCTCAATCGGTAGGTAGGTGAGCAGATGGCTCACCTAGAGAAAAAGGATCGATCGTCTTGGCATTCATTAATGGAGGCCTATGTTTAGCAGTGGATGGATAAAGACTGAGGCTGATGATGATAATTACATTTAAATTGCTATTATCGGGATTAGAATCTACAGTAACCTATTACAGCATCATTGAGTCTAACTCGATGTCTCGACAGTGTCCGAGTAATGAAATCGTCGGAACTGGGTTCCAGTTAAGACCTGAGATCGTAATCGAGTTACCTTTTGTGCGAGCACCTGGCAGCTGGCGGGCGGCAGATGTCCCATTCAACGCGGCCATTAACGTTATCGTACGGACTCGCCATTCATTCTCTATATATTATTTTGTGTACATGAGATTACATTGTAAACGCTATGTAGAGCTCAGAGACATAGAGCATATAGGAGTAATATGGAAAAGTAATGGAAAAAATGTTTTTTTTTACTGTTTAAACAATTAAAAACCCGCCTACATTATTAGGGTTTGACATAAAGTATCCGTTTCAGAAAATTTGAAAATGTATACATTTTAAATATATGTTTAGTATGTGGGCGATTTTTTTTGCAACGACATTTAAAAATCGATCCTCTGGCTATTGTGGCGCCATCTTTATTTAATGCTTTTCGACGGACTCTTGTCGTACATAGAGAAAGTACACTTTACTTTATTTCACGCACAGCCTTCACGTAGGGTTGCCAGCCGTACTCTAAAATAGAGTATTCTATATTATAACATAGGCGTACTCTATAATCTATGACACTAATAAAAGATTTTAAAATACTCTTTTTTACAAAGTGGTTACTATACTAGTGCGAGTCGCCTGTATCTGAGTGTATCTATTATGGTAACGATAAGTTTATCAAAATTAATTAAAAGACGATCTATTATGAATCAAAATATGAATATATTATACATATTATTTCACAGGTCAGAAATTCTTGGACGTTTAACTTTTATATTAAGACTAGTTGGCCTGATAAACTTTGTTCTGCCATATATTATTTCTCTAAGACCCATAATTTTATAAAATATACATAACAATGATAAAAAATGTTTCTGCCGTTTCTAAATACATACATAATATAAATAAATTACGCTCAGACACAGAAAAAATGTCATAAAATCATCACACCAAGATTCGTTCTGGTTAATCATGCAAACGCGCGTATGACTTAGTGCTCGAGGGCTGCATCTCTTTAAATATTAAAAAAATATAAATTTAAGATTAAAAAAATTACGATTTTACCCTTGCCGACTCGTGCAGATGAATTAAATGAAAGCTGTATTATATGCTTAGTCTACCTACATTTAAATTATTGCCTTTCTATAAATCTAAAGGCAAAAGTGCCACCAGCATAAGCTCATTAAAATAAAACATCATTGAAATTTAGAAAAATACAATTTTTCTCTTACGTTACGGAACCTTTTGTGGGACAAGACAAGCTTCGCCTATTTGTATATCTTAAATAAATTCTCATGTAAATGTATCTCAAAAACAAATTTATTCAAATTAGCCTTATTTGAACAGGTCAACGAACTTAATAGTAATAGGATGTATACCTCAATTATTGTAGGATTAACGAATTAATGTTATGAATCATATCTTTTAAAACCTAAATAAATAATATCTAAACTTATTTAATTGAATGTCAAAGCTTCCTGTTAAATTACATCCTGTTCCAAACGTGTAGGATGAGATATAAAGTCTGTAATTTGTTGAAACCTGTTTATAGAAATTGTATAAGAAGCTATAATCGAAATGGGGATTTAAATTTAATTTTAATAATAAATAGTCCGCCATATTGTATTTTATATGAACGTCGTGAAGTTGTGTTCGAAATTCAAATAACATGTGTGTGATCAAAGCAAGGACGACTTAAGTATTGTAAAAAATAGTGATCTGTTTTTCACTGATCAAGCGACAGATGGACAAACAAAGTAAAGTTTTTTGTACCTGTTACGAAATCTTATAGACAGCTTTGGATCTGGGAACTGGGAAGCAGAAACAATTATATTTGGCTAGCAATTCTAACCAAAAATTAAAAAAAAAAAAAATGTGTGTGTGTCAGCTCCGACGCACGACTGGAGTTTACTCCTCAAGTACGAGTATCTAACCATACGCAAAAATAACTTCTCAATTACAATGTTAATTATTGATATTTATAACAAAAAAAAATAGCAATATAAATACATCGACACTAATAGAAACAAACAAGCCCAATAACATATAGTATATAGGTATAGTCGCCTATACAGCATACCCTATGTACGTCTCAATACACTCACAGCTAAATTAGAAAGTTGCGCACTAAAGGTGCGCACCAAAAACGTGACACTTTTTCGTTAGTTCAGTTGGTTTTACCCCTCGGATTTTTCTCATACCGGGCGCCTTATATATGAAAATCGATTCTTAAGGAGGTAAACTCCAAAAACTTTTGAAAAATAAGCGACGTGTACGGTGTGTATTACGTACAAAATATAATTTAGAACTATATTTGGTGTTATTTTTTTTTAGTTTACTATTAATAGCTTTTACTTATCTATATTAATAATTTCGTACAGGAGTACGTCTCAGACTCCATCAAAACCTTACCGGTATAATAAAAGATAAAAATAAGATTTCGAGTCGACAACATATATCCGCAAAATTCGGATTGTCGAGTATTTTGTTAAATTCTAATGGTGCTGACAATGGACGTAATAATATATAACTATACTACATCCATGGTGCTGACAGACAAATCGCAGCCATTAAAATGCAATGACATAATTGCATATTGACCACTCTAGCGAAACTGTCACTGATATTATTGGAGTTTACCTCCTTAAGAATCGATTTTCATATATAAGGCGCCCGGTATGAGAAAAATCCGAGGGGTAAAACCAACTGAACTAACGAAAAAGTGTCACGTTTTTGGTGCGCACCTTTAGTGCGCAACTTTCTAATTTAGCTGTGAGTGTATTGAGACGTACATAGGGTATGCTGTATAGGCGACTATACCTATATACTATATGTTATTGGGCTTGTTTGTTTCTATTAGTGTCGATGTATTTATATTGCTATTTTTTTTTGTTATAAATATCAATAATTAACATTGTAATTGAGAAGTTATTTTTGCGTATGGTTAGATACTCGTACTTGAGGAGTAAACTCCAGTCGTGCGTCGGAGCTGACACACACACATTTTTTTTTTTTGTTTTATTTAAGGCAAAAGGTAAACTATCAGCCACGAGACGTCAAGGAGCGCAGCTACTCCAAATTTAACGCAAGCGAAGCCGCGGGCAACAGCTAGTATTTTAATAAAGATTCTTAAAGCAATACGAAGTGATAATTAATGTGGCTGCGCAAATATTATTTTATAATAATTATTACGCAACTAGCAAGCTCTGCTACGAAACTAAGTGAAGGTCTGAGTTTACATAAGTATTGCTTACCTTACCTATACAATGATAAAAGCAAGCGTTACCGAGCGTTAAGAAAGCGTTTTGATTCGGAAAAATAGATACTTACTCATTTTTTTTAGTTATGGATAAAATTCCACTAACTATCGAAAACAACGAGCGACGGTGATCCTGTGGATATGGGCTCGGTCTCTTAAGCGCGAGGGTCCGGGTTCGATCCTGAACCTGTGGTGCCTGAAATGGGGTTTTCTAAATTTCTAAGTGGAACCTAAACACGAAAAACCGTTCGCCCACCGGTGAAGGAAAACATTGCGGAAAAACCTGCACGCCTGATGAGATTAACAGTCTTCGAAGGTGTGTGAAGTTCACCAACCCGCATAGAGCCCAATATCCTTCCTCGTCTGATTTCGAGGAGAGGAGAACCGTGCCCAGCAGTGAGAGATAATATAAAAGCTTTACTTTTTTATGGAAAACTGCATGATAATTTATTAGGTACCTAATTACTTTTTAACCGACTTCAAAAAAAGGAGGTTTTCAATTCGACTGTATGTTTTTTTATAGTTTTAAGATTGCTTAGTAAATTTGACCTTTGATTGCGCTCACCTTTTCAACCGACTTTAAAAAAAGAGGTCCTCTATTCGTCTGTACGTATTATATTAGCAAGAGCATTATTAATTTACTATAATGACTAAGGCATTGTCGATGTTGAAATTCTATGTTGTGTGGACCATCGTCCAATCAAATATTTTACCTATATATTAAAAATTCAGAGAATCCAATATGTAGGACATATTGGATTCTCTGATTACCTGGAATCCAATATTCCAATATGTAATTGGATTTATATTGGATGGATTAAGTTCAATTTCGTTTTGAAATATTTTGTATCTATTATATAAAATTCTCCTGTGTTTTGTCACGCGACTCCTTCTGAGTGGCTGAACCGGTTCCGATAGAATTTTAAAAATGCAATTGGACTCGGTAGACGATGGATGGATATATATCGACGTTAAATTAAAAAAATATATAGTTATCACTTTTTAATATTATTGGTAAGAAAAGAACCAAATGCGAAGACGTCTGTCTTTTTTGTTTCGTTTGGAGCTATGCTAATAGCCTTAATGCTTCATCGGTAGTGGAGTGACAAGGTTGGTTTTCCCCTGTGATATAGTAAGTGGGGGGTTGCCTCCCGCTAGTGAAGTGATTTCCACGGCTTCATGGCGTCGGGTTTGTTCCTGTGGCGGGTCTCTGCCTCACCACCGTCGGATGAAAAATGACGTCTGTCAATATTACAAGTCTAACTAGTTTTCCAGTAAAATAAGCGACATTAATACACTTCGTTAGTTGTTAATGTATATGAAGCAATTAAACAGTATACAGGAAATCAACATCAATAACATTCGACTGGCCACGGAAGAAGCCGCATTCCTCGATATCTCCAAATAAAAAATATCGCCGTTACTAAACTGAGGTTTCCTTTGAAACTTGAAAGTATACAGCTAGTAATTATGTGTCATTTAAAAATATAGCCTTTAATATGTTCTAACTATAAATGTGTTTTCTTTAACAATTTCATTTATACTATATTTTTGACGTGACAACGTCTTTTCGATAGAGCCGGCTGCACGCACGAAAAAACATGACTCATACGGCGTTACCTCGCTCTAAGGCGTTCCATTTAAGGCTTGAAGTGCAAGCGAGAGCGCGGAACGAGCGACAAAGAGGCACAATCGGCCCATCAGTATTTTCTTATGATGTTGTTCAACTATCGTCAGTATACTGACTTTTTTATACATTTCTTGTTGGAGAAACAACTCTACACTAATTTATTAAAGAGTTTCCATCTCAGCATTTTCTCAAGCTCATTCACATTATGCTAAGTGAGAGAGACATAGAAAACTAGATTTTCCAAGCCAACCACGCCTCAGTATTAACGACCTAAGATGTCAGCGCACGGCCGGTTTTGCCATTTCATTGAAATTTGTTCTGCCATCAAGCTAAATTTATACAAAATTAATTTGAATATGTACCCAATAAATAATCGTTTATTTTTCTGTTCATATTTTTTTTAAATTTATTTTTACGGGATCGTAAAATTTAACAGTGACTTAATCGAAATATATTAGTCTAACATTTCCACATTATTGTATCCATTTATAAAAAATAAAAAATAATAGGTACAAGAAACATTCAAAATAGATTAGTAAAATTGGTCATATTTATGCAAGTCCTTACAGAATACAGATATGAGTAGTTTTTTTTTTTTTTTTTTCGGTTGGATCTATGCTAATGGTCCTAGTGACCGTTATGCGTCATCGGAAATGGGGTGATCCGGTTGGATCATCCTATGACGTTAAAAATTTGGGGGGTTGCCCCCCGCCATGTTCATGGCGTCGGGTTTGTACCTAACTTGGTCAGCTACGGTCGACTGGTTTGGAACGGGTGACGTTAGAAACCTATCGTGAGGGCCGGCCCTCCCCTCCTGATATGAGTAGATATGCCATATTATACATACGGAAAGCGAAAGAGTCAAAGTGGGAAGTCTCAAGTCCATGATGATAATTAATGTAGTATTAAATTTGATGGTAGTCGGAAAATTCCTTATTGCTTTTTTCTGGCTGAATATTTAAAAAAAAAGAATAAATATTAACAAACATAAAAAATGTTAATCATAGATAATTAGAGCTTAGTGCAGAGATAATGTACCTGACCTATCAATTCTAAATTCAAACAGTATGTAAGTTAGATCCCGCCATAAAAGTGTGTGAAAGTTCTGGCATAAAAATATCTCCCCTCCGTTCATTCATTCCCGTTCATTCAGGAAAGGTGAGTCTAAATGTAGACGTTCACAAGAGAACATTTAATTTTATATGTCTTTTAAACTTGACTCTTTACTTTCATTCATGAATTTGACGTCGAGTTAGGGTTGTCACTGCACGAGTTCCGTATATTAAATTAACTTTCTGAAAAGCGCTTCAACTTTTTTAGATATTAAGTATGATTACGTATTCTAAGTATTTCTGAATGCGAGTAAGCTGATATTAATAAGATAAATAAAAGTATTAAATTAATGAGGCTGGTTATACACTTCGCCATTCTTATTTACTTATTGCAATTTGCTAACCCATAATATGGCTACAAAGATATTTTGTAAATATGCAGTTTGAATATAAATTCTTATTAAAACCCGCTCGTGTTGCCTAAATTAATTTTCGCAATATTATGAAATCAAAATATCTAATAATTAAAAATATATAGAGCGTACGTCTGTCAGTTATTCACAAAAAATAATAAATTGTTTTAACAAATATCACATAGTTATATTATGAACGGTTAGGTATATTAAATACTAGCGGTCGCGGATATGCCCGTGTTAGCAGAAAAAAAAACTTTTTTTGAATGTAGGATACATTCAAAAAAATTTTTTTTTTCTGCTGATGATCCGAGAATATATATAAAAAGTTTCATGATGATCGATTCGGAAGTTTTCGCGTGAAAGCGTAACAAACATCCCTACTTTCACATTTATAATATTAATATTATAATAAGGATTTATTAAGCTTTTCTAACTAGTATATGGGTTCGTACGAAGTTGCAGGAACATAGTAGTTTATTATACTTACATAATACTAGAATTAGTCGTGATAAGATTGAAATCGCACAACAAAAAAGTGGTAGCGCCACATAATATAATTAATGATATCACACCTGGCTTCGGACAAAAATTGACGCCACTCCCAGCTACTGTGATCTTTACGTTTTGCTAAATCACGCCGGTTTTGTTCGCACGGTATTTTTATCTTAAACATCTGCGATTTCTATATTTAATCCCGACTGATATTATAAATTTGAAAGTGTTTGCGTTTGTTTATCTTTGAGTTTGCAGTGTAGCCTGGCCGTGGGATTATCTCATTACGATATGAAACTAAACAATTATTGATTGTTTTCTTGATAATATAATATAGGTCTATTTTTTCATAAATACTTATGGAACTCTACGCGAGCTTACATTTCAATGATTCATTTTATTTATACTTATAGATAGAATAGCAGAGGTGAATAAAATCATAGTGAAAAAAATGTCTTTTAGTTTTCAAAAGGTTACATTTTTACTTTAAAAGTAGTAACTCTATTAACTTACTGTATTTCTAATAGAGTAGAATTACTACTTATTCTATCTATAAGCATAAATGAAATGAATCATCGAAATGTAATTTTATTCATGTGACAAAAAATAAAAGGATTTTAAAATAACGTAAAAGTGCCCACGATAAATACACGAAGAATCTTCTAAGAAGCACGGGGGCAACCCTGACGACTCGGTTTCATTCTCCCACGGTGCACACCGGCGCGGCGCGGCTGACTGTTGAGGAGGGCACGAGAGAAAGGGGCCCACTTCCTCCGGGGCACGCTTCCTCCGGGGCCCACTTCCTCCGGGGCGTATGGCGTTACTTCCGCCCCTCGCCGGATACGTACGTTCCCTACTCGCGTCAATTATTATTTCCTACTTAGAGTTTCCTTTGGGGGCCGGCTTAATTACTTACGCTAACAAAGTTAAAATTATCTTAGCTTTTAGCGAAGTGTTAGTATAATTCGATTTGGTTTAAATTTAACCGAAAAGGCGCTGTAGAATACGCTTCAGCTCCGTATAATTTATGTGATTAAAAATAGTAAATGAAAGTGTTTTATAGTTTTTAACAATTGTTTTAGTAACTAAGTGTACAGTGACTATGTGACAATGTTATCCAAGTAAATAAAGGACTCGGAACTCAGAACTATGTGAAAATAAAAAAGTGAATAAAACAGTACGTAAACATACTACAATAATTGAATATTTATAAAAACTAAGGAATATAAACCACTTTTCAATTGATTCAGTTAACATCAAATAAATAAAACAGAAAATTATTGTTAAAAAGTGATAAAAATTTATACAAGTGTTAAATGAAGACAAAGGAAGGACATATGAAGGACGAAGCATAACATTTAAAAATTAAGTAACGGATCTCAACTGCATTAACCCAACGTACTTTTCGAAGAAACACTTATGTGCCAGCTGGCATAATGGTACGACAACGTGCATCGTACTAAGAGTCCCCGCCTCGAACCCAAGTTCAAATCCACGTCTATCAACACCTTTTTTCTAATTTGTAAAGTTAAATTTTAAATTATAAAAACGCACAATATGAATTTCTTTGAGAACGTTACTATTCGTAGAAAACGTACTGAATCATTAACAGAAACGACAAATAATGAATATGATGATTCGCTACATTCCACAGAAGATGGCGCCAGTTTACCTAACATGTCTAGCGACGAAATTGACGAAGTAAAAAATCTTAAGGACGAGATAATGAAGCTCACTTCTGAGTTGAATTCAGCACATGAAGAGATAAATAATTTGTCAATTGAGAATACAGATTTAAAAAAGACGATTAGCGACCTAAACTTTAAATATGAATTACTAAAAAAAGCTACAAAAAAATTATCAACTGATGTGGTCTCACCGAACAAACTGAATATTACAAAACTCAACTCTCCTTATAGAATATCGAAGGCAAGAAGTAAACTAAAAACACCTACTCCACAGAAATCAAAAAAAGAAACAAGACAACCTACAATATCTAACACAACATTTAAACATCAGGACGCAGAAATTTGTGAAAAGAACGATCCAATTAAGCATGAACACCAAAATAAAATATGTTTTATAAGTAGCAATAAGACTAACAATATATTGTCTATGGCAAAACAGACATTCCCAAATCATAAAATATGTCACTATCTCTCACCAGGCGGAGGAACACTACATCTCATCAGAAATCTGAAGTCGAAACTCATAAATTATACATTAGATGATTACTGCGTCATTATGATTGGTCATGAGGATTTTGTTAAAACAAGTAATTATTTTGAAATAATTAAGAAAATGCGCGAAACGTTAAAACCTCTAAACCATACTAATATTATTATTTGCGCGCCAACGTTTAGATGTTTCGGTTACGGAACAATGTTCAATTGGAGAATCGAAAACTTCTGTAATCTGCTCTATCTTGATGTCGATACACATAACCATGCTTTATTGTTTGATACAAATTGTGACTTGTCTTATGATAGCACAATGTTCACTAAGTTTAATGGAGTCCTAAATAATTATGGAATGAAAACTATTTTTAAAAATTTACAATATTACATTGATTACTATCGCTACACTGACTACTCAATTTACGACATAAATAACGAAAGTGACCAGTTATTTCGATAAACGCTGTATAACTTTACTGCATCAAAACATAGCGGGTCTCTTGAATAAATCATATAATTTAACAATCTGCCTAGAAGAACTATATGATAACAATATTACTGTAGACATTATTTGCATTACCGAGCATTTCATCAGGGCCGGCTTAGAGAGTTCCCTACACATAGTAAACTATAACTTAGTCTCTTTTTTTGGTAGAAACGATGTAAAACGCGGTGGCTCTTGTATTTTGGTAAGGAAAGGACTCCTGTGTACAGATCTGTTAGAAATATGTAATCTCTCTGAATCAGGCATTTTTGAATGTTGCGGTGTCGAATTGGTAGAATATACTACTATTGTTGTATGTGTGTATAGAGTGCCTAAAGCAAATAAAATGAAAGAATTTTTTGACAAATTCGAAATGTTATTGAAATTATTAAATAACAAAACGGATAAATACAATGTCATTATAGCTGGTGATTTTAACATTAATATTCTGAATAAAAATAATGTGACGTTTGATCTGGAATGCCTTCTTTTAAATTATAATTTTAAACTTCAACTAAATAGTCCGACTAGACTGCAAAGTAAAACTTGTATAGACAACTTCATACATAATATTGATGCGAGCTGTAAGTCTAAAATATTTGAATTGTCATTATCGGATCATACTGCACAGATTTTGCAGGTACCAGTAAAACAAAGTCCACTACAAAATTGGAGAATTAAGCGGCGTAATTTCAGCAAAGAAAATATTAACATTTTTAAAAAATATGTGTCCAGTCTGTCGTTTAATGCTGTATATAAAATCAACGACTCTAATTTGGCATATAACACATTTTTTGACGATTTCAAACTCCTTTATGATTTGTGTTTTCCGTTAAAGTTTGTGATTGTAAGGGCAATAAGCAAAGCAAAATGGGTATCTAAAGGCATTAAGATATGCAGTAAAAAGAAAAGAAAATTACTCTGGAAATATAGACTAAATCCTAACACCCTAAATAAATTAAAATATCTTCGGTATAGCTCAACACTAAAAAAAATAATCAGACTCACTCAGCGATCTCAAAATAATTACAAAATAAAAGCATCAAAAACCATAAGTAAAACTACATGGAAAATAATTAATAGTCACAAAAATAAACAATCTAATTATATAACAAAAATAATTCATGAATCAAAGAGTATAGTTAACACGCAAAATATAGCCAATACATTCAATAACTATTTTGTCGATAAAATAAAACCCTTGTCCGACTATGGAAAACACATTTGTGCAAATATCAAAGGACGCAGTGAGTCCATGTTTATGACACCTTGTATTCCCTCTGATGTTATAGAAATCATAACGCAGTTACCAAATAAAAATAGCGTAGGTTACGATGACATTTCAACAACAATAATTAAATCTGTAAAAACTGTTATTGCCGAACCCCTAAGTCATATATTAAACCTAAGTATCTCTACAGGAATTTTTCCAGACAGATTAAAGACAACGATAATAAAACCTTTATTTAAAAAAGAGAACCGCGAGCATGTGGAATGTTACCGGCCAATTGCGATTTTACCTGTATTTTCTAAAATTATGGAGAAGTACATTTATAAAAAAATATACAATTACTTTGAATACAACAATTTATTTTCTGAAGAACAAAAAGGGTTTAGAAAAAATAAAACAATAAATAGAGCTATTTACGACTTTTTAAACGTTATAGTGACTAAAGTTGACAAAAAATTACCTGTATGTGCCATTTTTTGCGACATGACCCAAGCGTTCGACTATGTGGATCATGAAATACTCTTACAAAAATTAAATACCTATGGAATTCGAGGTAATGTGCTAAAATTACTTGAATCTTATTTAAAAAACAGATTGCAATATACAGAAATTAAACGTATAAGCAAAAGCACAAAAATTGAAGAAAATTTATATTCCGAAAAACGATTTGTGAAGTATGGGGTACCGCAAGGAAGTGTTTTGGGTCCCTTATTGTTTATTATTTACATTAATGATATGCCAAGAGCTATTAAGAAACGCATGTCACTTTTTGCGGACGATAGTACTGCTATCATTGAATGCAATGAAATAAAACAATACGAAAATGACATAAATATGACATTGAAATTAATTGTAGAATGGATGACTAACAATAATTTAAAAATAAATTTGAATAAAACTAATTTAATACAATTTTGCCAAAAACTATCGCCAATGACATTAAAAATTAGTTATAATAATATTGACATTAAAGAAGTGACGAATACCAAATTCTTAGGATTAATTATTGACAATAAAATTAACTGGAAAGCACATATAGACCAACTATGTAAGAAAATTAGTAAATCGGTGTATGCACTCTCTAGGCTATCATCAATAACAAGCACAGAAGCATTAATTACGGCGTACCATGGCTTAGCCGAGTCAAGTTTACGATACGGTATTATATTCTGGGGCAACTCCACACATCGTGACGCAGTGTTTAAAGTCCAAAAACGGTGCATCAGAGCCATGTTTAAATTAAAAATGCATGAGAGCTGTTTACCGTGGTTCAAGAAATATAAAATCCACACCATTCCATCATTATATATATACGAGACCGCAGTTTTCGTAAAAAATAATGCAGAACTTTTTGAGACCTTCGGTTCTATACCACGCAATCGAAGGGATAATTATAGACTAAGAAGCAAAAAAGTAAATACCGAATTAATGAATAAGAGTATTTTCTGCATGGCCATTAAAATATTTAATAGAATTCCTACAGAAATTAAATTATTAGAATTAGTATCATTTAAGAGGCGTTTAAAAGAATATTTAGCGGAAAAATGTTACTACTCGATAAAAGATTTTTTAAATAATTCGAAGTTTTAGGTGTCAATTTTTAGAATTGTTATTTGACAAGACAAATAAATGATTTGATTTGATTAGATTTGACGAACATAACAAACATATTATTAATATTATTAATTTAATCAGAATAAATATTATGAATATTATTATAATTTTTAATTGAATATTATTATTAGTATAATTGACAGGCATAACTTAATTAATAATGACATGTTTTTTAAAATAGACTAATCTGTAATTAAAATAGACTAATCATTAAAATAGACTAATCTGTAAATCACTCATATTTATAATTATTAATAAAATATTGTGTAAGGGATTAATTGTTAGTTTGTTAAATTCAAAGATGAAATGTGAAAATCATTAAAAATTTGCACACCATAAATATGGTAAATTGTGAAGTGTGATCATTTTATATGTAACATCTCTGTAACCACAATTTGAGCAAATAAATGAATTATTATTATTATTATTATTATTATTATTATTAACGGAGGAAAATATTGTACGATATGGCTCCATTGGTTTTACTAATATAGTATAAGTGAACTGTTGTACAGCTAGTTGTATAAACTTAAATTATATAAACAATATACATTTAAGTAAGTTTCAGTTTTAAGTAAGAAACTGAGAGCAAGACAGCGTGTTCGGTTTGTATTACAGCTGAATAACCTGTATAACATTGTTTAGCTATTATTTTATCAAACATTTAAAAAAATAGTGTTTACTTGTAAAAACCGTTAACTTTACTAACCTAAACAGACACCCTGACTTGTACATTCACAATTTATGACTACTTAAAATTATTAATGCATCTGTGACAATCTTATAGCGCTTTTTAATTTTATTATTTATTAATAGTCCTTTAGGACGAATTAGGAAATATAAAATGGTGTCTATTTCCTGCCTTAAGAGGCTATTACATTTATTAAAATATAAATAGTTCGTTCACTTATTGAAATCAATCATTTGGCATTCAATAAAGATTAAAGATGACAGAAAAGTATATAACTAAGTATTTCTTAGTTTCCTTAGAACACCATCAAGTCCAGGAAGGCTGCAACGTTTAGGTTGCAATAATTATTTTATTACCTGACTATCTTTCATTTTGAAACACGAAAAGCTGTATCACGGAAGAAATAATCAGGACAAAATATAAAGAGATTTTGTTATAGATTTTAAGTTTGGTTAAATAAATAAATGGAAACTTTTTACACATTTACTACTTAATAAATAGTTGATAAGTGTAAAAAAGTTTTCATTTTAGTGGCTAAAACATGATTTTTTATCAAGGACCGTAGGTACGTTTAATCAGTTATAAAAAATGAATTAATTATTAAAGTAACGATAAAAACTGCCTTCTTGTAATTTCGTGCATTAGAAAGAGAGACAACTCTCTGCACGAAATGTCTCATCAGTTTAAGAAGTACAATAAAGTACTCTAGCACAACATACGGACATTACTACTAAGGGATACTAATCCCTTAGTATATTGTTTTCTTATGTTTACGCGAATTTCACTCATTATAATGAAACAACTTTTACGGATTTTATCGCGGTTTATTTAGTTTTTTACAATCCCGACGTTTCGGACACTTTACAGCAACCATGGTCACGGGAGGACTGAGGTGTCAGATGTCCTTCTGTTACAAAAGTTATTCGAAACTACCCTATGATACAACAATATTTTTATTTAGTCCTATCTATGCAAAAGGTGCTAACTGAGTCTTTAGTCTGTGACATATTATTATGTTTGGATTTAGATTTTATTATTTTTATTATTGGATCCCAAGCAGATGGTAGTGGCCAGCCATCTTCTCTATTGAAATTAGGATGTTTTTTTTAATTTCAATAGCCTCGCGAATCATCCTTGGTTGGAATCGGTGTTCTTTTGCGAGGACCTGTGGTTTATCAAATCTGATTTAATGGCGGGCATTATCTAGGCTATGTTCACAGATTGCTGACTTAGTATAGCGACGGTGTTTTAAGTCAGCTATATGTTCTTTAACGCGAGTTTTAATTGATCTTTTAGTTTGACCTATGTAAGAGAGACCACAGTCACAATCAAGCTTATAAACTCCTGCATCTTGTAAGGGTATATGACACTTGACAGATGGTAAGAATTGACCTATCTTTTTTGGCGGCTTGAAATAAGTTTTAATAGAAGCTCGCTTTAGGATGTAGCCAATGCTGTCAGTGACTCCCTTCATAAATGGCAGCACAGCAGGTACTCGCTCGACGGTGGTTGGTTTCACACGTTCACTGCGATGGAGCCGCGGTACCCGAAGCTTGTTGTCCCGCAGTACTTACTTGACATGTTGAAGCTCGGTCTCCAAGTGCTGCTCATCACAGATCCCTTGTGCTCTCTGAAACAAAGATTTACCCACGGTAGCTAACTGTGTTGGATGGTGGTGTGATTCGCCGTTTAAGTACCTATCAGTATAGGTATGTTTCCTATATACTGTATGGCTTAAGGTATTATTGGGATTACGGATAACTAATACATCTAAGAAAGCCAGAGTATTATTGGCCTCTAATTCCATTGTGAATTGAATTTTATTATTGATGGAATTAAGATGGTCTAGGAATATGGTTACTTTATCAGATGGTAATATTGTGAAAGTATCATCTACGTACCGCTTGTAGAACCTGGGTGTAATGGGTGAAGTGTGCAGAGCAGTCTCCTCGAAGTCCTCCATAAATATGTCGGCAACAACAGGGGATACTGGTGAGCCCATCGCTACCCCATCTACTTGCTTGTAGAACTGACTATTCCACAACATGTAGCCAGATGTAAGGCAGTGTTTAAGAAGTTCAGCATATTCCATTGGCATGTTATTCTCTCTTAGCTTCCTTGATACAATATTGATGCAATCTTCAACAGGTAAGCATGTAAAAAGTGATTGCACATCAAAACTGACCATAGTTTCATTGTCGTTGAGATGTAGGTGTTTGATCTCACTGACAAAATGGTAGGAATCCCTTGTATGTGCTCTGGTTTGTCCACGCAATGGCGAAAGTACATGGGCCACATGTTTAGCCAGTATGTAGGTTGGTGAGTCGATCTGGCTTACAATTGGGCGTAGTGGAGCGTTAGCCTTGTGTATTTTTGGCAACCCATACAGTTTAGGTGGTTTTGGGCAACAAGGAATCAAAGATTTGACGTCCAGATTTAATGACTCGGAGTACTTTTTAATTAGGTCACAGGTGTTTTTCAAAACCTTGTTGGTTGGGTCGGTTTTGATATACTTATAAGTGCTTTCATCCGATAATAGTTGTTGAATTTTATCATTATAATCTGACGTATCCATCACAACCGTTGCATTACCTTTATCCGCACGAAGAACTGTTAATTCACGTTTGTTCCGGAGGTTTAATAAGGCCTTTAATTGTTCGCGAGGAAGATTTAGTCTCGGCACAGTCAGTCCTCCCGTGACCATGGTTGCTGTAAAGTGTCCGAAACGTCGGGATTGTAAAAAACTAAATAAACCGCGATAAAATCCGTAAAAGTTGTTTCATTATAATCCCTTAGTAGTTTGTGAGCACAACCAACAAAGCTTTGCTGGTTTTCTCAAAATATAATTAACGAAAGTGTCTTAGTCATTTTGAATGCTTTATTTTGATGTATAAGATATGGAAATTTTGAAAAAGAACACCAATTTGATGACGTCATTTGAAGAATTTTAAAGTGTCTGTCTCCCCTCTATAATTATTATGCGATTTTAAAAGACATAATATACAGGCTGATAGTCGTATTTTTTATAGTATTTATTTATAGTAGTTTTTCCTGCTATTTTCTTTACGATTTTCAGATAGCATATAATATACCAATAGTGTTGATTTTTTCAAAATCTTAAAAGCCCAAAAATCTTAATCAAAATACGTTTGTTTTGACTATAGAAATAATTAAAGGAAATTTATTTCTTCTGCCGAAATATGAATTACTAATTTATGGTGTTCAGTCATAAATATTAATGTTGTCATGTATCAAAAAACTGCCTACCGTAAAATGTTGTCCAAAATGATTGATATGGGTTATCCACACCGGAACATCTTAAAGTGGCCTTTTATGTTATTAAAATTTAATACTATTCTAATTTATGCTTTTTAAAATAGGCACTTTTTTCAATTCAAATGTTTTGAAACAACAAAACTATCAAAAGATGTTTCTATATTCTTTATTTTTTTTTATGAATAGGAAATTTATTCGGCAATATTTTGTATCATAGGTAATATTTTTAGATACGATAGGCACTCATTAATGATTGCTAGGCGAATTCTGCGGTGGACTATTCTTAAGTTATAATTGATTGATAGGGAATGGAGAAAACACGCACCTGTCTGTTCCCGTCGTTCTCCACATTACAGACTAAATGTGGTTTATGACAGACTTGGCAGCATCATCTCCAGCCTCAGCCGGTTTCAATAGGTACGAAAAAAAACAACATTTCAAATAATTCCATTATATTCAAAATATATTCCAAATTCAAATTCCTATTACGTTAACACTTTGAATTACTTAAACAGTTCATTCATTAGAACCGTGGATTATCTTCATCAAACATCAAGGCTACAATGAATAAGTATATACATAATATTAAACTAAGTTTTGCGTCACGGTTCGCTTACGGCGCCTCGGCGGAAACATCAATGAACGCCGCTCCATTCTTATTTCGACTTCCTGCGTCTGTCCTTATCTTGCACGGAGTTTTTGTATCAAGATTAAGAGACAGACGTATGTTTAGCAAGAAGGTGGCGTTTGAAACGTTTTCATTGATCGTAATGTTGTGAATTTGATTCAGCTGTTTTGGTATGTGAATATAAACGGCAGACAAGGTTACAGGGGTGACAAATGTTAATTTGTAACATTAGTTTAAGGCTTGGACGTAATGTTCGTTGACTAGATATCCGGCAAACAAGTATTCGTTTGATTTTTGAAAAGGTGAATGGAATTTGATTATTTAAAATGATGAATGTAACTTATTACAGGGCTAATGTAAAAATATATTAGTAGATAAAATATATTGTATTTCTAGTTCATTATTTTTAGTAACTTTGAATTTTGAAACCTCATTTTGAATTTTGGTATTTTTGGAATTTGGAATCATTTGGAATTTTTGGGGTTGTAGGGGGAGGGGACTGTTTGTACTTCAGTATTTGTAAAATGTCTGCATATTTTCAAAGGACACATACTTCATCTAGTGCTTTGATGATATCTTTAATTTTAAAACCACGCGGGTAGATAAATTCACAATAGTGTACCTATTAGACAATTTAAATAGGAAATTGACAAATGCTAACCCAAGATCTTCATAACATTCACATAGCGACAACTATAATATTTAAGTTGCTTTAAAATCGTAATCAACACAAGTGTTTTCGCTAAGCTTATGCCGAGATTAAAATAAGGGTAAAGATAAACATTCTCGCGTTACGCTCTCGTTTCCGGCGACCAGCAGTTGAGCATCACGACATCACAACTAGATAATATTACATCAATGGCACAAAATACGCCGCGTCACAGGGCTGATACAAGATGGCGGGTGTTTTTTTTTTTTTTTTGCAACGACAATATGCGTATTCTGCCACTTGGGGTAAAGCTATTTTTTTATTTTATTACAGTATTTTATTATTTAGTACATTAAATGTGGTAGTTGAAATATTAAAGTACCTATCTAATTATATTTTTTTGGCCATAAAATTGGAAAAAATATTACTACCCTCTTCTATCAAATTGTACGCGGCAATTTCAAAGGACAGCTACACTAGTATGAAAAAAAAAGATTTACTGATAAAATAATCTGTTCTCTCCATAGGTTTAAAACTAAACTTGGTAAAAAACCTCAGTATCTTTTAAGGGAAGTATTTGAACATAATATAGTTACATAGTAATATTAAGAGTCGTAATTAAAATAATTATTATGATGAATATTCATCATGATAATATGTATATATGAATATTTATTTCATACACTCGGTACTCTGATTTACATATTTTTTATGATCATGTGAGCACATGACCTTCCCCACCATGGTTCAAGCCTTGTCGTGGCGGTGGGGCTCAGTAGACTTGGGTGAGCCCAACACCTTGGGCGAAGCTAATTGAGCCAAGGGGGCTCTTTGTACCCCTCTTATAAGAAGAGGGGGCAAAACAGCAGGGGGCAAGGGGCGAGGATGGGAACCTCGCCTCATTGTACTGTCCCGACGGTGGGAGGGGTTGTTCTGTGGTGCGGTGCAACCCCTCTGTGGAGGTGGCGTCGGTCCCCCGAGGAACTGGCTAGCCGTCGAGGTGCCCTGTTGCTTGTAGATCCGGAGCACTTCACCAAAGGCGGCATTGGTGGCACTCGCTGGGTTTCAGTGGGTAGAGCTGCGTCCATTTACCAGCTTTCGGGCGCAGCGAGTCCCAAATACCCGGCTGGGAGACCCACTCCCCAGCGGTATGCGTCAGTGCATTTCCCGGCGTAAAAGAAAAAAAAAGCACATGACCTTACTACAACAACAAAAAGCAATTGATTTAAATGTAATTGAATCCACGCGTTTCTTTGATCTCCAATCACACACCAATATCTTATAAATTCACTCCTGTCCTCACCAGAGATTCGCCTTTCATAAGATTGGAGAAGTTTATAGTTCGTTTAAATTAGTATAAGGGCCTGTTTCACAATCTCCAGTTAAGTTCCCAATAGGCTATCGGCAACATATTTGACAGATAGAGTATGGAGTATCTGTCAAATATCTGCCAAATATGTTGCCGATAGCCTATTGGGAACTTAACTGGAGATTGTGAAACAGGCCCTTAGTGTTATAGTACTATAAAATGTATACATATTATACTTGATACGTTGTACTTAGTTACTTTGTTGGCTTTATATAGTATTCACTATTCAATTTATACTCTACGTCTGAAATTTATTACACATTATTGGTGAACTTTTAGGCCAAAGGGAGGCCTGTGTATATTTTATAAAAATGGCCAAGGCTTGGCACAACTTGGAAGCAAAACACGTAAGCTGTATGTACTATGTATATTTTCTGTGTTGTGAATTTATTGTTGTGAATAATAAAAGTGTTTTTCTTTCTTTCAAAATAAATGAGTAAAAAGTTGATATTATATTTTCTTAAAAAATATATTTTATCTGAACGTTGCTTCTCCCTAAATTAACATGACGTCATTATTTATAAATATTGAATCAAACGTTAGGTATGACAGCCCTACGGTTAGTGAAACAGTGCGTCCGGCGAGCGCTGAGCGGCGAATGGGAGCGGAAAACCGCGGTTAGTCCACTTCCTGTTTCCTGCGGGGTCGAGCGGCCCGAGCGCACCCGACCGTGCCCGAGAACATCCGACAGCGGCCGAACATTAACGACCAGATATTAAAAAAAAATAGTATGTTATCTCTCAAAAAAGTTTCTCTCAGTTTCAGTACAATTTAATTTTTGAATCGGATGACATAGAATAACAGTTAAAAAAAAAACAACTTTCTTATCTATGAAATTGTTAGAAAGTTATTTCTCTATCGGCAAATACGAAAGGAAAATACGTAAATATTAACAATTTAAAACTATTATCCAAAGAACTTATTTTGTTGCGGCTAATATTTGAAACGGAAACATGTCCTGTATACGTTATTTTTATCGTGTGTAGAATGTCCATACAAATAGTCCTTATTGGGATTCAAACCCGGTCTAATATAGTATTCAACGCCTGGCCATACTAAACCAACCATCATTGAATCTTTTTGTAAAGAGGTAATGCCATGATGCAAAGCCGAACAGGGGGCCTAGCCAAAATGCCAATAAGAAAGCGTTAGCGAAGTTCGAAAATGATAAAATGTAGGATGGATCACGTGATTAAGCGCGGTCATATGTCAATCCCATCATTTTATCATTTTCGAACTTTGCTAACGCTTTCTTAATGGCATTTTTGCTAGGCTCCCTGTAGGTCTATTCTTTAAGGTCGTTTTCGAATCTCGAAAGCGGAATCCGCGGTTATATGACGAATTTGTATTATTTAAATCTCGACTCTCTATCTCTATCAATAACGTTCGCTATCGAAGTAAGCGCAAAGTGAGCTCTATCACTCAGGTGAAGATCAATATCGAAATGGTTTTTACAGAATAGCACTACAGGGCCAGCACGACCAAGGTGGAACCCCTCGCTCACATTATACCGGCGTAAAGTGACAGCGTTTCATGCGGTTTATGAGTTTCCGGTAGCCAATTGGGGGGATATGGAAAAGGGAGGCAACGCATCTGCATAGCCTCTGGTTGGGTGGATGTTACTTGTTACTTGAGGTCAGGCTGGTTTCCGCCTATTTTGCGTGCTGTGAGCCTGAAGCACTCCCTACTGCCAGTTAAGCTCCCGCAAGAGAGCTAGCAGTCTCTTGACATCGGCGCAGATCTCCGGGAGCGTTCTCGGACTTCCGAGATGGACAGCCCGTAGCGGTGCTACTCCTGTGCACTCCAGTAATACATGGGCTGCTGTTTCTTCCTCCGCTACGCAAGCTCTGCATAGCGGGCTGTCTATGACACCTATAGTGAAAAGATGTTTGTTATAGTAACCGTGTCCTGTTGCCTGTTATGTGGATGTTAATGGGCGTCGATACTCGGTCTTCGACTGTTCGTTTTCCCGATGCTATAAAAATCATAGTATCCCGTATGTTACACGAAGCTTTTGCATCGTCCATCTTTACTTACTTTTATAGCCGTATACTGAAATTATATCTTTTTAAACGACTTCAAGGAGGCGTTTCTCAATTCGACCGTAACTATATAATATGCTTTTTTTTTTACCCCATATACAAGCGATTCATTAAATCGTATTCTAAAGATATCATTTATCACACACACCTAATCTATACATATAATTATCTTTCTAGATATATACTATATAAGAATTGCAATGTGCATCTATACATATAAGAATTGCAGTGTCAGTTTGTAATATTATTAAAATAACCGCTTTTTACTACATTCATACATATGTGGGAGTCGGGACGTAAACCAAAATATTTTTTTTACAATTTTTGTCTTTTTGTTCCGGCTAATCTCTGAAATATCCGATACTTTTACTGGCAGGCAGCTGTTGTAATGAGTAACTTGGGCAACTTATATTTTAGGAAATTGTATTATGGATATTGTAATAGCTAACGCAGGCGAAGCTGCGGGCAACAGCTAGTAGTTTGGTCAGTCGTCACAGCGATTGAGTAACGAACATGTGAGTGGGTGAGCGACGTCTGGCATTACCAATGGTATAATTGGGCCGCAGTCCGTCTGTCTGCAGATAGAATTGGCTAACCTTACTATGTTGCAGGAGATTCACATGTGAATAATGCTACGACCATTGTACTGAGGCTAGCTAATATACTGGAAAGAAGCGACGCTGCGGTCGCGGATTCGATCCCTGCCAGGTCAAAATAGAAAAAATATATAAAAAAATTATCTCTGAAATACCTAAATAACCTATAAAGTTTTTTTTTACTTTGGTAATCTGGAATTTGCCATGTACTATTAATAATTTTGGCAATGTTCTAGAATTCGCCAAAATAGGACTCTTCGTCATCATTGTAAGCCTTTATCATTCCATCTGGACAGAGGCCCTTTTTTTTCCTTTTTTTTTCTTTTACGCCGGGAAATGCACTCTCCCCAGGCGGGTATGTGGGACTCGCTGCGCCCGAAAGCTGGTAAATGGACGCAGCTCTACCCACTAAAACCCGGCAAGTGCCACCAATGCCGCCTTTAGTGAAGTGCCCCGGATCTACAAGCAACAGGGCACCTCGACGGCTAGCTAGTCCCTCGGGGGACCAACGCCACCTCCACAGAGTGGTTGCACCGCACCACAGAACAACCCCTCCCACCGTCGGGACAGTACAGTGAGGCGAGGTTCCCATCCTCGCCCCTTGCCCCCTGCTCTTTTGCCCCCTCTTCTTACAAGAGGGGTACAAAGAGCCTCCTTGACTCAATTAGCTTCGCCCAAGGTGTTGGGCTCACTCTAGGCTACTGAGCCCCACCGCCACGACAAGGCTTGAACCATGGTGGGGATCTGGACATAGGCTGTTTGATGGCCGACTAACGTTTCGTGTAACTAAACGCGGTCAAAATACGACTCATTTAACTTTTAATTTAATCTAATTATTTGAGTTAAAACTCAAAGCTTTTTCTTCTTAATAAAAATTAACTCAAATAGGTCGTGCATTCATAAAAAAGTTTTAAAAAAGTGTGCTACTTGCAGACTCACAGTAACGCTTAGGTAACAGGATCAGGAGGCGAGAGTGAAAATAGACATCTATATATTATCATCTATGTATATAACTTAGTATATGAACTTCTGACGTCACGACTCTCATGCCATACATACTAATTATTGTCCAAAGAATTTTACACACTTATAGGGCTGTCAAATGAAACTAAATATAAGATGTTATACATAATATTGTACGTTTTTAAACGACTTCAAAGAGCCTCCTATTTCAGTCTAATGAATTGCGAAAAAATATCGGTATGAATTACAAAATTATTGTTATTCTATTCAGAATAAACCACATTAAAAAAGGTTTTACTGTAATTGTGAAATTAAACTGTGTTAATTTATCAGCACCCAAATGCGGGTAAGCCGTGAATCTATACTTAATATTATAAATGTGAAAGTATTTTATAAGGGATGTTTGTTACGGTTTCACGCACACATATTCTCGGAGATACTAGAAGTAACATATGATACATTTTTTTTGAGCTAACGCGGGCGAAGCCTATAAACTTAGTTTAATAAGTGACAACCCTATATATAGCTGCTGATTCGCCCACACCCGCCCACGTTCGCTCACCTCCCCTCTCCTCGCCCCAGGGCCCAGTAGCGTAGGCTCAGTGGATGGTGATCACCTCGCCTGCTAATCACTTCATGCAGATGTCGCCAAGGTTCGACAGCTTACTTTTTATTAAGCACTAGCTGTTGCCCGCAGCTTCGCCTGCGTTAACTAAGTTTTACAACGGGAGCTTAGTACGCAAAAGAAGTAACTTTTCTGGTTGATTTTTTACACCTTGTGTCCGAAAAACCCAAATATCTTACGGAACACTATTTTCATTCCAGAATAAAATTTAGCATATGTTACTCGTAGTCGTAGATAATGCGGCTTTCAAACGGTGAAAGAATTTTTGAAATCGGTCCAGTACTTTTTGAGCTTATTCATTACAACCAAACAAACAAAGTTTTCCTCTTTATAATTAATATTATAAAGAGAAAAACTACTAATATTATAATCTATACTAATGTATAGATTATAATATTAGTATAGAAAAGTTATTGTAACGTAAAATCTAGGTGGTTCTACCATGGATAGTATCGGTTAGTGGCTACTATTACCGGCTACTTCTCTCTCAAACATAGCCTCCACTCTTTGCACCTTATTAACCCATCGGCCATCCGTTCTCGGTTCTTCGGAGTGTGTGACCAGCCCACTGCTACTTCAACGAGCTTATTCTTCGTGTATATATCAGTAACATTCTCTGACGCAGGAATCCTATTTGCTAAAAAAAAAACCAGCATAGCTCGCTCCATACCAAGTCGAGCTACGACCAACTTACGGACCAGTGAGGCCACGTTTCATCATGGCGAGAACGCATTGGTTGAAGACTTTCGTCTACTGGCGGGCTTTTAACAGCTAGTAGTTTTAAAAAAAGTATGTGGTACATACTACATACCTAACATATTTGCATTTTATAATATTCGATTAAGTACTAATAATTATTTGTATTGCCTCTCCAGTGATAACGTTATTACGTTTTTTTTCGAATATCACTTCCTACACAAGCACAAGCCTTGCCTTTATAATGTCAGTAGAGATTCTTGTACAATAAAATATTACTTTTATGGTTGGCCCCCGTGTGGTGGGCGTGGAGTGGGGGGCATGAATGAACTGTTGTAAATGTCTTCAACGAGATTCGTAGCTGCTAGAAAGTGTATCGTGGGTGAATATAAACGCGATCAAACCTGTTCCAAATGTGTATTGGTTTTGAAGATAATACAAACACAGGATTTTGTTAATATTTTTTTTTTTTTAACTTAGCGGCATAGGTCTTTAATAATGAAACATTTCCCGCTTCTCCTATTTATAATATGTGATCGCGTCGTAAACTTATTTCGGACATGCACCTCAGTGTTTTGGTCTAGAATTAGTTTCATTATAATGAGTGAATATCGCATGAACATTGTGATATGAAATGCGATTCTGCTTATATTTAGTATTTCAAGTAATAATTGCACAGTAGGGAAAGGTTTGAGAGACATTGAACACCATTGGGAGGGATAGGATACCACCATCTTACTAGTTTCATCAGTGGAACAGCTTTGCTGTTTATAGATAAGGGCAAGAGAGGCAGTTTAATTACAACAGCGAGACTACACCAGGCAACACAAAGATAAGTTGTCTTTTTTTTTTCTTTTACGCCGGGAAATGCACTGACGCATACCGCTGGGGAGTGGGTCTCCCCAGGCGGGTATGTGGGACTTGATGCGCCCGAAAGAAGATAAGTGGATGCAGCTCTACCCACTCAAACCCGGAGAGTGCCTCCAATGCCGCCTTTGATGAGGTGCCCCGGATCTACCAGCAACAGGGCACCTCGACGGCAAGTCGGTCCCTCAGGGGACCGACACCAGCTCCACAGAGCGGTTGCCCCGCACTACAGAACAACCACTCCCAACGTCTGGACAGCACGATGAGGTGAGGTTCCCATCCTCACCCCCTGCCCCCTGCTCTGTTGTCCCCTCTTCTTATAAGAGGGGTACAAAGAGTCCCCTCGCATTCGGCTCAATTCGCTTTGCTCAAGGTGTTGGGGTCACCCTGGGCTACTGAGCCCCAGCGCCACGACAAGGCTTGAACCATGGTGGGGCTGTGGACAATTTAATATAGCCTGGGTTCACCGAAGATAGTGTAGCTTTCCAAAATTGAAATAATTTTTCAAATTTTCAACATCGTCAACACATAGATAAGTAAGGCTAAACCAAGTGGCACGTCTGTCAGTTATTAGGATAACATTGCGACTAACATTATTTTAATTGGAGTGTTTCATTTATCCTATCAAATTATCAAAGCTAGTCTAGGAGCACGGCTCCTAGACTAGCTTTCTTGCTTTTTTTAGTGATTCACATGAAAGTGATTAAAAGGGAAGTATGGAAGATTACGAGATTGACAAGTCCAGTGGAGAGCCGCTGTGCGTTACAGTGAAGATATCTTCACATTCCGAGCGGTTAACAACACGCCAGGGCTGTCAGCTAGCCAATAATAAATTATTACGATGAAAGACTTGCATTGCTACTACAATACTCTATTCTCTAAACAGTTCACTGAGCAGTTTTCAGAGTATCTTAGACAAATAATGATGGTACAGATATCATCAATCCGTGGACACGAGAAGGGATATTATGCGAACTCCGAGCAGTCTTAGAAAAAACAGGTGTGTGTGCGATTCACGCACGATAGAAGTGAAACACATGTTAAATGCTCAAATACAAGCAAGTATTAAACAGTCTGCAATATACATACACACCGACATTTGCTCTCTCGCTCTTTTGTATTTGTGTCTCTTACCTGTCGTTTTTTCCGTTGCATCCGGATTGAAATCACAACGGTTCTAAAGAAGTTTCACTTTAACAATAAACAATTGATTAGTATCCTACCAAAAAGTATAGTATATTAGAGATATTTGTTAGAAAATCTTGTGTAGCTAGAATTGCCTTTATCCGTCCAATGATGAATATCCCTCAATTAACCCTGAGACGATCGGTCTCTTGCCATTTGCATCTAACACGGATCGGCCACTGCGCGAAGATCGTCTTCCCGTCTTAAACAAACTGTATACCAGCATATAAATTAATCTGAATTTCCATTATCTCCCATATTAATGCAAGACCCCACATAACATAATATGCATAAAATAAATAAATAAATAAAAATAAATTACAGCAAGATGGCAGTGCTGCAAGCATGCATTTGCATTAGCCAAGAAAAGACTTAAATTTCATTTCAAAATATTAAATTGAATATTTCATCTAAAACTCTAACAAACAGTTACGGATCCCTCTACTAAAATGAGTTGTGCACTCTCTTCTCGGAAATCAAAGATTAAATTTGAAATAAAAGTTTAAAAAATAACTTTGTTAAACTTTGAAAAACCTTTGTAAAACTTTGAAAAGCTTTTGTAAAACTTTGAAATACTTTTGTGAAATATTGTTTTCTTATGTTTACGCGAATTTCACTCATTATGATGAAACAAATTTTCGTATTTGCTGTAAAGTAAAAAAAACTTAATAAACCGCGATAAAATCCGTAAATTTGTTTCAATATAATACTTTTGTGAAACTTTGAAATAAAGGTTTCAATTTTAAGTTTCAGTAGCTTTAATTAAAATACTACTTGAACGTCTCGTATGCCATGGACTCCCGGTAGCCCTACAGCCCACACGTCCTCCCGCGAACGAGGCTGATTGTAGCGGATGCTGCGGCATTATCTCGGTGTCCGGCCGGACGCGCGTCCGCCCGACTGGTACCACCTGGACTACCACGTCATTGTTCACCAGTACAATGGTGGAACCTCAAAACTGATGCAATTAACTTACTTTTTTCCGTAAACAGCTGAACATATGAACCCCCCCCCCCCCCCTTATTGGACGCCTAATACCTGTCAATGTATCCTTATAATATTATAAATTTATGAAAGTAGGGATGTTTGTTACGCTTCCACGTAAAAACTACTCAACCGATCATCATAAAACTTTGTACACATATTATAGGAGTTACTAAAGGTAGCATAGATAACATTTAAAAAACAGGGTTTTTTTTGTAATGCGGCAGAAGCCGGGGGCAACAGCTAGTACAATATGAAATTATGCAGAGCAATTTTTCAGGATTTCGGACATATTTGCAAGGCCGGGAACGCATGCGCAAATTGTCCGATATAGCGAGTATCAATGAGTGACTAAGATCTCTTACCACCACGCGGTGGGATCCGCGGTTCATATGACCCTTTATCTATAAAAAAATAATCGAATTTACAAATGTTGTGTAAAACAATTACCTTGACAATTATCTTAGATTTATAAATTGATCCTTCATGTAGTGACGTCTTTATAGACTACACACAACATGTCCAAAATAGATAAAACCGAGGATAATAAGAATACGTGAGTATTTACCAAAATTATTGTCCATTTGACTAAAAAAAAAAGTGCCTCGAAACAATCAAATAGTTTTGAATGTTTTAGCCTGTAATACAAAGAAAAAAAAACATAAATGTAAAGGAAAACTACTTCTCTTTGAAAATTAAAATAAATAAAATCGTATTTTTATTTTATTTAATATATTAAACGTTTTTTAGTAAAACTATATTTTTACTCTCCATATAAAAAATTTTTGCCACCCTCCACATTTCATGTTTTAAGACTTCATAAAATTTAATTTGTCCCATTAAAATTATTTATTTGTGGGTAATATTTAGAATGATTTCATGTTGTTTTTATTAAAAACATCTTAATGTGGGGTTCTCTTAATAAAAAACCTAATTAAACGCAAAAAAGAAAGTGAGTCGGATACATAAACATTTTCGTTATTACTCTTTAGTTACGTTTTATATTAAATTCGATTAAAGTGAAGAACGCACCCGTAAGATTTTATTAACGGCATCACTAACTTGTCGCTTATTGGATGTTTGTTTGACGCCTCTGCCGTTTCTTTTTATGTTAAAATCAATGTGGACGTGTTTCGATAGTGGAACTACTTTTTCGAGACAGAAGATACTTCAGTCTATTTTGGAAAAACAACAAGTTGAAATCTATGTTTCTTTTTTAATTACATTTGCAAAGAATGTATGAAATGCGTATGTATTCTCTGTTCTAGTTCATAATAAGCCATTTACAATTGCGAACTTTGTTTTGCTTATTTTAGATAATTATTTCGTTACGTTACAAAAAAGTAGGTCCTAAGGATGAGTTTACAATGAGTTGAAACAAAAAAATGTGAGGATGTATAGATGTATGTATGGATGTTTGTTACTCATTCACGCAAAAACTATACTGAATGGATTTTAATGAAACTTAATAATAATATAGCTTATACATCAGAATGAGACATAGGCTAAAATTTTAACCGATTTTCAAAGTTTTTCTTTTCGTGTATAGAGTATCCCAATTTAGTACTATATTCACTAAAGTGGTTACCTTAAGGATGGATCAATAAGTAATCGAGGGAACTCCTCAAAATTTATATGGAGACACGTGGTGACTTCAGTTTCGTGAGAAGTATTCTAAGCGTAATATGCTACCAACAAGTAGGATTTTGCACCAAGGTATACCATGATTTGGAAGGTGCCTGGAGAACTCCTGATTCTGTATAGAAACAAGTTTAAGAGTTTCGGCGTTATTTTAAGAATGGAAAGCATATGCTGCAGTATGCAAATGATATTCATCATCAGCATCACTACTATAATATACCATCCTTCTTCACATGATTATGAGCCTATTATGGCTTTATTATTGTTACTTTTCATAGTC
Source organism: Lycaena phlaeas (assembly GCA_905333005.2). Classification (NCBI taxonomy): domain Eukaryota; kingdom Metazoa; phylum Arthropoda; class Insecta; order Lepidoptera; family Lycaenidae; genus Lycaena; species Lycaena phlaeas. The sequence continues at coordinate 13,182,878 of HG995174.1, read as the reverse complement.
ATCGAAACTCGAGTTTGTCAAGCGATCAAAAAAAATCTATACATATATTATAGACCTGAAGAGTTTGCTTGTTTGCTTTTAAACAATTTATATTAATATGGGCATGTCGAATTCTTTTTGGTTATATAACTTATTTTTTAGTATTAACAACACATACTAAAAATAAAATAAATTAAAACCCTTCGTGCGCGAGTCCGACTCGCACTTGGTCTTTTTTTTTAGTAAAATGTGTTAATGATCAGGGGTGATCCTTTAAAGATCAGAAAGGGGTTTCTTAGCATATTGTTAAAATAATTATTTTATTGATATTTTTTCACCATTGTGAAACAGGACTTATGTCCTGTATGTTTTACTATTTAGTTACAATTCAGAACTATTTCGTAACAATATTTCGTAACGACATTTTCGTTACGTACAATTATTTTGGTAAATACTCACGTAACTTTTACGTACTATTAACACACGCATTAGTCGTCCTACGATTTTTGAAAGGTTTTGAAAGCTTCACTAGATCCTGGTATAAATGTCGTGAGACCAATTTTGAAACATCTCTTTCCAACAATAAAATAATCAAAAAAATCGTTACATACATACAGATAAACACAGTTTTTGGAAGTCGTTTAAACATACTAAATAATATGATTGCACAGACACCTGTCAGACGCAGTGATTGAGCAGGTGGTCGAAAGGTCAAAGGACACAGGTTCGAATCGAAGCGGACATACGCTAAGCATTTTATAATGTATTCTAATTGTATTTTATATATAAAAATGTTTGTGAAGCACTGCGTTAAACTTAGCTCCACCTCATATTACGAGAATATGAAATAAAAAGATAATATTTAATTATATTAGCATAGAAGTTCCAAAACAAAATCAAACCATGTAGTTCGAATTAACTCACAAAGTACATCCTTGTGTCAACAACTGCGAAAACTGTTCAAAAAATATTTTTCCACTTAGAAGCTGTTCTTCTGTGGCGCTTTTTTGAGACTTCATCATTATCATCATCTATTTAGAGCTAGTTCCGTTGAATTGTGACGTTGGCCCATCACGATCAATCTCGTCAGACAGTTTGCTCACCCAAGACTCAAGCCACGTGTAACACAGCCCATTTAATGGGTTATTCCTTGTTTTTTACAACTAAAAACTCGATATTACGGGCAGCATGCACGAAAAAGATGATGTCATGTCGCGTTCCGAAAGCGAGAGGCATGATCGTCTCAGTTCGGTACGTGCTGCATGTAATGTTTGACGTTGTCCGACTTTACAGACAACCAATTTTTTTTACATAAAAGTACTTTCTAAACCCTCACCGAGACTTATTCCCTGGATTTTTTCTTTTATCATATCACATAAAGATGTGTTATTCGATGATACGTGAACTGGAATAGTGCCACCAACGGGACCGAACCTGAACCCTTCCGTCACGCGACACCAGCCACGTAACAGGAACCCACGCCAACCCACAACTGCGGTTGATATCAAAGTTATGAGGGTTTGGTTCCATGTCATTTCTATGTATATGAGAGATGAAATGTACAAATCTTCATGATCATCATCAGCCTTTATAAATCTACTACTGAGCATCAGCCTCCTTCAAACATTCGCATCCAACACGACCGACCTCTGCATGAATTGTCTTCCCATGTGGTTAATGACCGTAAAACCAAGAATAAGCTCGTCGAAGTGGCAGTGAGCTAGTAACACTGAGGAGAACTGATGGCCAATCTGCCAATAAGGTTCCAGCGGAGGACGCAAGGTAGTGTCGGTCGGCAAAAGTCTTACATAGAAAAAAACTAGACAATACCAATTGAACCTGTCTCACTTTTTTTCTCTTTTTTTTTCTTTAACGCCAAGAAATTCACTATGGCATCCCGCTGGAAAGTGGGTTTCTCCAGAGTTATGTAAGACTGGCTACGCCCAAAAGATGGTAAGTGGACGCAGCTCTACCCACTAAATGTCGCCTTTGGTGAGGTACCTCGGGTCTGCTAGCAACAGGTCATCTCGACGGCTAGTTAGTCCCTCGGGGGACCAACGCCACCCCCACCTCTCTGGGTTGGGTTGTCCCGTACCACAGAACAACCACTCCCAACGACGAGACAGTACAATGAGGTGAGGTTCCTGTCCGGTGAGGACAGGAACCTCAACCTGAGCCCCAACGCCACGACAAGGCCTGAGCCATGGTGGGGAACCTGTCTCACTTGCTCGAGGTGTCTCATGAATGTATCTTTAAAATATCCCAACAAATAATAGTCACATCTTTTTACACATGTTGTTAGTTACTAGCTTCTTAAATGGTAAATACCACAGATATTATATTTCTATGGTAAATACCCTATGGGTTTTAAGCAGAACCCTTTAAATGTGGCAATTTTGCCAGAAATTCTGAAAATCTGGAACAGGACAAAGCATAGTCTTCACAGCGATGCAGTTTTGAGGCTATAGGTAGGGTACTTAATTTACTATTAATATAAATCATGAAAAACTTACGGCCATATGTCCGTTATTCTTTTTGTATCTTTTGTGTATTCAGAATTGAACCCACACCTCAAAGGCGTTTCCTTAAATATAACAATACTCCCACAGGGGTATATATGCGGTTTTCTTGTATAACCGGATACGCTGAGACGGCCATATAAGACTGGCACCCACCAGTCTACCTACGCTGCCTTATGTTGCTCTGCTCTAATGCGATGTATTAAACTATACTTTAAATATTTATGTCTCGTAAAAGCTTTTATGTATTTTTCTAATGTGTGACACAAACGTAGTTTTGTGATTCCAATTATGGAGAACATTTAATATTTTATCGGTAATTTCAGTATTTTAGAGGATAAAAAACTCAGTAATGAGAAGCACGATGCGAGAAAGAGAATAGGTAAAAGAACAGATCCAGATAATGGTTAAAACTGGTTGATGAAATTCTTAACCGCTGTATTCCTAAAGACCTGGCCGTAACCTGTTGGATTTTACTAACTTACTATTACGCCGTAGGTTTCATTATTTTTCGGGAACATCCTCGCTCATTATCATACAGTATACTGATGCTTCTATTTTGTATTAATTACGATATCTTCTTAAAAAATGTTTCCCTTTAAGAACATAAAACTAAATGTTTAATTTTTGAAGTGAAAATTTCTATAGTCGCCTTGTAATTTTTTTATGAATAAATCTTATTAGTTCGCGTCACCGACATGCTAATGTGACATTAAGACATCATAAGATCATGAAATTTCAAATTTTAAAAGGTATTTTTTTTTATTTCGTAATTTAATAATATAATAGGTAAAATTTTTAGTTATAAGTAGCTTTTCACGACTATCGGTAGTACATGACATACGAGTGCAATTTTTTTTCACTAAATTAGTAACAGTTAATTAATTCATACATTAGTTCATTAAATGCGAAATAAAATGAGAAAATGTTGCATTTACTCGTACAAGGAGTAAAAATATGCAATGTTAATCATGTAATTTCAAATCAGCGAATCACGTCGGAGGTCTGCATAAATTGGTCCTTCATAAAATTCCTTACAAGGACCTTGGTCCCGGAACCCCGCATGATAATAAGCCATAGACAATAGGATATGCATGCGGCTCGCGAGTGGCGTGTTAGAATCCAGGAAAGCATCTGTCGCCAAGTTTCCAAGAACTCCATAAATACTTATTCATCGCGCGTTCTTCGCGGGTATCTACTACGCATGATTTAAAAGAAAATATTTTCTCGATCACGCTATATCGGTATATTAAATTTATTATACGCCTTTTGTGTTATGTAAAACATAAATGTAAATTATAAGAAACGCCGGGCATATCAAAAACTTTAAAAAGCGCCAATGATAATAGTAAAAATAACGAATGGCTAATGTGTGTCACAAATATTTTTTCTTTCTCTCTTTAATATTAAAAATAAAAAATAAATATTAAACACGCCTATTTTCCATAAAATTAAAAGTAAAGTAACAACCCTTTATGTCCCACTGCTGGGCACGGGTCTCCTCCTCGAAATCAGGCGAGAAGGGTAATGGGCCAATAGTTCACCGCGCTAGCCCAGTGCGGGTTGGTAAACACATACCATCGAAGACTTTCAATCTCATCAGGCATGCAGGTTTCCTCACGATGTTTTCCTTCACCGGTGAGCGAGAGATTGTCTCGTGTTTGGGGTGCACTTAGAAATTAGAAAAACCCATTTCAAGGCACACACACTTCAGGATCGAACCCGTAACACCACTGGACCATCGTCGCTCCATATTTAAATTAATCTTTAATTAAAACTACTGCCTATACGTTGCTATATGTAACTATACATTGCTGGAATATCAGGTACTCGTAAAGACATCACTATCATCATTAACATTTATCGATCCACTGCTGAACTCAAGACGACCGATCCCTTGCCACTCCCATCCAACGCAGACCGGCCACTGCTCGGAGTTCTTCTTACCACCTTAATGGCCGACTAACACTCCGTCTACCTAAACGCGGCCTCCACTCTTGAACCTTAATGACCCATCGGCCATCCGTTCTCCTGAATTTGTGACCTGCCACTTCAATGTGTTTATTCTGTATATAATTTTAAAGTATGAATTTATAATGGTAATGAATTATTGAGTTGATTATTATAATAGCTCATGTTTATTAATAAATACTGAGTACGTCTTAAAAATTCATTTGCTGTGTTATAGATCATTATGAACTAGCTTCTGCCCGCAGATACGCCCGTTTTAATTAAGATTTAGAACCGGATTGATGATAATTTTTAAAGGCTTAGTTTAATCTTTATAACATCAATGTCAGTGAAAGTCAAAATCAGCCTAACTGTTTCAGAGATAAGCCGAAATAGACAGACAGGCAAAAATTAAAAAAATTGATTATTATTTTTGGTGTGAGTACAAATTAATTGTAATCGTTTTATAGGTATGTATATCCTTAATACCGGATTATTGTATAACTAGCTGTTGCCCGCAGCTTCGCCTGCGTTAACTAAGATTTACAACGGGATCTTAGTACGCGAAATAAGTAACTTTTCTGGTTGATTTTTTACACCTTGGGTCCGTAAAACCCAAATATCTTACGGAACCCTATTTTTTTCTAGAATAAAATTTAGCCTATGTTACTCGTGGATAATGTAGCTTTCGAACGGTGTAAGAATTTTTGAAATCGGTCCAGTACTTTTTGTGCCTATCCATTACAACCAAACAAACAAACAAAGTTTTCCTCTTTATAATATTAGTGTAGATAAAAACTCTCATAATGCGATGATTATTAAATGATTCAATAATTCAATAAATCGCGTAAACTTAAGAAAACTATATAAATTGGCATTTAAAAGTAAAGTTAAAAAGAATATTATTAATAATATAATAATCGTAAATTTATTCGTCGGAATTTGGTCATAGTAACAGAGTAAATAGTACAAGCAATGCCTTTATCTGAGTAAGGTTTAAATGTTATATTTATATTCTCTTAAACAATTCAATTATTATGATAAAAACATATTTTATAATAAGTTTATTCATGATTTCACGGAATTAGTTATATATTGTATTTTAGCAGAGTATGAATGGCCACTAGAGATGTGACGTTGTGACGCTGTGACGCTGTGACGCTGTGACGTTGTGACGCTGTGACGCTGTGACATTATCACACTAGCAATGACCGAACTATGACACGCGTCTGAAGATAACTAATAATATATTCATTAATTTTAGGTTGATTTTTTGGGATCCGTTGCCAAATGGCAAATAACGGAACCCTAATGGATTCGTCATGTCTGTCTGTATGTCACAGCCACTTTTTCCCGAAACTATAAGAACTTTACTGTTGAAACTTGGTAATTAGATGTATTCTGTGAACCGCGTTAAGATTTCTACACAAAATTAGAAAAAGAAACAATAAATTTTGAGGTTCCCCATACTTAGGACTGAAGCTCAATTTTTTTTTCATCATTCCCATATCCCAACCCATATCTACGGATAGGTCTACAAGAATGATATTGAGGTATCTAATATATTTTTTTTAAACTGAATAGTTCCAACTGTAACTTTTAAAATAAGTGAATAATAAAGCTAAATTAAATATATAATGTACATTACCATACAAACTTCCACCAAAAATTAGTTTCAACGAGATCTAGTTAGTAATTTTTTAAATATGTCATAAATCTTTCATTTAATCAACTCAAATGTTATGTTGCTGCTACTGAACTCTTCATGGACGAGTCCGACTAGCACTTGGCCGCTTTTTTAATTTGGATATCGCGGCAGCGGAGCAACGTGAACTGGCTTATGTGAAATGAAGCCAGGCAGCTCAGCAACGCGAGCATCAGCTTACCTATTTTAAGATATCTTAATCAAAAGGCAAATCCGGGTGTCAATGTTTTATTTTTAATGTTGACGCGAATTTCACACACTTAAATAGGAACCAAAATATAAATGTATCAAACACGGATTTATAAATAAAGACAGATGGAGCATGCTGAACACCCGAGCAACGCGAGTCGCGACGCTTCAAAGCGAATACAAATTCAAAAGCGCTCTCAGGTGCTTGACATAGCGTCGTACTCTAAACGTTCGATTATGTTCGCTTTTGAATTTGTATTCGCTTTGGTAGCGTCACTCGCGTGTTCAGCATGCTCCATCTGTCTTTATTTATAAATCTGTGATATCAAATTTCAAATAATTTTATACAGTTAGGACGTCTATTCAAATGCAAATAAATATTCTATTCTATTCTATTCTATTCTAAGAGTCCTTCCAAGGCAATGTTTACTGTAAAGTATCCGAAAACCAAAATGTCGGTGATGTAAAGATCATAATGATCCCAGATGAGAGCCCTCAGCTACGATGGTCCAGTGGGTAGGGGCTTTTGAGTGAGAGGTCCTTCGAGGGGTTTTTCCTCTCCGAGTGCTCTAAAATGTATTTTCCAAAATTTCTTTTGTACCTTAACATTAGAACACCGTTAGTTTAAGATATAATTTGACGACCTGTGGCTCAACGGTTAGTGCGTTGGCGCTCAAGCCCGGAGGTAGCGGTTTCGAATCTCTCAGGGAACAAAAAAGTTTGTGTTCCTGGGTCATGGATGTGTATTATATAATAAAAACCTTAAATATAATATGTATTAAATATATGTATTTCCGTTGTCTGGTACCCGTAACACAAATTCTTCGGAAACTTACCACGGGACCAGATTGACGTGTTGTAAAAACGTCCATAGATATTATTATTATCATCGTTTGCTCACCGGTGACGATAACATCGTGAGGAAATATGTCATGAAATTAAAAGTATTTGAAGATATTTGAAGTTCACCAAACTTGAATTGGACCAGCGCGCTAGAAAACTATGGCCCAGCATACTCGCCTGATGAGTTACGGGCACCAAATTCAAATTAGCTAGATTAAAATAAGACCCAGCCCCCGTTCGTTTTATGGGCGACGTCGAGTTATCATGAGGCTCGTCTGCTAGCCTATCTCCCGGCGATATGTTTATCGGCAAGGCCTCGTATTACTACAAAACAGCGAGATAAGCTGCGCGTGTGGTGGCCGGTGGGTCACAGCGTCTACCGTATTGGTGTCAGGCGGTTGCCAAGCTTGGGTCGAGACATCTGAGCTAAATACTATTTTTATTATATCAATAACTAGCAGCGCCTTGCGGTTCCACGCTTCCAATTCCCACGGGAGTACGGGAACAAATAAAAAGCCTATATTATTCCGATCGGTAAACTATTTTATAATAAAGTTTCATCAAATTTCATTCAGTAGTTTTTACATGTAAGAGTAACAAACCATCCGCAGTGGACAGATGGATGATGATAGTGATGATTACGGTGACCTTGAAATACTATGGATTCGCTTCCAAAGCATCCTATAGTTTTTACTTTTTAGTGCATTTTACATCGACAAGTAATAAAAAAGAGTAAAGTAACTCAACTAAATATGTATTATTAAGAATATCTCAAAAACAGCTGGTTAGATCTTAACAAAATTAATATTGAACCAAATTTGAAACACCATATTTCAAAAGAAACAAGAATCATCAAAATCCATTCACAATCAGCGGAGTAATCGTGTCACAAACATACAAAAAAAATACATACGAACTGAGAATCTCCTGTTTTTTAAAACAGAAAAAAATTAAAATATCTGGTATGGGCGATGTAGCGTAATAATTATTATCTAAAGTTATAAACAATAATTGATCATTTCAAAACAAGTGCCCGGATGACCGAGAATAAGATGCTACGTTTCTTTTATTTCTATTAATTTTTGGTCAGCAAAAGAATAATAATAGTTTTGGTCACACAAAAGTAATTAAAAAAGTGTATAAAATAATCCAAAATGATAAAATGTATAGGATGGACCACGTGATTGAGCGCGGCCTTATGTCAATCCCATACATTTTATCATTTTCGAACTTCGCTAACGCTTTCTTAATAGCATTATGGCTAGGCCCCCTGGGCTCTAATTTACCTTATTCTAACGACATTGTATCAATTTTTCATTGCCCGAAAACGCCGATAAAACGACATTATCACCCAAAATCCCAGACACATTAAATTTAATGAAAATCGTTCAAGCCGTTTCCAAGATTTCAGATTAAATTATATTTATAAATAATTCGATCGTTTAAAGATATAAGATTTTTATTCGGAATAAAATAAATCAATATTATATTACATAATTTCGCCATCGGAGTAGGTAATATTATAAATCAAATTTTCGTTTATCAAGTCAATACCTGTATAATATTTTAGTGGTGATGGGTTTTTTAAATAATTAATAATCATAATATTATTATCACGACCAGATAATAGGATCAATTATGATTAAATTTAACAAGTACAGGAGGATCTTAGCTACAGTGCAGTATGTATAAGCACGTATAGTAAAAATAGCAGATAGAAGCACCAGTTTCAATTAAAAAAAAAATATGCTAGAATCAAATCTCGATCTACACAACAAGTATAAACTACTCTAAATCAGTTTATAGTAACAAATAAAAATTAATTTATTTATAGGTACGAAAATCTGACAATTATAGGAAACCAATGAATAAATATAATTATTACAACTTGAGATCCAAAATGACGTCATACGTCCAAATTTAGCGCGCCGTGGGCTGTAATTGGTCGCTTTTCATTGCGTGACGTCATTCAGATGGCGTCGCCATTTTTTATATTTTCTATTCGCCCTTTAGTTTATACCTTATCTCTGTTACATTGTATATAAATAGTATATGGATTTTAAGTCACAAAACGTATAAATATTTTCATGAAATCCGTATCATGAATTATTGAATATAAAGTATGTGGATGCGAATCCGCGAGCAAGAGCCAGTATAATTAATAAATGTGACGTAGATCGGGTTCGGTCATTGATCGATGCTAAAGGTCAACCCAAACCAGATTGTATCGACTACTGTGCATTAAGAAGATAATCTTTATGGGAGATCGTATCACTGACAAATTCTTAATACTTATGGTAATAACACAGCTCGAAATAATTTTACGATGTATTTTATAAGTTTTATAACGCTTCGATGATATTGAATTTGTATTTTATTGATTTCATTGGATATACATTGGCATCGCAATTCCATATTGTTGCAAATGTCGGCAATTAACATATCCAAAATAATCGCTGTGAATAAAAATATTTTTATGATATAGTTATAGATATTCACTGTTTTTAAATAAAGAACTGTTGACCATGAATTGGAAAAATGGGACTATCTCTGACAATTTGTCAGTTGGCATAATGAAATCCCTGCGATGGTAGGTCAAAATTGGATAACAGGAACCAGAAGTGACGTCTTACCGTTATGAATTGAGGGTGCGGTGTCTGGTGAACAAATATGGGCTGATAATAATAATAAATACAGACATCAGAATCCTTATAATACTTTTTATCTTACCCTACCGAAGAAAAAAAAAATGACAGTACGTTCTTGTTGGTGATACTTCTTATAGTTAAAGTCGTTTTGGGTCCTAGAATTCCTGTTCCCGTGTGAGAACGGGGTTAAATTATATCCTATGTGTTATTCTGATGTATAAGCTATATTACTGTAAAGTTTCGTTATAATCCATTCAGGAGTGTTTACGTGGAAGAGTAATAAACATCCATCCATTCATCCATACTTCCAAATAGGATAGTAGGATTTGCTCAGTGTAATCAATACGAGCAAATTATTTTCATACGTATATAAAATGATCACATCCTGTCAGAAGGACCAACGTCATGCGATTTCATTTTTCGTCATCCTACAGTGCCGTCTGGTGGTGACTTTCAATAAACGAAAAACATATTAGGGATTTAAATATATTGACAGAGCCGGATTTGAATATCTAAAGACTTCGCGACAATAAATAATTATTGCGGGCCCTTAATTATTATTTTCCACAAGAACACCCATAATTCCAATTTCAAATTCTACGAAAACGCCCAGAATGAAGTTTGTTTATGGGAAGTAATTAAATGAACGGCATTATAAATTTTGGAGGGGCAAAAAAAATCGGCATTTAAATAATTTGGTTGGCATACAAAGATTTTGTACGCAATAAAATAAAGCTGGTAGCAATTCTTGTTCCGCAAATAATTTTGATAATGGTCGAAAATTAAATCATAAATAAGCAGCTTACAATATTATGACCTCGCATAATAAACATTCATCGGGCAAAATAATTACTTGAGCGGCACATTTCTTTGCATTACATTTTATGTCCTGTGTTCACACCGGTGTAGGTTTGCGCTATTTACCGCTAGATGGTGTTGTAAGTATGTTATTGAACAAAATTATAAAAATTAAAGAAGAAATTAATAAACTATATTATCATTCTTAGTAAAAGACTAGTGAATTAATTCAGGTCATGACGTCGTCAAATCCTGTGATCAGCAGTGGTCCGTTCACTAAAGGCTGATAATATGATGATGAAATTTTTTTCTTCAAGATTTTATTTTGTTTCAGTTTCGTAGATTTATGTAGATAGTATATAGATTATGCAGGTATTAAAAATTGTAGGTGGTGTGTAAAATAAACAAGCAGTTCAAAAACTTGCAATATTCAATTCAATCATTACCTACAAAAATCAAATCAAATTAAAACATTCAATACGCAAGAATGGATCCACAATTTTAAACTTATTTGTAACAAGACGTACAGCTCTACGGTTAACACTGTCCGCGCGCGCTCAGGCTGTACGCTGTCGTTCGTAAGTTCAAATCCTCTTCATACCATTATCTATGAATTTCTTTTTTTGTTTGTTTATACATTTTTAAATAATATTTTTTGATATTACAATAATTATAAATACGATTTACAAACTAAAATTTTGTATAAAAATTGAATAAGAAATTCATAAATTATATTATCATTCTTAATAAAGGACCAGGGAATTAATTCAAATCATGACGTCATCAAATCCTGTGGACTGGGCTATAACGCAGAATTTAATGAAAAAGAAAGTTGCTTGAAGTTATATTCATGCTACTTATATAAGCAGCACAAAATTATTTTTTTTGCTTACCCTCCGAGTGCTTACCAAAATTTTATTAAACAGGAGCAGCACATTGCCCCTCTTTTAATTAATATGCCTTTCAAAAATAATTACAGCCATAAAAAATGACAAAAAATGCTGTTTGATTTTAAAATGTTTGCTGAACATAAGTTGCCGCTCAATTAGCTATTTCTGCTACCAGATTATATTTTTCTGCTCACAAAAATACGAATATTATGCTCGTCGTTTAAATAACACCCTTTGTTTATTAACACTAAGCTTTTTTGTGAAGCTCCATCTCTTATCTTGGGTCGTAAGCATCTCCCGCCTTTCGCTTATCTAGCCCTGCGTAATCATTCCAATTTTCATGTGAATTAAGTATTTATACTGCAAATTGCAGTAGCTGACAGCTGTAACAACAAAAAATCGATAAAAAAAATTGCAAACAAACTTGTCTTTGGCATTAAATACTTGTACCAAAGTTTCCCAGGGCGATCCATCATACTCATTGTTATTAAATAATGTTTAAAACCTCTTTCGTCGCGCGGATGACGTCACAGCGACGGTCCCGACTCCATGTTTTATTTATACGATTGATTGATGGAGCAAAACGTCGATGAATGAATCGATGATTCGCTGCCTGGATGGTTTGACGTCAGGAATTTTTTATGGAAAACAAAAAGGATGACAATAAATAAAACGTTTGAAGTATAAATAGGGTTGTAACAGCGCCATAATTATTATCACTATGATTAACATTGACTACATATTATATTGTATAAAATATGTTGTTTCAAATTTAAATTTATTCCAATTTTTTTTTTCAAATATTATTTTTATTTACTAGAATTAAATTCTTATTAAATTTAATAATAATTATTTTCATTCATATTTTATATTTAATCATCTTAAATTAAACTTAGGTTAAATTACTCTATATAACTATACCTACGTTACTTAAAGCGACCTACACTCCGTTGACCAGTTGATCCGGATCAACCGCGACAGCATAGGCTCAGATCAGCTACGAGTCGACACCAATATAGACCGTGTAATCACCGATAGCACTCTGCTATCGGCAGCTTGCTCGGGTCCCGCGCTTGACCCGCCTCCCCCGCTACCGGGGGAGGGGAGGGCCGGCCCTCACGATAGGTTTCTAACGTCACCCGTTCCAAACCAGTCGACCGTAGCTGACCAAGTTAGGTACAAACCCGACGCCATGAACATGGCGGGGGGCAACCCCCCAAATTTTTAACGTCATAGGATGATCCAACCGGATCACCCCATTTCCGATGACGCATAACGGTCACTAGGACCATTAGCATAGATCCTACCGAAAAAAAAAAAAAAAAAAAAAAACTTAAAGCGAGACTTTTTAGATGATGATAGATCTTGAACATGTACAGAGTGATGCAAAATTCTACAGTCCTTTTTATATATTCGACAGACTAACACTTGTAACAAATAGGGCTTATGTGTACGGAATCGGAAATTCATAATTTCAAAATGGATTCTGCGTACCTACGTGAGCTAGTTACGTAAGCAAATCATCTGAAAATATTATCTAGAGAGTTATACATACTTTTATTAATAAAAAAACAATCTTATGTCTGATAACTTATGAGCGCTTAAAAAGCGTTGCGTGAAAATCCGACGTTGGCTCGACTGCGACTTCGGCATCGATTCGATTTGACGTCACACACTCAACGTCGGAAATTTAACAGAACTTGATAAAAGCGCCACATTATAAAAACGCATTCGTATGAACAAATACATGGGAATTCGTCTCCTTAAAACGCTTTTTGAACGCTAGATAAAAAAGCGCTCGTGTAAACAGGGCCTGATAGTTTGATTGGGATTTTAGGTTGATGAAACTTGTTGGTTTGATGCGGAAGGTAATCTTCGTTATTGCTGAAATGGCAAAATAATCGTCCTCAATTCGCATATGGCTAACAGGCAGGCTAATCTACACTTCTACACTAATATTATAAAGAGGAAAACTTTGTTTGTTTGTTTGTTTGGTTGTAACGAATAGGCTCAAAAAGTACTGGACCGATTTCAAAAATTCTTTCACCATTTGAAACCTACATTATCCACGAGTAACATAGGCTAAATTTTATTCTGGAAAAAAATAGGGTTCCGTAAGATATTTGGGTTTTTCGGACACGAGGTGTAAAAAATCAACCAGAAAAGTTACTTATTTTGCGTACACTGCCTAAACTATAAAAAATAGAACCATAAAATGTTCTAATTAATTGTAGATCTTATAAATATCTACAAAAAAGTCCACGACACACTATACCTATCTATGTCGAGTGATGCACAACAACCATATTTTATTCAGAAATTTTGATTTTTTTGGACTACATTTAAACGAGTTTATTTTACTCACGCTTTTAATCATTAAGATATGAAGCTAAAGAGTTTGTTTATTTGAACGCGCTAATCTTAGGAACTATCGATCGGATTTTAATGAAACATTTCAGTGTTCGATAGCCCATTTATCGGTAAAGATATATCATCCCGCTAAGATCCCGTTGTAAATCTTAGTTAACACAGGCGAAACTGCGGGCAACAGCTAGTGTATATAATAAACCTAACGCGATTCGCAAAACAGCCAAGTACGATACCTAAAATGCCTTATCACCGTCGGTAATTATTTCAACAACGAGACTAATTCCCGATTCTCCCACATGATGAATGTTGATTGTCAGTTGTCTGTGTTAATTGGCATGTGAACTTTTTGACACTGACAGGTGCTTCGGATTCGCCATCGCGCCTATTGTGCCTATTAAAGCCAACTCCTCTAATAGATGAGATGAGTGTAACACACCAATTGACAATTGTTTAATTACTGCTAATAAACAGTATTTTAATAGATTTTTCTCCTTGTCATTCTTTTATATGGCAATCATATCTATATGGCAATAAATGACATCTGTTTTGTGAGGTGTTCTATTTTCAAATGAATAGCGATTCAAATGAATAAACCGACATGCATTTTATTACTATGTCAACTTTACATCAATATGTTGGTTAATATCTATGGTTTGATTTCAGCCTGAAGAAGAAAGTTACAAAATAATATTTACACAAGCAAGAAACACTTTATTTACTGTCATCGGACTTGGCCCACCACTCGTTACCACCGCTGTAACTCCTGTATAGCCAGGATCGACAGCGGCAACCACCAAATGACCTTTCGACACGATCTTCGGGAGTCCGGGGGATAGGTTAAACACTGCCTTAGGACCCGCAACGAAATCAGAAGAATTCAGGGGGAGTGGGAAATATTCCAGTTTCCCTCCCCGTCGAAAGCAGGAGACAGTACAGAATTGCAGTGATTAACAAAGCCAAGAAAAAGACAGCAGTTGTAATTTATAAAATATGGTTTATACATGGGTGCTATTATGATTTTAACTTGAAAAATTCTAAATTTATTGCCAGTCCTAGTCCCGTAACACTAGGTTAACGTAAATAAGGAATTCCCCTGAGCTATTGTCGGACTTAGAATGGGGAGCTGGACCCAATATGGCATGACATCGCGAGACTGATCAGTGGCTGGCCAGTCTTAAGAGGAGTAGTACATTCTTTGCCGAGGTCAGCCTGTTGCTAAGGTGATCCTGTTGCCTGCAGACCTAGGACTCTCGGCGAAAGCGCTCGCAGTGGTTTAAGTTTGAATAGCGGTGCACTCCCAGGTGCGAATCCCACATAGGCTCAGGAACCTACTCGAGATTTCTGGTTACATACCCTGATACATTTTCCTGTTGTTTCAAAAAAGAAAGGTTAATGTTGTGATTGGTGACTAATATTCTTTAATAAACTATATAAAAGATGAATTACGAAGGCAGTTCATTGAATGTTAGAAAAATGCAATAAACAAAATTCCAAATTCGAATTTAGGAAAATTCTAAACTCTAATTGAACAATATTCCAAATTCGAACTTAGAAACATTCCAAATTAGAATTTAACAAACTACCAAAATCGAATTTAAGTTCGAAATTCGAATTTGCACTTTCCGAAGTAGAGTCCGTACTCCGTAAAAATCTATTCGAGTAATGTAACATGGTTGGATGTGGAGCGGTTGCTCAACCGTTATCAGCGCATTCGGGTGAGTGTGTTTGATGAGGCCGCTTCCTGAGTGATGACCCGCCTTATCGAGCGCTACGCACTTGCATGTACATCGCCAAATACCGTTACATGTGCTAATGTTTCTATTAAACACCCTTTAACTAGGCAGAAAATTATAACAAAGAAGTTCTTAAATTGCAGTCTAAAAATAACTTTTTGATATATAACAATCAGCATATTGTCTGCTATAAAGTAGCTATGTATATTGGTTATATTCGATAAGAATTGTGAAATTTTAAAGGACTGGCTAAAATTTTGCAATTTTCTATAACACTACGGCCGTTTTAAAGAAAACCGAAAAATATAATAAAAAAGCTTTTACTATCATAGTTCGATGAACCTTCCAAAAGTTAATCAAGAATCCATTGTTATAATAAAACAACTTTTACGGATTTTATCGCGGTTTATTTAGTTTTTTAAGAGCCCGACGTTTCGGATACTTTACAGCAACCATGGTCACGGGAGGACTGAGGTGTCAGATGTCCTACTGTTACAAAGTTATTCGAAACTACCCTATGATACAACAATACTTCGAGGAGACTGCTCTGCATACTTCACCCATTACACCCAGGTTCTACAAGCGGTACGTAGATGATACTTTCACAATATTACCATCTGACAAAGTAACCATATTCCTAGACCATCTTAATTCCATCAATAATAAAATTCAATTCACAATGGAATTAGAGGCTAATAATACTCTGGCTTTCTTAGATGTATTAGTTATCCGTAATCCCAATAATACCTTAAGCCATACAGTGTATAGGAAGCATACCCATACTGATAGGTACTTAAACGGCGAATCACATCACCATCCAACACAGTTAGCTACCGTGGGTAAATCTTTGTTCCAGAGAGCACAAGGGATCTGTGATGAGCAGCACTTGGAGACCGAGCTTCAACATGTCAAGCAAGTACTGCGGGACAACAAGCTTCGGGTACTGCGGCTCCATCGCAGTGAACGTGTGAAACCAACCACCGTAGAGCGAGTACCTGCTGTGCTGCCATTTATGAAGGGAGTCACTGACAAGATTGGCTATATTCTAAAGCGAGCTTCAATTAAAACATATTTTAAGCCACCAAAAAAGATAGGTCAATTCTTACCATCTGTCAAGTGTCATATACCTTTACAAGATGCAGGAGTTTACAAGCTTGATTGTGACTGTGGTCTCTCTTACATAGGTCAAACTAAAAGATCAATTAAAACTCGCGTTAAAGAACATATAGCTGACTTAAAACACCGTCGCTATACTAAGTCAGCAATCTGTGAACATAGCCTGGATAATGCTCGCCATTATATCAGATTTGATAAACCACAGGTCCTCGCAAAAGAACACCGATTCCAACCAAGGATGATTCGCGAGGCTATTGAAATTAAAAAACATCCTAATTTCAATAGAGAAGATGGCTGGCCACTACCATCTGCTTGGGATCCAATAATAAAAATAATAAAATCAAAATCCAAGCATAACATGTCACAGACAAAAGACTTAGTTAGCACCTTCTGCATAGATAGGACTAAATAAAATATTGTTGTATCATAGGGTAGTTTCGAATAACTTTGTAACAGTAGGACATCTGACACCTCAGTCCTCCCGTGACCATGGTTGCTGTAAAGTATCCGAAACGTCGGGCTCTTAAAAAACTAAATAAACCGCGATAAAATCCGTAAAAGTTGTTTTATTATAATGAGTGAAGTTCGCGTAAACATAAGAAAACAATATAAGAATCCATTGTTTCTTCCTACGAAAAAAACGGATAATTTTTAAATATATAAAAACTAAAAATTCAAAATGAGTATTTTTTTATCACTGACATCCTTATCCGGATCTCTTCTGACAATACCGCACAGTATTTTTAAATGTATTTTATGTCTTCGTCATTTACAGTTTTTCATAAACGTTGAATAATGTAAATTATGTGCCTATAGTCTAGTAGCTTCTCTGCGTAATAAACAATAAATGTTATATTTAAGCTATATACTGTTTAATATCAATAAGCGCGTATGAAATATGAACGTCAGTCCGATATACCGCAGACTCCACGACGGCGTACGTGACAGAGATAAAGTGTTCACATTATCTACTCTTAAAATAAAAACACTATTTATAAAGTTTCGCAAATTCTCTGCGGAGGGATCTAAATGAAATTAGCCCCCAGCGGACAAAACGGCGTTATATAAATTCAACTGTCAATTTCTTTAGTGATATTTGATGTATTGACCACAGATTTATAAATAAAGACAGATGGAGCATACAGAACACCCGAGGGACGCTTTAAACCGAATACAAATTCAAAAACGATCTCAAGTGCTTGACATAGCGTCGTATGCTAAACGTCTATTAAATTCTGTTCGCTTTTGAATTTGTATTCGCTTTGGTGGCTTCACTCGCGTGATCGGTAAGCTCCATCTGTCTTTATTTATAAATCTGTGGTATTGACGATGATTTATGTATACAAGACTTAGAAGAGATGATTTAAAGTGAACCAAATTAAAAAAAAAAAACAATTATATTAAACTCAAGAATGAAGAAACGCTTACGCATGACGCTTCGACATGTCATTTTTTAAATCTGCATTCTTGCACAGTAGTAGACAAAAAGGCCGCTGTAGACAGGCCAAGGAGCTCTGTATTATTGCTATGGATGAAACTGAGGTAGCTGTCCCCCGACTTCTAAATTACTAGCTAAAAAAATAAACATCCTTTATTTGTCAACTTTGTATGTATACACATCGAAAGATAAATGACAAAATCGACATTTTTATGAACCTCTATGCTCTATAATATATACATCAAACATTTAAAGTAGTAATTCATGCATACCACAGTATGCATGAATTACTACTTTACTTTTTAACAGTAAATTAAAAAAAAGATAAAATTTGATGACAAAAATGGGATCTTAAAATAAATTAATTTGTTGGCATCTCTTTCCTTTAATTCTTAAAATACTACAATTTTATCTTACGATTTTGCATAAGTACTATAATTTCTTAGTAGTCCATATTTCAGGTTCGAAATTCGAATTCAGACCGATCAGTTGCGTTGTCGCCATTTTACGCTGTCGCATTTCACTACCGCAACAACGTTTCCCATAAATATACACAAACATAAGTGCATGTACGGTCAAGGTTTTCGATCGATAAATAGCGATATTCGACAGTGAAATAGTGGTCGTAAATGGTCCACGAATCCGTCCGTCCATCAATCTCCCGTGGGGTCAAGAGATACACGGCCCCACATATTTTACGGGATCATTCGAATACGAAACAAACAGGTTATCTATTGTAATACATCACATATTCATATTATTCTGTACTAGCTGTCCGTCGTATAAAATGTAAATGATCAACTCTGGGTTTACCAATCATAATATAGTCATCTTAACCAAAGAATTCAGACGTTTATAGAAGAACAGTTCTTATGGGCGCTTTGGGGGCAAAGTTTTGCGACGCAAACGTCCGCTTAGCGGCGTGACGAGAAGGACACCGCGATATCCCCAGCACATGAGCCTACGGGCTACGAGAGCGAGCCGAACTGAGCCCGCTGGGGACATGTCCCCAATAAAGTCGGCACAAAAAATCCTTAAGAACTAACTGTTCTTCTATAGACTGAATTCTTTGTCTTAACTCTACGCATGTTCTTTAACTATATAATAACTATATTTTATCAACATTAGGCTAGCCGTTGTTTACTATATGCAGAATTTTACTAAAAATAATCGTTGTAAGCAAATACTGCTTACTAAAAAAGAAAAAAAATACACTTTTATTGATTTAGAATTGTTTTATTTCTGTATCATACAGATTTTTCGTCATCATCTTATAATTAATTAGATGTTGATTTAAAACAGATAAAAATATAGCATAATAATAATAATAATAATTAGCATATTTTATAATGATAATTTGTCGCAAATTAGTTGAAAAGAGTCAATTTACAGAGACATTACAAAACGAAAGATATAGATTTTAGTAACGTACAACGGATAAATAAGACCTATATAAATATATGTAGAATTCTAGGTACGTCTTAGGATTTGTAGGGCTGACACATCTGTAGTCGTTGTAAGTCAGAAATATCTTGCATAGTACGTGTTTTGCGCTACACTTTTCAAATTGTATTCAAAACGTAATTGAAACTGTTTTGGTTTAGTTTTTATAATATATTTCATTGACCTGAAGTTTAGTCAATAAAGCTTAATGTATCTTAATTATGCTGGGTTTGTTTTTTAAATTGTAAAAGAACAAATCGATAAAGTGATGATAATAATAATGTATTATCTAAATTTGCAGTTTAAATCGGCAGTCTATCCCCCAATTTACGAGTTTTAATCATGACATTATTTTTAACAAATATTTTAAAAAGAAAAGAATTCTGGTTTTACCAAATGACTGGCGAAATGGCGAAAAGTCAATCCTCCTTGTTTCTTCTTGCTATCTTTCTTGCTTCGTGTTCCTCTGTACTGAGGGCCGTGACCTCCTGTATCACTTTCTCTTATGGTATTTCTCCATCTGGTTCCATCTCCAGCGGTGTGGATGGACTTTAAAGTCGGTTATCGATTATCGGTGCGGATCTGGCAGGATCAACGTATCGGGTTGTGCCCACGAGGTCTTTTGCCTACTTCTGTGCCGATCACGACCAGTTTCTCGTTGTCTTTCCATGCGATGTGACCGAAGTACTCGAGGATTCAGCCTAAGCCCTCCGTTGAAAGCCGCGCTTAGATACTAGGTTATCGTCAAATAAATGTTAGTCCGAAATGCGGTCTAAGGAATACGGAGTATCTTTTATTCTTATCATTAAAGATATTTCTAAAATATTATTATCACTATTTCCAATCAGGTGTACATAGATATGCCTAATGATATTTTAATATACCAAGTTGCAATTATACTCTATAACAGAAGTACAGTTAACGTTAAAAAGTGCATCTTCTTAACTGAGTATGTGTTTTAAGAAGTGATAACACGATTTACACATTAAAAAACAATAATAAGATCGTATGGGCAATAACGACTCCTTTTATCGTCGTCTCAAGCCCTCAGCGTGTCGACATCTGTTGTCCTAAATTAAGACGGTCCTCAAATAAACGATTATACTTTAAATGGGTTTATACTGGAAGCTGGCAAACTGTTGTGTCCGATTTACAATTTTTAGTATGAAGATCGACTAATTGAAAAATATTAAACAATCATTTTAGGCTATCAAGTCTCTCAATATAGTCAGATAGCACATGTTTATTATTATTACCTCGATATTTGAAGACTTTTTCACTAAACAATGATTCTGGGATGAAAATATTATTTCTATTAGCAGCAGAGGCTATGGTAACTGTCAATAATTTTGAAATATAATCCTGCCTACTTTACTTATGGCTAAAAAAAATCCTAGTTCCGAGCTATGCTACTACTTCTGGTAAGCAGACATTTTAATAATCATGTTATAATAGAAACAAAAATAATACAAAATAATAAATTCTCGTAAATATCTTTACCGACTTTAAATCTTTTAGATATGCATCATATTTATAATTTATAGCCATAGAGTAACGCGGGACCTCCTTCCTCCTTACGGTGTTCCGTAAGGAAGAGCATCACGTGCTCTAAGTTTATAGCTAACTAATAAGAAATAATAAAAATATCCTACCGGTTACTCATAAACGCGAAAGTTTATAAGACTGTTTGAATTTATGTTTGTTACTCTTTCAGGCAAAAAAAAGAGGAGCTCGTGGCGCAGTCGTAACAGCCGCGCGGATCGATCCACCAGGTTAAGCAACGCTTGCCGAGGTTGGTTCGTGGATGGGTCTTCCATCTTTACATATCGAGACTCCTCCGTGCCGCGGAAAGCACGTTAAGCCGTTGGTCCCGGCTGTCATTCGTGGATCTTTGACAGTCGTTACGGGTCGTCAGAAGCCCAAGAATCTGACAATCATATCACACAGTTACTGGGTTGTGGAGGTCCGACAGCAGTCGCTCCATGTAGAATACTGGTATTCAGCTGAATCCGGTTAGACTGGAAGCCGACCCCAATATAGTTGGGAAAAGGCTAGGATGATGATGACTCTTTCAGGCAAAAGTACTGAAGGATTTTGATGAAAATTTACGACAGCATAGTTTACACATAAGAATATAACATATGCTTTAATTAATGTCCGTACTCTCAGGTGAATGAGAGGAGAGGAGCTACTGCTAGGTACTACGCAAATAAAAATCCGATGATGTCCGCGGACCCCTTAATTATTTACTTTTTTATTTTTTAGATTTTTTTGTCCTTGTTTTTTGCCAACTATATGTCGAATTATAGGTTTTAGACTCAAAACCTAGAAGATATTTCCAAGATTTCCAGTAAGGGCAAGACTTTCCCAGGTTCAGGTTGTAACAGATATTTCCAGATTCGTCCAAACTCCGTCAATAATGACGTTAATATAAATATTGTGTACGCCCACAAGAACGACTTCCTCCGAACCATTTGAAGTCGTATTTCAGGCGTCGGACGCGCTTCCCGGATGACCACGTCACTTCCTGCTACTCCAGCTATTTATACACGTGACTACAGACGCTCAATATTAATGTGGTTGATAGTTTTGAGAAGTGGCCAGACGGTTCATCGATACCAGGGGACTTAGACAAAGTATTAAACGATAACGAAGTTCGAAAAGAATGAAATGTGATCGACATAAGTCGCGCTAAATCATGTGTTCAATCTTTATCGTGACAAAATCACAAACTGTCTATTATCGATCATTATCAATATCTTATTGGCTAAGAAATTATCATTGATAACTCAGAGACGATGATGAATTTTGGTATCTTTCCCCTACGAGGCGACGTTGCTTTGAAGCCCTTTAAGGGCTTTGAAGGCTTTTATATTGATTAGATAAATATTTAGCCTCTTACAACTTAGCCTGTTTTAGCGGGGCCCTATAATCTAACTTTGGGCTTTATTTATAAATGAGATTCCATATAGTGTTAAAACTATGCTTGTACACTTTCAGCCCCTATATTACCGATACAGCCGATACGTTGGTAGATAGCTACCAACTGCTATTAGATCTGGCTCGTAGCTTCTTAGGCAATCTACCTTTTCTCTTCAAAACCCTTTATGAACAGGAAATATGAAACTGTGTCTATAATCAGTGCCGTAAATAGGGCGGTGCCATCGGTGTCCAGGCACAGGGCGTAGACTATGGGGCACGCAAAAAGGGCCAGACCAGGCCAGAAAAAAGGGGGCACCTATAATATGTATAAAAATGATCGTGAAAGGAAGAATCTTTCTCACTGTACTCAAGAGTAATCAATATGATTCTAATATATACGTTTAATAATACGGCGATGATGGTCCAGTGGTATGGACTCATCCTCTCAAGCGATAGGGTCCGGGTTCGATCTTAACCGCCTAGTCTTTTGAAATGTGTTTTCCAAATTTCTACGTGCACCCGTAACACGAAACAATCGCTACATCATGAGGAATGCATGCCTGATGAGATTGATGAAGGTGTGAAGTTCACCCGCGTTAGGCATCAGTGAACTATGGTTCAAATACCCTCGACCGATTTTGAGGAGACTTGCCCAGCAGTGGCACTATGGATTGATACTTTACTTTGGGCAGTACAAATCTTATGAGTTAACTATTTATCTCTATTTCACCTTACATTAAAGAATACAGTAGAACCTCGATAACTCAAACCTCGATAACTTAAAAACCTCTATAACTTACAAAAAAAATTTGGTCCCTTCCCTTCAGAGCCAAACACATCAAACCTCTATAACTTAAAATACGCAACCTCTATAACTCAAAGAAGTAATCTCTGTATTGGCCCTCAGTAACTTAAAGAAATGTTTCCAAAACCTCTATAACATAAAATTTGTTTGTCAATGAGTCATTTTGAAAGAGTGCAAAACAAAAGGTTTACGTTTTGAATGTTTGTATGATCGCTCTCATGACATGTACAAAATAATATTTTTTCCATACAGCCAACTAAAGCAAATTAAACAGTGCCGGGTCATTGCCAAAACTGATGAACAGATTATTTTTCATGCCCCAGGAAAATCGGGAAAACAATAATCTGGCTTGGATACACAATACACGCAAAGGAGCTACAATAACTACCAAGCCGGCTTATCCCCAATAAATATATGAAAACTTTTAATATATTCCCCAAATTGAATTAATGAAGTTAGAACATCGAGTGGAACTAATTTCGAGCATACATAGGAAATAATTGCTTTGAGTTATGACAAATTCAGAATAAATCGTGTAAAGATTCACCACTGTCTTCACGTGGTATAGCAAGTGTTAGAACTATGCGTTAAATGGCTATATGACTTGAACAGGCCTCCTTCAATGATAAGTTTCTTATTTGGGATGGCAAGAAAAAAACAAGCATTGTAGTAAACATTCGTATTTATAATATAATGTTGTTGTTTTATTTACAAATAAATACAAATTCAGTTAATAAATAAATGGTAAATTATCTACATCTTAATAAGTATGTTTTTATATCTCATTTCTTAATCTTCTCTGGATTTGTGTGGAATCCAAAATACTAACGTTAGCGTTTTATGACACGTTTCGGTCTCAAGAAAATTTGAGACTTTCGGCGTTCGGGCGACACGTTCACGTACATTCACACTATACGACTATATTTACAACGAAACGATCACTCGACGCGCGGGGCGTGCGTCCGGGCCCCGCGCGCCACACTGACACGGCACTCGCTCGAGCCTGCCTCCTGCGCTCGCCAATAAATATTTGTACATCGCGGCCGCGGGACTAGATAATACTGGAGAGCGGCGGCTCGCCGCAGCGGCAGCCGGCGCGGCGCACGCGCGCGTACGTCGCCGCGCCCACCGCCGCGCACGCGCGTAGCGGCCAATACAGCAGCAGGCACGGCAGCGGCAGCGTCAGCGCCGCCACGCACGCCAACCGCGCACCGCACGCGCACGGCGAGCCGGCCTCTTCCTCGCCGCTCCCGCAGTGGTAGAACAGCGCCTTGGCGCAGCACATGCACGACGCGTAGTCTACGCACGCCTCGGCGCTGCACAGGCACGAGCCGCACAGCCAGCGCGAGGGCAGCTGACGCGGGCGCGCGCACTGCTCGCATCGGCAGCGCCCGCACGTGTCGCACATGATCGAGTCGGGCGGCGGCACGCGGCGCTTGTCCCCGCCGCCGGGCGGCTGCGCCGTCACCGGCTTGAGCGGCAGCGCGGCGTGCGGGCGGGGCGCAAGCGGCGAGTGCGGCGCGCGCGGGGCCTCCACGTACGCGTTGCGCTCGCGCTCGGCCTCGGGGCGCGGCCGCAGCAGCGACACGGCCGGCTGGCGCGCTCCCGAACGGTGCACGCGCGCCGCCGGCTTGGGCGGCCGGGGCGGCGCCGCCGGCCCGCCATACTCGTCCATCGAGTCCGGCTAACGGCTCTCGGGGCCGTCGCCTTCCTGTTCCCTCATCGTCCCCACCTGGCGAACAAACAAGAAACCAATTAGAATTATTGTCATAATAACATTGGCGACACCTTATTCCATGTAACAAAATACTATTAGAAACCAAATTCATAAACATTCGTGATAGTTTAAGTAAATCTCGTAAACGAGAGGCCAGCTTGTGTGTGTGACGTGTGCTTTAATTAATCCAAACAATTTTTCCACGTTAAAAGTATGTAGTAGCCTAATTAATAAAGAGCAATAAAAAGTACGAGCGGTACAGATTAGCTGATATTAAAAACAATATTATTACCAGTGTATGTACGTAATTATTTACGGTGAAGTTAATAACGATAATAGTAAATGTCCCACCACCGTGTCACCGACGTGCTATACAGGCCACAGGGATAACAAGACAGCGAGCCTAATTAACTACGTAATACGAGTTACGACTTCAACGACAATATCGTCAGAAGCTTGCAAAGTGTAAGACTGAATAATTACAGATTTTCTTGCAATAGATTTATTTAAATAGTTTTTATTACATAAATATTATTATCGCCATCTTTAGCGTCTCGGACGAACTTAACGAAAACACCCAAAATATTTGCTGATCTTATAAATGACGTAAAATATAACTAAAACCCACGAAGTTTTTTTAATAATACTAAGTAATAATAATGAGTATTATTAAATACACATTTAGAATAAAATACACATTTAGTAAACGTAATAAACATAATCTTTTTATCATATCGTATCAAGTCTAAAACTTTCACAATCTCACGTTCATATATTATTGGACACGATAAGAGTCACAGATTAGGTAATTTAAATAAACAATAAGGTGTTAGTACCTCAATAAAACAAACATTAAAATATAAACACTGGCAGATAAGAAGCGGTTTAAAAATAAAACATAGACGACCTCTAGAGTCTGAGACCTGCATTACGTGGCACTATAAAGATAAAAAATATATTTATTGCAACGACATACGTGAACTATAAACTAAGGCTAAGGGGGACTTGTTTTAAGATCTGTATCCAAGTATTATAAAAATCTACAGCTGCACCACTAATATGTCAATTGAAATTTATATTTCCTACTATACTCGTATTTTCAGACAAATAGTACAGAAATGGATGACCGCTCGTTCCGCTTTGTTCAGTTTTGAGTATCGAAAATATCAATAAAACGACATTGTTTAAAAATTAATTCTAGCTAAATCGATATATCGCCCCCGAAAGTCCATGTATACTAAATTTCATGAAATCGTTGGAGCCGTTTCCGAGATTCAATTATTTATATACAAGAATTGCTCATTAAAATGTATATATAGATACTTATTAATTATAATGTGAATTCCGTGGTAAGGTCGTAAGAATTTTGACTTTTCAAGTATGCAACAATTATGAGGACCAAGTAAATCGAAAATCGATCAAATTTACAATTCCATTTTTTATACTTTTATAATTTAGCCAAAATAACGATGATCTTAAGAACTGACTTTGAAGCCGTTACCTTTCTAATATAATATAATATAAATAATAGGTGATGGGGTTTTCGTAGTTTTATGGTCAACTAGTAGCGCCCCACGGTTTCACCCGCGTACTTCCCGTTCCCGTGGGAGTACGGTTATAAATTATAGCCGTATCTTATTCTGATGTATAAGATGTATCATTAAAATCCATTCAGTAGTTTTTACGCGAAAGAGTAACAAACATCCATACATACAAACTTTCACGTTTATAATAGGGATGTTGACACATGTTACAAATTCATGTAAAGTTATGTTTTACATATTAAATACAGTATTTGAAAACCTAAAATAACATTTAAAAAGTCTACTCATTTGCCTTAAAATTTAGAAAAGTAATTTAAAATGCGTTATTTATCATGCATTATCACGTGACTGTAAACGCCAATGAGGCGATGACGTCACTGAACATTGAGCTAAGTACAAACTGTCTTAACTCACCTAACATAGCGCGAGCTCTGAATGCGGTGTGTGACGTAATGACGCTTGGAGCGTTTTAACGGCAATTTTAAAAACTATTTTTCGTTATTTAATTTTTTGTTAAAATTGGACATATTTCTTTACAAAAATCTTTTTTTCGTGTTTATCTATAGTATATCTATCAAATAAAATCAATTAAAAAAAATAGTCAACATCCCTATTTTAGTAACAAGTAACATTTTAACCGTTCGTCCCTATATAACTATATAACGGCGCTTTCTAATATAAACAACGTCTAATAATTATACCCATATACTTATAACCCATATTTTAGACAAATACAATCAATAATCAAATTTTAGAATCAAAAAAAATAAGAAAAGAAATTAAAACCTTTATAGTCTATACGATGCATTTTCTTCGTATACTAGTTGCCTGTAAGTCTCTCTAAAGCGTTGCCTACAATAATTGTACCTATTAGTGTGTTTAATGTGAAAATTATGTGCAAGGAAGTTAATATTATTTACATTTCTTCTTGTGGATACTACAAAAATAGCACATGTTGAGCTATTGAGATAGTCTATGTATTTTATAATGACGGCCATAATATACTAATATTATAAAGAGGTAAGATTTGATTGTTATTGTATTGAATAGGCTCCGGTACTACTTGACCGATATGAAAAATTCTTTCACTGTTGAGAAGCTACACTATCCCCGGTGAACATAAGACATATTAAATTTTCAAAAAGTGAAAGACCCGTTTTAAATCTTATTTGAGTAGCAACAGCTATATATTAATAAATCGGGTAATGTGTTATATATACTCGAGTACTTTAACATAACATTTTTTATGTTAGTTGGTTAATCAAACTGATAAACGTGCCACCTGATGGTAAGCAGTCGACGTTCAGAACATAGACTAGTTCACCTGGAACTAGCACAGGCAACTTATGTGTGTGTAGCTTATGCAAAGACAAAAGATGTCTCGATGACAGACAAATGTGGGAAAAGATAAGCAAATAAATTAACACTGCCCGTCTTGCTTTTATAAAATTTCGAATCAAAATATAATCTGAATAGATTTATATTAAACAATTACATAATTTTACAGTTTTTAAAGTTACATTAATTCTTCTCAAATATGCATATACTCAGAGGATTTTGCTTTAATATTTTACAGTATAGATTAAAAATAGATATTTTTGATAATTGTCATTTCTTTTTACACATAAAGAATTAGTTATTATGTACTTAAATGTATTATTTAATTCATTATTTAAACATTTTCACTACGCTAAACATCCTAAAATCCTAATCCTACCTATCCTACTAATATTATAAAGGCGAAAGTTTGCAAGTAATAAGTATGGATGTTTGTTGCTCTTTTACGTAAAATAGTTATATAGCTTACACATCAGAATAACACATAGGCTATAATTTATCCACGTACTCCCACGGTAACGGGAATTACGCGGGTGAAATATCGGATAGCGGGTCTAGACTTTTAGGCCTGATAGCTCAATCGGTAGGCAGGTGAGCAGATGGCTCACCTAGTAAAATTCGAAAGGGGGGCGCACCCCTCCGTGCCCCGCAGGGGGCGCGGTATATCGCGCGCGCTACTCTGGAGAGTAGGTGTTTGGCTAGTCAAATCCAATACGGTCGACGAGTCATTAGCGGATGAAGTTAAACTATTAGTCGGAGGGCAACCGTGGGGCGCTGCTAGTGATACTATATTGGTCGTAAAAAAGGGAAAATTTTATATCTAATGTGGTAGTAGTGGTTGACGAATATAAATATATACATTTAGGACCTTGGTAGCAAAATCCTACACGTTTTTAATATTGTTATTTATAGAAATAAGCCTTAAGCTGAAAATACAATCTAAACGCACGATATATATTTAATGGCATGGCAAAGGCAAATCAGTTCACACAGACGATTCTCATTTGACAGGATGTAACGAAATTAGGCACACGCGATTTCGTGCGATTTTCCGCTTAATTTTGTCCCTACTCTGATATTTATACTTAATTGTTTCCGTCGTATTAAACTACAAAACCACATACTAAAATATTATGAGCTGGCGAATGGCTTTTATGGTATTACATATGAAATATTATCATGTCATACCTAAACGTGGCATTAATAGTAATTGTTTTGATTCAATAAAACGAGTAGTTGGTGATATCCAACTTAACTTTAGAGTAGAAGTGAAATACAGTAGAACCTCGATAACTTAAAAACCTTTATAACTTCAAAAAATAATATGTTCCCTTCCCGTAACTTATCACTAATATGACCCTTTATAACTTAAAACCTCTATAACTTAAAATATTTTTTGTGTTTCCCTTGGACCTTAACTCTATCGAGGTTCTACTGTAAGGAATTTCCTCCATATGAAGTTAAAACATAGTTAAGCTGCGTGCAACAAACACAGCAACGTTTGTTCCACGTTTGTTGCACAACCGTTGTTTTTATTTCATTGAGGCTTTCTTCTTTTAAATTAATTCTTCTTTTCAATTAAATCCTAATTCTCATTTGGCTTCAAATGGGTTAAACGATTGTCCTATCAATAAACTAACAAATACTAAATGGATTTTTATAAAACTTTACAATAATATAGCTTATACTATAGAATAACGTATAGGCTATAATATATTACCGTAGTCTCACGTGAATGGGAATTGCGCGGGTAAAACCGCAGGGCACTGCTAGTAAAACAATACGATTAAAGTCAAATCATCAACTACAGCAGCTATATCCAACAACTTTAATCCATTTTTTTCTATAACGCCGGGAAATGCGCTTAGGCATCACGCGGGGGATTGAGTCTCCACAGGCGGGTATGTGGGATTCGCTGCGCCCGAAATATGGTAAGTGGATGCAGTTCTACCCACTGAAACCCGGCGAGTGCCACCAATGCCGCCTTTAGTGAGGTGCTCCGGATCTACTAGCAACGGGGCACCTCGACGGCTAGTTAGTCCCTCAGACCGACGCCACCTCCTCAAAGGGATTGCCCCGTACCACAGAACAACCACTCCCAACGTCGGGACAATACAATGCTCTGCTCTTTTGCTCCCTCTTATAAGAGGGGTACAAAGAGCTCAGCTCAATTCACTTCGCCCAAGGTGTTGTGGTCACCCTGGGCTACTGAGTCCCACCACCACGACAAGGCCTGAACCGTGGTGGGGCATCAACTTTAAAGTTTAAACGCATATCTCATAAAATTTAGGAACAGACTTTTTATGTTAGTTGTATAGGCAAACTGGCAGACGTTCCACCTGATAGGAAGTGACCGATGTCACCCCCGAAGCTAGTTTATCTATAACTAGCCCAGGCAACTCAGGGTTGTGTTACAGACATAAGATTTCTCGATGCTAGTAATAACACTGCCTTTTCTCCGTAAGGCGCCGTTCGCATGAGCGGTTTTTTAACCGAGCGGTAAAAAACCGTTAGAATGAGACAAATGGACACCCATGTTTCTGTTCACACGAAGGCGTTTTTAAAACGCAACGCTATTTTATCGAGCACTGTTGGATTATCGACGTTGAGTGTTTGACGTTAAATCGAATTTATACAAATTCGAAACTCAGGCCGACGTCGGGTTTTACCGTGACGGTTTTTAAGCGCTCATGCGAACAGGGGCTAACAGAGCAAAGCCGTTTGACGAAAGAAACGATAAGGATGATCATACCTATGCAGCCGGGAGTATGGCACAGCGCATGAATCATTAGGTTTTACAGTCTACCAAAAATCATTTCACTAATAAAGTAAGTAAATCCCTTTAATCTATACCCCGGATTTTGAAAACTTACGCCCGGTTTCCGAAAGGCTAATTAACGCAAAAATGAACAATTCAACTGTTAAGCCTCACGTCGTGTTGCTAGAAGCATGGTTAAATTATTTAATTTGTTTGTTGATTGATTGTCTGTTGACATAATAACTACAATGAAAAACTGTCAAATTTGATTCTAGAATCGTATCTTAACCGCCATTAACAGCCATGTTGGTTGACATACTTTGACCAACATATCAGAAACCGCTTCCAGGGCGTTAATCTAGGAATCCCATGGTCGAGAACAAAGTTAACAATATCGTCCTAATTATAAGCCTAATTAAAGTTTTAGTTTTAATTTACCATTAGATAATATTACTATACATACAAATTTAGGTCTGCGCTTGAGTGGAGGAAGAGATCGACACATTTCCAAAATAGATTTGTAGGTATATAAGTTTAGGTAGTATTATTTTAGTCTAACGTCTAAGTCTAAGAAAGAATGAGTCGATTGGTATCTTTGAAATAACATTCAACGTAAAGAAATCGTATCATTATAAAGTTTTTTAAACATAAATTATATATTTATTCAATTATTAAATTAAATCATTAAATAATAAATTAAATTTTAATAATAATATCATTTTCGCGAGACAAAAATTTTGGCACTTTATATAAGCCATTTATTTATATGAATAAATCTATATCTTTTTATTAATGTATATGTATATGTCTATAATTTTATATTAAGTAATGTATGTTTTTTTTTAATTTAGAAGTTAGCTATGAAATAGGAGCTCTTGCAGGCTAAAGAGTTTTTTGATACGCTAGGAATTCTTACTAGTACTTCCCATTCTCATGGGAGCTCGGATATAAATTGTAGCCTACGTGTATATGTTTAAGCTCTATATAATTTCAAGTTTCATTAAAATCCATTGTGTCATTTTTGCATAAAAAGGGTAACAAACGTACATCCATACATTCTAAAAAAACTTTCACAATTATAATATTAGTAAAAATATAGGAATTCGTTTTATTTAATACTTCTAACAATAAATCAACTTAAGCATTTTTGAACCAATTTTATTTAGCAAATTATTTTAATAAAACAAAGCTTTTACGCTTCGTTTTTACTGTCTTATTTCAGTAAATACTGCATGCTAATACAGCCTATATTTATTAATAAAATGGGGTTACAATTTATGATCAATTTGTCTAAGCCCGAAAGATTTGCACCTAGTGAGTAAAAATAAATTCGATATTCCCAGCACTAAAGGTTTTTAACCCTGTATTATAAATTTAGTTTTAACGAAATACTTTAATCATATTTTAGGGTTTTTCTAAATTTCTAAGTGCACACGAGTCCATCGTTCGCTCACCGGTGAAGGAAAACATCGTGAGGAAACCTGCATGCCTGATTGAAAGTCTTTGAAGGTATGTAAAGTTCACCAACCCGCACTGGGCCAGCGCGGTGAACTATTAGCCCATTACCCTCCTCTTCTGGTTTCGAGGAGGGGACCCGTGCCCAGTAGTGGGACATATAAGGGTTGATACTTCTACTTTAATCATTGCAAACAGTTTCATAATCTTCTGTATCGACATGAGGTTATTTTTTCGTTGAAAATTGAATAGTTTTATAATTCAACCACAACCATGGTTAGTCTAAATCTTATATGGAAATTATAATACATAGTACATACATTAAAATATCTAAATAATATTGTTTTTTTTTTTTGTTTAATTTACTTACTTAATTTTACTGAATGATCTTTTAATAATTAAAATATAACAATTTAGTGAATTGTTTAATTAAAATCTACCGTGGAATTTCATTAGGTAGGTATAATATGTGATCACAGTGATTTTATGAATAAATAAACTATGAATATAACGCATGCGACGATGGTCCAGTGAGTATGGACTCTGCCTCTTATGTGAGAGGTTCCGGGTTCGATCCTGACCCTCACCCACATGTCTTGAAATTGGATTTTCTAAATTTTTATTCACCCTAAACACGAGACCATCGCTCATCGGTGAAGGTAAACATAGTGTGGAAACCTGCATGCCTGATGAAATTGAAAATCTTTGAAGGTATGTGAAGTTCACCAACCCGCATTGGGCCAGTGCATCGGTGAACTATGGCCCATTACCCTCCTCGCCTGATTTCGATCCTAATAATCCTTTTTTTTATAATCGAATATATGAAACCAAATGCCGCCAAATTTGTGCTGCGACGCTGCGCCGGATTTGTGCTCCGATTGGCTGATGGATGGCTAGTTATTGCTAATAGGCCGATCGGACGTACACAAATATCACTGGTTGGTTTAATTTTCTACATTTCTAATCTATCCAGTTATCTGCTCTAGTCCTCCGGGGATATGTGGGATTCCCCGTCGGTTGTCTTCAAACGGTTGAAGGGGACTGTCCCGGATATAACTAACACAGGAGATCAAAGTTTCATTTATTTGTTTTATTAGTTTTATTAATAATTATTTTATGAAAGCATCTAGATTGAGGGTAATTCATTTTAAACGAATCCAATGGGTAGTCGGTCTGATGATGATGACAACCTGCCGATTAAGCTTAAAGGGATAGGCCTGACGGCCTAAAAGACCTTTCGAAAAAAAAGGATTAAATACACCAGGGGCATTAAAGGTGCGTTAACGGCCATTCAAATAAGAGCATGTATGTAGTAGGTACCTACTTAATAAAAACAAAGTAGCTATGTAAAGTTATAATATAAAATTAAAAAATATATTACCAGTAAGTACTTAAGTAGATTACGCGCATTGATGGTTTCGAATGATTACAAAACATATTTGTATACGTATTTGATATAGGTAGTAGTAGTAAAAGCGAATAAACGAATTTAATTCATCTATTTTAGCCTCTTTATTTATTATAGTTTAATGTCGAATTTTAGCAGTAGAATATACTCACAAAAAATTTGAGTACCTTACGTTGTATACATCCAGAAAAATGTGAATAGTTTTTATAAAACAAAATAATAAAGAAAACCAAAAAGTACCTACCTAAACTTTATTTTTATTAAATTCAAATTACATTGGTAAATTTTAATTTAAAATTTACCAATGTAATTTGAATAATCTAATAGTATTAAAAGAGCCCGATTCCAAATACACGGATTTTTTATAATCGGATACGAATTTAAGCAAATATTTTTAGATCAGAAAGTTAGCACGATAATTCTTCAATATGCAATGGCTGGAAAAGATCAGGGTCTTCGAATACACCACTATTAAATTATATGGCCTACATAGATGAATGGAAAGAACAGAGTTACTGACTGAACATAGAATGAATGAACCACGTCTTGACATTTCACATTAGACGACCTGATGAGCAATAGAATGTCTTTACATTCTTGAATGTCTTTACTATTTTTAATAGTAAGCCATAATTGAGCACTTTTATCAATACTAACATTTTCAAGGTAGTAAAGTCAACGAACTTTGCAAGGTCCTATTTATATCAATACTTATCAATGAAAAGCTTTTATACAATGTAATATGATATTCTACAGGAAGCGTTTGGCCTATTTATCAAGCTTCAGCGTGATACCAGCTAATAGGCTGTTAATGAGTGCTATTTATTGATACTATCAACAAGTAATAGTCCTCCGATATATCTAATATTATTGATATAGCGTAATAAACAACGTCCAGACATACGTTCTATTTTTAAATCTCTGATATGTTAGAATACGGATTTAGACTAAAGTGCATCTAGATTTTAATAATAAATACTTTCTTAAATTTACATCTAAAGTTATACGTAACTTGTAAATGTTAAATACCGAGATTGTTATGAGAAGGCATATATTAGGCGAATACTGATTACTGAAGTAGAGCAATATTTTATCCTATTTCCTGCCCCTTTTTAGCAACTGGTAAGTCTACTAAATCTGACCAGCATATCGGTGTTGCTGGAGGGAGTAGGTAAAAACCAAAGCATCTTTTTACCATAAAAATCGACACCAATGCTGTTTGAATGCTCTTACGTCTCCTATCATGTAAACTAACCAGTTGAGGCAGCTAACTCACGCCTGCACTCAAACTACTAAGCACGCCTTAAATCCATATGTCATCAAAATGTAACTAATTTCCAAATTTGAATTGCGTTTGGGTATTTGGGCTCTATTGCCCGGTGTTATTCACGGTATTCTTTCCTCCTTAACCGTTAAGGAGGAAAGAATACCGTCTGTTTCTCCATACTAAAGTAGTCTACTGTTCCCTTCCCTGGATAAAAGGACTAGATCAAATATTTGATACAATAAAACCTTAACTGCCGTTATAGTATTGTTTGTATTTCATATTCCGATTATCATATGAATATTTAAAAACTAGAATTATTGCGCATTTCTTATACTTTTATACATATCCGAAACACATTAAAAATAGGCCATTTTACAAAAAAGCGAGTACGTATGAGTAAGCAAAGGTTTTTTTAAGTAATATAAAAAAATATTGGGCTTACTTTGGGGGAAAGAAGTAGTCGACTAAAGATGTTGTTTTGGTCATTAATTATTTACTTAAAAAATTACTTGTGCAAGGTTTGAGCGACAATTGTTCCTCTCTTGCTGTGTTACTTTAAATTACTAGTTTAGTCTGTCAGCTACCCCTTCTTAATACTCGTTACAAATCTGTCTAAAATTAGTGTCTAGATGTCACTTGACGAGCCCTGAGATAAACTTAACATGAGACACCAGTAACAATGGGACAGAGAGTTATTCTGGCTCTGTATTTTTGGGTGGGCGAGCGTATCTCGACTGTGTGGTAATAATTAGCGTCAAAACGACTAGAAGAACGTGTCAGATAGTGAAGAGGCGAGCCTTAAGTTCGATATCGTCAATACATATCCAGCAAACGATAACCGACATACGATAAGTCTAATCACTTGAGCATACATGATACAGGATTTCAATTTTTATTTATTATTCTAATTCGCCACAAAGCTACGTTATGATACCCCCCAAAGTATTTCTTTTATAAAAACACCTTCCTAATCTGAAACTAGATGTACAACAACCTTTAGTCTAGTTTGGAAATGTATGCCGCCTAAACCTGGATTCTGACATTTACTTCGTTGGGTTTACTGCAGAACAACTTTAATTATTATAAAGGATATACTAATAACACTACACTAACTATATTGTGAGACATAGTAGTCCTTAATAATATTTATACAAAAGTTATCACATTCAAAACTTGTCTAGTCAATATTTTTATTGTAAAGTGTAATTACTATGAAGTATTTATCAAATTTAATTTAATTTCAAGCCGACTGCAAGATTCAAACGTTTGAATTTCGAATCTTATTTATTTAGTGTAGGATTATAATTATTACGTAATAAACTAATGTTCCTACTATATTCGTATACGTATAAAATACTTATGACGATTTTCTATACAAAAAATCTAAAAATTACTTGTGTAAGTATTGAAATAATAATAGATTAATTTAAAACCTATGCTGAATCTCGAGATTTCGTGTAAGATCTAATAAATCTCATGAAATTCTAAGCTGCATTAACATTAGATAAATTTTTTCGCCAGAATAGTATTATTATCACTTCAATTAATCAGATTACCACGCTTTCATTCTGTATTTCATTGATGAATGGCATGGCGTCTACAGAATGGGTTCACCATCTCTTTCTAAAATGTAAAAATAATATGTTTAGCGTAAAGTTTGTGGCGAGATAACACGCGAGTATTGTTGACAGCTTATTGTCTTATCTGTACTCAGTTATTGTTAAACGAAAAATTTATCTGCTGTTGCTAAAGTGTTTTAAGAATTTATTTTCACTGTGGATTAATGAAAGAGACGTTTTAGCCCGATTACGTTTTTTATGATACACGTCCTTCGTCGACTGGTAATTTGGCGGTGGATTAATTAGCTATAAAACATTTATTGGCATTAAATCGTCCAAATGTTATTCGACTATAGGTACATTATGTAACAATTTTATTATCAATTTCGTATTACGTTCAAATTTAGTGAGCGTTGAGAGTACGTAGGAAACGTCTCCACAAACTCGTCGGTTGAGAAGTTTCTGGTCGCGCGGCCGCGAGGGCGGGCACGTCGGCGGCCTGGCGCCGCGCGTGTGACGGTGTGACCGCCGCTGGGGCCTGCCGGGGACTCGCCTGCTCCCCGGGACATAGTCTCTTCTTCTTTCGTCAATCATGCTTACGAGACTTCTTCGCTATCCGACCTACTCCTGCCTACATCGATCACGCGGCCCGTAAAACCTAGCCGGTCTGATCCCCGCCGCTTGTCACATCCTGGACAAGGATGACGTGGTGTTAGTACTTACGAAGCAGACGGTCCACAGTCACACGTCACCTACACACATCGCTACACAAGGGCACT
Source organism: Lycaena phlaeas (assembly GCA_905333005.2). NCBI lineage: Eukaryota > Metazoa > Arthropoda > Insecta > Lepidoptera > Lycaenidae > Lycaena > Lycaena phlaeas. Next base: position 13,145,705 of record HG995174.1, on the reverse strand, counting down.
CGGGCCTCCTCAGGCCCCACACACAACACTGAGCTCCTCGCTCGTGCCGCACCGAAACCGCGCCGGAAGGCTCACAACACACAAAAACACGGCAGAATCACCGAATTTCGGGCGCGCAAATCCACGGGAAGGCTCAAGACCGGCGCGGTCCGGAGCGGCACCTGGCGCGGGCGGGGGGCGGCCCACGCACCGGCCTCGATTCTCGTCCGCCCGCCGCGCGGTTATCACTGCAATATGGCCGCTACTCACTTCCTCGGTGAAGTTCTTCGTTGATTTCTAATTCTGATCTCGACGACGGCGATTTTTGTAACCGTTCCAAACACGTGTGGTTTCACTGCACTTATTCTTATACACATTTTAATGGAAAACCGGGAGCGTTAGTTCTACGCTCCGACGAAACGACCGTTCCGTTCGTTGGCACATTCCGCACTGGCGTCGGCAGCGGGAGCGGGCCGGCGGAGAGCTGCTCCCCGCCGCCGCGTTTCCCCCCGCGCACGCCTTGCCTTTTTATGAATGGAAGGCGGCCATACTGAATGAACCGCGTACACGAAGCGGTCGGCCGCTATTTTCGCAGGCAAACGGGGCCAGAAGGGGGCAGCGGGGGCGGGTGCCGGAAGCGGGCTGCGAGCGCTCGCGGTGCCAAATTTTGCGGCGCGGGCGACGGTAACGGATGTACTCGTTTATCGAGCTTCCGGCGAGATCCCCGCGTGGCCACATCCGGGAATTAGGTTTCCGGCCGGCGAGAGTGGTACCACGTCGCCCACTTTCGTCCTGTTGTTACATTACACGGTCTGCGCAGGAATTTAAAAAAACCGTTTAACGTTTACTCGTTTCTGTCTTTTTTTTTCTTACGAGGGGGATATCATGAGTAGTAATAGGTAGACAGAGCGATTATCGTTTCCGCAAGGTTGTGGCGACAATAAGGCGCGTTGTATACGCGGCGTCTCTGTGTCAAGGACGAGCGATAACGCAGTCATACGGGACGCAGTCGTCGTCATCATAATATGTGCCTAACTGTTAAGCCAGTTTATTTCATAATAAGAATTAAAAAGTTGACTACGTAATCGAATAATTCTCTAATTGTTCTTGTTAACGATAATCAATCAGAACATGTCTTTAAAAAAACTCTGACATGATTTGATATTTAAAGATGATTAATTAAAGTAGTGGAAATTTATTCTAAAACATAATATCATAATGATTGATATTAATTTATAAGAAAATAATAATAGCGGACATCAGTGAATGGAAGAGGTGGGCAACAAAAAATATTACCTGAATCTTTCAACGGGCAAGCACCATGTGGCAACTGGCGATTTAAAATTTAGTCTATGGTCGGGCTGAATGAATCGATGGCATAATATCATGAAACATTAATGAATCTGTGGACTGGATATTCGTAATTCGAATTTCGAACGGATTCTTCTTATTAATACTCGAACAGATTTTTTGTAAGTTCTACATTTCATTATGTTCGTTATGGCATTAAATGCTGATATTTTTGAACTCAAAACATTTTTTATAGCCAATTTTTGTAAGTAGTGTTTGTCAGTGAACAAAATCTTAATGTATTTTTCAATTTATTTAATCTTAATTATCCCCTATCAACCAGAATCGAAGTTGTTAACAAATGTCACTACTATGCCAACCCGATTTTGACGGGACTTTCGCTGTCTATCTTATCACAAGGAGTAATTTAGGCTATGAAAATTATAATCGTCCGTAAATCTATATAAACGCGGGCGAAGTCACGTGCAGCACCTAGTATTATGTACGTGGAAGTGTGCTATCTGGGCAAATTACCAGATATTTAGCGCGAAATGAACAAGAGTGGACATGTAAGTGAACACCGAGAACAATGGCAAGTAATGGGTGCAGATCACTGGAACACGACTCCGGTGTAAGCAATCACCAGGTTCACGGAACTCGGAAACTCGGGAAACTAACAAAAGGTGATTTGTACTTGACTCTATATTACACGCGAGCATCGACGGGTAGTGGGTTTGGTCTCTATGGCGAGAGGGCCCGGGTTCGATCCTGACACCGTAGCCCCGGGTGCCTTGAAAAGGTGTTTTCTACATTTCTAAGTGCACTCTGAACATCTGACCATCGCTGGTTCAACGGTGAAGGAACATCTTGAGGAAACCAGTAGGGCTTTTCTGTAAGTGTTTTTCGAATCTCGAAATCGGAATCCGCGGTGATATCACATTCAAGAAAGAGGTTCGTGCCCAGCAATCGGACATATTATGGGTGCTATTTTACTTACTATTTTACACTAGCTGTCAAATGCTGCTTAAAATAAAAACTTAGCACTAGAATAATCTTCCTAAGCCATCAGAATATCAAATGCATTTTTTTCTCAATTCCCATCGTAGTTTCGGAGATGAGCGACATAAAACAAACTCTTTAGCTATCTTATATTTGGTAGAGATAAAAATTTGGCGTACTAAAGTGTTCGACTGATGTGCGCCTAGCTAACCGTTTATCTTACGTTTCCAATGAATATAAGCATTCTACATCGATACGGCTAGGCCCCCTGTTTTCTTATATTTTACTAGTTTTGTGTTAAAGTCTCCTGTGTACATAAATAATTAAATAAATAAAATAGAATACTATGTGTGGGTTGTATAGGTAAAACGCCAAAAAGGCGATTTCCAACCGAATGCGATGGTATACTCGGTCAGCTCGGAACCCATTTGCCATCAGCTGTTGTGGCGCATTGAACGATTTAAGCTAGTTTAGTGAAACACTTTATTGTTAATTAATAAAGATACTTACAATACTTTTAAAGAGAATCAAATCTTAGTTCTTTTCTGTGTATTGTTTTCTAATGTATAAGCGAATTTCAATGAATGAAACAACTTTTATGGATTTTATCACGGTTTATTAAGTTTTTTATAAGATTGATGTTTTGGATACTTTACAGAAACGAGTCCCATCTGTATATTTTATGTTTCAAAAGAATAGTAAGAATCAGTCATAAAATAAATAAGAGGGTCTAATAATACGTGTTTTTATTACTTTTGTCATACGTTATAAATTTTTAAAAGTTCAAAAGTATCCTGAATTGTTTAATGTCTACGCGAATTTCACTCATTATACATTTTGTTGAATTAATGAAACCCAGTCTGCTTGCTGTAAAGCATCTGTAATTTCGGACATGTAAAAATAATAAACCGTGATAAAATCCCTTAAATTTGTTCCATTATTTATTCCGAATATTTGGGATAATTACTACATTCAATCTTAGCTAAAATTCTTCGTTTTATCTGTTTTCTGTACTTGTTTTAGATCCTATTTTGGGAGATCTTAATGGGTTTAATTTTATATTGTAATGTTTAGATTAATTTTGGTTTTCTTTGTGATGAAGACCATATTTGTCATACTCTTTACTCCCTTGTGATTTTCAGTCCAAGTAACAAAACCCATGTGGTATTTGGTTCACCGCAATCACCAAAACAGGCTTGTATCACCACAAAGGGTATATTGCTAAACATCACTAATACAAATTCAACCAGATGGCATTAATGGAATGTCGTCAAAAACTCGCCCGTGGGCTTCACGATTCTATAAAAACTATAAAATATAGTGTCAGTTAAGCTAGCCCACTCGATAGAAATCAGGTTTCGTTTGTTATTCAGAAGGCGGTGCGTCGGCGCAAGCGGAAACAGTCGCCTCCACACTTTCCATCCGCCCTGGCTTGCACCCATGCAATCAAATCGATCCCAGCTTGATTCATGTTACTGTGCACTGTCATTTTTGTGTGATGCAATTGTTGGAATACAAGTACGAGAACACAACATAATTGTTATGTAATAATATAATAATTTAGTTATAAAAATATGTATTAATAATATAATTTTTACTTATACTATGTACGTCTTGGCCAGTGGCGTAACTACAGGGTGGCAAGTCGGCAAAATGCCACGGGCCCCCAGCTGAAAGGGGCCCCCGGTCGGAGGAGAATTACAACTCCCAACATTTATTATTACACATTAAGGGCCTGTTTCACAATCTCCAGTTAAGTGCCCAATAGGCTATCGGCAACATATTTGACAGATATTTGACAGATACTCCATACTCTATCTGTCAAATATGTTGCCGATAGCCTATTGGGAACTTAACTGGAGATTGTGAAACAGGCCCTTAGTAAAAAAAAATTGTGTCTTTCCTAGCATCCGATGAATTTGCCACGGGCCCAAACGGTATAGTTACGCCGTTGGTCTTGGCTTAGCTGTAAGTACTTGTGTACAAGAATTGTGTAATTAAAATAAATAAATGTATTATATATTATCAAAAATGTATGTATAAATACTATAAATGCTTGAATTTATTTCTATTAAACAGAATGAGAGCACCATTTTTCACATGACGTAAATATATTCTGTATGAATAAATTATGTTATATTATAGATATTAAAATACTTTACTCTTATTTGCATTAATTCTAGTATCTAACCCACGATTCTATGTTTGCGTCAATCCTTACCACAAACGGTTTTAGGGATTTTTGCATTTTACTTTTTTTATATCTTGGTGAGGTTTTATTCGTTTAATAAAAGATGCCAATGTAGAAAAATTATGAATTATTTTAGGGTCATTAAATTGTAATTTATTGGTATGTATATGTCTGATTTTTTTATTACTCAAAAAGATGTAGGCTATGTAAATGTGGTAATAAAAAAGGTATTTACGGTTGTTTTGTATCGAAATAAAGTTAAAATAAATCAATACGATATTATTCCGTGGTGCTATAACGAGATTGTTTTCTCGAAATAAATACGTTATCTGTGAACTTCCTTCTGGAGTCAAACGATGTTATCGGTTATATTCGTAATTCTTTTTAAATGTTCATAACGAAGTACAATAATTTACGCTTGTAATATGTTACGAAATAAATTATGTGTATTGTTTTTAAGTTCTTTATCTATAAAACTGTATTTATATTGAACAACTCCATATTTTTTTATGTCATGATTTTACCGCTGAAATAGATAGTTTGATTTTTAAATAACGGTCAATATATGAAATGGAAAAATGGCATTGTAAAATTATCTCTACCTCACAATTTCATTACTCTAGTGTTGAGACAGTATTGGGATATCCAAATCTATAAACAAATTGGTAAAAAAAAAACAACAAAATCGCACATCTGTCCGTATCATCGATAAGGAAAAAATTTGGTATTCTACTATTTTGCCGACAACATATTTGGCGTACCGCCGTCATTTCGCGGAAACAAAAAAAAAAACACACGTGCGTAACGTTTTCGCGGATACGCATTTTTTTACACCGACATGTGGTAACGTTACAAAATGCGACGTAAGCGTGGGCAGGAAATATGACGAAAAAGCACCTCCGTCGGACGGATGCAATTCATTTCGCTAATTTCTATGGCGGTTTTTTCGTATAACGTTTTTGTTACAATCTCAATACGAATATGAGATGTAATTATAATCAGCAATAGTCTGATGATACGGATTTTGTAAGACATTGAGTAAGAACCGATAATCCAGATTTGGATATAGTGATACCAATAGACAAATGAACTATAAAAACGATGCAACAAATAGGTAAATTAGCAAATTACATGTTACACTAATAATTGACCATAAATTAAATTTGTTTCAACAATAGTAGATATGAGTAACCTATGAGTATTACCCATTATGGTTTCAAGACATTTAGAAAGCAAATCGATATGTTTTTAAAATTTTAAGATGATGATGATGCTATTTCGTAATAACAATATTTCACACAATATGATTTTCACGATTGAATTGAATTGAAGAGAGAGGTAGGTTACATATATTTAGAAAAACAATATGAAAAATAAACTATTTTAAATATATGTGGCACGCGTAATGGTTTTCCTTGCCTTAACCCGTGAAAAGAAACAGACGTCATGTAAATTTTAATTTCGATTGCGAATTTAAAAATGGCGCGATATACGAACGGGTTATGTAAGAACAAAATGTAGAATGAAGCATATTCAATGGACACTTGTGCGTCCATTCATGGCGCGCATTCATAGCCTATGACCTTCAGCTCACCATGTGGATTTGCGATGTGTGAAACAGCGAATATCCAACGTTCGACGACTATATTGAGCCAGTTAACAGGGTTGCCAAGTGTGAAAAAGACACAAGACATTTAAAAATCGAACGTAGAAACGTTTCAAATAATGAACTTTTGTCGCATAATAAAATATCGTGTTCTAAATATCATTAATCTCTTAGATGATTTTTAATCAAAAATTATAGTACTTAATTAATTTGCCCTTTTATAACACATTCAATGCATATTAATTAATAACGCATAAAATAATATTGCAGGTTGTCACGTTTAAATTATTTAACCGAAGGTTTTTTTTTCTTCTGAGTATTCCGCTTCAAAAAATGGATGACAAAAATGTCTATGAAGTACGATTCCCTTGTAGTAAAAATCAGTTGGAAGTCGCCATTCTTGTACAATTCAAAAACAATGTTACAAAATATAACCAATACAAAAAAAAAAAAAAAGTAGCGTGAAAAACTAAAATGAGTGCCTAATGTTTCTTTATTTATAAGCAATGCATATAAATATTAAATATTTTTTTTGTGCTTATTCAATATAGAAAAAAGAGTTTTTTTTCTATATTGAATAAGCACAAAAAAAAATATTTTATAGTAAGTGTGAAATATATTTGCCGATCCTTATCACTGTATACGTATTCATAACATTTACATCGAAACAATATAAAAATTGTAGTTTTAATTGAAGTCAATTATGTGGATTCCGTGTAGCGGTCGAATGTGGAGCGGAGGGGAGGGGAGGTGGTCGACCTTCCGTGAGGCCGTTCGTCCGCTACCACCGTCCACCAGCCATTACCCGTGCCAACATCACGTACTCCAGTGCAAAAGTCAAATCATTACAGACCTTTTTTAGTTCGTATAAGATACTTTTTTATATTTTTTTATTGATGTTTTTTCACAAGAAACTTTTTTTATAATACTTTTTATTCTAAGTTAAAATTTTTTTCCTTGAAGGTCAGTATATCTGAAGTATACATATAAATAATGAATTAGGCTCGAATTTTATTCAACCATTTTAAAATAAATTTAAGTAATTAAATTTTTAAAAGCAATAACTTAATTCAAGTTTTGAGAACGATATTCCAATTTAAACTTTTCAAACTGGACTTATGAACGTTATTAATGCTATAAACATTATTTAGTTTAGTCGAAACTTTATTAGTTTGACACATAATAAATATCATGACGCTCACTTCTTTTTTGTGTTTAATAAACGTGTCACCATAAATCTAGAGACACAAAAGTTTTTTAAAATAAATCGTTAAGTTTTGCCTGGTAACATAAAGTTCCGCGGCCATAAATGGAAAAAGTTGCTATCTATGTTTGAAACGGGTTTATGAGAAATTCCGATCCAACACAGACGTGTAATAGGAGTCAATCGTAAACTTAATCAATGCATAAAGGATAGTAAAAACTAAAAACGAAAGCCTGTAAATATCTTATATTTGAAATTTATAAAATTTTATCGTCCACCAATTTCGGTGAATACTTATTTTGACAAGTTCATAGGTACTTAAAAAAGACACAGGCATAACGTTATCATTTCTTGAAACAAGAAAAAGAAGAAAAATGTATTCCAATGATTCCTAATTCAAATTGAATCACGGAACTTACATTCAACTGTCGAAGCGATCGCACTCGCACACGCATCGAATTATTGTGGCATTTCGTAGAATTAAGTTTTCATGTGCTTATAATATTCCCGTAAAGCAAATGACGTGTTGTACATCCAGGATGTAAAATGTTCTCTCAAAAAGCAAAAGTAGTGACAGAGAGCGAATGGAGCACAGATTATAGTCAGTCGGGCCAATGACATCACTTTTCACTATAACATACGCTCCACGCAATAAGCTACCTTAAACCCATCAATTAAGGCCCATTAATGTTATACACTATACGGTATTACGTTTTGGATGTGTGAACTCAGTTTTTTTTAATACAACGCGGTATTTTATTGTGCCTTAGATCAAATTATTTGAAAAGTTTTGATGTTAGATTTTAAACGAAGTACCTACAGAAAAATAATATGGAACAACTTTTAATCTTTTTTATGAAAGACATGAATATATTATTTTTTTCGTAATACACTTCGTAATTTATTCTGTTGTTTCACTGTTGATATATCATATTATAACTGTTAAGTAAAGTGTGAAGCTTACGATGTAAATATTTGCTTTATAATATAATTTCAACTATTTAATTAATTGTCACTGTTGTTTTTTTAGACTTATTAATTAAAATAAACATGATTAACAATTAAAGTTAGAGCAATAATCCAAGAACGAAGTTTCTTGAAATTTTCAATTATTTTTTCATGATCATAATTCATAATATTATGATACAAAACAATGACTTTGTGATAAATGTTTAAATATACTTCTATCCAAATTTAAATTATCTTAAATCCAAAAAATCATATTTCTCTAGAAATATCTATTTTACCCACAAACATGGGAGTTTATCAATTAGTATCTTTGCACGTAGCAATTAACAAGGATAACTTTAGCATATAGCATGAGTGAAGGCGGCACGGCGGCTAGGTGCGGCGTCGTGGGCGAACCTGCCCACGCCCACGGCCACAAGTCCACGCAAATTCCGCGCTCCATCCCACACCTGCCTAACAGATTTTGTACGCCCAATGCTGGTTTGCATTAACTGGTTTTTACTAGTTGTTACACGCGACTTCGCGTGGAATTAGATTATTTCCGTGTCAATAAAACATATTGAAATAAACCGTAGTTCTTTTATTCATTAGCAAAATTGAACGTAAATCTGTTCAGCTACGTAATTTAATACCATACAAATTAAAGTCAACTTTATAATACCTACTAGTAGGACTAGTAGGATATACTATACTGGGGGCTTAGACAAAGTTATATTAAAAAAACGATAGCGAAGTTAAAAAGAATTGACATAAGTCGCGCTAAAACACGTGGTCAATCGTTATCGTAACAAAATCGCAAACTGTCTATTGGTTATCGATCGTTATTGTCAATATCTTATTGGCAAGGAAATTGTCATTGATGACTAAGAGACGATGACGAATTTCGGTATCTTTCCGCTATGAAACGATGTTACTTCGACTAAGCCCTGATACTGTGGTCTGTGGGATGCTATCAATTACTTCATACAAGACGTGTTTAGTTAAAAAGTGTATATTATAACAAAAAGAGAAGCGACAATACAATACACAAAACTGGCCTTGGGACGACGCGATGTGTGCTCAAAAAGTTTGACCACTTCTAAAAGAAAATGAAAAACATCGCGTGTTTACTTGGAGACTAATTTGAGTCGGAGACGGAAGCGCGAACTATAATTTAGTCAACTAATTAGTTATTAGATGATAAAACTTTCTCAATCAAATTGCTTTGGAATAGGCCCGATTTAGAAAGTCAGGAAGCTCGCGAATCTTTTACATTCAATTTGTTCGAACAGCATGTTTTACTATTAACATGCCATAATATGATAATTATATCACTTTATATTTACACCTAAAATCGGGGTTCCGTACACGGTAAAAAAACGAAGGCTTTAGGCTCCTTATAACCACACAATATTTAAATGTACATTCGGACATCTTTATCTTCTTTACATAGTACTAGCTGTTGCCCGATGCTTCGCCTCCGTTAACTAAGATTTACAACGGGATCTGAGAGGGATGATATATCTTTACCGATAAATGGACTATCGAACACTGAAATGTTTCATTGAAATCCGACCGATAGTTCCTGAGATTAGCGCGTTCAAATAAACAAACTCTTTAGCTTCATATCTTAAGGATTAAAAGCATGAGTATAATAAACTCGTTTAAATGTAGTCCAAAAAAATCAAAATTTCTGAATAAAATATGGTTGTTGTGCCTCACTCGACATAGATAGGTATAACGTGTCGCGGACTTTTTTGTAAATAATTATTAGAGATAATTAATTAATTAGAACATTCTATGGTTCTATCTTTTATAGTTTAGGCAGCGTACGCAAAATAAGTAACTTTTCTGGTTGATTTTTTACACCTTGTGTCCGAAAAACCCAAATATCTTACGGAACCCTATTTTTTTCCAGAATAAAATTTATCCTATGTCACTTGTAGATAATGTAGCTTTAAAACGGTTTCTTGAGCGGTGGATGCGCCGTAAGCGCAAGCCCCTCACCTTCCGTCTGACGCAGGTTCTCACCGGGCACGGATGCTTTGGTGATTACTTGTGTCGGACGGCCCAAAGGGAGCCGACGACAGGATGTCACGATTGTGGCGCGGCGGTGGACTCTGCCCAGCACACCCTCGAGGTGTGCCCGAGATGGGCGGCGCTGCGTCATGATTTGACGTCTGTCATCGGAGGGGACTTGTCTTTGTCGAGCGTCATCACCGCGATGCTTGGCTCTGACGAGTCCTGGACGGCAATGGCCTCTTTCTGCGAGACAGTGATGTCCCAGAAGGAGGCCGACGAACGGGTGAGAGAGGAGGCCGCTGACGTAGCCTCCCCCCGTAGACGACGAATGGGGGTGCGTCGGAGGCGCTATTTAATGCGCCTTCAATAAAGCCCCTGTGCTCGTGTCGGGCTCGGGATGGGAACCCGGGCCCAGCTTAAGGCACGACGTCGTGGGGACTGCCAAGTCGTAGCCGGGCAGTCCCCCTATTGTGGAGAATCTGGTCTTGCCGGGACCAGTCTGTCGCTGAGGGTATCCCGTCGCCTGCACAGATCCGGGTCCCTCAATTATAGCGGCTGAAGGCTCACGCAGCGGTTTTAGTGGGGTAGGGCACGCAAATGCGAGTCCCCACACACGCCAGTGCGCCTACCCAGGCCCTGGTAAGGTCGTAAATGATTTCCGCTGCGTCATTGAAAAAAAAAAAAAAAAAAAAAAAAAAAAAAAAAAAAAAAAAAAAAAAGCTTTAAAACGGTGAAAGATTTTTTGAAATCGGTCCAGTACTTTTTGAGCCTATTCATTACAACCAAACAAAGAAACAAAGTTTTCCTCTTTATAATATTAGTGTAGATGTAGATAAAACAAAATCGCTTACTTTGTATGTATGCTTAAATCTTTGAAAGTACGCGGATTTAGGTGCGTTTTTTTAATAGATGAAATAATTCAAGAGGAAGGTTTATATTATGCATAATTGGCTGGCACCGACTCCCAAAATAACTAATTGTAAAAAGTTTAAGTAAGCCATATGAGTTTCATTATATTCATTGATTAATTATTTTTGTTAATTAACTTCACATCGAAGTATTTAAATATTATTTAAACATTTTTAGTTGTACATAATTTTAAGGTATAGCTTTGAAGTCGGTTTTGGTTTTTTATTTAAAATTATTTTTCGCTTGATATCGGTAACTTTAGTTCTTCGGCGTAAGTCTTCATTTCAAAAAACAGCAAGCGTAAAACTATCTAAATCTATAATATGTATATTATTATTATGGTACGGTTTAAAGAGTACCTATTTTCGCTGATTAGAGGACGAACATCTGACTGATTACCTCACCTTATCAATATGACCAGAAATAAATTAGAATGTTATATAACAATTAATGAGTGTTAAATCACTTATCAATTTTTTCTAATCAATTTAATAGTTGTATAATTTTGAGGTCAGTAATCAGTACATTATATTATATATTTGTAATAAAATACCCAAAAATTTAGAAGCTATTGATAAAAATATAAGAAATTACATAACATACTAGTAAGTTTAGTATATTACACTAAAATGAAATAAACGTAAGTAAATAATTAGGTAATTCACGAACATAGTACGTCTATATTTTTATAATATAATGAAGCTATACCGATGACTGTTTTTGACATATTTTGGTTAGACGACTGGCCAAACGAAACGAAAAGGTGCTGCAGAAATCTCCCCTTTGACCGAATATTACAATCAATGAACCTACATAAATGCGTTCAACAAATACAATTTAAAATAAGAATATTTATCATGAATGAATAAACAATTCAGCGTTAATCAATGAGTTGCATGCAGGCAACAGTCCGGCCATGTCGAGCTCATTGATCGATCGACCCGATGTACACCACTACACTGCCAGTACCTATACACGATGCTCACGCGCAAACAAAAACCGGATGGCACACACACCGCCGCGCTCGCCTGTGTGCGTGTATGAGCAAAGGATTTCCTACCTCCCCGCGCCCGCGCCCTTCTCCGCTCCAGACCTGTTGCACTGCTACCGGAGTTACGCCGCATAGTTACCAGACTCGACGCCCCGCCGCCCCGCCACCCGCGCGGGCCCACGCACACAGGCCACCGCGTTCGAACTTCGAACACTTAATTATCATGGAGCTCGTGGATTGCCGTCGATCTCGTCTGGTCTCATCGATGTCTCGGTCGTTTATAAATCTGATATCTTCCAGTAATGAGATTAGTCGACGATAAACTGTTACCATCAATGAAATAAACTACAACCATTTAAAAATCCCCGTCATTGCCATATTAATATAACAATGTAAGCCATCTTTTTTAAGTTTGGTATCATTATTATTTTCCGATCTTTACATTTTGTCAACTGACAGGCTGATCAAATTAAGCGATTTTACTTTCTAGCAACTCATTTGACACTTAACAAGAGAATTATTAGATGATTTGTTATTTTTGCGTTGATCAGCCTTTCGGAAATCGGGCGTTAGCGTTGCTCCCTGTGTTCTGTGCTTTAGTCAGAAATAAAACTGAGCTACTTTCTAGTCGCCCTACAAGTTACTTCAATAAATTAATCCGAATCGCCAACTGCGATTATAATTCGAATTCCTACCTATCGGCATATCAAATAACATGTAAAATCATCGCTATAAAATAACCTGTACTAAATTTATAGGCGAAGCAATAAAATGTGTAGGTACTAGGTACGATTCAAAGAAACAACAGTAAGTGTGGCAGAGAACAATGAGTCTATAGCTAGTAATGGCCGCTTTACGAGACATGAACATTCAATCCATTAATAATCAGCAGAAACTAATGACCGGAAGCGTGTGTTGCTAGTTCTGTTGTACGTTAGATAACGATATTTACACCGTCTATCTTCTTTAAACCATGACTAACAGCGGATGTATAGAAGGATATCTTAATTTGATTATGTCCACCCACGCGTTTGTCGCGATTGTCCAGATATTAAACAGTGTAATCAGTATTTTACAGGCGTTAATTTTAAATGCAAATTTTCCGCTGGTTTTGCAGCATTTGTAATATCTACACAATGTTGTAATAACGCTTATCGTGATCAGAATAGCAGAATCACCGATGGCCGGGTCAATATGAAAGTAATAAGTACAAGAGTGCGACTCGAGCGGGACTCACAATTACCTCGGACTCTAAACTCGGTAAAAAACAGGTAGCGCCGCGCGCCGTCCCGCCGTATCGATCTTTATGTTATTTTTTTATTTATCTTTTTTATCTGGCCCCCGCTCCGAGTCTCGGACCCGAACGGAAGTTGTAACGATTTTTAATCGCGCCAAGTATCTCAGATGGCCGGTTCGTGTTCCCGCTTTGGACGAGTTTATGTGTAGGTATATAACAATATATTTTTTTGTAAACAACCACCGGAAACCGTCGAGAGAACGTCGTTGTAGAACATATATCTTCCATTAGTTCTCTGTTCCCAGCAACGGTGATAAGGCACAGATAATGAACATCCCTGGAACGATTCAACCGATTCTATGTTTGAATTTAAATATCGTATTGATTTTTTTTTTCACTGATGGTCATGTAAAAGTTTTACATGACCATTATTAAGGATTAATTTAGAATAAAATATAAAATTACATCAAGACAGTTATAAAATAAATCTTAATACATAATATAATATTATCTTATTTCTTACTAATATTATAAATGCGAAAGTTTGCAAGTACGGATGTTCGTTATTTTTTCATGTAAAAACTACTGAATGGATTTTAATGAAACTTTACAATAATATAGCTTATACATCAGAATAACACATAGGCTATAATTTATTGCCGTAGTCCCACGGGAATGGGAAGTACGTGCTACGTGTACGGCGCTGCTAGTACGTAATACGTATATATAATATGTGAATGTTAGACATCTCTGGCAGTTTGGCTGATATAAATAGACAAATGTTTGATTTTAAGGTGATTACAATCGCATATGACCTTGGTCGTACTTGCGGTTTTTTTTTTGCTAACGTCCTATGCAATGATACATTGCCTGTTTTGACATTATATAATAATACCTATTTGTGAATTATTTAAATCGATAGCCTCAGGCAATTTTATTAATGGTGGTAGTAAATAGTAATTTGCTAATATTATTATTATTAGGTATTACCTACTAAATATTAATATTATACACATTATACACATATTCCCGGAGGTACCAGAAGTAACATAGGATACTATTTATTAAATAAAAAGGGATTTTGCTAACGCGGACGTAGCCGCGGGCAACAGCTAGTTTATTATATTTTTTATTATAATTAAAAAAAACAAAATAGGTAACCAAGACATACTACTTACTCTAAAGTCTAACTAAACCAACCTATTAGGTATTTATTTAGCCGCTGGGATGTGATTGAGCTACTAACCTTAAAACTATTAATGTTAATATTAACGACATTCATTAACATAATAATTAACATAAATATGTATAAACTCCAAGTTTGAACAAATTACTTTTAGCAATAAGTTATTGGTTTAATGGCTACCAAATTTGTGAATCGCTTTTAGAATCCATTTAAAACTTAGATAAAAAAAGTCTTCTTGAATTACAAGTATTTGAGTGGTCTCGGTGATTTGGTTTAATTTAAAACAATATGTCTTTGTTGCCACAGATAAAAAACGAACAGCGCGTGACGTAATTCCACCGGTCAGGTGGTAGTGGCAACATTGTTCTGTTGAGAATGGCTTGTGAATGTATTTTTGTAATATTTTTTTGCCAACAGTACGTGGGCGACTGATAATGGCCCAAAATATCTACATTCTCAGTCTCACCGCCCACATAACTATTAGGTATATTCCTCTGATAAAATTTTAATCCGCTAATAGAATAAAATGCTTTTTACTGCTTTATACAGTTTATCTGAATCAATAAAGAAAAGCCAAGTGTGATTGTGTTAACACATAAAGGGTTCTATGACAGTATTTAGTCTATAATTTATTTTTCTTATGAAAATATAATTTGTAAACCGTATTAAAGGCTAATATTAAGATCAAACTAAAACTCTTTATTGAATTGATTGAAACACTTGTGAGTATTTTTTTCTAATTGCTGTTTTATCAGCCAGAGTAACGTTGATTCATCCTACATGTCTTACTATATTATAATGTTACTAATAATATAAGCGTAAATTTTGTAATATTGTATGTTTGTTACTATTTTCACGCAAAACCTATTATATAGCTTTTAGCTTACACATCAAAATTAGACATGGACTATAATAATTTTTTCCCTTACCACTACAGGAGTGGCAAAAACGCGGGGGAAACGGGATGTGGCTAGCTTAGAAAAATATAGGTTAAAACTCTAAGCGATAAAGTTGAATATGGATACGATAAAGATGGAACATAAAGTTGGATTTCGGATTTGGTACAAAACCCTAAAAACTATACATCATACTTTAAGCCATTGATTATTATGTAAGCTTTAAACCTTACCGGATAAGGCGTTTTGTTGTAAGTTATAACGATATTAATTTTGCGATTTATATTCTACAGATCGCTAGTAATGTGGAGATTAAAATACCAAGTAAATTTCTCAATTCAAACTTTTGGAAATATTTCCCTTTACAATAAATATAAATATAATTCTTGTTCTAGCCAAAAGACACAACTTTGCCTTTTTTTCTTGGCTTCTGTTCTATTTTTTATATCAAAAAGCTTTTATTATTATTCGCTATATGACATAATAATATAGAAACCAACTTTAGTTTTAACTTTTTACATGAATTATCTTGGCACAAGAAAAGAAGTATTTGCATGAGCGATCTGGTGATTTCTCTATCTATTTTATAATTAAAAAAACCTCATTGTTCATCAAGATGGGATTTTTTTTGTTGGTCAATTTAAAGACATTTTATTTACCATAAACTACCTACATTGATATACATATTAATTAGTATTAATTTATTTACAAAAAAATATCTGTAGATATTTTATATACGAAGAAGCGTTTTCAAAACGAAATTAGCCTCATCAATTAGCGATTCGAAAATTTATGCACAAGGAAGCTTTAATTAAAAAGTATCACAGCTTTGAATTAATAAACCTTTTACAACTTTCAACCCGACCGACTACACGCCATCTATTTTAAGATGTTAATGCGAATCTAATAATACTTGTGGTTATTTCGGTGGAGTGGGCCCCGCCATTTATTTTGATGGCTGCAACGCCACCTTGTGTTCAGTTTACATCTTTGATGTAAATGTTTTGAACATTTTCAAACAATCACAACTTATGGCACGTAGAATTTTTAAAACCTAGGAATATCTTTATTTTAACTATTATAAAATAAGTATATTTTACAGGATAATATAAAGATACCATTGCTAATAATCTACTGTCTTCTCAATTTATTGCAATTATTAAATTAATAATTATTGCAAACAAGTGATTTCTAATGTAACATAAAACCTTAAATCTTAAACCAGGATTCTAAATTAAAAAATAATCTGGCTAAAACCGAACTGATAGAAATAAATAAGAACCGAAAAAATAACAATGACTGAATACTGTGTTAGATTTCCATTTGTAAACGGGCAATAATTTTACTGCAATATGTGGCTATAATATTGGCTACAGTAGCCAGGCTAGCACAAAATCATTTTAGTGCAGCAAACCGAAGCACAATAACCACGAAAAATGTGTAGCTTAACATGGAAGAGTAATATCATTTTTTGTCGTACCTATATTGCGTAGGCTGGGTGTGATTGCTGGCAATGTTGCTGACCATCTTGTTGCAACTTGCAGCCACACATTTCAGTGAAATAATTGCCCGTTTAGAAGCACCTTCAATAAAATGAATATGTTGCTTATTTGTTGCCTGATTTGAAAGTCATCTAGACCAGTTTCTAAGTGCTAGAACATACATTTGTAGGTGGAAAATTTTAGTAAAGAAGAAATTGATTTGACAATAATATTGTAGAAATGAAAGGAGACTGACTGGAAGTATAACGCTTACCCACAAGTGGGCAGTTGCTAATTTGCTACTTTAAAGGACTTCCTCTCTACGGCCATCTCTACGATGCTAATTTTAGACGTTGAGGGTTTCTGTGTACGTTAAACAATTATATCCATAACGATAGCAAAGAATAGATTCATATTTTGTCCAATGCTTGATATAGATAAAATGGCTTATCATGGACATCGTCACAGGTCGATCGAACCTAGGCCCTTCCGATCAAATTGGTATCTGTGTCACCGGCCATTTGATATTTATATCCCACTATTATTATAGACGCAATAGTTTGTGAGAATCGTGTAGGTTTGTAACTCTTTCTCGCTAAAACTACTGAACGGATTTTTATGAAACTTTACAATAAAATAGCCTTCACATTAGAATTGCACAAAGGCTATAATTTATTTTCGAACTTCCATGTGAATGGGAAATACACGCGTGTAACCGCGGGGCAGTATTAGTATGATCATAAGATTCATTGCGTTTTATCCGGCAAAGAGTCATCGTGTATATTATCGCCTGTTGTACATTGTGGGTAGTATTTGTAATACCCAAAGATTACTGCTACTAAGCGATCAGGGCCTTATGTCAATCCCATATATTTTATCATTTTCGAACTTCGCTAACGCTTCCTTAATGACATTTTGGCTAGGCCCCCAGTCTCTTCGTGACTTGGCGATTTAAACATTGCCGAAATATCGGGACCTCAGTAATAAAAACGCGGTAAGCACCTGAATAAAATATAATACCACTATTAGTTCGGGAGCTTAAGTTTAAAACAATATCATTCGCATTCGCCTTTATCCGTCCACTGCTAAATATAGGTCTCCCTCAATGAACGCCAAGACGATCAATCCTTTACACTCTCATACAACACGAAAAATATAGTAAACGATATTTATTTTATACTACCTAGATATTTCCCAAAGCTTTGCCCGCGTTAAAAAAAATACTTTTTTTCATGTATCCTTTGTTACTACTAGCTATTACCTCTAAAAATGTGTACAAAGTTTCATGAAGATCGATTCAGTATGTTTTGCATGTAAGCGTGTTATGTATTAAAAAGCGTAAGTATAATACATAAATATGAAAAACTGATTTATTGAGAATCCTTACATTGTAAATACGGCATTTATGACTCTTACATCGAAAATGTTTTACTTTCACATATTAAAAAGTAAATGGACCATCATAATTATTAAAACGAATGGAAATGTACTAGAATTAATTAAAATGCCTTTTAGATAAATTAAGGAATTAATTAATTGTCAATTTCATAAAAATCATAATAAATTCAACATGTATCTTTAGATTGTAGCATGGGTTGCCAGAAGGGAAAAATATTTACCAAAAATTATAGCAATAATAATGTTCTATTTTAGAAGTGAAACTTCTTAAGAATCGTTGTGATTTCAAACCGGATGCAACGGAAAAAACGATAGATATTTGTGTACTATATGGTATAGCTTTGTTGTTTTCTTTAATATTACCTGGAGCGTGTAAGAATAATTTATCGCATCATAAAGATAATTAGGATTATTTATGTAAAAAATTGGGTATTCTTAATTTTGAACTTTATTGGGCCCAACCCATGGGAATCTAAATATTACCTTATTATTTAGATTTCTGTGATTGGACCTAAAGTAAAACTTAAAACAAAAATAATAAAGGCCCCTTTAATGTGTGATTAAGAAAAGTTTATTTTTTAACTAGTCGCGCTCCCCGTACCTCCCAATCCCATGGTAATACTTTAATAAATTATATTCTATGTGATATTCCCATGTATTGATGTAATATTTCAAATTCCAAGTAGGTAAAAAAAAAAATTACCAAGAAACATACCTATTTATATTATTTTGAAGTGGCAATACTGAAGTGTCATGTTTTAACAGACGCGTGCTCTCAACGCACGGGATAGGCTTAACGGAGGACGCAATTATGATGATTACACAGAACTGGTTCTTAAGGCTGCCGAGTGCCGGGTCGTGTGCGTGTCGGACACATTCTACACTCTTTGGTCACATACATCAATACTTTTTTTATTCTTAGCGAACGCAGCGTTCTGCCAGTGTCAAATTTACTTTTTTTAATCCACCTTCAATTACATGGAAGCATTCAAAGATGTTTTTGTATTGTTTGTGAACATGTTAGCGAATATTATGTTGTATCTATTTTCGTTGCTCCAGCTTCGCTCACGATTTTGTTGTTGACGAGCTGACAATTACTGTAGAAGCTTTTATCATTTTAAAAGCAAAGTTCTTATTTTATTGAATATATTCTACCTATGTTTATGCTTAGCACATAGACGAATAAGAGTAGTATAATAAAACAAAAAAAATATGCCTTTACCAAAAATTACAGTACATTTTCAATTAAATTTTTTCATAAATTCCACCTTTAAAATTTTATAGGATTAAACAAATACTTTTACAAATTAGATTCATTTTAAATCGCAGCATTTGAACATAGAACGTCGAGACCCATTACTTTGATAAGGGGACAATATGTTATCTGTGTTTGAGCGACATGAAAAAAAAAACATTTGGTCAACATTTGCCAAGGCCACTACGCGGAACTACGACAAACGGGGAACTTTATGAAAAAAATATTTTTAACTTGTGTACTACAGTTTGACAATGTCAAATAAGTGACTGGGGGCATTTTAAGGACGGTGGATTTTTACGATCTGATAACAAAATGGCTGTTTGCATAATATTGAATATGCGACACACGATAAACGTTATGTACATTGTAATGTTGCCAAAAGATTTATGTACGGATTCAAAGACTTACATAATAATCATTGGATATTTTATGTTCTGAATTTATTAGTTTAGGTGGTTTGTCTAGATCCAACAGCATTCCTAGAGAAGGGCATTTTTTGTGATTTGTGATGTACTAATAGATTTTTTTTGAATTATTAAACCAAATTTAAAGGCCACATCACACACAAGTTTTATTCCCAAATCACACATGTGATTTGGGAATAAAACAATTCACTGAACACACAAAGCACAGTGTTTGCGATGTTTCCCGCCAAAACTTTTTCAAACAAATGTTTTTGACGTAATAAATTTCCTTCAAATTATTAGAGATATACTAGCGGACCCCACAGACGTTGTCCTTTAGATACGAATCGATAGTGGCAGTACAGATCAATAACCTAGATACCGACTGCAGCGCCATCTGCCGGTCTGATTTGTGAATCTAAACCATTCTCGAATCTCAACGAACGCACACAAAAAATTTCATCAAAATTGGTCCAGTCGTTTAGGAGGAGTTCAGTCACATACACACGCACACAAGAAATATATATATTAAGATTTAAATTCCCTTTGATCAACCAAAGTTTAAGAACCACTGATAGACGATTATAAATCTTAGCTGTTCTTCCAAATCGATGATGCCATGATTACAATATTGAAGGTGACCTTCGAGTGTAACGTAATTATAATATATAATGGCTGCATTTAAATATTTGTACACTAGCAGCACCGTGCGGTTTCGCCTGCGTACTTCCCACTGCGTATACAGGCCGTGGGATTACAGGTACAATTATTTACTAGTATATCCTAGTACTCCGATGGACGATGGTCCTGTGGGTAATGGGCTCGGCCTCTCAAGCGAGAGGGTCCGGGTTCGATCCTGACTGGGTGTGGTGCCTTGGTTGGTTTTTCCCTACATCCTTAAAATACGAGAACATTGCTCGCGCACCGGTGAAGGAAAACATCGTGGTCAAACCTGAATGCCTGATGAGATTAAAAGTCGTTGAAGGTAAACTGTGAAGTTCAACAGTCCGCATTGGGTCAACGCATTGGTGAACTATGGCCCAATACCCTGCTTGCCTTATTTCGAGGACCCATGCCCTGCAGTGAGACATAATATTATGTGGATTGATAGTTTACTTTTTTTTACTCCGATGGAAATAAAAAGACACGGTTAAAACCGCGTGGCGCTGCTAGTAATATTGTCTATTAGTAGAATACACTACGGGACTACATAAACCTACCCACGTGGTAGACACCAGAAACAGACTTAAGTAATTAAATTGTATACAAATTCATGACCTAGATACAGATTACCAATTTAATATAAATTACTCTTAGCTTATTACTTCTATCATTTTGTTGGAGCATAATATCAGAATCTAGTGCTCTAGAGTCTAGACTCTAGAATTAATATAATTAAAAAAATATTAAATATATAATAAAAAAAAAAATATATTGTAATTTTAAATTAATGACAACATTCATTGTTTTTACAATACTGTAAAATAAATATTTAATAAATATTATATTTTACACTTTCTACGAACCATCAATCTAGATAAAAAGATTAATTTAATCAAATAAAAAAAAATGTGTCTGTGATTCACACACGATAGAAGTGAAACATACGTTAAATGCTCAAATACAAGCAAGTATTAAGCAGTGTAGAATATACATATTACATACACACCGACATGTGCTCTCTCGCTCTTTTGTATTTGTGTCTCTTACCTGTCGTTTTTTCCGTTGCATCCGGTTTGAAATCACAACGATTTTAAAAAAGTTTCACTTCAAAAACTAAAATCCCTTCATAAAGATGATTAAATATTTCATGCTATTTCAAATTTCAAATCATAGAAAAACAATATGATGCTAAATGAAAGAAAAACTATAATTCGAAATTTGAAATAGCTCTTAATTTGAAATATGTAATTTTATGGTAACCCTATATGAAGTAAACAGGAAACGTATGAACGAGTTGGCAGCTCTTCAACGGGAGTCGGGTGACGTCACAGTCGCATACCGCTGCATGCTACAAGCACAAAGTATTCTCAACGCTATTTGGATCTGCGTCTAGTATAGTGGTTCTGACTTCTGAGAGATCGCGGCTTCGAGTCCGGCATTTTTGAAGAGAAACTTCTTTAGAATCGTTGTGATTTCAAACCGGATGCAACGGAAAAAACGACAGGTAAGAGACACAAATACAAAAGAGCGAGAGAGCAAATGTCGGTTTGTATGTATATTGCACACTGTTTAATACCTGCTTGTATTTGAGCATTTAACGCGTGTTTCACTTCTATCGTGTGTGAATCACACACACACTTTTTTTTTGATTTCATACATATATACGTTAAATATAATTACTCTAGTTGGCGTAGTGGTTTCACCGAGTACCACCTTTCGACGAACGCCATAACGAAGCGAGCTAACATACCCAATACTCCGACAAACTGCCAAAAGGCATTTCGACGGGTACCATTTTTTAAACACCAAAAACGAATGAGCTAGTTTTTGAACTAGTTCAAGAAATTGCATATAAAAATGGCATCAGTGAAAAGTGTTTTGACGTCTATCATTTGGCTCCACTAAACTGCTTATAAGACAATCAGCGTGCAGTGGCCGGCCCGTGTTTGGTGCGAGTGGCTAGGGATCAGTCGTCTTGGCGGTCATTGAAGGAGGCCTATGTTCAGCAGTGCACGGATGGACGCTGCGGATGATGACGATGATGGTACTAATACATCGGTTCTAAAAAAAGAACTCAAAAATGTCGTTCAAAGGCAATTGCCCAGATAACAAAAATAAAATCGTGTGATTTGAATTTGCGTAGTTTTCTATTAGAATGGTAGCAAGCTGAATGCCAAGATACTTTGGAGAATATTTTTTATAGATGTGGTAGCCCTTGGCATGTGGTTTCAGAATGATAATATGAAATAATAAGAATATTGCTGTGACAATCTATCTATTAAGCTCGCCATCAACACAAATCATTATTTGCTTTTATTGTTTACAAAACAATTGAACATATTGTATTGTAATTCAAAATAATTTATACATATCTATTATTAAATGACGAACGTAATGAATTTGCAATTAGAATTGTGTATTTAGTCATTTAATGTAAATAATAATGTGATAATAATCTGTTTATGTGTGGTTGATCACCCGACCTGTAAAAAAGTTGAACGATTCCACGGATATTTCAAAACTTGATAGAGCTGGAAATTTATCCATATACATAATATACATGCATTTTGAATTGTTACCCAAACTCTACACGTCTACATGTCACAGTAAAAAAAAACAAATTCCTACGATTATTTTAGTGACCGGATACATGCCCATGAATCGTTTTAAAATTTCATGCGTGGAAAAAATGTTAGAAAAAAGAGGAGTGAATGTACCGGGACAGACACATGGTCAGGGTAGGAACAAAAGGCACGTTCAAATATGTTTTACAGATGTGCCTCGTGTTGTGCTAGGGTTGACAGTGTTTAATGACGAACCAATTATATTTATTTGAATTTGATGCGTTGAAAAAAATGGCGGACGATTTTTCTTTATAATTGTCCAAACTCGTGAACATTAAATTTGGACGAAAAGTGTCGCGTCTCAAGGTAAAACATGGGTAAAACCGTGTTTGAAAAATAAAGATAAAATATGTATTGTCAATACACTTCGACTTACGCTGTTATCTTCAACAAAAAAAAAACTAAATAATATGTTTAAAAATACCGACCGCATCCACTCAGACATTGGCAATTCAACAAGGGAGCTAAAGCCAAAGAAGAAGAGGAACCTAAATAATATTTTAATAACATGTAATTATTAATTTCTCCCGTTTGATAATGGCAAATGTACTATGTACGAGAAATGCCATAAAAAGAATAAAAAAAAACATGTAATTATTTTAATTATTTGTGTGGCTGATAGCTTAGTAGCTAGTGTAAGTATGTATGTAAGTGCTTAGTAGCTAACATTCAATAGAAGAGATTTCTAATATACTAGCGTGTACTATCATTATGGCGGTTTTCTATCAATTATGATTTAGGTACAAACAGTACTGTATACAGAGACAGCAACAAAATAGTACATTATATTCTGTTGAAATACAGACTACTGTACCTATATTCTTTAGAATGATAGTAACACGAGATAACAACGCTCGAGGAAGTTTTAATTCGAATTAAAATTTGTTTTAAAATAATTGTAGCACTATTGTGTTGTATAGTAAACAAGCTGCAGTACGACAAAAAAAAATTAAATTAAATCTAACCTCACTTATGAATGAGTACATTCATTAATCGTATAAAACATTAAAATACGTAAGTCGTTTCATAACAGTGTTTTATTATTGTACTATACAATATATTTACATGTAATAAAATTTTAAATGACTATTTTGAAAGTAAAAACAACGTTACAACGTTGCGATATGTATTAGATAATGAATTTGTCAAATACACTGATAGTTTATGAATGAATTTTCATTAGTGAATGACAGTTTCGCCATGTTTGTTTACGCGGGCGCTCGGAGCGCTTCGGGCGCGCTCGGCACTCGAAATAGCGCGCACGACTGCGAAGAGCGCGGTCGACGACCTTGCGCCCTGCCACACCGAAATATTGATACTTCCATTCGATTACGATAGGGGGGTGTGACTGGTTTTATTGCGATCGTTTTAGAATCGCCATATTAACACGTTCGATATTTAAATATAGACCATTATCATTACATAATCATTATAAGTATAACATTAGTCATTACTAAATCATTACAATACAAAAGTACTTTAATTTAAGCCAACATACATTGTCTGCCTACACTCTACAGAAGAACAGACGTTAAAGTCTCTCAAAATTGATGAAGGTTGGATACGTTGATGTTAGAAAATATAATTTTTTATCACATAAATAACAAATTTTCTATAAAATACGTGTATGTTTGTAGGTTAGTTTGTTTGTAAATGGATCATGCATGTCTGTCACGTTAAAGGAAACCATAGGAAACCATTTACCGCGTTAATTAGTTCTCAGGGAATAATTTACAAAATGTAGTATTTTCAAGCATTTCATTTTAGTATAATATGTATTATGTATTATATTATCTCAAATTCCATGTTGTCCCTTTATTTTAAATAACCAAAAGTGATCTGAAGCTGTGTGTAAGAATTAGTAGATAATAAAAATACAAATCAAAACATAATTTTTTTAATAAGTA
This sequence comes from Lycaena phlaeas, assembly GCA_905333005.2. NCBI lineage: Eukaryota > Metazoa > Arthropoda > Insecta > Lepidoptera > Lycaenidae > Lycaena > Lycaena phlaeas. The sequence goes on along the minus strand of HG995174.1, from coordinate 13,120,512 downwards.
TGTTAGGTATAGTAGCAACACAGCATCTTTTTGAACGTCAATTGATGGTCAATTGTGTCTTCAAAATTCGCTACAGCGATGGTGGGGACCTTCAATAAGGAAGGTGGTTATCATTCATCATCATCAGCCTTTATCCGTCCACTGTAACTGCTGGACATAGGCCTATGCAACTAACATAAAAAAAATTGCGGCTCTATTACAATTATATGCTCAATAAGTAAACTACATCAGTATTATATACGACCGCTGTGTCCGCCACTGAACATAGACCTCACTCAATGAATGCTAAGACGGCCGATCTCTTGCCACTCCCGTCGACGGTCCAACATGGACCAACCACTGCACAGAGATCGTCTTTCCACTTTTTTTTCTTTTACGCCGGTAAATGCACTGAGACATCTCTGGGGAGTGAGTCTCCATAGGGTATGTGGGAGTAGCTGCGCCCGAAAGATGGTAAGTGATGCAGCTCTACCAATGCCGACTTTGGTGAGGTGCCCCGGATGTGCCTTGCCTGGTCACCTCTTCTTATAAAAGGGATACAAAGAGCCCCCTCGGCTCAATTTTCTTCGCCCAAGGTGCTGTCTTACCCTAGGCTACTGAGCCTCACCGCCACGACAAGGCCTGAACCATGGTAGGGAACCGTCTTCCCAGCTGGGCAATGACTGAACTGGGATGACAAAATACTTCGTCTACCTAATCGCGGCCTCCACTCTTGAACCATATTGGCCCGATGAGTCGATGCTGATGTGAATTACCCTGGCTCTTCGATTGCCCACCAGCATGGTCAACGCGTCATGTATGACTAGCTCAGTGAATATACGTAGGATATAAGTAGGACGAGGGTTTTGTGGAGCGCCACATCCTCGTAGGATCTACTGAGGTAAAGAAAGGCAACGCATCACCATAACATCAGGTTTTGAGGGTACCTAAGGGGGTCGGTAGTCAACATAAGGCGCCGACTGCTCGCCTCCTTAAGTGTTAGTCAGACCATCCATCGGATGGAAGAAGATTCCGTGCGGTGTCCGATCCATGTTGGATGCGAGTGACAAGGGATCGGCGGTCTTGGCATTCAGTAAGGGTGGCCTATGTTCAACAGAGGACACATAAAGGCTGATAAGGATTACGACGATGATAATGGTCACCAGATTGATAAGTTGCCAAATTCGCCAAAAAAATTTACGAGATAACGTGAGATCAGTCCTAATTAGGAAGGCGGATGAGTGTTGGTAGAGTATCGTCGTGTGGGGTCTCTTCTGAGAAGTACTACTACATCTGAGAAGAAAGATGTTGTATTTCTCTATCTTTACACAGGGAACTCTTGATAACTGCTTCTACATCATGTCTGTCAGATATTACAATTATTTCTGGATTTCACACTCGATTGAAATGAAATATTTGTAAATATAATGTGAATAATCTTTAGTCGAGCTGATAAAAGTGATAAATTATCTTTTGGCAGACAAGGTTCCAAATTTAAATCTGGTAAATTAAATTGCAAGTTATTAACGTATACATTGGTTAAGCCTCTCCGCCAACCACAGGCTGTAAATGGGTGAACACCCACGCGGTGTCGCAACCATCAGCCGGCTCCAAAACCATAGCCCACGTGGGCTGGTGAAAAGCGGCCCAACATACTTATGCAATGTTTCATTATGGCATTGATATAACATATCCTAGATGTTGAAACCATTTCATCATCATCATCATCATCATCATAAGCCTTTATCTGTCCACTGATGAACATAGGCCTCCCTCAATGAACGCCAAGACGACCGATCCCTTGCTACTCGCTTCCAACACGGACCTGCCACTGCACGAAGATCGTCTGATCGTGAAACCATCAAACCAACCAAAACTCTTTTTGATGTCGACATTGTCTACGGATGTCTTGTTCTAGAGAACTCGAGAGAAATATCGAGCTACGCGAAATAAAGTCAAAAACATGATAAGTATCCTCTTTTAAATAGTTTTTGTAATAAAAATAACCATGTTAATTTATAATCCTATATCCTATGATAAATTATCAAAATATGACGATATTCCCACGCGATTGTCTCTCGTGTCACGCGCCCACGTGTAATCGTACATTGACGATTTTTCAACAAAAACAAAATCCAATTAGTTATTTTGCTCACCGCGTTTAAAATATGCATACCAATTAAATATACTGCTTCTAGACATGTTTTTTCTTCTGCCCAATCATGAAATCTTGCTAAACAAGTAGTTATTTTGCGGACTAAATGTTTATTATACGAATTCATGTTATTGTCAGCTGCTTTTTATGATTTAATTTTTGACCATTAAGAAAACTATTTGTGGAACAAGGATTGCTGCCAGATTTATTTTTTTGCATACATAATAATTGTATGCCGACCAAATTATTTAAATGCTAATTTTTGTGGCTCACCAAATTTTATAATTGCTGATCATTTTATTACTTCTCATTTCAAACCTCCTTAAAAGTAATTCTACTATAATATCTAATTCCTGTAGGTACTTCTCTGCCCTTCGAAATTCGAATGAGTCTATCAATTTATTATGTTATCGATGTTCAGTTTATCAGATGCGAAAGTAGATTGTGAGTGAGAAGGTGGTACACGTGGGACGGTTATCTATAACAATATAATCGCCTTTTCCGTAATGGTTACGATATTAGCACTAAACTATTTACAGATCTAGACATCTAGACACTTTATGTACCTACGCAATGTGAAGATAGAGATCAGTTTTATAGATTACAGTGTACCTTAATATCTTATACTCGATCTTAAGTTTACAGATTAGAGATCCTCAATATAGGCCCTTCGTACTAAATAACAATAAAAATGCATACTAGAGTAAATAATAATAATAATAATATCTCTGGACGATTTAACACCGCGTCCGGTCCCTTGTGTGTTACGGGTACCAAACAACGGAAATACATACATTAATTACTTTTTACACTTTTACAATTTGACAGATAGGGTATGGAGTATCTGTCAAATATGTTGCCAATAGCCTATTGGGCACTTAACTGGAGATTGCGAAACAGGCCCTAATACTTATATTTAAGATTTTTATTATATAAAACACACATATTTTAATACACGTCCATGACCCAGGAACACAGTAACTTTTTTGTTCCCTGGCGAGATTCGAGCACGCTACCTCCGGCTTAAGCGCCAACGCTCTATCCATTGAGCCACAGAGGTCGTTGAATAAAAAAAAAAAGATTTTAAGCTGATCGATAAAAAATAAATCGTATATATTTAAAATGAAATTCATTCCACTGTCTGTTCGCTTAGATCTTTGAAACGACTCAATGTATTTTAATGAAGTTTCAACAACATATAAAGTATTAATGTTAAGGCGGATGAAGCTGCGGGCAACAGATAGTATACTATAAATATTCCACTACTAATACTAAATTGGTTTTAATTTATTCGCTGTTTGAATTTCTTAAGATCTTATGTCAACAAAACTTATATTAAAGGCATATTATAGTAGACTCCGACTTAATTTCTTTGATCTTACTTAAAAAGGCCTAATGAAGTTTTCAGCGTAACCTGTGAAAAAATATATTCTGAACTCAGACAATTTATTAATGATTGGTCTATTCTGGGTGATATAAATGAAAATGCAAAATCTTTTTGGTGTCAGTACCTGACAGCAGCTTAACTTGTTTTTCCGAAATACAGCAAAACCGAATAGTGGTACCCATGCAAACAGACCACAGGCCAGCTCAAATGCGTAAAAGTACTGGGGGCCTAGCCAAAACGCCATTAAGAAAGCGTTAGCGAAGTTCGAAAATGATAAAATGTATGGGATTGACATAAGGCCGCGCTTAATCACGTGGTCCATCCTATATATTTTATCATTTTCGAACTTTGCTAACGCTTTCTTAATGGCATTTTGGCTAGGCCCCCTGGTGGCCAGTACCTTACCGCTTACGAACTTACCACACTAAGTCAAAATCATCATCATCATTGGCGCCAGTCCGTCTGTTTCAGACGATTTAAGCAGAGTCAGCGTGAGTCGGTCACACAGCTCCTTTCGTGACTGAATAAGCCTATCCGCGAGCAGCAAACTCGGCCACACGCTTTGCAGGTAAACTGGATGGTGTTATTGACGACAGAAGCTTGATGTTTCAGCTTTTCTTCATGCCGCTAAGATTTCAAACCAAGCTAGATCGTGTGCCTTGCTTCCATCCACTACGGTCTTACGCCACTTGTCGCGGCTCTCGGCGACTGCTTTAGTGCGATTAATATTAATTATAAAGTATATAATATACAAAATGTTTTTCATAATAACGTTATTTTCGTGGCAAATATATTAAATCAGACATGCGTAGGTTCAGCCAATTTGACGATGTAACCAAAACGGTAAAACAACTTTACAAAAACGTGTAGCCTTGACCGAGATGTAGGTGTATAGTACCTATATCAATGACATTTCAGATCTAACATGGGAAATAAAAGTCATCATTGGTACTTTGCCTTTTTAGATGATTCTCTTAACTAACAGTATTTCATGAAGAATAGTATCAACGCATATAATTATGTCCCACTGCTGGGCACGGGTCTCCTCCTCGAAATCAGGCGAGGAGGGTAATGGGCCAATAGTTCACCGCGCTGGCCCAGTGCGAGGTGGTGAACTTCACATACCTTCAAGACTTTCAATCTCATCAGGCATGCAGGTTTCCTCACGATGTTTTCCTTCACCGGTGATCGAGCGATGGTCTCGTGTTTGGGGTGCACTTAGAAATTAGAAAAACCCATTTCAAGGCACACACGGTAACTCTCGCTTAAGAGGCCGAGTCCATCCACCACTGGACCATCGTCGCTCAGATACCTGATTAGCGTCACCCATTTTCATAAAAAGTTAACCAGGGACTTAATATCTGATTTATGCATCGTCAGTGCTAGTAATTACTATGCCTGTCCTTCTTTCAATAAACAAAGCTGAGCTGACTTAGTTTTAACAGCAAAATAAGTTTTAACTTCTAACAATTGTAATGCACGCGACTCTATGGTTAGTGAATTTGCATATAATGTTATAAACAATGGGTCGCAAGAAGCGTTGGTGTTGAGCCAAGCGCCGCTTCCGTCTCTGGTAGTCAGAATCTTACAAATGGACTTGTTTTATACCCAAGTATATGCGACTTACAAAGAATTAATAAAATTCTGCCCTCCGCCAGATTAATAGTCAGAATTGCGATTTTTGACGTGACAACGTCTAATAACTCAATATAAGATGACGTCATGTAGCGTTCCGAAAGCGAGAGCGCGGCACGAATGAGAGAGAGGCATAATCGGCTCTTTTTTTCGGTTGGAGCTATGCTAATGGCCCTAATGGCCCTAATGCTTCATCGGTAGTGGGGTGAGCCCGTTGGTTTCACCCTGTGATATAGTAAGGGGGGTTGCCCCCCGCCAGCCGTGGAGTGTGACTTCCACGGCTTCATGGCGTCGGGTTTGTACCTGTGGCGGGTCTCTTCCTCACCACCGTCGGATGAACTTGATCGTCTCAGTTCGGTTCGTGCTGCATGTAATGTTTGACGTTGTCACGTCAAACTACCGTCCGTAAACCGATTATACAGACAACCAATTTTTTCTAAGCTCTTTGAGATTCTACTTCCTAATGGACTGAGACTGATGCATGTGTATGTCATACATTCAGATGTTTACAAGTTGCTAAATAATGCATATGCTTTAGTTGCTAATTCGTTGGCTCAAGCGGGTGAAATAATATTTACATTCCTATTTTTCAATAGCCTATAATAGGTGTCCTACTGCACTGAGCAAGAGACGCGTCTCTGAATAATGTTTAGCGGGACCCAGTCTGTGAGTTTCTTGGTCCACAATTCCATTTTTCCTCAGATATCTACATTTACTGATGTTATTTTTGAAATACATTATACCAATAAGCGACTGTTGCCTGCCATCCCAGCAGTATCTTGGATTAATAATTTTTTAGCCTAATCAACTTTGAAATAACGTCTTGTGTTTGTATTTTGTAGGTTACTTTTGCACTTTTGACATTTTTTAAATTGAATTTGTTCCAAATTCCAATTCTATATTCAAATTAACCCACCCAAAACTACAGATACTATAAGTTTATAGGTCTACTTTGCTAACGTAAGCGTATGGTGATGAAGTACGGTCCTTGGGGGCTATTTTCAATATTGTAATATTAATTATTTATAGTTCTACATGTTTTATTAGTATAGCTTGCTTTATTTACATAATACTGGCAATTCCAGTCGGCGTAATATCTAATGCATTATTTAATAATAAATACCAGAAATAACTGGATTGTGTTATTATATGGAAATAGCGTAACTCAGACTAGGTAGTTATAAACATACATACACTATAAGCTATCGTATTCACATTTGTCTTTGCTTATGCAGTTACTAATATTTTTTTTAATGTAAAATTTGTTTTTGTTTGAGTGTGATATAATATGAGTAAGTATAGATAATAATGAGTTTAGAAATATGAGACTAAAATTAAAATTTATTTCATCAAGAACTAAGCAGTATTACTCTCTTGTTTATGCAGTTTTGTCTTTAAGTTGTAAAAGTAAGAGAAGCGCCATCTATTAAACAATTAGTGAAACTTTGAAAACCAGTAAAACGCATAGCAATCATACTCTGGGTTTATGTGTATTTTTTATTATTGTTACCTATATTTAACCCACCAATTTATGGTCACCTAAAACAGGAACAAATCCATACACAAAAATAACGTGCATAAATAAAATTACAGGAATAAAATTGCTCGAAAGAATGAATGTATGTTTGTCCCTTAGACAAACTAAACTCAATTTAATACATTGTTAAATCAATACTTCAGAGTGCATGAAAAGCTTTTACTGGCCTTTTTAATAGCAGGAAAGTATATAGGTATATTTTTTCAATCATAAATAATTCAGTCATGACTAAGAGTTAAGACGAACTGAAGATATACTTTTTATTTCCAATATTAAATGATCATATAAATTATTTTCTTTGATAAGTGTGAATGTGTTTCAATACCTATAATATGAGTGTATTAATATGCATTTTATCCGCGACATTACTTCTACCAAGTACATTATAAGCACATCAAGACATTCAAGTACATTCGAAATTTTAAGGCTGTTTAATACTGGGTCCTACACGTAGAGAAGACCTTTGAATCCCTTTGACTTGCGTAGTGAAAATAGAAGAATTATCCTTGGATCATAAAAGCTACAACCGGAACAGGTTATAATAATTTATATTCGCTTTCGTAACAGGTTTCTGTGATATTACATGTACATCTCCTTCTGATGTACATCATAGAAATCATCACAGGAATTCGTGCCTTTCTTCCACGAGTCGCGTAATCGAAGGAAGGAATATGAGACAGAAGTCAATACAACAAAATGAGACTGAGCTTAAGCTTGATCTAAGTTTCGATCTCAAATTTAGATGTACATACTACGTCATTAAAAAAATCGAAATTCAAATTTGGGAGGGCAGTTTCGCCAACAAAAATCATTTGATAGCCGAGTGCAAGGGGAGTAGCACTTCCTCTCGTGTCACGAGGCCCCTTATCTCGTTCATTGAGAGATTTATCTCGGCGAGGTCGCGCCTGCGATAGCGAGCGGTCACCCCACGCTCAAACTTTGTCAATTGTTCATTCATGCCCTAAATTGTACATAAATGTTCCTTTTGACAACCCTAATCATAATTTACTGATATAAAACATTTTTGGCGCGCTTTGGCAGTAAAATCGAATGACATGCAAACGGCATGACGCTGTTATTTTAAAACATCTTTCACAATTGTTTTCTTATGTTTACGCGAATTTCACTCATTATAATGAAACAAATTTACGGTTATTATACGGTTTATTTTATCGCGGTTTATTAAGTTTTTTACAAGCCCGACGTTTCGGATACTTTACAGCAACTATGGTCACAGTAGGACTGTCTGGACTGGAGGAAAGAGGAGAGGAATCTCAGGCCCAGGCCTTGTAGCTAAAACTGCTTTAAAGAAGGTAGTTCCCCATATTTTTGGTGCACTGTTAGCACTCTTAGCAGCTGTTCACACTGGCGCTTTAAAAGCGTCGCGGCAATCACGACGTTGGCTGGAGTTGCGAGTTTGGCATGCTCAAATCGATTTGACGTCAAATACTTAACGTCGAAAATCCAGTAGTGGTCGATAAAAAGCGTGGCGCTTTAAAAACGTCATTCTGTGAACAGATACATGGGTATCTATTTGTCACATTAAAACGCTTTCTTACCGACTTTTTTACCAAAAAAAGCGCTCGTGCGAACGGGGCCTTACTGACCTTCTTTTTTATTATATTTAAGTATTTATCTGTACTATGCTTCTTTAAAAAAATCTTACGCATCATGGGCGAAATCGACATAACGACATTATTAAATTTTATGTTTTTTACAAGACATTGCAAACATCTATGATTCATTTTTGCCGGTTTTTCCTGCTTAAAAAAAACATTAAAGATAAAAACACGCAGAAACACAAAGAACTTTACTAGGAAATCAGGATGGTTGACTGCTGAGAATGACGACGATTTAGTTCAAAGGATTTTATCAGTGAGATACTTTCCTCGTGTCTTCTTAGAATTGACAATACTTTTACACTGGGCTTTGTCTATCTATCTAGCTGAGATACAGCTACATTGATTTTGATATCTGGCAACTACCGCTAGAAAAAATATCAACCCTTCTATGTCCCACTGCTGGGCACGGGTCTCCTCCTCGAAATCAGGCGTGGAGGGTTAATACTCCTCGCCTAGCCCTCTTCGCCTGACCGCTAGAAAAATACATCCAAATAAGTTAAAAGTAATCCAGAGAGACACTTGTCACTGATTGGGCGTTAGAAAGAACGAACAAAGCACATCACATAATATACTCGAACAAATAGACGGAGCGACGATGGTCCAGTGGTGGGTGGACTCTTCCTCTTATGCGAGAGGTTCCGGGTTCGATCCTGACTCCTCCGTGTGGGCCTTGAAATGGGTCTTTCTAAATTTCTAAATGCACCCCAAATACGAGACCATCGCTCGCTCACCGGTAAAGGAAAACATCGTGAGGAAACCAGCATGCTTGATGAGATTGATAATCTTTGAAGGTATGCGAAGTTCATCAACCCGCATTGGGCCAGCGCATCGGTGAACTATGGCCCATTACCCTCCTCGCCTGATTTCGACGTGGAGAACCGTGCCCAGCAGTGAGACAAATAAGGGTTGATATTTTACTTTTAATAATAGACTTATTAACTGAATTTATAATTAAGAGAACGGCATTCGTAATGAAATATTATTTAAATTTTCAATTTACATTCTAAAAACTTTTAAGCAAGAATTTGAAATAATTTACAGAAAAAGCAGACGCTACTTTTGAATAGCAAAAAACAAAAAGCCATCGCGGCGCCATGATAAGGTCGTAAAAGGTTCAGTCATATGCTTAAGTGAATAATAGGACAAGTTCTTTAGCGGATGGCTTTCTAGTAGCCCTTTGTGGCGTTATCTTATCACGAATATTATTCCGGACTTGCGCTAGGGTTCTGCCCATCGCAATAACGAAAAACCCTAAACAGCTTACTCGGTTTTCCGTCTAACGACCTAAAACTATAGATATTGATAAAGAATGTAAGGCAGGGCTCATTAGCCTAGGCCGACCCCAACTCCTTGAGCGAAGTGAATTTAGCCTAGGTAGCTCTTTGTACCCCTTTTATAAGAAGAGGGGGCAAAAGAGCAGGGGGCAAGGGGCAAGGACCGGAACCTCGCCTCATTGTACTGTCCCGTCGGTGGGAGGGGTTGTTCTGTGGTGCGGGGCAACAATTCTATGGAGGTGGCGTCGGTCCCCTGAGGAACTGACTACCTGTCGAGGTGCTGTTGCTTGTAGATCCAGGGCATCTCATCAAAGACGGCATTTTTGGCACTCGCCGGGTTTTAGTGGGTAGAGCTACGTCCACTTACCATCTTTCGGGCGCAGCGAGTCCCACATACAAGCCTAGAGAGACCGACTTCCCCGTACAATGCCTAAGCGCATTTCCCGGCGTTAAAGAAAAAATATGAACGTAAGGCAAGTAACCTAATTATTTGAATTATAAAAAAATATTATTTTCCTACGGAACCCTGAGAATCGAGACACACACTTGTCTAGTTTTTTTTTTGTATTTGGCACGCGCATTGTTTGTCCGTCCACAACACGGCCTTGTTCTGTAATGGAAGTAACTGATATAAGAACATCCTGTGCATGTTTATCAGTCAACGCTAGGGTTGTTAGCTATATTTATACGTAATATTATGATTACTGTCGATATTCTGGTAGAGGATTCGTCATGCGCTAAAGAACGGCCTGGAAGACGCGCAGGCGAAACTGGAGGATCCGGTGTGGAGCAGGATCAACGGAAGCTCGACCCGAGATCACCACCATGGTTCAAGCCTTGTCGTGGTGGTGGGGCTTGGGCACCTTGGGCGAAGTGAATTGAGCCGAGGGGGCTCTTTGTACCCTCTTATAAGAAGAGGGGGCAAGGGGCGAGGACGGGAACCTCGCCTCATTGTACTTTCTTGAAGTTGGGAGGGGTTGTTATGTGGTGCGAGGGAATTCCTCTGTGGTGGTGTCGGTCCCCTGAGGGACCGACTAGCCGAGAGCCGAGACGAGGTGCCCTGTTGTTTGTAGATCCGGGGCACCTCACCAAAGGCGGCAATGGTGGCACCCGCCCTCTTTTAATGGGTAGAGCTAGAGACTAGCCGTCGAGGTGCCCTGTTTGTTGGTGAGGTGCTAGCACCTAGTAGAGGGGGGACCCACTCCCCAGCGGAATACCTCAGTGCATTTCCAGGCGTTAAAGAATTAAAGAAAAAAAAACTATCTGTCAGTGAAAATCCTGTCAAAATCTGTCCAGCCCTTTCAAAGATAAGTCAAAATAATCAGACAGACTGACAGGCAAAAATTGTTAAAATAATATAAAATATTATATTATTTTAACAATTTTATTGTTAAAATAATATAATATTATTAAAATAATATAATAAAACCAAAAGGTTTAGGCGCCATGTATTATAATGGATACATCCATGGGCTTTTAGTAAAAAGTAGTTACTTTAAAATTACAAACGTACATTCCAATTTTATGTATATCAAAATTCTGTCCATTTGGAAGTCCAGTCTACACAGAACCTACATGAAATTTAATAAAGCTTTGCCAAAATGCAATTAACAACGAACGAGTATGTACGTTCGTCGTTACTAAACTGAAGCTTAATAAAGCTCAGAGAAATATTCGTTCCAAAAAGCTTCAAATAAACTCTGGTTCAATAACGCTCTATGAAAAAGGGAATTCCATGAAACGCGTTCAACATATATGAAAGATATTAAAACATAAATGCATTGCAAATAAAAAATAAAAAACACATTGTGAAGTAGTGCCATGCTGCTTTGCAGCGGAATTGGGTCGGCACGATGGTAACTCTCGCTTACATTTCCCGGCGTTAAAGAAAAAAAAGGTAGTTATGGTACATCAATATCAAAATATTTTAAAAATAAGTTCAAACAGATTACTAACGGCGGTTTTCAATATCCTATCTATCTTAAAATTTTCTTATCCATCTTAAAATTTTGACAGATTTTGTAAAAAATTGTGTCAAAATTTCACGAGATATAAGAAAATTTTAAGATAGATAGGATATTGAAAACCGCCGTTAATGTTAGAAACATTACACAAACATAAACTTTGATACTCATCCGATATGAAAAGTAATTTTACATCATTACCGAGTGACAATATGCTCTACCAGTAATCATCAGCTCATCTGTAACACGAAACTACAGCCAGTATCATAAATAGTCTCATATCCTTTATAAAAAGTATAACGATATAATAATGATGTCATGACCAGCACATCAAAGGCGCACACGGACCGCTAGGCCCTTTTAATTTCCTCTGCGGACCTTCTCAGAACGTAACTGTACACAGGACTATGACCGCGTAACTTATTTAACTTAAGGGCTTATTAAGGGAATGGAAGTGGATCACTTCTTACTCTTCCACTTCACTCATAAGTTAAGAATTTCAATGAAAGTCAATTTCCAGTATTAAAATTGGATGGTTTTGCTATTGCAATGGCTTTATAAGGTGCCAATTCGTTGATAATGTCGATATATCAGTCTCGTCGAAATAAAACGAAAAACAGATATTATTAATATCAAATATGTAGTCTACTTCAGTTCTTTTGAAATTTTGGATATAGGCATATATCAGGATTGACAACTTCAGTGGCTCAATGCTTAGCACGTTGGCGTTTAAGCCGGAGGTAGTAGGTTTGAATCCCGCCAGGGAGCAAAAAATATTTTTAGGTTATGAACGTGTATTCTTTAATTAAAATCTTAAATACATGTATAGTATAAAAGTATTAAATATAAGTTTTTTCGATATCTAGTATCCGTAGCACAAGCTCTTCCAGAATTTACTATGGGATCAGATTGTCGTAGTGTAAAAATTATCTATAGATATTATTATCAACGTCTTAGGACATAGGATATGTTGTAATTGGTTCGTATGGATTAATTGACAATATTTGATAATATCATTTATACTTCACCGAATGTAATAACAACTATGCTGACCTATGTCGAATAATGTCTGTAAACGATTGTACACCAAAATGGGCAACGCTGTGGACAAAAGCTGGTGATGTGGAGTCAATATACGCGGGAAACATATGCGCGGCCTTGCAGACTGATGACCGATTCCGGTCCCTTTCGCGCGCGTGAATGAACGAATGTCACGTAGACGAAAACAATGAACATTAGTCAACTGAACTGTCTAGTCTAAGTACTAATGACTAGACTTAGATATTGTATGCATCTTGTTTTGTTATATTAGTCAGAGTATTTTTTACCGTAAATTATTTGAATTCTCTTTCGTATTCATACATATTAGTAGTATTTTTCAACTCTCGAATGTCTCAAACTTTTTCATTGATAAGTACCTCAATGTTATTGAGGAAGGTTTATATGTTGTTTAATAAGAGGCTAGTTTTTATTCGGTTTTATGTCAGTTTTAAGCCGCGTGCAATATCGAGTATTTTTCCAAAATATTGTCATTTATTACCGATTATTATTGCGCAAATATTTGATTTTTTTGTCTCCTACTTTATTTATTAACCGTGTTAAAATGAAGCTGGTGGTAGGTACTAAAACAATATCCAGAATATAGAAACTATAAGTTCCTCTTGTCTTTGCTTGTTTTATTGCTATTATGAAATACAAGGCAAGCAAAGACTTATCAACTACTTCAATGTTAAAAGTGTTAAAGTGTGAGATATTGACTTCTAATGTTATAATATAAGTGAAGTCTTCACTTGTATGCAGCATGTTTAAAATATAATATTATAAGGGCCTGTTTCACAATCTCCAGTTAAGTTCCCAATAGGCTATCGGCAACATATTTGATAGATATTTGACAGATACTCATACTCTATCTGTAAAATATGTTGCCGATAGCCTATTGGGAACTTAACTGGAGATTGTGAAACAGGCCCTTAGGCTAGCAATTTAGCAATGCAAATAATAGTTTTAAGATTGGTATTCCCTCCTCGGCGACTAAACACGGCGTTCATTATACTGTGCTACTACTGTTTGTGCGTTGCCGTCGGAAGAATATTTTCTTCTTATCTTTAATCTTAATTAAGCATAGCGTGGACAGTAATATTACAGGTTGATTCTCTTGCAGTTTTTTTTAAAATCACAAAGCAATACAGTGATAAATTATTTAAAGTATATTCTCCTTCCAAGTATATAGTCCTTCCTTTGATTTAAGTCCTCTCTTTAAATGGGCAACCGAAAACTCACAAGCCGTGAATGTAACAGCATAGAATGTAACAAATATGTTAATAGCGAGAGCACACACCTTGGTCGTGGTGGCCAAGTCTTCTGCAAAGCCGTCGGCACTCCCTCTTACAGAATTTTCCATCGCAAGCAACAGTTTTAAAATGGGCAGGTCATCTTAATAATATATTCTTTAAAAGTAATTATGTATTATAATGAAACAAATTTACGGATTTTATCGCGGTTTATTAAGTTTTTTACAAGTCCGACGTTTTAGCCACGTTTAAACCCGAAATATGTAACAAATAAGTATTAGTGCCATTTTATCGTTGTCATGGAAGACGTAATTAATAATTGAGAATTTAAATTAATTAGCTACAGCTTAGGATCAAACCCACTACTATTACAAGGTGAATACCACCTCGTTGGACTCGTATGGACCACAGCCATATAAAGAATGCTATTTCTGAGTGGGTTTGATACCAAACAATGCCTCGTTAACGAGAGCGTCTAGTTTTGGTTTTAATTTAATATACCATAAGACCAACACGACTTAAGTTATATGTACTACTTAGTCTCAGTGATTTCTGAGCATGGATCTTTTTATAATCCAGATTTTAGAGAAATGTTATAAAGAAAGAAAAAACAAACAAAATTGTCGGCATCTTACTAGTCTTACTAATATTATAAACCCGAAAGTTTGTAAGTATGGATGTTTGTTATTCTTTCACGTAAAAACTACTGAATGGATTTTAATGAAACTTTACAATAATATAGCTTATACATCAAAATAAGACATAGACTATAATTTATCCCAGTACTCCCGCGGGAATGGGAAGCACACGGGTGAAGCCGCGGGACGCTGCTAGTGTTTAATAAAAGAAAGAAACGTTAATTCTGATGGTTTATCATAATCTGTTCGAAACAGCTAAAACTAAATTATATTTGGTAACACAAGTTCGATAGTATAAAAATTATTTCTTAATAGTGCAAAATTATCTATTTTGTATAATAAAGAGACAAATAATAAAGAGTGGTAATAGGAATTCGATGGATGCACTCTGCGTCACTCTTGTCTGAATGAGTGCTGAGTGCAGAGTTCTGCTTATATCTCTTGCGAAGCAGCTTTACTGCGCTTTAGAAGGAACATAGCAGAATCCTTTGTGTGTCTTAGGGTATCGTTGAAGAATAAAGGCTAGCCTTATTCTTATTATCTATTAGTCCGATATTCTCCTTATCAACTAATTTGTGAAAAAAAAATATTAAAGCATTGTTCCTTTATTTGCTTCGTAAAAAAATCTATTTATTTATTAGGATTAGTCCCTAAAAAAAGCTCAATTCCAGTCCCAAGTAAATAATAATTTAAAATGATTAAACTGTGCAACTTTTACTGGACACGCTGCTGCTAATTTAGCGAAGGTGAACTTAGATCAATAAAAACTATTTAAAAACATTTTTTTAATGATTTATAATTATAATATATTGAAAATAAAAATATTAATAAAAAACATGATATATTTAAAAAATGATTTTATTTACAAAATAAAAAAATCATGAAATAAAAAAATCATTAAAATTATATTAAAGTTATCAGTATTAAACACTTACCTGTATGAAGGGGAAAAAAAGAAATTTAGACAATTTTTTCACCTTCTTCAATTTTCTTCGTCTTTCTTGAAGGCGTTTGATTTTTTGTACCACTTATTAAAGTAAAACGGGACCAGTAAAACCGGGATCCAGACCTCACGGTGCACCAGGAAGTACTGGACGCTATGATGTACTGGTTCCGAGGGGCTCAGCTCGCGCACGCGCCATCCCTCTTTGGGCGTGACCTAGACCCTGAAAACGCCACCCCCTCGCCCACACAAACCAGGTTTCCATGGTTACCATCACTTTTGCGCCGTGAAATAATCATCATTAATCATGCATTTCAACCCTAGAAATATACGTAAGAATTGTATTTTTTTAACGTATTTTCTTATATGAATCTTTGTAGCTTAAAAATGATGTGTGTGTGATTTACACACGATAGAAGTGAAACACACGTTAAATGCTCAAATACAAGCAAGTATTAAACAGTGTGCAATATACATACACACCGACATTTGCTCTCTCGCTCTTTTGTATTTGTGTCTCTTACCTGTCGTTTTTTCCGTTGCATCCGGTTTGAAATCACAACGATTCTAAAGAAGTTTCACTTCAATAAAGATAGTTAATAAGTATAAGATGTGTGCTAGGACCCGCCCCTATGCCTGTGTATTGGTGCCCTGATGGCGTTTAATTTATATCTCGATGTGGGTGACGCTTTTTTTTTTTTTTTTTTTTTTTTTTTTTTCGGTTGGATCTATGCTAATGGTCCTAGTGACCGTTATGCGTCATCGGAAATGGGGTGATCCGGTTGGATCATCCTATGACGTTAAAAATTTGGGGGGTTGCCCCCCGCCATGTTCATGGCGTCGGGTTTGTACCTAACTTGGTAAGCTACGGTCGACTGGTTTGGAACGGGTGACGTTAGAAACCTATCGTGAGGGCCGGCCCTCCCCTCCCCCGGTAGCGGGGGAGGCGGGTCAAGCGCGGGACCCGAGCAAGCTGCCGATAGCAGAGTGCTATCGGTGATTACACGGTCTATATTGGTGTCGACTCGTAGCTGATCTGAGCCTATGCTGTCGCGGTTGATCCGGATCAACTGGTCAACGGAGTGTAGGGTTCGACGTCGCATACGACCCCGGGGCCCATGCGGTGTGAATGTGTGCCTAACACCGGCTGTGTTATGTCTGAGTGTGTGTTGTAGCTTACGTCGCGCTTCAGCGTCGCGCTTTAACAGTTCTGTGATTTTATCAACAGGATCGGTTATGACATTCTTAGGTAACCTAGACTTATTAGGTGCTAAGCTATCGGGGGTGTAGTTTGCCGCACTCACGACGAGTGGGTTCGGGTGGAGAAGTGCCTTTTCGAAGTGACGTTCTGACATCGCTTTGAAATGGCCCCTAATCGAATCTAGTCTGAGGTCGCGATGTAGGTCGATGTTTCTTACGTACCACGGGCAACCGGTTGCCACACGTAAGAATTTATTTTGGATCGTTTGGAGGCCTCTGAGTCTATACTGAGGCACATGCGCGAATGCCACACAGGAGTATGACATGATGGGGCGGATACATGATTTATAGAGGGTGAGCTTGTGCCTGAGGGGCATTTTGCTCTTTTTGTTTATGAGGAAGTACAGTCTACTACTGACGAAACGGGCTTTTTTAGAAATCGCGGCGATGTGTGGTCTAAACGACATCGACCTGTCAAGGGTGACCCCCAGGTACTTGACCTGTCTAACTCTGGGAATAACGACGTTATTTAGTAAGATTGGTTTCATCGTGAACCATGTTTGTCTGCGTTTAGGTAAGCGTGTCTTTCTCTTACGAGAGAAATGAATCGACGCGCTTTTATCGGGGTTAATAGCTATTCTCCATTTTGCGAACCAGTTGCCTAGTTCGGTGACGGCACGTTGGAGAAATAGCGATGCTCTATTAGCATTAGGGTGGGTAACGTATAGAGCTGTATCGTCAGCGAAGAGAGCCAGTTTGACGTCCGGAGGTCTGGGGATATCTGATGTGTACAGATTGTATAGAGTTGGGGACAGCACGGAGCCCTGGGGGACTCCGGCCCTCAGAGGTCTCAGGGAAGAGAGGGTGCCTTCGACCCTATACCTAAATGACCGGTTTGACAGATAGTCGTGGATGATGATGACTAGCCTATCCGGTATTCCTAGCTTGTACAGTTTGTACACGAGGCCTTCGTGCCATATCCTATCGAAGGCCTTAGCTACATCGAAAAATACGGCGCACGTATCGCGGGAGTTCTTTTTATTGAAACCTCTGAGTATGTCTTCGGTCATACGGTGGACTTGCATTGGACAGCAGTGGTTTTCGCGGAAGGCGAATTGCTCGTCTATGAACAGGTTCTTTTCGCCTATAACGGCTTTGAGCCGCTTAAGCAGAACCCGTTCGTAGATTTTGCCAATCGAGCTTAGTAGACTGATGGGCCGATAGCTAGACGGTTCCGTGCCCGGTTTGCCGGGCTTAGGTATGCCGATAACCGTAGCTTCTTTCCATTGGTCTGGGAACCTACAGCCCTTTAGGAGGGCGTTGAAAATGCTAACCAGGAGGTAAACAAGAGCGGGTGGGAGTATTTTAATGACTTTGTTGGAAATCCCGTCCGGCCCGGGGGCCTTCTTGGAGTGAAGTCGTTTGATAATGTCTTGGACTTCTTCTACATCCGTCGGAGGGATAGGATCCCCCTCCGGCGGCGCAGAAGTCTTCGACTCTACTACCCTAATTACCTCCTCTACGTGGGAGCCTATGGAGGGTGAGGGGGTAGTGATGTTGGGGGTACACTGGCTCTCTAGTGTGTCGGCTAATAGTTCCGCCTTGTCGGCGTCCTCTAGTGCAGGCGCGCGATTTGGTCTTTTTAATGGCGGCATAGATGCCTCCGTTTTCTTTTTAAAAGAACGAGCGAGTGGCCAGTAGGCCACATGGGAGGGTGAGATTTCACTAAGGAGGCGATCCCACTTTTCGGCTTTGTGCTCTAAGATGCGTGTTTTAACGTCTCTTTCGAGGTTACGGAGGTCACGACGATACTCGTCCGCCGGGTAGCGAGCGTATCTGCGCCTTGCGGTGTTTTTGGCGCGTATGAGTGCTTTAATGTCATCCGGGAGCTCCCAGTGTCCATCGCTGGACGTTGAGATCTCCCTAGATGACTTTTCCATCGTCGCTACCAGATGGTCGGTAAGGTCGGAACTGGCCGCAATGGCCGCCTCGGGACTATCTATAGTGTCCGGGATGTTGTCGAGTTGACTCGAGCGAAGTGAATTTAAATTTTCGTTTAATAATTTAAAGTCGATGATCTTTTTCTTTAGATTTTTAGTATTATTCTCGGGGTTACCTAATTGAATTAATACTGGTCTGTGGTCTGAATTAAGCTCGTGTACTGTTTGAATAGAATGCACCAGAAGGGATACATTGCGTATTATACATATGTCTAATATGGATGGCCGCACATTACTCCTATCGCTGTTTGCGAAGTCGTAGCGTGTTGGCTCATCTGGGGCGACTACTGTACAGGCTAGATCATCGACGGCGCGGCAGAGAATTATACCATTTTTATTGTTTTCTCTGCAGCCCCATGCCTGATTTTTACTGTTTAGGTCGCCGGCTATAAAGACGGCGTTGCCTAGTTCTAATAGCGATTTGAGATCGCTGAAGAGTAATGTTTTATTGCACGATTGATATACCGAGGCGATGATGATCGACTGATGGCCGGTCATGCTCACCTGGCAGACGGACGCCTCCAGTGAAGCTAGAGGCGGTGTGTCTAATGGGATGCAATGGAGTGTTCTTTTGTAATAAATTAGTGTACCTCCGAGTCGGGATCGCAACCTATCATTCCTAACGATGTTATAATTAGGGATACGCGGATTGCTATTACATGGTTTTAGAAACGTTTCCTGCACAAGGAGGACGTCAACATCGTATTTTTTTACGAAAATGCGAATTTCCTCTAAATTCGCGCTAATGCCGTTCGCGTTGAACGACACTAGTCGGAGCGAACGCGGTTTTGTCCTAGCCGTGGTAGCCATTTAAGGGCTTTGAGAGGGGGGGGACCTAATCTTGGCGACCAGGGTGGCATGTTCACTATATGCCTGGTATGTCTGCTGTAGGGTGGTGGCGGCGCGTAGTTTGCGGGCCAGGACGGCTAGCTCTTCTGGATCTATACCGCAGAGAGCCTGAGAGACAAACGCTAGGTTTATCCCGAATTCGTCGGTGGGGGAAGCGGGACAGCTGGGGGCTGCTCGTACCTTCGTACTTGCAGGGGGGGCTTGCTGCCTGCTTACTGCCGCTGGGGGGCTTGGAGGGCCCGGAGCGGGTTTTGCGGGTGCAGACGGCTGGGAAGCCGCTCTGTCATGCCACGCGTTCGTCTTAGGGGGCGGAGCGGGGACATACTTCTCCTCCCTGGGTCGGGTGGTGGATCTGGGAGCAGGACCAGGTTTTTTCCCGGCTCTCCTCCCTTTCCTTACCACCGCGGGGGCTTTCGGGCAGCCGCGGTAGTTAGCCGGGTGCCCTTGGCCTCTGCAGATGACACAGCTAGGTGGTTCCGTAGCTGTGGCCCTATCGCGGGGACAGTCGGGGGTCCCGTGGTCGCCGAGACACTTAACGCACCTGGGGTGCGCCTGGCAATTTCTTGCCGAATGACCATATAATTGGCAACGATGACATTGCCCTATGATGCCCCTTTTACGGGGGGACTCTACCTTTAGCCCGGTCATGTTACACACGGCCCGGACATTAAATATTGCTTTCGCCGCCGGCGTTAGCGGCAGGATGACAAGTACCATCTTGTACTTGAATTTGTTGCGGGGGTGGTACATCCTATGTACCTCCTCCACAGGGTATCCCTGGAGGATCAAGTCCTCCTTGATTTCGGACGGGTCCATATCCCGGGGGACACCGCCGATGACAACACGCAGTACGCGCTCATCTTCGAGCGCGTACGTGTGGTATCCTATTTTGTTGGCGCTTAAGAAAGCGGTCAACCTACGGTGGTCATTAGAGTCCGCCACTTGGACTCTTATGCCGTCTGCGCACGAACGTGCAGATTTGTATAAAATCTGCTTCGCGTAAATAGCCTTCGAGACTATAGTCCAGCTTTTTGTGTCCTGGACGACTATCGGGGGGGGCGCTTTCGTGCGCGTTTCGGTGTCCATGCCCTCGTTTGGGGTGGACGCCGATGTACCGGGCGCGGGGGACGCGACTTGGTCGCGCCTGGTGACCTGCGGCGATGATGATGATGCCGCTTTAACCTTGTTGCCCTGAGGGGGCGGGGTCCCTACCTTCGGAGCCTTAGGCGGGGGGGATGGCGCGGAGGACGGCGCGGACCCGGTGTCCGGGCGCCGCCTCTTCTTTTTGTTGCGGACTTCCGTGAATCCGCTGTTGGTGGTCTCCTCCTCGGAGGAGCTGCCGGCTACCGACATCTCCTCCTCTGACGGAGTTGACGAGCGGGAAGTCCGCGTGATTTCCGATCCGGCCTCGGTCGTGCCGTCGTCGATTGACGCGGCGGGGGACGCGAGTGAGTCGGTCGAGAACCTCCTCACTTTTTTGTTGCTTTGGCTACTGCCTGACTTTTGGATGAAAACTTTGAGTTTCGCATCTACGTCTGGTATGCATTCGCGCAGGAAAGCCATAAGGGCCTCTTTCGGAATGTCATTCATGAGATCCGCCATTGTTATATTGTTAATGGTTTTGAAACAAAAAACCGGTCGTCATTAAGACGCCATTGTGTTCCTACCCTCCCGCCTGGCGGGAGGTGTGTGACAAAGGAAATAATACGGTCGTCTACCTGGGCAGGTACCGGGACGCAACCCAAGTAGGTGTGTAAATAACGAAAAACAACTTACGTGTTCGGCTTCGGGAACACACTTTTCGCTATGCGAGCGATTAATAACGCGGCACTATCACAACGAACGCGACTATGTGGCACCGGAACACCACGTAATTACGAACGCGGTTCTAAGCGCGCGATATAACGGACGGGTTTAAACGCGATTGAGTCGTCTGACGGCCTCAATATCTAAGAGCACTTGTAAACTGTACGAAACGCACTAGGATGACGCAACACTGACTCTAACAATAGACAAAGGACAGTACTGGAGCACAGCCTTTGTCTACGAGAACAATGGAGCGCGAGAACTTGTACCTGCGCAGAGAGCGTAGGGACGGTAGGTCTGTACGTGTTGGCGGACACGCACCGAAAGTGGGTGACGCTCACCGACGGGTCTCTTTATGAAGATATCCTTTCATTTGCGTGTGTATGCATTTCAGGGGGGGGGGGGGCATGAATTTATTGATTTATACGCTATCACCGGTGGAAGGGATGCGCTTTGCCGCGCCCTGCAGCGTCCTTTGTCCGGGAAGGGCTGGGCAGGTGCAATTATTGACGTGCAATATCTAGGTCAGGCAGGGAGTGGCCCTGGCAGCCTCCGAGTCCTCTGAGATAAAACTGTAATTAATATTGTAATTTTCTTACTAATTAAATGCTTCTAAATAAAAATCTGTAATCATTTTTTTTTCGAAGGGTCTATAGCTAGACTTTTAGGCCTGATGGCCTTTAAGCTCAATCGGTAGGTAGGGGAGCAGATGGCTCACCTAGTAAAATAATCTATAATCAGCTTCTAATGGTATGTACCAATAATTGTCTTACGTTACAATCTAGTGTAAAATATTTATCAAATTTTCTTACTGAGGTACCTACGGACAAAATATAAAACGCAAAAATATCGCGTCTATTCGTCGTGCTGTAGTGTGTGTTAATGATTGATTTAGTATGTTAATGCCTGTTTTGCAGCCGAACTGGGCCAGTACAATCGGGATGGTACAACTCTAATACAGCTTAGCTATCGCTTTGTGTGCGATTCGTGAATTCCCGGTTGTACTGCATTTATAGGAAAAAGAAGGGCAACGCATTTGCTTAAAATATGGTTGTGCAGATGTGTATGGGCGTTGGTAGTCACCAAAATACTCCGACTATTCAATTGCCTCCTTATGACACGCACGCACGCACGCACGCACGCACGCACGCACGCATGCACGCAAACACGCACGCACGCACGTACGCGTGGCGTGGTGGCCGCAAAGCGGTTGTTCTGTACCGGACCTCCGTGGCCCAACGATGGTAAACGTGGACTTACTTTTCTAAACTGTATGTGTTCATTAACAATCAATTATTGTATATTGTTTCTAAGTCAAGAGTGGTTCATAGAAGCACAGGAGTGTTGACAATTAGGTCCTCAAGGCTAAAAGATTAGGAACACCTACTTCAGAGATAAAAGTCTTGCATAGAAAAGATTTTAGGAGATTTTGACTCATACTAGGAATCAACAGTACCCATTTTCCACCCTGATTACCAATTATTTCATTTTGTAGTGGTTTATCGATGCTTTAGTGTTATCAATGGAATAATTATATCAATAGCCATTTATTATCCTTTTCTATGCATTTAAATATCAACTTTATTTCATAAATTAACAGGGTAATATGAATTCTATAACCTAAAATAATACGTTACGTTGTTCTCTAAGATTACCTTTGACGATGTTTAGCGTACTGTAGCTGAAATGTATGTTTCACGATTATGTGAGTGATGTATTTAAAATATTGTAATAACTTTTATGTACTGATTCTCAAAACCTAAGTTTAATCCCAGTATCAACTATAGTGTCGACGTAGCCGCCCGCCCGACGGAATCATTTAAAATTTACCAGAATACAATTCATTGGTACAAATTTCGGAAAAACCCATTTATCGATTGAGAAATGAGTGCCTATATCTAATAGCTATAAGCTATATAAGTATTGCAATAGTTAGAACTTAAATAAATAAAAACATTATTCAAAATCCTCTAGACACATTTCTATGCAATTCTACGCCATTTTGTCAGAAGCCTGTCGTTTTTCATTAATAATAGCCAATTTTGAACAACAAATCAAAAAGGCAAATGAACAGAAAAACTATTTGATGGTAGGTTAGGTCTGCTGGTTTTTTTTTATTAGATAGTGGCAAACAAGCAGTCGAACGTTTTGGCGACTTGTAACACGTCATGCACATAAATCACAATCAGAATTTATTGCTCTCCTTTTCTCTGTCCCCCCAATGGGTATCGGAAACTCACAAACACATGAAACGCGACAGCATAACTGTCACTTTACGCATGTATTGAGCGAGAGGTACCTCGGCCGTGCCGTCCGAAATCGGCTGTAAAGCAGCATGGCTCTTATACTCATTGCAGGAATTAGCTTCACATACCACCGTATTACAACACAATTTACAAACAAGGAAGTGAAGTTCATTACTTAATATCTTAGTGGGCATTAATGAATATTGCATGATTCGTAGTTCGTACACCTACATGTGCGAGTCATGTCTGTTGTTCTGAACTCATCTGGTTTGCTGCGATATATAGTTCCAGAACTTCCTGACGTATTATAACTGATGAACGGATGAAGATTTATGATAGCAAGAAGTATTAAATAAGTTTTTATTGTTTGTTTTAATGTTTTCAAAAATTTTATCATTAGGCCAGACATATTTTCAGCAAACCCTGTCAATGTGTTAGGGATGAAACTGCGCTGGTAGTGATACTAAGTTTTATTATACAAGATTACAATACAAAGAAATGTTACCGCTATCATAATACATCATGCTGGTATCAAAAACCTGCAAACCCCGCAAAAATTTGGCCACGGAAACAATAGCATCGAATGCATATTCTATAGGTTTCATACTTTTAGTTAGTATGATTTTTTTATATATTCTGTCACCACTTTTAATTAAAAATGATTTTTGTCAATAAATAAATATAGTTTACTTTCTTTAATTTGTTATTTGATGCACTGTCTCTCTTTATCAAATATATAGCGGTGTGTTTGTGGGACACTGTGTATTATGTTTGCCGTAGGCAGCTTTTATCGTAATTAACTATTATTTAATAATAATATAGAAGCAAAGTTAGATAATATGAGTCTAATATAATAAGTTAAGAGCGACGATGGTCCAGTGGGTGGACTCGGCCTCTTATGCGAGAGGTTCTGGGTTCGATTCTGACCCACCGTGTGTGCCTTGAAATGGGTTTTTCTAAATTTCTAAGTGCACCCCAAACACGAGACCATCGTTCGCTCACCGGTGAAGGAAAATATCGTGAGGAAACCTGCATGCGCCTGATGAGATTGAAAGTCTGTCTTTTTCACATACCTTATGTGAAGTTCTCCAACCCGCATTGGGCCAGCGCATCGGTGAACTATGGCCCATTACCCTTCTCGCCTGATTTCGAGGAGGAGACCCGTGCCCAGCAGTGGGACATATTATAAGGGTTGATACTTTTTTTCTATAATAAATTAAAGTATGGATACATAAGATCTCGACAGCTTTGACCAGCAGTTTCCTACCATGGAAGTTGTCGGCATGGCTTTCTCTTAACATATTTCTGTTAGTATAAACTCTGTCATCACCAGGAAAGCCACGAATGAAGCTGGTGCCCGGATCTTTCATAACGTATAACCACCAACGCTGTTTTTGCGTCATCTGTGTCAGTATACTGACAACCCACGTTAAATAAAGAAATTCTCATGGGTTGCATGCTAATATTTTATTTGCCTGAATTTTTCTAGGATGATTTACCGTTGAGAGGGATGCGTTGTCCGTACTCTCGGCTGCATCGGTGTCACCATCTTAACAATAATAATATCTATGGACGCTTTTACACCACGTCAATCTGGTCCCGTGGTAAGTTTCCAAAGAACTTGTGTTACGGGAACCTGACAACTGAGATACATATACATACATATATTTAAGATTTTTATTATATAATACACATCTGTGACCCAGGAACAAATAAACTTTTTTTGTTGCTGGCGAGATTCGAACCCGCTACCTCCGGGCTTGAGCGCCAACGCGCTAACCATTGAGCCACAGGTGTCGTCAATCTTGTTTGTTCCTCCAAACTGTTTGCTTATCACTTAAGATATTCACTGGCACCGACTTAACATATTATATCCCGGATAGGCTACACAAAAATGACTTCCTGGTAAATTAGTTAAAATAGGCGATGTCGATCTCTTACATTTTGATGTCGCTGTTGAAATACTTTCGTACCATACGGGGCACTGGGATGCACAACCCCACTAAAACCACTGCGAGCGCCTTCAGCCGCCGCTTTCCCAGATCCGCAGGCAACAGGATCACATGATTACCTTTGCTCAGATTATCTCAGAGGTCTCTGCGTTAAGAATACTCTAAGAACTCCTAAGAGTCTAAAGTGTGAGTGATGATAGTCTAGTGGGTAGCCGGCCTCTCGAGAGATACTTCGACCCTGACTCTAGCAGTGCCTTATAGGGTCTTTCTAAATTCCTCATGCAACTGAACGTGAAAACACCGCTTGCTTGTGAAGATAACATGGTAAGAAAGCCTGCATACCTAATGAGATTCTATGAAGGTATGTAACGTTTGCTACTAGCATCCAACGCGGACCTGACACTGCACGGAGATCGTCTTACGCGAGTAGCGAGGGATCGGTCGTCTTGGCGTTCATTGAGGGAGGCCTATGTTCAGCAGTGGACGGATAAAGGATGATGATGTAAAGTTTAACAATCCGCATTAGCCAAGCGTATCGTTGAAATATTACTCAACACCTCTCCTGTCAGAAGACCCGTGCCCAGCAGCAGGATTGTATAAGGGGTTGTTTTAAGCGTCAAGGTTTAAAGCCCATATTGGATATGGTAAAGATTTTTTGACGTGACAACGCCTTATAATTCGATGGAGCCGGCTGCAAGCAAAAACATGACTT
Source organism: Lycaena phlaeas (assembly GCA_905333005.2). Taxonomy (NCBI): domain Eukaryota; kingdom Metazoa; phylum Arthropoda; class Insecta; order Lepidoptera; family Lycaenidae; genus Lycaena; species Lycaena phlaeas. The sequence goes on along the minus strand of HG995174.1, from coordinate 13,094,322 downwards.
ATGCGGCGTTACCTCGTTCTGAGGCGTTCCATTTAAGGCTTGAAATGCAAGCGAGAGCTCGGGACGAGCGACAAAGAGGCACAATCGGCCCATCAGTATTTTCTTATGACGTTGTCACGTTCAACTATCGTCAGTAAACCGACTTTACAGACAACCGATTTTTTCATATACATACAATATACATATAATAAAAGTCACACATAATATTTTACAGTTTATTAAAATTTCTCAATATAAGAATATGTCCGATTCCATCTATATAATACAAAGCATTCAAAAAGGGACAATACCTAAGTAAAGACACAACCTTTTGTATCTTCTGTGGACACGTGTGTCATGAGAACTATTACAATTAGGATATCGCACAGAGTAAAAACATCCACTTTAAACATCGGATTGATAAGAAACACCCATAGGCCTTGGCAAAAGGGAATAGACTCGAATGCCGTGACCATACATTCTATTATTCGCTTTGAATTTAATTATTAGAATTGTTTTATAAACGCAAATGATTAACTTTTGCCGGGCGTCATGTGTCGGCCATTATCCTAGTAAATTCTAGAATCAATTATTACACACAATAGATTTTCAGACATAATTGTGACACTATGGAATCAATACAGGGCTTTACACTTTTATATTGCAATAAAGATATTGCACAATCTACATTAACAATAATTGCATGCCGTTAAAATTATTATTATTTACAAATACGCAAAAATACAGTAAATAGTTGAAATATTTACAATAATCTTTAATTTTTTACACATAACAATAAGGGGACATTTATTGAATTCGATATTGGATCCAAACAAAGATACGAAAGGTTGGTAAAATCCTTTAAAAATAAATAAAATTTGAATGGGCTATATACACGTGTTTTTTTTCTACATAGGTTTGTCCTATTATATTGTAAATGGATAATAGATTTATGAAAGCGGGTGGATTAAATGGATTCTTATTTCGGCAAAAACATATTAATTACAATGTTATTCCATAGTAGAATTTTCCATTTTTAAAGGCGAATCAACACAGAAAATTTAATTCCGAACTTTCAATTCGATTTATTGGCGACTCTTGATTTTCATCGTTAAAAGACGTCTAATTAAAATGCTTTACTCCATTTTGACTGAAGTAACAAAGACATAACGTAGAGCTAAAATGTTTGTTGCGAAAAGATTACTAATAGTAGAAGCCATTTTTATTCTACTACACATATATCTATAGATGTCTTTAGTTTCAATATTATACAGGGCTATTCTGTTAAAACCATTTCGATATCGAGCTTCACCTAAGTGATAGAGCTCACTTTACGCTCACTTCGAAAGCGGACTTTATTTATATAGATAGATAGTTGAGTTTTAAAGAATACAAATTCGTCAAATTCGTCATATCACCGCGGATTCCGCTTTCGATATTCGAAAACGACCTTACAGAATAGCTTGGCTTGCGTCATATTCAAGAGTGAGTGACCTATCGAAATTGAAGTCGAAAGCGAGCGATACGAGTGAGATTCTGTACAGAATTAGATGGAACAGACGGAGCCTGGTGGGTACAGCCACCATATTGCTTATAAGGCGAGAGCATTACAAAACAAGTATAAAATCCGTACGATTCGCGACTCGCTGACAGGAGATTAGAGGATTTGGAAGAGCTTCTTCAACTCCACCATGAGCTGCCAGTCGGTCTTGATGAGGTCGTCCCTAAAGTAATCTTTACACGCGTCGATACTAGCTCGGGATATCTGTAACAATACAAAGATATGAAAAAAATGCATTTCGTACAATGTTCTCAAAAGGACCAACGTAAAATTTAAAAGTCGAAATAGGTTGTTTAGATTGATAGAGTGGAAGGACACGTTCATGAATTGATGGAATTCATTAAGTTTTTAATATGGCATCCGCCATAAGGCCGTCCCAACCTTCCTATCGAAAAAAATGCTTATTGCAAAAATAATCTACCACCTGCCGAAGACAAGAACAAAGCAGGGCATTTTCGTTATCGAAATTCTAATTATTTATAATATCATTTAATGTCATTTTTATGTTCAGAAGAGGCGGGCGCAGTGATCGAAATTCGATTTAATTAAAAAAAAATACTTCAAATACAGTGCTAAAGTACTAACAATAGCTTTCTGCACTCACTCTCCTCTAAATCACTAACGTCCGGTTTTCGAAACGTTGGTCAAAGTGTATGTCAACTAACATGGCTGTTAACATACGATTCGAGGGTTACATTTGACACCTTTTTATTATAGTGGCTAGTTTTAGTATACTGACAGGTTGATCTGATTAAGTAATTTAACCAAGCTTTAGTAACTCATTCGACACTTAAAAACAGGTTTGACAGTTGATTAATCAATTTTTGAGTTGATCAGCATTTCAGAAACAAGGCGTTAGAGTGCCAAATCGTAAATTCCTCCGTTTGCGCAATACTCTTAAAAAGGAGAACCTTCAAAAGTTTTTTACTTAACGTATTAATATAATACCGATATCACGCGAAGAATAAGCACGTTGAAGTGGCAATGGGCTGGTCACGCACTCAGAAGAACGGATGGCCGATGGGCCATTAAGGTTCAAGAGTGGAGGCCGCGTTTAGGTAATTTAGTGTTGGTCGGCCATTAACCAGATGGTAAGACGATCTCCGAGCAGTGGCAGGTCCGCGTTGGATGCGAGTAGCAAGGGATCGGTCGTCTTGGCGTTCATTGAGGGAGACCTATGTTCAGCAGTGGACGGATAAAGGCTGATGATGATGATGATTAATATACTAAGAATTATTCATAATAATTCAAAACCTATAAATCTTATTGGATTCATACATGTTATTTCAAGACGTCAAAAATCAGTAATAGCGGGGCCTCCTTAAACCCATTCATTACCAGGTAAGATTGCATGGGAACCGATCTAAAAATAGTTGAATGTGGCCCAGCCCATTGAGACCCAGTTCCGGCGCATCGATTCATCCCCGGGTGAATGGGACTGACGTCATGGGGAATATGGGGCAGGTCGTGCAGCCGGTATTTGGGTCACGGGGTCACCCGGGGTGCACTCTGACGTCACCCGGGTGCCAGGGGTGCTAGGCAACAGGCATCGGCACCTGGGCGGCACCTCGACACACTTTCCGGAATAGATCTCTTGCGTCACACGTATCGCAAATGCGTGAAGTATACAAAAAAAAGTAATTTATTACTTGTTTCTTAGATACATTTTTATCTTTTGTATATAACGATTTTTAAGGATTCCACTATTCGACTGTTTAGGATGTAAGTTATATTCCCGTTGTTTCTAATGGTATGGTTAAAAACTATTCGTCGCTTGAAAAAAAAACGACATATCTTTGATCAGGATGGTCAGCATACAGGCTGTCCACACATATTAAAGGGCTGTACTCCACTAGGAGTAGCACCCGAGCTGATTGTAATATAATATTTTAAAAAAATCCCTTTGTAGAAGCAAAGCGACAGTTACAGGGACAGACACACACACTATTGTTAACTTTTTATCGGCACTAGATTCTAATCAATCTGGGAGAATATAGGCTAAGATAGACGTTTTATTTGGACTAGACCTTGGATAGATTTTATGCTAGTTAATCTGTAGTAAATTTTACAATATTTTGCATATATGTAATATCTTACGAAACACTGTTGATCATGGCAGCATGGTAGAGCCAAACCAAAATTTGTCGTATATATTGCTAGCCATCCTGTTGCAGCCACACGTTTCCGTAAAATGATTGTCCGTTTAACAACACCTTATTATTATAACTTTAGCATTATAGAAAAATGGCTTAATTTTTTTAGAGCAATCCTCTCAATATAAGCGCATGCCTAATTATTTCTAAGACAATTTAGTACCAAATTTTTTTATGGGATACTATTATGGGGAAATGCTGCCGATGTAGATAGTGTTTTTGTGCTACAGAAGCGGGCTATCCGTGCAATTTACAAATTGCCCCCCTACTCATCATTAAGAGAGAAATTTAAAGAGACAGGAATTCTGACAGTTGCTTCTCAATACATTTTAGATAATTTACTGTACGTCCGGAAGAATATAAATGATTTCAATAAGAAAAGTGACATTCATAGTAGGGATATACGTAATAAACACAGGCTAGATGCCCCAGTGATAAGACTTACAAAAGTAAGCAACTCTTTTAAATGAAACTGTATACGCTTTTACAATAGGATCCCAGAAAACGTTAAAAATCTATCAATCAATAAATTTAAAAAAGTTGTCAAAGAGCGTTTGTGTGGTAAAGGATATTACAAAATTTCATTGAAGATACCACACCTTGGGAATAGGGCGTTCCTCCCTAAATAAAAAGTAGATACAAAAGTGTATTATAAGACTAATTATTATTTAGATGACACGAACTCTTGGGATTGTTTTGCTCTTTTATCAATTGTCTATCTAGAATGTGGGTAAACTTTGGGAGCCTGCAGTATTTTGAACTAAACTTGTGTAAAGGTGAAACGTATGACATGTCATGCTCGCTTATGCCATTGCAGCGGTGGCGTTGTGGGATGGGTCTTCCACTTCCCTCTAATATTTGGAAGAGGTTGATGCTGGCTCACGCGTCCTGGCCTGTGAGGAGGTGCTGCTGTGGTGGCTGGTCGTGTTATGCGATTTCTACCTAGCTGATTTTCTTTTCTTTTATTAACATCCTCTGGTTTGTTTTGGATGCTACGGGGTCTAAATTTACCTACTCATTAATCTTAGGATAGTGTGCAATAAGTAGTACCTAGTAGAATGTTTATAAAAATTCGTAACTATATTTTAAAAAGAGCAACCCAGCAGAGTTTCTCACTATACTAATAAAGTATTATGTATTTCATTTTTTGTAACAATATATGAAAAGATTAGTTCCACTGAGTTTGTTTCGCCGGTTCTTCTCAGTGGGCTTGATTTGGAACCGGTAGTAGACTCAATTGACTTTAAAAAAAATACTTTGATTGTACTATTTTGAATTTTGAATAAAAAAATAAAAAGGTCTATCGAGATATTTATCAATAATACCTATAATGCAGTTAAATTTAAAGTTAAAGAAAAACAACATAAAATAGTTTATAAACGAGTTAGTCAACCTAGAATTTCACATTACAAGCAAAATACTAAGCAAACTAAAGACTTGCACAATCTTATGCAGAAAGCATCAATGAGAATGCCCTGCAAAATATCAATGGAGCCGCGAGAATTTGACCCGGTCACTGCATGTATGTGTGTGTGTGTGAGAGGGAGACCAGTGGATTATGGACTCTAGCCAAGAGACACAAGAGCTAGTTAATACGACAGCGGAACCTGAATGGCGCACGACGTCACTGCGATTAGATCTTAGATCGTGAAAAAAGTTGAATCGAGTATATTCTATTGAGTTTTCTGCTCTTGTTATTTTTTTTTTTGTATTTTTATATTAATACTAGTGATTACTGTAAGTCACATCCAGTCTGATGACAATTAGTGAGTGAACATTATAAGATAGGTATGCTAACACTATTGCGGACTTCTTTGTCTATGTTTTTAAAACATACAATTCCGTGGTACATACTTGAACGATCTTGCTTGGGGAAAGTCACCTGCCAACCCACAGCTCCAATTTCGCTCAAAGGCCTTAAGGCCACAGCATAGGACATTTCGTGAAAAAAAAAAAAACTTCTATCTCGTAAGGTCTAGACCGCGCGAGCAACATATTTTTTGGCGGTGATGCTCTACAATACAATACGTGATAAGCAGTTCGAAGCAACTATGTATGTTTGTGAGCCCATTAACATCCACATAACCAGAGGTTATGCAGATGCGTTGCCCTCTTTTTCCCTATCCCCCCCAATGGGCCACCGGAAACTCTTAAAAGTTATGTAAATATTAACACTACTATTTGAGGGATGTTGCTTTATAAGTCTAGAAAATGTTTTCTCCAGTTATACTGCTCTAATTATGTTTGTGTGATGATAATCAGCATTTGATTATCATGTTGGACATACCTGACGCTGAAACTGTTGATATCATCGTGCGAATGGAAGATCTTTATCATCATCATCATCATTATCATCAGAATATTTCCTTACCACTTCTTTTATAAACCTAACGTTAAAATACATTACTACCATAATTCTTTATTAATAATAATGTAATAATTCTATATTCTAGCATGTGTATATATCGGGAGATAGACGTCAGAGAATAAACAAAATGTGTATATTTTATTTTGGCTTTGGTCACCCAGCTCACCCGGGCAGCCGTCCAACCCGGCACCACCCACACAAGCACCAAGTCGGCTTAATGAAACTACTGAATGGGTCGCTGTCAATGAAAAAATACGCAGTGCGCCATTCATGTCACGTATAGAATAGATGCGTGTTTGATTCCCTTGTATAGATCGTCAAGTAATTAGCAATATAATATACTTGTAGTTAGCAATATAACAAGTGGTTAGCAACATAATATTTAGCAATATAATATACTAGCGGACCCGACAGATTTCGTTCTGTCAAAAAGATTTGGTATTAGTTTTTTGTTCCTAACTATTTTACCTCTAATTCGAGAAATAAACTATCCTATCCTTTAAGTCGGAGAAAAGCACACATTTAAAAAAAAATCAAAATCGGTTCAGTAGTTTCGGAGTTCATCCCGGACAAGCATCGTGACACTGGAATTATATATAATAGATATCTCGGAAACGGCTCCAACGATTTTCATAAAATTTAGTACACATAGAGTTTCGGGGGCGATAAATAAAGCTTGGATTCATTTTAGGAAAATGGCGTTTTATTCGTGTTTATAAACTTTTGCCGAGCTTTGCTCGATCATCCGGTTACTGTTGAGCCATCTGCTCATCTACTTTTCCGATGTAGCTTTAAAGCCTTAAGGCCAACAGCATAGGTCCTTTCGAAAAAAAAACGGCAATCTTCCAAAATTGTTTTAATCAAAATAAATGATGATTGAAACAATTTTCTACCGGTACAAAGCTAATGGATAGTCCATGAGTTACATAGACTATGCTATACATTGACTATTAAACAAAATCATCGCGTGGTTAATAGCTTAGTCGTCCAAACACACTAGCTTTATAAATTTGCTTAAGATTGACTACTCATAGTATTTTATCTATACTAATATTATAAAGAGGAGAGATTTGATTGTTCGTTTATATTGAACAGGCTCCGAAACTACTTGACCGATTTGAAACATTCTTTCACTGTTGGGAAGTTAGCTCTATATATGTTAAATTTTCAAAAAGTTAGGGACACGTTTTAAAACTTAGTTGACGCAGGCGAAGCTGTGCGCAATAGCTGATGATTTTTAATCTTGTCGTCTTTGGAGGCAATTGAGCATATCTTACTTATATTGTTCCGAGAACTCGTCGCAATAAAACTTTTAGCGTACTCGACGTTTCGAAACTTTATACCATGGTCATGACATTGGTTGAAAGTGAACACGTAATAAGATATGGACATCATAGTTACCATTATAAAATATCTAATACACTCATCTTACAAAGAGCTTCTATCCAAGTTAGATTTAGCACATCTGGAAACTTCCTAACACGAAAAGTTATACAATTTGGTGACCTAATTAGTAATTACTAATATTGCGCGCATGTGCGTCAGCTGCTACTGTATTCAATGTAGGCTGATCGAGAAGCTTGTACTACATCCTTCACCAAGATTACCTACATTTTAAGGAATGAATTAGCTGTGGCACGCAGCTTTGCCTGCGTCAACTAAGATTAAAAACGGGTCCCCAACTTTTTGAAAATTTAATATACCCCATGTTCACCGGGGATAGTGTATCTTGCCATCAGTGAAAGAATTTTTCAAGTCGATCAAGTAGTTTCGGAGCCTATTCAATACAAACAAACAATCAAATCTTTCTTCCCTGTAATAGTAGTACTAGTACTGATATCTATACTAATATAGATATCAGTACTAGATTGTATGAACTATGGTTTAACATCTATCATTATAGCATTGTTTTTTTTTAGCTAAATTTCGCTCATCAAAAAAAAAACTGTCGTCATAACATGGTCGATAAGTGCTTATCGAGAGTAAAAAAAAAATAGATTTTTTAAATTAAATCTAACTCTAACGATATCTATCATTAGTGATACTTCGGTCCCGTTCGCACGAGCGCTTTATAAGCGGCGCGTTAAAACCCTGCGTTGGTTCGAGTTGCGAACTACAAAATATGCTCAATTCGATCCAAACACTCAACGTCGAAAATCCAACAGCGCTTGACAAAAAAGTGCCGCGTTTTAAAAAACGCTTAAATACATGCTTTTCAACAAATACGTGGGTATCCATGGGTTATAACATATTGTATTTGTTTCATTCAATCGCTTTTGCGCTCGTTCGAAAGGGAGCTCAATATCGAAAAACCGCAACCGAAAAATCTTGGGTTACTTATATCTTCGTTTCGTAAAATATCGGACGATAAATTAAAAATCCCCTTATGAAAATTTATTGTTTTTTGAACGTTGGTTTGACGGGAGTATAAAGCCATTAATGAACGGAATCATCGAAAATTCCTAGAGAACCCCATCGCTAATACGCTAGACAGTTACGAGATCAATACACAAAGCATCCAAATATAGTATTGACATCAGATTCCAGATGAGCCGAGCCAAAAGACTTCTTACATAACGTATGGAAAGTGTGACGTCACCGCCGAAAATAGACCAACCTTCGCTGGCAGACGGAAAACTTAGGTCACGCCGAGCTGCAGATAAAGCTTTATGATATCATTACACATCCTTATGCGGGGTAACCTTAAACGCCTACTTTTTTAGTTGAGGTCAAATTTGGGTTTTGTGTTTTGGTTTGACCAAGTTATATCACAAAAGTTAAGATTGTGGAATGCACCATAAAAGACCATATCATTTTATCGAACTCTCTAGATTAAAATTCTAGTCCCTGAAGGAAAACGAAAAACGTTTTCTTCTTAATTTTTTTTTAAACATATTAAGGGTCTGTTTCACAATCTCCAGTTAAGTTCCCAATAGGCTATCGGCAACATATTTGACAGATAGAGTATGGAGTATCTGTCAAATATGTTGCCGATAGCCTATTGGGAACTTAACTTGAGATTGTGAAACAGGTCCTAAAGAATATAGGATACAATTCAAGGTATTTTTATGGGGCTAGGCCCACTCGTCCCCACAGTTGCAACTCCTGTATAGCTAGGATCGACAGCGGTAACCACCAAATGACCTTTCGACACGATCTCCGGGATCCCGGCGAATACCACTGCCTTGGGACGTAACCAAATCAATCAGAAGAATTCTTCCTATTCTCCTGAATTCAGGAGGAATAGGAAATAGTCCAGTTCAAAGCGGGAGACAGGGGATTGCAGTGACTAACAAAGTCAAGAAAAAGAAGTACCAGGGCGAAGCCCAGCTGCAATGCACCACGGAGAAATAAATTTAATGTCTACTCTACACACACTAGGTATGTATGAATAAATTTGTTCCTAGAAAATAGGGAGCATAGAAATAACAATGAACATCGTTTATACTCTTTGGTTCGAACTCTTCTTTTTCGGTTCTGAACGGTTGAACGGTTTCTGAAAGTCCGATCAACGCAATAATTAACTGAGTTTCTAGAAACATGGTTGAATTAATGAGATCAGCCTGTCAGTTGACATAACAATGAAAAGCTGTCAAATTTGACTCTCGAATCGTATGTTAACCGCCATTAACAGCCATTTCATTTGACATACGCTTTGACCAATGTCTCAGAAACCGGTCGTTTGATTCTTATTATTATGAAACATTCAAGTCAAATGAATCATTTGTTAGCTACTTACTATCTAGCGTTATAGCAACTAGACAGGCTAGATACTAGGTCCCCCCTCCCCTCGACCCAGTTCGCACCAGATCAATGGAGCCGACAGGGGGGAGGGGGAAGGGCGCTACTATACGAGACTGAATGAAAGCACGACCTTAATTGACATACCAACATCTTGCGACTTTGCCCGCATCAATTGAAATCATTGCTTTTAGTGAAACTATTTACGGTTTTTTCATTAAAATTTGAAAAAGGAATACATTCCAATCTAGATTCTATACAGCAATCAATTCATGGGTGGAATTAGGAGACGTTTAGCTAATATAAAAATAAAGTGTTATAACTTATACCAATCAAACAAGATGTATTCATGTGTGTGCCTGCTTCATGCAGGACAGCTTTAACATTTACTTTAAAAAATACACTATTTTACTATTTTTTGTATAGAAGCACCGTAATTTGGAAAATGTTTTACACATTTTATTAATATGTGTAAAATTCTAAAACGGAAATGAAACCAACCTTGTCTGAGAAATATAAAAATCTATATTAAAAAAAAAACGTAAATCATCTCACAAAACTACTGAGATTAAAGCTTTTTTTAAAGGAAAATGTAATCCGACAAGACAAATGTAAACATACACGACGTAGGTCAGCTTAAGACGTCCATTGCTGATCATGGGCCTCCTTTAATGAACGCCAAAATGGACCGACTACTGCACGGAGATCGTCTACTTCACTCTTAAATCTTAGTCCTTACTTAGGTATATATAATCTTGTTAAAAGTCTTAAAGAGTAAAACTTTCTGGGAAAAAGAATTAATTATTTCCCTCATTCCCGAATACTCAAACGCAGCTCAAATTTGGGAGCTGCTTACATTTTGATGACATATTTAGGGAAAAGAAGGGCAACGCATCTGCATAACCTCTAGTTATGGGGATGTTAATGGACGTCGATAGTCGCAAGGCTTCAACTGTTCGTTTGCCCTTCTATACTATAAAAAAATATGGATTTAAGGCGTGCTTAGTAGTTTGAGGAGTAAAGTATTTAAGTGGCGTTTGAGTATTCGGGCGTGAGTAGAGTAGGGTGAGTAGCGGTAGATGATAATAATGTTGAATAATAAGTACGATGATGATGATGAGGGGCTCCTAAATATTTATGGCTTTTAAGAATTCGGGCGTGAGTAGAGTAGGGCGAGTAGCGGTAGATGATGATAATGTCGAATAATGCTGAATAATGAACGATGCTGGTGATGATGATGATAATGATGATGATGAGCGCTGAAATGCTCTCGTATTTATTTACCGGGAGTGAATAGGAGGCACGAGCCGCACCACAATGCGTTTATTTGCGTACACAATAGACAAACAGCGTGTCCGACGCGCGTATCCGCCGCTCAACTAATATTGATCGAGATGCAAATCACAGGAAACGTCATAGAAATGTCTTACGCTCGCCGAACGGTTAGTGGATATTTGGTATATAGTCCTCGCCACTTTAGAAGTCCGATAGACGCGGCGCTGCGGTCTCATAACTCAATGTTGCCAATTTATAGTGTAATGATTTTCCACCAAGTCTAGTACGATAAAAAATTTAAATTTAAATAATTATAGGGCCTATGGTCAGTAGTCGATTGTTAAAGACTGATGATGATAATAATGACAAAAATAATTATAGCAGCAAAACAAAAATCTCCCTGCCAGGTTTTAGTAAAATAAAACATTTTTTTGTAAATATTTCGTTCGTATTTTTTACGTATAACCGATTAGTAGAATTCATCTAAAACGAGCTTCTTCGGATGTGTTCGGCATTTGTCAGGAGTGACGATTTTCTCAGAAGTAATTGCTGCCATTATTACTCCTTTTGTTATTCGACCTTTTTTACAGAAACACCTGAAAATATAATTCTTCTGAGCAAGAATTTAATTCTTTTACCTTGCATTTATATTTATATAAAATATCATAAGATAAATGTAGGTATAGAGTTAATGATAATATTTTAACCATAAATTAGGCAAAAATAAGTGACTCTGGCATCTCTAAAATTTACGTGTCATGGCAGTGACATTTATAAACATATTATTCAACGGGGTTAATTGTTGTTTATTTTTACTTTCTAATTCACAAAATTATTTCACTTTAATGATCATTTTATGGCCTTTACTTTTTACACCTCACTTTATATTTTATGCTCCATATTTCACGTAAAACAATTTAAAATATCACAACTTCTTATTCCAGACAGACGTCAAGATGTCAATGTTGTCAAATTTAGTTCGGCCATTAGTCGCAGGACTTCAAAAGTGGCGATGACTCTAGTCCGCGCCACTTATAAAGTCCTGCGACTAATGCCCGAACTAAATTTGACTAAATTTGATGAAGTCTGATATTTTGATGTCTGTCAATAGTGCTAGCAGAGAGAAAATTGTAGAATTAAAAATTAATAAATGTGAAATATGGAGCGAAAAGTGATAAAAAGTAAAGGCCGTAAGATGATTCTTAAAGCAAAAGAATTTTGTGATTTAGAAAATAAGTCTAACGAACTATTGATACCGTTAAATTGTGTTCGCTGCTATGACGGGTAAATTTTAGGGATGCCAGAGTCGCTATTTTTTGCCTTATTTATGGCTAGATGGATGATTTATTTTATGGAAAGATTCATCATATGTTTACAAAGTGATAGCGAAACTGAGTTGGATGATGGTACTGAGTTTCCAGATACGAGAGACAGTGATTGCGATTTTATGTTCGAAATAAAATCTCTTGCTATGGAAGACCTAACTATTGTATTAAATTATATACACAAAATAATTATAACATTTGTTTTATTTTACTAAAGCATTAAAAGGTACTGAGATCCCCTGGAATATCTGAACTTGCAAATTTTAAAGTTTTCAACTCTTATTATTTTAATTTGATTTTTCTGCCATAATTACTTTAATCATCAGTCATCACAGTCTTTATGGTTCAACTGCTTAATAAAGGCCTCATAATTAATCATATTTTTTATTGTACTAGCCTTGGTGGTAAATGATTTCACTAGATATTGGCAACATTGAGTTATGATACCGCAGCCCCGCGTCTATCGGACTTCATAAGTGGCGAGGACTATATATATATATATATATATATATATATATATGTATATATGTAAAGGTTTGAGATTCGTTTTTTTTTTACTTATGATCCTTAAATTTGTTATTCGAGTTTTAATCCGTATCCGTAGCACAATGTAATGGGGTCACGAAATAAACGATACTACAGCCCGGACCAACGGCTTAACGTGCTTTCCGAAGCACGACGGAGTCTTGTTATGTAAAGATGGTCACCCATCCACGGGCCAACGCCGGCAAAGTTAGCTTAACCTGGTATATCGATCCGAGCGGCTGTTGTTACTTAGCCACGAGTACCTCACTCCTTCACATAAAGGATAAATACGTTCAACCATAGTAAACCGACTTTACAGACAACCGATTTTTTTAATATAGGGTGTGTGCCGCGGCAAATCGTAAATAGAGTTCTGTCCTTCTAAATGACTAAACAGAACCCTTAAATACGACTTCGTAACCCGCCTGTCTGTCTGTCAGTGTTTAAAACTAAAATCTATAGGGCATTAATGGCACATTGACATAGAACTATGAAAAGAAGTTAGGTCTCATAACATAAAAAAAACATGTTTTTCGGAGGACTCAGCTAGCGTTATGTTTAGTATTATTACGAGAATAGACAAACTGACAGAAGTATCATCTGATGGTATCTGGCATTAATTTACGTAGAACTTGTCTAGACAATTCTTACAAGTATTCAAATCTTATCAAAAATATTTCCAGTATTCAAATATAGAGCGACGATGGTCCAGTGGTGGATGGTCTCAGCCTCTTATGCGAGAGGTTCCGGGTTTGATCCTAACCCCCCGTGAGTGCCTTGAAATGGGTTTTTATAATTTCTCAGTTCTTCACAAACACGAGACCAGCGTTCGTTCACCGATGAAGAAAAACATCGTGAGGAAACCTGCATGCCTGATAAGATTGAATGGTATGTGAAGCTCACCAACCCTCATTGACCCAGCGCATCGGTGAACTATAACATTTACCCTCCTCGCGTGATTTCGAGGAGGAGACCCGTGCGCAGCAGTAGGTAGTAGTTTATTCAAATAAATATATGTATTAGACCAGCACCGACCTTGCTGACGAGGAAGTCCGTCTCGTCGAAGTGCCGGCCGAACATCTTGGGCGACTCCCCGGGGATGGGCTCGATCTTGATGCACACCTCCTGGCCCTTCCGCGCCGTCTCCACCTGCTTGTGGTTCACCTCCAGCGACGTCACCACGCCCAGCTCCACGAACTGAGGAGAGGACGACGATCATAATACGGTGTACGTTTCTAACGTTACAAGTTTTTATCGCATTCATTTTTTTACCAAAAGGATTTTTCGTATACTTCACTGTGGCGATGGTCACGGGAGTTATTCGAAAATCGAAACGACCTTATGATACATCAATATTTTAGTTAGTCGTATCTATGCAGAAATTGTTTTTAGTCTGTGACATTTTATGCGTGGATGTTTTTCAACTAGCTAGCTGTCACACTACATCGTCCATCTTCTGGCACCCGAAATGTGGTGATGTTCGCATTATACTGACATTTTAAAATTACTTTGAACGAAACTAATTTAATCGGGGCGATTCACGAGTAGGAAATATTTGTAGTTTACCTTCCAAATTAAAGACAGACGGTACATAAAGACTAACAAAAGCTAAGGAAACACAGCAGCCAGGAGGGACTCAGCTGCAATACACCTTGCTATAATATAACTGACCGTGAGTCGTATAGCAATATAGATAGATAGATAAACTTTTTATTCACAATTCCATATTACACATACAAATAAAAAGGGAAAACAAAAACTAAAACTAACAATTAAAAAAAACCTTTACATTAATAAGATCACATTAAAATACAGAGTATGTGTGCTGCGGAATCGCAAAAAGCTATGTAACTTAGTACTAAAAGATCAATCCGAAGAAAGATCGATTGATTTTCAGTTACTACCTGTTACAAACAGCTTTGCTGTGTTTCTGAAAGAAGGGCAGTACAGGCAGTGTAATTACTAACACGGAGACTTAACATCTCACGTCTCATAACAGGCAACAGATAAACTAGTTAATTTTTTGTGCGACATCCACCACTTACATCAGGTGGCGCGTCTGTCAGTGTGCCGATGTATTAACATAAAACGTACCTCTTTGCTGGGCACGCAGATGGGCGTACCCTCCTTGAGGATGCCCGCCTCCACCATGACACCCGCCACGATGGGGTCCCGAGAGTTGAACACGAACTGCGGCAGGATCTGGACCAACACTCGCTTTATAACAACTGACAGTATGAACACTCTCCAATTGGTTGAACCAGATTGTTCTCAATAATTATTGAGATTGACAAGTGATAGAGAAGAAGAAGAGATATACTTTACTGTGCATACAAGTTAATATATTACATTTAGCATCTTAAAAAGTAGAACTTACAAAAATAAAGGAATTTAAATTAACATGGTTATTTTCATTATTTAAACTATTTAAAACGGGGTATTTACCATGTTTTTTGTTATTATTTCGCGGAGCTTGATATTTCGACATTGTCTACGAATGTCAACTAAAACGTGAAATAATGCTTAAAAACATGGTTAATAATTAATTAAAATTAAATTAAATTAAATAATTACAAAAATAAATATGCACAAGTGCGAAATTCAGGAAATAGACTATCAACTAGAGGTTGATGAAGTCTGTTTCCCTGTACAAGTGACATAAGAAAATAGCCAGCTTCTAGGTCCTGCTAAATTTTGTAATTGATTTTAAAGTAACTTCGCGATTACCCGCAGACTTAAAATTAAGATAATACATAGTTTAGAAAATTGATGACAATATACGAAAAATATGTAAAAAAAAAAAACACTTTTGGTCTATTATAAAAACATGCGATATTTTTTATGAATCATCATATTTTACTATTGTTTGACAACACCCAATTCTCGAGAAAAATATATTGGAGTAGAACCGTCGACCGACCTTGAGCTTGCACGGGAAGACCGCTATGTGCTTGAACTCCTCCCGCTTGCGCTGGCGCAGCTCGTCGCGGTAGGCCGTGAACTTGTCGAACAGGTGGTAGATGATGTCCGCCGCGAAGATCTTCACGCCCACCTGGTCCGCCAGCTCCTGCGCGTCGCGCTCGATCTGACACACACCAGATACATATAAAGAAAATCAACATTTACAAGTACCTACCCAAATTATTTTTGGAATCATTTCAATCTAAGAAATTTTCGGGTGATTAAATTTTATACGCGCGCTCAAACAGACAATGATAACGCCATGGAGATGATACCAACGATTAAGTTAGCGTCGCGTTAGATCTATCCCACATCAATTACTCAAATTAGAAAAAAAAAATTATTTTAAGATTAAATTTTCCTCATTCCAAAGAATAGTCACAAGTGGGGTCTTAATTTTTTTTCTAAATTATCCTTCACAGTTGAATTAAAGTAGTCACAGTATTATGATATAGGTAAAATACGATGCATCAAATACGCCGCCGTTCCAGCGCGAGCTATACCTAAGGCCCCGTTTGCACGACGGTTATTTTATACCTACCACCAACATCTGTCTAAATTAGCGCGCAAAGTGCACGTGATAATACAATAGGGTGACCATATTTTAAGTCCTACAATGCATTACTTACATTTGTCTATATTTTGTTATTAATGTGGTATTTTTTGGTTAATATAATTTTCATTGATTGGTGACACCGAGTTCTATCACGTCCCTGATTAGGTCCGTTCTTCAAAAAAATTATCCGACGGTAGTGAGGCAGAGACCCGCGACAGGTACAAACCCGACGCAATGAAGCCGTGGAAGTCACATTCCGTGGCTGGCGGGGGGCAACCCCCCACTTACTAATATCACTGGGTGATACCAACCGGCTCACCCCACTTCCGAAGAAGCATTCGGTCATTAGGACCATTAGCATAGCTCCATCCGAAAAAAAATCTTCAGAAAATCACCCCGTGTATAATGATATGTATGTATTACCTTAACGTCGAAGGCGAGTATGGTGGCGTACTGCGAGTCGTGCTCCAGCATCGCGGACGCCTTCATCACGTCCCGCTTCACCACCGGCCCGATGCGAATCGCCGAGTACTGCAACGGACACGGCTCGTCACACACGTCACATTGAGACAACAGCGTGTATAGAGACGTTGACACGTGTTACAAATACATGTAAAGTTATGATTTAAATACTATACCCCGCACCATGCTACAGCGCACGGGGTATAAAGATAGTATTTTAAAACTAAAATAACATTTTGAGTCTACTTATTTGTCTGAAAATTTAGAAAATGAATTTTAAATGCGTTATTTATTATGCATTGTCACGTGATTGCGAACGCCAATATAGGGCTATGACGTCACTGACCAGTAATCAAAGTACAAACTGTCATAACTCATAACATAAACCAAGCTTTACTGTTACTTAAAGTGTCACCGGGTGCTATTTTGACTATAATACATAATGTATACTTATAACAAATTTATATAACTCCTATTAAACTGTTTCGTAACAATTAATCAGTACTCAATCTATTTCGATATTGGGTCATTGTTAGTAGGCCGTAGGTAGTTTAGTCTAAGTATTCCAAATGCATAACAAATTATAATACTAGTCTATCTATAGCCAAAGCAAAAATATTATTTTAGTACTTGTCCTCTTGTCAAAATATTATGTTACAAATATAAACTTAATAATTTTTTGAGTCCACTTCACTAACGGCGGCTTTCAATATCCTATCTATCTTAAAATATTCTTGTCTATCTTGAAATTTTGAAAAATTTTCTTACAAAATGTGTCAACATTTTAAGATCGATATGAAAATTTTAAGATAGATAGGATATTGAAAACCGCCGTAAATAACTTTAATTCACACTGACAGCTGTATGCATGTATAGTCCATTTTTTTAGAAGTAACCAAACTAGTAAACAAACCCTGTTGATGCGTAATTTACGATTTTTCGGCTTTTATCACTCACTTTCACAACAAATTAGCTTACGGACATTTGTAACACTCTATTTACTACTTATTTCACTAAAAACAACTATCAATCTAGCATTAAAACACTTAAAATCTTATAAAATACGAATATCGCGTGCACAGATATTTAATAAATTTGAATGTGACATTTCATCTTACTTTTTTTAGAAGAGAAATAGGGATGGGGTCATTTCATTTTTAGAGGTGATCGTGTATAAGTGAATGAACAAAATGAACAATAAAACAGGCCGTGTACAGATATTTTAAAATTCCATTAATTACAATTTATTGATAGTTTTTAAGACAATGTTACTATAATGCAATTTGTTACTAAGTCGTTCAATTTTTTTTAAATGTTGTGAGCAAAAAATGCTTACAAAATATAACAAAATAAGGTCAATCTTTTACATAAAATTGTTTAGTTTTTATATTCTTATAATATGAATATTTTTAAATATCTCAGCTTAAACATTTAACAATGTCACAGATAATATAAAAATATAGCACTGGCATGAAAGTTCACGATAGTTCACAGGATTTTCTTTGTAACTTTAGGATGAGACTAAGGATGCGAAAAACAATGTTAGCAGACATTAATTGGTTTCGATGTTGGAGACAGAGCGCCGCTGGCGCAAGGTTTTTTAACCATAGTAAATACAAATAATATAATAGGGTTGACTTTTTTTTCTAGGCCAGGCCGCCTTATTGTATTCAAATATCAATAGTGAACACATAATGACATTTTACATATAAGCATCCAAAATAACTAGCGTCTCTTTTGTTTCCTTATCTTATAGAAATTGTGAAAGGCTTAAATTGCACGTGTTCCTAAAAAACATTATTCTTTCTTTTGTCTATTGTTAATCATTATATTTTTATAGGTGATTGTGTATTTGAGAATGAGCAAAATGAACAATTAAATAGGCCGTGTTCTTTACACATATTTTAAAATTTCATAAATGCAATTTATTAATAGATAGAAGGTAAAAGATTAATAATTACGCACATCGGCAGCGCAGATGGATTTTTAGAATGAGCAGAGTGGATTTTTGAGGCCAAAAAACATGATGGGGATTACCACAGTGAAATGGATGCTCATTATTTTGAAAAGTGGTTTAATACTGTTTTAAATAAAGTGGAGCCTGGGTCAGTAATATTTTTAGACAATGCACCGTACCACTCAAGACATTCTGTCAAAGTGCCTAACATGAGTTGGCGGAAAGCAAACATACAAGCGTGGTTGCTAGAAAATAATATAAGTTACCATGAAACTGAAATAAAAGCTGAACTCTTAACAAAATTTAATAAGCACGATTATGACAAAAAAATATTGACGAAATGGCAGCCCAAAATAATAAAATTGTCTTACGTCTTCCGCCCTACTATTGCGAATTAAACCCCATAAAATTAATATAAAGTTTAACTCAAATAAGTGCGGTGTCATGGAGGAACAGTATTGAACATGTAATAAAAGAAGAAGATAAAATGATGCAGCTTGACGGAATTATAGATGCTGCATCAGACGCCCCAGGCTTCAATATCCACGTCTCTGGAGACTCTTCCGATTCATCAGAAAGTATGAACAGCATTTAATAAAAAATAAAATAAATAAGTTCCTTATTGGCGTTTTACGTATTCTAGTATTTTCCTTTAATATTTTCATAAATAAATCAGTTATAATAGTTTATTTATCTATTCCAGTCGAAGAGCAACTTATTTCTATTATTATTATATAATTTTGTACTTCTACTAATTCTTAAAAAATATTATGAGTTAATAATAATAATATATTATAAGTTTTTGAAATAATTTTAGCAATATAGTGTCATTGAAATATTAGAATATCAAATTAATTATACTTTTGTCTATGGCTTATTATTTTTATTAATTAATTTGCTCTTTGTGTCACTTCACTAAGCTACACTATTACTCTATTTGTCTATGGCCGGAAGTACGCCATATTTGTTTACACTTTTGGTCACTTCTATAAAAATGGACTATAGATGTCTCCGTGTATTCTGGCTAAAGCTTCACTGAGGTCACGGGGCTCAGACAGCCATCAGCCGACTCCTATACTCACAGGAATCTTGCTGGTGCGCAGGAAGTCCAGCAACGCCTCGAGCGAGCCCAGCGTGGACGCCTGCACGTACACGCCGCGCTCCGACAGCCGGATCGACGACAGCGCCGACTTCAGCTCGCGCGCCACCTCCTCTCTGGGGATGAAACAATATCATCATGTCAAACATATTGGTCTTGGCAGGAAAATTGACAGACAGGACGGCAAACGGCTTAACTACCTCGCTGGAGCAAGATAAACACTCGAACTTACTGCTTAAATATTACTACGATAAATTTGGGGTTTTTTGACGTGACAACGTCTAATAATTCGATATTACGGGCAGCATGCACGAAAAAGATAATGTCATGTAGCGTTCCGCCAGCGAAAGCGCGGAACGAACGAGAGAGGCATGATCGGCTCGAGCGATTGGCTCAGTTCGGTTCGTTGTCACGTCAAACCACCGTCCGTAAACCGACTTTACAGACATCCATTTTTTACCAACTATAATTATACCGTTCCTTATCTCGGAAACTATTGAACTAAGCCTTAGCTTAGCGTACGTTTAAAACTTAAAAAAAGTAAATAAGTTACTTAATAATAATTCATGTTTTGGGCATAGCGGTGGGACAATTTCATGCACCCGTTACGCTGTTACAAGTCTTAGATCTGTTGTTAGGAAGGCTTCATTAGAAAGATATTGCAATGTTCTCTCTGTTGAAAGAAGCCACCAAGAAAGTCTAAAGCAAGGATAGCTCACTAATTTGTCTTAATATATGCATTGGGCCTTCCGTGACAGAAGAAGACAAGCTATTAGTATAGCCCAATATGTCTAGATGTATGCATTGGAACTTCTGGGGTAGGAGAAGAGATAAACTATATACAAAAGTAGTAACTCACTTCAAGACATCAACTTCGTCGGGTTTTTGAGCTACAAGTAAGTTGAGACCAGCAATCGCTTTCTCTAACTCCTTGGCAGCTATCTTAACACCCTGAGCTCCAACCACCTCTTTGTATTCAATATATGCGTTCTGTAAATAATATACAACATTTTATTAGATTTAAACGTATTTTAAGCGATGATGATCTGATGGATATACGCTTGGCCTTTTCCAATCATTTTTCAACTTTTCAGCAAGAATAAGAATGACTTTGTCTTTAAATACAATATATTGTAATACATAATATTTGATGAAGGCGGTTGATGGCATATGTTAGCGTCGCCCATCAACACAAACAAGTTAACCTTAGGCTAGCCCAGAAAATTCATTCATGCATTGCTCTTTGGCGGGAGAAATAAGCAAGATGGTGGAAGACCCATTAGCCGGGAGCGCGGCATAGCAAGCCTTTCACTGGTATACGTTGCTGGTGTTAGTGGTTGTGATGGTGGCACTGGTGTTGTTGTCGGTGGTTTTGGTGTGAGGTACTGACCTTGACCCGGAGTTCCTTCATGGGCTGCGGCATGAGCAGCGATCGTATCTGCGTGACGATGGGCCCGTCGGTGCCGGCCAGCACCACCGTGTCTCCCTCGTGCAGAGTTCCGTTGATGAGGATCGCGTCCACAGTCGTTCCCAGACCGGGGATCGCTTTCACCTGTACACATGCATCAATGAAAATTAATTTTTTTTAAATTTTTGAAGTGAAACTTCTTTAGAATCGTTTTGATTTCAAACCGGATGCAACGTAAAAAACGACAGGTAAGAGACACAAATACAAAAGAGCGAGAGAGAGTCGGTGTGTATGTATATTGTACACTGTTTAATACTTGCTTGTATTTGAGCATTTAACGTGTGTTTCACTACTATCGTGTGTGAATCACACACACACATACACATCTTTTTTTTTATGTCACAACCAACTTCTTTATAGTTAGTTTGATAGATAGACAAACAAACTTTCTCACAAAACTCCATACTTTCTGTATACAAAAAGTATGGAAGAGAAACAATGTTCATGGTGATAAAAGAAAATTTGAATATGAAATTTAAAATAATATTCAGTAGTAACATTACCTCTAGTACAGTAGCGAGGAGTTGGTTGGAGAAAATGAGCCTCTTATGCAGCGGCCCTTCACAGGCCTGGACGATCATAGCCAAGAGGTTGCCCATACCCTCACCAGTGACGGCTGAGGTAGGCACTAGGGATACGTAAGTGCGTGGGTCCGGGTTGGAGTAGAACAGTGCAGCGTTTAAACCCTGGAAAAAGTATAAATCAATTATTAAAGTGCTTTTCCCCCCAATTATATGACAAAAAATATGTCTTTTCTAACTAACATATTAAACAAAGAAATTAGGTGAGTTTATATGCTCTCTTCCAAAAGCACAATACTATGAGTCCAGATATTTAACTAATCAACATCACGCAAAGGAATAAATGTGTTTTCGTGTGGACACAATCTTCAAAACAAAGGGGTACAGTCGTTGAATGAGTGTCCGGGATTGGCTTTCTTCACATTCAGTGAAAGAGGCCTATGCCCAGCAGAGGATGGAATATGGTTGCTAATGTTGAATTTCAATAATTCAGACCTACACAATATAACGTCCCTAGCACATATAACCTTATTAGCTTTATAACAGACTATACCTGTTCGGCAAACTGAATTATAACATCTTTGCTTCTCTTCTCAAACTCCAGTTGAGTGTTCTGCTGTTGCATTTTCAAGATATCCCGGATGTCCTTCCTCTGCGCACTCTGCCAGTCATACAGCCTGTCTATTTTGTTCAAGGCCACAATGAATGGAGTCTTCTTTTGTTTCAACAGGTTAATAGACTCAATGGTTTGCGGTTCCAGACCGTGCATAATATCAACCACCTGCAAAGGTAAATAATATAGTTATGTGTTTTTATGTTAGTAACAGGCAAACTGGCTGACATGCCAGCTGGTTGTAAATAGTGGACCATGAATATGAATGAGTTCGTCTTGAATGAGCTCAGGCTATTCTTTCATGTATTGGTTACATAGATCAAATATACTCTAGATACTGTTACTACAAATACAAGTCGAAAAAGTGTCCCATGCTACACCATTGCTAAGTTGGAAGTCAAAAAGTATAAGTCTAATTCTTTTTCTTTTATTTACTTCCTTATTCCATAATAATAACGTTCTATTTTCAATACCGGGGTTTCGCGCTTATAGAATTACAGAATGCGTGCATCGTGGAAATATACTCACAATTATTGTGCTTAGAACAGTTTTAAGCACAATAGGGATGTTGACACATGTTACAAAATCATGTAAAGTTATGTTTTACATATTAAATAATATGTTTTACATATTTAATAATTTGAAAACCTAAAATAATATTTAAAAAGTCTACTTATCTGTCTTAAAATTTAGAAAATTAATTTAAAATGCGTTATTTATCATGCATTATCACGTGACTGCAAACGCGTATAAGGCGATGACGTCACTGAACATTGAGTTAAGTACAAACTGTCATAACTCACCTAACATAGCGCGAGCTCTGAACGCGGTGTGTGACGTAATGACGCTTGGAGCGTTTTAACGGAAATTTTAAAAACTATTTTTCTTTATTCAATTTTTTGTTAAAATTGGTCATATTTCTTTACAAAAATCTTTTTTTCGTGTTTATCTATAGTATATCTATCAAATAAAATCAATAAAAAAAAATAGTCAACATCCCTATTGTATAGATACACTTTTTAGCGTTCGCGCGGTATTTCGGGTATATTTGATCGATTATTGTTTATCTTTAGTAATTACACTTCGGGCCATGTCATTCCTTTCGAAAAGCGCCAAAGCTGTTCCAAGGAAGAAAATAGACAAAATGGTCGTATTAATACAGAGTGGCGTGCACTAGTAAAGCAATATTATAAATTTTTGATCAAACATTTATGGACTCTTGCAACGAATCAGATTAAATTTTCATCTGCAATCGGTAGATCACTATATAATTAAAGTATACTTACAAGAATTGCAATGTCACACAAAGAAGAACCTCTGTTTCTCAAATTACTGAAGGATTCGTGCCCAGGAGTATCTATGATGAGCAATCCTGGTAACTTGAAGGCGATTTCATTTACCTGGAAAATCAAAATTTATCTTTCCATGTTCTTAACTCAAATATTTATATTTATTCTGAAACATTAGTATTCATATATACATTTTGCTCATATCTGATTTAAATTCTGTAGGGCTATTCTGTAAGAAACCATTTTGATATCGAGATTCATCTGAGCAATAGAGCTCATTTTACGTCATTTCGAAAGTGAACTTTATTGATATAGATAGAGAGTCGAGTTTTAAAGAATACAAATTCGTCAAATTCGTCATGTCAACGCGGATTTCGCTTTCGAGATTCGAAAACTACCTTACAGAATAGCCCTACTGTAGGAGCCGAACGCGTCAAAAGATAAAGTCAAGGAAGCCGAAATAATGAGACATCCTCTATAAAACTCGACGGCCTCTCATTATTTAGACGATTTGATAAGTGCATTTGTCATGAGTGGTGTCACAATATGATTTCATATAAAAACTTCAGATCGTACGGCATAAATAAGTTGGCGGTTATAATAATGTTTAAATAGTTACTACATACAGTTTAAATTTAATAAGTATTGGACCACAGCAACACAAAAATGTTCTTATTAGGATAATGATTAAAAATAGAATTGCAAGAGGTAGCTGCATGCTGCTTTGCCAAATTCTCTCGATAACATTATCGGCGCAAAGTGCAGCTATCGCGTTTCGAGCGGTTCGCAAGATTCCGGGGGCACAGTGGAAAAGGAGGGCAATGTATCTGCATAACTTTTGATTGTGTGGATGTCACTATAAGGCTGAGACTTCTTTGCCTA
The DNA here is from genome assembly GCA_905333005.2 of Lycaena phlaeas. Classification (NCBI taxonomy): domain Eukaryota; kingdom Metazoa; phylum Arthropoda; class Insecta; order Lepidoptera; family Lycaenidae; genus Lycaena; species Lycaena phlaeas. The sequence goes on along the minus strand of HG995174.1, from coordinate 13,069,587 downwards.
CTTATAATAAAACTTATGTGCAAAATTAAACGAAGTTCACAGGGAAATAAAACTAAGTCTTCCTTTAGATCCTTTTACGTACAGTAAATTTTAAGAAAAAAAAATATATTCACCAGAAATAAGTGTATTCTAGCTAGTAGTAATCTATGCAGCACTTACCCCTTTCACATGTTTAGTTTGCTCCTTTATATTCTCTATGGGCACGTTGGTGGCACCGATTTGCTGGGTGATACCACCCGCTTCACCGTCCTGCACGTTGGTCCGCCGCAGCTTGTCCAATATCTTCGTCTTGCCCGTGTCCACGTGTCCAAGTACACACACCACCGCAGCACGTAATGAGTTATTCACTTTATTCTTTTCGTTTTCTTCCCGACGTTTCTATATGATGAATATGATAATTAAAACTTGTTGAATTCATAGAATAAGCTTCAATTACAATCAAAGTCCTAGTATTTAAGCATCGTAATTTGACTGGACTTAAGTTGATGCGTCTCACACTAACGACAATAATATTTAACTTTACATCGAAACTAGACTAAGATGGAGGACTAAAGTTATTGGTATCACACAAAGAAATAAGCTAGTTGAAGTGAAATGTCAGTGGATGTCAGTCGGTCGGTCCGTGTTGAATGCGAGTGGCGAGGGATTGCCCGTCTTAACATTTATTGATAACAGCAGACAGAAAAAAGCTGATGAAGGGACATTCATCAAATGCATAACTACATAAAATTTGTATGACAGAACAGAGTAATGAGTTAAATGAATGCATGTGGTATGAAAGACACAACTTTTTGGTGTTCTTTGTAAAGATGATATTTTAAATCATATATATTTCTTTTAAAATATATTACCGTAGATTTCACACGTAGATGTATAATATTACATACCTCTAATCTCTTCAAAACTAATTCTCTCTTTTTCTGAGCATCCGTCATTTGATCATCCTCTGAATCTTCTTCTGAACTTGATTCCTCTTCTGAGCTACTGTCTTCTTCTTCTGAACTCTCATCTTCGTCTTTCTGAAAAGAATATCCATTGGAGTTTTAATGATACATAAATACTTTTCTTACTTCTATACTTAGGGGGCGTCCATAAATTACGTGAGGTGTTTTTTTTTAATTTTCTATAATTGCGTGATATTTGCCGAGACCCCCCCCCTCTCTCCAACGTAAGATTAGATGAGATTTGACCCCCCTTAAACATCTCACGTATTTTATGAACGCCCCCTTATGTATGTGATAATAATAGTAGTTAATTTTATTTCACTGAATCTTTTAAGAATACTTACATCATCTTGCTTTTGTTTTTGAGCAAGACCATTCTTAGTTTGTGTTGCAGCTTTCACAGGCTCTGGTTTCTCTGGTTCATTTTCTTCTTCAGAAGATTCCGCATCCCATGCATCCTTTACGGATTCAGTATCAGATTCCTTCTTTTCATCTTCTTTTTCCAATACCTCCTTAAATTATAAAGAAATACAATTACTATATTATAATGTCGTATAAATTATCTTTAAAATATATTAATCTACTAACTGATGCCCGTAGCTTAGCTCGCGCGGGGTTTGAAAAAGCAGCTTACATATTTTATTGCTAGTATTAGATAAAAAAACGAATAAATACGTAGTGTCCATCATCACTACATATTATAAAACAAAGTCGCTTTTAAGATAGTTAATAGAATCAGGCGTTACTTTGCGGAAATCCATTTTAAAAAAGATATTAAATTATATATTAATTAGCAATATCCCGCGAACCATACAGTCTTTACAGTAAATGTGTGAGTACACGCATATGCATGCATATAGCACCGCCCTCCTTTCCCACACTGCATATGCGTACACTCGCATGCACCACCACCACACACTTTACCATAAAAGACCACCACCATAAAATCTACGCACGTTTCACCCCGACGCCGAGGCATCCTCAGGATGTAGACTCACGGGCCGTGCTATATGCATGCATATGCGTGCACTCGCACATTTATTGTAAAGACTGCATGGTTCGCGGGATATTGCTACTTAATATATAATTTAATATCTTTTTTAAAGTTGCTTTTTCTGTCCCTATATCCCTTCGTACGCTTAAATCTTTAAAACCACGCAACAGATTTTGATGCGGTTTTTTTCAATAGATAGGACATTTCAGGAGAAAGGTTTATGTATAATATAATTTATTAAGTTTATATATATATATTGGCTAAGATATAACAATAATTGTTGGACGTGTCGGAAAAAAATAGGCCGCCTGGGAGTTTTCAACGAAAACGCTGCCTAAACCCTTTGAGATATAACAAAATAATGTATGGTGGGATTGTGTATCTTAAATAGGTCTACAAAATTTTAAATTAATTAATTGGCTTGAGCACTTCATGAAGATTATTTTTGCTCTTTACATCATGCAAATTAAATGAATACTTTAGGAGTTATGGCAAAATCAAAATTATTTTGATTTGCACAAGAAAATAAATCGTGTTGCCGTGATTCGATCGGGCGGTTGTCTGGTTTCTAAGACCGTAGTGTATCAACTCTGATAGACATATGATCAACATAATATGGTGGAATATATTATGTATCCTAAATATGCCTACAGAAAGTCTGCGAAGAGATATAATGTCTTTATGTTCAAGATAACATATATTTTAATACAAAACTTAGTCACTATTAAAATAGAAAATGATCATCATCAGACATGATAAATCCATAAATCTAAGTTCACGCGGGCGAAGCTGCGGGTAACAGCTAGTGACTAATTGACGTTATAAATTACTACTAGTATGCAAAACATATCCAAACTTACAAAGAATATTAATACAGGAACAGGAACAAGGAGAATTTACTTACTTTCTTATCATCAAGGCTAATTTCAATTTTTTTCTCTTCTACTGGAGTAGCTGGTGCTTCTTGTGAAATTTGTGTCTTCAATTTAGTGGGCTTGATTCTTGTGCCAAGTCTTGGTGGCTTTTTCTCGGCAGAACCAATCTCAATACCTTGAGCTTTTAGTGAGTCAAGCATAGCTTGCGCTCTGGCTTTTTCGGCTTTTTGTTTTGGCGTCAAAAGTTTTCCTTCTGCTTTCAGTCTTTCCTTTCTCTCCTTTTCCTTTTGCTTTTTCCGGTCCTTGCGCTCTTTTTCTAATCTTATCGCTTCTAATCTCTGGCGTTCCCTTTCTTCTTCTTGCTTTATTCTCTCTTCTTCTTCTCTCTGTAAGCGTTCTTCCTCTTCCTTCACCTTCTTTAAAGCTTCTTGCATTGCAGCTATGTGTTTTTTTGTCGGTCCTTTTTTGCCTTTTTCTTCTTTTTCACCCTTATCTCCTTTCTTTTTTTTCTTCCCTTCAGTAGTTGGAGCTTCATTCTCACCCTCTTTTTCCTCCGAAGGAGCTTTAGCATCATCATCTTTAACTTCATCACTAGGTTGTATTTCAGTCTTTTTCTCTATTGGTTTAGCAGGTTTGGCAGGTTCAGTGCCATCCTTTTTTACTTCTTGGTCTTTTTCCTTTTTCTTAGCTTCCAACTTTTTTAATTTCTCTCTTTCTTTCTTTTCTTTTTTCTTCTGAGCAGCAGTTTTAACTGTAACCTCATTTTCATCATCACTGCCTTTTTCTTCAGCATCAACTTCAGTTTGCTCTACTTTTGGTTCATCTTTTTTGCTCTTTTTCTTAGGTTTCTTTTCTGACTTTTCTTCAGGTGCTTCTTGCGGTTTTTCTTCAGAAGTTGCAATTGTTTCTTTTTTGACACCTGAATATTCCATTTCTAGCTCAGCCAAAACTTTTTCTAAATCCTCATCACTATCATCTTTCTTTCTTCTAGCTTTTTTACCTTTTTTTCCAGCTTGCTCTTTTTTTTCTTGATTAGGTTTTTTTTGATTTTTCTGCATTGGTTTTTCGTCATCCGATGATTGTGGTGCTTCAGGTGCAGAATCTCCAGAGTCTTCCACTGCTAAAAGAGAAAAAGCACTTTTCTCTGCTTTTTTCTTGTTCTTCTTTGAATTCTGCTTTGGTTCATCATCAGATTCATCTAAAAAAACATTATTGTATGAATTTTTAAATTTATTTTATTATACTATAAGAAAAGTTGGTTAGAGTTGTTAGAGTAATTCACTATATTTCTTTGGAATGATGACTATAATTTCATGGTAACAATACTGTATTATTTTTACACAGAGATTCTAGTCATGTTCAAGACCCTTTCAATGTACTACACTATCTATACATATATTCAACAAATAAGGAAATCTAGTTTCTAAAAAAAATCACAAGATTGGATCTATTCCTTTACAACTGCTTTATAGTCATCACTATAATCTACCAGCTACTACCGCAATCATCTTGTTTCTTCCATGAAACAGCTTGGCTGTGTTTCAAAGAGAAGAGCAGGACAGGCAGTGTAATTCTAATTACTGGCACCGAGACTTAACATCTTATGACCTCGGTATAGCTAACACATAAATAAGTTGCCTGGTCTAGATCCAGGTACACTAGTCTATGTTCTGGGTGACATCAACCAAGGGGGACCTTTTGGGGGTCAGTTTGCTTATCCAACTAAGATAGAAAAACACTTCTTCCCTCCATTGCTAATTGTATGTTCTTTATAGTGAACCATACCCTCCCTATATTTATTAATAATAATATCATTTACCTTCACTACTCTGCTCTTTCTTTTTTTGAGACTTGTTTGTAATTGATGCATTTTTTAAATTCTTTGTGACTTCTTTAACATCATCATTAGACTTTTTCTTAGATTTGGACGTGGGCTTCTCATCTTCACTTTCATCTGATGCAATTATAGCTCTGAAATTTTAAATTTTTATGTATTTTAATTTGGCTAAGTTAAATGTATGGGCAGCCTTTAGTAGTCTCGTAATTGACATTCATATAGATGTAGGAATGGCAAAAGACTTCAATATCAAAGAAAGAATTGATTAAAAAAAATATTATAATTGTATTAAAAAAATATTACCCACATAGATAAAATGGGCAATTAAAACGCAAAATATGCACAGGTAATTTATTTTCATTCTTTTTATTTGTATACATTATACATCCAATATTCCTATAACTACATAAATTATTGATTGAATGAAAAAATGAGCAGTTAATAATTCCTTCGTACATTTTTTCACATCAACATGATGCGTAGGTGTCGACTAAAGAAGATTTTTATTTATAAAAAGGTATTTTATATAATGGTACTTGAAATAGCTTAAAATATATAACCTAAAATCTACTTACTTCTTTCCTTTTTGTGGAGCCGGTTTTACACTCTCTATGTTAGTGGTCTCTACGTCACTATCACTGCAATTAAAGAAATTGTTTTTAATAATAATAAGAAACTAAAAACAATAGCAACATATGCTAAAATTAAATTTACCCGTCCTCAGCCGTTTGGCCCTTTTTGCCTTTTTTAGCTTTACCCATTTTATAACAAGACACTATTAAGTCACGATGCCTATGACACGGTGTTTAATTTCAGAATATTTTGTAATTTCTATCATGTGAAACGTAGTGGATGCAAAAATTTGCTAGCCGATTTTATTTTATTCAGTCCCTTAGACGTCGTGTCCTTTTGCCAAATGCATTAACGTCAAATGTGTCAAAAACGAGTAAAAGTGGACAGATACTGTAAGTTCAGAAATTGCAATTTAAAAAAAAATATAGTAAGTACCATTAATTTTTATTATAATTATTATAATTATCATTTTAAATATAAAATTATGATTTATATAGTGGAGATGATGGTCCTGAGCGTATAATATGGTACAGTTGGCATAGGCTCGGTCTCTTGTGCGAGAGGATCCTGGTTCGATCCTAGCCCTATGTGCCTTGAAATGGGTTCTTACTTTGTTTTTTTGTTTTTTTTTTTTAATTTTGCTCATATTATAATGCTGTTAAAACTGATAAAATTATAATATTTTGCTTGATCTTAGTATTATTACTTATATTAAACTACCGCAAAATATTACAAATACGAGTTTTTTTTTGTACTATAAAAAATAAGAAAGTTTTAAAATTATTGTGATTACAGTCACAGCTCAGAGGAAAACTAACTAAAAAAAAAGTTTCTGTCAATGTCTTCGCAAAGTAAATGTCAATTGCCTGTTTTTAATTTTTATTTTCAGAATTTAATTTCAGTAATGTGACAATAGATAAATTATAAAATTTCTGTATTTATTCCACAAAATGTATAAAGGATTTTCACGAATATGGACTGTTTATTGTATAGATAGATTGCAAACCTGCACGTTACCATATTTTAATAATGTTATTGGCTTTCAAAGAGCAAAAATAGGGGAATTAGGTTATGTTTTCAAAAGATCCAAGAAACATGATAGAGGAAATCCGTCAGCTTTGTTTACACCTGTTCCAGTGAAGCCAAACTCTGATGACATTAATATTGGCGAAGAATTTACAGGTCGACTGAAAAAACAGGATTTATTGAAAATTTTAAACAAATTTTATCAAAAGCCAGAAGTTAGAGTACTTTCATCGGAAAATGGTTTAGATGATCAACTTCTACATCAAGCGTTCTTATCTTTTCGAAGGCATTGCTTGGAACACGATCTACCTCCTGATTTACATATAATAATTAGTGATATACTTGCTGGTAAGTTGTAAACTTGTTAAAATAAATAATATATAAATACCTGATTATTTTCATTTAGGTAGGTCCAGCTGTAATCATTATTGCTAGCTGGTATTATGGTTTTCACAACCTAAGCTTAACATTGGTTAAATTGATAATGTATTTGTTTAGATCAACAATTATAGGAGCTAAAAATTAGAATAGTTGTTTGCCCAAGTAGGATGGTAATTCACCAGGCTTATAATTAAAAGTTTCCTATCCAGGTGAACTGAGAATTTAAATGCTGAAACTGGCCTAATAAGAGCTAGTGGCTATACCAAGAAGGTGAAGTCACTGGAGATTATTTGACAGGACAGGATAGACATGTATGAATTGAGCCTGACCAAGAACATAAATCCTTAATAAAGGATTAGGTTAACATGTGATAGTTCATAGTATGTCAATATTTAATTTAAAACACATGTTAAATGTTACAATATTGACAAAGCAGGATAGATTAAATGGATTTGGAAGTAAAAATAAATTATTGACCTATTATATTTACAAATTTAATTTCTGTATAACATATCGCTACAATAATATTAAATTAACATCTCTCTTAAAATATAATTTTTCACAAAATTTCAAATTTACTTATTCTGAAATATTTACACTATAATTTTTTAACATATTACTATAGTCATTATGTGTCCCTACACTCTGTAATGTTATAGTTATAATATTATGTATAGCATTGGAGTTGAGAAAATGAGTTACTTTGAATTGCTGTTATTGCTTACAGGTGCTGGTCATGTTGATGATTTATTTCCATATTTCCTTAGACACGCTAGACTTGCATTTCCCCACTTAGACTGCCTAGATGATTTGAAGAAAATCTCAGATTTAAGAACTCCTGCTAACTGGTGAGTGTATTAATTATTTTTGGATTTTTTAAATGATAGTGCTATTCAGAAGATTGCCTGTGGGGATTCTTAGAGTTTAGTTTACTTTTACCCCCTGGTTTCACCCATCCTGAAATTCAAATTAACTTTCCTTTTTAGTCCTGGAGATTGAAAGGTACTAACAAAATGTTTGCACATTTAATGCTAATAACAAAATATGCTGAGTTTATCATTTTATATGAATATGAGATTTATATTCATATTATATGTATATTCATATATTATATATATAAATAAATATTTATATTCATATTATATGAATATGAGATTTATTAAATCAGTATAGAGCAGTATTTCCCAAATTTTGTTATGCTGCTATGTTTAGTACTGTCACTTTTGTATCCCACTCAAGTTTCTAAAGCTCTACATGCAGTAGACTAAATCCCGATATTCAAATGCAACTCAAATTTGGAAGCTGCTTACATTTTGATGACATATGGATTTGTGGGCGCTGATTGGTCTGTAAAGATTTAAGGCATGCCATAGTTTGAGGATATAAGTGGTTATTAAGTGACGTTTGAGGATTCGGGCATGAACATTGTAATTCATCCTAAAGAAATCCTAATAGTCCCTGTGCAGTAGCGTTAACCACAAATAATCATTTAAACTCTTAAAATGCAAGAAATCCAAGAATATGATTTTAATTTTTCAGGTATCCACAAGCAAGAAATATAAACAGGAAAATAATTTTTCACGCAGGACCAACAAATTCAGGCAAGACTTATCATGCAATGGAGAGGTTTCTCTCGGCAAAATCAGGTGTATATTGTGGACCATTAAAATTATTAGCAGCTGAAATATACCACAAATCAAATAGTAAAGTATGTATATCGTCATTAAAGAATTACAAATATACTAAAATTAACATATATTTATGATTCATAGTCTAGATTCTAGAATTTAAAAAAATTATAATGTTTTGCTAATTATAATGTTTTGTTTCATCATTTTAGTATGATGAATTCTTCAGTTTTAAAATTTTAATGATAATTTTGTAGGGAACTCCCTGTGATCTTATAACTGGAGAGGAAAGGAGACATGCAACACAGTATAACACTATTGCAGAAAATGTAGAGGAAGATGAAGCAACTTCAGAAATTAAATCATTAATATTAGATGAGCCGAAACTGACACCGTCTGATCATGTGGCTTGTACAGTTGAAATGACCTCATTAAATGATACATGTGAGAAGATTTATGTTATACCTCTTTCTCTATCTCTCTCTATTATTAACTATTCTATTTACAACTATTCTATCTTTTATTTGTATATTTAATATCTACATAATGTTAAGAATATATTGAACAATACACTATTTTGTATTTACATATGAGCTTGTTCTGTGTTCCCTTAAATCTAATTTTTCAAAGTTAAATGGTCACATTTTTCACATATAAAAAATATTTTTGATTAAGGATAAATTATATTTTTCATTTCTCAACCCATGCTGTTCTACTGCTGGGCAATGTCCTTTCGCAATCTTGCGCCTTCGTAGACCAGACAACCTTTTCTATCATGTAAAATGTGGTGATGTTTGCCTATCGGTTGGACTGCATTCTGCTGATGTCTGCCTGCCGCCTGCTTGGTCCAAGTTATGCACGCTGTCTGGTGTTTTGTAATTTTTGTTTCTTTTATGCTCAAGATAAACTATATTTAATAGTAGTTTTTTTTGTAAAGTTTACATTCTTTTTTTGTTTGCAGATGAGGTAGCAATTATAGATGAAATCCAAATGATTGGAGACAGAGGGCGGGGATGGGCGTGGACAAGAGCAGTCCTAGGTAACATTAGATTGATTCTTTACATTTTTTATAATAACGAATTGAACACGATTATGTCCTACTTTAAATCTTATTCATATTACGTTAAGACATAAAACAGTTTTTCACTGATAGACTTTTTATAAAAGTGGGAGGTGCTGATTGCTATCGTCAACTCACAAGCATGATGTTAAACAGGTCTTCAGGCGGAAGAAATACATTTATGTGGAGAGGCTGGTGCCATAAGTCTCATAGAAGAAATCTGTAATACCACCGGAGAAGAAATGGAGGTAAGAAAGTGTTTGAGGAAACTGGATTTACTTTATACATGCCTGCTATTAAGTATATTAAGAGTGGAGACCCAAAATTTATAGCATATGCTCCCAAATAACTAAAATTGTATGACTAGCCTTGACCCCTTACAGTAGTTAAAAGCTTTGAAGGAACCTGGTATGCCATGAGAGTAACCATAGTTTTTTTTGACGTGACAACGTATAACAACTCGATATTACGGGCAGCATGCACGAAAAAGATGACGTCATGTAGCGTTCCGCCAGCGAGAGCGCGGCACGAACGAGAGAGAGGCATGATCGGCTCAGTTCGGTTCGTGATGCGTGTAATGTTTGTCGTTGTCACGTCAAACTACTGTCCGTGAGCCGACTTTACAGAGAACCTTTTTTTTTTAAATTAATTATTCTCCATGGAAACGACCAACATGCACGCATCTGTTCAATGTTTTATCAATGCCTATAAACCTACATCCAAACATTCATCCTCGCAATATTAGCATATACATTAAAAAAAAAATCGTTTCAGATCCGTACATACAAGCGGTTGACCGAACTGAAGGTAGAGGACTCCGCTCTGGGCTCGCTGGACCGCGTCCGGGCCGGCGATTGTATAGTGTGTTTCAATAAGAACGACATTTACAGTGTAAGTCGAGCGATAGAACAGAGGTCAGTCCCTTGTTGAGGCAGGTATCTCTCAAAAATATTCATAATAATTTGACTTTTGTCGGTGTGAATGATGGATATAGACTTTGGTCTTGAAATGAAAGGTCGGTTCGAATCTGACCTGACAACAGAAATTAAATCCTAAATTGGACCATCCACCTGACAATGTCAACGTTGCTTACTCACCAATAAGACCAATAATAGGTTTTATGATGGTCACTAATAATATAATGTCATGGCTGAAATGTCTATTTCAATATTGAATTGTCGGTTATGTATATGTCAGTACAAACCATAACCTCCACATTGGTTCTTAACCCCTTCCTAATTGCCATGATGAGTATGATTAATATACATTTTTGGCACCATATCTTTGTGCCTCAGCGACATTGGATTTGGTTATCTTTTACAATTTATTTAGCGATAAATAGTTTTTTAATTTTTTTTTTGAGGCTTTGAACACTTAATGTGCTCATGTCAGCTTTATAGTTACAATCTCCTATACCTACTTAACAGAAATATCAATGAATTTATACAAGGTTATATATAGCCTCTGAAGCTAGAGGAGAAATTTTAGCTTAGAAGAAATAAGTTTTTGTGCCAATTAAGATTGAAAATATATCAGACTAAGCTAGCGCAAATGTGCTTTATATGCTTGGATTTGTATTTGTCATAAAACAACAACAAGTATTACGAATACTTTAGCTCTATTTACATTGACATTTTTGTGGATGAAATGAATGTAGTATTTGTTTTTAGGGGTCATGAAGTAGCAGTGATATATGGGAGTCTGCCGCCCGGCACAAAACTTGCACAGGCCAATAAGTTCAACGACCCGGAGAGTTCTTGTAAAGTGATGGTGGCTACCGATGCTATTGGTCTCGGTATTAACTTGTGAGTTGATATATTATTATTTTTTTTCATTTATCAAACCAATATGTTTGGGACGAGGATAATATGTGTTATGTTGAATGTTGAACAGTTATGTCAATTTAATTATGTTGGTAGTTAATTACATCTAAGAGTTTCTACTCCTTGTTTGAGGTGGAAGTTTTTTACAGACAAATATGCGAACAATTTAAAGTATTTCATGTAAACTGAAACCTAAAATCCGTAAATTGCTTATGACAAACTGTTTATTTTTCAGGAGTATAAGGAGGATAATATTTTATTCGTTGATAAAGCCGGTGATCAACGTGGACGGAGACAAGGAGATGGACGTCATCAGTATATCACAGGCCTTGCAGATTGCTGGTGAGATTTATATTTAAATAAATTATTATTTTCAACACAGAAGACAGGGTTAAAATATATAGGGTTATTTATAAATGGCTAGATGGTCTAAATAGCTTAGTATCATCGACCAAATATACCCTAGATATACTCTTACCTACAAATCCAAGTCGAAATAGTGTCCCATGCTACGCTATCGATAAGTTGCAAGTCAAAAAGTAAAAGTCAAACTCTTTTTCATTAATTTATCTCCTTATTACTTAATAATAACGTTCTATTTTCAATACCGGGGTTTCGCGCTGATGGAATTACAGAACGCGCGCATCGCGGAAGTCGTAAAAATTTACTACCAGAGACCATACTCACAATTGTGCTTAGAACAGTTTTAAGCACAACTGGATCGAGACACTTTTTAGCGTTCGCGCGGTATCTCGGGTATATTTGATCAATGCTTATTATATGTAAACCGGTATTCAGGCAGGGCGGGCAGGTACGGCAGCGCGTGGGAGACGGGCTACGTGACCACGTTCAAACCAGAGGACCTCGGCACACTGAAGACGTTGTTGCTGCAGCCGCCCGAGCCGGTCACCCAGGCCGGGCTGCACCCCACCGCCGAGCAGATGGAGCTGTACGCGTACCACCTGCCGCATGCCAGCCTCAGCAGTCTCATGGTGAGTCCTTGAAATTTGGTGAGAAGACATAAATTCGTGGTTAGCAGAGACTAATCCACACATAGATGAGAAGAAGGCAGCCTGAGAGGGCATTGTGTGAGGAGAAGAAGGGAGTAGGAGGGAGCATAGGGCTATTTGACAACTGAGGAGAGGAGAGAGATGGTCGACTGTGGACTGATGCAGTGCGGGTTGGCGAATTAAAACCGTGAGAAAATAGAGCTCTAGAATATAAACAATATGCCACTGTCCTGCATTTTCCAGATGTGAGCTGAGGCAGGTTCACCATGGAGAAAGAGTAAGAGCCAAGAGCATATGACCATTAGATATGGTCATCATGATTTCCGACTCCTTTATATAATCGAGGAGCATACGCGATTCGCATGCTACTTCTAGAATCTTCTCACCTTGCCCATATACCCTGCGAGGTTTTCGTGGCTGGGTTTTTTTTATAAACATGTAGGTACCTACTTTTTTTCAGTGTTTTGAACAAATAAAAAAAAGGAGGAGAAGTTAAAAGAAGAGCAGATTCTTGGTCTATTGCTAATTACTGGGTACCGGGTCTGTTGGATATGTCCCACGTTTCGCCTTGCGTCAACTGGAAGCCAATGTTAGTTGATTGTTGCAGGACATATTCGTGCACCTGTGCACGGTGGACGACTCGCTGTACTTCATGTGCAACACGGAGGCGTTCAAGTTTCTGGCGGAGATGGTGCAGCACGTGCCGCTGCCGCTGCGCGCGCGCTACGTGTTCTGCTGCGCGCCCATCAACAACCGTCTGCCCTTCGTCTGCGCCACCTTCCTTAAGGTATACCTAGCCCATCGACCACACAGCCTATAGACTCCTTATGTTTGATTTTTCGTATTAAATGCATTCTGACAACTAGCGGAGGTGAGACGAAAGGGGTTGCAATGCTGTGATTAGCTAATTCAAGGTCATACATTACCAATCACATGGATATATTTCGCAACGGGAATGAATGAGACGCCACGATAGTTTGAGTACATTGTTTACGGCTTACATCGGAACTATAAGTCAGATGTGTTGCCAGAACCCGTTCCCCTATTATTAGGAGTCTATGGGTTATGTGATCGATGACCTAGCCCTACAGGAGATCAAGGTCAATCGGTGACTGTCGGCGCTTAAGCCGGGAGGTAGCTGATTCGAATCCCACCCTGAAACAAGAGAAATGTAGTTTGACGTGACAACGTCAAACATAACATGCAGCACGAAACGAACTGAGCAGATCGCTCCAGCTGATTATGCCTCTCTCTCGTTCGTGCCCCGCTCTCGCTTTCGGAACGCTACATGACGTCATCTTTTTCGTGCATGCTGCCCGTAATATCGAGTTATTAGACGTTGTCACGTCAAATTACTTACATTTCAGATAGCTATGGGACAATACCGAAAATTGTGCTCAACGCGTCTAAAGGAGTATTCACTTGATGTATATAGATTATAGGCTATATTCCACCCCGCAGATGGTGCGTCAGTACAGCCGCAACGAGCCGGTGACGCGCGCGTGGCTGGCTGCGGCCGTGGACTGGCCGCTGCCGGCGCCGCGCACCATCATGGACCTCGTGCACCTGGAAGCGGTCTTCGATGTGCTGGAACTGTACCTGTGGCTCAGGTACGACCCGTTCCATATTGTAATTTGATAATGGACACGAAAAAATATGTTCTAAATTCAAAATTTAAAAAGAGAAAATATAAAGTTTTTATGTAACAGTATTTATGGCCAGGCTAGATTCGTATCTGTATCTCGTAGCTTACGTGGACCTTTGTATACGTACATGTACGCACGTGCGTATTGTTTTGCGTTTAAATAAAACCGATAATATAACCGAGCAAATACATTTTTTATCCTAGTACTTATGAGCAATGGCTTAGAAAATTAATGCAAATTTTTTTTAATGAATTGAATGATGGAATTAGTTCAGTTATCAATCAAATTTAAAAAAATATATATTCTGTTTTCAAATATGTTATGACGGTCGTTTTGTTACAGCTATCGGTTCCCGGACATGTTCCCCGATGTTAAACTGGTGCGGGACATGGAGGTCGAACTAGATGCGTTAATACAACAGGGGATCTTCCAGATTACCAGGTAAATATATTGTATATGTACATATAATATATAAATAGATAATTCTTTGTGATCGAACTATTTGCACGCCGAGTTATTCCTAGTTTACAAAACGAATATTTCTACAAGTTTTTCAGAATGTTTATTACCAGAACTAATGCATGCGGCAGCGTGGAGCCGTAATAAAAAAAACATTAGTTTTAGGCAATCTATTATCTAATCTAAATATATATCTAGAGATATCTAGATCTGCACATTCCTCACCATAGACACGCTTGTAAAATATCCGAAATATCGGTAATGCAAATCTTAATTAATCCCGTTAAAATTGTTTTTTTTTTCATTGACATTTCACATTGACTTAGCGTATAATAATACAATTTATTATTATTCTCAGGTTGTTAAGAAATTCTGAACAAGTCCTCCGCGACGACCCGGAGGAGGCGAGAGGGAAGCGGACGGGCAAGCCCGTTATCACCGGCGACTCGAAAGGAAAGCTCTCAGACATGCTCGTTGCCAGGGTAAGCTGTTTTTAACTTTACTTTGATTGGTAGCCAAAATAACACCATTTAACCTACCTAAAATCTTCTTTCTTGAAATGAATAGGGATGTTGACAATTTTTTTAATTGATGTTATTTGATAGATATACCATAGGGAAACCCGAAAAAAGACTTTTGTTATGAAATATGTCCAATTTTAACAAAAAATTATGTAAAGGAAAATTGTTTTTAAAATTGACGCTAAAACGCTCCAAGCTGTCATGTAACCGTGATTACGTCACACACCGATAAAAAGAGTTCCTTTATATTATGATTTATGACAGTTTGTACTTAGTTCTCTGGTCAGTGACGTCATCGCCTCATAATGGAGGCAAGTCACGTGATAATGCATGATAGATAACGCATTTAAAATTAATTTGCTAAATTTTAAGAGACATAAGTAGACATTTAAATTGTTATTTTAGTTTTTCAAATACTTTACTACTACTACTAGTCTTTAGTATGTAAAATATAACTATACGTGAATTTGTAACACGTCAACATCCTTATTGCTCGAAAGGAGAATTATTTAAGACAGACAGTAATAAAAATAGTTACATTTATTACAGGGGCTTATAACACCACAAATGCTGACGAAGTTGCAACAGGAGTTGACCACTGAAAAGGGGGAGAGGAGTAGAACCAAAGGCCACAGGTCGGGCCACAGGAAAAAGTAGTGTTGTAACTTGTACATAGTGTTAGCTGTGATTGTGCTGAATGAATGTGGAATAAAGTTTTTAGTAGAAATATTCAACTGGTCTTTTATTTACGGCTTACCTCATATTTTAATTCGTTTTTTTCTTTTCTGATTTCTAAACTCTAATACATGCTAATCATGATCACTACAGCCTTAGTATATAATTATGCACAATACTAAAATTGTATATTTAAAATAGTCTTGAGCGAATTAGGTGATAGAATGATTACGCACACAAATGTCTGTAATCTTGTTTAATTATATACAAATATAAACATTTAATTTTTTAGGGATCCGTAGCCAAAGGCAGCCAACGGAACCTTAATACTGAACTCCGCTTTGCATACATCCGTATAAAGGCCTAAAAATTGCTATTTAGGTAATCTTAGTAAAAGCAAAGTTTTGAAAAATATATATACTAACAGTTCAGGCATGTCTTGCTGAACTAATACATATTATTATATATGAACAGGTGTCCACTGGTGGACTCACCTATCGGGTATAAATAAAGCTATAAATTTATTATTAAAATTCAGTAGTTTATTTCATCATGGACACACATTTACCGACTTTTACCATGTATATTATTATGAAGTATTGCTGAAACTGTAAATAATATATCAATGGTAGGCTTGATGGCAGGTATATGGTTTAATTTATAAGTCAGAATAAGCAATTTGCATAGTTGTATATGTATTTAAAAGTAGAATAACTTTACCGTGGCATTGCAAAAGTAAAAATAATAAAATATTACATTACCTTATTTATTATCATTTGGTTTTTACAATCATATATTTTTTCTAAATTTGTAAATTATTATGTTCAATATCACTATTACAACTTACCTACATAGATATCAAAAATATAACAAGTGACCTAACGACATTCAGATAAACAAGTTAATGAGAGGGTAGTCAATTGAAATCAGTAAAAGTTCAAAATGTTAACGGCTCGGTCGCGGTTCGTAATTATATTATTTACTACACGATATTTGCTTGTCTCATATGGTATGTTTAAAATCTGCATCAAAAAAAAATTTAATTTGTGACGTTCATGTAGAAAAGTACACAACAAAAAGAAAATCGGTATTTTTGAATTTAGAATGAAGAATTACTTTTTAATTTTTTGTTTTCATTAAGCTTCAAATGTGATTGGGTTAATCCTTATTTCTTTTTAAATGAATAAGTGATATTATTTTTTAGCGTTGCGAGTGTTTAATGCCGATGGCGAAGAAACGATTTTGGCTTTTGAAAATGAAAATATTCAAATACAATGCAAATCCGATTTACCAATGAATTATTGTGGTTTTGTGAATCCCAGTGGCAACAGATCTTCGTAAGTACTAAGTACTGCTAATTTTTAAACTAAACAAGTATTGTGTGTCGTGTGTGTGTAGTGTAAATGATTGATTAAAAATAATAAAATACCTATTTATATTTTCTATTATGGTATCTATTATCTTTGCCTAAGCCAAGCCTATTTAACTTTTATAAAACTCAATCTATTATTTTAATATAACATACTAGCGGTCCTATTTCTGATGATCCATCTGTTCACTTACTGTGCCCATTGAGCGTAAAGGTCAATAGGCAAAAAAAGTCTAGATCGAGAAAAAAATCTAGGGATCCGTCCCGGATACTCAAGTGCAACTCAAAGCCTACACGTTAACTTATATTAAATACTAGCTGTTGCCCGCAGCTTCGTCTGCATTAACTAAGATTTACAACGGTATCATAGTACGCAAAATAAGTAAGTAACTTTTCTGGTTGATTTTTTACACCTTGTGTCCGAAAACCCCAAATATCTTACGGAACCCTATTATTTTTTTCAGAATAAAATTTAGCCTATGTTACTCGTGTATAATGTAGCTTTCGGATGGTGAAAGAATTTTTGAAATCGGTCCAGTACTTTTTGAGCCTATTCATTACAACCAACCAAACAAACAAAGTTTTCCTCTTTATAATATTAGTGTAGAAGTGTAGATTTACAGCGGCAGCAGTCGGAAGGCTGATTATAATTATAATAGCTTACGTCACTCGGTGACTAATATAATACCTTTTCAGTCGGATGAGAAGTTTCAAATTTAGACAATTGTTTCAACCATAATATCCCACCATACGAATCTACCGTCTTACTACATTACAGATTCACAGAAAGCGCTGTCAACGACGGGAAATGTATACACAAGATAAAAGCGAAGCGCTCCGACAGCGGCGAGTGGAAATGTCACATTGGTATGAAGTCGGTGCGGTTGGAGACAATTAAGAGGATCAAGGTTCGAATCGTGGACCAGCTGGCTGCGATCCAACCCAACATGACTGTGAAGAGAGGCAAGCCGGTGACCATATCATGCGCTACCACTAAGGGATACGTCCCTCTGAGCTATTGTCGGTTCGAACCGCCCAGCGGTCAGTCGTTCAGTATAGATGCCTCTGTTAATTCTACCAAGTAAGTACTAATATAAGCTTAAAAATGTATAGCAAATGGCACAGTACACTCACACAAACGCGAGCATCGATACGCCCCCCGCGCGGCACATACTACTAACAGCACTGCGAGGTTCGCTTAGGAGCCACTAGGTTTGAAAATGTGTGTCGTTTCGACCGTTTGTTCATTGTATATTGTTGTATATTACAGTGGCCATGGGCTAATGAGGTTCTGGCTGGTCCTGGTCGGATTAAAATATTAAAACGGATTCAAAGCATCATTTCATGGTCCGTGTGTCTGTCGAACAAAATTTTATTAAATACTTCGCATTATAGAATCATGAAATTTTACTGGCAGCTACGGCTCAAAGCATTTGTGACTGGAAAAATCTGAAAAATATTTTTTTTGTGGCTTGAAATTGAATTGGGCAATCTGGTAGACATGCCACCTGATGGTTAGTGACCGACGTCATCACCATTTTAGGTAGTTTACCTGGAACTAGTCCAGGCAATAAGGCCAAAAGGCAGGCAGGGATTGCGCTGAGACATCCCGCAGGGGATTGGGTCTCCCAGGCGGGTATGTGGGACTTGGCTGGGCCCGATAGCTGGTTAGTGGACGGATCTCTGCCGTCTTTGGTGAGGTGCCTCAGATCTGCTAGCAATAGGACACCTCGACGGCTAGTCAGTCCCACAGGAGACCGACGCCACCTCTACAGAGGGGCTGTCCCGCATGACAGAACAACTCCTCCCAACTTCAGGACAGTACAATGAGGTGAGATTTCCGTCCTCACCTCTTGCCTCCTGCTCTTTTGCCTTTTCTTATAAGAGGGTTACAAAGAGCCTCCTCGGCTCAATTAAAAAAAAAGGGTTGGGCTCGCTTTGGGCTACTGAGCCCCACCGCCACGACAAGGCCTGAACCATGGTGTGGCTAGAATACCTACCTACGCTAGAACCTACCTACGCTCTGTGCCTATATCAGAACGCATATTCTTGAAGTTGATTCCGATATTTAATAGTTGGCTAAAAGCTTACAATTAAAGAATTAACCTGTTAGCGGCGCGTGATTTGCCGTACCAAAATTTACAGTTTTAATTTTATGGCGTCAAAGTTCGTATAAAATATTGTAGATATTTATTATATTTAAACAAATAAGTCATTAAATAATATGTAACTTGGTAGCAACAAACGATAGATAAGCTTGTAGATCTGTAATTATTACGTTACTACATACTAGCTATCGCAACTGGCTTCGTTTGATTTTATTTAGATAAACTTTATATTGTTTTAGAGCGACGATGGTTTAGCGGGTATAGACTCGGCATCTTGAGCGAGAGGTTCCGGATTCGATCCTGAAATCAATCAATGAAAAAATTGAAAAGTCCCCCTGTCCTGAAAAAATCCCCCCTAAATATGATGCCTTGAAATAGGTTCTTCTAAATTTCTAAGAGCACCCTTAAGACACGAGACCATCGTTCGCTCACCGGTGAAGGAAAACATCGTGAGGAATCCAGTATGCCTGATGAGATTGAAAGTCTTTGAAGGTAGGAAGTTCACCAAACCGCATCGTGCCAGTGCATTGGTGATCTATGGCCCATTACCCTCCTCGCCTGATTTCGAGGAGGAGACCCGTGCCCGACAGTGGGAAATGAGTTTTTCCAGGTAAAAGCTATGACGCTACCACTTGCTATCAGTTGGAAAAATGAACGTTATTTCCTCTTGTCTTTATTTCAAAAGCTTTTTATGCTCAAATTGATAAATAATAGAGATCTATAACAGAGATACTTTCTTGATTACTTGACTTATTTGTTTATTTTTCTCAGCGCAATATTGGGCAAATACTACTTCCCATTGAACCGAAGTCTCGACAGAGGCGACTGTGCAGTTACCATCCTGAAGGTGAAGTATGAAGATGCCGGGGAGTGGACATGCGGAGCTGGGTTCGAAGATGGTAAAGAGCATACAGATGTTATCAAGCTGGAAGTTGAGGGTACGCACGGTCTTCCATGTTTCTACTAATATTAGTAGACTGAACACACATGTTGATCTAATTGGCGGTCTGTTACCACTTTTTTAATATTGAGTACTCACTAAAACTTCACTTAAAAATACCGATTCAGCTTAAAGGCCTAAAAGTCTAAGGGCCTGTTTCACAATCTCCAGATAAATTCCCAATAGGCTATCGGCAACATATTTGACAGATAGAGTATGGAGTATCTGTCAAATAT
Source organism: Lycaena phlaeas (assembly GCA_905333005.2). NCBI lineage: Eukaryota > Metazoa > Arthropoda > Insecta > Lepidoptera > Lycaenidae > Lycaena > Lycaena phlaeas. The sequence continues at coordinate 13,049,482 of HG995174.1, read as the reverse complement.
CTGTCAAATATGTTGCCGATAGCCTATTAGGAACTTATCTGGAGATTGTAAAACAGGCCCTAAACTTTTAAAAAAAAATGAAGTACTCTTTGTACAAGAGTACCAAATATTAACAAAGTGGTGTTTATAATTTAACATTTAATTTGAGTTTGTTTTTTGAGAATCTTAAATCTTCCATTTTTTGTTTCTAATAATTTATTTACTCATGAAACAATTGTATTGACAATACAATTTTGCTGCGGCAAAACAACCATTAAAATTTTACGGTGTCATTAGTCGGCCATTAACCAGGTTCCCCCCTGGTGACGATCTCCGTGCAGTGGCCGGTCCCTGTTGGATGCGAGTGGCAAGGGATCGGCCGTCTTGGACCTATGTTCGGTAGTGGATGGATAAAAGCTGATGATGATAGACCCATAGGAAAGTATAGTTAGTACACCGTCTATACTTTTACTTTACAATATACAATATAGTACAAGAACTGTTCGTTTAATAAAGATATGCTTACCCTACAAAAGAGTATAACAATATCATATAAAATAAACTGCATAGTAAATAACATAATTTTTCCCAATTCCATAAAAAAGTAGTAATACTATTGTTTCTTAAATTTTCAAAATAATCGAGTATAAATACATCATATAATTTCGGAATAAGTAGCAAAAAAGGACACTTATTAGGAATAGCTGTCAAATTTCATGGAAGCTAGCGCCATTCCCATACAATAAGTATTATATTCTATTCTATTCTATTCGTTTAGCGTTTGTGCCACTGATCTAAGCTGATTTGTCAGATTGGATTTTGTTTACAGGTATGTACGCGATGTCCACCGCCTCAGTGACTGGTGTGACCTCCGCTGCTGTGCTGGTAGTGGTAACTCTCGTCGCCCTGGGCTATTTGGCTTGGAAGAAGAGACGGGTCCTAGCCGGCGTGCCCCCGGAGTCCATCGAGGTCCAGGATCTGGGGCCAAGGGAACCGTTGGCCACCCCCCAGCAGCCGCGGAACATACCCAGCGTGATGGTACAATCGCCGTCCGAGCCCAGCTCTTCGCCACTATTACCTAGTTCCTAAAATCTAGAAGAGTTAGGGCCTGTTTCACCACTCCCTGATAAGTGCCGAATAGGCTATCCACCAGATATCCAACAGATAGAGTATGGAGTATCTGTCAAATATGTTGCGGATAGCCTATCCGGCACTTATCAGGAAGTGATGAAACAGGCCCATAAGATAATAAATGTTTCTATTACATAAGATTATAATAATAAAATGTAATATTAACAGTTAATATAAAAAAATCTTTATACTTTATGTATAGAAAAAAAATCTTGTCATGTTGTTTGTCTATAATGAAATCCAATCCAAATAATTTCACTATTTTCTACACTTTGCAGTTTCATACAGTTTATTTAGAACCGTTATTCCCTTCTGAGAAGTATCACTTTTAATATGAAATAATATATTAATTATTAATTTTGTAAACGTCTTAAGACTATTGTTTTTTATTTATATTATTGTTATAAGTTGTTTCAAAATCTATAAGAATTAGATTCTTTCTTGAATTATATTCTATTGACTAGTAATGAAAATTTTTTATTTTCTTAATTTATGGTATTAGGTTACCTTTTGCTCCTATTCTGTTTTCTTATTTCTTGTTATCCATCACATTTATACTTTCATTACTATTGTTTTACGCTTAGATTTATTAAAATAAATTTATTACTTTACTATTAAAGTTATATTTTTTACCTTCACTTGTACCAATAATACGTATACTAAATAGTAACTTAGATGATTATTAAATTTTAAAAATTATTAGCAAATAAAAAAAAATTGACGAATAAATTATTTAAAAATTAACTTATAATATTACGAAAACTTGGAGCAATTAAGAATTACAATAGACTTTAAAGAGGCATATATTATTCTAGGAATTTTATAATGATTAAAAACAAATTAGTTTAATAATCATTTAAGTATTATGTACTTTACTTAGAGTTTTGATTATTAACTTAAAGTTAAACTTTTATACTTTACTCTATATTCGTAAATTACTTCAACTGTCTCTATATTGGTATCTACTTGTATTGCTTTTAATTATATAAATTTTTATTGTATTTATTTTCTTATTATTTTATCAGAATTTTCTTATAAATTTATCCAAAACGAAACAAGTACATCAGTTTTTATAGCCTCCCTAATAATTTATAATAAGTATTATGTTGATAGTTCTGGTTAAAAAACTATCTTAACAATATCGTTTTGTTTTTTTCCTACAATCAAATCTACAATTATTGTCTAGGTTATGATGTGAATTGAATTGTGTTATGGTGATGAGATGAAGCTTACCGTTTTCGCAAAAATTAAAACCCATTTTTGCGAATTTTGAAAGTAAATTTGTAACAAGTAGTACAAAGGTAGGTTGCAGGCAAATTGGGACGACAGGACCGGGTACCTCGCTGCTCGCGCTAATGATGATGATGATGATGATGAACCCCGCGTAAATTGACATTTCGTGAGGTTTGTGAGTTGCCGATGACCAGGGGATAGGGAAAAGAAGGGCGACGCATAACCTCTAGTTATGTGGATGTTAATGGGCGTCGATAGTCGCAAGGCTTCGACTGTTCGTTTGCCCTCCTATGCTTTAAAAAATGCACACGGGATTAATGGAGATTTCTCAGGATTAATTAATCAGAGTGGTATTGTTGCGAATGAATGAGTGGCTTGTTGGAAATTAAAATAAACGTCGATTTTAACCGGGCCTTGTTCAAACTAACTTGTTAACTTGTTCAAAGTAAAACGTACGTAACGTCGGTCCGAGGTATAAGTATTTGTACACATTCGCAACTTTTTTTTTGTTATATAACGTTTGTATGCTTTCGTATCAGCGGAATTCCAAATACTAGATCTATAAAAACACGTAGGTAAGGATTCCGTCGAGAGATGAGAGCTCGTTCATTCCGATACAGACGTGTTATTGCAACAGTCGACTCAAGTGTGGACATTCGAAATGTTGGCGGTTATATTATTGATCGTATTTCTCATAATACTATTCATGTATTATATACAAAATAATGAAATACCGGGACCAATGCGTGTACCTATTATTGGAAACTTACAGTTATGTATGACGAAGCCTTCAGGTAAGTTTGAAAAAATTGTATATTGAATATAAGTTGGTAAAGATGCAGACGCTAAGTGCAAGCATTTAAAGCAATAAAGCCTTTTTGTACTATCAAGCAGCTTTGCTTCGAGAAGCAAGAATTTCCTAACCGTTCGAGGTATATGCTGGAGGCAGATACAGTACCTTATCCCATTATTATAATCGATTAATGTCTTTGTAGACATAAATGAGGTCATATTATGGTAGTTCTGGATCGAAACGAACCTTTTTAGTTGGTCAATATCCGTTAACTATTATGAGACTATGAGACGTAAGTTTAAGGTCTTTACACTAATAATTCCGCAGCTTGCGGGCCTATATCACTGGGTGATACCAACCGGCTCACCCCACTTCCGACAAAGCATTAGGGCCATTAGCATAGATCTAAAAAGCTTGCGGGTTCTCTTCAATACAAACAACACAAAACACGCCGACCTTCAAACATTATAATATTAAGGATGTTGTTCTAGAATGCTAAACGCAAGGTCAATATTAATCTATTAATGCTATATTCTTCACTAGCGGCGCCCCACAGTTTTACCCGCGTACTTACCATTCCCGTGGAAGTACAGGGATAAATTATAACCTGTTCTATTCAGCACCCCTAGACAATTAGTGGCATACGCGCCGATTCTATTCCTTAGCGTTTTCTCGCTAACTCATAGGGTTGCTGCAAAATTTTTGAAAAACGTTTATTAAGACACATAAAATATATATGGTTTTGTTTGTAAAAACGTCTAAAAACGTATGTAATTCGTTCCCCCTAGAAGAGTGGCATAAACGCTAAACGAATACAATAGAAAAGAATACTTATTGTATAGGCACTATATGTACACTAGCTTACGATATTAAAGAAAAAAAAAAAAGAAAAAATATTATAATAATAATGTTCGTTTTAAAAGAAGTACAGAGGTTGTTAAACGTTTTTACAAACAAAACCGTAACAATATACAAAATTTTGCAGCAACCCTATGATGTTAGCGAGAAAACTCAACAGAGAATCGGCGCGGATGTCACTTTTCTAGGGGTGCTGTTCTTGCGAAAGAGTAACAAATACACATCCATACAATCTTAGAAGCTTTCGTGTTTATAATTCTAGCAGCACAGTTTCACCCACGTATTTTTCATTCCCGTGGGAATTAGCCAATGTCTTATTCTGATATGTGAGCTATATTTTTGTAAATTTTCATCAAAATCCATTCAGTCGTTTTTACGCAAATACTTCTAAAAACATCCAAAAACTTTCGCTTTGGTAATATTGTTTAGATTTAGATAAACTATTTTATAAACAAGGTAAGTATAAGTTAGTAAGTAATTAAATATATTTATTTAGATAGAAGTAAATATATCTACTTTAGCGGCAAAAGATACTGGTGAATCTACGTGAATTATATTAATGAATTACCTATTATAATATAATCCGTTTTAGTTATATATAGAATGTATAATAAAAACCTAATTTAAGTAAAATATACAGGATATTTTAGACATTGTAAATCTAAATACCTAAGTCTTCAATGCTAGTTTGAATGTCTTACAACCATGAGGTAATAATTAGCAAAAAACGATGCAAAAACCGTGCGAAGTTTGAGTTGTAATCGAGCGTGTAATTTATTCTTAAATATGATTTTACCATTGCATCGGTAGGCCATTTACAAGGAACAAGGTACGATCCCCGTGCAGCGGCCGGTCCGTGTTGGATGCGAGTAGCAAGGGATCGGTCGTCTTGGCGTTCATTGAGGGAGGCCTATGTTCAATAGAGATGATGAAAGGATGATGATTTGTTATCTTTGTAATCAACGTAATGACGATAATTGGTATTTGATGTTTTGTTGTAGAATTCATATACCTGCTTCGGCACTACAAGGAGGTGTACGGAGATGCGTATCTAATGTACATGTTCAACGAACCCTACGTGTTCTTGTCACATCCTAAGTACGTCGCGGTGAGTAACGTCAGGTTACAAAATTGTATTTTTGACGTGACAACGTCTTATAATTCGATGGAGCCGGCTGCACGCACGAAAAAACATGACTCATGCGGCGTTACCTCGCTCTGGCGTTTCATTTTAGGCTTGAAGAGAGAGCGCGGAACGAGCGACAAAGAGGCACAATCGGCCCATCAGTATTTTTTATGACGTTCAACTATCGTCAGTAAACCGACTTTTATGCCTGATGGCCTTTAAGCTCACACGGTGGGCCTAAGGGCATATGGGAATTGGTTTCTGTGTCAGGGTCCATCGATCCATCCAGTAGCATACTATTACTTGTCTGGATTGTATCGATTAACTTTGAAATATTTGACATACTAGGAAAATCTATTTGTTTTGTTTTAAAGAGGCTCGCTTTGTACCTAAGGGACCTAACATGACCTAAGGCGGCCATGTCAACGTCAACGCCTACTGAATATGTAATGTTATTTTTGTCATCGTTTGCATGTACCTAATTTGTATGACAGGAGTGTAATCAATGCTAAATTCGCTTGAAACTAGAAGCGTCCGACCTTCACCGCTGTATGTATCGGTAGATATCTAGGTACCTTTTTGTATGATGCGATTTCATCAATAACTATTATTATATTATATCTACTAACAGCGCCCCGCGGTTTCATCTTCCTTCCCGTTCCCGTGGGAGTACAGGGATAAGTTATTCTGACGTGTAAGCTATATTATTGTAAAGTTTCATTAAAATCCATTCAGTAGCTTTTACGTGAAAGTAATAATACACCATACTTACAAACTTTCACGTTTGTAATATTAGTAAGATAAGATAGTAGAAGTACCTTAATGTTTATGTAGATAAATATTGACCAAAGCAACATATTGTAATTGACTATTTCCTACCCCAAAAAAACTATTTCTTTATATTATGTCCCCAGTCCCACTGCTGGGCACGGGTCTCCTTCTGGAAATCAGGCGAGGAGGGTAATGGGCCGATGCGCTGGCCCAAATCGGGTTCTTGAAATACACACCTTCAAATACTTTCAATCTCATCAGTCATGCACGTTTCGTCACGATATTTTCCTTCACTAGTGAGCAAACGATATTCCATGTTCAAATCCACGTAGAAGTGTAGAAAACCCATTTCAACACAGGGGTCACGATCGAACTCTGGCCTCTCGAGGATATGGACTCAGGACTTCACAGGAATAGTTTCTCCATTTATGTTTCTTAATACTCATATTCTCTTACAGCCTTTATTGTCCAGCTCAGAGTACATTACGAAAGGAAGGCCATATTACCCGTTGATGGACTGGCTCGGGAGAGGTCTCCTTACTGATGGAGGTAAAATAACGCCACTTGCTTAGACACTCTAGAACTACATACTAATATTAACACAAAAAAGTTATTTCAACTAGTTTACGTTTTTATTATAATTTTATTAAATCTAAAAGTTGAAAGAATCTTTTAATATTATAATATATAGAAACTTTCTTTATTTTACAGTTTTCAAATATGAAGATTCATCGAAATTTTGGTGTTAGCACTAACTACATTATATTTTTTATATTCAAATTTATATTATTATAATCCAGGGGCGCGCCGACCCCATACAGCGCCTGTGTGCGAACATATCAAGCTAACGTCATAGGATGATCCAACCGGATCACCCCATTTCCGATGACGCATAACGGTCACTAGGACCATTAGCATAGATCCAACCGGAAAAAAAAAAAACATATCAAGCGCCTATTTCTTCACGAATCTTTTTTATTATTGGCTAAATACTTGTAGGTAAAATTAGGTCGGTCAGTTTAGGTTTATGTAATTTTAATTCAATGCTCTGAAAAAAAAAAGTCTTTGTTCGTCGCGCGGGCCCCTATTGCCTTGGCGCCTGTGTGCGCCGCATACTTTGCACATAGGGGCGGCGTGGCCCTGTTATAAACATTATTAAAAATATCCAGGACGTTTATAGTCCTATATTATTTTCAGGTGCGAGATGGAAGACCTACCGGAGGCTTCTAACACCAGCGTTCCATTTCAACATCCTCCAGACGATCTTACAGGTGTTCCTCAAAAATGAAAAGATTTTTCTGGAAAATTTGAAGAAACACGCGGACGGACGGCCGATTGACCTGTTTCCCATTATTGCGCTGTTATCTTTGGACAATGTTACTGGTAGGTTTGAGATACAATTATTAATAAAAACGTTAACTTTAATAATAATAAATAATGAAAGAAAAAAAATCATAAAACAGATTCATGTATGCCATTATCCATGATATTATGGACTTGAATTTGATGGTATATAAACTCAAAAGTAGGTGCTATGTGACCCTTTTAATTGTGACATCTAAAAGCAAGCGCGCATATATAGCTGCCTATAGCTGCTATCAAAAATTACCACAATTGCTGGTTGCAATTTGTCACTTTGGCCCCGTACACACGAGCGGTTTTTAACCGAGCGTTAAAAATGTTTGAAAGAATCAATTGGATACATATCAAGTATCTGTTCACACGAAAGCGATTTTAAGGTGCGGCGTTTTTTTATCGGGCACCGTTGGATTTTCGACGTTGGGCGTTGTACGCTAAATCGAATTGATCATGCGGAACTTGCAATTCGAGCCAACTGCGACGCTTATAAAGCGCTCGTGCGAACTGGGTCTAAGGGCGAGCTTTAGTATTTGACGGTAAAAAGTTTATTATCGGTTACCATTTTTTATTCCACTTACTGTATTGTAGTATAAGACAACAAACTTAGGTTTTTTTCTCTATTGTCATATTACGCTGTATACCAGTCGTATTTTGTACCATAATAAAATACGTACTTTATAAAATGTTTTTACAGAATCAATAATGGGTGTGCCGGTGAATGCTCAAACGACATCCGACTCGGAATATGTTAAATCTGTCACTCAGTAAGTGAAAAAAAAACATTCTTTATAAAAATTTTGTGAGATGTAAGGTAGAAGGCCCAAAAGGGAGATCTCCGACTGAGCGAGGTACAAGCTCGACCAGGCCGAAGTCCACTACCTATCGTGTGTTGTATTTAAACACAGAGTATAGATATAAGGAGCCCGAACGATATGGGCTTTACCGTAGCTTCACATACATGATAATAAACCTACATCTTAGTTCATTTTTTGGCCGCTGTCTGCGCTAGGATCGGTTTTGTACCGATGCTATTGTAGCGGACCAAAATACTTCTCGCGTAAAGATTTGAACGGGTGCTTATTAAGGAAGCTCTACCGGCAAAACTTCTGTCTCCTAAATTGAGACCATTCGTTCAACATTACGTTCGGACTTCTTATATCCATACTCCGTGTATTTATAGCAAGTCTTGTGTGTAATTCCGATAGCGTGATTCAGGAATGTAGCGTCGTTTGTTCCGCTACAACTTGCTTAGTCGTAGTGCCGCTGTGTGCTTAGGGAACAGCATTATTTTTATAAAATGGTTTTTTATGGTGTGTTGTTTTGTATTTTCATTCGTAGTTAATGTTTTTTTTACATAATTACAGACTCACAAGATTATTAGCATATAGAATACAAAACCCCATCGCGGGTAACGACATGCTATTCAGTCTGATGTCTGAAAAGAAAATTTACGACAAGTCCATAGAATTCCTGCACGAAACGACCAGGAAGGTTATCAAACTGAGGAAGCAGGCACTTTTGGACCAGAATATTAACAGCTTAGGAAACGAATCTGATTTTGGTGAGTATAGATGTGTGAACACACTAATAATAATAAAGAATACTGTTGGGTTCAAATAATAATAATATGTTGGGACAACTCACACACGACTATCTGATTCCAAACTATGCAGAGCCTCTATTTCAGCAACCAGAGAACCGACATAATATATATTTCTAAATACATATAAAATATTATAGATAAATGACCTCTATATACAGAATAAATGACCATGCTCATCACACAAACATATTTTGTTCTCGGTGGGGATCGAACTCACGACCTTCTAGTTTAGCAGTCAGCGCTACTAGCCCCTAAACCAGATCAAATTTTCAGGTTGCTGGTCCAATATATTTTAGCAATTTTTAGATTTTTGTTTAGTTAAATAATAACTATTAACATATTATATACCTGGAACTATAATTATATAATTCTGAAAATACTAAAAGACTACTTCCACGTATGTAATAATAATACAATATAACGAGAAATTAATTCTTAATGCAAAAAATTCACAACAATAATTATATTAATTTAGGTATGTTCTTATTACGTATGATAAATGATTCATTTATAGTACCTGCCGTTTATAAAAGTCGCTTTAAAGATTTTTACTAAACTTTTGTAGGTATAAAAAATAAGAACGCATTTCTGGATTTGCTTCTTCTATCCGAGGTAGATGGTTCCAAAATAGACGACGAGACCATCAGAGAACAAGTGGACACTTTCATGTTTGAGGTTAGTGTTTTGATTTTTAATACTAATTGTTTCGCTTCGCCAAGGAGTGCCTTTTTTTTTGTTGAAATGCTTTCGCAACTACCAGGATCTTGGGTAGGTACACTGGCGTGTGTCGGGACTCGCATTGGGGTTCACTACCCCACTAAAATCGCTGCGAGCGCCTTCAGCCGTTTTGTCAGGATCCCGGCATGGCCAGACTATTTAAATAAAGGAGGATCCGACCGCTACCAAGCAGTCCCCACGACGTCGTGTCTAGCGGGGCCCGGGTACCCATCCCGAGCCCGACACGAGCACAGGGATGTTACTGCAAGCGCATTAAGTAGCGCTTCCGACGCACCCCCTTTCGTTGTCTACGGGGGGAGGCCACTCGGCGACCTCCTCTCTCACCTGTTCATCGGCCTTTCGGGACATCGTCTCACAGGAGGTCATTGCCGTCCAGGACTCGTCAGTACCGAGCATCGCGACATAGGCAGTGCCTAACGCAGCAAAATTGTACTTTATGTTACCTACCAGCTAGATTTGTGTTAAAGGGCCACGACACGACAGCGTCGGGGGTGGTATTCGCGCTCTTCTGTTTGTCCAAACACGAGGACGTCCAACAGAAGATATTCGACGAACAGAAAGAAATTCTCAACGGAGACCTCCATAGAGACCCGCTGTTTGCGTGAGTGTTTTTTTAAAAGTTGCTTATGATATTTTTATTTGAGACTAGCTGTTACCCGCAGCTTCGCCCGCGTGAACTTAAATTTACGGATTTATCATGTCTGATGATGATCATTTTCTATTTTAATAAGGGAAGTAATTAAATGAAGGGCATTATAAATTTTGGAGGGGCAAAAAAAAATCGGCATTTAAATAATTTGGTTGGCATACAAAGATTTTGTACGCAATAAAATAAAGCTGGTAGCAATTCTTGTTCCGCAAATAATTTTGATAATGGTCGAAAATTAAATCATAAATAAGCAGCTTACAATAAATATTATGACCTCGCATAATAAACATTCGCCTGGCAAAATAACTGCTTCAACGGCAAGATTTAAATATGGCTCGGTAGAAAAACATGTCTACAAGCAGTATATTTGATTTGTATGCCTATTAAAAACATGATGAGCAATATACCGTTAGCTGCAGGCGACTTTTTTCTTTTGTTTGTTTATTTATATACATTTTTAAATAATATTTTTTGGTATTACAATTACAAATATGACTAACAAACTAAAATATTCTATAAAAAAATTTGAGGATCCTGCTCTTTCCTATTTGTTGAGGACAAAAGTACTCTTCAATGAATGCTTTATTTACTTTCTTTACAAATGTATATTTTATATTTATAACGAAACGACTATACAAAAAAATATGACTTTTAACGTAGAAAGAACTAATAGCGAGTGAAGTTACCTATATGCAATTTCATTGCATTATATTTTATGTCCTGGTTAACACCATCTAGCGGCAAATGGCGCAAACCGGTGTAGGTTTGCGCCATTTGCCGCTAGATGGTGTTGTAAGTATGTTATTGAACAAAATTATAAAAATTGAAGAAGAAATTATTAAATTATGTTATCATTCTTAATAAAAGACTAATGAATTAATTCAGGTCATGACGTCGACAAATCCTGTGTTCATCAGTGGTCCTTCCACCAAAGGCTGATATGATGAATTTTTTTCTGATTTTATTTTCTTTCAGATTCGTAGATTTATGTAGATAGTAGATAGATTATGCAGATAATAAAAAAATGTAGGTGGTGTGTAAAATAAACAAGCAGTTCAAAACTTGTAATATTCAATTCAATCATTACATACAAACATTAAATCAAAACATTTTAATGGTCAATTTTAATGATTCAAAATTACGCAAGAATGGATTCATAATTTTAAACATAATAGGAACTAGATGCGTAGCTCAATGGTTAATACTCTCCGCTCGGTTCAAGCCGTACGCTATCGTTCGTAAGTTCAAATCCTCCATATACCGTTAGTATTAGGTTGACTTTTTTCTTTTGTTTGTTAATACATTTTTAAATAATATTTTTGGTATTACAATTACAAATAAGATTTACAAACGAAAATATTGTGAACAAATTATAAAAATTTAAGAAGAATTTAATAAATTATATTATCATTCTTAATAAAGGACTAGGGAATTAATTCAAATCATGACGCTAAATCCTGTAGACTGGGATTACTGTAACGCAGAATTTAATGAAAAAGTAAGTTGCTTGAAGTTATATGCATGCTACTTATATATGCAGCACAAAATGATTTTTTTTGCTTACCCTTTGAGTGCTTACCCAAATTTTATTAAACGGGGACAGTACATTGCCCTTCATTCAATTAATATGCCGTCCGAAAATAATTACAGCCATCCAGAATGAGACAAAATTGCTGTTTGATTTTAAAATGTTTGCTCAACATAAGTTGCCGCTCAATTAATTATTTCTGCTACCAGATAATATTTTTCTGCTCACAAAAATACGAATATTATGCTAGTCATTTAAATAATACCCTTTTAATAATTACTATGTTTTGTATTAAAATGGATATATGTTATCTTGAAAATAAAGACATAATATATCGATTCGCAGACTTTCTGCAGGCGTATTTAGGATACTATTATTATTATATTATATTCCACCATACGTTGATGAGTGATCATAATATTACGTCTACCAGAATTGATACACTACGGCCTTAAACACTTGACAATCGCCCGTTCGAACCACGGCAACACGATTTATTTTCTTGTGCATTATATTGATTTTGCCATATCTCCTAAAGTATTCATTTAATTTGCATGATGTAAAGGGCAAAAATAATCTACATGAAGTGCTCAAGCCAATTAACTGATTTAAAATGATAAGGATTCATACCGTATTTCTGTAAATAACTTTCAAACTATCGCGTTATAATTGACCATTTTTTAAAGTTTTAAATGGATATAGTATGATATCCTTAGAGATAGATATATGCCATCGCGGACTTTTTTTTAGACCTATTTAAGATACACAATTCCACCATACATTATTTTGTTATATCTTAAAGGGTTTAGGCAGCGTTTTCATTGAAAACTCCCAGACGGCCAATTTTTTTCCGACACCTCCAACAATTATTGTTATATCTTAGACAATATATATAAAAACTTAATAAATTATATACGTAAACCTTCCTCTTGAATTGTCCTATCCATTAAAAAAAACCGCACCAAAGTCCGTTGCGTAGTTTTAAAGATTAAGGCGTACAAAGGGATATAGAGACAGAAAAAGCGACTTTGTTTTATAATATGTAGTGATATAGACCTGACTAAGACCTGTTTTTAATATAAGCGCGTTCAAACAAACAAATTCTTCTGCTTTATATCTTATTACACATGTAGTAATTGAAGAATTTGTAGTTTGAGTAGAACCCCTCTGCTGCACTGAGGCTCCAGCCCCGGCGCGGCGCCCCAGCGCGTACGTAGTATATAGTAATTTTTCAGCCTTCCTTGAGAAATATTTTTGTAGGTAACAAACATCCATCCACCCATTATTACATACGTTCGCATTTATATAATATAGTATAATAGCGCCCCGCGTTCCCGTGGAAATATTGGGATGAATTATAGATTTATAGCCTGTGTCAATCTGATGTATAAGCTACATTATTATGAAGTTTCATCAAAATCCATTCGGTAGTTATTGCGTGAAAGAGTAACAAACATCCATACTCACAAACATTCGCATTTATAATATTAGTAGGATAGTAGGAGTAGTTGTGTTTTCAAGAATAGGTATTTTTACTCTTTCAATCAATTTTAAACCAAGTGAAATTCCCAACGGATCTAAAGTCTCGCTGCGTGAGCAATTTTCTTAAATATTTTATAATATGGTGGGAATGAAAACCAGCCCATAAATATTATTGTTAATATTATCCAAGCCAACAAATAACTTTGATTTAATGGTTGCAATAAATTAATTTTTATTTATATGGAAAAATTTGACTCACTGGATTGCGCTGAATCGTGCCGACACTACCTACTCTCGCTCACATGACACCGGCAGTGACAGCTATACTGTCGCGTTTCGTACGGTTTGTGAGTTTCAAGTAGCCCATCTGCATCTGCATAACCTCTGATTGTGGGGATGTCTGTGGGCGTCGGAAGTTACCATAAGCATTTTTTTTTAATCGGATATAATATTATGTAACCTACCTACTTACATAACCTACCAGTTAAACTCGAAACCGTTTCCTGTTTATTTTATAAATACATAAAGATTATATTTTTATAATATGTTTGTTTTGTTTACAGAGAGCTGAATCGAATGAAGTATCTCGAAATGGTTATTAAGGAATGTCTACGAATATATCCGAGCTTTTTTTTTTTTTTTTTTTTTTCGGTTGGATCTATGCTAATGGTCCTAGTGACCGTTATGCGTCATCGGAAATGGGGTGATCCGGTTGGATCATCCTATGACGTTAAAAATTTGGGGGGTTGCCCCCCGCCATGTTCATGGCGTCGGGTTTGTACCTAACTTGGTCAGCTACGGTCGACTGGTTTGGAACGGGTGACGTTAGAAACCTATCGTGAGGGCCGGCCCTCCCCTCCCCCGGTAGCGGGGGAGGCGGGTCAAGCGCGGGACCCGAGCAAGCTGCCGATAGCAGAGTGCTATCGGTGATTACACGGTCTATATTGGTGTCGACTCGTAGCTGATCTGAGCCTATGCTGTCGCGGTTGATCCGGATCAACTGGTCAACGGAGTGTAGGGTTCGACGTCGCATACGACCCCGGGGCCCATGCGGTGTGAATGTGTGCCTAACACCGGCTGTGTTATGTCTGAGTGTGTGTTGTAGCTTACGTCGCGCTTCAGCGTCGCGCTTTAACAGTTCTGTGATTTTATCAACAGGATCGGTTATGACATTCTTAGGTAACCTAGACTTATTAGGTGCTAAGCTATCGGGGGTGTAGTTTGCCGCACTCACGACGAGTGGGTTCGGGTGGAGAAGTGCCTTTTCAAAGTGACGTTCTGACATCGCTTTGAAATGGCCCCTAATCGAATCTAGTCTGAGGTCGCGGTGTAGGTCGATGTTCCTTACGTACCACGGGCAACCGGTTGCCACACGTAAGAATTTATTTTGGATCGTTTGGAGGCCTCTGAGTCTATGCTGAGGCACATGCGCGAATGCCACACAGGAGTATGACATGATGGGGCGGATACATGATTTATAGAGGGTGAGCTTGTGCCTGAGGGGCATTTTGCTCTTTTTGTTTATGAGGAAGTACAGTCTACTACTGACGAAACGGGCTTTTTTAGAAATCGGATATATTTATAAAAATATATCCGAGCGTGCCTATGATAGAGCGCATTAGTACTAGGGACATGGGTATGAGCTGTCAATATATACTATAGTCTAATATATCCGAGCGTGCCTATGATAGAGCGCATTAGTACTAGGGACATGGGTATGAGCTATCAATATATACTATAGTCTAATATATCCGAGCGTGCCTATGATAGAGCGCATTAGTACTAGGGACATGGGTATGAGCTATCAATATATACTATAGTCTAATATATCCGAGCGTGCCTATGATAGAGCGCATTAGTACTAGGGAGATGGGTATGAGCTATCAATATATACTATAGTCTAATATATCCGAGCGTGCCTATGATAGAGCGCATTAGTACTAGGGACATGGGTATGAGCTGTCAATAGATACTATAGTCTAATATATCCGAGCGTGCCTATGATAGAGCGCATTAGTACTAGGGACATGGGTATGAGCTGTCAATAGATACTATAGTCTAATATATCCGAGCGTGCCTATGATAGAGCGCATTAGTACTAGGGACATGGGTATGAGCTGTCAATAGATACTATAGTCTAATATATCCGAGCGTGCCTATGATAGAGCGCATTAGTACTAGGGACATGGGTATGAGCTGTCAATAGATACTATAGTCTAATATATCCGAGCGTGCCTATGATAGAGCGCATTAGTACTAGGGACATGGGTATGAGCTATCAATATATACTATAGTCTAATATATCCGGGCGTGCCTATGATAGAGCGCATTAGTACTAGGGACATGGGTATGAGCTATCAATATATACTATAGTCTAATATATCCGGGCGTGCCTATGATAGAGCGCATTAGTACTAGGGACATGGGTATGAGCTGTCAATAGATACTATAGTCTAATATATCCGAGCGTGCCTATGATAGAGCGCATTAGTACTAGGGACATGGGTATGAGCTATCAATATATACTATAGTCTAATATATCCGGGCGTGCCTATGATAGAGCGCATTAGTACTAGGGAGATGGGTATGAGCTATCAATATATACTATAGTCTAATATATCCGAGCGTGCCTATGATAGAGCGCATTAGTACTAGGGACATGGGTATGAGCTATCAATATATACTATAGTCTAATATATCCGGGCGTGCCTATGATAGAGCGCATTAGTACTAGGGAGATGGGTATGAGCTATCAATATATACTATAGTCTAATATATCCGGGCGTGCCTATGATAGAGCGCATTAGTACTAGGGAGATGGGTATGAGCTATCAATATATACTATAGTCTAATATATCCGGGCGTGCCTATGATAGAGCGCATTAGTACTAGGGAGATGGGTATGAGCTATCAATATATACTATAGTCTAATATATCCGAGCGTGCCTATGATAGAGCGCATTAGTACTAGGGACATGGGTATGAGCTGTCAATAATAGATACTAGTCTTATATTTACACACCGACAGTTACTGTAATAGTTATTATACCTTCAATAAAATACCTCATAGCGATCGTAATAATATTGTAATTATTGAAGAGAGATATAATAGGTACCTACGTCTTGTATTGGGCGAGTCTGCGAGTACCGATCTACCTATCTACTTTAAAAAATTAACAAGATTTCTTATAATACCATAACTTCATGTTTTTTCAGAAGAGAATCTGTAGTTATTATTATTTACATTTATTATTTAAATTGTATTATTATAAAAGAAATATTTTTGGTTTTACCTTTTATTATTTTCGATTACTAAAATAAATGTTGAAAAATAATTATTGTCATCCATATTTTGTAGGCTGTAGCCTTAGATCAATAATATGTCTAGATAGAGTGTCGCGCGGAAAACACGTCCAAAAAAATGGCGTCCAACTGTTGGCCTCTAAATGCTTTCTCCGTGTTTAGTATCCGTCCCGCTTACATAGAATACGCATGAATTGTTACGCATTATTGTTTTTATTTATAATGAAGGTTTGTGTTCAAGTGTAACGAGACTAAAAAGGATGATTATGGGAGAACTGTAGTAGATGGTATCACTATTCACGAACACATCTTTGAAAATGTTGGCCTGTTTTTTTTGTTTTGATTGTAGGGCGACACTCCATCTAGACATATTAATGATCTAAGGCTGCAGCGTCATTACCCGCAAAAGCACATTGATAGTGAGACATGAATTTATTTCAGAGCTTGGTGGTTTAAAAATTAAAAAGAACACTTCAATCATGATAAATATATTGGAGCTTCAACGACATCCCGATCTTTATGAAGATCCACTGGAATTCCGACCAGAGAGATTTGACACGGCCACGCAAACGGATAAAAATGTTTATAATTTTATCGCTTTCAGTGCCGGCCCTAGAAATTGTATAGGTGAGAGATTTTTTACTTTAGCTATGAAACCTATAGTGGGTGCCCTGTTAGCCTGATGATCAGTAATCAGCTTCATCTATTAACGTAAATAAACTACAGGCCACTCAATCACGAATTGCCTAGGCTAGTTCCCGCATTCCTATCAACTGTAATAATATTAATAATCATACAAAAACAAGCGACGATGGTCCAGTGGTGGGTTGACTCGGCCTTATGCGATGGGTTCCGGGTTCGATCCTGACCCTCCGTGTGCCTGAAAATTTCTAAGTGGACCCCAAACACGAGACCATCGCTCGGTCACCGGTGAAGGAAAACATCGTGAGGAAACCTGCCTGCCTGACAAGATTGAAAATCTTTAAAGGTTACATACCTTTCAGTTCACCAACCCGAATTGGGCCAGCGCATCGGTGAATTATGGCCCATTACCGTCCTCGCCTGATTTCGAGGAGGAGATCCGTGCCCAGCAGTAGGACATAATATTATAAGGGTTGTTTCTTTGCCCTTTTTTTATACAAATTCAAATATCAGAATTTTAATAAACCTCAAATCAATCAATTAATACATACCAATAAAACAAAACAGTCTAAGTTCGAGTGAGATTCGCACTTGAACGGTTCCGTAAGTTTTTTTTATTTTATAGTAAACAACATCAAGGATGTTATGGATATGAAATTTCGGATACGGATTGGATATGGATATAGAATTAATTATTATACCGGATACGGATATGAAATTATTACGGATTATCCGTTAGTTTCGGATAATTTCGGTTACGGATATTAGATTTTGAAGGAATTTCAGGAATAAATAATAAATAGCTAATAGTATGAATATATTATATTCAGTAGGATCAAAAATCAGTCGCATAAATGTTGAGTGTTTTCTACCTAAAAATTAGTTTTAACAAAATTATTACTTATACTTTAATCAGTAATTATATGAATGCAAATAAACTGCCCGGCCGATCAAAACAACCTGTCAGAACGTGGTAGAGTTCTTATCCGATATTATCCGAAACTTTTATTTCGGATTCGGTTACGGTTACGGATATTATTTTATATCGAATATCCGATAGTTTCGGTTACGGTTACGGAGCTCCCTAACATCCCTGAACAACATCAAACAGTATTGTTATAGCAACAAAAGGGTCATCCTGTGTGAAGCTATTACGCGTCATGAAATACAGAGCAGAGGTTTAGTAATAGAGTCGACACCCTTTGGGTACAGAACTCTATAAAAATATTAAAAACAATTTTACTTAGAGGTTCTACTACAAACTACAATTATTACAAATCTTATGTAATTTTAGGTCAAAAATTTGCATGGATGGAAATGAAAGTGGTGATAGCAAGTGTGGTTAAGCATTTTAAATTATTGCCTGTCAATGAGGTACCAAAACTCACATCAGAACTAGTCTTAAGGTCACACAACGGTGTGAAGGTAAGACTGGAGCCCCGTTAGACCAGGACTATATAAAATGTAACCATAGTAACTAAACTTTAGGACTAACTAAATACTGGCGTTTTAAGTATATTATTAATGAAACACTACCCCATGTCCAGATATTTTTTGGGAACCAAATAGTGTGTCTTAGTAATAAGAAGTCTAAGTTAAAAATGATTATAAAATATTTAAATACATAGCAAGTCAATAAATCCAATTATAACAAACTGTTTTTTTATTCCCTATAATTTTTAGGTTCAAATACAAATCAAATAAAATATCTTCACACGCTTCACACTTCACACACACATTCACACATATACATACACGCACGCGCACACATGATGTTATGTGGATGGCTGTAACTATATGATAGTATCCTTTAGTAGTTTGTGCTGTAACTGCAGCTATCCGATGCCAAGTTATGTATTAGAATATGTAGTGTTGGACGTTACATCATGCACCTAATAAATAAATAAAAGAAGGAATATGTGTGCGTAAGCTTTGCTTAAGCAATTTTTTGTTTCTTTTACATTTATTTTGTAATTTAATTTATAAGTCTAAAGTATCATGTATACCCTAAGATAAGGAAGGGCGGTGATTCCTGGCACGGGCAAATTTGCCTAAAAGGAGTCCCCGGCATTGTAGTTCTATGAAAATTGTTGATACAGATAATAAAGTTATTTTTTTTTTATCTTGTGTAAAATATTTTTATAAATATTACCATAGTTGATAATGCTCAAGCAACATTAATTAAGAAAGCCGTATAAAAATGGAGATTACGAAAAAATCAAGAGCTTGAAGATATGGCATCTTATAACGAACATTATAGACTCCCCTGGCTGACTGGCTTGGCTAGCTCAAGAAAATGACAGCTGATGAGGTAAGGAAAGCCTATGAAGGACAGCCCAGGTCGACGACCGACACAAATACGAACTGTTGGAAGGACCAAGGTCTGTATTTGGGTTGGCCTAGTGCTAAAAGACTTTGGTACCCTGGGGGCACTGTAAGCTAAGAGAAGATCAATAAAGACGGCACAGGGGCTATCTCTTGTCAAAGGCCAAGTTCCACTTTGGGTCGTTGAGCCATACATAGTATGTATAAAACTCTTGATATCTTGTGTACAATATTGAGTTTTTGGGTTCTAGAAAAATACAATGAAGTAAACAAAAGACATGCTTACATTTTAATATTGATTCAAATATATAAATAACAATCTTGTGTAAGTACACAGTATTGTAATCAACTTAATAGCTGGGATGATTTAACATAACTGCTATTCTCTCCATGTTGATAGCATAGACAGAGTGGCACGCTATTACATTCTTGTGCGTCAGTAGGGTGTTGTAAAATTCATCAATGGTTAATACATCATCATTCGGTTCCTTGTCAGCACTGGAAAATGAAATAAAATCTTATTATAAGGCATTGTTGATTTTAGACAATTATTTTTAACATTTCTTGATATTCTTAGGCTCAATCTAACTTTTTGATAAATTGAACCTAACAATAAATCTTGAGTTGTAGCATAATTCATACCTGCAAGCAATTTCAAATGCTGCTGCATGCTCCACTTCATCTATTGTCGGAGGACACCTTGGACCTATACCATCTAGACTGTCGTCCAACTCAACACGGCCTTCACTTTGAGGATCATACAGATTATTGCTATTCCTGAGCCACATGTTAGGTATATCCCCTCCTAAATCATACATGAAACGGTTATTACGTAATTTATATCCTTTTCTCCGTGATATGACAGCGCTTATGATATTCTTGAGGAATGCTTGTACAGCCACAACAATAAGGTCAGCTGCATCATCATCAGCACCCTCTAATCCAAGCTCCCATGCAGATAACATAAATCTCCCAACAACCAGCGCATGATCTGGCAGAAATATTTCCTGTAAATAAAAAATATATATAACATACAACATTCTAGATAGGTCTCTAGGTTGATTATATTTGAATATAAGAGGTCCAGCTAGTTGACTGGTTTTAAGAATCTTCTCTTCTCTTATAATGATTATGTACATTAAACATAAGTTAAAAAATACTGAAAAGATTTATGAAGTTAGCTTACTTGGGCTGCATATTTCACACCATCACTGCCTGCTCCCGGTGGAGAATTAGGTGGCAAATATTCCAACAAATCTGCAGGTTCAAAGTTGGACTTTTCAGAGTTCCGTGAATTTCTTTTGTGCCTTCTACTTCTATTATGTGATATTGCCTTATCATGGGCAATATTTATAGAGGTTTCCGCTAGACCTTCTACTTTATTTAACAGGGCCAACAAAAAATCGTTGTGGTAGCGAACTTGATCAGGATGTAACAAAGTGCGAGCTTCAGAGTCAAATTCTTCTTTAGTGAGTTTCATACGAAACCATTGTTTCATGTGATTAAAATATTTTGTTGTCTTTTCTCCTAATGCTTCATTTAATCTACGGCGACTAATATTAAGAGCATCAGACGCCATAGTTGCAGATCACCAAAACAGCAACTTAGAGCAGGAATTTCAGAGCTTCATCTCTGAGGTTTCGGGTTATTCTTATTATTATAATCAAAGCCGAATGTGGACCATTGTTAATATTTTATTTTGATTTATATTTATTAGATAAATCTATACTTCGCGTGTCATTGTTGGTGTCAACTGTCAACTGTCATGTGTAATGTGTCAGACAGACAATTGTATTTTTTTTACGGACTGCACTTAGTGCATTGACATTTTTAGATGAAGAGCAGGAAAATTTAAAATTACGGACAAGAGGAATTTTTGAGAGAAGAATTATCATTATGAATCTGTGTAAATATGTATTACCAAATATTTACTATGAGAGTATATTTAAGCAAGCTATAGAGCGCGCGTAAAAAGTATGAGTTGTGAGCACATATGTGAACATAGACCATTGTCTTTTTGAATAGCTCAATCAGTGTCAAAGCAATACGCTTCACATTAATTGCTTGAGTTCATTCAGTATTTAATTAGTAATTTACTTATTTCGGCAACATTAAGAATGGGGATGCGCAAGAGATGTTAATTTTGATTATATTTATTGTAGTCAAAACAGATTTTTGAAATAATTTCTAGATAACAAAAACACATAAAGTAACAATTAAACAGAGACATACTATAGGTAAACTAGTTTATAGTTTGCCTGTGCCATTAAATTACATTCAAGCAATTGTATCCAGTATCTGTATTATTTTTGTAAACAAATTTCGTTAAAATTAATAACAAATAGCGATGATGGTCCAGTGATGGAAGGACTCGGCCATTTATGCGAGAGGTTCCGGGTTCGATCCTGACCCATCCGTGTGTGCCTTGAAATGGGTTTTTCTAAATTTCTAAGTGCACACGAGACCGTCGTTCGCTCACCGGTGAAAGAAAACATCATGAGGAAACCTACATGCCTGATGAGATTGAAAGTCTTTGAAGGTATGTGATGTTCACCAATCCCCACTGGGCCAGCGCGGTGAAGCTCCTCGCCTGATTTCGAGGAGGAGACCCGTGCCCAGCAGTGGGACATAAAGGGTTGATACTTTACTTTTTTTTACTTTTAATAACAATGATGTGTTAAAATATGATAATTAGATATTATTATGTATTACTGAACTTTTGTTTTTATTTGAAATACAACATTTAAAATTTGTCTTAACACTCTATGGGTAATTTTTAAATCTTATATTCCTGTATCGGTCTCGGTATAAATTCCTTAGGGCTATATAATACACATCACATATTCTGATGAGACCAGCATTTACTATGCTGGCATATTATATTATAGCATAATATATTATAACATATTTTATGATTGAAACATTTTTTTAGTTGCTTGAACTTTATTTACAAAACGGACTGATGTTACTGATTTAAAAAAAACTTAATTAAAAGTTTTAAAATTTACTGCTTTCTATTTGTACTCTAAATATCGATGCGTTTAATATTATAGCCCTAGAATTGAAAAGGCTTAGCGTGGTTCCAGTCGTATTTTTACTCCATTTGGGGCCTTAAGGACAAGCTCCAAGGATAGCCTTGGTTCCTCATCTACTGGCAGAAGTTTGAAATGTTTCACCACACTGGCTACCATCACTTTCAGTTCCATCATTGCAAATTTTTGACCTAAAACAAATTTTAAAACATTGTTTAATATATAAACCATAGACGTGTAGGTTCAATAAGTAATCGTCAAACTTGTTAGACATCCTGTGCAAAACATTTTTTTAAAATCGTTGTTTTAAATTGCGAATCTACATTACACAGACATTTTTTTTATCATCGGTCCAGTCGTCAAGGACTTCAGAAACATACAAACGCAGAGAGGAATTATATTGTACTAGCAGTAAATTATTTTGTTATTTATAAGTCGCAAGGTTTAGTAACATCGAAAGCGCTAAAAATATAATTTCTATTTTCTATGACATTTTTATAAAATATTGATGTAGGACGAGTCTTAGGAACCTGTCCTAGTTTGTTGTAGTTATGCTAAAACCGTTTCAAAAATCCGTCAAGTACTTAATAAAATATCTAGCACAAGCAAACCAACACAAAAAGCGATTTTAATATCTTAAAGTAAACTATATTGTAAAGATAAAAATATATAAAGGTAATAGATGTTTAAATATTTATTTTATTATTAATTTTTTGTTGCCACTTCAAATTTAATCTGAAGTAATTTCGTTCTTAATATTACTGATTATAATATAATATGAACTATTTATACTACCAATACAATTTCTTGGTCCTGCACTAAAAGCGATCCAATTATAAGAGTTTTTGTCGTTTTGCTTCGACAGATCATTAAATCTCTCGGGCCGGAACTCCAGCGGGTCCTCATATAATTCTGGATGCCTCTGAAGCTCTAATATATTAACCATAATGGATGTATTCTTTTTAATGTGCAATCCACCTAGATCTGAAACAATGTAACCTCATTTCAATTTTTGAGACATTTCTTGTTTTGTTATTTTATGTTTTTGTTAATGTTAATGTTAGTTGGACACATTATACTCTATGGTTGGACAGGTAGACCGACAGACATGCATTATGGTAATTGGTAAATGGTAGACGTCGTGCATGAACATAACCAAAGAATTGAGACGTACATAGAAGCACAATTCTTAAGGATTTTTGTGCCGACTTTATTGGGGACGTGTCCCCAGTTCGCTCTCGCTCGCTCTCATATGCTGGGGACATCGTGGTGTCCCTCTTGTCACGCCGCCAAGTGGGCGTTTACATCGCAGAGTTTGTCCTCAAAGTGCTCATAAGAACTGTAATTCCATGTACGTCTGGATTCTTTGACATACCTTAGTGTACCTGGACCTTTCCCAGCGGTAAAAAAGTGTTAAAGCTATTATTTATATCTTATGCATATAAAAATTAAATTATCAAAGATCAAATAATATATAAGACGTAAGCGCTAAATGACGTCATTGATACGTTGAGTAAATAATAGTCTTGAGCTCTGCATAAGACGTTAGGTATACCTAGTGTGTGGCAAAACATCAGACGATGGCGCCCACGTCAACCGCGCCTAATAATAAACGACGCCATCTTTTATTTTCAAAGAAAAAAAATTATAACTTTTTACGTAATATTTTGGTCTCGAGCACCAGCTGTAGTATATACCTACGTAGACGTAGACGTATAAATCCTAATAACACCTATAAAAAAATGTCTCATCATTGTGTGAAATTCGCGTCAGCATAGGGAAGTCAAGCGCGACAACGACACCTACATTTTTTCAGGTTACAACTTAAAATTGTACGTACTTACCAATATCTCTAGTACTTATTCGTTCTATCATAGGTACGCTAGGATACAATCGCAGGCTTTCCTTTATTACCATTTCGAGATATTTCATTTGATGCAGCTCACTGTAAAGAATTTGCTCACTGTAAAACCGCTTATTATTGGGATGACTGTATATCCTTTTTGATAGTCAGCCCGCATTCTTCCACTGATACACGTAGGACTCTCTCAAGGAATGCTAAGATGTCTGATTGCACACTATTCGCGTCGATCTTTAGTCAATTTCTACAAAACGATTCTCTCATGCTTGGAGGTGGACCCTCCATCGTATGAAATGTGTATTATACTGATAACTTATCTAGGCCCGCTGAAGTCAGCGATCAGTAAAGTCTATAACTATGGAATAATCTCAGTTCGGGATGACAGTTGAGTTGCGCGTGCTTTATCTACATATGAATAAAAAAAAGTCATTTGAATGCTAGCGGAATCGGATCATTGCATTCTTTATTTGAATCAATTAATTTTGTGCCACGACGCAATCATATTATTATGGCAGTGCAGTAATATTATTACTACACTATCAGTGCCATAGGTTTTTCTAAGTCTCGTATCGACTCGGTTTTTTTTGTTTTAGCCAATATCTACTTAAATATTTTTTAATACAGTTGCTCAAAAAGTAGTGTATTGCAGGGACTCGTGCTTTTTCTTTACCTTTTCCGCACTCGTGCGTTCTCTTTCCCAACTGTCAAAATAATGTATATTAAAAAGAAAAAAAAAACAACCACGTAGTTTTTACTAAAAAGATTTCATTGATTTTTTTATGATTAATGCAAATATTTTTAAAAAGTGATTTGTTTCAAAAAACTAATTTGTTTCAATATCAGATTTAATGATTTAATTTAATGTGTTCGGCTAGGTTTAATTTTATTTTATCTTATTTTTTTTTTCTTATCAATAAAACATTTCCACTGAAGACTTGGCTGTATGGGCATAGTTCCCTCGCCTACCAGAATGGGTGAAGAAAAAAAAATCTCTGCTTATATTCTTTTGTGATATTCTTTTACGTTCGGCGCCATTTTGTGTTTTTATTATTTTATTAACCTCTCAAGCGTCAATGTCTGTTGGCGTAATTTGACACTTCTGTCACGTGATTTTACGCAAAATCGCCGCTGATCGCCGCGTTGCGTTTCAAGGGCGATATCTCCGAAATTTTGTATAAAAGATATAGTAAAAGTTATGTTGTTGGAATCTATATGATATAAGGTGATAAATATATAATAATTTATTACACTTTTACCTTAAAATATTTTTTTATTCTAAGGTCAAAGTGGCTGAAGGTACTGTAAGCAAATATTTTGAGTAATATTAAAAATAAAATACCATTTATTCAAATTTGTTTTGGTTTATTTACAAAAGAAAATACAGTATTACAATAATAAATTTAAAAAAAGTACCTTTCCATACATTTTTTTTACACTAGAAGCTTTACAATCACCTACCTCATATCGGCAACCCAAGCGCAACACACAAAAAATAGGTATGTTTACACTGTAATTTCGGCAATACTGTGGGTTCAATGGCAATCGACAAACGCTTAATGTATAGTGTGGTTAGTAAGCTAATCACAAACTACGTTTCAACACTTAAACATGTTTACTTTAAAAGACTCAAATAAAAAACTAAGCACTTGAAAATAAGCGATCAGAAAGGTGCTCTCAAATTTTGCATCACAGAGCAATTTCTGTTGCATGTTTTTATAATATAAATTTAAATTTATATATTTAATGATATTCAGATATAGAAAAATATATCAAATAAGCATACTGCTATAGAAAAATCTTTAATAAATCAAAATCTTAAACACAGAATTTCTCTGTAAAAGTAGTAAGTACATGATACGCAACGGCTAACATAGTATGGATACGCCCAATATGTACTGTCACATCTCAATATATCGTTACACCTACTACGACTGTCTGAAAAAAAAAGTATATTGTTTTTTGAGTTTACGTTTGTATGTATTTGTGTATATATGTATGTAAGTTGTATGTGCTTATGTATGTATGTATGTAAGTTTCTTTATCCCACCGTAACTTCCAAAAAACTAAACTAATTTAGATAGACCTTGTCTTGTTGGATTTCAAGTCCCTCCCCGGTCGGCATTTCCGATATGTAATTTATTATTGGTCTGAATTCAAAGATCGTCATTTATAATAAATACACAAAATTGCCACACCCCTACGGCCACCACGACGCCGACCACCTCTTCCACTACGGGCGCCGGTAGTCGGACCCATACACCTCTGCCTCGTCGTGGACCACGAGTCCGAGCTCCTCTTGGAAAATTCATGCAAGTTTCATTCAAATTCAAGTCACCAAGTGTGGTGTTAAAAAGTGTTTTAAAAATAAAAAAATAAAAGTCATGCAAGATATAAAAAACAAGCCTGCCTCTAGAAACATAGCAAATAAAATACAAAACAAAGAATTCACACAAAAAAGTAAAACCCAATTTTAATAGCCAAAATTAAAAAAAGAGTCTCATCCATATTATCCAACTACTGAACAAAATGGCGTTTCGCTGTCTGTCGATAAGCCAGTACGTGGTCGACTGGTATTGCGTATTTTAGTTTTATTATTTACGCAAAATTTAATCGAAGATAAACAAATTCCATTATTTGTAGTTATTTTAATGTTTATTATGGCTGTATTTAACTATATTCCTACTTCTGCTGTACAATTGTTTATGCAAAAAAACGGCAAAATGTAGAGGAATAGCGCGCGAAATCACTGACGATGTTTCAAAAAATATACATTTATACCAAATATCTTTATTGAAAACGTAAGTTATGAATGAATAAATGTTTATTAATAACCTCTTTATAGCGGAAACACAATTTATTATTAAATAACACATACAAACTAATAAAAAACACCAAGTACATACCGGTCATCCACACAAACAACACCGCTAACAATGAAATAATTTTTTTCATAATTTTCGCGGGGAATGTTATAACAAAAGATGTTATAATCCATCCTTGTCATATTTCCCATACTCTGTGTAAGTTAAGGCAGTGCAGATATAGGTTTCAATGATTAATTCGTCGCGAAATAAAGGCGCGAACAATCGACCAGCAGCTGGCGTTTGACAGATCCGCGGATTTTGACATCGACCAGGAGCTGGCTTTTGACAGTTGAGGGGTTAAGGGCCTGTTTCACAATCTCCCTTTAAGTTCCCTATAGGCTATTGGCAACATATTTGACAGATATAGTATGGAGTATCTGTCAAACATCTGTCAAATATGTTGCCAATAGCCTATAGGGAACTTAAAGGGAGATTGTGAAACAGGCCCTAAATTGCTTCATTTTTTCACAACTGTATTAAAAATAGTCGTTCATTACACGTGCGGAACCGTCATTGCAACTTGTTCCGACTGTCAACCCTCGCCTTCGGCTGCGCCTCGCCTCGGGTCGGCATTTGTCGGAACTCTTTGCAATGACAGGCTTTCCGCACTTGTAACGAAATATAGTATTGCCCACAGATTTGAATTTCGAATATTCTGCATAGTTTTTAGAAATTTCCTTTCCACTTTGAGGTATAGCGAAGTCCAAGGGCCTCGTATTATTGATACCATTGATACAGCAGTAGTTACTCTTCTGACTAATTGCCTCAATTTCTACAAAATCATGATATAATCGGAAGGTCACATAAATAAATTTAATGAATCTATTGAAATGCATATTTTTATGGGAATTTTTAACCTCTTTAGAAACACAAGTTTATGATCATGCTTTAGAAGAATCGCTCAATTTAATTTATTACATTCATATGTTCATGCTATGCATAAATTGCAGAGTGGCAAACGTGTGGCAACCGGTTGCCCGTGGTACGTAAGAAACATCGACCTACACCGCGACCTCAGACTAGATTCGATTAGGGGCCATTTCAAAGCGATGTCAGAACGTCACTTCGAAAAGGCATTTCTCCACCCGAACCCACTCGTCGTGAGTGCGGCAAACTACACCCCCGATAGCTTAGCACCTAATAAGTCTAGGTTACCTAAGAATGTCATAACCGATCCTGTTGATAAAATCACAGAACTGTTAAAGCGCGACGCTGAAGCGCGACGTAAGCTACAACACACACTCAGACATAACACAGCCGGTGTTAGGCACACATTCACACCGCATGGGCCCCGGGGTCGTATGCGACGTCGAACCCTACACTCCGTTGACCAGTTGATCCGGATCAACCGCGACAGCATAGGCTCAGATCAGCTACGAGTCGACACCAATATAGACCGTGTAATCACCGATAGCACTCTGCTATCGGCAGCTTGCTCGGGTCCCGCGCTTGACCCGCCTCCCCCGCTACCGGGGGAGGGGAGGGCCGGCCCTCACGATAGGTTTCTAACGTCACCCGTTCCAAACCAGTCAACCGTAGCTGACCAAGTTAGGTACAAACCCGACGCCATGAACATGGCGGGAGGCAACCCCCCAAATTTTTAACGTCATAGGATGATCCAACCGGATCACCCCATTTCCGATGACGCATAACGGTCACTAGGACCATTAGCATAGATCCAACCGGAAAAAAAAAAAAAAATTGCATAAATTGTATATGTATGTATATTATATACCTAAGGTTCAAGAGTGGAGACAGCTTTTAGGTAGACGATGTGTTGGTCGGCCATTAACCAGGTGGGAAGAAGATCTCCGAGCAGTGGCCGGTCCGTGTTGGATGCGAGTGGCAAGACGTGGTGGAGTGTTTGTGTCATTATAGTGGAGTGGCTTCTTGACGTTCATTGACGGAAAGGAAAAACACTCACGCGAACAGCGGGTCTCTTTGAAGGTCTCCGTTGAGAATTTCTTTCTGTTCGTCGAATATCTTCTGTTGGACGTCCTCGTGTTTGGACAAACAGAAGAGCGCGAACACCACCCCCGACGCTGTCGTGTCGTGGCCCTTTAAAAGAGTCGATGGTTGAAACACAAAACTAACCTTACGTAACTGATATTAAACTTTATTAGTTATATTAGTTACACAGCAGGACAGGAGAAACAAGCAAGATGGTGTTAACCAAGGTCCTCCTTGGGGGTCGAGTCAAATCTCATCTAATCTTACGTTGCAGAGGGAGGGGGGGGGGGGGCTCGGTAACTATCAAGAATTTTTTCTTCTAATTGAAACAAAAAAATATATTATATAATACTAGCTGTTACCCGCGGCTTCGCCCGCGTGAACTTAGATTTACGGATTTATCATGTCTGATGATAATCATTTTCTATTTTATTAATGACTAAGCTTTTGTATTAAAATGGGTATATATGTTATCTTGAACATAAAGACATTATACCAATTCGCTTTCTGTATTTCTGTATGCATATAATGTACTATTTAGGATACTATTATTACACTGCCCGTTCAAATCACGGCCACACGATTTATTTTCTTGCGTATAATTTTGGGTTAAGGTTCAAGAGTGGAGGCCGCGTTCAGGTAGACGAAGAGTTGGTCGGCCATTAACCAGATGGGAAGACGATCTCCGTGCAGAGGCAGGTCCGCGTTGGATGCGAGTAGCAAGGGATCGGTCGTCTTGGCGTTCATTGAGGGAAGCCTATGTTCAGCAGTGGACGGACAGAGACTGATGATGATGATGATGATGTATAATTTTGATTTTGCTATAAGGTATTTATTTAATTTACATGATGTAAAGAACAAAAATAATCTTCATAAAATGCTCAACGCAATTAATTAATTTAAAATGATAAGGATTTATACCTTATTTGTGTAAATAGCCCTATAATTGCCCATTTTTTTAAACTATTAAATGAATATAGTATGATATCCCTAAGAGATAGACATATGCCATCGCGGACTTTTTAGACCTATTTAAGATACACAATTCCACCATATATTATTTTGTTATATTATCTTAAAGGGTTTAGGCAGCGTTTTCGTTGAAAACTCCCAGGCGGCCTATTTTTTTCCGACACGTCCAACAATTATTGTTATATCTTAGCCGATGTAGATGAAAACTTAATTAATTATATACGTAAACCTTCCTCTTGAATTGTCCTATCTATTAAAAAAACCGCATCAAAATCCGTTGCGTAGTTTTAAAGATTTAAGCGTACAAAGGTATATAGGGACAGAAAAAGCGACTTTGTTTTATAATATGTAGTGATGATACATCTTAAAAATCTTAAATATTTTAGGTTATGTTTCATTGGTTAATGTTATTGAATTATTTTACCATTGTATGTTTTGTATCTATTATGGGAAATTCCCCGGAGCTACATTCCCATAGGACTGAGTAACAAAGTGTCAGAAATCAATAGATTCTGTATTTTACGACAGACATACAAAAAAAACGGAGGGAAAAATATGTCATCCAATAATGAAATCCGTAAAAAGTAGTCAATTGAGTTACATATAATAATTGGTTTTGTTTGGTGGCTTTTAATTATCAAACCAATATATTCTAGGGTTTGATAAATGGAAAATTTGATTCTCCAAAAAAAAAAACCACATAAATAACAAAATATAGACAAATGTAGATAATGCATTGTTAGACTTTGAATATGGCCACCCTCTTGTATTATCACGTGCACTTTGCGCGCTAAATTTTGACAGACGTTAGTTAGTTAGACGGTAGGTATAAAATAATCGCGTCGCGTTACGCGAACGTGAGAACGCGGCCTTAGGGGGTTCGCGCTGGAACGTCGGTGTATTTGATACATCGATGATATTTATCAAACCCTAGAATATGTTGGTAAAATGTAAAGAAATAAAATTATTGTTTTTCTTCAAATAATTATTAGATAATACATCTTAAAAATCTCAAATATTTTAGGGTATGTTTCATTGGTATTAATGTTATTGAATTATTTTACCATTGTTTGTTTTGTATCTATTATGGGAAATTCTCCGGAGCTACATACCCATAGGACTGAGTAACAAAGTGTCAGAAATCAATAGATTCTGTATTTTACGACAGACATAGTCGTATGGCTTTTGGTCTTAGCTGGTTCCAACAGGAACAAATTTAAAAAAAACGGAGGGAAAAATATGTCATCCAATAAAGAAATCCGTAAAAAGTAGTCAATTGAGTTACAAATAATAATTGGTTTTGTTTGGTGGCTTTTATCAAACCCTAGAATATATTGGTAAAATGTAAAGAAATATAATAATTGTTTTTCTTCAAATAATTATTAGATAATACATCTTAAAAATTTCAAATATTTTAGGGTATGTTTCATTGGTATCAATGTTATTGAATTATTTTACCATTGTTTGTTTTGTATCTGTTATGGGAAATTCCCCGGAGCTACATTCTCATAGGACTGAGTAACAAAGTGTCAGAAATCAATAGATTCTGTATTTTACGACAGACATAGTCGTATGGCTTTTGGTCTTAGCTGATTCCAACAGAAACAAATTAAAAAAAACGGAGGGAAAAATATGTCATCCAATAATGAAATCCGTAAAAAGTAGTCAATTGAGTTACATATAATAATTGGTTTTGTTTGGTGGCTTTTAATTATCAAACCAATATATTCTAGGGTTTGATAAATGGAAAATTTGATTCTCCAAAAAAAAAACCACATAAATAACAAAATATAGACAAATGTAGATAATGCATTGTTAGACTTTGAATATGGCCACCCTCTTGTATTATCACGTGCACTTTGCGCGCTAAATTTTGACAGACGTTAGTTAGTTATACGGTAGGTATAAAATAATCGCGTCGCGTTACGCGAACGTGAGAACGCGGCCTTAGGGGGTTCGCGCTGGAACGTCGGTGTATTTGATACATAGATGATATTTATCAAACCCTAGAATATATTGGTAAAATGTAAAGAAATAAAATTATTGTTTTTCTTCAAATAATTATTAGATAATACATCTTAAAAATCTCAAATATTTTAGGGTATGTTTCATTGGTGTTAATGTTATTGAATTATTTTACCATTGTTTGTTTTGTATCTATTATGGGAAATTCCCCGGAGCTACATTCCCATAGGACTGAGTAACAAAGTGTCAGAAATCAATAGATTCTGTATTTTACGACAGACATAGTCGTATGACTTTTAGTCTTAGCTGGTTCCAACAGGAACAAATTAAAAAAAAACGGAGGGAAAAATATGTCATCCAATAATGAAATCCGTAAAAAGTAGTTAATTGAGTTACAAATAATAATTGGTTTTGTTTGGTGGCTTTTATCAAACCCTAGAATATATTGGTAAAATGTAAAGAAATAAAATAATTGTTTTTCTTCAAATAATTATTAGATAATACATCTTAAAAACTTCAAATATTTTAGGGTATGTTTCATTGGTATCAATGTTATTGAATTATTTTACCATTGTTTGTTTTGTATCTATTATGGGAAATTCCCCGGAGCTACATTCCCATAGGACTGAGTAACAAAGTGTCAGAAATCAATAGATTCTGTATTTTACGATAGACATAGTCGTATGGCTTCTGGTCTTAGCTGGTTCCAACAGGAACAAATTAAAAAAAACGGAGGGAAAAATATGTCATCCAATAATGAAATCCGTAAAAAGTAGTCAATTGAATTACAAATAATAATTGGTTTTGTTTGGTGGCTTTTATCAAACCCTAGAATATATTGGTAAAATGTAAAGAAATAAAATAATTGTTTTTCTTTACATGACATTTCTAGACGCTTCAAAAATATTAAATAATATTTCGCCATTGTCCTTTCCATACAAACTTTCATCCCCTATTTAAACCCCCCTAAGCTTTTTTTCGCAACAAAAAGTAGCCTATGTCCTTTCCCAAGCTCTAATCTATCTCTGTTCCAAGTTTCATCAAAATCGGTTCAGTGGTTTAGTCGTGAAAGCGTAACAGACAGACAGACAGACAGACAGACAGACAGAGTTACTTTCGCATTTATAATATTAATTAGTAAGGAAGTAAGGATTATTATTCATTAATTCGTTCGAAAGAAAATAATTTTATACATACTTCGACGTTATATATTATACACATACTGACTGTAAACCACCTTAATTTTTGTTTTAAGTACAGTAACGGCGCTTTTCAATATTCTATCTATCTTAATATTTTCTTAATCTTTCTTAATAAGAACATTTTAAGATAGATAGAGTTTTGAAAGCCGCCGTAAATAGCTCATTTTAATCTGAATTTCACAATCACACACCCGGATTGTCCGTGCCCGAGCCATCGGCTTATAGTGGCTAGGTCAGAACGAAGTTGAAGGAGCAGAGGATTTTACTGAAAATCATATGGACATTTTGGTTCCAGTAGTCTCTCTAGATCGCATGATTCTCCACAAAAAAAAAAAAACGAAACGACGTGTGTGTGCGATTCACACACGATAGAAGTGAAATACATGTTAAATGCTCAAATATAAACAAGTAATATACATACACACCGACATTTGCTCTATCGCTCGTTTGTCTCTTACCTGTCGTTTTTTCCGTTGCATCCGGTTTGAAATCACAACGATTCTAAAGAAGTTTCACTTCAAAAACACCTCACGTAATTTATGGACGCCCTCTAAATACTGCATTTTTTACAGTTTCCTGATTTCAAGCGGTTCAAAGTTTGATTTGAAATATGAAAATATGCACTTACCTCAAACATAAACGTTTCAACTTGTTCCCGGATTGTGTCATCGTCTATTCTGGAACCGTCAACTTCTGATAGAAGTAGCAAGTCGAGAAAGGCGTTTTTATTTTTCATTCCTATATAAGTTATTTTACATGAAATAAGAAAAGATAAGTGTTATTATAACATTGCATTTAGGAATATTTATTAACAAACGGTGGAAAATGGAATTTATGAACAAACCAAGCTTAATCCGACAACATTATCATCATTGTAAAAACATGATAATTAACGGTGTTACCATCGAGCATGCATATATTATTACTAGCTGTTGCCCGCAGCTTCGCCTGCGTTAACTAAGATTTACAACGGGATCTTAGTCGCGAAATAACATTTTTTACACCTTGTGTCCGAAAAACCAAAATATCTTAATCCTATGTTACTCGTGGATAAAAATGTAGCTTCCGAATGGTGAAAGAATTTTTGAAATCGGTCCAGTACTTTTTGAGCCTATTCATTACAAACATACAAAAATAGGTACAAATCTTTCCTCTTTATAATATTAGTATAGATATAGATTAGTATAGATAACCTGATAGAGTAACAATATGAGCCATAAAAATCGGTCTTTGTCACTGACGTAATAAAATTTCAACCAACCAGTAATCTGTGCATGCGTCCCATTGTCCAATCATCCGTCGATGGCCATCAAACGACCAATGAGAGCGCAGAACTGGCTTAGCGTCGCAGCACAAATTTGGCGGAATTTGTTTTTATAACATGATATAACCAACATATTATTATAAAAAATACCATTCTATTGCAGTTATAATATGGTCCATGGTTGTAACAACAGAAATAAATGCATTTAATAAAATAAATTTAAAACCGGCATTATTGTACTGCTACATGTTAAATAATAATATGTATTAAACTGTTATTAATATATTTAGGAACAGAACTGTTCAGAATCATTTTGTCTTTGATTGCTCCACTACCCATGATAATTGATAACAACAGATTGTTTTCTTATGTTCACGCGAATTTCACTCATTATAATGAAACAACTTTTACGGATTAAATAAACCGCGATAAAATCCGTAAAAGTTGTTTCATTATAACAACAGATTGTAAATATTTCGGGTTTTTTTTTAATTTATTATTTTATTAGACAGAAACTATCTCAGAATATGCTGTAAAGTATCCGAAATGTTTGGCATATAAAAATTAAATAAAAAAATACGACTTGTTGAGTTATGAGTGAAATTCACGTAATCAAGAAAACAACACGCATTTCAACGTAGTTATTTGTGAGGTAAACCTTTTCCTGTCTTCTAAGAGACGGTGTAGTAGTGTAAACTACTTTTTAAAGTTCGTCTAACCATGACTTATGTCCAA
This sequence comes from Lycaena phlaeas, assembly GCA_905333005.2. Lineage (NCBI taxonomy): Eukaryota > Metazoa > Arthropoda > Insecta > Lepidoptera > Lycaenidae > Lycaena > Lycaena phlaeas. The sequence continues at coordinate 13,014,117 of HG995174.1, read as the reverse complement.
CAAAGAGTAGTAATAGTGTTATGCCATTGCCTTAGATCATTAATATGTCTAGATGGAGTGTCGTCCTACAATCAAAACAAAAAAAAACAGGCCAACGTTTTCAAAGATGTATTCGTGAATAGTGATACCAGCTACTACAGTTCTCCCATAATCATCCTTTTTAATCTCGTTACACTTCAACACAAACCTTCATTATAAATAAAAACAATAATGCGTAACAATTCATGCGTATTCTATGACAGCGGGACGGATACTAAACACGGAGAAAGCATTTAGAGGCCAACAGTTGGACGCTATTTTTTTGGACGTGGTTTCCGCGCGACACTCTATCTAGACATATTATTGATCTAAGGCCATTGCATTACTCACCGAATTCAGATTCGTTTCCCAAGCTGGTAATATTCTGGTCTTTGAGTGCTTGTCGTCTTAATTTTATAACTTTTTTTGTAATTTCTTGTACTGTTTCCAAGGATTTGTCGTATACTTTCTTCGTCGGCGTAAAATTAAAGATCATGTTTGCTATTGGATTTTGGATTCTCAGAGACAGTATTTTTGATAATCTGGAATTAATACATCCAATCCATAAGAATAAGCTCGTTCAAGTAGCAGAGGGCTGGTCACACACTCAGAACAACGGATAGCCGAGGAGCTAATAAGGTTCAAGAGCAGAGTAGAGTCTTTGGCCATGGTCGACGTTTCAAATCTCTCGAGACCATAGTTGCTCGAATCCGAAATGTCAGGGTATGGCAAAAAAATAATAATAAACCACCATGAACTCCTAAGAAGACCATTATAATTTGAAATTCTACTAAAATTAGGCCTGTATTATAAAATTTTTGTTGTTTTATTTTACATATTTGATTTATAAATACTATGTATGATACTTATTTAAAATACTATGTTAAATATTTTAATAAAGACAATAATAGGATTTCTTACTCTGTAATTGACTTGACATATTCAGAATTGGAAATAGTCTGAGCATTAACCGGTACACCCATTATTGATTCTGTAAGACAATAGGACAGATTGTTAGTTTCGTAAAAATATATTTCATCAAAGAATTGCCCAGGGCCAGGCACGGATCTCCTCCTCAAAATCAGACGAGGAGGGTAGTGGGCCATAGTTCACCGATGCGCTGGCCTAATGCGGGTTGGTGAACTTCACATATCTTCAAAGACTTTCAATCTCATCGCTTGCCTGATGGTTCCTCACGATGTTTTCCTTCACCGGTGAGCGAGCGATGGTCTCGTGTTTGGGGTGCACTTAGAGAAAAAAAGTTGCGATATTTATTACTTAACATTTTTTAATGCCTGTCACATATTATATTTCATAGATATTATTATTATTATTATTACTTTTCACTGTCCATTTTCTCTCTCGCTCTCTCTTTTAAAAAGAGAAACAAGTATGTTCTTAAATGGTTAAAGTAGCGAGGTTCGAAATGTTATTATACAAAAAAATTACGCAATATATGCGATGGCTATTTGTATCTATATAGGGACTGGGGGCCTAGCCAAAATGCCATTAAGAAAGCGTTAGCGAAGTTCGAAAATGATAAAATGTATGGGATGGACATAAGGCCGCGCTCAATCACGTGGTCCATCCTATACATTTTATAATTTCGAACTTCGCTAACGCTTTCTTAATGTCATTTTGGCTAGCCCTCCCTGTTATAGATAGTATAAAACAGTTACTTGGAAATACACAAGTGTGTAGTCATACCTGTCACGTTATCTAGAGACATCAATGCTATGATTGGGAACAGATCAAATGGTTTTCCATCTGCGTGTTTCTTCAAATTTTCCAGAAAAATCTTCTCATTTTTGAGGAAAACCTGTAAGATCGTCTGGAGGATGTTGAAATGGAACGCTGGTGTTAGAAGCCTTCTGTACGTCTTCCATCTCGCACCTGAAAATAATATAAAGGCTAGAGCGAAAGTTATTAAGGCGCTGGGTATAGTGAAACTAAGCTTAATGAAACAGTTTTTTAGGGAAATGTATCGTGTGAGAGCAATCAAAAGAAATATTGTTAATCTTGATCTTATTTATGGGTGGACTGTTATTGTAAAATCACTTTAAAAAAAAAAAAACACGATAGAAATAATCATCAAAATTTACATTCTAGCAATTGTATCTGTATTATTTTCAAACAAATCTTGATGAAATTAATAACAGTGATATAATGTATGGATAATAAAGGGAACTGTTGTTTTTGTTTATTGATTGAAAAAAGATATTTGTAAGGAATATTAAATATATAAATGATAACCCAAGCGATTCGAACGAAATATTGTTTACCTATCACGCCTTATTTTTCTGATGTGAAACTTAATTTTTTTGGATCCATTTTTATAGTGGAAACTTCGACAGGCCTTTAGCGATTTGTGAAATGAGTTAGGTTAGGTTTTATTTCATCTCATTAAATTTCATTTTTATTTCATATCAATAAAACAATTCCACTGAAGACTTGGCTGTATGGGCATAGTTCCCTTTGCCTACCCATAATGGATGGAGAAAAAAAAAATCTCTGCTTATATTCTTTTAATGGACGTAATAATATATAACATTCTTTTACGTTCGGCGCCATTTTGTATTTTTATAATTTTAATAAATAGCTTAATTTTTTGCAACTGTATTAAAAATAGTCGTTCAGTACACGTGCGGAACCGTCATTGCAACTTGTTCCGACTGTCAAATCTCACCTTCGGCTGCGCCTCGGCTCGGGTAGACATTTGTCGGAACTCGTTGCAATGGCAGGCTTTCCGCACTTGTAATGAAATATATATACTATTCCCAACTTGCTGATGTGACGTCATTAGGCAATAAAAACAAGTTTTAAAATTTGCATACTATAATGACAGTATGCCAAGGTTAGTCTACGGATGGGTGACCATCTTTACTTACCGAGACTCCTCCTGCCTCGTGCCTCGGAAACCACGTTAAGTCTTACCACGGTGTTCCGTATTACCCAGTTACTGGGTTATGGAAGTCAGATAGGCAGTCGCTCCATTTAAAATAATGGTATTCAACTGAATCCGGTCAGACTCCAAAATACAGTTTGGTAAAGCCTCGGAGATAATGCTGACACGGGACTAGGTTAACGTGGTGTGATAGGAAGGTAATATTTATTATTCGTTTTATTATTTCATACCGGATATTAGACACACATACGACACGTAACACGTCATAACAGAAGGACATTATAAAGTCGTTAATAGTTTTTATCATTCGTAGTAATAACACAGTGTGTAATAATGATGTAGGTAAGTAAACAACGCCAGCTTTTAAACTTGTAACTCAACTTTGTATTCATTAATCTAAAACAAGTTTTTCTAATGTAATAATATGTGTTCTAAATTTAAATTTATCGTCATTATAAGCATTAGACATCCCCACCTTTGCATGAACGCTAAGAATTTATCAATTAAATAAGTATTAATTTCTTACCGAAAGGAAGTTAGGATAATTTGTTTTTTACCATAATTGCCCAAAAAATGCACCTCACCTTTGAGTATTTCTATTAGATAACTCATAATTAATTAAAAACAAATACAATATTTTAAAAGTTTTTTATATTTTAAATTTTATCAACATTTAAATAAGCTAACTTTCGAAAATTTAATTTTGCTATAAAAATAATATCCACTAAAATACATTCCCAAAAAAAAAGTTGAGTATGTAAGTTGAATCGAAAAATAAAATTATTATTCTACGTTACTTCTTAAATCTTAATCAATGTTATTACCATGGGCTTGTTACGTCATAATCTTGAGATTTATTCGGAGAAGCCTTTGTGCACCAGACAAAGATGGTAGGCTGATAATGACGCTGATAGGCCAAATGAAAACATACATACTACAACTGTACATAAAAAGACTTTTAGATACATTGAAGAAACAAGTGTAGGACATAATTTGGATCTACGACTGAGAATCACTGCTACAGTAATTTGATGATTTGATTGAAACACTTCTCAATACTTAAACTATTCAAAACGGGATATTTACCATTTTTTTTAATATTCTTTCGCGAAAAGATTTTTTTAACGAATATTAAGAAAACATTGTAAATATCCCGTTTTAAAAAGTTTAAATAATAAAAATAACCATGTTAATTTAATTTAAATAAATACTTCTCAATACATCTCAAGCTTACGCTTCTAGGCTCACCAATAGACATCAAACGTAATTTTAATGCTTCAAATTATCATCATCATCAGACTCCATCCGTCCAGTGCTGAACATAAGCCTTCCTCATTGAACGCCAAGTTGCCGGCTACTGTAAATGCAATGTGTAAAAAATATAGGTTAAAAACATATCACCATCTCCTTTACCTTCATCAGTAAGAAGTCCTCTCCCGAGCCATTCCATCAATAGGTAATATGGTCTCCCTTTTGTGATGTGCTCCGCGCTGGAGAGCAAAGGCTGAAAATGAGCGTAAAGTGTGTAAGTATTTAAAAAAAATGTCTATGAATTTTTCGAATACATTATTCGAAAAATTCAAATTCAAAAAAACAAGATACCATTTTAAAGTCAGTCACCCAAAGTAATGACAAAAAAAAAAAAGAAATAAAACAACGCTTTGTCTTAATTACGCAATTATATTACTCATCTGCATGTTAACACCATTTGTATTTAGAATTTTGTTAATTTTTAATCCATTTTTATATAGTAAATTGGTATTTTTTGAATCTCAAGTTTGAATTATGTATAGTAAGATTTATAACAAACTAGCTGTTACCCGCGGCTTCGCCCGCGTGAACTTAGATTTACGGATTTATCATGTCTGATGATAATCATTTTCTATTTTATTAATGACTAAGCTTTTGTATTAAAATGGGTATATATGTTATCTTGAACATAAAGACATTATACCAATTCGCTTTCTGTATTTCTGTATGCATATAATGTACTATTTAGGATACTATTATTACACTGCCCGTTCAAATCACGGCCACACGATTTATTTTCTTGCGTATAATTTTGGGTTAAGGTTCAAGAGTGGAGGCCGCGTTCAGGTAGACGAAGAGTTGGTCGGCCATTAACCAGATGGGAAGACGATCTCCGTGCAGAGGCAGGTCCGCGTTGGATGCGAGTAGCAAGGGATCGGTCGTCTTGGCGTTCATTGAGGGAAGCCTATGTTCAGCAGTGGACGGACAGAGACTGATGATGATGATGATGATGTATAATTTTGATTTTGCTATAAGGTATTTATTTAATTTACATGATGTAAAGAACAAAAATAATCTTCATAAAATGCTCAACGCAATTAATTAATTTAAAATGATAAGGATTTATACCTTATTTGTGTAAATAGCCCTATAATTGCCCATTTTTTTAAACTATTAAATGAATATAGTATGATATCCCTAAGAGATAGACATATGCCATCGCGGACTTTTTTAGACCTATTTAAGATACACAATTCCACCATATATTATTTTGTTATATTATCTTAAAGGGTTTAGGCAGCGTTTTCGTTGAAAACTCCCAGGCGGCCTATTTTTTTCCGACACGTCCAACAATTATTGTTATATCTTAGCCGATGTAGATGAAAACTTAATTAATTATATACGTAAACCTTCCTCTTGAATTGTCCTATCTATTAAAAAAACCGCATCAAAATCCGTTGCGTAGTTTTAAAGATTTAAGCGTACAAAGGTATATAGGGACAGAAAAAGCGACTTTGTTTTATAATATGTAGTGATGATACATCTTAAAAATCTTAAATATTTTAGGTTATGTTTCATTGGTTAATGTTATTGAATTATTTTACCATTGTATGTTTTGTATCTATTATGGGAAATTCCCCGGAGCTACATTCCCATAGGACTGAGTAACAAAGTGTCAGAATCAATAGATTCTGTATTTTACGACAGACATACAAAAAAAACGGAGGGAAAAATATGTCATCCAATAATGAAATCCGTAAAAAGTAGTCAATTGAGTTACATATAATAATTGGTTTTGTTTGGTGGCTTTTAATTATCAAACCAATATATTCTAGGGTTTGATAAATGGAAAATTTGATTCTCCAAAAAAAAAAACCACATAAATAACAAAATATAGACAAATGTAGATAATGCATTGTTAGACTTTGAATATGGCCACCCTCTTGTATTATCACGTGCACTTTGCGCGCTAAATTTTGACAGACGTTAGTTAGTTAGACGGTAGGTATAAAATAATCGCGTCGCGTTACGCGAACGTGAGAACGCGGCCTTAGGGGGTTCGCGCTGGAACGTCGGTGTATTTGATACATCGATGATATTTATCAAACCCTAGAATATGTTGGTAAAATGTAAAGAAATAAAATTATTGTTTTTCTTCAAATAATTATTAGATAATACATCTTAAAAATCTCAAATATTTTAGGGTATGTTTCATTGGTATTAATGTTATTGAATTATTTTACCATTGTTTGTTTTGTATCTATTATGGGAAATTCTCCGGAGCTACATACCCATAGGACTGAGTAACAAAGTGTCAGAAATCAATAGATTCTGTATTTTACGACAGACATAGTCGTATGGCTTTTGGTCTTAGCTGGTTCCAACAGGAACAAATTTAAAAAAAACGGAGGGAAAAATATGTCATCCAATAAAGAAATCCGTAAAAAGTAGTCAATTGAGTTACAAATAATAATTGGTTTTGTTTGGTGGCTTTTATCAAACCCTAGAATATATCGGTAAAATGTAAAGAAATATAATAATTGTTTTTCTTCAAATAATTATTAGATAATATATCTTAAAAATTTCAAATATTTTAGGGTATGTTTCATTGGTATCAATGTTATTGAATTATTTTACAATTGTTTGTTTTGTATCTGTTATGGGAAATTCCCCGGAGCTACATTCTCATAGGACTGAGTAACAAAGTGTCAGAAATCAATAGATTCTGTATTTTACGACAGACATAGTCGTATGGCTTTTGGTCTTAGCTGATTCCAACAGAAACAAATTAAAAAAAACGGAGGGAAAAATATGTCATCCAATAATGAAATCCGTAAAAAGTAGTCAATTGAGTTACATATAATAATTGGTTTTGTTTGGTGGCTTTTAATTATCAAACCAATATATTCTATGGTTTGATAAATGGAAAATTTGATTCTCCAAAAAAAAAACCACATAAATAACAAAATATAGACAAATGTAGATAATGCATTGTTAGACTTTGAATATGGCCACCCTCTTGTATTATCACGTGCACTTTGCGCGCTAAATTTTGACAGACGTTAGTTAGTTATACGGTAGGTATAAAATAATCGCGTCGCGTTACGCGAACGTGAGAACGCGGCCTTAGGGGGTTCGCGCTGGAACGTCGGTGTATTTGATACATAGATGATATTTATCAAACCCTAGAATATATTGGTAAAATGTAAAGAAATAAAATTATTGTTTTTCTTCAAATAATTATTAGATAATACATCTTAAAAATCTCAAATATTTTAGGGTATGTTTCATTGGTGTTAATGTTATTGAATTATTTTACCATTGTTTGTTTTGTATCTATTATGGGAAATTCCCCGGAGCTACATTCCCATAGGACTGAGTAACAAAGTGTCAGAAATCAATAGATTCTGTATTTTACGACAGACATAGTCGTATGGCTTTTGGTCTTAGCTGGTTCCAACAGGAACAAATTTAAAAAAAACGGAGGGAAAAATATGTCATCCAATAAAGAAATCCGTAAAAAGTAGTCAATTGAGTTACAAATAATAATTGGTTTTGTTTGGTGGCTTTTATCAAACCCTAGAATATATTGGTAAAATGTAAAGAAATATAATAATTGTTTTTCTTCAAATAATTATTAGATAATACATCTTAAAAATTTCAAATATTTTAGGGTATGTTTCATTGGTATCAATGTTATTGAATTATTTTACCATTGTTTGTTTTGTATCTGTTATGGGAAATTCCCCGGAGCTACATTCTCATAGGACTGAGTAACAAAGTGTCAGAAATCAATAGATTCTGTATTTTACGACAGACATAGTCGTATGGCTTTTGGTCTTAGCTGATTCCAACAGAAACAAATTAAAAAAAACGGAGGGAAAAATATGTCATCCAATAATGAAATCCGTAAAAAGTAGTCAATTGAGTTACATATAATAATTGGTTTTGTTTGGTGGCTTTTAATTATCAAACCAATATATTCTAGGGTTTGATAAATGGAAAATTTGATTCTCCAAAAAAAAAACCACATAAATAACAAAATATAGACAAATGTAGATAATGCATTGTTAGACTTTGAATATGGCCACCCTCTTGTATTATCACGTGCACTTTGCGCGCTAAATTTTGACAGACGTTAGTTAGTTATACGGTAGGTATAAAATAATCGCGTCGCGTTACGCGAACGTGAGAACGCGGCCTTAGGGGGTTCGCGCTGGAACGTCGGTGTATTTGATACATAGATGATATTTATCAAACCCTAGAATATATTGGTAAAATGTAAAGAAATAAAATTATTGTTTTTCTTCAAATAATTATTAGATAATACATCTTAAAAATCTCAAATATTTTAGGGTATGTTTCATTGGTGTTAATGTTATTGAATTATTTTACCATTGTTTGTTTTGTATCTATTATGGGAAATTCCCCGGAGCTACATTCCCATAGGACTGAGTAACAAAGTGTCAGAAATCAATAGATTCTGTATTTTACGACAGACATAGTCGTATGACTTTTAGTCTTAGCTGGTTCCAACAGGAACAAATTAAAAAAAAACGGAGGGAAAAATATGTCATCCAATAATGAAATCCGTAAAAAGTAGTTAATTGAGTTACAAATAATAATTGGTTTTGTTTGGTGGCTTTTATCAAACCCTAGAATATATTGGTAAAATGTAAAGAAATAAAATAATTGTTTTTCTTCAAATAATTATTAGATAATACATCTTAAAAACTTCAAATATTTTAGGGTATGTTTCATTGGTATCAATGTTATTGAATTATTTTACCATTGTTTGTTTTGTATCTATTATGGGAAATTCCCCGGAGCTACATTCCCATAGGACTGAGTAACAAAGTGTCAGAAATCAATAGATTCTGTATTTTACGATAGACATAGTCGTATGGCTTCTGGTCTTAGCTGGTTCCAACAGGAACAAATTAAAAAAAACGGAGGGAAAAATATGTCATCCAATAATGAAATCCGTAAAAAGTAGTCAATTGAATTACAAATAATAATTGGTTTTGTTTGGTGGCTTTTATCAAACCCTAGAATATATTGGTAAAATGTAAAGAAATAAAATAATTGTTTTTCTTTACATGACATTTCTAGACGCTTCAAAAATATTAAATAATATTTCGCCATTGTCCTTTCCATACAAACTTTCATCCCCTATTTAAACCCCCCTAAGCTTTTTTTCGCAACAAAAAGTAGCCTATGTCCTTTCCCAAGCTCTAATATATCTCTGTTCCAAGTTTCATCAAAATCGGTTCAGTGGTTTAGTCGTGAAAGCGTAACAGACAGACAGACAGACAGACAGACAGACAGAGTTACTTTCGCATTTATAATATTAGTAAGGATAATTATAACTATTCCATATAATATAATGCTCGTTATATTATCTTCCCATGGATTTTTTTTTTATATTTTTACTATACGCGGTTTCGCTCGTGTTAATGTAGATTAAGAAATAAATCAAGTGTTGCCTGTTTCTTGGTAGCGCATTGTCCACTTTTAATACACTATATTTACGCTATTCGTAAGATTGATTCAGCATCCAAAACTTGGCGGACTTGAGTCTGCGTTTAAAGCTGTTCTTTCTTATTTATATTTTTTTTCGGATGGAGCTATATAAAGGCCCTAGTGGCATTAATGCTTGATTGGACATGAGGCGAGCCGGTTGGCTTCACCATTGGATGATGTATCGGGGTCTGCCTCTCACCAGACGTTGAGTACGACTTCAGCGGCTTCATGGCACTGGGTTATTTCAAAATTTGTAAGAATATGTATAAAGGGTTGGGTTGGCAATTATATCACCTGTAGGCCATTTAAAGAGGACCGCTTATGAAAGTTGACGTGTACTTTCGATACTCAAGCGCCGATTCCTTCCTTCTTCCTTCCTACTTCTTACCAAGTGGTGAATATCAATTTCACCCGCGGCTTCACCCGCATATTTCCCATCCCCGTGGGACTATGGGGATAAATTAGGGGGCGTTCATAAAATACGTGAGATGTTTAAGGGGTAGGGAGGGGGTCGAGTCGAATCTCATCTAATCTTACATTGGAGAGCGGGGGGGGGGGGGGCTCGGCAAATATCACGCAATTTTTTTTCTGATTGGAACATTAAATTATAGAAAATTAAAAAAAAACACCTCATGTAATTTATGGACGCCCCCTTATAGCCTATGTGTTATTCTGATATGTAACCTATATTTTAATAAAGTTTTATAATAATCCATTCCTACTGAATAGGAAAGAGTAACAAACATCCATACTTACAAAATTTCGCATTTATAATATTAATATGATAGTAGGATTCAGTAAGAGTGCATGTGATTTTCGACGCTAAAGATACTTACCGCGATGTACTTTGGATGCGATATGAACACATACGGCTCGTTAAGCATGTACATGAGGAAGGCATCCCCATATACATCTTTGAAGTGACGAACTAGATAAATGAATTCTGTAAAAAATAAAATGGCGTATTTAACGGGTAACCCAATCCAAGATTTTTATAACTACTTTAAAAGCTGCTCTAAAAATGCATTCGAATAAACAAATTGATCATCCTTAACAATCCTGGTCTTGGTGAAAATTGAATGAAAACTATGTCAATTAGTGGACGAAATGGGATGGGGTTGTAAAAATATAATTCATACATAACAAGTTATTTATCCAAAAATGGATGTCAATTTGTATCATCCCAAAAGGGTTAGAAGTTAAGAAAGCTTAACTATTTGTTGTTCTACATAATGATATTACTTTGAATATACACAACTTGTGTTTTATATTAAAACTAGCTGCCCCGACAGACTTCGTTCTGCCAAAAGTACTAATATTGCTATAAAAAATTAGAGGTTGATCGAGGGGGGAAAATTTAGGGTTGTATGTATTTTTATATGCTGTATCATAAAAAATAAAAACAATAAATTTTTCAAAAAATAATACAGTAGAACCTCGATAAGTTAAAGTCCAAGGGAGACACAAAATATTTTAAGTAATAGAGGTTTTAAGTTATCAAGGGTCATATTAATGATAAGGGAAGGGAACATATTATCTTTTGAAGTTATAGAGGTTTTTAAGCTATCGAGGTTTGAGTTATCGAGGTTGTACTGGAAAAATAGAATTAAGGGTGGACCACCTTCAACATTAAGGGGGATGAAAAATAGATGTTGGCCGATTCTCAGATCTACTGAATATGCATATAAAATTTCATAAAAATCGGTTTCGGAGAAATATGGTAACTAACACTGTGACACAAGAATTTTATATATTAGATTTAAAATTAGATTTAAAATTTAAAATGACATTTTGTTTTATTGTGTTTGAATGATTAACGCCCGTTTTCAATAACGTAACCACAGTTATGGATAAAACTCTATCGGCGATTAACAGTAACAACTTACCTTATAAATAGAAATTAAACATTTAACTTACCGGACGGTTTTGTCATGCACAATTGTAAATTACCCAAAATAGGTATGCGCATTGGTCCAGGAATGTTATCATCTTGTATGTAATAAACAAATATTATCAACAGAAGCACTATTAAGATTACAAGTGGCACTGTAATCATTATAAGATACGAGTCGTCTCGCACAGAAATAAAACTATACTGAGCGTCTGAGCGACGAGCGATAATGAACGCAATCTGAATTATTATGTTATTTTATTGTGTATCGCCAAAAGCGAACTCTCATGGCCGGTCAAGAGCTAGGCAAAACAATAGTCATCACATTTTCGTATAAACAATCATAGGTTTCGTTGACTTTAAGAGTGTTTACACCTTTATGTGCAAGCCCTTTAAGTTTAGGTATTTCACGGTCTTTATTTACTCTCCCAATTTTTTTTTTAAGAAGACGTCTCTTACATTTCGCTATTATTATGTTCAAATTAAGAAAATTAAATTGGTGAAAAAATTGATGAATAAAATTTTATTCGTAGAATACCGTAGTATCCCTTAGTATGAGTAGGTATTTTTTATTATTGAGTTAATTTTAATAAAATCCAAGCTTTGAAACTGACTCTGAAAGGGTAATTATGAAAATGTCCAATAAGTTTTCTTGATATATCGGAAAAATGTAGTAAAAATCGAATTATATTTTTCAGACGTTTTTTAAAATAAGAAATTTCCTAAAGTTAAAAGTTATCTGTAATTACCACCATTTGTAACATAATCCGGTAATGGTGTAAAACTGGTTTTAAAAGTACTGATTTGGGCTTAAAAGGTTTATACTCTCTTAAAGTAAATCTCATGGTAATGTATAAAGGTTTTTAGGTTTGACTTCAATTTATATGGTCATTTTAATCCAGTCTATACACAAATATTTGAGCACACAACAAGTTAAATTAAAAAGTATCTGTACTCTGTAGCAAATAAAACCAAATTCAGTTTTGATCGGTTTATTGTGATTTTAGATTAATATGGTTTTTATCACTATTCAAAGTTATAAAACGGGTTATTTACTATGTTATACACTTTTATTTTGCGGAGACTAATTTCGGCACTGTCCGATTGAGAATGATCTGTCAAAATCATCACATCCGGTTTGAACAATTTTGATGTCTTTATTATGATAAAAAAAACTCCAATCTTTGCATATTACTTAACGTGGCTCCAGTCTTATTTTTACTCCATTTTGTGACCTCAATACTATTTCCATAGACAGCTTCGGCTCCTCATCCACTGGCAGCAGTTTGAAATGCTTCACCACACTGGATATCATCACTTTCAGCTCCATCATTGCAAACTTTTGACCTTAAAAATAAGAATCGCTTTGAAATTCATGTGTATCGGCAAACACATTGTGTACTTTTGTGTATTTCTAAAAAGTTCTCACAATTATAAAAATATTGTTTTCCATAATATTAGGATCAAAATTTATGAGAATTGATTTATGCACGTTTGCTACATTGTTTATTTTCACTATCAAAATGAATTATATAATAAAGCGTTTTATAGAATTTGATATCTTTTTTTTACCCACCGATACAATTTCTTGGTCCGGCGCTGAAAGCGAGGAAATGGTTATTGATGTTTTTATCTGTTTGCTTGGACATGTCAAATCTTTCGGGTCGAAATTCCAACGGGTCTTCAAATAATTCAGGATGCCGATGAATTTCAAATATATTAACAACTATTGAAGTATTCTTTTTAATATGTATACCACCAATTTCTGAAAGATTTAATATTAGTTTTATTATTTAATTTACACACATTAAAACTGGGTCTACAGGATTTGATCATAATAAAATATGTTAAAAATTGGATACCATTGGAAAAATAATCTTTGGGTACATAGAATAATAGAAGTCGCTTTCGGTGTTTGTTCGCTTATATCTTTTAAACTACTTCTACTCTTCAACCAATGCGTTCTCCCGGTAATCTACACTAATATTATAAAAAGGAAAACTTTGTTTGTTTGTTTGGTTGCAATGAATAGGCTCAAAAAGTACCGAACCGATTTCAAAAATTGTTTCACCATTCGAAAGCTACATTTTTCACGAGTAACATAGGCTAAATTTTATTCTGGAAAAAAATAGGGTTCCGTAAGTTATTTTATTGAATATTTCTTTCAGTGTTAGATGGCTCATTAATCGATAAAGATATATCATTCCGCTTACCGCTAAGTTTCCGTTGTAAATCTTAGTTAACGCAGGCGAAGCTGCGGGCAACAGCTAGTGACATAATATGGGGCCGATAGGTGGCCTCTTAATTTACGACTGGTCCAAAAGTTTGGCGTAGCTCAACGTGCTATGGAGCGTGCTATGCTGGGTATTTCTTTGGCAGATAGGATTTGAAACGAAGACCTTCGCCAGAGAACTAAAGTTACCGATATCACGCGAAGAATAAACTCGTTGAAGTGGCAGTAGGCTGGTCACACACTTAGGAGTACGGATGACCGATGGGACATTAAGGTTCAAGAATAGGGATGTTGACTAATTTTTTTAAGTGATCTTATTCGCGCTAGGTTGGGTGAGTTATGACAGTTTGTACTTAACTCAATGTTCAGTGACGTCATCGCCTTATACGCGTTTGCAGTCACGTGAAAATGCATGATAAATATCGCATTTTAAATGAATTTTCTAAATTTTAAGACAAATAAGTAGACTTTTAAAATGTTATTTTAGGTTTTCAAATACTGTATTTAATATGTAAAACATAACTTTACATGAATTTGTAACATGTGTCAACATCCCTATTACTTTCATAAAACTTGAATCTTATTGGCCCATCGGCCATACATTCTGCTTTTTGATCACAATAATAGGTTAACATTATACAGTAAGTCACCTAAAGTTATGACAAAAATAACGAGTGGAGGCTGCGTTTAGGTAGATGAAGTTTTTAAATTTAGTTTTTGAAGATGAAGTTAGATGAAGTTTTAGATAAGGAGGCGGTCTCCGTGGAGTGGCCGGTCCGTGTTGGATGCGAGTGGTAAGAGTCTCGCCTTGGTGTTCAAAGGCCTAAGGCGTAAGCTTAAGGGAGGCATATGAAGCGGTGGACGGATAAAGGCTGCTGATGATAAGTGTGGTAATTTTTTTTTATCTTGATCTTATATATTTATGGTACTTTACCAATATCTTCAGTATTCATTCGCTCTACCATCGGAGCGCTAGGATACAGGCGTAGAGTTTCTTTAATAACCATCTCAAGATACTTCATTTGTTGAAGCTCTCTGTAAATAAAAATCATAAAGCCTATAAAATATAAATACATTTAAAAAATTACATTTTATACAATGAGACAACTCGATATTGCTATTAGTTGATTTATCATATTAATAAAAGAACTTCGCGTAATAGGATAATAGGAAACAATAGTTTTGAAAAATAACAACTTATATATTTAAAGGGAATGGAATTTTGAAAATAACTGGTTACGGTTGGTAATAGTATTATTAGTACTTTATATCACTATGGGTACTTATATTAATTTAGGAAACATTAGAAAATACTTTGTGAAACATTAATATTGACTTAAGAACAATAAAGATACGCGTATAAGATAATAGTACAGTAATAGAACGCTAATTAAAAAACAAATTAGTATAGAAGGTGTAACTATTAGACACGGAACAGACATTTATAGAGCAAGAGCCCACGACGGCCAGACAAGTTATTTTATAAAAGTTGAAAGTTTCTCTGTACATGTCTCCTATACAGGTAAGAACGACCAGCGACTATAGAGTTTGGGTTGTGGTTACTTGGGCAGGTATCAAGTAGTAAAGGTGCATAAAATAGAACTTAAATTCGTTAGAGTATAAAGCTCGATTTTTTCATATTTTCTTCGAGATAACTTTATAAATTTCGTCATCCATTGCCGGACACTTATGACAGTTGCTACCCCCTGCTAAAATGTCTTTGTAAATCTTAGGTCAGGTAGATTTTTGGGTTGTAAATCTTAGTTCAGGTGGATATTTGTTACTTTTGCCACGGAAAAAATACTGAATGGATTTTGATAAAACATTATAATAATAATATAGCTTACACATCCGAATAAGACGCAGGCTAAATTATTCCCGCACTCCCACGGGAATGTGAAGTAGGCGGGTGAAACCGCGTCTGCTACTAGTCTATACTTATGATACATATGATGCCTTCTTAGATGAGCCATCTGCTCATTATTTTTTCGATGGTAAAGGCCTTAAGGCCAACAGAATAGGTCCATTGGAAAAAAAATACTTATGATATTAAAAGAAAGACGTTAAGATAATACTGACATAAGCTTTGGATCTCTGGTCAGGTCTCCGTTCAAGATTTCTTTTTGTTCGTCAAATATTTTCTGTTGAATATCTTCATGCTTTGAGAGGCAGAAGAGTGCAAACACCACTCCAGATGTGATTGTGTCGTGTCCCTGTAACAAATAATTGTATTTTAACCAAAATTTAATAGTTTAAAACGAAAGTTTATACTATATAATTAAAAAACTTTTACGGATTTTATCGCGGTTTATTTAGTTTTTTATGAGCCCGACGTTTTGGATACTTTACAGCAACCATGGTCACGGGAGGACTGTCATAAGTAAGCAACACGTAATGAAATTTCCAAAAAAAAAAAAAAACGCAGGTTCCATAATAATATAATATTATAGTAGCTTTCGCTAAAATATCGCATACGACATGGGGTCTCTCTTTTAAAACACTAAGATTAATCTATTCCGCAACATATTTGGGTAGTATGTGCTACGGTGCACCCGTGTGGGCCGACAGGTCCACCATCGGAGCGGCCCGACGCAAGTTATTACAGAGCCAACGGTTGTCATTGATATTTTTATGTAAAGCCTATCGGACTGTTAGCACAGAAGCACTACCCGTCCTTGCCGGAGTACTTCCCGTTGACTTGGAAATACAGCGCCGCGCAGCCAAGTTTTATCATTCGCGCAATCTTTCAAGTGCCGACTTTCTAAGACCACAAGACCGACAAAAAATCGCCAATCTTTTCGATTCTTTAGATATAATCACCATAAATTTAATAAAAGAATGGCAGGCCCGATGGGAAAATACGACTAAAGGGCGTCATATATATAACTTTTTTCCGTCCGTAGCCGATCGCTTATCAAAGCATTGGCTGGAGATTGATCATTGTGTCGCACAGTTTCTTACCGGCCACGGAAATTTTAAAAGTAAATTATTCGGTTTTAATCTCGTGCCGTCCCCCTTGTGCGACTGTTCGACAGAAGGCAACGAATACGAACAAACGGCACACCACATTCTTTGGGAGTGCAGTCTTTGGCAACATGAACGAACTCTTATGCTCGACAACACCCGTAGCAAATCAGGAGTAATTTACTACAGCGACCTCGTGGATGATGTGAAAAACTTCCGTGCATTCAAACGATTTTGCCACAATTATTACTGGAAAAATAACATCATACCAAGTCATACACAATAGCTCATGGTTATATACACAAGTATATCTCACTATGTAGATATGAACTGACTTAAAAAAACTAAATCACAGTCTTATAACTTCTATTTTCTAATCTCAATAAATATAACACGAAGTTATACAATAACTCATAGTTAATATACATAGGTATATTATTCTCACTATGCAGATATTTGTAGACATCAAATTTATTTCTCCGTGGTGCATTGCAGCTGGGCTTCACCTGGCTGCTATCTTCTTTTTTCTTGACTTTGTTAGTCACTGCAATCCTGTACTGTCTCCCGCTTTGAACAGGGAGGGAAACTGGAATTTTTCCTACTCCTAAATTCTTCTGATTAATTTCGTTGCGGTCCCAAGGCAGTGTTTAACGTATCCCCCGGGCTCCCGGAGATTGTATCAAAGGGTTATTTGGTGGTTGCCGCTGTCGATCCTGGCTATACAGGAGTTGCAGCGGTGGGAAAGTGTGGTGGGCCAAGCCCGATTAAAAAGTAGTCGTGCGAGGCAGTAGATTATTTTACCACGTTACTCGCCCGCGCATTGGCGTGACCTCAGTACCAACCATAGAAATCTTAATAATAAGGTAACATAATTGCTAAGCGCTCGTGACCTTGTCGCACCACAAGTGACGCAGATGGCACCAACGCGCGCACTTACGATTAGTCGCTGACCAACGTTTGTCATAAGCAAGTAAGGTAAAATGGTGTTTTGCAGCATTTCCTATTGTAAAAATTCGTCTACGATATGTAATTACAGTTATAAAGTAATAAAATTTCATTGTCAGGTTTCATTTTTGTAGTATTATTGATGTTCCATTAAAATAATTTTAAACCATAACCTTAGTATTAAATTGAATGGATGGCGCAACTTTCGACTTAATTCATCATACTTAATGCATTGCTTCATAAGTTCGATGCTAATAGAAGAGCATCGTATCACAAAAAGTAATGTATTACATAATTAATAATAATTTATTCCTTTTTTTTTCTTTTACGCCGGGAAAAGCACTGACGCATCCCGCTGGGGAGTGGGTCTCCCCAGGCGGGTATGTAGGACTCGCTGCGCCCGAAAGATGGTAAATGGACGCAGCTCTACCCACTAAAACCTGGCTAGAGCCACCAATGCCGCCTTTGGTAAGGCGCCCCGGATCTACTAGCACAGGTCACCTCGACGGCCAGTCAGACCCCTCAGGGGGCCAACGCCACCTCCACAGACGGGTTGCCAAGCACCACAGAACAACTCCTCCCACCAGGACAGTACAAATAGTTCCCATCCTCGCCCCTTGCCCCCTCCTCTTTTGCCCCCTCTTCTTATAAGAGGGGTACAAGCGCCCCTTTAGCGGGGGACAGCTAGTAATATATCATTAGTATTATGTGGCAGGTAAATATAAATCAAATTTGAGTACCTCAATGAAAGAAGGTGCGGTGAGAAATGTTTAGTATTTTTTTAATAGGAGAGTGGGCAAACGGATAGGTTTACAGTGATAGTATTTATCGCAATCCACAGATATCCTTACATCCATTACAGCGGTGCGATTGCATGGTTTCCAGCATTTTAAAAAAAGAACACATGATATTCTTAATGACGTCATTTGTCTATAAATACCTTACCCCAAACATAAAAGATTCCACTTGGTCCCGGACAGATTTGTCATCAATTTTGGAACCGTTGATCTCCGATAAAAGTATCAAATCTAAAAACGCATTTTTGTTTTTTAGGCCTGAAAAATTATATTATTAACTTTAATTATTATGGTCCTAAATCTTTTTTTATCAATGCTCAGTTTGTGGAACTAATCATAGTTTAAATTTTACAAACAACTTTAACTATTCTAACGAATGTTGCATATTGGGTTACAAGTTAACAATTTGTCAGTAGCTTTCGTTAATGTGAGGAAAGTAAAGGAAACAAAACACACCACGCTAGAACTAGGTTAACGAATAACGTGGTGTAATATTGAACGGTATGGTAAGTTCGTAAGTATTTGTGTGACAAGTACTAGGAACGGCAATAAATTTATGGAATATAAATACATATATAATACACGTCTATTGCCCGGTGCAGACCTGGCGGGATTCGTACCTTACAACTACTGCGTCAAGAGTAGGAATTGCAATTAAGAAAATTGGTACAATTTTAGACCCAACGGAATCCCGCAATGTCAAACGGATCTTCATGAGCTGGTTCTAGCTGCCATCAACTCAGCAAGGCAAAAACACACGCACGCACGCACGCAACCAAGTTCGCCTGCGTCACCTAAGATTTAAAACGGGTCCCTAACTTTTTTGAAAATTTAGTACAGCCTATGTTCACCGGGGATAGTGTAGCTTCCCAACAGTGAAATAATTTTTCATATCGGTCAAGTAGTTTCGGAGCCTATTCAATACAAACAAACAATCAAACCTTTCCTCCATATAATATATTTATTTAGTATAGATAATAGGCATAGCAGGGCACCGTTAATCAAATAGTTAACTTCGTTAATCGTTAATCCGCTACAAAAAGTTTTTTTTAAATCAAAATGCTAACTTCGTTAATTAAAGATTAACGGATTGACGAGTTAATGCCCAGCTATGATAATAGGTAATTAGTATAGATTATGATACTCACCAGATTCAGGTCCGTTTACTAAGCTGGTGATGTTCCGGTCACTCAGCGCTTGCCTCCTCAATTTGATTACATTCATCGTTGTATCCTGAAGGAATTTTAACGACCTATCGTAGATAATCTTATCAGGCATAAAACTGAATAATGTTTTATTGCCTGCGATGGGATTCTGAATTTTTAAAGCTATAATCCTTGTCAGTCTATAAAAGAAAATGCGTATAGTATAAGGTTAACGAAAAAGATATTAATTAAACTAAAGGATCAAGATAGTAAAAATTTCTTCATTGGGTTTTCACTCCAAATAATAGTACATTTTTTTGCCAATAATTCCGGAGCTACTGGCGAATTGGAAAAAATACTTGCGTAGCTTATTTTATTGATTGATTTATCATATACTTTTGGGACTGGTGTATACGTTTTTGTATTTTATAGCGGCGCCAAGTCTTCTACTTTTACGTAAAATAGGCGGAGCAAGTAAAAAAAAAAGTAAAAAAGTAAAGTATCGAGCCCTTATGTCCCACTGCTGGGCACGGGTCTCCTCCTCGAAATCAGGCGAGGAGAGTAATGCGGCAATAGTTCACCGCGCTGGCCTAGTGCAGGTCTGTGAACTTCACGTGCCTTCAAAAATTATCAATCTGTTCAGGCTTCCTCATGTTTTCCTTCACCAGTGAGCGAAGTTTGGGTTGTGTTTGGGGTGTTTAGAAATCTTAGGAAAACCCATTTCAAGGCACTCACGGGGGGTTAGGATCGAACCCGGAACCTCTCGCGTAAGAGGCCGAGTCCACCCACCACGGGACCATCGTCGCTCAGGCAGAGTAAGTGTGTGAATAATTTTCTGGTACCTCGTCTTAGCGTGGCCGAATACGTTCAGAACCTGTATTCGATTTAAGAATTCATTTTCCGAGTTAAAAGAACCGAATGGATCAATTCAATATGAAAATACGTTGACTGGCGCACACTTCCCTTATCTTCCGTACGTGAAGGAATTCGGAAACCGAATACGGATTCTGAACGTAGATGGCTGGTCTAATGGAACTAATAATAAGAAAAAATGTACATACGAATAAAGTATGTAGGTGCATAAAGTAATGGACGAAAAAAAAAAATGTGAAAAAGGAGAGACTTTTCGGCACGGTTTCTGTAAGTACAATTTGACATAGAATTATGATACAAAGCAGCTAATTCAGCCCCTCTAGACAAGTGGCAAACGCTCGCTTCTATTCTTTTGCGTTTACTCGCTAACTCCATGCTGCAAAATTTTTTAAGAACGTTTATTAAGATACATAATGAATATGGTTTGGTTTGTTAAAACATTTAACAACCTCTGTACTTCGTTTAAAACGAATATTATTGTTATAATATTTCTTGATTTTTTTTAAGTGTCGTAAGCTAGTTAATTCCCATACAATAAGTATTCTTTTCTATTATATTCGTTTAGCGTTTATGCCACCCTTCTAGGGGGAACGAATTACATACGTTTTTACAAACAAAACCATACACTTTATGTGTCTTAATAAACGTTCTTAAAAAAATTTGCATCAACCCTATGGAGTTAGCGAGTAAACGCAAAAGAATAGAAGCGAGCGTTTGCCACTTGTCTAGGGGTGCAGGAAAGAACTTAAGCGAAAGCAACAAGCAATATCCGTATTTTGATCCACCAATATAAGCTGTCAGATGGATAAGGATCACAATATTTATAACTGGATTTTTAGAAATCCTTGTAAACTGTCAATATTTAGTGCGTGGTTCGCAATGTCTTCGGGCAACGTTGATTAAGGAGAGGCCTAAACGTTGGGAAACATTAATCTTATCAAATTAAATCACTATGGCTTACTCCTTAAGAGATTTCACATATTTAGAACCAAATTCGCTTTGTGCGTTAACTGGAACACCCATTATTGACTCTGTAAGTAAAAAGTTAGATAAATTAAGACATACCGACAATATATTATATAGTTTACGTGCGTTTAACTGAATAATTGAATAATTATTGTATTGGAATGACATTTTTTGTTAAATTACATGTCGTAAGCTTTATTCTATTCTATTCGTTTCGTTTAGCATTCGTTGAGAACTTATAATAGACTTATTGTCATACTTCTAAGTCCAGAAATATGAATATTCCATATAAACTTCCCCTTATTTCACCTCCTTCGGAGTGGAATTAAAAAGAAATCTTTCACCCTGCTCATTCATATTATGAAAGCAACCGCTGTAGCAAATTTTAAGTTTTTAGGTACAGTAGTTTTGGCTATGCATTGATATATAAGTGAGTTTGCCTTTTATATCTACATCTACACTAATCTACACTAATATTATAAAGAGGAAAATTTTGATTGTTTGTTTGGTTGTAATGAATAGGCTCAAAAAGTACTGGACCGATTTCAAAAATTCTTTCACCATTCGAAAGCTACATTATCCACGAGTAACATAGGCTTTTTTATTCTGGAAAAAAGAATGGGTTCCGTAAGATATTTGGGTTTTTCGGGCACAAGTTGAATGTTTCTTTCAGTATTAGATAGCCCATTTATCGATAAAGATATATCATCCAGCTAAGATCCCTTTGTAAATTTTAGTGCAGGCGAAGCTGCGGGCAACAGCTAGTTATGTATATAGTTGTACGTACTCATAACATTATCTAAAGCCATCAAAGCTATAATTGGAACCAGGTCGAACGGGCGTCCGTCAGCATATTCCTTGAATATTTCTATAAACGCCTTCTCGTTTATCAGGAATGTCTGCAATATATCTTGAAGCACATTGAAATGAAATGCTGGTGTGAGAAGTTTCCTGAAAGTCTTCCATTTAACACCTAAAACCAATATGGTAAAATAATCAGTTGTCACGTTGCCAAGTCTGATAAAGTATATCTATATATTATATTTTATACAAAATAGGTGTATTTCCCAGTAACTTTGCAGATAAAAACGACGCATCGCAACGAACAGTGATTGTATGTGACAATAGGTACAAGGTTCCCATCCAAATATATTGCTTATTGATGCAATGAACTCAAAGAGGTAAATCAGCAGCAGTAACTGGGGCATATCACACAGACAACACCATGCATCAAGCAACAGGGCATCTCGGCGATGGCTTGTCAACTAGTACCAGTAATAATGCTCTTAAGTGATAAAAAAATATTTAACGACACTAACTACTTACCAACAAGTGGCAGATTCATTTTGCCAAAAATTGGCAGTCCAGGTCAGATTTATAACTATTCTTAATGACGTCATTACTTTGAGCTTAAATGCCAACAAGCCTAAAAGTCTAGACCTTCCGAAAAAAAAACGCCAAAATGTCACACTGGAAGCTTGCGGTGATGATACCCGAGTTTCCCGGTTTTTGTTCCAAAAAGTACGCACATATAGTATACATGTAGCTCATGGAATAGGTACGTTCGGTGACCATGATTTTCGTGCACACAAAAAGTGCTAAACGCGTTTAAATAAGTTGTCACTTCAAAAACTCTAAAATCATTTGTTATCTCACCAAAGCTAGTCAGGAGTCCTTCCCCGAGCCAATCCGTGAAGTGAGTGTATGATCTTCCTTTTGTAATGTTCTTAGTGTTGAGTAATAAAGGCTGTAAAAGAGGGAGAGACATGAACATTTTTTTTTTCAGATGAAGCTATGCTAATGGCCCTAATGCTTCGTCGGAAGTGGGTTGCGTCGGTTGGTATCACCCAATGATATAGTAAGTGGGGGGTTGGCCCCCGCCAGCCGTGGAGTGTGACTTCCATGGCTTCGTGGCTTCGAGCTTGTACCTGTGGATCTCTGCCTCACCACCGTCGGATAAAAAATATGAACAAAAGAGTATTTTGGAATTATAAATATTCTGAGAGACTGCTTATTATTAAGATGAAAGGATAGTCTAATAGCAAACCTAAACAAGACTCATGAACAAATATATAATTTTAATAGGAGAATAACTCAGTTAATATTAAAAATATCTTACCATTGCATACTTAGGATGTGATAGAATCACGTACGGGTTGTTAAACAAGTAAATGATGAATGCATCTCCATAAATTTCTTTGTAGTCGCGAACCAGGTAAAGAAATTCTGTTACACATATTTAACTTTAGTATCCTCATTGATAGAAGTGTAAAAACTAGTTTTTAAAATGGCAGTGAGGTGATAATTAATAAAGAACGGTCGAAAGGTCAATGAGTATTAACCACAAGTACAATACTACTTCTGCTAATAGCGGCGATAATGGAGATGGAAGAGACAGGGGAATTACCGTCTCAACTTTAATTAATGGAGCCCCTTCGAGAGAATCCAAGATGACGGATACAGGTTCGTTACAACTCACATATTCCTCTCCATCATCAGTCTTTATCCGAACATTGCTGACCATTGCTCGCATCCAATATGGTTACTGTACGGAGATCGTCTTCCCACCTGGTTAATAGCCGACCAATACTTCGTCTATCTAAACTTTGAACTTAGACTACACTTTTGAACCCATCGGCCATCTTCTCTGTTATCCTCTTAGGCACCACAAATATTTTTTGTCATAAGTAGACAGTCGGAGTTTTATTGTGTCTACCGACGCCAATAGACATTTGTGCACCAAAGTTTATGGAGATGCGTTGCTCTCCTTTTCTTGGAGTGGATAACCTTACACGCAACACATCCTTAAAGACTGTTGTCTAATAAGGAATTCAGGTTTTGTCGAGACAAACATTTCTACATAATGCCTCGCTGTGGCTCTGTCTCCCTTGCCAGTTTCGCCTATACACGTCGCGCGTGTGGTAGGCCCCATAACGTTTTAGCTTAAAATAGATTTTACAAGAAATTTTGACAACATTTTTATAGAATATTTTATAATAAGGAGCTCGTGGTGCAGTGGTAATAGCCGCGCCGATCGATCACCAGGTTGCCGAGGTTGGTCCGTGGATGGGTGACCATCTTTACATGCCGAGACACCTTCGTGCCGCGGAAAGCACGTTAAGCCGTTGGTCCCGGCTGTCATTCGTGGATCTTTGACAGTCGTTACGGGTCGTCAGAAGCCCGAGAATCTGAAAACCAGTCTTACTGCGGAGTACCGTATCACGCAGTTACTGGGTAGTGGAGGCCCGATAAGCAGTCGCTCCATGTAAAATACTGGTATTCAGCTGAATCCGGTGAGACTGGAAGCCGACTCCAATATATAGTTGGGAAAAGGCTAGGCAGATGATGATTGTAAATTATGACGTCGAAAAAACGAATACCGCGCCAAATTGCTACAATATTTTGGTTCGATGATTGGCGACCGTTAATAAAAAATAATGAAAGTGTTAGACTAATTCATTTAGTTCCAAATTAATGTTCAAAAAGATTCTTCTTACCAGAGGGCCTCATCGTCAGCAATCGTATGCAGCCTATAAAAGGGAAGCGCGCTGGTCCAGGTATGTCATCGGATTGTAAATAATACATCCAAACTACGACTAGACAAATAATAAAAGTTATCAGTGCCAACGCTATCATTGTGTGCGAACAAAATTTCTTAATGAATATGATGATGGTACCGACCCTTTTTTTATACTCATAAACGTAGTGTTTTATTAATTTTACAATTGCCATCCGCGGATTCACTTGAGTGTTATTAAACTTATATCATTTACAATCATCATTTCCAAATTTACATCATTTACAATTACAACATTTACAAAAGACGATATATTATATTATAATACCTTTTTAGATAATGGGCCCTTTAAAACTGTTTCGATCCATACGTCCTGTGATTTCTAATTCCAAGACAGTAATTACTTGGCACCGTCTTGACGAAAAACTAACATGCAAAAATGTTTTGCTGCAACTGTTATTTTTATTATCTTATGCACATAGATAATTAGGTACTGTATAATATACGCTTTGCCAATAAATCCTATTTAAATATTAGACAATCGTCAACAATAAATTTGGAATGTTCATATTCTGAATTCAAAATTATTAATTTTAGCTTCAGCTGTCTTCAATTTAACTGCACGTTTGTCGCCTCTTTATAAAATGCACTTGGACTAACGAATATATTGGGTTGTATAGTGTCTTGTAGTTAATGATTTTTATTACCGACATAATCATTTTTTTTTCAATCTACAAGTTCCAATTTTCGGATGGATAAAATACTAGGATTAGTTAAATTCTGGAAACGATGGCCTGTGGCGTGCTTCCGTGCGTGGGCACAGCCACCCTGTTTATTTCATCCGTCAAAAAGCTTTGCTGTTTCATAAAAAAGGCGAAAGGCAAGTAGTTTAAATTATTACCACCAAGAACTTTAGGACAGACAACGTAAAGGTTGCCAGAACTAGGGCCAGAATCATTAATGTTAAAGGTCAATACTAACTTTTATTTTTCGGACGGAGCTATGCTAATGACAATGACAATACTTCATCAGACGTTGAGGCGACATTGGCTTCAACATTGGGTGAAGATGGATGGTGAGTTTGCCCCCGCCAGTCGTGGAGTGTGACTTCCACGGCTTCTTGGCGTCGGGTTTGAGGATGCTAACGAGGTCCCACCACGTCTACCAGATTGTATTGATAGAAGAACAGTAGATACTGACAGATGAATGAAAAATAATTTTATTGAGATTTAAGAGATTAGACTCAATAATGTGTATAAACAAACATATACTTTGATATGTATAAAGTGACGTCATAAGTTCATAAAAGGTTATTTACTAATTAAAAGAAATACCCATTTAAATTTTCGCACTTACCCACTATTATTTACCGCATTATTATGTATATTATATACGCAAATAATTTCATAGCTATTACTTACTGATTTTATGTCTTGCGTGTGAGGTACGGCTCGGGCTTTAGTAAGCGTGACCATTCATTTTTCACAGATTTTTCTACCCTAATATTATAAAGAGGAAAACTTTGTTTGTTTGTTTGGTTGTAATGAATGGGCTCAAAAAGTACGGTACCGATTTCAAAAATTCTTTCACCATTCGAAAGCTACATTATCCACGAGTAACATAGGCTAAATTTAATCTGGAAGGAAATAGGGTTCCGAAGATATTTGGGTTTTTTGGACACAAAGAGTAAAAATTCATCCAGAAAAGTTACTTATTTTGCGTACTAAGATCCCGTTGTAAATCTTAGTTAACGCAGGCGAAGCTGCGGGCAACAGCTAGTTATCTATATAAATAAAGATGAACCTTGAAATGTATGTTCGCACATAGCTTCAGAACTACTACACCAAATTAGATGATTCTTATTTTGTTGAGTTGATTATCGTCAGGACAAGGTTTGCATAAAATGATGATGACGCTAAACATTTTTCGGTGAGGACAGGTTATCCAAAAACGTGACAGTCCAGTTCTAAACGGGACGTCTGGTCACGTTGGTTATAGTTTATTAGTGATCTTTTAAAAATACTATGTTTTTGTTCCTCAGGCATAATATAGGATTCTAATGGTGTAAGAATGTTTTAAATCGTTCCAGTAATTTGGGAATCTGTTCAATACGAACAAATAATCAACAAACAGTCTTTAAAAAAATCCTTATAATTTTTTATTATATTCATATTATAGTGAAGACTAAAAATACTCTAGACATAATTTTGTTTCAATATGTAGATTTCTTTTTTAGCTTTTTAAGGTTCTAACATAATATGTGGTGTGATGTATCATAATATAATAAAGTTATATTTAAAGCAGTTAAAAATTGTCTCCAATTGGACTGAAGTAGGTATTTTAATTTAAAATACAAATGTACTTTATTTCATATATTTTCACAAAAAACACATATTCAAAAACAAAAACCTTTCATTAAACATTAGAAAAAGATTTATTCAATCTTATATTTGGGGCATTGCACTCTATGGAAGTGAATCGTGGACACTGACGCAAAAAGATAGGAAAAGATTAGAAGCCTTCGAAATCTGGTGCTGGAGAGGGATGGAAGGTATAAAATGGACAGAAATACGCAAAAGTTTAAAAAAAAAGGACTGAAAGAGGAAAGAAATATTATTAAAACTGTTGAGAACCGAAGAGGGAATTTGATTAGTCACCTGAACTTGTTTATAAAAAATATCATAGAGGGAAAGATTGATGGAAAAAGAGGAAGAGGTATGCAGAGGAGGATTTATATGCAACAAATAAAGGAGAAGGTACAGATTGTGTCGTATCAGGTGAAGGTGTTGGCGGAAAGGAGGAATGAGTGGCGAACACTCCATCGACAAGAGCAAGGCTCTTAAATAAAGAGAGAGATTTTCACAAAAACATATTTTATTTCACTAAACATAAAATAAATATAATATTATCTACAATTACACAGCAATTCCATATATAATATCAAATCACGAACTCTTCGGTGAAAGCTTTTATGATATGACAATGTGAGTGTGAATGAGCTATTAAATTCTGTCAGTGATTTTTCACTGACATAATAACAATTCTTTCAATTTACAACCAAACGTGCTGTGCACGTTTTAATCATACATAAGTGGTCATCAGTTGGCCAATGATAGCGCAGAACCGGTGCAGCGTGGCAGCACAACCTGTGCTGCCACGCTGCACCGGTTCTGCATAAGCTCTCTATTCCGTTTATATGCTTGGTAGTGTGGACTGACTATAAATATGTTGAGCTAACGTTTCTCAAGACGTATCTTCACTCCATTTAGTGACCTCAAAACTACCTCCGCGCTTAGATCTGGCTCCTCATCCGCTGGCAGCAGTTTGAAGTGTTTCACCACACTGGCTACCACCACTTTCATTTCCATCATCGCAAATTTCTGACCTAAAATAATTTTTTCGATATAATATTTTGTATGTTCCTTCCAACAACAATTTTCTACATAACTATAAAAATAAATAACAAATAAATCATTTTTATAATGACAATCGGTGATATTAATAATAATAAAAATAATACGTAGGGTGGCATGTTCATTATGTGTAAAGCCTTTTGATTAAATAAAGAAAAAAAAAATAGCACGTGGCAAAATACGAATTTTCGTGAACCCATTAAAAGCAAATTGATCAAGTCTTGACTACTCATCGCAGGCACTATCAGGTAAAATCAATAGTAATATTTTAATTATGTAATTGAAAAAAAGTTTCATGATGATCGGTTGAGTACTTTCCGCGTGTAAGCGTAACAAACATCCCTACTTTCATATTTATAACAACAAAGTATAGATATCCTCCAAAAGCAGATTTTTTGGTCATTAAGGGGCGAATGAAACATTAGCAGTTACCGATACAGTTCCTTGGTCCAGCACTGAACGCGATCCAACTGTAGCTGTTTTTATCTGCAGCGGTCTGCTGAGACGGATCGAACCTCTCCGGTCTGAATTCTATGGGATCATCAAATAAGTTTGGATGACGCTGAAGTTCCAGAATATTTACCACGACTGATGTATTCTTCTTTATGTGTAGCCCGTCAGTTTCTGAAAAAAAATATATAAATATAGCTACTTCAGTTCTAGCCTAGTGCCAATTTAAGTAAATATTAAAAATAGCAATTAATCGCAATAACCAGTTGTATAATAAGGTATTTAATTAATTTTAATTTTGATAATAATATGGTAAGCGACGCGGCGGCCTGTCCAAATAAGTTCTTGTGAGTTTTTGCTGCAAGCTTTCAAGTAATTGTTATTTGTAATTTTTGTCTGTATTTTTGAAAATTAAAAAAAATTATTAAAAAATGGTATAACTAGGTGGCTGGCCCAGGTTAGTTAAAGTCGCGATCTCAAGGTTTGAAATTTTGAAACTGTTTGTTATAATAATTATTGTTATAATAATTCTAAAATCGTTTATTATAATTATTGAAGTTACTACTATTTTATATCATTTTATTCTGTATCGTAAATACTGTAGTAAATATTATTACTATACAACAAACAAATAGGTATAATATAATATATTTTTCTTTTATACAAGATGAAGGTTATATTTTAATTAGTGAATAAATAATATGAAAAAAGTAAGAGGAACATATTATTCAAAGAAAAAATGAAACACACAGAAATATTTAGAAAATAGTTATGGCAATTAAGAGGAATATTTCGTACCCTTGCCCAACTCTGTGGCAAGCTCGTGAGAACTTATGTTACGGTACTAGTATAGTATTATATTATTACATATCTGTGATTACGGTTACTAGAAACGCAGATTTTATATAAATACGTATTACAAATTACATTACACATCAATAACTCCGATGCAGATATATTTTATACTCAATGCAATAATAGGGACTGACCAGAAATATATGAACCATGCATTGGTGTCGTCACTGTATCTTTTATGGTAACTCATAGATATGGTAAAAATAGCCATGAGCACTTTTAGCTAGGCAAGTTATTATAGGCACATTTGTTTATACAAAATAATTGATAAAAAATACGTCTCATCTGGTTATCAGATCGGTGAAGGACGATCTTCCACGGCTCTTAGACCATGACACACATACATAGTTCGTTTTGTCGTTTATTGAATTTTATTAGTAGATGGATAAGGGTTGACAATGATAATATCAATACATAAGTTTGCTTTGATCTTGGGATGAGAGCCTACAACTTATTCTATGTGCTTACCAAAATCCTTAGTAATAAATCGTTCTATAAATGGAACGCTTGGATAGATTCGCAGGCTTTCCTTAATAACCATTTCAAGATACTTCATTTGGTGGAGCTCTCTGTAAACGGTTATTTGACATATGAATACCACTAGCAGGGGCGTAGCTATCGCCGTATCAGCCGTATCAAATATCAATCATACGGGGCCCCCGAAACATGGGGGCCCCCGACGATATTGCATAGGAACTTCAATGGGAAATTAACGCCTACCAGACCTGTCACTATGGTCCATAGAGGAAGAATCTTTAGAAAAACTAAAGTCATCATCAGCTATAAATGATTTAATAAATCAGTTTGCCGAATAAAAAGGCAAGGAGAGTGTATATGTAATTTATTTTGAATTGTTTGTAAAAATTTTGGAAAAAGTTACAAATAAATAACTATGATGAATAAATATTTCTTTTAATTTTATGGAAACATTTTTTTTAATGTAAGAAACCTTTACCCTTCATAAGGGCCCCCAAAAAACTATACGGGGCCCCACCAAGGCACGCTACGCCACTGACCACTAGGATTATTATTATTATAATCTCAGAGGCAGATAGTGCTTGATCAGCAGTAAGCATTGCTGCTTTTTAATAAAGCCACACTAATTAAGTTAGCTAAGAGTGACGTCAGAAAGTGCTGCTTCTCAATCTTTATTACCTAATCAAAGTTACAAAAAATCTGGTTCTTTTGATAAAACATGATTTAACGAAACTTATAACTTTGATGTTAACTAAATTTGTATTCTAGATCCAAATTTAAAGATTCTTACGTGAATAGCGGTTCTCTGTTAAGATCGTCGTTTAGAATTTGTTTTTGTTCATCAAATATCTTCTGTTGGACGTCCTCGTGTTTTGAAATGCAGTAAAGTGTGAATACAATGCCAGACGTGGTTGTGTCGTGACCCTGTAACAAGTTTATAAATATATTATTAAAACTTAAACATAAATCCAGTGACGTAGCTTGCCCTGGACGGGCTCTGCGTCAAGAATTACCAGAGGTCCATACTTCCTGAAGGTGCCCAAATAGATAGTTTCTTGTATTTTATTCTGAAAATTCAAGGGAACTTCTACTTTAATGTTATTCTTGTAGAGTACTCTATTTAAGAAAATAAACAAAATATTATGGATCTTTACAAGTAAATAAGACACTTGAAAAAAGCCAACCTCAAACATAAAGGTGTCCACTTGTTCCCGGATGCTCTCGTCATCTATTCTGGATCCATCTATTTCGGATAGAAGTAGTAAATCCAGAAATGCGTTCTTATTTTTGATTCCTGCAAAATTTCAATTGAAGTAAAAAAAAGTGATTTTTTAAAGTGTTTTGCTATTTAAAACATTTAGGGGCATTAGCTACTAATATTATAGACGCGAAAGTTTGTAAGCAGAGCCCTAAATAGCCTTTTTTGCTCCCTGTGCGAGCTTCTATAACTGCGCCCTTAGCAAACCGGAAAATAAAAAATAGTCCTGCCTAGTCTGGCCATTCTTGCGCCTCCCAGAGTCCACGCCCTGTGCGTGGGCACCGGTGGCACCGCCCTATTTACGGCTCTGTTTGTAAGAATATTATATAGATGTATTTCCCTTCCTCGCACAGTACTAAATGGATTTTGATGAAACTTTACAATTGTATAGCTTACACATCAGAAAAACCCATAGGCTATAATTTATCGATGAGAATGCAAAAGACGCCCGTGAAACTAGGCGTTTTTATTTTCCTAATTACTTACCAAAATCAGAATCATTTCCTAAGCTGGTGATATTCTGATCTGCTAGCGCTTTACGCCTCAGTCTTATCACCTTTCTTGTTGCTTCATGGACAACTGCCAATGATTTATCGAACACTTTTTTTTCTGTCATGAATTTGAAGGTAATATTGTTAGCCGCGATGACATTCTGACTTCTTAAAGCTATTATCCTCGTTAATCTACAACAGAAGTTAAATTACTTAATATTGTATTGATTATAGCAATTAATGAAAATACTTAATACTTCAAATTAATATAAAGACTAGACAGCAAGGTTAATAAAAAAAATTAGATATCCTTTTTTTATTTATTAGTATCCTTTAATTAGTAGCATATTATTGACATTTTAGAGATTACTCCTTTAAGAAGTTAAAACTCTTTTCTTTGGTCCTGCATGGTTACGGCAGTCCACCATGGTTGCTGTAAAGTATCCGAAACGTCGGGCTTGCAAATAACTTAATAAACTGCGATAAAATCCGTAAATTTGTGTCATTATAGTGAGTGAAATTCGCGTAAACATAAGAAAACAATATTTTTTTATAGTCATAATAATGTTAAGTGGTGCCATTGCTTACTCATTGATTGCATTAACATATTCCGATTGTGATTCACTTTGTGCATTTACGGAAACGCCCATTATCGATTCTGAAAAAAAAAATGAATCAGTAGGTACTGAAAAAAAAAGAATCGGTACAGTACGTTTATGTATTTTTAAAATATGGACATAAGTTTTTATCAACTCTTTTTAGAATAAATTGGAATTGATAGAGATCAAGTTACGTTATAGAATTTAGATTAACTTTAAGTCACATCCGCCTGTGTTCTCCGCCGTGGCTTAAAGGCCATCAGGTCTAATAGTCTAGACCTTTCGAAAAAACAGCCTGTGTTTGAAACTATTCGGAACTTAAAATGGAAAATAGTTATTACTGAATGTGGATTTTTTATTATTGACAAAATGATTGGTAAATTAATTATCATATTCTTATTAATTGATACTAAAATCAATTATTAATTCATGATATTAATAAGATAAAAAAAATATTGTAACGTTACGAAAACGTCCATCATACCTCACTTACCAGTAACATTGTCAAGTGACAGCAATGCAATTATTGGGAACAAATCGAAAGGACGTCCGTCCGCGTGTTTCTTCAAATTTTCCAGAAAAATCTTCTCGTTTTTGAGGAACACCTGTAAGATCGTCTGGAGGATGTTGAAATGGAACGCTGGTGTTAGAAGCCTCCTGTACGTTTTCCATCTCGCACCTGAAAGGTTATTTCTATTTAGAATATTATTGTGTTCAACATTTGTTTATCTCAACTGGTGTATTCCTTAGTCTTGCCCTGATGCTTTCAAGGAAGAGGTGCCTCGGACCCCTCACTCTCTACTCAAATATTAATAGAAACTAATATATATATTTTTTCGCTTGAAGCTATGCTAATAGCCCTAATGCTTCATTGGTAGTGGGGTGAGCCGGTAGGTTTCACCCTGTGATATAGTAAGTTGGGGGTTGCCCCCCGCCAGCCGTGCAGATGTGCA
Organism: Lycaena phlaeas; assembly: GCA_905333005.2. NCBI lineage: Eukaryota > Metazoa > Arthropoda > Insecta > Lepidoptera > Lycaenidae > Lycaena > Lycaena phlaeas. The sequence continues at coordinate 12,980,593 of HG995174.1, read as the reverse complement.
GTGACTTCCACGGCTTCATGGCGTCAGGTTTGTTCCTGTGGCGGGTCTCTGCCTCACCAACGTCGGATGAAAGTATTATATTACAATATGAAATGAAACTTTACAATAATATAGCTCATACATCAGCATAACACATAGGCTATAATTTATCCCTGTACTCCCACGGGAATGAGAAGTACGCGGGTTAAACCGCGGGGCGATGCTAGTAATTTAATAAAACGCGTAAAGCGACACTGTAATGAGGAAGGAGGTAAGCGTTGCTTTATGATAAAACGCGACAAAATCCGTAAAAAATTTTTTCATTATAATTAATTCGGCAAAATATGAAATCATTTCGTTGCACAAACTAATCGGTTAACATATATGTGTGTATGCATTTACCAGTGTCGGTTAGAAGACCTCTCCCAAGCCATTCCTTGAGTCCATCGTATGATCGTCCTTTTGAAATATGCTCCGTACTTGACAGTAAAGGCTGCAATAAAGATTTAAATTAATCTCATAAATAAACATCTTAATGCCATGAAAGCTTTCAATCGAAATAGATAACTCATTCACACGTTAACTAGATGCCCCGACAAAGTACTTTTTTTTCTAGGTGAGCCATCACCTCACCTACCTAACAATTGAGCATAAAGGTTATCAGGCCTAAAAGTCTAGACCTCCAAAAAAAAAAATAGACTAACTCCATTCTGCCAAAAGTAGTAATATCGCTGTTAGAAAACATGGGTTTATTGTAAAAGGATGAAAATTTAGGATTGTATGTAATAAAATTCAAAAAAAAAAAAGAAAAATTAATAAAATGATGGCCCATTTTTAACATTTAAAGATATAAAAAATCAACGATGACCGATTCTCACATCTACCCAAATAATCGGTCAAACCAATTTCAGAGCTTTCGGAGCTTGGCAACACACGTGAATTTTATATATTAGATGATGAATCTCATAGACTCAATCATTTATATGAAAGAAATGAGATGCCAACGCATCACTTCCACTGCCATATCTGAGGAAGAGAATGTAATTTTATTATTATTCGAATTGCTTTATAGTCATAGCACAGTGTAAATAAATTCATATGAATTTATTTACACTGTGGTCATAGTCATAGTCATAGTCATTGACTATATGTGTTAGCACATGACACAAGCTACAGCTCCCCTGGGTAGCCTATGTCTAGTCTGTAAACTTCATCGCTGGACGATTACTTCAAGCATTAAAGGTATCACGATTTTTTTTTTGCAACAAGACATCGATGATATCAAATCTTGGCATGCAATATGAGCATTTGGTATACAGCTTTTACACATTGTGGTTCGAAAATTGTTTGGATTGTCTCTTTTAAAGTGATTTTAAATGGAATTCGACAAATTTACCTATATTAGATTGCTCGCAAGGCTGTATCTATTTGTATCATAATAATCTTTAATAAGTAAGTCCAAGTCTCTATCTTATTTGTTTGACCGTCCGTGACACGCTGTGAATGTTATACATAGTAATAAAGGAGTACAAGACGATTCAAGATATCTGCAGATTGAATTACTGATAGGACGGTTGCGTTATATATACGCTTGAGTGGATGATTTTTTCCTTATTTCTGCTTTATAGCTTGTTCCATTTTCTGTGTCTTTTAAGCTTATATTCTGCAATTCTCGTAATTGAATTACAGATACTGACACTTAACGTTTTACGTCGGGAACAGACAACTCGTAAATGAGTATTTTTGCGTATCACAAAAGCTATTGTTTTTTTTCATTTATTTGAAATACTCGTAGCAGCAGACAGCTTTTTTTTGTGTAAAAACTAAGCAGACGGTACTTAATGAGGCTTGCCTCGTATCTGCAGGTCCTCCTCCTCTAATAGATGTTTATACAGGCTGTTGTTGTTACCATCAAGTAAACAGACTTTCATCATCAGCCTTTATTCGTCCATAGGTCTACTGAACATAGGCCATAATGAACCAAATAATGGTCTTTATTGAATCCATTTATTCCATAAAAAATATATACCACACTGTACTTACTGCGGCGTATTTCGGGTGAGGGAGAATTACATGTGGATTATTGAACATATAAACCAGATAGGCGTCGCCGTAAATCCTCTGATAGTAACGAATTAGAGAGATGATATCTGCAATTAATGGAATTGTTAGTATTAATAGCCTTATAACCTACTACTACTACTACTAACTATGATGACTACGGACAGGCGAAAATGAATAGAACCTACGAAACTTTACACTCACACAAGCACATCGAAGAGATCCTTAAGCGAACATCGCGGTGCTGCCAGTGGTAAGTGGCGCGAAGTGTGAACTGTGTTTCTGATTTTAAAAATTTAAGTTGGTGTGTGTTTGTGAGTGTATTTGTTACTATTATTGTCAGAGTATCAAGGGTCACTTTTAGTAACGTTTAACATTTTATTTAAATAAATTAAAATTTGAAACAGTTATCGTGTATACTTAAGGTGTTTAAAGTGTCTATTTTACCCGGGTCAAGTAGTACAGTAGAGTAGAGTACAATATGAATCGTTAGTATTGTTAAGTCATAATTCGTCATTTCAACTTTGCTGTAGTCGAATAAAAAATACACATGATCATAATAATTGCAGTTATTTGCGGCGGGACATTTATTTATTCTTTGTTTATAAATATCGTGGCACAGTCATATTACCTTACAAATAAAGGAATATAAAATATGCTAAGTGCGAGTAGGACAATTCATCCGCGGGTTTCACAGATCTTTATGTAGTTAAACAGATCTTCGACAATGTTGAACGCGGTAGAAAATAAATTTAAATTACTTGTTATAAATCAGAAGTTACAGAAGTCAAAATTAGAATTGTACAAGCTATGAATCAGAATTCAAAATTAGAATTGAAGCGTATATAATTGGCCTTAATCAGTTGTAGCTCTCAGCGAAAACGTGAATTAGGGAAGGACTTTTAAACGTGCAATCTTTGTTTTTACCAACGCTCCTGATGTAACAAGACATTGACAAGCGAAATGAAAAGAAATAATCGTATATTTTGCTGACGGACGTAACCCTAAAATTTAAATTACCTATTATGAAGATAAATGATGTTGTTGTGATTACAATAATATCTTGGCTTACATCTACTGTCGACCAGTTTAAGACTAAAACTGGTCTGACTAAAACAATGGTTTTCTTTTTCCCTAGCCCACTTCTGAGCAAAGTCCTCTTTCATTTCCACGCGACTTTATCGCACTGTGCTAGTCTTTTCATCTCCCCATTTCCATTGAGGTCCGCCGTGTCTCCGACCCTGCTTGGGACCAGTCTGTGGTTTTTTTGGTCCACGACTCGTTGGGTTACCGACAGATGTATTCTGCCCAGTCTCATTTGTGCTCGTTTAGTATATCTACTGTAGATTGACATAATTGCTAATCAGCTTCTCTTCCACCAGATATCGGTGGAAGAAAGGCATTGCCGCGCCCCGCCTACATGGGAACCACCACTGCTTGTTTCTACTATGAAACTTGGTGTTTTGAAAAGAAGAATAGGACAGGCAATGTAATTACTGGCTATCATAGGCTGGCTTAAACAAATGAGTCGCCTTGACTGGTTACGTTACGTTACATGAACGACGCAGTCAACTGGCACGTTACCTCAATCAACTACTACTATCATGTCGCCTCATAAAAAACTTCTACTATAATGGCCATTCTTATATTTTGAATTATCAGAACTCTAATCCCGCTATTACAGATATTCGGCTCTAGAGTTAATTTATAATTAAATCCTTACTAATATTGTAAAAATGTGAAAGCGTGGATGTTTGTTACGCTTTCACGCAAAAACTACTTGACGAATCATCATTAAATTTTTTACACATATTTTAGCTTTAGATGTAGCTTATTATACTTTTTATAAAAAAAAGGTTCGCAAATGAAGGCGAAGCCGCAGGCAACAGTTAGTACTAAATAAATCCCTTTACACTTACAAAGATATAATAAATAATGTATGTAATCACTTTTGTTATCTTTAGGGATATTTGCCATGTTTTATTTTGTAGAGCTCTATATATCAACATTATCTACTATTTCTATGAGTGGTGTGTCACAACAAAAGTGAAATGGTAAATTTGCTATTTAAAATAGTTTTGCTAGCTCTCCAGCTAAAAAATAATTTTCAGGTTTTAGTTAAATACAACTAAAAGTTTCAGGCAAAGAAATAATCGATGTCAATAATTAAAACAGGAATTTATACTTACCCGATGGTTTCGTGAAACATAATTTCAAATTGCCAACAAAAGGAATTCGCATCGGTCCGGGAATATCATGATTTTGCATAGAATATAAGACAATAATTGTTATTAATATCACTAGTAAAATAAGCGGTATCGTAAGCATGGTTTTATCAGTAGGGCCGTCTTGCTCGGAACTATCTATGTGACTAAACGCGCAAACGATGCAATGGTAAAATCTGTCTTGATTTATATGACCTTCAATACAACAATAAATTAGGGATACCTTTTCACGATGGGTTAGGTACATGTATTTTTATTTCTAGGATTTAATTCTACGATTTTTTTGTTTCTCTATTTTCATTATATTCATTCTCAACCTAAAAAGCAATATCAATTTAATGTATCATTGTAACTTTACCCAGAACTAGACTGAATTTCTACATATTATATTGCTCGAAGAACCCACAAAACAATTATTATTAAATAATATAAGAACTAATCTAAAACTTTAATACTTAAAAAAAAAATACATATTATAATAACTAAAATATATTTTTAAAAGAGTTCCGAAGATACTGGCAGCGTTCCCCCTTTGAATAGCTAGACTAATACTTTGTCCGAGGTAGCTGTCAGCTCTTCGGTCTCCTGTGATGTCGACTAACCTTTTCGCTATATCCTTAAAGAGCGTTACAGCGCTAGGACCCCACGGACCAAGGCTCTCGACACCGAATGGGACAAAATCATATTTGGAGCCTAGACCCCTATATTTGCATGTTTTAGTTTTTTCAGCCGCTTCACAGGCCGCACCAGCTCTGTTGCTAGTTCTATGTAGATGGGAAGGGGCCAGCGTGTCTGAACAGGTTGCATCTCATACCAGCACCCTGCCTGCATTGTAACTTAAAGTGATATGTTCTCATTATAATGAAACAACTTTACGGATTTTATCGCGGCTCAATTAGTTTTTGAGTTTAGTCTAACTAGTTTGGCAACTAGTTAGACTAAACATTGACAGCGGAACTCTGTAGCGGAACACTCGACAGCGGAATCCGCGGTGATATGATGATTTTGACAAATTTGTATTCTTTAAAACTCGACTTTCTGTGTAAATCAATAAAGTTCACTTTTGAAATGACGTAAAGAGAGCTCTATCACTCAGGTGAAGCGCGACATCGAAATGGTTTTTTAAAGAATAGTCCTACTGATCTGTCTGTCTGATCTCCGTGTAGTAGCCGGTTCATGTTAGATACGAGTGGCAAGGGATCCAAGGGATCGGTTGTGTTGGCATCCAGCAGTCTATGTTTAGTAGTTGACGGTAGGCTGTTAAGGCCAGTATATCCCAAAGCGCCTGTTTTTGTTTAAGTCGTAAACATAGTAATGTTGGTTTTTTTGATCCGTTAAAAATATATGTTGTAGTTTAGTATACATTCTTTTTTATTAACCTATTCAAAACACGATCATTGTAACTTGCCTCGATAAAAAAAAATCACAAACACAAGATGTTTTTGATTATTTTTCTAGTTGTAATTGAAGAATGTGAGATTTTAAGTTACAAAATTTATATGAAAAAATAGGTAATAACATTTAAAATTTTATTCTGATCTTACTTTTTAAAATAAATGTTTTTATTTTTCTTAAAATCAAATAATGTGAAAAACTTGTCTAGCCCCCAGCGCGGCCTCAATTTAGTTGCCTGCGAGGCGTTAACAAAGTAGGACCTATGTTTCGCTGCTGCCTGGCGGCTCCCCCCCGATATAGATCGTTAAAACAACGTGTGGAATATATAAGCCGGTGCCTGGTATGATAGTGTACATAGGAAATAAAAATAAAAATTTGAACAATATTTAGTTTTAATGTTTTTTTCTCATTTTTGTCGTAATCATGATCATCAGCGTGTTTTTTTCCTCATTTTTATTTTAATATCGATTTAATGTTACTAATTCATCATCATCATCATCAGCCTTTATCCATCAACTGCTGAACATAGGCCTCCCTCAATGAACGCCAAGACGGCCGATCCCTTGCTTCTCGCATCTTTATTATAAAAATATTAATTTTAAGTTCTAAATGGTGGTAATGATGATGATCGCGGTGATTGTGGTGGTGGTGATGATGGTGGTGGTGGTGGTGTGGGAGGGGGGTGTAAATTGTAATAGTGATGATGATGAAGTTGATGATTACAATGATGGTGGTGATGACGCTGACGAGAATAATGATGGTGGTGGTGGTGATGAGGGAGGGGGGTGTAAATTGTAATAGTGATGATGACGTTGATCATTATAATGATGGTGGTGATGACGCTGGCGAGAATAATGATGGTGGTGGTGGTGGTGGTGGGGGAGGGGGGTGTAAATTGTAATAGTGATGATGACGTTGATCGTTATAATGATGGTGGTGATGACGCTGACGAGAATAATGATGGTGGTGGTGGTGGTGGTGGGGGAGGGGGGTGTAAATTGTAATAGTGATGATGACGTTGATCATTATAATGATGGTGGTGATGACGCTGACGAGAATAATGATGGTGGTGGTGGTGGTGGGGGGGGAGGGGGGGTGTAAATTGTAATAGTGATGATGATGAAGTTGATGATTACAATGATGGTGGTGATGACGCGGACGAGAATAATGATGGTGGTGGTGGTGGTGATGAATGGTGATTGAGGTGATAATTAACACTTATTTCGTTTACAATGATTTGTGTGTGTGATTTGTAATATGACCTCTGTGGCTCAATGGTTAGCGCGTTGGCGTTCAAGCCGGAGGTCGCGGGTTCGAATCCCGCCAGGGAACAAAAAAGTTTCTGTGTTCCTGGGTTATGGTTGTGTATTAAATATGTGTATTATATAATAAAAATCTTAAATATAAGTATTAATATAAAACGTATTAAATATATTGTATTTCGGTTGTCTGGTACCCATAACACAAGTCTCTTCGAGTACTTACCACGGGACTAGATTGACGTGGTGTAAAAAGCGTCCATAGATTTTATTATTATTATTAACAATGCACAGAAGAATATCCCGGGTACGCATGTTAGCTACTACTACTACTATAAAACAAAGTCGCTTTCTCCGTCCCTGTAACCGTTTGTACGCTTAAATCTTTAAAACTACGCAACGGATTTAGATGCGGTTTTTTTAAATAGATAGGACAATTTAGGAGGAAGGTTTTTGTGTATAATTTATTAAGTTTTTATATATATTGGCTAAGATATAACAATAATTGTTGGACGTGTCGGAAAAAAATAGGCCGCCTGGGAGTTTTCAACGAAAACGCTGCCTAAACCATTTGAGATACAACAAAAAATGTATGGTGGAATTGTGTAGCTTAAATAGGTCTACAAAAAAGTCCGCGATGGCATATGTCTATCTCTTAGCAATATCATGCTATATCCATTTAAACATTTTACGAAACAAAGTCGCTTTCTCCGTCACTGTATCCGTTTGTACGCTTAAATCTTCAAAACTACGCAACGGATTTTGATGCGGTTTTTTTAATAGATAGAACAATTCAAGAGTAAGGTTTTTGTAAATAATTTATTAAAATATCATAAGCATTGGCTAAGATATAACAATAATTGTTGGACGTGTCGGAAAAAAATAGGCCGCCTGGGAGTTTTCAACGAAAACGCTGCCTAAACCCTTTGAGATACAACAAAATAATGTATGGTGGAATTGTGTAGCTTAAATAGGTCTACAAAAAAGTCCGCGATGGCATATGTCTATCTCTTAGCGATATCATGCTATATCCATTTAAACATATTATGAAACAAAGTCGCTTTCTCCGTGCCTGTATCCGTTTGTACCCTTAAATCTTCAAAACTACGCAACGGATTTTGATGCGGTTTTTTAATAGATAGGACAATTCAAGATGAAGGTTTTTGTATATAATTTATTAAAATTTTATAAGCCTTGGCTAAAATATAACAATAATTGTTGGACGTGTCGGAAAAAAATAGGCCGCCTGGGAGTTTTCAACGAAAACGCTGCCTGAACCATTTGAGATACAACAAAAAAATGTATGGTGGAATGGTGTAGCTTAAATAGGTCTACAAAAAAGTCCACGATGGCATATGTCTATCTCTTAGCAATATCATGCTATATCCATTTAAACATATTATGAAACAAAGTCGCTTTCTCCGTCCCTGTACCCGTTTGTACGCTTAAATCTTCAAAACTACGCAACGGATTTTAATGAGGTTTTTTAATAGATAGGACAATTCAAGAGGAAGGTTTTTGTATATAATTTATTAAAATTTTATAAGCCTTGGCTAAAATATAACAATAATTGTTGGACGTGTCGGAAAAAAATAGGCCGCCTGGGAGTTTTCAACGAAAACGCTGCCTAAACCCTTTGAGATACAGCAAAATAATGTATGGTGGAATTGTGTAGCTTAAATAGGTCTACAAAAAAGTCCACGATGGCATATGTCTATCTCTTAGAAATATCATGCTATATCCATTTAAACATATTACGAAACAAAGTCGCTTTCTCCGTCTCTGTATCCGTTTGTACGCTTAAATCTTCAAAACTACGCAACCGATTTTAATGCGGTTTTTTAATAGATAGGACAATTCAAGAGGAAGGTTTTTGTATATAATTTATTAAAATTTTATAAGCTTTGGCTAAAATATAACAATAATTGTTGGACGTGTCGGAAAAAAATAGGCCGTCTGGGAGTTTTCAACGAAAACGCTGCCTAACCCATTAAGATATAACAAAATAATGTATGGTGGAATTGTGTATCTTAAAAAGGTCTATAAAAAAGTCCGCGATGGCATATGTCTATCTCTTAGGGATATTATAATATATCAATTTAATACTTTAAAAATTGGCAATTATAATGCAATAATTTGAAAGTTATTGACACAAATACGGTATGAATATGAAAATGAAAATATGAAAACAATAATAGTATCCTAAATATGCCTTCAGAAAGTCTGCGACGGGAAATATGTATTTATGTTCAAGATTAAATACTCACGTAACGTATCCATTTTAATACAAAAACTTAGTAATTATAAAAATAGAAAATGATCATGTGTGTTCAGGATCGATAACAAAACCATAAAACGCTCTTTATATAATGTAATTCTTATGAAATAAACTAAAGTAAAAAAAAAACCTAGTAAGTTGCCATACGTTTAAAATTATACTAGGACGGACAATAAGTTCACGCCGGGTTCAAGAAAGTTCATTTGTTTGAAGACTATTCGTAAGTCGCCGTGCGGGGAGGCCGACAGCGCTCAATGCATAAAACGCCCGAATATACTGGCCTTAAAAAGGGTTAATAAAAAATACTACGCTATAATATTTTGTTGTTTATTAATAAGTTACAATTTATATTCTGGTTACGTGAAGCACATACATATGTGGCTTCTTAAGTTAAGAATCTTAACTTGCGTTTGTTGGTATACAATTTCTAAATAAAACGTTATTGTCCTGTAGCTTTGGGCGCGCTAGTATAAAAATTGTCCTTTTTTTAAAATAATGTATCCTTTGTTACTTCTAGTACCTCCGATATTATGTGTACAAAGTTTCATTATAATCGGTAAAGGAATTTTCGCGTGAGAGCCGTAACAAACGTCCGTACTTTCGCATTTAAAATATTAGTAAGAGTAAACTATTTCTAGCGACTCAGCATGTGGTTGTCTTTACTATTCTATCAGAGAATACCAGGGCCTAACTGGTTCTTTTCATATGTCATATAATCGGGAGTATATTGGTTCAAGACTTATCTTAAAACTTGATTACAGAGATTCTTCGTTTCAAAGTATTGAAGATAGTATGCAACTGTCCATCGTCTAGTCATAATGTAACAATAATTAAAAACTAAAAAAAAGAAATGTGGTGTCGTGGGACACCAGGTAGGAACGAAGTTCCTTCGGCTAAAAAGAAAGGTATTATACACTACTCGCTTGTGTATGCGACTGTCGCGCCTGCGCACGTCTCATTTAACGCTTTTTATTCCACGCACTTTTTCTTACGGTTTTACTATCCCATTTTTTTCAGTTCGCGCAGCAAAATCTATATCCCCTCCAAGCCTGCCGTAAGGAACTTCGTTCCAAAAAAAAAAAAAAATAGAAAAATTGATTTCAGTTTACAACGATTTTATTCTGAATTAATTGTTGGTGTGTACCAATTAAACCCCTGGTTGCATTGTTTCCTGTAATGCTAACATGAATGACCTCAACATGTTAATGTACGTGTATGAGACTTGACAGTTGAATGAGGATGTTATTAAATACACAATAGCACTTTGGTGATTTGCTATTTTCCTCTATTGTTTTCTTCTTCATTTCATCATCTTATACTCTTCTAATAAATGCAGCTTTAATTCCATTTTCAGATCTTAATATTAATTCAGCGCATAATATGGGATCTTCGTCGACTGGAAGCACTTTGAAGTTTTTGACAATAGCGGCTATTACGACTTTCATTTCCATCATCGCAAATTTTTGACCTGCAAAATATCACTTTTTTAGTTTCTGTAAGAAAAAAATATCGTAACATAATCAAGTTACATTGACGGATTTCATGCGGCTTATTAAAATTTTTATATGCCCGACGTTTTGGACACTTTACAGCCACAGGAGAACTGGAAATATCGGCATGCAAAAATATCAATAAGCCGCGTTAAAATCAGTCCAAGTAGTTTCATTATTGTCACCTCGATCTTGTCGACCACACAGGCTATAGACTCCTAATGTTTGATTTTTCGTATTAAATGCATTCTGGCAACTAGCTGAGGTGAGACGGAGGGGTTGCAATGCTGTGATTAGCTAATTCAATGTCGTACATTACCAATCACGGAACGTTAAAAAGAAATGGATATATTTCGCAAGGGGAAAGAATGAGACGACACGATAGTTTGAGTACATTGTTTACGGCTTACATCGGAACTATAAGTCAGATGTGTCGCCAGAACCCGTTCCCCTGTTATTAGGAGTCTATGGGTTATGTGGTCGATGATTATTGTGAATAAACATCGTGTAAACATCATTAAATAATTAGGATATCCTAATTTATTGTTGCAATAATAAATTAGTTGCATTCCATTTTATTTTAAGAACATTATCAAAAAAAAAAAAAACACCAAAATTCGCTCTTAAAACCCCGTTTCCCGATTTTCCCGTTTCTAAGGCAGGATACGAATCAATACAAAAATGCAATCATAAAGATAATGATGTGTATAATTAAAATAAAACCTTTTTTTTGTTTACCTATACAGTTCCTTGGACCGGCGCTAAAAGCAAGCCAGCTGAAGGCGTTGCTGTTTGTGGTGTTTGTTGCAAACCTCTCTGGACGGAATTCCAAGGGGTCCTCATAAAGGTCAGGATGTCTTTGTAGTTCGAATATATTTATTATTATCGACGTGTCCTTCATGATTTTTAATCCAGAAATTTCTGCAATCAATATGTTAATGTGAACTAAATTATACAAATAATAATACTTATAAATAACCAGAGATGCCTGACTACATGACTACATGACATTCGTAGACAATGTCGAAATATCGAGCTCCGCGAAATAACACTAAAAAAAAAAGGTAAATATCTCGTTTGAAATACTTTAAATAATGATGATAACCATGTTAATTTGAAATCTTACTTTTTGTTTGTTTGCCATTTCACTAGTCTTACTATCTTACTAATATTATAAACGTGAAAGTTTGTAAGTATGGATGTTTGTAGTAGCACTAAGCTTCTGAAACCTCACTCTTATCTACACTGAAGATTTATAAATAGATATGTTTGGTATTTAAGTAAGGTATTCTGACCTGATTCTTTAGTTATCATTCTCTCTATTAATGGCACAGATGGATATAGTCGAAGACTTTCCTTAATTACCATTTCTAGATACTTCATTTGTTGCATTTCTCTGTAAAATTAAAAAATGTATTTTATCATCTCTACAAAAAGTAATCATATTTGGAATCATTTTAGCTTAAAGTGTGATTAATTTTATGTAGGTATCGTGTCTCGTTTTCTTTACTGAAAAAAAAAATGAGTTTGCAAAAAAGATGTTGTTAACTAGTTTTTTTTTGTAATTTAGTCTTAGGTGTTTCTCAGCTCGGTTGGCTATAGTTATTTTATTGATTGGCTATAGTTAGTATAGTTTCTTGATTTCGATATTATCTTTATTGGATATTATGGATCATGCTCACCTAATGTTATCCTTAATAAAGGCTCAATCTTTAAGGGTTTCAGGGGGCCTAGCCAAAATGCCATTAAGAAAGCGTTAGCGAAGTTCGAAATTATAAAATGTATAGGACGGACCACGTGATTAAGCACGGGCTTATGTCAATCCCATACATTTTATCATTTTCGAACTTCGCTAACGATTTCTTAATGGCATTTTGGCTAGGCCCCCAGGCGTCGTATGTCATGCGCCTAGTTGTCGTTGGCCGATTATAATTGGTAAATCGAATACGTATAAATATTAGTAATTAGTCTTACGTATATGTAGGATCCCTGTGTAGGTCATCACCAAATATGCTTTTCTGTTCCTCCAATATTTTCTCTTGAATATCTTCTCGTTTTGAAATACAGAATAGAGCAAACGCTATTCCCGAAGTAGTAGTATCATGTCCCTGTAATTAGTATGTAATATTATTACAAGATTATGATATAATGTAATATTCACTTAGTGTATAGTGTAGCATTTAGTGCTATAAATAAATCTATGTCAAATTATCTACTGCATATTATTTTTCACTCGGCAATGATAGCAGAAAGTAAATATATCTAAGATTCAATGTATACCTAATTAATAGTAAGAATTAATTATGTAGCTTAATGAATAGAAAGTTGCCGTAATAAACATAATATTATGTAAAAAAAAAACTGTTTTAGAATCCGGAATTATTTTTTTGCATTCACCCGCGAATGGATCGTCCCGGGGGCTATGCAGGATCCTCAGACGGTATACCCTACTAAAACCACTGCGATTTGCCCTCACTTGAAAGGGAGTATCCTGGATCAAACCCGGAGGAAACCCTCCAATAACTTAGACGAACATCAACTTTTAAGTGTAAACTTTCAGACCAAACTATACTCAGCAACACGAAAAGCCACGAATGAAATGGTTTTAGGACCGAAAATAGCAATTTCGCAATCGATGTCTAATTTTTCATTAAAACTAACCTCAAACATGAAAGTGTCCACCTCTTCTCTGACGTGTTGTATGTTAATTTTCTCTCCGTCTATTTCTGACAAAAGAAGTAAATCCAGGAAGGCGTGCTTATTTTTTATACCTAAAAGGAGTTTTGATATGATTATTATACTAATTGTAAGTTTTAATTTAAGATTCGTTTATATATGAACTATAGCCCGGTACCGTCCTCACCTTTTGAGGAGACCCGTGCTCACCAGTAGGACATACCTATATGGGTTGCTACTTAACTTTTTGAAGTGAAACTTATTTAGAATCGTTGTGATTTGAAACTCGATGAAACGAAAAAGTAAGTCCGAGAGAGAGAGAGAGAGAGAGAGAGAGAGAGAGAGAGAGAGAGACAAACACGTAAATGTATAGGATTCAGCCGGCGAGAGAATGAGATAGAACACATTAGACGTTCGGGGTACGGGGGGAGCTCAAGTAGATGTAGCCATTTAGCGGCAAGAAATACTTTTTATTAGACTCACTTCTACCTTGTGTGACTTGCACATACATATTTTTTTACTTTATACGTACCAATGTCATTTAAATCGTCCAAACGAATATTTTGACCTTTCAACTCCTCTCTTCTCCTTTCTATCACGTGGTTCGTTTGATTGTGGAGAACATTCAGAGCTTTGTCTTGCATTTTCTTGTACGGCGATAAATTGAATATAGCTTCAAGTGCAATAATAGGGTTCCTCATTTTCAACGATAATAACGAGGAGATTCTGCAAATTAATTACGAGTATAAGGCTGCGTTTCCACCGGAGATGGGCTAAGCTGCGTTGCGAGGAATGTGCTTTACAAGACCCAATAGAGACGTTGCCCTGAACGTGGTCAGGCAAATGAAGCGTTTCTATTGGTTCTTAAAAACACATTCCTCGCAACGCAGCTTAGCTCATCTCCGGTGGAAACGTAGCCTTACGTTATCAAAAAAAAGGAGAAAGCATAAAATACTGATTGACTATGAAATAACAAGATGAAAAGGAGTTTTTTTGATGAGAAACTAAAAACTATTCGCAAATAACCTATTTTGTAAACCAGGTCATTTACAGAACTTGAAAATATTTACAACTTTAGATGGCAAATATTTAGGGAAGGCGTAAAGTATTAACCGGTTTTGGACAAGCATAATTACCGATATCAGCTACAATATTATACAAGGGAAGGGAAGACAGACGGACATCGGAGTGCAAGAATTTCGTTTTTTTAGTTTGAGGAACGGAACTCTTAAAATGTATGTTTTAGCTGCTGTTCAAATAATAAGTATATTATATTTGTTGTAAGATAATATGTACATATTATATTTATTGCATAAATTATAATATTACATTTTCTCTTCTATACTTACGTTTCTATTGATTTTACATATTCAGACTCTGAGTGTCTCTGTGCGTTAACTGATACTCCCATGATCGATTCTGAAAAAGTTGAATAAATTTTTACAATTTAATTTTTAAAATAAAAGTTAAAAAAAATTAAAATAAATAATGAAAAGGGAAGAAGAGAAGATGAGAATATTGTAAAATTGTATAAAGGTCAAACATGAATAGGAATTGAAAAGCCCTTTCCCATTGGTCAAAATGCTAGTTTAGGCAGATGTAAGGCCGTATTGGCTGTGCAATTTCTAAACGTAAAAGTTAATTGATGTGACAAAGCCCTACTTCTAATGCCTAACGTATGATATCGTACTCATACTCGTATGAGTAAAATAAAGGCTGTTTCACAATACGTGGTGACATTCTTTACAAGCTACATATTTTTTGAAGTACATCCATCCAATTTGAAAACTAGTTTTTATCTAGTGATTATATATTTGACGACCTCTGTGGCTCAATGGTTAGCGCCTTGGCGCTCAAGCCGGGAGGTAGCGGGTTCTAATCCCGCCAGTGAACAAAAAGTTTTTGTGTTACTGGTATCTAAAAGAAAAATCTAAAATTAAATTAAAAAGTATTTAATAGAATATTATTTTTTTCCGTTGTCCGATACCCGTAACACAAGTTCTTCGATAACTTACCACGAGACCAGATTGACTAGTATTATCTAGTGGTAGTAGAAATTGGATAGTACTATAGTTGTGTCAATTTAAAAAGTTATTTACCTGTTACATTGTCAAGAGCTGTCAATGCGATGATCGGGAATAGGTTGATTGGTTTTCCGTCCGCTTTCGTTTTCAACTTTTCCACAAGGATCTTGTCATTTTTTAGGAATACTTGAAGAAAGTTTTGCAGAATATTAAAGTGGAAGGCCGGAGTCAGAAACTTTCTATGCATTTTCCATCTTAGACCTGGAATCAAATCATTTTTTATTATTATAAAAAAAAATCGGTTGTGTAAAGTCGTTTTACTAATGATAGTTGAACGTGACAACGTCATAAGAAAATACTGATGGGCCGATTGTGCCTCTTTTTTCGCTTGGTCCGCGCTCTCGCTTGCACTTCAAGCCTTAAATGGAACGTCTCAGAGCGAGGTAACGCCGCATGAGTCATGATTTTTCGTGCATGCAGCTGGCTCCATTGAATAATAAGACGTTGTCACGTCAAAAATCTTTATTTGAAAGTACGTAAATTAAACTTGGGTTTTTTCAGAATTTCAGCACACAAAGTGGAAAATCATAAGCTGTTCATATTTGAAATAAACGCCACTTCATCTGAGTTGTATCATGTATGGCTGTATTTAATTAGTTTAAGTGTCTAATGTTGTATTTATATTATGATATATGGCACAGAATCCTTCGTGCGTGAGTCCAACTCATACTTGGCCAGCATATTTACTAAAGAAAATTGTATTATAGGTCAGTTAAAAATAGGACAATTTAATAATAAGCTTTATAGACCTTTGCGCTCATTATAACGTTTCTCTATAAGCAGATAACTTGTTTATCAATAAAAATATCAATACTTACGAAATTACTAATTATAACAATGACCTGGACAAGTTCAATGTACTTAAAAACAATTAAATGGACAAATAAAATCTTAACAAATATTTTTCGATATGTAGGTATATTTAAAAATAAGAACATTATATTATCAAAATTCAAGTTTGATATTTCCAATTAAATTTTGATTTTGATAAATTAAATTTCGATTTTTTTAAATTAAAAAAAAAAAGTTGTCAGTTTGAAATTAAAGGTATCTATAGGGACATATTAGGTACATGCTGCAATATATTAGTCATGCCTTTATCAATATCATTTAACTTTATCACCATCTTATCAACGTCAACATTCGAACGTGACTTCTTCCCATAATACTCAGTACAAAATATATGGTTATGGAACTTATGGAAACGGCAAATTCACAAAAACATGCGCATCGGCGGGACCTCTAAGCGAACCTCGCAGTGCCGTCAGTAATGAGTGTGGCGTGTCGATGCGGATGTATGTCTGCGTGGGACGTTTTGTGCGTTTGTTAATAATGTCCACACTCCAACCGGCTTGACTATTATACTGTGTCAGATATTATGTCTCACGCGATACGAGATACAGTCATGCGATTGTAATTACGTCTAATCGGTATATTATTATATTATTTATCATCACACATCTTAACAACTATCATCGCAAAAAACCTAGTTTCGTGTACTGTCTCTTCCGATGAACGTCAAGACGACCGATCTTCTGAAAAAGGTGCGGGAAATTGTACTAATAAGTAACATACTTTTAGTGACAGATAGGTACCTGTTGATGTGAGGAGACCGTCTCCTAGCCAAGGCCGTAAGTATTGATAGGATTTCCCTTTTCTAATATATTCCATGTTTGATAGTAGACCCTGAAATAACATGAGACTTATAATTATACAGATAGACAAAATAAAAATAGGTAAGTAGTAAGCTGTTTAAATTTGAAATAACAAACATATTTATTTTCAATCAGTGGAGCTATTTTAGAGTTACACTCATTCATTTTTATTTATATAAGATAAGATATGAAAACGCCAGATCTATTTATCAATAGTAAACAGTATCAGCAACTATAGAACTGAGTTGCATGCAGCAATAATATTATTTTTTAGATTTCATAAATATCTGACAAATGCATAAAGTTTACAGATCATTCTGAAAATATTCTATTGTCGAGGTCAAAACGCCAGATCTATTTGTAAAAAGTATCAGAAACTTTGAAACTCAGGCGCATGCGTCTTTTGCTCGATTTGGTGCAAAATGATCTGCCAGATGCGTGAAGATATATAAAAGAGAAGAAGTTATGTAGAAAATATCAGGAATTATTATAGATCTGATCTGCAAGTGAGCAGAACTCTCATACAGTTGCATGAACTCAGCTGATCATTTGGTTGATTTTTCTTGTGTCATTTTTAACGACTTTTGAGGTAAAAACTCTAGAAATATCTGTAAAAGGTATCAAGAATTCAACTACATGCGAAGAAAACTTCAATTTATTTGCAATCTATTGGACAATGATCAGCTATTGTTGTGTTCTTATTTTACTTTTGTTCTTGTATAACTTGTGTATCTTTGCACTGAATAAAGTTGTTCTATTCTATTCTATCTCTCGGTTCATTCGCATCCAATAGAGAAAAAAAATTACCTCTACATATTTCGGATGGTACAATATAACATACGGCTGGTGGAATAGATAAACCAGGCACGCGTCTCCATACGTGTCCTTGAAATAACGAAGTAAAGGAATAAATTCTGTAACAAAAGGAAAAATAGGTCATATAATAATAAACATTTATTAAGGAATATAAACCTAGCCAAAATGCCATTAAGAAAGCGTTACCGAAGTTCGAAATTATAAAATGTATAGGACGGACCACGTGATTAAGCGCGGCCTTATGTCAATCCCATACATTTTATCATTTTCAAACTTCCCTAACGCTTTCAATGGCGTTTTGACTGGGCCCCCAGTATTTTCTTATGACGTTGTCACGTTCAACTATCGTCAATAAGCCGACTTTAATTTTGTATGCGCTTGGGTTGCGTCCAGTAGGGCTATTCTGTAAGGTTGTTTTCGAATCTCGAAAGCGGAATCCGCGGTAATATGACGAATTTGACGGATTTGTATTCTTTAAAACTCGACTCTCTACCTATATCAATAAAGTTCATTTTCGAAGTGACGTAATGTGAGCTCTATCACTCAGGTGAAGCTCGATATTGAAATAGTTTCTTACAGAATAGCCCTACAGGATAGTTGAGAATCACAAATCGGCTCGTCAGATGGCGCTGCAGTCGGTATCTAAGTTATAGGTCCGCTAGTTATATATATATATATATATATATATATATATATATATATATATATATATATATATATATATATATATATATATATATATATATATATATATATATATATATATATTCTTAATTATAATAAGGATATAAATTATTTTTTAATATTAAAAGCATGACATGAAATACATTAAAATTATTTAAATATCGCATAGTTAATAGTCCTTTCTTAGATATTCACAATTAAAAATATTGTTTTGTGTGAATATAATATTCTCGCAATTAACTCACTTTATAACACAGGAAAATTGGTTTTTATTCACGTTTTTAATAAGGATTCGTACGATTTTATTTCTTATTCCATGTTTAAAGATAATGTAATAATTAGAGTCGTGTTATTTTAATATTTAGTGAGCGACGGTGGTCCAGTGGTGGACGGACTCGGGCTCTTATGCGAGGGGTTCCGGGTTCGATCCTGACCCGTCTGTGTGTGCCTTGAAATGGGTTTTTCTAAATTTCTAAGTGCACACGAGACCATCGTTCGCTCACCGGTGAAGGAAAACATCGTTAGGAAACCTACATGCTTGATGAGATTGTTAGTCTTTGAAGGTATGTGAAGTTCACCAACCCGCACTGGGCCAGCGCGGTGGACTATTGGCCCATTACCCTCCTCGCCTGATTTCGAGGAAGGAGACCCGTGCCCAGCAGTGGGACATGAAGGGTTGATACTTTACTTTTATTTTAATATTCACAACTTAGTGGAGAAATCCAGAAAAAAAATTGTCTAGTACCGCTCCTTGAGACTTAAACACTCTCATGTTATCTTAAGTACAGTACGATCAATTTATTTGGACCGACTGAAGGTAGTTACCGGGATAATCCGGGGGAATCCGGGAAAACCGGATATCTATATGTGAGGAACTATTGTTAGCTGTATGTTTCTATGTTAATTGTGTAGTACCTGGTTGACCGAGCATTTGCTCGGTACCCTTAGTGATTACATACGATAAAATTTTTCTTCCAAAAAAAAAGGAATCTTAAAAAAAGGAAGAAAAAAAATCGGACTGGAGATTCGAACCAGGCTCGTTCGGATTTATCTGCCTAATTTTCCCACTAAGCTATCATGACATACAAATCGACAGCGAAATTACCGTTCGCATTCTAATCATATTTTATTGTTGCCCAAAACACGGATAAAAAAAATGTTTTCTAAAAATCTATCCTAGCTAGATCGATTTATCGTCGTTTTTAGCCCATGAATACAAAATTTCGTAAAAATCGTTGGAGCCGTTTCCGAGATTCAGATTCTATATATATATATACAAGAATTGCTCGTTTAAAGGTATAAGATTTGTAAGTGTTTAAGCTGTTGTTCCTCCTAAAAATTAAATAAATAAAAAAAAAATAACATAGCAAAAGAATTTCTAAAAGCATTTTATGATGCTCTAAATTTTGTACAATATAATATTGCTAAGATGGGATCCTAAAAATCATGTTCAATGTCGTGCTTTGGCGATGCCAACGTTGGCTATAGCATCACGTTATATTTATATAATATGTATAATTATAAATTTTAAAAAGTGGTTAACCAAAAACTCGTAATATAAAATTTTAAAGTATCAAGCCATAATATAGTATGTCTCACTGCTGGGCACGGGTCTCCTCCTACAAATCGAGCGAGGGGGATATTGATCCATAGGTCAATGATGCACTGGCCCATTACGGGTTGGCGAACTTCACACACCTTCAAAGACGAAGAATCTCTGGTTGGCATGCAGGTTTCCACACGATGTTTTCCTTCACCGGTGAGCGAACGATGGTCTTGTGTTTAGGATGCATTTAAAAATTTTGAAAAACCAATTTCAAGGCACCGCTGGTGGGATCAGGATCGAACCCTGATACTCCCGCTCAAGATGCCATACCCACTGGACCATCGTCGCTCTAATATAAAATTTTAATACAATTTAATTAAATGATAATGATAATGGACACTGATTATTTTCGTTTAAACGAGGCGAAACAAGAATGAGAAAAAATAATTGTTGCTATATTTAAAAAAAGAACATGACAGACAGGACACGGGTCAAAAAACCTCTGATAAGTTTAATGCAACTAAGGTTAGTGTCCAAAACACAGGATCTTATTATTCTCTCGTGAAACTCGTGAATTTTAAATCGCAAAACATTCGTAGACAATGCCCGACATTTGATGCGTAATTTTTATTCGAGCTTGGCCCACCACTCGTTCCCACCGCTGCAACTCCTGTATAGCCAGGATCGACAGCGGTAACCACCGAATGACCCCTCAATAAGATCTCAGAAAATAATCAGAAGAATCCAGGAGGAGTAGGTATTCCAGTTTCCCTCCTGGTCGAAGCGGAAAATATTACAGGACTGCAGTGACTAACAAAAGTCAAGAAAAAGATAGCAGCCAGGTGAAGCCTGTAATGCACCACGAAGAAATAAATTTTATGTCTACAAATATCTGCATAGTGCGAATAATATACCTGTATTTGTATCCTACTAATATTATAAGCGCGAAAGTTTGTAAGTATGGATGTTTGTAACTCTTTCACGTAAAAACTACTGAATGGATTTTCATGAAACTTTACAATTATATAACTTATACATCAGAATAACAGATCGGCTAATTATAATTTATCAGTTGTCACCGTACTCCCACGGGGAATGGGAAGTACGCGGGTGAAACCGCGGGGAATTGCTAGTCTACATCTACATTAATATTATAATCTACACTAATATTATAAAGAGGAAAGATTTGTACCTATTTTTGTATGTTTGTATGTTTGTAATGAATAGGCTCAAAAAGTACTGGGCCGATTTCAAAAATTCTTTCACCATTCGAAAGCTACATTATCCACGAGTAACATGGGCTAAATTTTATTCTGATAAAAAATAGGGTTCCGTAAGATATTTTGGTTTTTCGGACACAAAATGTAAAAAATGTTATTTTGCGTACTAAGATCCCGTTGTGAATCTACGTAAACGCAGGCGAAGCTGCGGGCAACAGCTAGTATAATATATATCTACATAGTGAAATATACTTGTGTATATTATTAACTATGAGCTATTGTGTATGACTTGGTATAATGTTTTTTTTTCCAGTATTTCACGTCGTCCACGAGATTGCTGTGATAAAATATTCTCTATTAGATACGGACTCATGCGTAATATTGAGCTATACAAAAAAAAAAAAATGATACAACTCCTTTTGAAAAGTGTTTAGTAAAATATTTTAATGAAATATCTTATTATATAAATATGGTGTGCAAATCCATCAAATGTACGTAAAAACTCACCTCTGGATTTAAGAAACATAATATGATATACACAACCTAATAACGGCAGGGGTGTTGGTCCGGCAATCGTACGAATTTTCTTTAAATTAACAACGTATTTTAAGAATAACATTAATACAATAAATAGTAGCAAATACATATTTAATAAAAAAAAATGTTTTTTAACTTGAACCAGAAATAAGCCCGTATCGGTGAGATAATGGAGTAAAAATAAACGACATCCAAGTCTCTGGACGGATGTTCGTGGAAGAATTGGAACAAAAATATCGGCCAGGTCAAATTGGAGGCCACAATGTTATAGTTAGTAAAGAATATATTGTAGTGACACCAGGCTCCGCTCAGGTTTTAATATGTTCTATCAGTGCGAGGAATGACGCGCTGACACCACTGCTCTATCCACTTACTATCAGGTGCCACTTCTGCCAGTTTGCTTATCTGACTAATAAGAAAAATGAGAGATGACGAAACGACGTTAGAACGAGTTGAGAAAACCTTCCTTTAGTTTTATGATTTACTAGCCGTTGCCCTCGGCAGCAAAAATAAATTCCTCCTTTTTTTAAAGTATTCTATGTTACTACTAGTACCTCCAAGAGTGTTTACAAAGTTTCATGATGATTGGTAGAGTAGAGCGCAAGTAAGCGTAAAAGCGTAACAAATATCCCTACTTTCACATATTTTATAGTATTAGTAAGGATAAATACGTTTATTTTCTTGTGTACAGGTTTCCTGGTGATATGTTCTTAGAGTCAATAAAAATAATAAATTTCATATTTGATTCATTGATAATAAAATTCAATTCACAATGGAATTAGAAACAAATAATTCTTTGGCTTTCTTAGATTTATTAGTCATCCGCAATCCCAATAATACCTTAAGCCATACAGTGTATAGGAAGCATACCCATACTGATAGGTACCTAAACGGCGAATCACACCACCATCCAACACAGCTACCGTGGGTAAATCTTTGTTTCAGAGAGCACAAGGGATCTGTGATGAGCAGCACTTGGAGACCGAGCTTCAACATGTCAAGCAAGTACTGCGGGACAACAAGCTTCGGGTACCCCGGCTCCATCGCAGTGAACGTGTGAAACCAGCCACCGTCGAGCGAGTACCTGCTGTGCTACCGTTTATGAAGGGAGTCACTGACAAAATTGGCTACATCCTAAAGCGAGCTTCTATTAAAACATATTTCAAGCCGCCAAAAAAGATAGGTCAATTCTTACCATCTGTCAAGTGTCATATACCCTTACAAGATGCAGGAGTATACAAACTTGATTGTGACTGTGGTCTCTCATACATAGGACAAACAAAAAGATCAATAAAAACTCGCGTAAAAGAACATATAGCTGACTTAAAACACCGTCGCTATACTAAGTCAGCAATCTGTGACCGTAGCCTAGACAACGCTCGCCATTATAATATTAGATTTGATAGACCACAAGTCCTCGCAAAAGAACACCGATTCCAACCAAGGATGATTCGCGAGGAACAAAAAAAATTCAATAGAGAAGATGGCTGGCCATTACCACCTGCTTGTGATCCCATAATAAATATAATAAAATCAAAATCCAAGCATAACATGTCACAGACTAAAGACTTAGTTAGCACCTTCTGCATAGATAGGACTAAATAAAATATTGTTGTATCATAGGGTAGTTTCGAATAACTTTGTAACAGTAGGACGTCTGAAACCTCAGTCCTCCCGTGACCATGGTTGCTGTAAAGTTTCCGAAACGTCGGGCTTGTAAAAAACTAAATAAACCGCGATAAAATCCGTAAAAGTTGTTTCATTATAATGAGTGAAATTCGCGTAAACATAAGAAAACAATATGTTCTTAGAGTATTTAGTTTTTTAGACCATAAGCCTACCGATTGAGCTTAAAGCTATCAGGCCTAAAAGTATAGACCCTACGAAAAAAAGAAAATAAATTTATTTACTTTGCCGAAATTCTTCGAGGTGCTTTCATAATAAAATTCTAGGTCGAAAAAAGTTTTTATTAAATGTAGTTTGTTATTAGTTTGTTTTAGAAAAAAAAAAGATATTTAAATCGATTAAAGTAGGTATTCGATTAAAATATATTTTAAGTTTCTAATGCGGAATGCCTGTTTGTTCCTTTGTAGCCTTGGTTACAAATAGAATAGGTATATTATAATATCCATAAACGTCTGTCCTTCCAACAACCGCGTAATTGCAGTTTGAATCATCAAGTCGTGGAACCCTTTTGCTCCACGTGTCAATTACATGAATAATTTTCTCAGACTAATGAATAATCAACTGCAAGTTACTGATAGTTTCTGTTTTGGTTTTACCTTTTGTTCCGTGTGCCTTTTTTATCAATCGAATACATTACTTACTAATATCTAACCAGTTAAAAGTACTATTGATTAGCAAAATATACCCAAGTTTCGTGATGTGTTTTTGCTGTTAGTTTAATTTTTTATGTTGAAGTCACAAAAAACACAACTTATGTGACTTATAATAACAGTATAGAATAAGCTTCATACTAATGCATTACTTAATATGACTTGGGTAGCGTTCAGGAAAAAGACCCTAAATTTCTACCTTCTACCTTCATCATTATCATCAACCTTCGACTTCTCACTTGATTACATTTTCTTTATTTTTTTGTGGTTGGTAGCTCTTTGATGTACCTCGCTATTATACTCGTATGCGTGTTAGTATACTTTACGACGGTCACTGTTACATTGTAATAATCATCAACATATAATAAAGGTAATGACAAGCTTAATAAAGTATCTATTAATGTAATTTATTTGTAATAGGATCACTCTACACTAATTCTCGTGATTTAAAATACCAAGAGCGGTCTGGCTGAATTTTAGCACTTGCGGAGTCTTAGAGTTCCAATTCTACCAATTAGGATTTTTTTGTGCTGTATACATTATACGGTCCTCTTGGAGTTCATTGAGGGAGGCCTATGTTCAGCAGTGAACTAGTGACGGATAAAGGCTGATGATGATGATGATGAATCTTAAAACACTGCCTTACAGGGTTGGATATAAAATATTTATCAAAAAATAATACTCGTATGTGATAAACGAGTACTTTTAATTCTTGTTATAATTCGTTTATTGAAAAAATCCATTCCAATCCATTGGCCCCGGCTGTCATTCGTTTGTTCGTGTATTGACAGTAGTTACGAGTCGTCGAAGCCAGAGAGACTGATAACCAGTCTTACCGCGGGGTATCGTCACCCAATTACTGGGTTGTGGAGGATAGGTAAGCAGTCGCTCCGTTTAAAATGCAAAGTATTCAGTTGAATCCGGTTAGACTGGAAGCCGACCCCAAAATATAGGCAGGCAGATGATTAAAAGCGCAGATAAAATCAACACAAGTAATAGAAATCACATCATCTCATCTCCAGATAATAATATCCTTAATATCATTAGTAAGTATTAGTACCTAATGTAATTATCATGATTATTATCAAGTCGATTTCCATAGATATATTTTATTAATTCGTACTTATTACCATGCGTGATAACCATCCATTTACAGACTATGTAATTTTTTTTCGTTGACATTACTCAAAAAAAAACTCCCACCTAGCGAATCAGCATTTGTCACATTGTTAACATTGATTAACATTCACAGGTCAAAAATATGTGTCGTGTGTGAGAATATATTAATATAAATAGTAGTTACTGAAATAATATAAATAATTCACTGGAATCCCAAAATATTTCACAAAAAAATCTATTCAGTAGCGTCCCTACCTTATACATATTCATATGAAGATGAATTCCGTAACCACTAACGGCGGCTTTCAATATCCTATCTATCAAAAATTTATTTTTATTTTTTATTAAGGAACATAATATATTACACTGTTAAACTTATTTAATCTAACACACATCAGATACTCACACGGCACATATACAAATTATAGTAAAGATATGACATTCTTAAGAAATTCAAGCGAAAAAACAAATTAATTGAGAAAAAAAATATATATTTAAAAATGAACACTACTAAAAAAATAAAAAAATATATAAAAAATAAATAAGAGGAACACAAAAAGAGAGAAAAAAGACGTGTGGCACTCGGGGACTGCCGCGGTAATGCTATTGCATAGCATTTTGTATCAACTTATGCAATTATAATTATTTATTTATTTTAATTATTAATGCAGTATTTCTTTTTCTTTGATATTAATTCAAGTTACACTTTTTGAGCGTGGTGACCGATAAGAAAACATTTTTTTTTCCTTTATTAAATAAATAAAAAAATATAAATATTTTAAACAATATTAACTAATATTGTTTAAAATATTTTTATTATTTTACAATACATGTGTTATATTTTATTGTTATTCGTGCGAGCTTCGTAGTGTCGTACAATACGTCTAGTTGCAAGCACACAAACACCGTGTCGAAGACTGCCGAAAAGAAACGACGTTAGACGATGCATGGCCTTCAAGTCACACCTCCGTGCCCGTCGGAGTGGGGAGCGTTAGGTTTTATTTTCGTTACGGAATTTCTGTACTCGGTCCCCGCGCTCAAGGCCCGCGATAGAAGCTATGCAATAGCTTAAAAAAAGTTGAATGAAACAACGTAAATAACAATGCATTTAAAACATGCGCCAGAGAATGCACAACAGTGTAACATAGTTCCTTAATAAGACACCACTCAGTTGTGTGATTGTGGCTTCCGAAGAAGCCACAATCCTGATTTCACGTGGTCCCTAAGTCCCATTTTCTTACAAAATCTGTCAAAATTTTAAGATCGATAAGAAATTTTTAAGATAGATAGGATATTGAAAGCCGCCGTTAAAGACAAGGTATACATTAACAGATTGTTAGTGCTGCTGCCTTTTTGTAGCATTTGGGTATATTAGATTATGGACGCCCATAAGCATAATATATTTCTATCAATAACATTTCGACTGACTCAAAAACATTGCGATTTGCGATGTTAGATTCTGTAGTGATTTATTACTTATTTTTTTAATGAAATGTTCTATGTTATTCGTTCGTTCACGAGGCTCGCAAGTTTTAAATAATTTTACTGTGACAGAGATTATGCATCGATATAGTTTATATAATACTGGCAGCAGTTTACCTCGGACAAAGAATTAGTCTAGCTATACAAAGGGGGAACGCTGCTAGTATCTACCTTGCTAGAGCCTTGCCTAAAGAGACTCCTTTTAATAATATTTTAGTTATATATAATTTGTACATGTTATTTTCATTTTTTGATTAATAATTTATATAAACTATGTCAGGAAAATTACAGAATAAATGTATTATATTGAAATTTTATACCGATGCTCAGTCGTTATATACGTATGCCTTGATCACGTGACTTAAATGTCTCGTTATGTTATTATAGTTCCTTTTAAAGACGGGTATCTAGACATTATACATCTACGTAAGTTATATAAATGGTCAAGCACCTGCGGTACTTGTTATAAACAAGTTTAGCCTAACATGGTATAACTAGTTGACTTAATAATAAGCGATTAAAAGGCAATTTTGACCTATATATTAAGAAATATACACTGTGTAATATCACAAAATATATACTTTATATTGATACTTGATACTTAGGCTGGTTTCCGCAACTCGACGCTTGTGCGCCTATTTTGCGTGCTGTGAGCCAGAAGCAATCCCTAGTCCCTACTGCCAGTTTAGCTCCCGCAAGAATACTAGCAGTCTTTTGACATCAGCGCAGATCTTCGGGAGCGTTCTCGGGCATATTATTCTTTATATTATTTAACGCATTTTTTTTATTTTCTTCCCCATTTAGAGATGCGATGTGCCGCGCTTCTATCTGTTTGGGTTTCATCTGTTTGTTTGTCAATACAATAATGCTAGTTCTTCTCGTGAAATAGTTTCCCTGAGTTACAAACATAAGACAGGTAGTGTAATTTCTGGTGTCAAGACTTAACTCGCTGTGCCTGAAAGTTGGTAAGTGGACGCAGCTCTACCCACTTAAACCCGGCGAATGCCACCAATGCTACCTTTGGTGAAGTGCCCCGGATCTGCAAGAAACAGGGCACCTCAACGGCTAGTCAGTCTCTCAGGGGAACGACGTCACCTCCACAGGGTTGTCCTGCACCACAGGACAACCACTCCCAACGTCGTTAGTACAATGAGGTGAGGTTCCCGTGCCCCCTTGCCTTTTGTTCCCTCTTCTTATAAGAGGGATACAAAGAGCCTCCTCGGCTCAATTCGCTTCGCCCAAAATGCTGGGTTCACCCAGACTACAGAGTCCCACCGCCACGACAAGCCCTGAACCATGGTGGGGAACACATAAATTGCTCGTGCTAGTTCAAGGTAAATTAGTATATGTTATTGGCGGCGTCGACCACTTTGCACTTACCATCAGGTGACACGCCTGCCACAGCTTATCCTCTAACATAATAAAGTGATAAGTAATTTTTTACTAGTTTGTATTGACAAACATTTGAATGAAACCACTTTTGATGTATTTTATCGTGGCTGACTAAAATTTTTAGTAGTACTAGTAGGTATATCATCTTATAAATAGTCCAATAAGCCTATTAGACACGAAATTATTTATATAATTCTAATGTTTGCATATTGATAAAATTACTGGTTTAATCATAAATTATTGTGAATACAAATAAAAACAAAACTTACTTGATCGTGTTATGAAGAAAAGAATAGCGTTGCCAAGCAGTGGCAGAGGATTCGGTCCTGGCAGGTTGTATTTCTTCCTAGCCGTAATCAAGACCAACCAACAAACAAACAAACAGAATACAATCGCGTATATTATAATCATTTTAGACGTGATAGTGAGTGCGTCTACCTCCTGAGGTTACGGGTACTGTACTGATCAAAACGAATTATACAAGTAGCGGCCATATTAAATGACACTTCCGAAAAATCGGTGAGAATTTTATGGCGTTATAAAATAAATTCGTTGTATTGTATAATTATTGTAAAAAAATATACAATAAATAGAGAATTACAATATTTATTTCACTTCTATGAAATTAGGTTTTGTATCCGAACGTAAATTAATATTACCTACTAGGGACTGATGCCCTATGTAAGCTCTTAGACATAGAATAGGATTTTGGGTATAAAAGTATTGAAACAACTTTTAAGGATCACGGCATGTTCACGGGAAGACTCCCGTAAAATATCCGAAATTTCGGGCTCATAAAAAACTAAATAAACCGCGATAAAATCCGTAAAAGTTGTTTCATTATAATGAGTGAAATTCGCGTAAACATAAGAAAACAATATAGGTATAAAGTATTCTTGTTATAAATGTGAATGATTTTTTTTTTGCCGGTTTCGCCGGCTCTCAGTGGACTTGGATTTAATTAGTAATAGTTAATATTAAAGTACGGTTTTTAAAGAAATGTCCATATACACCACTTTTTTATATCATGGTTATTATTTTAAGGGCCTGTTTCACAACCTCCAGATAAGTGCCGGATAGGCTATCCAGAACATATTTGACAGATAGAGTATGGAGTATCTGTCAAATATTATGTTCTGGATAGCCTATTCGGCCCTTATCTGGAGGTTGTGAAACAGGCCCTAAGACTCGTTATAAAAAGCTCTGAAGCTTTCCCTGCTTTAATAAAAATTTAAACTTAAATTTAAAACCGTCTCCACGCGTTTGATGATTATTAACCGACTTTGAAAAAAGGAGGAGGTTATCAATTCGACTGTATGCTTTTTATATATACCTTGTCACTCAGATAACATAGCACAATACTGTTAAAAGATAAGTACCTAGTTCCGAAGATTACCCCCACATCCAAACTCTCACACATTCATCATCATCATTAACAGCGTTCATCCGTCCAGTGCTAAGCATATGCCTCCCTCAATGAACGCCAAGACGACCGAGCCGACACTCGCATCCAACACAGAATGGCCGCTGCACGGAGGTTGTCCTCCCATCTGGTTAAGCCTTTTTTCCATCTCCATAATAATCATCAGGTATATCATCAGGCTGCCAGAATCTCATAGAAGGTTGGATATCGTAAGCAAATTAACTTGAGATTGACGCCATAGTTTCAAATTCTTTAATATTTAAGAGGATGTTATGCTATGGTTCTTTTGGATTCAACAGCTGTTTTGCACTTCGGCTTGAAACTGGAAATCGCGATGCACTTGGATGAATAAGAATGCAGTGATGCACGGACAGCATTACATGGCTGAGAATTACTACTGTAGTTGCACACTGTACATGCTCGGAATAACGTTTACTTTAAATTGACCAACAATGGTCGCGATATCAAGGCTGAAAGGCATTATTTTTTTTTGACATTAAATAAAATAGTTTTTTTTTTATTTCAGACAAGAAATGTCTACATAAAATTATAGTTAGTTTGATAGTTACAATATTAACAGTTCGTTTAAATAGCATTTTTTTTTTCGGATGAATCTATGCTAACAGCCCTAATGGCCTTAATGCTTCATCGGAAGTGGGGTGAGCCGGTTGGTATCACCCAATGATATAGTAAGTGGGGGGTTGTCCCCCGCCAGCCGTGGAGTGTGACTTCCTCGGCTTCATGGCGTCGGGTTTGCATTAAAATAGCAATAACAAGCATTTTACGACATAAAACTTTTTTTGCTGACGCAAGTATGATATTCAGGACCGGAGTAGGTACGTTTTCCTATCCCCACCATGGTTCAGGCTTTGTCGTAACGATGGGGCTCAGTAGCCTGGGTGAGCCCAGCACCTTGGGTGAAGCGAATTGAGCTGAGGGGGCTCTTTGTATCCTTCTTATAAGAAGAGGACACAAAAAAGCATGGGGCAAGGGGCGAGGACGAAAACCTCACCTCATTGTACTGTCCCGACGTTGGGAGTGGTTGTTCTGTGGTGCGGGTCAATTCCCCTGTGGAGGTGGCTTTGGTTTCCTGAGGGACTCACTAGCCGTCGAGGTGCCTTGTTGCTATTAGAACCGGGGCACCTCACCAAACGCGGCATTGGTTGCACTCGCCGCGTTTTAGTGAGTAGAGATGCGTCCACTTGCCATCTTTCAGGCGCAGCGAGTCCCACATACCCGCCTGGGGAGACCCACTCCCCATGCGGGGATGCCGCAGTGCATTTCCTGGCTTTAAAGAAAAAAAAGGTATCTGACACTATATGGGACTCAAACTTAAGTATTGCATACTCAAAATAAAACCACCGAGGTTAGAATAAAAAAAAATCCAGAATACCATTTATAAGTTTGGCGTGTTGATGCGGGACCCTGCGAGCCCCAGCTTCACTACTGATGCGATACAGCACGGCAACTGTGGGTGGCATACATAACTTACGTAGGTACGTTAATAATAATATAATTATCGTTTCTAGCTTTGTCGTGTTTTTTGGT
The DNA here is from genome assembly GCA_905333005.2 of Lycaena phlaeas. Classification (NCBI taxonomy): domain Eukaryota; kingdom Metazoa; phylum Arthropoda; class Insecta; order Lepidoptera; family Lycaenidae; genus Lycaena; species Lycaena phlaeas. Next base: position 12,949,388 of record HG995174.1, on the reverse strand, counting down.
AACACACTATCTACCTTATAGACAAAAACTTTGACTTTTCCTCATACAATTTAATCATATTAAAAAACGTTATCATAGTATCCAGAATGAGCTAATATATTGCGTATTACCGTTTTTACGAGCGTAAAAAACGAAGGTAAGATACAAGTTCCTTGAACGCGTATAATTTACGTTTTGTGTTATTTTTTTAATAAATCCGACATATCCTGACAACTTGTTAATGTCTGTCAAGGGCTGTAACGTAGTAATAGTTGTTATTATTGACGTGACAACGTCTTATAATTCGATGGTGCCGGCTGCACGCACAAAAAAACATGACGCATGCGGCGTTGCCTCTCTCTGAGGCGTTCCGCGAGAGCGCAGAACGAGCGACAAAGATGCACAATCGGCCCATCAGTATTTTCTTATGACGTTGTCACGTTTAACTGTCGTCAGTAAACAGACTTACAGATAACCGATTTTTTTTAATACATAAGTAGTGTTTTGTATCTATATTTACATTTATAATTTCCCTTATCGGCTTTACAAGTAATTAGGTTTAATACCGCCATTCATCTTTGATCAATAATTCCGTTTTAGGCTCTATTTTCCGTTTGACCCATTCTATAAGTGTGTCCGTCAAATTGTCGCATTTGCATATTTGTCGGATTTTTTTTAATCATGCTCGAAATCATATCCTTCCTTATGTTATCCTGCCCTTTCTCATTCGTTTGTAAATGTCAACATAACATCTAAAACGTTATAGGATTCGTACCTACCTTTTAAAGATGTCTTCAATTGTTTTCTTTCATTATTGAATTGGAATCTTTTAATTTTCAAAAGTTTCCCATTAACCAGATGGGAAGACGATCTCCGTGCAGTGGCCGATCCGTGTTAAATGCGATTATCAAGGGATCGGTCGCCTTGGCGTTCATTTAGGGGGGCCTATGCTCGGCAGTGGACGGATAAAAGATGATGATGATGGTATAATGATCGAAATTAATTGTTTCGATAAACCCTGATAAAGACTTCAAAATCATTTTGATTACACCTTGACCTAAAGTAAGTCTTTAAGAATATAAATACATATCCATAACCTTAGAGTATGTATACAATGTCAACTCTAACCGGGTCCAGAACCGGACTTTCTCGTAACAGTAACCTGCGTACGCACCTACTACGTATATCGAGGCCACTACAACTTTTGGCACAAGCGTATAATATTATCTTATCTTATACCTTTAAACGAGCAATTCTTGTATATATATATATAGAATCTGAATCTCGGAAACGGCTCCAACGATTTTCATGAAATTTTGTATAAATGGGTTAAAAACGGAGATAAACCGATCTAGCTAGGATACATTTTTAGAAAACTTTTTTTTATCCGTGTTTTGAGGAAACGATAAAATGTGATTAAAATACAAATCTTATACCTTTAAACGAGCAATTCTTGTATATATATATAGAATCTGAATCTCGGAAACGGCTCCAACGATTTTCATGAAATTTTGTATAAATGGGTTAAAAACGGAGATAAACCGATCTAGCTAGGATACATTTTTAGAAAACTTTTTTTTATCCGTGTTTTGAGGAAACGATAAAATGTGATTAAAATACAAACGTAAATTTCGCTGTCAAATAGTATGTCATGATAGCTTATAATGGAAAAATTAGGAAGATAGATCCGAACGAGCCTGGTTCGAACCTCCAGTCCGATTTTTTTTTCCTTTTTTTAAAATCATTTTTTTGGAAGAAAAATTTTATCATATTTAATCACTAAGGGTACCGAGCAAAGGCTCGGTCAACCAGGTACTGATGAATAATACGAATATCTGAAGTTTTTAGAATATCGGTTTTAGTGGGGTAGTGCACACGTCAGCGCGCCTACGGCCCTGGTATGGTCCGAAAAGGATTTCCGCTGCGTCATCAAAAAAAAAAAAGTATTCCACATTTTACTTATCTAATACCTACCTATTTGGTTAATATATTATGGTGTGGTAAGTTTTTTCTGTTAGTCGTATAGGCAAAGTGCAAACTGGCAGACTTGTCACCTGATGGTAAGTGATCAACGTCACCGGAGCTAGCCCAGGCATCTTATTTATGTGTTGTCTGTTATAAGACGTTAGATGTTAAGTTTTGGTGTCAGTAATTACTGAAACACAGCAAAGCTGTTGACTGGAGAAAAAAACAAGGTACCCATTACCCAAAACCAAAAAATAACAAATAGGTACACGCTCAAAATTTGAGTCTTTTAATTACAGCCCAAAAGAATATAACCTGAATTTTAAAAATTATAATTTATGTTAATAAACACATCAAAATAAATAGTCCCAACTAGGGTCAAAAATTATTATTATACCCGTCACTCACACACGTAGAAATCATTATTTTACATTAAAATATAAGTATGTACTTGTATCACTTTTTTACACAGCGTGTATAATATTATCTTATAGATAATAATATAGATATTGTTCTCTTATTATATCTTCTTCGTCTTCTTGGAGAACTGTCAATTAAAATTTGAAATATTATGAATTAAACCGTGGTATATAACCTTAGTAGCATTGCCCCGCGGTTTCACCCGCGTACTTCCCGTTCCCGTGGGAGTACAGGGATAATGTTTTAAAATGTGTTAAAGTTTTTACGTGAATGAGTAACAAACATCCATACTTACAAACTTTCGCGTTTATAATATTAGTAGGATTAGTAGGATGCTGTAATTTGTTAGGATACCTACAAATCTAATGTAATAATTCTATATTCAGCATCTTTTTATCATAGTTATTTTCTTAGTTTATTAGTAAACTTATACTTTATTATTATATTAAAAACTAGCTTGACGAACGAACGAAAACGAGCTATGGTTAATTTAATGCTACAACAGTGTATTATTTATTATAACAGTATAACAAACAATTATTTACAATAATACGTAAATAATTGTTTTAGGTTCATAATTTTAGTTTCTTTTGAATTTTATGTGTTTGAAAAAGACGTGGATAATGAAAAATTTAATATATAACATAAAACAATTTAACGAGTTTGTTGTGTATAATTTATGATAATGTAAAATATTTAATATTAAGTCATTATTTTTTCTCTCTTAAAAGTCTTATTGCTACAGTCGTCAAATATTATACAGTATTTTTGATACACGTTAAATGGAATATTGTTTTAAAATAACGCGATTATAATTAGTATAAAAGTAAAAAAGTAAAGTATCAACCCTTATGTTATGTCCCAGTGCTGGGCACGGGTCTCCTTCCTCGAAATCAGGCGAGGAGGGTAATGGGCCAATAGTCCACCGCGCTGGCCCAGTGCGGGTTGGTGAACTTCACATACCTTTAAAGACTTTCAATCTCATCAGGCATGCAGGTTTCCTCACGATGTTTTCCTTCACTGGTGAGCGAACGATGGTCTCGTGTGCACTTAGAAATTTAGAAAAACCCATTTCAAGGCACACACGGACGGATCAGGATCGAACCCGGAACCCCTCGCATAAGAGGCCGAGTCCGTCCACCACTGGACCACCGTCGCTCATAATTAGTATAATTTAATTTAATTTTAAGTTATCATAATTTATGATTTAAGTCTCCATGATCACTTATGGTTAAGGTGTTAGCAGAGAAGACAAGTGAGTGGCGAATACTCCACCGACGAGAGCAAAGCTTTTAAATAAGGAGAGAGATCACTTATGGTGATTGAAACATTGCCGGAAAATCGCGGTAAGGATACGGACACATGTAATATTTAGCTGTTACCTGGAGCGGATTTTAGCGGAATTATATAGCCTATGGACTTCCTCGATAAATAGGATATCTAACACTGAAAGAATAAGTCGAATCCGACCAATAGTTCCTGCGATTAGCGCGTTCAAACAAATACTTCAGCTTATATTACTAGCTGTTGCACGCAGCTTCGCCTACCTCAACTAATAGTTACGGGTCCCTAACTTTTTGAAAATTTAATATAGGCTATGTTCCGGGGATAGTGCAGCTTCCCAACAGTGAAAGAATTTTTTAAAACGGTCAAGTAGTTTCGGAGCCTATTCAATATAAACCAACGATCAAATCTTTGCTTTTTATGATATTAGTATAGGTAGAGTACAATACTAAAATTTGAAAGGCGAACCGCCTAACTTTACTTTTACTTATTAGTTGCGTAAACAGGTTTTACAGTTTTACATAATATACTAATCATTATTTCATCATCATCATCATCATAATCAGCCTTTATCCGTCCACTGCCGAACATTTATTGATAATTAATTGAATTATTGTTTACCGACAGCTAAACTAACATTATTGAAATAAGATAAAATCACATGGTACTTATGCATCTGAACATGACCTGAAATTAGGCGGATCTGCCCCACTAGACAAGTGGCAAACGCTTCTATTCTATGCAGTTGCATTTTCTCGCTAACTCAATAGGGTTGCTGCAAAAATTTTGAAGAACGTTTATTCATGGTTTATCATTCATATGGTTTTGTTTGTAATAACGTCTGTACGTAATTTAAAACGAATATTATAATAATAATATTTTTTGATTTTTTTTAATGTCCTAAGCTAGTGTCATACCATACAATAAGTATTCTTTTCTATTATGTATATTCGGTTAGCGTTTATGCCACTTGTCTAGAGAGGACGAATCACATACGTTTTAAGACGTTTTTGCAAACAAAACCATATACTTACTTTAAGTATGTGTCTGAATAAACTTTCGTCAAAGATTTTGTGACAACCCTATGGCGTTATATTTTTAGCGTTTATCGCTACTGAGCTTCGGCGCGTTTGCCACTTGCTTGAGGGGCTGAAACAGAGCAGAAGTGCATTCGCACCATCGGCGGACTGACCATTGAGGTCTCACCTCATTCCGACACTTATCACTGGAGTAGGTCTCTTCTAAATGCCATTTGTGTATTGGAAAGATTTCACAAAAAAGAGATGCAAAGTACCTAATAATGTATTTTATTAATTATATTTTATTTGCTTTGTAAATGTTGTTTTGTTTTAATATAATTCCAGTATTTATTTATAAATTTATGTAAGTCGTTGGAATATTTCTCATAAAAAATATTTATTGTATTTGTGTACAATGTAATATTATAATGCACGGTAATAAAAAAATGAAATAGACTTACATATTTTGAATTCCAGCTGAGAATATCATCAGAGGAAATGTGGGAATTACACGTCCTTCATTCCTAATTATTTATTCTAACCCGACTCATTCATCAGCGCTGAAACAAAACTACTGACAAGACTACAATACAAGTGACATTTTTCTATTCTAATAAATCAATGTACGGTCTACAAATATAGTCATCGCCACTTTAGAAGTCCTGCGACTAATGCCCGAACTAAATTTGACAACATTGACATCTTGACGTCTGTCTGGAGTAAGAAGTTGTGATATTTTAAATTGTTTTACGTGAAATATGGAGCATATAATATAAAGTGAGGTGTATAAAGTGAAGGCCGTATAATGATCATTAAAGTGAAATAATTTTGTGAATTAGAAAGTAAAAATAAACAACAATTAACCCCGTTGAATAATATGTTTATAAATGTCACTGACATGACGGGAAAATTTTAGAGATGCCAGAGTCACTTATTTTTGCCTAATTTATGGTTAAAATATTATCATTAACTCTATACCTACATTTATCTTATGATATTTTATATGAATATAAATACAAGGTAAAAGAATTAAAACCTTGCTCAGATGAATTATATTTTCAGATGTTTCTGTAAAAAAGGTCGAATAACAAAGGAAGTAACAATGGCAGCATTTACTTCTGAGAAAATCGTCACTCCTGGCAAAAGCCGAACACATCCGAAGAAGCTTGTTTTAGATGAATTCTACTAACCGGTTATACGTAAAAAATACAAATGAAATATTTACAAAAAAATGTTTTATTTTACTAAAACCTGGCAGGGAGATTTTTATTTTGCTGCTATAATTATTTTTGTCATTATTATCATACTCAGTCTTTATCAATCCACTACTGACCATAGGCCCTATAATTATTTAAATTTTTTATTGTACTAGACTTGGTGGAAAATCATTACACTATAAATTGGCAACATTGAGTTATGATACCGCAGCGCCGCGTCTATCGGACTTCTAAAGTGGCGATGACTATACATGAATAATGTCGATTTTTTTTTATTTTTTGATTTCGCTGTAGCCGAAATCGGCTTGGAAAGCATCATCATCATCATCATCATCATCAATGTCGGACGCATTAATTTAAAGCTTATTTTATGAAAATCTATTTTACGAGCAATGGTACGGCTTTTTAACTCATAAGTAATCCCAATAATAAACTGTTGCGTGGCAATATCCTTTTTAAATGGATTTGATATTATGTACTAATAGTAATAGTACATAATAAATATGATAATCTTACGAAATAAATATTTGCTACTATGGACTTTTTTGTACTACCTATATTATAAGGCGCGGTAAATAGATAACTTGAAAATGTATGTAAGGAGTGAAGGAAATGGAGACAGGGAAGATTTGCTTTTGGAAGTTTAATATTATATAATAAAACCGAAGAACATGGTAGGATATTATATCCCGTTGTAAATAATCATAATAACAATAAATAACTTTATTTGGCACAAATATTTTGCTTTTAAGCTAAACCAAGAGTATGGTATGAATCGTTTAAGCGGGTAATCTTGACTTAGTTAAGACTATGAAATTCTGGAAATTGGAAAACCACAACTCAATTTGAACCTTATTCTATAGAAAAAAAAGTGTGAACGAATTTAGCACTAAATTCGTTACTTATGTGTATACTAAGACGACAATATGTCGAGTGATAGTAACTTAATTCATTTACTTTTTGGGCCAAAGTGCGCGGCTAAGTATATATTTTGTCAAAAAAGAACTAGTTAAATTTGTAATTATAATCGATTTAAGCTTTATATTTTGCGTATGCTTAGTGTTTTATAAGCATATATGTTTTCATTTGTTACATATATTATGATTGTAATTATTGGATAACAAATTATAATGTAATTTTCATATATTATATTTCTAATAGCTTAGTAGCTTGTGCCTCAAATAAGAAAAAAATAAAAAAATACCTCTTGTCAGTTCTCAGTTGTCACTTGTCATTGCCCTATGTCATATTTTGTCATTGTGATTTTTATTTTTGCAAACAAATATTTAATTTAAAAGTTGGTTATTATTTAACTACCTAATTCAAAACATTTAAAAGAAAATAATATGTCTTGGCAAATTGTTAGGACCAACAAATCTGTATCACCATTTTTAGGTAAAAATCCCGTAAAATGCCTATTGTCGGTTCGTTTGATTGAAATGAATATTTATATTATTATATCGCTTATTTATTATATCCAGATTTTATTCGTCATGCCAGTAAAAAGACAGGAGGAAGTACACAAAATACTAACTGTAAAGTGAAGCCGAAACGCAGAGGTTGGAAAGTTCAAGATGGTCATTTTGTGCAAGCTGGTCACATGTTGGCAACACAGAGGACTACCAGATTTCATCCTGGCTTAAATGTAAGTATTATTCTAGAAATTCTAAAGTTTTATGATATTATTCTGTCATAATCCTTAATAAAAAGTACTTGCCAAAAAGTAATTATTTATATTACTTTTTGGTAAGTACTTTGATTAATGATTCATCTGGTTTGTATTATATATGTTGCAAAACATGTACTTTCTACATAATGGTTTCATTGATATGCCATCAACATTAAATCTTTCTTATTTGGTTGTGAGTTAGCAAATGACATGGCTAAATTGAAGCATAGGCGACTGCCCTTGCTATGTATAAACATAAGTCATAGTTTTTTATATTCATCATCAGCCTTTATCCATCCACTGCTGAACATGGGCCGTGCAGTGGTAGGTCCGCAATTGATGCAAGTGGCAAGAGATCGCTCGTCTTGGCGTCCATTGAGGGAGGCATATGTTCAGCTTTTTATATTGTAAAATATGAAATAGTTGAGTATTAGCTTTTTGTATCAAAAATATTTTTCTGTGAGTAGTGTTTTTGATACAAAAAGTTTTGTTTTAAATTCCTTGTTCAAAAGTGTGTGACTTGTTGCTAGATTACCCATGAAAAGAACCCTTGTATATATCACTGTAAGTTTAGTGGTCTTTGAAGAGGAGTGAAATTTGCCAACCCATACGTTGAATTAAATATATTTAGCATAATACCTACCATATTTTTCTGATCTCCAGGAGGTAACCCATTTGCTGGGCATTATTAAATAATATAGAGGCTCGAGTTCTTTCTTTTATTTATAGCATATTAAATGATCCGAAAATCCACCTCACTTAAAAGAAATATTTGTGCTCTACACATAGAAGGTTAAAGAACTTAACTACCCATCTAGTTTTTCACATTCCTGTCCAATCTACCCATTTATTTAGCTACATTTTTGCTTTACTTGGAAGAAATCGCTTGTGCAGCGATAAAGTCGCCTTTGTGTCCGCATGTTTCTTTTGTTTTATTATATTGTTATTTTTTATATCTTAGTAATGTGTACGCACTATAAAAAATATTCATTCATTCATTCAAAGGTTGTATATGTTTGCTTGTCTCTTCTTTTTGATGAGTTTCAAGATTTATCGATTTAAAAAAAATTGTATATTTTAATTGACGACACGAAAGAGCAACGGTGGTCCAGTGGTGGACGGACTCTGCCTCTTATGAGAGGGGTTCCGGGTTCGATCCTGACCCGTCCGTGTGTGCCTTGAAATAGATTTTTCTAAATTTCTACTACTTTCGCACTGGGCCAGCGCGGTGGACTATTGGCCCATTACCCTCCTCGCCTGACTTCGAGGAAGGAGACCCGTGCCCAGCAGTGGGATATAATATAAGGGTTGATACTTTTACTTTTTATATTTTAATTAAATGTGTATTGTTTTGTAATTCCAGGTTGGCTTTGGGCGTAATGGCACATTATTCGCAATGGAGAGTGGTAAAGTTGTAGTGACTTGTGAAAAGTTTGATCCAAACTGGGAGCATACATGGGTTCAAAGACATTATGGTGGTCGAGAGCAGCAGACTATATTCAAGAAGTATTTTAATGTTATACCAAATCCACAACACAACAGATTTAAATTGATTAATGAAGTATAGTTGAAATATTGTATTATAAGTTTTAAAATGTAGAGGTTATCAATTATAGTTATATTAAATAATGTTTATTTAGCTCTCTTTATTTCTATTAACACATTTTTTTACAAAGTATGAAGACAAGGAATATCTTAAATAAGAAAGATAACACAACATATTTTGCCAGAGTAGTGTTAGTGAGTTTGTATAATACAAAAACCCATTATTGGTGATAGATATGGTCTTCATACTGTAGCCTTAGATGCTAGTGGTAGGGATTGAAAGAAGCCTATGTACAGCAGTGAATATGTAGGTAATGATGAATTGTCATAAAATATTGTGTAAGGTAGGATAATAAAAGCAAATACTCTTTTAAAGCTAACAATGATATAATCAGTTTATTTTGTATATTACAAACACAGATTTATAAATAAAGACAGAGTGAGCATGCTGAACTTGCGAGTGACGCCACGAAAGCGAATATTCGCGCTATTTATAGGCGCTATTTTATAAGCGCTATTTCAAACACTTGAGAGCGCTTTTCTGTTATTGGCAAATCCTTCAGGAAGCCAAAGTGAAAGAAGAAGAAGAAGAAAACAGCGCTTTTGAATTTATATTCGCTTTGAAGCGTCACTCGAGTGTTCGGCATGCTCCATCTGTCTTTATTTATCTGTAATTATAAAAATGTTATATTTTTTAAAATTTTACATCCACGTTTTAACAATTGTAAGAGTTTATAGACAGCATCCTCTTCGTCATCTATTTGTATTTGTACATTAGATCTTATCTCTTTTGACAAACGCTACTCTCACTCCTGTCTCAGACCTCAAAACAAGGTCCGCACATAAAACCAGCTCGCCGGCGACCGGCTGTAGTTTGAAATGCTTGACAACACTTGCTATTACTACTTTCATTTCCATCATAGCGAATTTTTGACCTGCAAAATAAATAGATAGATATAAAGAATTTATTTCAATACAGACCTCAAAACAGTACAGGACAAAACAGCACACTTACTACTAGAGAGGCTTAACATCTTATGATACACATGAATGAGTTATCTTTTAATTAATTAATATAATATGTTTTTTTTATATTGCATTATGTTTGCAACTGCCTGTGTCCTGTATCAACCTGGAGCAGGGATACTGCACTACAACTACGGTGAGTTACTTTCAGACACTTGAACTGGGCTGTCTTAGATCTGATTAATACAAGACACCCACCGCGACTGGAGGTTCTCTCAAAAAGGTTCTCCGGACTTCCTTTTAGTATGGGGAACCCCCGACATCCCGAAGCACCCCCGACGATGACGGAACATTTATACCGTTGCAGGTATCTCATACCCCAAGTCCCGTTAGACAGAATGAAGGAAGTGTGTGTCCTCCACAATCCTGGCGGGACGGACGAGGCGTTAAATGAGTACCCTTTCTGTACCCTCGCTGCGCCCGAAAGATGCTAAGTGGACGCAGCTCTACCCATTAAAACCTGGCGAGTGCCACCAATGCTTTGATGAGGTGCATGCAACCTTTGATCTGCCCTGCTTTGAGGTGCCCTGGATCTGCTAGCAACAGGGCACCTCATCGGCTAATCAGCTCTTAAGGACACCGACGCCACCTCCACGTAAGGGTTGTCGCGCACCACAGCACAACCCCTCCCAAAGTCAGGACAATACAATGAGGCGAGGTTCCCGTCCTCGCCCCTTGCCCCCTGAGATTTTGCCCCCTATTCTTATAATAGGGTTGCAAAGAGTCCCCTCGGCTCAATTTGCTTCGCCCAAGGTGTTGTGCTCAACCTAGGCTACTGAGCCCTACCGCCACGACAAGGCCTGAACCGTGGTGGGGTAAATGAGTAGCCTGGGCTAGTTACATGTATAATCATTTATGGTCTTTGACATAACTAACATAAAAAAAAAACAATATATGCCTTTAGTGATACAGTTCTTAAATTACTTATAGTATTCATACCTATACAATTTCTTGGACCAGCGCTAAAAGCAATCCAACTGAAAGAGTTTGTGGGAACGTTGGATGCAGCGAACCTCTCCGGACGAAATTCCAACGGGTTTTCAAAGATATCGGGCTGCCTCTGTATCTCGACTAGATTTACAATTACCGTTGTATCTTTTAACATTTTCAGTCCAGATATTTCTAAAAGAATAAATTGTAAAGACATAAATTAACGAAATGAGTTAGTTCACTGTATCTTGGTCCGGGAGCCAGGTGAAAATTTGGTTAATCATTTCCTCCCGCGAGATACTTCGTGAGACGTATCAGAGAACAGTATCATAAAGCCTAGTGACCGTCAGCTGGCTCTCGGCGAGGGGACGAGCGGTGGGAGCCCCCCACGCATGAAGAAAAATAAAATAACAATTCAGTCACTTCCTCTCAGCTCAAATATTTGTTAAATTGTAGTTAACCCAATATCTCAACGAAAAAATAATCATCTGGTTATGACATGGTACCTTGTACGTCAGCTGGTGACTAGAACGTGAATTTTTTTTTCACTTTCAGTGGAGTGGTTTATATGGATGATAGCTTAATATATAAAGATATCATCCATATAAACCACTCCACTGAAAGTGAAAAAAAAATCATGTTCGAGTCACCAACTGACGTCCGACGCCCGCCGATCATGTCATAACCAGCTGATTATTTTTTTTCCTTACGATATTGGGCTAACTACAATTTAACAAATATTTCAGCTGAGAGGAAATGACTGATTTGTTTTTTCTACATGATTGGGAGGCTCCCCTTGAGACCCACCCCTCATCCCCTCAACCGCGCGCCAGCTGACGTCCGCTAGGCTTTATAATACTATTTTCTGATACGTCTCACGAATTATCTCGCGGGAGGAAGTTGGTCATGAAGACCTGTTACTGGCTCCCGGGCTATCTGTAATTGCATAGATAATAGGTAATCTTGTTTTAATTTCCTAGAACTTAATTATTCATGAATAATCACTTGCTTGGTGGCAAATAGATCCTTGTAGGGTCTATTTGCCACCAAGCTAATTCGCTTTGGGGTAGCGCATCAGTGAACTATGACCCAACAGCCCTCCTCGTTTTGTTTGTCCAGTAGTGGGACATAATATGAGGGTTATGGGTATGGGTTAATATGATCCTCCTTTTTTTTTAGTAACTCGAGTAAAGTTCTACAAAAGATCTATTTGATAGAAGTTTTTACTAATGAATAACATTCGTGGACAGACTTACCGCAATCTTTGGAGATCATCCTTTGTATTAATGGCACAGAGGGATACAATCGAAGACTTTCTTTGATAACCATCTCTAGGTATTTCATTTGCTGAAGTTCACTGTGAAGATAAAAAATTGTTTAACATTTGCGCCATTAATATAACCCGAAACCCGTTAGGTACTAAGAATCTCAAGTATTATTAATGAACTCGACAACTATACACCTTATATAATTGAACTTGCTCCCCATTTCACCTGTCTTTTGGTGGAATCTTCGAGAACAAAACGATCCATTAGATTAAAGGGATTACGAAGTATGTTCTCGGGCGATCAAGAAAACAGATGATAGAAAAGGAACGTGCCTTTCTTAAAAACGCTATTTCACAAGCTGGTTCCTGGTGGATGGCTGATCAGATCGGCGTAAGATAGGAATTACCCCAACACAATGAACCTAACAGTACGTACACCGGAATTCAAAACTTACGCGTATGTCGGGTCTCTATACATGTCATCTCCGAATATCCGTTTTTGTTCTTCCAGAACTTTCTCTTGTACGTCTTTGTGTTGCGAGATTGAGTAAAGAGCAAATGCTATTCCGGAGGTAGTTGTGTCGTGGCCCTGTAAAATTATTTGATCTATTTATTTTAGTTGGATAGGCAAGCTGGTAGACGTGCCAAGTTATGGTAAGTGGTCGACAACCCCCATAAACACAAATGAGCTTACCTGACCCTCTAGAGAAGTGGCACAAACGCTAAATTAATAGAATTATTATTGTATGGAAATGACACAAGCTTACGATATGTAATTTGACAGCTAGTGTCATTCCCATACAATAAATATTCTATTCTATTCGTTTAACGTTTGCGCCACTTATCAACTCCAACTGGCTGGGGGCTGGAACAATCCCAGGCTACTCATTTATATGTCGCCTATTTTGATACATAAGATGTTAAGGCTGTCGATGTCAGTAATCATACTGTCTATCTTGCCCTTTCCTCCGAAACACAGCAAAGCTGTTTTAAGAGAGAAACAAGTAAGATCTCCTCTCATCATTATACTTCCGATCCAATCGATCTCCCTTTCATCTTTATCATTAGTCAATATTGCACCTAAATGAATTAAGCAGTTTAGTTACAACCTGACTGATTATAGAACAACAGAGAAGAGATCCCATAACTAACCTCAAACATGAATGTGTCTACTTCTTCTCGTATGTGCTCGTCGCTTATTTTATGACCATCTATTTCTGACAGTAGAAGTAAATCCAGGAAGGCGTGTTTATTTTTTATACCTGCAAACAAATATAATAATCATGGGTTAGCTGCGTGGCTATCTTAGGCCTTGGTAGTGGTTGGTAGCCCTCTTAAAAAGGTACCACCAGTAGACTGCCGTCAGTCGCCGAGGAAGCTCACTAATTTCTGTGGCACCGTCGCAATGACAGAGAGACAGAGGCTTAGACAAAGTAACAATCTTTCGTAGTGGAAAGATACTGAAATTCGTCATTGTGTCTGAGTTATCAATGACAATTTCTTGCCAATAAGATATTGACAATAACGATCGATAACCAAAAGAGTGTTTATGTTACGATAACGATTGTCTTGAAATTCTATTCGAACTTCGTTATCGTTTTTTTTTAATATTACTTTGTTTAAGCCACCAGTACTACCAGTTTTGGGTAGAGCTCAGCCCACCTTACCATATTTTCGGGCGCAGCGTGTCCCACAGGTCTAGCCTGAGGAGTCCCCAGTCCCCCGGATGATGCGTAATGCATTTCTCGGCCAAACTACTACTTTAATGAGAGACAGGCCTGACACCTTTTAAATGAATTGTGTAGACTAATTCCAGGACTAGTTTGTGTTCCTGGACGATGTCAATCACTTACTATTACCCCAGTAACAAATATTTGAATTATTTCATTAGATCCTGAGCCAATAGTATGAAGGTGCTAGCTACATCCAAAACCTTTCACTCACCGATGTCACTAGAATCACCAGAACTGCCACTATGATTCCTCAATTCCTCCTTCCTTGCGTCTATAACCTTTTTGGTTTGTGCGTGAAGTACCTTGATAGCGTCGTCGTGCTCTTTCTTCATTTTTGTCAAATTGAATATGAAGTTGATGCCGTAAACTGGTTTGCGCATTTTCAAAGCTATTATGGTTGAAAGCCTGTGGGTATAAGAATCTTACGTAAGTTTATGTAACTTTTTTATTGGACAGGAAATTGAAGGATGAACCATATGGTAGTAGGTGAGTTGATTCGGGATAAGCTCAGTAGTAGTTCTGTAAAAGATCATTTCGAAATCGAGCTTCACCTGAGTGATAGAGCTCACTTTACGTCACTTTGAAAGCGAACTATATTGTCTATTGATACCGGAACCGCACGGTTGTGACTTGCCGCAAGCCCCAAGCCTTCACAAGTCACAAGCATGCGGACGCCTCGCAAGCGCTTGCGGCAAATTCTCTTTGGTTCCCTTTGGCTTATGCACAATACCGACACTCGTCGGGTCCGCCACAAACCTTTGCAAGCCTACGCAAGTCAAGAAAAACTTTGTATCCGCACGTTTGAATTTGTGAAGGCTTGCCAAGCCTCGGCAAACGGGCGGTTCCGGCCTGAAGAATATAAATTCGTCAGATTGCAAGCCAGAAGGCAAGCCTTGACATAGGTATTTTAATCACGTGCATATTTGTGATCAAATTTTATTTTATTAAGTGATAAAAAAAGTTCCTATTCCTTACGTTTCTACCGCTTTTACGTATTCTGATTCCGAGTGCATTTGTGCATTCACTGAAACTCCCATGATTGACTCTGAAAAACAAAAGTAAGTCATTTATTTTTCATAATTTATAGATTTTTGTTTTTGTAAAAACTGTGTTAAGAAATATTCTTAAATAACATTTGCCTTTTTTGTGTGTAAATAGTTTTTTTTAAACTTAGAATTTCGAGTTCGAGTTATAATTTCGAGTTTTTTTTAATTCTCTTTTCAAATATAATGACGCAGGTTAATACTTTCGCATAATCCAGGTAAAGAACCATCGCCATCTAGTATTATCTACGTAAAAAAAAAAAATATTACTAGTGCAAAACTTGCCTGAGTGCATATATATAAAGAGCCTGAGTACTATTGTATTTTTCTTTTTTGTTTCTTACCTGTTACATTGTCAAGAGCGTTCAGAGCAATAATTGGGAACAGCTCTAGTGGTTTTCCGTCTGCTTTCTCCATCAATTTCTTTATCAAAATCTTTTCATTTCTCAAAAACACCGGCAAAAAGTTTTGAAGGATGTTAAAATGGAATGCCGGCGACAAAAACTTTCTGTGCAACCTCCATCTTTGACCTGCAAAACAGTCTGGCATTAGAAAGCTTTGAATTTTTATTTTTTATTCTACATATTTTTTTTCTTGTAAGTAAATAAATTTCAGTTTATTTCAATATATTATTAATTTCAAATGTTCTCTAATAATTTAATTGAAAAGGGGAAGATTAAATAAAAGTAGCCTTGACTTCTTTTTCTATTTTTGTGGCTTTGACATGCAAAAATAAATTTTCATATTCCACATCCCGAGATATAATGCACATTCAAGCATTTTTTCAGCTCTATCAAATTATTTTCGATTTTAAATAATCACGGCGTTGAACTAGTTCCATACAATAGCTGAACATCTCGTTACCTGTGGATGTGAGAAGGCCATCTCCTAGCCACGGCCACAAGTATTGGTAAGACGTTCCCTTCTTAATGTGATCCACACTCGCCATCAAACCCTAAAAATAAATTATTTATTACAAGAATATAAAAAAAAACAACTTCCGGTTAGTTGTGAAAATAACACGTGAAAATTTCGTGAAATCAACTGGCCTGTTGCTCTAGTGGTTAGTGACCCTGACTGCTAAACCAGAAGGTGGGTTCGATTCCCACCCAGGACAAATGTTTGTGTGATGAGCATGATCATTTATTCTGTGTCTGGGCGTAATTTATCTATAATATGTATAATATATTTAGAAATATATAAGTACATAGTGTATCAGCTGTCCGGTTACCATAAGAGCAGTGCCTAGTGAGGGATCATATGGCCGTGTGTGAGTTACCCCAACATATTATTATTGTTATTATAAATAACAATATACACCAAAGTTTGTAACAAAAATATAGTATTTGGTTTAATAAAAAATAAAAAAAAAACTTATTGGGAATAAAAAATCTGTAAATTATTACCTCAGTGTATTTTGAGTGTGACAATATGACGTATGGATTATGGAAGAGATGAACTAAACACGCATCTCCATACTGATTTTTTAAACTACGGAGCAGGGGCAGAAATTCTGTAAAAAATAAACAAAAGACTAGAAGAGACTTTGCGACCGAGAATTTTGATTTAAGAAAGATTAAAAGTGAGAGAGATTTACACAAAACTAAAAAAAAAACCATAAAAAAATAATCCGAAAAAAAAAATTACATAATAATATTAATATGTTATTCACAAATTATATTTTACGAAGCATAGGCTTTAGTTATACGTTATTATTTTGTTACTTATTAAAAATATAAATATAATATCTATTTTGTTTATATTCATATTAACATGTGAAAAAAAAAATTCTAAACTATTCTAACTAGCATAATATGTAAATACTTACCATTAGGTTTTTTCAAAATAATATTATACAAGTTGCCGATTAAAGGTATCGGTATAGGTCCGTCCATTTTAAACGCATTGCTTTCTTTTTTGTAAAACAGAATCGATCTGACTATTAAAAATAATATAATAAAATAAATTATATATAATATCATTGTTACTTTTTTAATGGAAACAAAGTACGCGTCTAACGCGCGCGACGGACAGACCAAATGAAACGTAAGACGTCATAGCGTATGAGGCTTTTAGTCTACACTAATATAATAAAAAGGCAATGTCTGTAAGTTTTGATGTATTAAGTGAATTTTAACACTATTTGTTTGATTAAATGAATTCTTTAACGGTACAATAAAGTAAAAATAAGACAAATTTATCACCGAGATAAAGACTATTAATAATTATCGGCAGGAATACAGCTGTAAATCTATGTTTAAGTTGCGGGCTATACCTAGTAGAGTTCATAGTAGAGTATCATTAGAAAGAAAGAAAGAAAACACTTTATTGTTTCACAAGACTTCATTAGTAGCTTGTGTATAAAAATCAATGGCTAAAGCAATCAATTCATGAACCATTCGGTGTCAACAGACTTTCCGTAGTTGGTAGCTTGAACCAGTGAACAAAAATAAATCTACGCCTGAAACTGACCTTTATTTAGGTAGATGCGTTTGCTAAATTTGGGGCAAGTCATCGTAGTCTGACCAGAAAAAGGAAAATCTTCGGCATATTGCGGAAAAATTCGGAACTAATTTTTGTAACTTTACCTACTAATTGTGTTACCGGCGGGGTTTGTATATTTCTGGTCAGGCTATACTATATAGTCATTTATAGTTTACTAGCGGTCCGGGGTGGCACACACCTGATACAGATAAAAGCGCCACGCGTCCAAAATTATCCTTATAACTTTGATCAAAATGCATTAAAATTTCATTGAAATCGGTTCAGTAGCTTAGGAGTTCTTCGTGGACAAACGTGATAGAAATTTTTATACATAAAGATTGTCGTTTGCGCTTAAAGTTTGCTCACCTTAATGAGGCATGGATAAGTATATATAGGTAGTTAATTCATATATAAATATGCTTAGATTATCGCGTCAAGCTAAATACTAAAATACGTAAAATAATCATTATTCATCATCATTAACACCCAGAACGTCCAAGGGCAAGTGACTAATCAGGTCCCACATGTTTAAATACATATTTTTAACACACGAACAGCAAGACTGCTTCTAATTATTATTGTTCCCGTTGTTTCAGGACAAAATCAGATTTTTTTAAAAGCCTCTAAAATAGAACAATATAGCCAAAAAATGAAATTTATAAACTTACTAGCTGTTACCCGCGGCTTCGCTCGCGTTAAATTCAGAGTAGCGCAGTTCCGTAAGTACGTATAGTAAACACACAGACAGATTTTTTTTTAACTACCCTGCGAACTTTCATCTCCTATTTCATGCCCATATAGGTAAAAATCTTCAAAACGGTGAAACAATTATTAATGGTTATTTAATTCTTATCAAGTGCTTAAATGGAAAGTTTCATGGCGTCATCTTCTATGTATAATGACAAACTTCCATACAAACTTTCATCCCCTATTTAAACCCCCCTAAGCTTTTCTTTCATCAGAATCGGTTCAGTGGCTTAGGCGTGAAAGCGTAACAGACAGACAGATAGAGTTACTTTCGCATTTATAATATTAGTAAGGATTGTTTTCTTATGTTTACGCGAATTTCACTCATTGCAATAAAACAACTTTTACGGATTTTATCGCGGTTTATTTAGTTTTTTATGATATCAGATCAGATATCAGATGATGATGATGATGAAAGAATTGGCTTGTTCCTTTTTTAAACGATTTTTTTATCAGGCGAATTTAAAGTTATTTTTTATGAAACCGCGAGAAACGGTTGGTCTCTGGTTTAGTGAAAATGATAACTATACGTGTTATTTTTATAATGTAATTATCATGGTAACCTTTGTAGTGTTATTGTGTATGGCCTGGAATAACAGTCATTATTATAACAATACTAGACCTTTGAATTATGAGTGTCATAATTTAATAAGGTGTATTATTAAACGTTTGTGACCATATGTTAGGATAGTTAATGGAATAATAATATTAAATTATGTATTACTTAGCAATATGCGCCGCGAATCACGCAGTCTTTACAGTGCCCTAGGCAAGTGGCACAAACGCTAAACGAATAGAATAGAATAGAATAGAATACTTATTGTATGGGAATGTTGCCTGAATGCTACAAGTACGGGCTCCTAGTTTGGGATCAGATGATCTGTGTGAGTTTTCTCAACATATTATAATATTATGTTTTATTATTATGGTACGTTAATTACGTAGCTCGAAGCAAGAAGTGAGCTCATTTGGGACTAGCTCTGATGACAAAAAAAACGTTCTAAAATTAAGAGCTTCGATTATTAATAATTAGTGTTATTTAAAATTACATGCATTAATTAAATTTGTACTTTATACACTATGTACATACTTTTAAAAGACTAGGATTTGGATTGCAGTAAGCGACATCTGTAAGAAATATTTTGCAGTACCTATGTACCTTCTGCTTGCAGACTGGACTACTGACTTTAGTTCGCTATTGTCGATGTAGATGTCTCTATTCACTTTTTTAATTGTAATTAATGTACAATTATTTACTTTATAGCAAAACATTGTTTTTGTTATCTTATAGGAAAAAAATATAGAATACAAGCCGCGCCCCGCGGTAGCACCCGCGTACTTCCCATTCCCGTGGAAGTGCGGTGATAAATAGCTTATATGTGAATCTGATGTATAAGCTATATTTTTGTAAAGTTTCATTAAAATCCATTCAGTAGTTTTTACGTGGAAGAATAACAAACATCCATACTTACAAACTTACGCATTTATAATATTAGTAGGACTAATCGGATAATTTATTATATTCTGTTTCTGATTACAAAATGTTGAAAAGTTGTTGTGAGAGTATCTCTGAACTTTATACTATCTAAAACATAATTATTTTAAACTAGCTATTGCCCGCAGCTTCGCCTGCGTTAACTAAGATTTACTACGGGATCTTAGTACGCAAAATACTTTTCTGGTTGATTTTTTACACCTTGTGTCTGAAAAACCCAAATATCTTACGGAACCCTATTATTTTTTCAAAATAAAATTTAGCCTATGTTACTCGTATATAATGTAGCTTTCAAATGGTGTAAGAATTTTTGAAATCGGTCCAGTACTTTTTGAGAATATTCATTACAACCAAACAAACAAACAAAGTTTTCCTCTTTATAATATTAGTGTAGATTTACTACGAGGGATCATGATGATATTATGAATATAAAAACCGCCAGACGAGGCTAAGAATTTAGGCTGAAATTAAAAATGGACTTGTTAGGTGATAAGTTATTCAAACTGATAATTAGTTACTTGATAGCGGTCAACGTCGTACCAGAATCAAATTGAACCTCGTCGGTTTATCAATATCAAGTAAATAAAATGCCTAAAAGGATTAAGAGTAAAAATAAACATCGCAACAGATGTCAGTGACGCAAAAATCGCAGGTACGGGAGATTGGCGATCTTCCTGTCGCGAAATAACGTCCGGCTGGACCGGATGTTGACCGGGAGGCCGGACAGGATTCCGCCAAGCTTATCATATTTTTATAGCTCCACTCACACCTGATTTTATTTTCAAAATAGAACGTTGTTTAAAAATCATGTAGTTTTTTCATTTTTTTCCAGAATGTCGGATTTTAATAAAATTGGGCAGTGTTTTATCCATAAAGTTATTATTAATAATATACTAACTACGTGGTCCAATGCATTACTTCACAATCCTCCTAATATCTACAGTAATTAGATTTGCTTTCTCTTCTTTTATTTTTGACAAAAAATCTGTCTAGTAACATTTATACTTATCTATAAATAACACACAATTTCTTTTTGTTTTGAAAAACATATAAATAAGGGTTAGTTATTATTTGTAATGTTAAAAAAGTAAGGACAATAAATTGTCCGTTTTTTTTTAAATAATAGAAAATTGAAAAAGGGCGTAAGTATCAAGCGTACTTTGTTCAAAATATGTACTGACCTAACGCAAGAAGTCTTTTAATTTCAAATGATAAATAAAAACCTAAGGAAGATAAAACATGAGCTACTTTTTCATGCGGCTTTCTGTATCTGGTACTTTTACATTTACGAAACTGTTTTTTTTTTTTAATCGCAATGTTCAAAGTTTATAAGATACTCAGAAGTTGACCGTGATGCAACTTGCAACAATAAACCTATTTGAGAAGCTTGTCCGAAGCACTCCCGAGAAAACAATGCTTTTGATCAGAGTTCATGTTCCAGTGAGTTCGTTAACTTACAAAATCACCATAAAGCATAATGCTACTTAAATCGGAAACTTCGTGAAGTAATACAACTTCCTTGAGAGATTAATTTTTCGAGTACTTGTTACGTAAATAGGATATTTTTGAAGTGAAGCGCTATAGAAGTCTAAAAAGCATTTTTTTTTGAAGGAAGAAAATCTTTAAAGTTCGCGTTACCGACTTGCTAATGTGACATAATGACAACATTAAAAAAGTTAAAAATTAAAAAAATCATATTATTATCATTATTCCATATAATGATAATTAATAATTAAGTGATGACACATTAAGATAAGATTTTCAAAATGAAGTAGCCTCAATGAAATATTTTAAATACTTTTTTAATTTCGACGCCAAAAATCTGTTATTGTAAGTTTAATCGCGTAATGTGGTCACTATATTGTTATGTCTAAGAAGTATAAAATGTATGTTTGTATGAATAGAAAATGGCGTATTCGGTTACTGTATCATGCAATCTATCCTTACTAATATTATTTTTTATTTGATTTATTTATAGAAACAAACAGTCCTAACAAAGTTAGATATTACAAAAAAGTTATTACAATATAGACCTTTAGTTTCCTATATTACAAGTGTACATCTAGTGTTATATTAAGACATTTTAAATTTTTATTTAAGTATGTTAGTTGTTGATAAAAAGTTTATGAACAAAATAATTTTCTTAACTTATTATAATAAATTGTTGTATAGGTATTATAATTGTGAAAGTAGAGAATATTATGTGTGTTACCCTTTCATGCGAAAACTACTCAACCGATCATCGTGAAACTTTGTACATAATACATATAATATCCTCGGAGACACGGGTGAAGCTGCGGGCAACAGCTAGTATGTATAAATAAAGCGATACACTGACCGAATCATCCCGAATACACATTGTAGGTATTTTGCCGCCATAAAAGCTTTCAATTTTACTAACGGAATTATACCGAAAATGTTTCATTTTAAAAACGTGTACGGTGTACGTACCTTGCACCTCCCCTAAACTCTGCCCCTTTTTAATCCACCTGATCGTGTTTTATGATCGTAGACTTTAACGTGTTAAACTTTTGACAACCGACTGCAATAAACATTAACCAGGATGCTTGCTTTATATTTCAGTGTTCCGTCTGTGGTACGAAAAAAATATATATGCGAAAATGCTCGCTACAATTGTCATATTTCGAAGTAAAACCTTTTTGTACACGATGCAGAACTGCTTTGTCTCTACATAGTTGGCAATTAACACATTGAGGCATATTTTGCTACTAGCTGTTGCCCGCAGCTTTGCTCGCGTTAGAAAAAATCCCTTTTTTGATAAAAAGTATCCTATGTTACTTCTAGTACCGTCCAGAATAAGTGTACAAAGTGTCATGATGATTCGTCGAGTAGTTTTTGCGTATATAATATTACTAGCAGCGCCCCGCGGTTTTACTCGCGTATTTCCCATACCTGTGGGAGCACGGGGATAAATAGCCTATGTGTTATTCTGATGTATAAACTATGTCATTGTAAAGTTTCATAAAAATCTATTCAGTAGTTTTTACGTGAAAGGGTAACAAACATTCCAACCCACAAATTTTCGTACTTATAATATGTATTAAGTAATTAATAAATAATTATTAATATTAATAGGATAGGACTAATCCTATCCTATTAATATTAATTCTACTAATAGAAAGTAGGATACGGATCAATCCAAAGCAGGCAAAGCAACAGCAACAGCTATAACAGTTGTCGTCCGCTTATGTTGAGTTTGTCTTTAAGAAAATGCAGATGCGTTCCTATTTTGATTTGATTCTAGCAGATTATTAAAAGTCTAGATCTCCGTCGAATTCGCTTTAACACACCGAGAAAAATCGTAAATACTTATGTCTGGCTCTTTACTTCAAACACGCCGTAATAAAAATAAATACCATTCGAACAGGTAATTAAAATTCTATCAGCAGCAGATATATTTTTCTCTCTTTGGTTAGACTAGCCTTAGTCTAGGACTAAGACCAGGTTTATAAAGTAAGAAGTCGCGCTCATGATATGCTTGTTTAGAAATGAGGAGAGCATTCCCTCTGGACTCCCAAATATATTTGACACTCCCAACCGGGACGCGTTGATAAATTGATGTGACTCCAAAAATACTCTTCATTACATTTTCGGGAAATGTAATGAAGAGTATTTTTGGAGTTTACTCCTTAAGAATCGATTTTCATATATAAGGCCGGGGTATGAAAATCTATGGGAGTAAAATCAAACTAGGATGTAACACGATGTCACACGATGTTACACGAAGCGTTTAACGAACAAACTGATTGTCTCAGTATTCAAATATACTGTTTAGCTTGTTGTATTAAATTATTGTTGTTTATGTTTTTATGGTTTTGTTATGTATTTTAAAGAATACACTGTATACTTCATGAAAATGTACGCGTCCCGCATGCTCTAAACTCTAAAGTATCATAAAAAATTCATTTATAATTTCTTTACCCTTATTCACTAATCCATTTTTTTATAATTGTTCGTAAGGAGTAAATTCCTGTCGTGCGTCGGAGCTGACACACACACTTTTTTTTCTTTGTTATCGACGATTGAATGTATCATTTCAAAAAGATCGTATTTATCATTTCGAAAGTTGTATACAATCAGTGACCGATTAAGGCTTGATGCCGCCCTAGGCCCTGTTTATTTTGCCGCCCTTAATGCTAGAAAAAAGTAAAATATCAACCGTTATATTATGTCCCACTGCTGGGCCAGGGCGAAATTATTAAGATTTAGTCATTTTTAAAAGCTTTATATGCATGTGATATTCAGTAATGAAACAAAAAGTAAAGAACATCATTCGGTAAAGACTATAATTAATCTTTAAAAAAACATAATCTTATTCCTAGACTGAAAAGTAAATAAAAAAGTGAATTGTTATAGGTATATTCTATAGAGAATTCTTTACAAAAATTAATCCAAACTCATTACTCATACGTAAATCCAGCACTGTATACAATCATTGTCTGCAACTGAATATCAACTAAATAAAACTGAGTAGAAGTAAATATATTTTTTAATGAATTTTTTGCCGTTTTGCTAGCATCGAAATTAAAGAGAGAACTTTGCTTATAACAGCATTCCTGAATATGTTTTGGCGTTTGCTGAAAAAGGGAGATATGAAAGGAAGAAAGATTAATTTGTGAACTATTTAAGAGATAGTAACTTCATAATTGATATAACATTTAAACGTATTGCAACAACCATGGCCTCGGGAGGAAGACCATAAAAAAAAGTAAAGTATCAACCCTTATATGTCCCACTGCTGGGCACGGGTCTCCTTCCTCGAAATCAGGCGAGGAGGGTAATGGGCCAATAGTCCACCGCGCTTGCCCAGTGCGTATTGGTGAACTTCACATACCTTCAAAGACTTTCAATCTCATCAGGCATACTGGTTTCCTCACGATGTTTTCCTTCACCGGTGAGCGAACGATGGTCTCGTGTGCACTTAGAAATTTAGAAAAACCCATTTCAAGGCATACACGGACGGGTCAGGATCGAACCCGGAACCCAGGACCAGGCCGAGTCCGTCCACCACTGGACCACCGTCGCTCGAGGAAGACCATGGTTGCTGCAAAATAAACCGCGATGAAATCCGTCAAACTTGTTTCATCATAAACACACTAATTGTGAAAAATATTTAAATATTACTTTAACAACAGTAGCACATTTTTTTTACACAACACTTGAAACTAATTTAACTAGTAATAATTGTCTATTTTAGTTTCAAGCTCGCAAAACTCTTCGCAGATGTAGGGAACTTGATTTATCTTACTGAGTTGAGGTTGAAATATGGCCGATCAATATTTATAGAATACTTTATGCTTTCAATGTTCAGGAAATGTCTAATATTAAGTTTATACTAAGTTTATACATACCTTCGTTCCCTATTTCCATTATTGATCGTGGCAATCAAATTTTTTTTTCTTTTACGCCGAGAAATGCCGCCTTTGTTTGCCCAAGGTGCTAGGTTCACCCTAGACTACTGAACCCCACCGCCACGACAAGGCTTGAACCATGATGGGAGCGGCGATCAATCTGGACTAGACTAGACTAATCTTTAAAAAGTCCCTGAAGGAATTGTTACAGATATACGGCAGCTATCTTTTATATTTAATTAAGGATGTATATAATTTTATATTCACAGCGAACTTATCACTACACTTTATGGTATAATTAATTAATTATTATTAATATAGTTACATTAACGCGGTGTGATTGTTGCTACATATTTACTTATACCAAGTGTACTGTTGGATTGACAATATTTTTAATAAAAGCTATTAAGGTATTGATTCGGTCCCGTCGCCCAGTGATTTACATCCGGGCTCTGGTAATTCGTTGGCTGATGGACCAGTATAAATCAATGTTGGACCCCCGTTAACCGGACATTTATCTCGCCTCCACGATAAAAAACTTCATGAAAGGGATGGAAAGCGGAGACGTTTGATGAATGTTATTAAAACATGTTAGATGAACATATCATTTATATAATATTGTATATAACGTTCATGTGTTCCACGATCAATATTTCTAGGGAGTTTTGTCAGGATTTTTTTTATTTTTTGTTGTGACAATGTCTTATTATTAATTTGATGGAGCCGGCTGCACGCACAAAAAAACATAACTCATGCGACATAACACAATTTGGTCAGCCTGTTAGTTGACATAATAACTACAATGAAAAGTCAAATTTGACTCTAGAGTCATCGCCACTTTTGAAGTCCTGCGACTAATGCCCGAACTAAATTTGACAACATTGACATCTTGACGTCTATCTGGAGTAAGAAGTTGTGATATTTTAAATTGTTTTACGTGAAATATGGAGCATATAGTATAAAGTGAGGTGTAAAAAGTGAAGGCCGTATAATGATCATTAAACTGAAATAATTTTGTGAAAAAGAAAGTAAAAATAAACAACAATTAACCCCGTTGAATAATATGTTTATAAATGTCACTGACATGACGGGTAAATTTTAGAGATGCCAGGGTCACTTATTTTTGCCTAATTTATGGTTAAAATATTATCATTAACTCTATACCTACATTTATCTTATGATATTTTATATGAATATAAATACCAGGTAAAAGAATTAAATCCTTGCTCAGAGGAATTATTTTCAGGTGTTTCTGTAAAAAAGGCCGAATAACAAAAGAAGTAACAATGGCAGCAATTACTTCTGAGAAATTCGTCAGTCCTGGCAAAAGCCGAACACATCTGAAGAAGCTTCAGAAATGCAGAGCTTCAGACAAGAGTTGGTACAACTAAACACTCACATGACTGAATTTAATAAGCGCATCGATGTGGTCGAGCAGCGAGTGACCGCGGTGGAGGAGCGCATCGGTGCCGCCACCGCCACCACATGCACTCACGGAGGGGACTCAGCCATGGCGAACGTTATAGCACAATTAAAACAGGACCTTAATGATCGAGAGCAAGAAAATCTGTCCAATGATATTCAAATCACTGGTGTTCCCGAAACGAATGGTGAGAACGTCGTTCACCTGGTGGACTTGATCGCTAAGAAGGTAGGTGTCGATGTCGACGCTCGTGATATAGTCAGCGCAGAGCGGCGAGGTGTCAGGCGGGTGACAGATGGCGGTGACGGAACCCAACGGCCCCGCTCGATCATAGTGCGGTTGGCTAGAAGGTCAGTGCGCGACGAAGTACTTAAGGCAGCTCGTGTGCGAAGAGGGATCGATACCACCGGTATAGTGGTTGGTTCTCCCACTCGCCTTTACCTGAACGAGCACCTCACGAGAACTAACCGTGCGCTGTTCTACAAAGCTCGCGAGGAGGGTCGTCGACATGGCTGGCGATTCGTCTGGACGCGAGGGGGCTGTGTGTTTGCTAGGCGTGAACAGGGTACTACTGTACACAGAATTAGATCCGAAGCAGATATAAGCCGGATTTTTGGTATAGACACTGTTCGTCCATTGTAATAATAATAAATCGCATATATCCTGCCACATTTGATAACGTCTACATGAGTCGGCTATTGTTCTTAGTTTTAAGTTTATATTTTAGTCTTCTAAATTTCATATTTTATTTTAATATAATGTTTACTATGTTATTTCGTATTTATATAGTGGCATTGTTATGTAGCCAGGAAAAAATAGTGCACAATAGTGTAATACTAGTTCGTTTGAATCAATTACATATTATTATTCGTATTAACAACGCCTGCCACAATCTGCCCACTGTTGGGTACAGGTCGTCGTCATCAATGATAACGTACTGTTATCAACTGGTGTTCCCCACCCGTCTATCTAACATAATATCATTGTACAAACGTGCGCCGTCGTTCACACTACCATATAATTACTTTGTATCGCGCCTATGTCTTGTCTATAACTCGCATACATTGAATATCTTCTATATTTGTTCTATATTATTATTATATATTAATTGTACTGAAAACAATACTTTGTGTTCGTGTTCATATTGTAATGAGCGTAATATAAATGTAGTAAGTTTATTAAAAGAAATATATACAGATGCTGACCTCAAAAAAAATTAAAATTGGTTTTCTAAATCCTGGCTCACTGGGAACCGGACACGACGACTTTTTAGCAGCCATGGATAGATATAACTTTGACATGATGGCCTTGAATGAAACCTGGCTTAGGCAGGGGGAGGAAGGTCGTGCGCCTCGTGTCCCCGGGTATCGCCTACTTCATATCCCGAGACCTGAGCATATACGCGGCCGGGGGGGAGGGGTAGGTTTTTATATAAGAAAGGGCATTCGTATACAAAAACACACACACCCAATATCACCTAGTGTGGAACAGATGTGGCTCTCATACAAGGGAAACGGCAAATTAATATATATAGGTACTGCCTATCGGCCTCCGTGGTTACCTGTAGTGACCTTTCTTGGTGCACTAACGGATACTATTGGCTCGTTGTCGTGCTATGATTATATTTACTTGATGGGTGATTTTAATATAAATTTTTTAAATGTCAGTACTACTGATATTAGGCTCTTGCATGAATTTCTTAGTACGCACAATTTACGGCAGTATACAGATAGGCCAACGCATTTTACATCAAACACGGAAACCCTTCTCGACCTGGTATGTACCAACGCGAACCTCGATCGAGTGTGTGTGGATTTCATACCTGATCTCAGCAGCCATGCATTGATTTCTTTCGATATCAACATTCGTAGGGACAAGTTAAAAAGCAGGAAAATATACTATAGGCCTATCAAGGACATTGCGTCAGATGATCTCCAATACACACTTAATGCTATTGACTGGAGCGGCATATTGTCCAACCACGATATCAATGACATGGTTCGAGACTTTAGCGCTAACATTCTGTGGGCGTTTGATACCTTAGCGCCTATTAGAGTACTATTCACAAAAGAACGCCAATATCCATGGATTACATACAACATCCAACTGATGATGAAACGGCGTGATGCGGCACATAGACGGGCGCGAAAATCAAAAAACGACATACACGTGGCGTTCTATAAAGAGCTTAAGCGAGAAGTGGCGTGTGCGATCGCAAGAGAAAAGATGGCGTACTTCAAAACGTATGTCACTTGCAACATTAATCAACCGCGACTGTTGTGGAGGCGTTTAAAGGACAACCTAAATATTACTCAAGATATGACCTTGAAGTTGCCACCAAATTTACATGATGCCTATAAAATAAATACACACTTTTTGGACATACCGGGCGGAAACTTTGTCTCGTCTGCGAATTACATTTATTTTGAAACCGTTCTCTTTGGTCCGCACACGTTCAGTCTGAATTCCATAAGTAGCGTAGACATACTAAAAATACTAAGATCACTGCGGTCTAACGCGTTAGGCATTGACGGTATAAGCCTCGATATGTTACTTTTGGTCTCCCAGTTTCCAGCTTGTCTTAGTACGATCACCGAAATCGTTAATAAGTCGGTTGTTACTGGCACCTTCCCGGAGTACTGGCGCACGGCAATTGTTAAACCTATTCCTAAAAAGGACAATGTTAACGAACTAAAAGAGCTTAGGCCTATAAGTATATTGCCATGTATATCAAAAATACTGGAAAAGACGGTCTGCGAGCAACTGACTGCATTCATTGAAAAATATAATATACTGCCGGTCATGCAGTCGGGATTTCGTAAGCGTCATAGCACGACAACAGCTCTGGTCGACGTTGTGGATAACATCCTCTCTGCTCAGGACAGGGGTGAGGCTACAGTGCTTGTACTACTTGATTACACCCGCGCTTTTGATACTATAAATAACCCCCTGTTACTATCTAAGATGAAGTACTACGGATTTGATGTAAATACTTTGTCTTGGTTTAGCAGTTACCTCAACAATCGCTCCCAAATTGTTGAACTAGCTGACTACGACGGTAGTCCCACTCGTTCTAGTGCCTGTCCCGTGTACAGAGGGGTCCCACAGGGGTCAGTCCTAGGGCCAATTATCTTCTCACTGTACATTGCTGATATTATACAACAGATACAGCACTGTCAATTTCATATTTATGCCGACGACATCCAGTTATACATATCTTTTAGACCTAATGACGCGACGGAGGCTATCAATAGACTGAATGAGGACTTAGCGCGTATATCTGAATGGTCAGAGGCTAATGCCCTGGTGCTGAATCCCGCTAAGACGAAATACATGGCACTGGGCACTAAAATTCAGATCGAAAAAGCCATTCAAATTATGCCCGAAATACGTATAAATGATTCAGTTATAGAGAGGGTCGCCGAGACACGAAATTTGGGAGTAATAATGGATGAAGGTTTGCGATTCGAGAATCACGTTATGACTACTGCAAGGAGCTGCTTTTATCGGTTAAAAGTACTGTATAAAATCAGAAACTTTATAAGCACTGACCTTCGCATCAATCTGTGTGAATCTCTCGTCCTATCTAAATTAAATTACGCGGATGTTGTGATTGGGCCCTGCTTATTAGCTAGATCGAAAAATTTAATTCAGCGAGTGCAAAATGCTTGCGCTCGTTATTGTTTCGACATCCCTCCTCGCGCGCACGTAACACCCTACCTAAACAACGCACGGCTGCTCAAGATGGAGAATCGCAGGCATCTCCACCTCGCCACCCTTCTATTTGGCATTGTCAAATATGAATCTCCACCATACCTTTTTAGTAAATTGCAATGGGCTAGGGATAAACAGCTGAGTCTTTCTACTAGGGGATCCTCGTTTCTACTCCTGATGCAAGTTCATCGCACAGCAGCATTTCGGGGTAGCTTTAGACATGCTGCCACCAAGTGCTGGAATGACCTGCCGCCGCCCACACGTACTCTGAAAACAATTAACAATTTTAAAATAAAATACAGAAATTATTTACTTCAGAATCAATTAAATTCTAGTCATTAATTTCTGAATTCAGTATAACTTAGTAATGTGAATGGACTATAATATGCTAATACGTGTGTGTACTATGTATGTATTTATATAATATGTATGTGTATAAGTAATATCAATCTAACTTTACTAATTACATTAAAGACAAGGTATCTTAATTAAAACTAATAGGAAAGACATAAAAGAAAAATAAAATAGCACATTATGAATAAATAATTATTAGTTAATTTGTATTTTCTCACCTGACCGATTTCTAAGCTATACAATGGCGGCGACGCAGTGCTCGGACTATTGTCTGTCCTTGGGTTCTGGCCGATACTTTAAATATTCCATATTATGCCGTTTGCCACAGTCCATAAGTAATAATATATAGTAAGTGTGTACACACAATCTGTATCGTTATTATCTGCAATGAAATAATGTTGTTTCTTCAAAGGTTTTAACATTAATAAAAAAAAATGAATAATAATTTTGATATCATAATATATGTATTATAGATATTATACTCACTCTTACTATTCTTCATATCATAGCCTTGTTAATATCTTCAAACCTTTACACTTTACATTTTAAACCTATTAACTTATTATTATGGGAAACATTGTGCACGGCAGTCTTGGTTTATAGGTAAGCAGACGTCTTACTGCCACCTTTATGCAAATTCCATAACTGTATGGTGTGAAGTTTGACCGAGTCATGGCGGACCGTGGACACAATGTAATGAATTACGTAAGCAGCGTTCCCCGCCTATAGATATATGGCATGTATAATTTATTTTAAATTCAAATTCTCTTATTTAGATCTCTTTTTATATTTTGTTTTATTTCTATTTTATTAACTCTGTGTTGTAACTAAATGTATTATGATAGTTGTCCAACTGTCTCAACAAGACTTGTTATAGGGACCACATAATATCAGGATTGTGGTTTCTCCGGACACCACAATCACACAACTGAGTGGTTTCCTATTGGGGAACTGTTTTTACACTGTTGTGCATTTTCCGGCGCATATCTTTGATTGTGTATGATAAAACTTTATTTTGTACTCCTTCTTTATTCTAACTACTAATTTTAATTTTAAGTTTTAGCTAATCTAATTTGTATTTGTGCCGTATGAGTGTGTAATGTCTATTAGATTAAGTTGTATAGCAGTGTATAATCTGTTTCCTAATAAATGTTTTATTATTATTATTATTATTAAGCTTGTTTTAGATGAATTCTACTACTCGGTTTTTTTACTACTATTCTACTAATCGGTTATACGTAAAAAATACGAACGAAATATTTACAAAAAAATGTTTTATTTTACTAAAACCTGGCAGGCAGATTTTTATTTTGCTGCTTATTTTTGTCATTATTATCATCATCAGTCTTTAACAATCCACTACTGACCATAGGCCCTATAATTATTTAAATTTTTTATTGTACTTGACTTGGTGGGAAATCATTACACTATAAATTGGCAACATTGAGTTATGGGACCGCAGCGCCGCGTCTATCGGACTTCTAAAGTGGCGAGGACTATAGAATCGTATGTTAGCCGCCATTACCAGCCATGTAGACACACTTACACTTTAACGAACGTTCCAGAAACTAGGCGTAAATCTCATCAGGCACGCACGATTGATTCGTGTAATGGTGCATATGGAAATTTAGAAAATCCCATTTTATGGCAACACAGAGAATTTGATGGAGGAACCCACACTCAAGAGGCTCAGCTCGTACCCTCAAGACCATCGGACGCTCATTCTATAAATACAGATTGATTAATATTATGGGTGTTGATAATGTCCGCGTGTCTGCTTCCCCAGATAAAGTAAGACATAAAGTAGCAGCAGTGCTGTCGCGTTATGTGCTGTACGTGAATTTTCAGTGGCCCATTCAGCAACGTATCTGCATAACTGCTGGTTGTGTAGAAGATAAGCGTCGATAGTCGTCAATAAGCTTCGACTGCTCGTATGCTCCACTTAGCTATAAAAATATATATACATTCATCATCATCATCATTATCAGCCTTTATCCGTCCACTGCTGAACATAGGCCTCCCTTAATGAACGCCAAGACGACCGATCCCTTGCTACTCGCATCCACCGCGGTCCTGCCACTGCACGGAAATCGTTCTAAAAAATGTACATTAGCATTATTAATTTCTGTATCACCGATTAACCGATACTCATAAGAATTATTACCTAACTTAAATCACAATAAAACATTCTAATATTACCATTGTGTTTAAAAATAAAAAACGATAAGTCCCAACGAAACATGTATAAAGATGTCGCCATATTTTATAAGTTCAAATAAAGAAAAAAATACGACGTGTATAATATTCATGGAAAACATAATTTAATTCGGGGAGACAGGGTGAGCGGGAAGGGGGGAGTAGATAACACTCTTGTCTCCAAAATTGTAAAGAGCGAACACCGCGACCGAAATATGAAGATGGAGATGTTCAAGTTCATAACAGAACGTCTTAGAGATATTTTAATTACAGTTATTAGGCTTATTTTAAATTTTACATAATTACAGGCTGTGCCAACAGACTTCGTTCCGCCAAAAGTACTATTATTGTTGTTAAAACACAGGGATTGATCGTAAAGGGGTGAAAATTTAGAGTTGTATTTATTTTTGTGTGTTGTATCATAAAAAAATAAAAACACAAAATTGTCTATAAAATAAAAATAAAAATTTTGGAGTGGACCCTTAACATTTAGGAAATGAATTAAAATAGATGTTATGCGATTCGCAGACCTATCAGATATGTACACAAAATTTCATGAGAATCTGTCGAGCCGTTTCGGAGAACTTCAACCACTAATACGTGACACGAGAATTTTATATATTAGATTTGATAATTGTACGAGATTTAAAATATAAAAACATATAATGTATGTATCGTTTGGGTAGACGAGGTGTTAATCGGTGATTATTAACTGGGTGGAAAGACGATCTCCGTACAGTGGCAGGTCCGTATTGGATGCCAGTGGCAAGGGATCCATCATCTTGGCAGTAACACAGGATACAATTTAAAAAAAAAGAATATTTCTTTAGCTATCGCGGGCGAAGCCGCGCGCAACAGCTAGTAATTAATAATTTGAAAAACCTTTATAAATTGGTCAAAAGAATATAAGGTTCTATATTGAAATAACACAATCCATTAATGTTATAGCAATTAATTTAAATCATAAGTAATGTACGAGTGCTGTGCAATCATTCGAGTTTATTTCGTATTCTAGGATAGTGCCCGTTTCTCTCCACGTTCAAATTAATTGTCTCTGGAAAGGCCAGGTGAAAGAGAATTTTCATTTTAATGCATAGTATTATGCAAAATATGATATAAATTTTTCAATAAAATTAAATATTTGAATAAAAAGTGAATAGGAGAAAAATGGAAAATGTTAATGTGACTTTTTTAACGCTCTAGTTTCGCGGGTGTTTAAAATATATATTTAACTTTCTATTTTCCTATTCACACGGGTCCTCAGACATGTTATATACAGGGATTTATGTGATGGCATATTTAAGTGAGATGTGTTTTTAAGAAACTATAGATGTTAAAAATGTTTCGCAATCTCTGCGGCTCAATGGTTAGCACGTTCGTAGCCCGGAGGTAGCGGGTTCTAATCTCGCCAGGGCATAAAAAAGTTTCTGTGTTCCTGAGTCATTGATGTGTATTAAATATGTGTATTTTTTTTTAAATTTATTTATTTATTATAAACATCTTAATTTTATCTTAATATATATAAATCTCGTGTCACAATGTTTGTCCTCAATGGACTCCTAAACCACTTAACCGATTTTAATGTTTTTTCTTTTAAAATGTGTGCTTTTCTCCAACTTAAAAGATAGGATAGTTTATTTCTCGAATTTGAGATTGCAATTTTATTTATTGCAAATTAATTGTTTTGACAGAACGAAGTCTGTCGAGTCCGCTAGTTATATAATAAAAACCTTAAATGTATGTATTAATATAAACAGTATTAAATATAATACGTATTTCCGTTGTCTGCTACCCGTAACACAAGTTCTTTGGAAACTTAGCACGGGACTATATTGACGTGGTGTAAAAAGCATCCATAGATATTATTATTATTATTATAACATCTAAAAGTTAATTTTAAGTAACGTGTAATGAATACTACTTACCAATATAAATACACCTCACGCCTTTGAGTGTTGGAACTTGATCTTGAATCTGTTATATCGGTAGTCGGTAGGTACGGATAATAATATATAATATAGCAACTTAATTAATGCATTTGAATATATATTTGAGTATATATATTGTGTCTGTCTATCTGTTTGTCCTAGCGGTAACGGTTGGACCGACTTTCAATAACATATAGCTAAGATATAGGCTGTTGGTGGAGAAATTGCGGGTAACATTACAGCTAGTAGATACATAGTAAAAGTACTCCGAAAACTATCCTTACTTCTTCTTCTTTCACTTCGTCTCCCGGAAGGATTTGCCAATATCAGAGTAGGCAGTTTATGACGTTTTCAATGGCTGATAGATTCTAAAGAAGGATCTATGATTATAGAAGGCTATTGAAGTAATTATTATCACCTCGGACACGGCTGTATAAAGCAATTGTTTCTCTCAATCTGTGGTTTGACTTCTACCAGCGCCATATTGAATGAAAGCCCGCGAGGGCTATTTTAATTTTCCGTTGACCTTAAAAATACGTAGACGGGTTCACCTACATTTATGATTTAAATTTCTACGCCCTTGTTTTTTTTTACCTTCGAAGAGAATTGATAAGAAAAATACTATCTTTTTATTTATTTATTTATTTATTTATTTATTAGGGATAAAAAACAGCTTTAACATACAATATTGTTAAGACATACATTGTTAAAATAGATTGAAGATGAGGGAGCAATGTTACAGCCAACGACATTATCCACATATTAAATTTTACAAAGGTACATAATATTTTGTTTTTACATTTCAGAAAGCCAAATAAAGAGCGCTAAACAATACAAATAACAAAACAACAACAATAATGAATGTAAATACTTAAAAGAAATAAAATCATATGGGTTAATAGTCGGCAGTAAGAACAGCAGACATAAGCTATTCTTGTATTAGTCAGATAAGATATATGGCAGTGACAATAAGCAAAGTAATTTAGACAAATGACAATAATAAGTATAGGTCAATTTAAGACGTTAATAAATTATTGATTGAACATAGAATATATTATAGTGTAGTTTAGAATGGAATAGTAAATGTATTGTATTGTATATATATATATATATTTATGCACTAAGATTTGACATAAGAAGCCTTTTATATTTGGATCGGAGACATGCAAAAATATCGATATCTATAAAGTTGGTGTTGTAGGATTCGACCATACGACGCAAAGGACAGCGTAAACCAGAGTTTGTGCGACATACATTTGTGGCAAAGAGTGTCCCTGGACGGACACTTCTCTTATGGACAGTACGCGGTACGGAGTAACACAATTTAGATGTGAGATCAATGCAATCAAATTTGTTATGTACAATATCATACAGTACGTTAGCTTCAAGGTATTTGCGCCTTGCCTCAAGTGACAGGAGTTTGTATTTTGATAAGAGGTTAGAATATGGCAAAACGTTTTTGTAACACTTGTATTGAACACTGCGAAGGAACTTTTGCTGGACTCTCTCAATTTCGTCTATATATTTTTGATAGAAGGGGTTCCAGATAGGAACCGCGTATTCGAGTTGGGGACGTATAAGAGTTTTAAAAAGGTAAATTAACGACGCAGGATTCTTAAATTCAGTCGTGGAACGTAGCACAAATCCATACATTTTATAAGATTTGTTAACAATTTCATTAACATGGTGGTCAAGTTGCAATTTATCATCTAAGTGTATACCTAGATCTATGACAGAGGGGACTCTTGTAAGTAAACGATTACATAAAGAATAATTAAAGTTCACAGTGTTTCTATTTTTGGAAAATCTGATGTAATTACATTTGGGAATACTGAGATGTAACTTATTTACTACACAATAATCGGTTAACCTATCCAGGTCCTCCTGAAACCTCCTACAGTCCTCCACAGAGCCAATTGGTTTGTAGGTTTTTAGATCGTCCGCATATAAAAGGAATTTGGAGTTTTTAAAACAGGATTTTATATCGTTGATATAGATAATAAATAGAAGAGGGCCTAAAATAGAGCCCTGTGGAACACCAGAAGAAATACGAACGATGCTAGATTGATATCCATGGACTACTACCCTCTGAGAGCGGTTAGTGATGTACGAAGCAAACCATCGCAGAAGATTTCCCCTAATACCATTATAAGCGAGTTTTTTTAAGAGAATTTCATGATCAACTTTGTCGAACGGTTTTTTAAAATCGGTGTACACAGTATCAACCTGAACACGTTTGTCAAGATTATCATACAATTCGTTAGCAAAGATCATAAGATTTGTGGTAGTAGAGCGATGTTTCACAAATCCATGTTGTTCAGGGATAATACCACTATGCAGGGATGGATAAACTTCATTGTGAACCAGTTTTTCGAAGAGTTTGGATAGCACAGACAAAAGTGAGATAGGTCGGTATTGTTCAATAATGTGTTTTGAGCCTCTCTTGTGAATAGGTGTAATATTAGCTAATTTCCACATTTCAGGGAATTTACCCTCAATTAAACATTTATTATATATTATACATAGCGGCTTGTATATGCTAGAGGCGGTAGATTTAAAAAATATCGCGGGTAGACCATCAGGCCCAGCCCCCTTGTTTGGGTCCAGATTTTTTAATTCGGTTAGTAATTTAATCTCATCGATATATATATCACTGATTGTATCAACACCATCCGGGCAATCCGTGTCAAATTCAGATATTGTAGGTTGTGTGGACCTAGGCTCGAATACAGACAAAAAGAAGTCGGAGAACATTTCACAAATCACGGTCGGATCACTCGACTTACAGTTTTGATATTGCATTGAGGCTGGTATGCCAGTTTTACTTTTACGACTGGACATATAAGACCAAAAACATTTTATATTTGATGTTAGTTTACTTTCTATAGATTGTATATAATTTGTGTAGCATTTATGACTCATTTCTTTGAAGTCTTTTCTAAATTTTGAGAACTTATCATAGTCAGCCCTATTATGGTATTTTTTCCATTTAGTCCAAAAGCGTAGTTTATTTTTATGAATGTTGATTAAGCGTTTTGTAAACCAAATCGGAAAGTCGAGTGATCGAGGTGTAGATAGGGGTACGCAAACAGTGATCATATCGTTTAGCATTTTGTAAAAGGTGGACAAAGCCTTTTCACAGGGGAGTTGGCCGAGAATGGACACCCAATCGACGTCGTCAATGAGTTTGTTAATAGAGTCATAGTCAGCTTTACGGTAATTGTATTTAGAATTAATTTTTCTATGTAGGACCCGCGTAGTGTTAGTAAAGGATGATGTTAGTAGTATCGGTGGGTGTAGGGGGTCCCCTGGCAATAATGGATCAACCACGGGGTCGACTTTACAAGGTGTATTACATAATACCAAATCCAATGTTCTACCGTAGTTGTTAAGTATGTTGTTATATTGGGAGAGTTCCAGGGATGACATAAGGTGTAAGAGCTGTACACATGTGGGGGACCTATTGCCACTGGTTATACTACAGGCAGCCACTCCATTAGTATCCTCTCTAGAAAATAAATGCCACGTAATATGTGGGAGATTAAAATCACCGGCAATGCACACGTCCTTAACTTTATTTTCGTTTAGTGCGTCTTGAAATAAATCAAAGATAGATTGGTAAGTATCAGAGGGCGAACCAGGGGGAATGTAGACAGCGCACAGCGCATTAAACCGCCCATCCCTGTGTGGCAAAGCCACCATAACGTGTTCAATACGAGCGTTACACGATAATCTCTCAGATGTTTCAAACAGTGATGATTGAATCTCACGTGTAACGGCAATAAGAACTCCTCCGCCGTCATGTTTATTAGTTAAATTACGGTTTCGGTCACATCTATATACTACGTATCGATTATCAATGAACTCGTTGTTGTCAATTTCGGGTATAAGCCATGTTTCGGTCAAAATTATCACATGATATGAGTGCGATAGAATGTTCATATACAGTGTGTGAAGCTTCGTGCGAATACCTCTACAGTTTTGATAATATACCAATAAGTTGTTATTAACTACTACCCATTTTCGGACTTAATCATTAATTCCATCGTAGACCACAAAGTATTTCGGATTAGGTTTAATATGTAAAACTGCACGTCATATGATTTAAATTTCTGAGACATATATTTAAAAACTTTTAAGGTATTTATTACATTGATACTTAACAAAGGTGATGTTTGATTAAGATTGTAGATAGGATAACTAAGGCTTCTTATGTGGTAAATACTAAAACACACTATATATAAGACAATACATATACCATGGATTAATGCAGTATACAACACGTGCCAATTAAGATAATACATTAAAATACGTACAATAATTTCTCCTTTAAAGTAAACTAAGGTTATTGACGCATCACATACACAATCTAAAACAGGAATAAGATTATCATTGAGCTCTAGTCTCTTTAATTTTCTTGACATCATTAATACCCCGTATAACAAAAGCAGCAGAATCATCACTTTCGCGAACAAGTATTGTCGCATTTTTAATCCAAACATATTTATATTTATGTTTTTTAGCGGCTTCGCGGCACAAACGAAATAATTGTTTCTTCTTAAGAGTCAGATGCTCATTAATATAGATAGATTGTGGCGTGCCAGGCATACTTATTTGGTCTGATTTTAGGTGTTTTAATTTTCTAAAGGCGCTTAATAAATTGTCCCGCTTCAGCTTCGAGCTGAACTTGAGGATAATGTTTTTCGGTCTAGTATTATTCTGGTGAGCATGAGGGACCCGGTGCAGAGATATTATGTCACTGGGTAAAATAGGGAACTTTAGAACATTACCTATTTTTTCAACGATATTAATTAGGTTTTCATTGCGTCGTTCCGGCAGATTGCATATCTCGACATTACATTGACGGGCTTGCTGTTCCAAATTATCAATTTTAGTCTCTAGAGAAGAGACAGTGGAATCCGTCTCCGACAGTTGTGTCAGTTTAAATTCATCAATCCGTTTTTTTAGCGCATTATGTTCTTCTGACTGAGCCAGTGATGTTTGTTGGATATCTGCTATCTGTTGTTTTAGCAGATTTTGTTCATTTCGTATGGTCTTCATCTCTTTCTGAATATTAATCAACGAGGATTTGAGATCGTCGCTTATTTGTGACATATCCTTATGAATATCGGTACGCCAGTCGTTTAAAGTTTTAAAGAGATCTTGTGTGAATTTCGCAAAGTCTGCGATTGTGATAGGTTTATCAGACGATTGCTGGGCTAATGAGCTATTACATACATCGGATAAATTATCGCCAATTAATGATATACTATTTTGAAATGTAAAGTGCGCTTGTGCTCATAAATAAAATTAAGTGTCAATAAAACTTGCCTTTAAGTTACTAAAATATATTCATTTATGCTATTTAATTTTCGTAATAAATACTTCTTCCTTTTTTGTCCAGCGAATGAAGGCATCTAGTGATAATTGTCAGGACTGCCATAAAATTACGTTACATAAACAAATTTGTATAGTAATTATGTAAAGTTGAAGAAGATTATTAATGTATTTTTTCACTGCAGGCCTGTTGAGTTTACCTATAATAGGAGAACTCAATAGTCAGAAGTTGCTCCGGTAGGCAGAGTAGGCAGACACAGCCTAAAAATAGCTTAAAACTAATGTAAGTGGCTATTTGGTTATAATTTAGGCTGTAACTTAATTTTAAAATTGCAGAAATAAGTATTATAACCAAATACACATAGCTATCAAATTTTGAGCATATAGAAACAAACAAAAACATCTGTACTTACTGTCGAAGATGGTCGTACTAATTTATTTCTTTACTGATTTTTGATCTAATATAATAAAACTATGTATATTCATCTTAGAATAAATAATGATTGTAACAAGAATTGGAGTCATATTACGAGATAATAAATATCATACCAGACTACCACCACGAATAAAATCACGACAAAACGTCCAATATTCAAGCCGAAACACATAAAACCTGAAAAGGAAAGTCTCTATAGTCCACTGAATGCTGTCCAACTGCGGCCTTGGATAGGGCTGTCACATACTACTTATATTACTCGTAGTTAATAAAAGGATAATTCATTTCCCGTTACAAAAATACACATACATTGCCTAGGCTAGGTGGTCTGTGAAAAAACATTAAAACCTTTTTTGTAATGACAAAATATAGTAAGACAATTTATTTCTATTGATTTTAGAATATTATGTGCTCTTCGAGGTAATTCTTCGGAACTATTTATTTATAATAACGTCGTTCAACAGTTATCACCACTCGACAAAGGATTTGAAAGTAATTAATGATCAGAACCCGGATATGTCAGTATTATAAATGTACTAGCAGCGCCCCGCGGTTTCACCCGCGTTCCTGTTTGTTATTCTGATCTATAAGCTATGTTATTGTAAATGTGCATTAAAATCCATTCAGTAGTTTTTGCCTGACAGAGTAACAAACATCCATCCACACTTACAAACTTTCGCGTTTTAAATAATATTAGTAGGGAGTAATAGCGTGCGAAGAGCCTTTTCAAGTATGGGTTTTGTTGGAAACATTTTGCAACATAATCATCATCAGGGTTTGTCTGTCTTCTGCTTAACACGGGCCTCCAATGAATGCCAAGACAACGGATCCTTTGCACCGAGCATCACAGAGATCGTCTTCCCACCATTTATT
Organism: Lycaena phlaeas; assembly: GCA_905333005.2. Taxonomy (NCBI): domain Eukaryota; kingdom Metazoa; phylum Arthropoda; class Insecta; order Lepidoptera; family Lycaenidae; genus Lycaena; species Lycaena phlaeas. The sequence goes on along the minus strand of HG995174.1, from coordinate 12,907,932 downwards.
GTTTTATTTTTAGGCAAAGATAATAAATAGCTAGGACCGGGGTAGGTACTTGACCCTATCCCTACCATGGTTCAAGCCTTGGCTCAGTAGCCTAGGGTGAGCCCAACATCTTGGGCGAAGCGAATTGAGCCGAGGGGGCTCTTTGGACACCTCTTATAAGAAGAGTGGGCAAAAGAGCAGGGGGCAAGGGGCGAGGACGGGAACCTCGCCTCATTGTACTGTCCCGAAGGTGGGAGGGGTTGTTCTGTGGTTTGGGACAACCGTTCTGCGGAGGCGGCATTGGTCCCCTGAGGGACTGACTAGCGGTCGAGGTGCCCTGTTGCTTTTAGATCCGGGGCACCTCATCAACACGGTATTGGTGGCACTCGCCGGGTTTTAGTGGGTAGAGCTGCGTCCACTTACCAGCTTTCGGGCGCAGCGAGTCCCACATACCCGCCTGGGGACATTCACTCTCTCGCGGGAGGCCTAAGCGTTGAAGAAAAAAAAGGTATTTGACCCTATGTGGAAATCACACTCGGGCAGTGCACATCCAAACTAAAACCAACATAAAACGATACAAGTATGCAATATAGATATTGCGGTACGAGACAGAAATAAACTGAGACCACTTAGTGAATTGGAGGTGACACAGCCCTGGCCATAACGGCCGAACAAATAAATATTTTTAAATTTGAACCAATATGGCAGACAGCGGCCAGCAATAAATCTAAAATGGTCGTAATAGGCAAACACATGAGCGGAATCCTTTATGAAGGGAGGTTTCAAGTTTTGTTTGTATTTACGTTAAATATATCAGTTCCGTTCGGAAGACAAAGGGCCGACCTCCAATAAGGGACGAGTGTCTTCGTGCAGCTTAGATCGCTCTTCCCGGCGTTTATTGTAACATACATACATTCAAAATAAGACAAAAATTTATGATTTTTATAGCTATTCAAGCTATATTAACATAATAGCTGTTGCCCGCGGCTTCGCTCGCGTTAAATTTGGAGTAGCGCAGTTCCCCTTTCCTGATTTAGAACAAAGAAGACAACTCGGAACAGAATATTATTTTAATAAACTATTGTAAACAATATTATATATTGTCTTTCCATTTGGGGATAGAATGTAGACATTCTGGGCATTGGACACACGCAAACATGCTACATACAATTGTCAATTAGAAAAATTGTCATTACATAGTCTCTGGGCATCCAAATTTCTCATGAGCATGACTGGGACACCTAGTTTTAATTTAAGCTTTTGTGAGGGTACATCTGACAGGTCAAACGAATTTAGAAACTCTACGGGATAATAATATGATGTGCTCTTTTCTGTGCCATAACTGTGTCTATTGATAAATACTATGTTGTATCTCTCCTGGTACTTTACTCTATATTATGTCAGAATTTACTTTGTTGATAATATCATTTTAGGTGCTAAAATTGATCTTTCACATAAATATTGATTTTCTTGTATATTGTTTTGTAAGTCTGTGTATACACTTGCAACTAATTCTAAATCACTGTGTGATAATTGATTGACAAAATTTTCCCGTCAGTGTCACACAGCCCTCTGCATCAGTTTCCAGCCGACCATCTCCTATTTTTAATAGTGTTTCGGCATGGTTACCAGCATTTGTGTCATCATAATATAGAAGCACTCTTATATTTGTAGTCAAACTGAACTATCTTACGGTGGCCCATATAGTGAACCACTTGATTGACCGGTAACGTTAGGCGGAAATCACCAGCCAATAAAACCACCATCCCTTCCATAAAATAAAATAACATAGGACGTACTGTTGCGCAAATCCCGGAGCGTTCAATTTAGTGTTTCTACCCTTTTTTGTGCGCCATAGTACTTTCATCCCACACTAAGATTTTGCACTGACGTGCATTAGCATGCCATGCGTTATTTTTACTAAAATTACAGATAGGTAAATCTTCCTGGGTGAGATTAAAGAGTAGCGCGCCATTCCCATGTTCTGTTAGCTGCAACACTTCGTCAAATACTCTTTTTTGTTCTGGTAGTAATTTGGGTATCAATTCAGCTACTTGCTGCTGCAAAGCTGGTATGTCATAGTTTATTTCTCGTATAATCTCATCTGATAGTTCATTTTCGTTTGTTCTCCGAGGGCTAATCATAACAAATTCATTCAAACGCTTATCCACTATAGCCATTACTTTGTCTTAATTTTTTCCAGGGGATTCGTTATGCTGATGATGATAAATGTGTTCATTGTATATCATGTCCGTGTGTGTCTAATGTAGGCTTCGCAAAATGTCTTCCGCCATGTACTCTTTATATTTGTTCCATAATTCATTAGGATAAGATAGCCCGCAAGATGATAATATTATAAGGGGTTGCATAAAGGTCTCTGATTTTAGCTGGTGATTTGCACTGGACAGCTTCCTTTATAGTTTCGTCTCAGTGATTATCATTCTCTAACAGACCCAGAGTTTCACATGCTTCTCTATATGTTCCGAATTTCTGGCCGTTGACAATTTTAAGATCATTATAGCTTATAGGACCCTGAATTTGGTGTAGCAGCAAACGTAAACAGAAACATTCAAAATTAGTATCGTAGACGGTGTACACATGACCAAGGGCATCAGATGATTTCATTCTGGGCCAATTTTCAACAGACATTGAAAACGGCGTCGCAGTCCTTTGTAGATGTGTTTCAGGTATAACAACGGAAGATTTTTGCAAAGAAACACGTTTTGGCAAAGGAATGGGCCCTGACAAAGATGGAAAAAGGCTGTTAATGTTGTTTTGGGCGGTGTAGATACTTTTTCTTGGAAATTGTTCTCGGTCAAATATATGCACTCTCATTTTCTAAGTGTACAGCAAGATAGGTTACTGTTGGATGTCTTTCAGGCAAGAGGAAGCTAAGGAGCCGCCACGCTACTTTATTACTGCTGACGTAACGTCCTGCTTGAAATGTTTGCACTTCATTCAGAAGATGTGCTCCACCTTCATTCCTGAGATTAAATATTATAGCTTGTCAATTCCTTTGTTTATATATTTGATTGCGCGGACAGAGCTACAGGCTTCTACATTAATATGAGCATTGAAAATTTTATATAAAATAGGCAAATATGGGACGTCTAAGGTTTCGTTCGCTCCAGATCGAGTCTTAATTGTAACTGTTCGGCCATCGTCTTCGGGCGCTGTGCGCCTGTACAACGGGTAGCCATTGTCATTTTGCACAGTTTCTTTTATCAACTGATTAGTGAAAATCCTTGTGCATTTTCCAATGTTCATGTATTGCGAGGCTGAATTTCTAACACCACAGGGACCGTGTACCATGTTTTGGATAATAGTGTCATACAATTTTTTATCTATTTGGATGGGCCGCATCTTCTTTTTTAAGCTTTATTAGAACGTGCACATGTGGCAGTCCCCTTTTTTTCCATTCAATAGAATACATGAAACACTGTATTTCGCCGAATATATTAAAAACATTAACGAAAGCAAAATTCTATGAACAAATCGAAATTGTTACAGCTGAAAAATGCTCTCACGTGTCTGCCTGTTCGGTTAGCAATATAGCGACATTTCCCCCACTACGTCGCACTGCGCCAACGCAACCCAGATTTTTTTTTGAACTACCCTAAAAACTTTCATCTCCTGTGTAATGCTCATATAGGCGAAAACCTTAAAAACGGTGGAACAATTAATTAATCATGGTTATTTAATTCTTATTAAGTGCCTAAATACAAATTTTTAAGGCGTCATCTTCTATGTATAATGACAAACTTCCATGCAAACTTTCATCCCCTTTTTAAACCACCTAAGCTTTTTTTCGCGATAAAAAATAGACTATGTCCTTTTCCAAGCTCTAGTTTATCTCTGTACCAAATTTCATCAAAATCGGTTAAGTGGTTTAGACGTGAAAGCGTAACAGCCAGACAGACAGACAGAGTTATTTTCGCATTCATAATATTAGTAAGGATTACTATTCCTTTCCAACGTTTTAAGGTTTTAACAAAATATAATAACAAATTCGTTAAACTTAACAAATAGGATCAGATACATGCAACGCCATCTGTTGACAGCCTACATATCTACTTATAAGTCGGTACTGTAAATCGTCAATAAATCGGTACTATAACGGCGGCTTTCAATATCCTATCTTAAAATTTTCTTATATATCTTAAAATTTTGACAGATTTTCTAAGAAAATGTGTCAAAATTTCAAGATAGATAAGAAAATTTTATGATAGATAGGATATTGATAGCCGCCGTAAATGGTCAATAGATGGCGTTGATCTGATCCTATTTGTTAAGTATCTTATTTAGCTACATTTCAAATACATATATCTTTTGATAGAGTGAAGCGATTGCGATGAAACAAAAACTAAATGTTACTCTAAGTTACGCTAAATTTTTATGGATAAAATTTATTTACACTGGTTTTGTAGTTTTCACGTGATGCGTGCACAACTAAACAGACAAACAGACAAACAGACAAAAATTCCAAAAATGCTGAAAATAGATTCTGTTAGTATTCCTTTAACACCCAGGCTATTCTTTTTTTAAATATTTTCAATGTACAGAAACGACTCCTCTACAAATTTATTATATGTATAGATATGATGATTTCAATGCCGTTATACGTTTAAATTAAACTTTGAGGTAAGGGAATTTGTGCGCCCATTGTTTTACTCGTATGCTCTTAATTTCTAGTGCTAAACACTTTTTATTGATTCCAGAAGGTTCGTGAAATAAAAAAACACTGTAAATAACCCGTTTTATTAAAAAATGTTAGTAAAATAAAATAGTATATAGTTTTGATAGTCTTATTTTTGAAAGCTAGACTATAATATTTTCACATTACGGCTATCATAATCCTAGAACATCCAGGAACTCAACATACGGGTTATTTCAGGTTGAACTAATCTCAGAGTAAATATTACTTAGATAATATCTTAGCTAATAAAGCAAAATAATTAGATCACAATCCTAAATTTACGTAATCCAATTACGTAAATATGTGATGATATAACAAGATAATATAACAAGCCAATGGTTATTAAGAAAGTTAAAGAGAAGAAGTAGAGAGAGAGAGAGAGAGAGAGAGAGAGAGAGAGAAAGTAGAGTAGAAGTAAGATAGTAAAATCTCCGCACGTTTAGTGAAAATTCTTGAAGAAGTCGAGAGCTGTGCGTCAAATTGGCCTGCAGCGTTTGGCTCGTTGTAGTTATGAAAATCCCTTGTCTAAAGATTTTCATAATGCACGTCGTTGGACTAAGATGTCTCATAAGCGTTGTCTGGGACAGACAAAGCCTTTTTATCCTAGCTATTTCCTAAGATTTTTGTCCATTATATGATTTGATAGAAAAATATATAAATAATTAGCTACTTCCGACAGTTTCTGACTATTGTTCATTGTTTTTGATTATTGTTAACAGTGTTGTGTTTTGACTTTAAACTAAAATTCACAGATTTATAAATGAAGACAGATGGAGGATGGCAAGCACGCAAGTGACGCCACCAAAGCGAATACAAATTCAAAAGCGATACAATCTAATAGACGTTTAGAGTACGACGCTATGTCAAGCACTTGACAGCGCTTCTGAATTTGTATTCGCTTTGAAGCGTCACTCGGGTGTTCGGCATGCCCTATCTGTCTTTATTTATAAATTTGACACTGCAATACTTTGTTGACAAAATAGTTTCATGGCTGGAAGTAATGCCTCGTGATGAATCCTTTCCATGGATAACATTATCTGCTTAAGTTTTTTATCTTATGTTTATCTTTATCTTATGTTATACTCCATCTTATGTTTCTGTTAGGCAAACCTAAATGAATTGTCTGACCTATTCCCTAAATAATGTGATTTAATGTTCATGATGATTTCCTAAATAGGATGCTGATTTTGGCCACCCACATAGTTTGCTAGTCGCGATTCGAACTAATATTTAAAGCAAACAAACCTCACGTTGTTAACTTTCGTCTGATAACATTTCGTTAAAACTATGTACCAGGAAACCATAAAGGAGCGTTGTTGGTACATAGTTAATGTTAATAGACTTGTAGTAATGAGCCATTCGCACTCCCCACGCCACGGTAACAGTGCAAAAGCATTACTGCATCATTAACAGAGACGACTGAAACACTCTTATTTCTATTAACAAATGGAAGATTGTTGTAATCGTTTTGTACATATTGACGTGAGACTTTAAATTATTTATAGAAAACGACAAACAGCTTTTCCGGATATATTCAAGCATTAACAGTATAAGTTCAGAAAAACGTATTAACTGTAGAAATCCGACTAATATTATAATAATATCTATGGACGTTTTTACACCACGTCAATCTGGTCCCGTGCTAAGTTCCCGAAGAACTTGTGTTCTTCCATGACCCAGGAACACAGAAAACTTTTTGTCCCTGGCGGGATTCGAACCCGCTACCTCCGACTTGAGCGCAAACGCGCTAACCACTGAGCCACAGAGGTCGTCAAATATTATAATGCGGACTTTTGTAAGTATGGATGTTTGTTACTCTTTTACGTAAAAACGACTGCATGGATTATTATCAAACTTTAGTATAATATAGCTTACACATCAGAATAACATAGGCTTTGATTTATCCTCGTAGTCCCACGGGTATGAGAAATACGCGGGTGAAACCGCAGGACGCTGCTTTTATTTTAATAAGTGATTTTTTTTTCGAAAGGTAAAAAAGGTAAAAGGTATTTTTTTACTTTTAAGCCTGATGGCGTTTAAGCTCTATCGGTATTTAGGAAATGAGTGGATGTTAGAACTAAGGAATAGATAAAACAAACAGTCTTTTCATTTCTATATTAAGAGACAAGCCCAGCATTGGGATGTGGGCTACCTTAAATATGATAAAAAATATAATATACGAAGCGCTGAAATCTAACCAGTTCAGTAGCGACATTAACAGCCTGCACCTCGCCTCGGGACACTTTTTAATTTTCCGCTAGCTTTCAGATTTATATGTTTTCAGTTCGCCCGTCAATTTTCACCATTTTAATTTTAACGGTAGGTTGGACCCGAAAAGGTGGTCATTTTTCATTTAGCATTTTCGTTACGCTTACAACTATTTTAATTTTTCGCCAGTTTGAATGTTGTGAATGCGGTTGTATTTTTCATGATAGAAGTTCCTTTGTTTTTTATAATTTGAAAATTTTAAAAAGTCGTTTTATGTTTTATTTAAAATTTTATTGCTATAGTTAATATAATATTCACATTTATACTTAGTATTCAATGAAAAGTAAGTAAGTCATAAGTCATTCATTTCACAGAATGTGGTTAACAATGGTGGATATAATGGGTTGATCAGTTCTTACACATCCTACCATAACAATGGTGTGTGAATATGTCAATGTGTACAAGTTATTATGATTATTTAACATAGAAAATACAAATTCAGTTAGGTACATATTATTAGTCAATTTTAATGTTAATATAAAGATTATAAGACCATTTTCCAAAATGTTACATTGTCATGATAAATATTCAATTATTTTAAGCGATTAAAATCATCAATTATATTATATGTAAAATCATAACAATAATAAATTTCGTTAGAATAATAATTATTAATCGATATTTAAAAATAATAATAATAATAGGTGCATGTCAAATATTTATAATAAATAGTTATTAACATAAAAGTCGTTGCTTCATACATAACATACAATATTCATTCATGTCATAAAAACAATTTTCCATTAGCCATAATGTCAAGTTTCTTTGACAGTAAGTTGTAAGTAGTACTTTATTTTGGTAATTTGTTTATTTATTGAAATAAAACATATTTAATATTAGCCATTACCCAAGGACCTAGTGGTGAACTCGGCCTCTTGTGCGAGAAGCTTTGGGTTCGAAGCCAACCCCTCGTGTGTCTTGAAGTAGGTTTGCTAAATTTCTAAGTGCACCCTAAGTGCGAGACCATCGTTCGCTCACCGGTGAAGGAAAACATCGTGAGGAAACCTGCATGCCTGATGAGATTGAAAGTCTTTGAAGGTATGTGAAGTTCACCAACCCGCATTGGGCCAGCGCATCGGTGAACTCCTTGCCTGATTTCGAGAAAATCTGTGCCCTGTAGTGGGATATATAAGGGTTTACATTTTACATTTTAAAGAGATTTTAGTATAGACTTTAAAGTAAACATTTCGTGATTATTCTCCAAGTATTTTTTCTAATCTAATATTAAAGAAATTTTAAAGAAATGATAATAAGCATATAATACATACATGTGAGTATATTCGAGAAGATTAACATACACTTTTCTAGAATAATTAATTCAACGGGGTATCGTACTAAAGGCAAAGTCAATAGCATGGTAATTGAGTGAATTTCCTTTCCATCGAAATCTCTACAGTCTCTACTCTAACTGTAGGTGCGATTGTCTGCGCTTTGTGCTCGTTCATTGTACAGTATATGTACATGCTAATTTTAAGTAAATGTTTGTATTTAGAGATTTTTAAAAATATTATTCAACAATAGCACTACTTTAATCTAGCCCCGTGACAAGTCTCGTAAGAACTTGTTTTACGGGTAAAAAGTTTAATGGACGGGAATAAATGCATGCATTTAGGTTACCTGGGCAGACTTCTAGATTCTTTGTGGGATTATGTACTTGCAAGTGCACCCAGCCGGTTTTTGAGCGTCCTCGACCTGCAAGCAAGAGGATTCGGAGACAGGCTGGTAATTATTGTAACAGAAGATTATATAAGCTGTTACTCAAAGGCCTATAGAGCGCTATGTTGGGCGTTTCTTTGGCGGATAGGATTCGACATTCGACAAAGTACTAAAGCTATGGATATCACTCGAATAATAAGCACGTAGGGGTAGCAGTGGGCTGACTCAAGAGAACGGTTGGCCGATGGGCTAGTGAGAATCAAGTTTGAAATTGGATGCGAGTGGCAAGGAATGGATCGTCTTAGCGATGGCTATATTCAGCAGTGGTAAGATAAAGGCTGATGATAATGATGATATAAATTATACTTTCTTTCTAAATGGATATATATTATTATTTTAAATATCTATTAAAACCTACCATAGTGTGTACGTGCGCCAGTTGTCGAAGGCTCTAGAGGGGATTCTGGAAAATTGCAAACATAAAGTTTGTAATCGACGTATCTTTTATTCCCCAACTCTATACAGCCCATTAGCCTCGTAATGGGGGGGATGTTCCAAATTTATTTTATCATCTTCTGGCACGTGACATTCCCCATTAAATATCTGAAAAGCAGATGTTGAAAATGTTTAATTTAACTAATTTTCATTAGTGAATTTGATTAAAACAACAATTAGTTTCATTGTACAACTTTTATCTTTCTAACTGTTGTTTTATTTAAATGTCTGTCGTTCGTAAGACCTACATTTTTGAATATATAAAGGTAATTGTTTAAATAAAATTTATGTTATACAATGTAATATTTCAAAAATTTTATGAATTAACAAAATATACCATTAAAAACGAACGTTATCATTACAAAAATGTATTTAGGATTTTGGTTTTTTTTATGTTTTAATTAATGGATTTAACATGTATATGAGTATGAAAGAATACTCAGAAGACTCGTCTTCTAAATATTTTTTTTCGATTCCTTCTTTTTTTTCCTTCGAGCCTGGTCGGACATTAACCAAATGGAAAGACGATCTCGGTACAGTGACAAGAGATTGGTCGCCTTGGCGGTCATTGAAGAGGTCTATATTCAGCAGTGGACTGATAAAGGCTGATGATGATGATGCATCAAAATATAAAACTACTATTTGTCTTAGATAATTGCAACGTCTGCAAAAGTTATTATTGGTATAGTCTGGGCTAAGATAATAGAGGAGTAATATAATAGTTAAATAAATTAAAGTAATGAATACATTCCAGTTGGGATGGGAGCAATTTAACGTCGCCCATAGAGCGAGTGCCATTCATTACGGCCATTAGACCTGTGGCACTAGCGGCACTACTGGCTTTACCGGCACTACCGCTACCACCGGCACAACCTCAAGTGGCGCTAATTTAAGACCTTTACTAAAATGTAAATACCTGGTCCTACTAACTAATATTTATAAGAAATACATCAGCGCGGTCGGTTGTTTCAAATCATCTGTTAACGTAAGAGACTTCGTTAAATTTTACCGTCTGTTAAAAACAATACTCTTTGGTCACGAACGTTTTTTACCGCCATCTTAACGATTACATATTCGTTAAAATCGGTCGATGCAACCCGCCATAAGTCTAAGTTTGGGAAAAATCACGTTACTTGCAATTATTGCAGTCTAAATAAGGATGTAAATAATATAAAATGAAGTGATGATTGGACGGTTTGGATGTGCATTTCTTTATTTGAATAAAGTTTGTGTATTATTTTTTGGAAATTAATTTATTTCACAGAGATCTAATAGGGTATTAACAGTGTTTATTTTACATGATTTTAGGTAGTTTCCGTAATAGAATTCTAAAAAAATCACAATGTGTCCTTTTATTTTTCCTGAATTTATTTTACTTGATAAAATTTCACAAAACCATTAATTAATCACCCAAACAATGTTTGCTTAAGAACCTGTGACGTTACATCACATCATCACAGAAGGCAGTGTTATATAGCGGAAATATCAAAAGGTTTAAAAATAAATTAAAACTAAAAAACAATGATGGTTTTTTAACCATTAAATATTCATGTTTCGGTTATATTCAGATCTAAACTACCTTTTCAAAAATTGACAACATTCCTATTGTTTGATAAAACAAATATTTTGTTCATGATTAAAAACAAATGTTGATAAAGCCTTATTTTCTTAAAGCGATAATTTAAATATCAATAAATGTAATTTAGGGTAAGTATTCAAAATTATAACGATATTTATGCAAGATGCATATTTATATTTCAACTGACGATTACAAAAATACTAATGATTTAATTTAATAATAATTGGGAATAAGGAATCAGAAATAATAATTGAATTTTGACCAAGCAGCTCGTCAAGATCAAGACAGCTACGCTTATCCCATTCTTAGGGCCTGTTTCACAATCTCCAGTTTAGTAACCAATAGACTATCGGCAACATATTTGACAGATAGAGTATGGAGTATCTGTCAAATATCTGTCAAATATGTTGCCGATAGCCTATCGGGCACTTAACTGGAGCTTGTGAAACAGGCCCTTAATGTAATATTTGATTTCTATAATAAAACTTAAAGTAACTGCCGTAATTCAAGAAGAAATTTTTTTTCTTAAGAGAAAAAAAAAACACATTAAGCTCACAAATAGAACTTTATAAACAAACCATTCGCCTTGTTCATAGTGTTGTGTCAAATGAAAGCGACTACAAAAGTTGAGAAGTTGCATCATAAATCATGCTGAGCCTTTGCAAACATATTCACTTGACGGAAGATTGCAAAACGGTCTTTATATCAAGGGAACAGGAGCTACAAGAGATGCACGTGTCAACGTGGATAACAGTGCAAACCCAGGGGAAAGTGTAGTCAAGGAACAAAGATAAGTCGGGATTGTCGCAGGGCTCGTCTACGAGAAAATTACAGCTAGCACAATACAAAGAGGCTTCAACCTCTTGCTAGTTTATGTAAAAATGTCTGAATTGAATTGTACGGAGCAGTCTTAGAGTTTCTTTTTTAAATGTAATTAATTAGCTTGATTAATCCATTACTTTTTTATGGATGGCCGATGGGATAAGGTTCAAGAGTGGAAGCCGCGTTTAGGTAAATAAAGCGTTAGTCAGCTATTACTCAGATGGAAAGACGATCTCCACACATGGACGTGCTCCGTGGTGTGTTGGATGCGAGTGGCAAAGGATCACCGTCCTTCTTCCGACCTTCTTGTCATTCATTAAGGGAGGCCTATGTTTAGTAGTGGACGAGTAAAGGCTGATGATAATGATTAATTTGAAAGTGAAAATAGTGTTGGTCCTTCGAGTCGGACTACAATTTGAGAAGAGAATTTGTCGTTTGGGTTTCTGAATATTGCACCCAGCAGAGCGCGGACAAGCTGACAATAATTAATCTACTTACCCTAAAAAAAAATTCAAAGTAAATTTAATATTCTTAAAATATTTCCCAACAGAAATCATTTTCCATTTAAAGAATGGAAACGAAATGAGCATTTAGAAATTTAATGAAACCCAAAAGCCGCAGCCCGCAAGGGATTGCTATGAAGTAACATGGATAAAGATTTTTAAGTCGTAATTAGGTCCTTGCTAATTAAGCTGGGAAAACCTTGTATTGAATGATATGAGCTTTGTTCAGTAGTATCATCAGTCCATAATCGTACATAAGGGAGATTTTGGTGAAGGTACTACTGCTGGTATGTAATCTACTGTTATGCTAATAAATTATGACACTGGATGCAGACAAGTGCAGATAATTAGCATAACGAATATCTGCACCGGTCATACTCGAGTAGAGTTGAAAGAGAGTAAGATTTTACTTTTTTAGTATCTTTAGACAGTTTTGACGAGCCTTAGTCTGAGTTAGGTTAATGTTTATATCCAATTATTTAATTTCGAGTACCAAAATTAAAAATCACGTAAGTGTTATTCACATATTGTTTTTTAGTGTTGACGCAAAAAAAATTACTGATATTGCTATTTTGAAGATTTTAACATGTTCGACGTTTTGGATCGGACAGCAACCGTGGTCACAGGAGAACTCTTCCAGTGTTTTTGTGAATATGGTTAGTTTAAAGTATTCGAAATGTCGGGCATCTTAATAAGCCGCAATAAAATTAAAAGTTGTTTCATTATACATTATATTATAGAGTATACTCTTTGTCGCCGTCTACAGATACGTCTAGAAGAATAGTGTACTCGTATATTGAGTTTCACTATGATTGAGTGACTGGAGTGATTCAGTTTCTTAGACTAAATAACCTACAAAGATGTCAAACTAGTGATAAGGGTAAAATAATATATTAATTTTATACGCGTACATGTAGCATGTGACCGGTGATCGTATTTATAGTTTTCAAAATTTCAACCATAACACAAGGTATTGTAGTATGTTTTCGTTAACCTATAAAGGTTAACGAAAACGGTGTATAAACACACCATCAACATTTTATTTGTTAGGTAGGTAATTTGCAATAGCAAAATATATTGGGTGAAAAATCGGGCGGCTACTACGGTTGAAAAGGTAAGGTTTAAAATACGACGCACGGTTGGACGGACAACGGAACTTCAGTAAAAGGTCCCGTTTTACTTTATTTAAACTAGATAATGTAATCGTTATCATTTTCTTCCTTAACAGCTTATACGTTATAATTATAGGGTAAAATAGTGATTTGGAACTATATATGTGAATAAAAAAAGTGTGTGTGTGTAATCTTTAAGGCAGAAACACACTTACGTGTCGCAATGACATGACACGCAAATATGTCCCTAACCATATTAAATGTATGAAACCGATATGTTTCTGGCGCGTCACGACACGCCACGACACGTAAGTATGTTTCTGCCTTTACGCGCGATTAAAATTCAACAAATCGATCAAATTAAATAAAATTGCAATCACCGAATACGCAGACAAAGCTATGAGATAAATCTAGTAACGTAATACTGTACTAAGACAATCCTTTCAAAATACTGGACTTGTATTCTCTACAACTCGTACAAAATAAAATTATATGCCAAATTACGTTTGAATTTCAGCTGCCAAACTTATACGGCACTTCGAACAAGATACTTAATATAAAATATGTTCATTAAGTTTTCGATCCATACAACCCCGTACTAAGGTTTCAAATACCGTTTCGCCATTATTACCACGGAACTAAAACGACATAAGTATTATTTACACGCATGCGACATTGGCCTTTCTGTCCTTGCATTTACAATCTAGGCGTATCTCATTTACGTCCATATGTTTGGGATTCGGGTAGATATGCCAAACCCCAGCGCAGACGAAATATGAGGATTAAATTCCTGCACCGCTTTTAACAAGGCTAATTTATATACAGGATGCCTGAAACGTGGAGTATACTCATCTAATTGAGTGGTAATGGGGAAAATTAAGCTGTAATATTGCATTTCGTGGCCAAACCAAGTACTATCAATAAATTTCATTTGGACCGTATCGGTTATTCGATACGTTTTCCGTTAATGATATTTATTGGGATAACTGAAGATTAAGATTAATGACGAAATCATAAATATATAGTGAATTTTCTTATGTTTACGCGAATTTCACTCATTATAATAAAACAACTTTTACGGATTTTATCGCGGTTTATTTAGTTTTTTATAAGCCCGACGTTTCGGATACTTTACAGCAACCATGGTCACGGGTGGACTAACGACGCAGGAGGACGCGATAAAATCCGTAAAAGTTGTTTTATTATAATATATAGTGAAGTTAAAATAAGATTGCGAATTTTAATCTTTAAGTATTTGGTCGGCTATTAACCAGGTGGGAAAACGATCTCCGTGCAGGGTCCGTGTTGGATTGGGAGTGGCAAGGGATCGGTCGTCTTAGCGTTCATTAAAGGAAGCCTATATTCAGCAGGGGACGCGTTTAGGCTGATGAGAGTAGGAAAAATTATACATATTACATTAAATAGTATACTTACATACCACGCAGTGAATTATTTGCATTGAAAGCTCGTTAGTTTTTCAAAAAGCTGTTTCCAATTAAACTCATATAATAACAACAGAAAAAGCGAAATAAATTCACGCCATGTGAATTATCTAATATAAATATGGCGTAAATTTTTTAACGTATTACTCCGGAGGCCTACGACGACGGGGCGTGAAATTGTGTGCGGATGAAGATGCTGCAGATTATCTCGTTCGTTTAATTCAGGCCACATTTGCACGCTGTGTGAGCCGATATAATAACCGAATGTTTACATTATATTTTGTGTTTCCATATTTTGACTGATTGATTAAAAAGAAAACTCTTAAATAATAAGTAACAAAAATAAATACGTTCTGCCTTTTTTACACAGGAAAAGCCTTGGATGTAGCTAGGAACTTGGGTGGTTATTAACTTCATGTGGGCCGTACACATGGGCAGTTCATACCCAAATACTCCATAATCCCATACTACTGCGCTAGCAGTTTATCCAAGACTCTCAAAAATTGGTTGAAGATGCTAGCTTTTTGCGCTAGATTTTTGAGAGTCTTGAATCCGCAGACAACAGAAGCACGTAAGGGACACAAGCTAATCCATGGTGGACTCTCTCCGGTTATACAATAGTAGTTTTTGGTGGACTCGTTTGTGTTCATCAATAACGTTGATACTTGATCATCAATTGACTTGTCTGCTTGTTAGCCTTCTTAACGCAAAAACACCACTTAAAAATGGTCTAAACAATTAAGCTAAAAATAATTTAATATTTGCTCAACAAACATAATTTAAACACATTAACCATTAAAGGAACGGAGTTTATAAAATGCGGTGTGAAAATACACGGTAGTAATAAATTAATAATTGCAGGAAAAGCCTGTCAGGAGAGGCTGAAAGCTTTCATCTTGACAATAAGACTTATGAAAGGCGATTGTCTGGGCTTACATTTAAACGTTGAATAATATAAATGGTTGTGCATATATAAACAAATACACAATAATTATTATAATGGCACAGTGTTTTTTTTATGAATAATCTTGTCAAAGTCTTTAGATTAGACTTTCTGAGATCATTGTTGCAAAGATTTCGATAGATCTTCACTGTAAAAATCGTATAAAAATCTTTTAACGGTTATAAAATTTAAAAGATAAGATTTCCCATCTTTTTTTTTTATTAATTCTATTTAGAGATTTAAATTTTATATCATGCAGATAGAGATTACTTATAATTGTATTTTTTTTCTAATTTTGATGTATCTTAAATTAATGATAAAATGCAAATGGTTTTCGTAATTGGTCATTCAGTCGCCTGCAATATCGCAATACACACACAACATGTTATTTCAATAGGTATTTCGTTTCATAAATCGAATTAATCACATTTAGAAGATGGGCGTTTAGTTTTAAATATGACAAACTCTACTTAATTAAAATATTTCCAGAGTCAGGGAAGAGAACAACAAATTATGCCAAAACATAAGTGCATTATTTCGACCATCGTGAAACTTTCGAATGGTTGAATTTTCGGCCGTGTTTCACATTTTCACTTGAACTTTCTAGAATGAAGAGCCCGTTCCTGCATCGAATGAAGTATTTTTATAGACTTGGAAAAAGTTTTATTTCATCCCGCCATGTTTTTAATTGAGCACGAGTTTCACTTTTTGGCGAAGTGAATAATTAAATAAGATATCTCGCCCTCCTTGAATCGAAAAAGTAAATGTCCTTCCCAAATGAAAGGTTAATAATATGTATATGCTGGGACAACTCACACACGGCCATCTGATGCCGAAATAGGCAAAGCCTGTTCTTATGGTAACCAGACAACTGATACACTACTTATAATATATTTCTACGTATATACATATTGTACATAAATTACTCCCAGACACAGAACAAATGATCATGCTCATCACAGAAACATTTGTCCTGGGTGGGAATCGAACCCACGACCTTCTGGTTCAGCAGTCAGGGTCACTAACCACTAGACCAACAGGCCAGTCAATAAATAATTATTGGATACCATTTACGAACATTGATATTATCGATGAAGATTTTAAAATGTATGCAAGTTAAAATAGTATATAACGATTAGTTTTTAAGTTTCATCATGTGCCTAGCCTTTTCCCAACTATATTTTGAGGTCAGCTTCCAGTCTAACCGGATTCAGCTGAATACCAGTATTTTACCCAGTAACTGGGTGATACGGTACCCCACGGTTAGACTGGTTGTCAGATTCTTGGGCTTCTGACGACCCGTAACGACTGTCAAAGATCCACGAATGACAACCGGGATCAACGGCTTAACGTGCTTTCCGAGGCACGGAGGAGTCTCGGTATGTAAAGATGGTCACCCATCCTCGGACCAACCTCGGCAAGCGTTGCTTAACCTGGTGGATCGATCCGCGCGGCTGTTACCACTGCGCCACGAGCTCCTCATTATTTTTTAAGTTTATTATTTTATAATGATTAGTTTTTAAGTTTATTAGTTTATAATGACAAGATAAAATATAGTTTATTTAGTTATGTGAAGTTTTGGTCCATAGCTAGTGGCGAGTGGCGGAGGATTAGCCATTTTAGCGTTCCTTGGAAGTGATCAACGTCTAGATGTAGGCGAAAAATACAACTATTGATTATGATTATCAGTTATTTGATATAATATAGTCATTGTTGACTTACGGGGCCAGGAGCCGCTGAGGAGTTTCTGTTGCCTACAGACCCAAGACCCTTAGAAATCAGCTAATACACAGTTTAGTTTAGTTTAGTTTAGTTTAGTGCACTATAATTGAAGCCCCATCGAATTCTAGACCTACCCGAGTTACCCGAATACATGTGAAATGTATTTATTGTGTCATAAAAAACATGCATTGTTAACAATGATGGTGACTAATCCCTTTTTCAAAGCCCTGTGGTTGTTATTAGAAAAAAACTATTAACAAACAGCGTATTGACTTTATAAAACCAACAACATAAAATTGGAAATAGAAATTCACGTTTTACAGATTTATACAAAAATATTATACTGTTAATAAAATACGCAGTTAATAATTTATCAAAAACTATTTGATTACTCCGTTGAAACTCATGGTTATGTTAAGCCCTGCGGCTAACGATTTAATTAAATAAAACTGAATACGCTGGAGTTATTAAACATGTAATATTTTATTAACTCAGCTTTTTATGTATTGGATCCAATTAAAATTAGATATTATAATAAATATAGTACTTATTGATATTTTTATCTTCTCGTTTTTAACATTAGTGTATCAATATATTTTTATAAACTTAATTCCCTTATTCTATTATATTATAAATGAAAGAGAGTCAGGCGTTACTTTACGAAAATCCATCTATAAAAAAAATATATGGCTTTTATCGCGGTTTATTAAGTTTTGACGTGACAACGTCTTATAAATTGGTTTGCCGGGTGACACTTCAAGAAACTGCGTTACGCTCCGCTCACGTTATGCGCTCACAATGAGAGCGAGTGAGAGGCACGCGTCCCTTCCACTCGGGCATGGTTAGCCCGCCTAAGAGCGAGAGAGACAGACATAAAAAGTGAAATTTTGTTAATATGAAATTCAGTGCGAGATTCTTTGTATAAATTAATGTTTTAAATATAATTCTTTGTATAAATAAATGTTTCAAATTGTTACTATTATTTCATCCTTCTTCCTACTATACGAATGAATATTCACATTAAAATTATTTTACCACTCAAAGTCGTTGTCACGTAAAACTTTCGCCCGTATACCGACTTTTCGGATACTTTACTGCAACCATGGTCCGGGAGGAACACCGTTTGTATGTTGTGTATACTGAGAAACAATGTTAAGTCTCGGTGCCAGTAATTTTTCTCCTGGACAAAGCTGTTTATTCATCATTTAATAACAATATTCCCTATTATCTCACGCATAACAAATGTTAAAAATAAATAAAACGATATCTCAAACGCTACTTGAAGCTACGAAGCCAATACGACTCTCGAAGCATATTGAAACATCAAATTCAATCGTACGCAATATACATTTTCTTTCCTGAATTGGAATGCAACCATCGATGCAACGACCGACCTATTGTTGTCGTACAATACTTTGACCCAATTGTACCTGGGCTAAAATATATCTGAAGTTATCGCTAGCTTTTAGGGTTTCGTTCCCCAGATTGACAAAACCCCTGAAGTGATTGTGGCCCTAATTGGTCCACCATCTCGTTAAGTTGCAGATCTGCCTTCCCATTATTTATTGTAACCCATATCCCATAATATCAATCCCTTGAATCAGGATCCCGACGACTGTCTATCTCAAGTAAAACCTGACATAAAACCTTGAATGGCAGGAATCTGTCACAGTAGAATCACGAATGGTAAGTAGCTTGGTCTGTTAGTATAATGAAGAGGATTGTGTGGTTTTATGAAACCACGGTCAAAGTGAAACATTTTTCACTTTATTAACAAAATAGCGTGAAGCACTGGCACAAATGAGTAATAGTCTATACACTACACGGTCAGCTGATGCGAACTACACCCTACTTCACGGCCAACCGTTACGCGACATGCATGCTGCCACACAGACGAAAAAGTTTGAGACGATGTAATAAAAGTTTCACTTTAAAAATTTGGAGACTGTTAATTGGGGAAATCATTTAAAAAAAACTGAACCGTCAATGCGTGAGTCGAACTTGCGCTTGTTTGATTTTTTTATGGCTAACGTAATGAATGACGAATCCACTCGCAACGTAGATTGGTTCAGTGAAAACAAAAAGTATTCTTTTTTAGTTTCTTTTATTTTTAAAATAGTTTTTTATCTTTATTAAGTAAAATATACGATTGCAGTAAGCAGGTTTATAATGACTAATTAGAACGAGACAACAATAGGGATGAACACTGAATCATAATGCTCTTTTATGTAGAAAATAAATTAGTATTAAGAAAAACAAAAAGTATACCGATTCATAAAATAGTCATATTATATCACACCCATATACGATAAGAAAAATAAAAAAAAATATACCGATTCATGAAATAGTCACATGCTTATATTATATTATCACATCCATAAAAAAAGTATCAACCCTTTATGTCCCACTGCTGGGCTCGGGTCTCCTCCTCGAAATCAGGCGAGGAGCGTAATCACATTCATACACTAATTTAATATAATTTAAAAATTAATAAAAAAATATAAATCGCTCATATTTACACACTTTCTGCACGAGAATAATATCAATAACATAGTAACTTTGTAAAGTCTTGAGGGAAACGAGTGAGCTGACTTCAACATCAAAATGCAGTTTGCACACGCGGGATAGACGCGGGCAAGTTACTTTACCACTCAATAATAAACAGCGAAAACTCCAAGTAAACTTCTCTATTACGTGCACGGACGAAACTTACACCTTGAATAAACTTTAGGCGTCTAACTCTTGTCTAGAATGTTTGAAAACTGTACAAACATAAAGGCTTTATCTGCATGAAGGAAGGAGTAATTAGTTCCGAAAACCATTAAATTTACATGACAGTAACTATTCTTAAGTCCACTTACACTTTGTATTGAAGTTTAGTATTTACTATAGTTTACTATAGTACATATAGTAATATACCATAGTATGTAATATGTGTTGTTCACTGAATTTAAACGTACATTAAAATGTAACCTTATATTGCATAGCTCTAGAAACAATTTGTAACTAATTTCTTGGCTTTGACCAAATTATGAAAGAGTAAAATTTTCATAATTGTCTACAGCTGATGATAGCTTTTCTGAAATATAAGTAATAAAGAAGAACCAATTTTTTCAATTTCATATCATTTACGTTCTTCAGCTAGGTTGGTACCTGATCTTCATAATAAAAAAACTGTGAAATATCAAAGGAACTGTCTGAAGTAGAGTAGTAACCTACTTGACTTCAGATTATTGCTGACGACGATAACTTTACTGAAATGAAAAATAATAAAGAAAAACCAGAATTATTAATATTATTTTACGTTTTTCAGCTAACTCAGTACCTCATCTTCTCGATAAGAAACTGTAAAAGGAATGGTCTCGAATAACCTTTTTTCAGACTATTGCTATAATCCATCAATAACAGTAGCCCAAAGATGCAACATCTTAACATAAAGTAAAACGTTAAAATAGTTGAATAGTCGTAAAAAATATGTTGCGAAAAATGTAGCTCATCCAATTTCATATACACGATTTCACACTCTGAGGCTTTAACCGGATTTTACTTACATAACGATTTAAGGAATATCGATAACGTTTCGAATTCGCTTGTTTATGCAACAAAAATTGGGCCATAAAATGGATTTATGGGTCCCAAAACCCCAATCACATCTGAAAGATACAATACATATTTCACTTGTCGGTTTTTAGACTTGCATTTAAATATTGCGGTCGAAAGGACCCACATTAATCTCGTGATCGGCCCCGTGACCGTCGCCGCTTTACATTATGTTGCTGGCATATTAATCGGTGCGATTGGGTGATTTATAAAAAATGGCGGTGATGGAAAATTATTAGTTACCGGAAAATTCTTTTGGTTTTTTTCCGCACATTGATATTGAATTTATGTTTGTTTAAGCTCTCATATACAGTAAAAACTACAGTCTCAGCGTAATATTATGAAAATGGAATGTTATAGTAATTAAAAATATTTGAATTGGGCGATATTCAGAACAATTATTGTTGTTTTAAGTCGGTAGGCGCGTAAGTGAAACTGAAGATCAAATTAGGAAAAATTTATATCTAACCAAATTGACGAATAAAACAAAAGATTTTTAGAAAATCACAGAAATTAATGAAGAACTTAATCTATTTTTGTGGTCTTTTGTAAAATAATTAACAATAATATAACGATTATAATCAAAAAATATTATATATTAACGTTACAAAAAAATAATGCTGAAACAAAGATGTAAAATATACATTAGTTAGAGTTAGTGGATAATACAACCATATTATAATAATTGTTTATTAATTTATTTAATGCATTCCATAACTTCATCAAATTTTTTGCACTAGGAAATGCCTGTCCTGTAGGATAATTATTTATGAAAATAAATTGTATGATGATAGCTAAAAACAACAACAACAACATCATAAAGTAATAAGTAATACCGTATCAAATATAATATAGTGATAGCTATATTCCAAATTTAAATCATATTGGAAATACTAGATAGTATTATACCGCGGAATGTTTCGTGCACTGACAAAAGGCAATCTTTCAAGAATGTAGGTCGGTCAGCGTTTTCGTGCGGCGCACACGTTAGCGTGCCGTTCTGCCAACATTTTTCACAATACCACATGGTTGCATGAGAAATCCGCCCGAAGGAGATATTTTCCCATGCATTCGAAGTTGGCCTCGTTTGCAAATCGCATGACGGAGTATACATGAAGTCGATGGATTAAATTTGCTTTTTGCGAATTATTGTCAGTCTTGGAACGTCACGTGCCATTATTCAAAGGTTTTTTGCGGTAAAAAACTGAAAAAGTCGAAGTAAAATATGACATTGATTCATGACAAACCATAATCAATTTAAATTCTTTTTAGGTTTTTTAGATATGATACTACTTTGTTTGTTGTTTTAAGCTCAAGCAGATGGCTCATCTAGTAAAATTTGAAAGGGAAAAGGAAATGACCCCCTCCATGCCCCGCAGAGGGCGCGGCATAGCACTTTGCTATCGGTGTTTTCGCGATTTTGATTAGTGTAGATTCGTATCGGATTCGAACCTAATCTTACCCGATCGATCC
Source organism: Lycaena phlaeas (assembly GCA_905333005.2). Lineage (NCBI taxonomy): Eukaryota > Metazoa > Arthropoda > Insecta > Lepidoptera > Lycaenidae > Lycaena > Lycaena phlaeas. The sequence goes on along the minus strand of HG995174.1, from coordinate 12,885,642 downwards.
GGATCGATGTATTTACCATGTGTAGGGATCGACGTCGCTCACGACCCCGAGGTCCAAGCGGTGTGACTGAGTACCTAACCCCGGATTTTGTTATGTTATGTGTGTGAATTCTATCTTGAATTTCGCGTCGCGCATTAGTAGCTGAGATATTTCGTCAGCCGGATCGGTAGTAACGTGCTTAGGTTAACCTAAAACTCTTTGAGACTGCGCTATAAGAGACATAGTTTGTCGCGCTCACTATGAGCGGGTTTGGGTGAAGGTGTTGTTGTTGTTGTTGTTGTTGACGTCTCCAATGAACGACGTTTCGAATACTTTACAGCAACCATGGCCACGAGAACAATGTACCATGGTTGCGGTTGCAAAATATCGGGCTTGTAAAAAACTCAATAAACGGAGATAAATCCGTAAAAGTTGTTTCATTGAAATACGCGTAAGCATTAAAAAATAATATCATCTAAGTCATAAATATCGTTCGTCCCTTATTTTTGGGTTAATATCCGGACTTTATGAAATCATAAGATTTACAATGCAAATTTAAAGAATGGAGTTCAACGTTATTTTTATAAGTTTGTAAGAAAGAATTTAATTTTGGTACTTTTGTACGATTCCAGGAAAAAGTGGTTTATATTTTATATAAACGTAAAATAAACAAAAGCGCAAAGTTTAACCGTATCGCCGTGTAAATGTAATTGGAGGAATTGACTTAAAAAGTCTTTTCTATTCGTCATAAGCTCTTTGGGTTCCTTTATGAGTGAAAGTTTGTAAAGTTTATTTGACGTTTCCCTAAAGGGCCCTCAGTGCCCCGCCGCGCGGAACAGAAAGTTCACGCACAAACGCTTTCGGGGGCCCCACCTGTAATCAAATTTATTACCCCAGCAGTTTGTTTCTAATTACGAAAAGATTTACCTTAACATCTGATTTTGCGTTTTAACATTTATTACATTACATAGATTGCTATACATTTTTGGAAAAATCCAAGTATTAATAAATTACATTAATATACTCGTACATATTGCTTTACTATTTATTTTTTTCAGGCAATGTAAAAGGCATGAGAATGATAGATATCGCTATATTCATTCGCGATTGCACTATTGACTGCTTTTTTAAATAGCTTGTCTACCTATCATTCCGTACTGTACGCGTGTGGTGCATTCTAATTAGTGGTGAGTCTTACAAGACGTATTGCATCCCTGTACCCTGGTACACCCTGGTACGGGGAGACAGTTGAACCAAATTAATATTTTAAAGAGAGCAATGATAATCTAATAGGTGCGGGCTCGGAGTCTTTAGTAAATCTATTCGAACTGTGGTGCCTCAAAATTGTTTTTTTTTTAGATATAAATGCATCTGAATATGAGATCATTTATTCGCTTGCTCATCGATAAAGAAAAACATTGTGAGGAAACGGGCATGCCTGAAGAGATTTAAAAGTCTTCAAAGGTGTCTGAAGTGTCACTGATGATGATTTTTATTCTTCTTTCATAAATTTATTTTCTTAAGCAAGAATTGTAGGTAAGCTTTAAATTTTCCGTTCATGTAAAGTTTATATATTATAATATTGTTAAAGATGTGATACTCAAGAGTTTATTAGAGCCTAAAGCAAATCGAGCACTCCTTTGGGATCTCCAAGTTTGTTTTGTATGTAAATTAGCTGAGAAACTCACATTGGTTATCACGGGGTAATGTTAATTTATTATGATATATATTTGTGCACGGCAACGTCTGAATTCAGGGCCTAAGGCTTCACAAAGCGGTTGAAGATGATTTTTTTTTCATGTCGATAATTAATGATGACATTGAAGACTGTTTTGGTAGTTTGTTCGTTCCATATGAAAATTTTCCATTTAAATTTTGGTATCGAGAAATATGAAAAGGATATTAGAAGAATGAATGAATGAATGAAAAGAAATGAGAAGGCAATTTTGATGTGTAACATCTAACAAACGAACAGCCAAAGCCTTGCGACTATCGACACCCATGAACATCCACACAACCAAAGGCTATGCAGATGCGTTGCTCTCCTTTTCTCTGTCCCCCCAATGGGCCACCGGAAACTCACAAACCGCACGAAACTCGACAGCATAACTGTCACTTTACGCCGGTATTATGTGAGCGAGAGGTACCACCCTGGTCGTGCCGGTCCAATTCGGCTGCAAGGCAGCATGGCACTACATTTTTACCTACTACCACTCTCGGCTACTTTGTATATGCGACATGCGTGTCCATACGAATACTTTTATTAATTATGTACTTTATTAAATTCCATGTCTTGTAATAAATTTTAATTAATCATTATGAATTACGAATGATATTGATATGTTATATTTGTCGAGTCTCATAACAATCAACTTTTGTGTTAATTTTTATTTTATTTTATATTTAGTACCTGGTTGACCGAGCATTTGCTCGGTACCCTTAGTGATAAAATACAATAAAAATTAAAAAAAAATGATCTTAAAAAAAGGAAAAAAAATAATTCAGACTGGAGATTCGAACCAGGCTCGTTCGGATTTAACTGCCTAATTACACCACTAAGCTACCATGACATGTTATTTAACAGCAAAATTTACGTTCGTATTCTAATCATATTTTTTCGATGCCTCAAAACACGGATAAAAAAAAGTTTTCTAAAAATTTATCCTAGCTAGATCGATTTATCATCGTTTTTAACCCTTGTATACAAAATTTCATGAAAATCGTTGGAGCCGTTTCCGAGATCCCGATTCTTTTATATAAATACTAGCTGTTGCCCGCAGCTTCGCCTGCGTTAACTAAGATTTACAACGGGATCTTAGCGGGATCTTTACCGATAAATGGGCTATCGAACACTGAAATGTTTCATTAAAATCCGACCGATAGTTCCTGAGATTAGCGCGTTCAAATAAACAAACTCTTTAGCTTCATATCATAAGGATTAAAAGCATGAGTAAAATAAACTCGTTTAAATGTAGTCCAAAAAAATCAAAATTTCTGAATAAAATATGGTTGTTGTGCCTTACTCCAGGGCTTCCCAAACTTATTCGTACTGTGACGCCCTTGGGACTTTGCTACTTTTTTGCGACGCCCCTCAACTCAGCCTCCAAAAATACTTACCGATTTTAGTACTGGCCTAGTTACAGGTGTATTAGAAAAACACTATTTGAACATTTATAATTTTTATTAGAAAATAAGAACGAAATCAAAACATAAGCACAAAAGTAAAAAGAGATACATATTTATGTAACTGGCTGGTTAGTGTGAGGGGTGTGCTTGCTTTTCCGAGCATAGCTTATGAAACCGGGGCTCCAGTTTAGAAATTGCCACTCTTATTTCTTTTTCTAAGTCTATGTTTGACCTGTACTTGTTTTTAATTACTGCAACTGTAGAAAAACCCGTTTCGCACGTCGCAAATGGTAATACGACGCCCCTGGGACAACATCGCGACGCCCCGGGGCGTCGCGACGCACAGTTTGGGAAGCCCTGCCTTACTCGACATAGATAGGTATAGTGTGTCGTGGACTTTTTTGTAGATATTTATAAGATCTACAATTAATTAGAAAATTTTATGGTTCTATCTTTTATAGTTTAGGCAGCGTACGCAAAATAAGTAACTTTTCTGGTTGATTTTTTACACCTTGTGTCCGAAAAACCCAAATATCTTACGGAACTCTATTTTATTTCAGAATAAAATGTAACCTATGTTACTCGTGGATAATGTAGCTTTCGAATGGTGAAAGAATTTTTGAAATCGGTCCAGTACTTTTTGAGCCTATTCGTTACGACCAAACAAACAAACAAAGTTTTCCTCTTTATAATATTAGTGTAGATGTAGATATATACAAGGATTGCTCGTTTAAATATATAAGATTCGATGTACACAATAATCATTAGTATTATGCTTGTAATGATATTGATTATTGAAAATGTCACTCATATTCCCAGACATAATCTTGAGTAAAAGCTAGTTCCATACGAATCGAGGCATATTATATAACGCTGTCAAACATCGGTCTTCCCAGTACTTTGGTCGTAAATATTTCAGCATAGTTGTGGTGTCCGATCGCTTCACCTCGTAAAGTTGAATCGACGTATATCAAGTCTATTTACTTAAAATAGGTACATACCTTAATTTTATTAAAATAATTAATAAACTAGAAATTAAATTATATAGTGTAAGAGTAAAGTGCTCTTAATATATTACAGCCCTTTTTAGGTTCTACATTTGAAGGGTAAAAACGGCACCATATTACTTCGGTGTCTGTGTGTCCGTCTGTCCGCCTGTGTACCAACAAGCTGTATCTCAAGAAATGATAGTTAAATCTGTTTGGTAACGGCTGGGAATCAAACAAACGTGACTTTTTATCGATATCAATAACGGCAACAGGTAGGCACTTAAAATATTCACAAAATACTTACATTTATTTTAATAGTAAAAAATAAAATTAAAATATCACTGATATTAATTAGGGCTATTGTATAGCAAAAGTCATTGTCATGTTGTCGATAGCCTATTCGGAACTTATCTGGAGATTGTGAAACAGGCCCTAAATGACGTAAAACTATTATAAACTTAATAGAATTTAAAATGTGTTTTACATTAACAAAAGCTTCCTTATCTTAAACTTCCACATCAGAAGTTGCGACGTTAATTTTGAAAATAAATTAAAGAAGTCGCCCGAAGCTGAAGAAGCGTACCGGTTAGATCTTTAGCAGAGTTTAAAACTGTTTAGATGAAAATTTTCAAAGCATTCGTCTACAACGGGTTTGTTCTGAAGTTCACCTTAACATTTTAATGATAGCTTATTATGTGCTTGTCTTTTAATTATCTTATTCCCTTGTTGATTCTGCAGTTTGGGTAATCTTAAATAAGTAATTAGGATAAGGGTCAACATTCTCTTGTTTGTTCTGAAGTTCTAGATGAAAGCCGATTTTATAATGGATAGATTATAATCAAATTTTATTCTAACTCAGGTAATTAACAGGTATATTCTTCTTACCGATGTTTATTAATGTTAATACCTATATGTATGATTGGATTGCTGATTTGAGGATACCATGTTTTAAAATTTAAATAATGATGCAGTATTAAATTGTTGATAATGGATTATAATATTATGTCAGTAGTGACCATATTTTAAGAAATTCTCAAAAATAGCACAGACATAGGTGCTCTATAAGATTAGTGGCTTTTTTAAAAACAAACTAAAGAATTGTAGTAGAGGAGACCGTAAGACATCGACTTTCACCTATCTGATAAAAATATGAATACTTCTGATATAAAAATAATCTTATATGACAATATATTTTTCTTATATAAAAGTTGTCAAGTTATAATAAAATAAATTTAAATCGTTTATTTTAGTTCGTGCCGAATACTCGTTTTCGGAACGTTACATGACGTCATCTTTTTCGTGCATGCTGCCCGTAACATCGAGTTATTAGACGTTGTCACGACAAAAATTAAACTGTTTTTGCAAACAATAGTTTAAGGGCCTGTTTCACAATCTCCAGTTAAGTTCCCAATAGGCTATCGGCAACATATTTGACAGATATTTGACAGATACTCCATACTCTATCTGTCAAATATGTTGCCGATAGCCTATTGGGAACTTAACTGGAGATTGTGAAACAGGCCCTAACAATAAATAAATATATGCACTACCTCTGACGTCGATTTAGCGTTTACATCTCAATCTCATTAGTGGTGATACACGCCACAGTCCCTTGCCACAATTGCGTTAGTAGAGGCTACCATAAATTTGGCAATTACGGACACATCTGGGCCTGTAAAATGGCCCTTTTATAAAAAATAAAAATATTATACACTCATACAATGTAATGTTAAAAATAATTATTTTACTAGACCTCCTGGTTTAGTACGTTTTAACAACCTCTGTATACTAATTAAATACTTGACACAAAAGATCACGTGTTTGAATTTAGTTATCAGAACATGTTTATTATTACAACGAACTACAACAATACTTTTAATCCACCATAGCTAACAAACAAAAAAAAAAAACATTGTCAAAGACATTATTTATATCGCTAGAACTGAAAATGATCGCAATTTAAGCACCTAATGTTTAATGATTTTCATTACACAATATAAAAACCCAGTTTTCCATAGTTAATATTTAAAAGTGTCATTTTAGTGCCCCATAAGAAGAAGAACATAATGTCGTTGGCGACGCCGAGGCGGCTTCTTCGCCAGACACTTCCTTGCAAGGAGTTAACAAAAATGAATTTTGGCACTACGTACTCAACTTATTGCTAAAAATATTCACACTACAAAATCGTGTACGTGCAATATTGCGCGATAAACACATTTATTCTGTTTACTCGTATTTCTACAGAAGGTTGAATGTTAAGTGTTTTTTGAATTCCCTCTACAAATCGTTTAAAATTATCCATATCTCTTAAAAAGCTTGTAAGCTTAATAAAATAAATTATTGACAGTGTTTATATAGATTATTATTTTATTTAAAAGATACAGCTTCTTGGCTTATTTAATTTTCGAGATAATAAACGATCTATTTCCAATAGAAGTTGATAATGGTTAAACAATGATGAAGATGCTGTCAAAGGTACAACTCATATAAGCTCATTGTTAGAAAGTCCCCTATGCTACAGAAAGTTAAGTTTTACCATCCTTAAGAGACAGTTTTATAATCGACGGAAAAATTTTACGCAACAAGTATCAAATAAACAATTTGCTTGCGTTATTCTATCTATCACTAACGCTGCTTATGAGATTAAGTTTTCCTTTTAAACGATCATATTTACACTGTGATCATGCCATGAAGTAATAAAACAGAAAATGGTTATAAATTTTCCAAAAGGGTTTATCGTTATTTATTGAAATTTTGTCACTATCTTTCCAACTGTTTGACGGGCTTAATAATAGCGTTGGGAATAAATCATGGGATATAAAGGTACTTTGGAATATGCGAGCGTCCGTTGTTCGTTGATTTGACCATCGTAATCAACACAAGTCCCCAACAAGATCGAGTTACAATGAAAAGTGAAATTGTTAATTTCTGTTCTATTGAGTTAATTTAAGTATTTTTGAATTATCAATGTTTCTGTCGGATGTCTCGAAGACTCATCAAATTCTTTTATGAAACTTTTGCTCAAATTGATTGTTTGACTTCACATTAAAAAACTTATAACTTATTTGTTATTTATTTGCAGAAAATAGTCTATAAACAACGTAGGTACTTACCGTCCAGAAAACTTATTACAAAACTCGCAGGAAAACTAATAAGGAAGAAAATTTCAAAAAATATACACACCGACAATAACCGGAAATTTTCGTTAAAAAGGCTTGACTTAATCGAGGCATTCCCGGAGCATCCGAATGGGGATATGCTTAGGTCACGTTCACATTGCATCCGAAATTCAAATGAGTGTATTTTTTGGCCTGTCTGAGTACACGGTGAATTAAATTAGGGGACCTCCGCAAACGAGGTGCGGTCTTTTTTCAATGTACGTTCTCGGATTTTATGTTTCTCACTTAAAAATCATGGAATAATGATAACTGAGTTATGCTTTTGAAAATGACTGTAAATCTAAAAAGCAGGAATGTAAAAATCACAATATCCCGCGATAGAATTCGTAAAAAATCATCATAAAAATTTAAGTTCGCGTAAACATAAGAAAACAATGTTAAAGTTAAAGTAAATATTATTAGGGCCTGTTTCACAATCTCCAGTTAAGTTCCCAATAGGCTATCGGCATCATATTTGACAGATAGAGTATGGAGTATCTGTCAAATTAACACGATAGTCTATTGGGCACTTAACTGGAGATTGTGAAACAGGCCCTTAGGATCTAATTTAATGGCAAATTCAAAAATAAATGTTGTAATAGACGAAATAATCATCCTTTTCTATTGGAGTCCATCCTCTAAGAAAATTTAGCCAGCTATAAATACAAATAAGTAATTAAATTTCGATTACAAGTGAAAGAATATTTACGTAAATCTATTTATTTAAGTAGTTTAAATAAATGAATGATCTCTCCCTTTTTATGAAGTTGGTTAAAATCAGGACGATCAATAATAAGCACACTGCATCGAGCGTATTACCGAAGTAGAGCGATCACATTAGGTGTTTTGTATGAAAACAAATTCCGCCAATTTTTTGCTGTGACGCTGTGCTGCGTCCTGTCCTGTCCCCGGTCCTGCGTTCTGTTTGGCCGGCTTCTGGCCATTGCTGGATGATTAGCTGATGGAACAGATCACTAGTTGGTTGAATTTCTAATTCGTCAGCTCGATAAATTATTATTTACCATTTTAACATAAGTCTCACATAAATCACTCTTTGACGACCTCTGTGGCTCAGTGGTTAGCGCGTTGGCGCTCAAGCCGGAAGTAGCGGGTTCGAATTTAACACAACAAAGGGAACAAAAAGTTTTCTGTGCTCTTGGGTCATGGATGTGTATTAAATTTGTGTATTATATAGCAAAAATCTTAAATATATGTATTAATATGATAGTATTAAATATATGTATGTATTTCCGTTGTTCCCGTAAGACAAGTTCTTCGGAAACTTAGCACGGGACCAGATTGACGTGGTGTAAAAGCGTCCATAGATATTATTATTATTATTACTTTAACATAACAAAACGGTGGATTTATTTATCTTATCGTACTAAAGCAATATAGAAGGAAAAATAGATACAATATGTATGATTAGTGAGAAATACGAAATTTCAGTTAGCTATAGCATAAATAATAAATATAATTTTCTACAAAGGAGATTATTGTGCTTAGAAAGTAATATGAAAATTTTAATTTCGAAACATTAAGTATGTCTGCGCTCCTTTGTCTCTATTTGCATTTCCATAGACCACCAAGATATTAGCTTTCCTAATTACTACCCCAGGGTATGCTGTCCACAAACAGAAGCTAATTGCTGGCCAGCTAATGCTGACTCCAGATCCTAGCTTTGCGGTTCTTTGTTTGTCTTATTTTCATTTAAATTATTTCACGTTAGGTATCTATTTGCCAGACTTTGTGTAGTAATTTTCTGGAATTGTAATTAATTAATGATTTTTAATTTTTATAATATTCTCATGGTATTATTATTAACTTATTCGATTTCAACAATACGTAATTATGAAGTGAGGTCAAAAATAAAATACACTACACTACATACATGCGTTTTCGTGAATATACTTTTCAAAATCCTTACTTATCCTTACTAATATTATAAATGCGAAAGTAACTCTGTCTGTCTGTCTTTCTGTCTGTCTGTCTGTCTGTCTGTCTGTTACGCTTTCACGACTAAACCACTGAACCGATTTTGATGAAACTTGGAACAGAGATAGATTAGAGCTTGGGAAAGGACATAGGCTACTTTTTGTTGCGAAAAAAAAGCTTAGGGGGGTTTAAATAGGGGATGAAAGTTTGTATGGAAAGGACAATGTCGAAATATTATTTAATACTTTTGAAGCGTCTAGAAATGTCATGTGAAGAAAAACAATTATTTTATTTCTTTACATTTTACCAATATATTCTAGGGTTGGATAAAAGCCACCAAATAAAACCAATTATTATTTGTAATTCAATTGACTACTTTTTACGGATTTCATTATTGGATGACATATTTTTTCCTCCGTTTTTTTTAATTTGTTCCTGTTGGGACCAGCTAAGACCAGAAGCCATACGACTATCTCCTTCGTAAAATACATAATCTATTGATTTCTGACACTTTGTTACTCAGTCCTATGGGAATGTAGCTCCGAGGAATTTCCCATAATAGATACAAAACATACAATGGTAAAATAATTCAATAACATTAATACCAATGAAACATAACCTATAATATTTAAGATTTTTAAGATGTATCATCACTACATATTATAAAACGAAGTCGCTTTTTCTGTCCCTATATCCCTTTGTACGCTTAAATCTTTAAAACTTCGCAACGGATTTTGATGCGGTTTTTTTAATAGATAGGACAATTCAAGAGGAAGGTTTATGTATATAATTAATTAAATTTTCATCTACATTGGCTAAGATAAAACAATAATTGTTGGACGTGTTGGAAAAAAATAGGCCGCCTGGGAGTTTTCAACGAAAGCGCTTCCTAAACCTTTAAAGACAATATAACAAAATAATATATGGTGGAATTGTGAATCTTAAATAGGTCTACAAAAAAGTCCGCGATGGCATATGTCTATCGCTTAGGGATATCATACTATATTCATTTAATACTTAAAAAAAATGGACTATTATAGGGCTATTTACACAGATAAGGTATAAATCCTTATCATTTTAAATTAATTAATTGGTTTGAGCACTTTATGAAGATTATTTTTGTCCTTTACATCATGTGAATTAAATAAATACTTTAGGGGATATGGCAAAATCAAAATTATACATCATCATCATCATCATCATCATCAGCCTCTATCCGTCCACTGCTGAACATAGGCCTCCCTCAATGAACGCCAAGACGACCGATCCCTTGCTACTCGCATCCAACGCGGACCTGCCACTGCACGGAGATCGTCTTCCCATCTGGTTAATGGCCGACCAACACTTCGTCTACCTGAACGCGGCCTCCACTCTTGAACCTTAACCCAAAATTATACGCAAGAAAATAAATCGTGTGGCCGTGATTTGAACGGGCAGTGTAATAATGGTATCCTAAATAGTACATTATATGCATACAGAAATACAGAAAGCGAATGGGTATAATGTCTTTATGTTCAAGATAACATATATATCCATTTTAATACAAAAACTTAGTCATTATTAAAATAGAAAATGATTATCATCAGACATGATAAATCCGTAAATCTATAATCACGCGGGCGAAGCCGCGGGTAACAGCTAGTTATTAATAAATTGTAGTTTTTGAAATTTTTTTACAAAAGATTTGTAAAAAATATAATTAATTTTATTACAAAAAAAAAAATACGTTCGAAAAGTTACTTTTATAAAGTTAGATATTTGCACTAATAAACAGTTGAATTTGTATGTATTGACTCTTTTTATTAAATGTTTTTCTTTACTCTATTCCCTTGATGTCGAACTCTGCTATCATCATTTATTATTAATAAAAAAAAATCAAACATTTAATTTTAAACTTTAATTACAGGTTACATTGGCTCCCTGCAGACGTGCACAGCTTCCGTACCGGCCGGCCAGATGACCACCTTCCCGGATGCAAAGAGTTCCACTTAAAGCTGATGGTACGTCTGATGCCATTCTCCAGTGAAATTAAAAAATAAAATTGGTTAAGAATGTTAAGATGTCATGATCTCAATTTTGCAATTTTGCAAAATCTGTAAAAATATTACATGTAACTAAAGTTTCTATTAAGTTGCTTATTAAGTTTAACTGATAAACGGTTTGAGTAACTCCTACAATAGATTTCAATAGCCGTTTTCAATCAAATCAATATAATTCTGGCGTCCACTATTGAGCCGAACTTGAAAGCCCAACTTAAACTCGGTCCAGTTAATTTTAGCTGCATCCACTATCCTAATTGACATATTGGACGATGGGCCGCATTTCTGTCCCGGATTATACCCGGACACAGCTATTCATAGATTCACTCCATGGAAGTTAATTCTCTTGTAAACAGCCAAACTTTAGTTGAAAATCGATATCAAATAATCATATAGAGTTAATTTTTGTTGTATATTTCAGTATTTAAGAAATATACGTAGTCAAACAAATGTTATTTTTATTTAGGACTGTTTGACCATAATTCCATATTCAAACTTTATACATAGCATTTTACGCGTTTTTATTAGCTTTCCGTGTATGTATATTTGTATATTAATATACACGTTTGTAATCGACTCCTTTGTTATTTTGAACTGTCTATTATATTGTACTGACTCTGATTTAGACTTCTTTTTTGCAAAGAACGAGAAAGGCTATTTTGACTTTACACCGGCTGTTTGGTAAATTTTACATACATTTTCTTCACTTTAACTGCCATCATTTTATTAAAACAAATTCAACGCATACGATAAAATCTTTGTAGCGATCTTATTATACAGTATGAAATATCTGAAATTATTTTAATCCCAATATTTAGGTAAGAATGTAGATGAAATACGTGATACCATGAAACGTTGGTTTGATAGTGGTTAGCCAACTGCCTCGGTGTCTCCGTGTATAAGCGCAGACTGACTCCGGCTTGCGGTTACAGCGCTGTCTTAACTGGCTGCAACTTGTCGCCAGTCATTCTATATCCATACTAATTATTTGATATCGCTGACAAGTTTATGTTTCAGTCTATCGAATGTAGCAGATTTTTAAATATAATAAGTATTAATAAAGAAGTATTAACTTAAAAGGCATATAATATACGGTCGAATTGAGAAACGCCTCCTTTCTTGAAGTAATTTAAAAAAGATCTTATTTTTTTAAGAAAAAGTGAGAGAGAAGTAGAGTCGAATAAAGGAAAGGACAATATCGTCGATTTTAAAAGTAGTATCGTGAAAATAAAATAAACGTTAAAATACTTTCGCAACATAAATAGTCCTGTACTAGATTTTCATATAAGATTCGCCAAAATACAGAAAGCAACAATATCTTAAATTATATTAATTTTTGTCAAAACATTTCATGTATGTTTTGAAGTAATCGAACAACAAAAATGGCATTTCGCGCGTGAGCCTCTGACTCCACCGATATTCTCTATGATACAGAAAAGACCGATTAAGTGTTAAATAGGTACCTTATGTATCTACGTTATCACTTGCAGCCAATTTGCATCGTCCGCATACTGTACTACCGCTTAACGTGACATTAGCTTTAATTGTAAATACGGCTTAGCTCCGAATAGCTCGTAATTAGTGGCTAACATTCGTATTCAGGGTTCTTAAAAGAGCAATAAATATTTATTAGCTAAGCCATACCCAATACTTAAGGCTTTTATAAAATATAAAGATTACGTTGCCAACAATTTATATAACATTTCATTTTCATTTCATTTTCAACAGTTCACTGAGTGAGGCCTATGTTATGCAGTGGACGCATAAAACATGATGATGATGATCAATAAGCCTGTAATCCATTTTTTCATAGACATGAATACTTATTTGCAGACGAATCCTATCATTTATTTGACGTGACAACGTCTTATAATTCGATGGAGGTGCACGCACGAAAAAACATGACTCATGCTGCGTTACCTCACTCTGAGGCGTTCCAGTTAAGGTTTAAAGTGCAAGCGAGAGCGCGGAACGAGCGACAAAGGTACACAATCGGCCCATCAGTATTTTCTTATGACGTTGTCACGTTCAACTATGGTCAGTCAACCGACTTCACTGACAACCTTTTTTTTGTCTTATACCCCGTGCGCTGTAGCATGGCGCGGGTGACACATGCCAATATGACGTTGATATACATGATTGGGGATGAAACGTTATGCAATTTATCTTTATCGCTAACGATACTCGCAGCATAAGTATAGTTCTTATTAATAGTATTATAAAAATTTGTGTGTTATTCTGTTGTGCAGTGTATCTCTACGTGTATAAACTTTTCAATGCATATATTTAAGGGCTACATAATAATAACTTTGAACTTATATTAAATAATCAAAATCAGGTTTATATTTTTTTCTTGACAACTTGTTTAACGAGAATGATAGATTCTGTTTTTTCATTAATATAATGATAGACTTTTTACAATAATAATTGAACTATGTCAAATATACATTTTTTATTATAAAATAACATCGACTTTCCATTCTAGTATAGTACATCTCATCATTAAGCACGTCTATGGTTTTACGTTTATTTATACGCATAGCTATATGATGATATATAGATACTATCTCGTTTTGGTTGGGATTGATTTAAATTACCACAGTAATTGGCGAATGAGGTATTAATAAAATACTTCATTACATTTTTTAAATTGCGGCAGCTTGCAAGAGTAAAACGTAACGTTACTGGAACTGTCACCCGCACCATGCTACAGCGCAAGGGGTATAACTAGACAAACAAAAGTTCACAATTTCGGGCTCACTGCACTTTTTTAACGTTTCCTTTATATCATCATCATCCGTCCACTGCTGAACATAAGCCTCCTTCAATGAACGCCAAGACGAGCGATCCTTTGCTACTCGCATCCAACGCGGACCTGCCACTGCAAGGAGATCGTCTTCCCATCTGGTTAATGGCCGACCAACACTTCGTCTACCTAAACGCGGCCTCCACTCTTGAACCTTAATGGCCCATCGGCCATCCGTTCTTCTGAGTGCGTGACCAGCCCATTGCTACTTCAACGTGCTTATTCTTCGCGTGATATCGGTAACTTTAGTTCTCTGGCGAAGGTCTTCGTTTCGAATCCAGATAGGATTCGAAACGAACTTCCTTTATACATTAGGAATAAAGTCAGAAAAAGCAATAACAGTTGATACAATAATCATCGTACATGCGAGTGAAAAAGCGGGCTCCGTCTTCATTACGTGACGCCAATCACAGCGCGCGCGAAATCATAACTCAACGAGACGCCTACCCTAAGTCTTCGGGGAAGCTCCATCCATTGCGTTTAATTATACGACCCCAAACACCCTACCTGAAGATCGTTAATCTTTTCCAAAGATATATTCCCTTACTTCACAAAAGCCTGCCCTTACGCTAATCGCTAAGACGCATTCACCTTACCTTGGCTAACGTCACTCCGCTATATTGATGTCTTTGAACTCTCCCCCGAGGTATCAGACTTTAATGTTGATGTCAAAGTTTATCAATTAATGGTTGACGTGAATAAATTTAGCTAATTTTGCATTCGGATACGTCATTACAATTTCATTGTGTCAGATTCAAAGCTTTTGTCTCATTGTATTTGAAATGATCTTTGTATATTTTCAAATAAATAATTGCTAAGCATAGAATAATTTAGTGTAATCATTGCAAATTGCTAAGTGAATGTATTTACTTAACACACATTAAAATCGTTTTTAGAGGAGATAATAATACTATATGCCAAAACTGAAGTAAAATAAAGATTATCCGTTAGCTAGCATAAGGCAAAGTATGCTACTGTTGCCGGTATCAGTCTGTCGCTAAGGGTTTCCCATCGCTTGCAGATCAGTCTGAAGGCTCACGCAGCGGTTTTAGTGGGGTAGTGCAGTCCGAGTCAGAGTCCAATGCGAGTCCGCACACACGCCAGCGCGCCTACCCATGGCCCTGGCTGGGTCCGAAAAGGATTTCCTCTGCGACATACAAAAGAAAAAAGTATGTTCTCATGCTATCTTCATATTCCTTCCTATCAAATTCTATACGTAAGAAACGAGCTTGCGGAACAAAGTTATCATAGCTCATACAATAAATTGAAATAACAAAATTGTTCCCAGTTGATAAATAATAAAATTTTGAAAATAAATAAAACAAAACTTATGTTCAGGTTAGGTCTTTGATGTAAGTTGGTCAAGAGCTATGCACACAGTCTGGCCACAGAGAGTACAGAGTAAATACACCCAACGCCCGTTCGCTTTTCAATTAAGTTCTGGTACTGTTTGTGTTCTGTACAGGTATCATGCACGGGAAATGTTCCCTCATATTTCCAGCTTTGTTGACATTCGTATGAATTATGAATATTTACCGGTGTCCGTAACCAATCCAAACTAAATAAAATCAAAAAAATGTTTTGATACCGAAACTCATGTAATATACTACGCTATAAATTGCTTACTCTTGCTCAAATTATTAGGTCTTTCTCTTATTAGGTCTAGAATTTTTTTTATCAATTACAATATTCCTTATTTGAATTACTAGCTGTTACCCGCGGCTTCGCCCGCGTGATTATAGATTTACGGATTTATCATGTCTGATGATAATCATTTTCTATTTTAATAATGACTAAGTTTTTGTATTAAAATGGATATATATGTTATCTTGAACATAAAGACATTATACCCATTCGCTTTCTGTATTTCTGTATGCATATAATGTACTATTTAGGATACCATTATTACACTGCCCGTTCAAATCACGGCCACACGATTTATTTTCTTGCGTATAATTTTGGGTTAAGGTTCAAGAGTGGAGGCCGCGTTCAGGTAGACGAAGTGTTGGTCGGCCATTAACCAGATGGGAAGACGATCTCCGTGCAGTGGCAGGTCCGCGTTGGATGCGAGTAGCAAGGGATCGGTCGTCTTGGCGTTCATTGAGGGAGGCCTATGTTCAGCAGTGGACGGATAGAGGCTGATGATGATGATGATGATGTATAATTTTGATTTTGCCATATCCCCTAAAGTATTTATTTAATTCACATGATGTAAAGGACAAAAATAATCTTCATAAAGTGCTCAAGCCAATTAATTAATTTAAAATGATAAGGATTTATACCTTATCTGTGTAAATAGCCCTATAATAGTCCATTTTTTTTAAGTATTAAATGAATATAGTATGATATCCCTAAGCGATAGACATATGCCATCGCGGACTTTTTTGTAGACCTATTTAAGATTCACAATTCCACCATATATTATTTTGTTATATTGTCTTTAAAGGTTTAGGAAGCGCTTTCGTTGAAAACTCCCAGGCGGCCTATTTTTTTCCAACACGTCCAACAATTATTGTTTTATCTTAGCCAATGTAGATGAAAATTTAATTAATTATATACATAAACCTTCCTCTTGAATTGTCCTATCTATTAAAAAAACCGCATCAAAATCCGTTGCGAAGTTTTAAAGATTTAAGCGTACAAAGGGATATAGGGACAGAAAAAGCGACTTCGTTTTATAATATTTAGTGATGATACATCTTAAAAATCTTAAATATTATAGGTTATGTTTCATTGGTATTAATGTTATTGAATTATTTTACCATTGTATGTTTTGTATCTATTATGGGAAATTCCTCGGAGCTACATTCCCATAGGACTGAGTAACAAAGTGTCAGAAATCAATAGATTATGTATTTTACGAAGGAGATAGTCGTATGGCTTCTGGTCTTAGCTGGTCCCAACAGGAACAAATTAAAAAAAACGGAGGAAAAAATATGTCATCCAATAATGAAATCCGTAAAAAGTAGTCAATTGAATTACAAATAATAATTGGTTTTATTTGGTGGCTTTTATCCAACCCTAGAATATATTGGTAAAATGTAAAGAAATAAAATAATTGTTTTTCTTCACATGACATTTCTAGACGCTTCAAAAGTATTAAATAATATTTCGACATTGTCCTTTCCATACAAACTTTCATCCCCTATTTAAACCCCCCTAAGCTTTTTTTTCGCAACAAAAAGTAGCCTATGTCCTTTCCCAAGCTCTAATCTATCTCTGTTCCAAGTTTCATCAAAATCGGTTCAGTGGTTTAGTCGTGAAAGCGTAACAGACAGACAGACAGACAGACAGAAAGACAGACAGACAGAGTTACTTTCGCATTTATAATATTAGTAAGGATAATGACTTTAAACATAGCTCTGTCTGTTTGTCTTGTCTTCACGCCTAAGTAACTGCATCGTCTTGGGTGAAATTTTGTGCAAAGATAGTTGGATATTAATAAAATTACTGTCGACGGGTAAGGAGGCTCAATTTTTGTTTAGTAAAAGCCTAAATACTTTCGTTGCTTGCATACGTTGGAATAGCAATCTTATCTTAGTAGCTAATAAAATGCACCCTTAAAATCTAATCTAGAAAAGTTTAGAGGTTGAATGTTATATCAAAATTTTAATGACGAAACAGAGTGCCGAATAACAAAGATGAAATTGAACAAAAGGAATACGTTTAAGAAGATTTATGCACTCGAAGTGTCTAACCAGAGACAATACAAACTCTAGTACTTGACAAAGTTATTTAAATTACGGGACAATTTTCCCGGGCCATAACGTTTAAGCGGCAGACGCGTTGAGGTCCCGCTAAATGAGGTTTTAAGCCCTCTGTCCTCATGAAAAGGATTCACAAAGCAGATTTCAGGCAGACGGGATCTTAGCATACAATGCCCTGACGTTTCGGGGCGCTGACAATACGATTATTTTGCTTCCCAGTATGAGGAGCGTAATTATGATTATTATTAACTGGAGCTCATTTGTATGCTTCAAAATGGCGAACTTTTTGGCTTAAAATATAAAGAGCCTACAGGTCTATAGTTATTTTTGGAAAATGTTGAGCTTCTATTAGAAGAAGTTCTTCTTAAGTCAGTTTTAATGTCTATTTAGAAAAGGAGCAAATCCAAAGTGTTTTTAAAGATGTTGTTTTAAAATCTTAAGCTGATCTTGTCTGTCTAATATAGTTATGGTACATTAAATTTATAGCTTTTTTTTACATTACATTATAATACGTCGCAATAGTTTTGTTATTTACACCACAAAACTATTAAAAATATTTTGGTGTATAATATATAACTTCAGAATGAAGTGAATATAAATTTCGTAGAATAGAAGTTAAAGTATTTATTGCAACTAAGTGTAATGAGTTTTGTGCTTAAATAAATAATAGTTTAAAAAAACTAAAAACACGCTTTTTATAGAAACCCAAACTAAAAAATAGAAAATAAATTTTAATAACTTTAAATTAAGAATAGTGTTAAAAATTTCAATAACTATAAATTAATAATAGTGTAAATAAAAAAAAAATATTTTATTTAAAAAAAGCGTGGGGTGCTTTTTAAGATATTATCAAAATGATAATCACTCTACTCATATCTGTCAATAAAATATTTATAACTATATTGACACCATGCACCCCACGCTTTTTTTTAAATAAAATATTTTTTTTTTATTTACACTATTATTAATTTATAGTTATTGAAATTTTTAACACTATTCTTAATTTATAGTTATTAAAATTTATTTTCTATTTTTTAGTTTGGGTTTCTATAAAAAGCGTGTTTTTAGTTTTTTTAAACTATTATTTATTTTTTACTTTTTAGTAATTATTTATAAATATTATAAATACGGGGAATCAGTTCGATTTCGGAGAGGGAGCCTGAGAAACGGCTACCGGAACCAAGGAAGGCCGCAGGCGCGCAGATTACCTACGGAGAGTTACATACTGACATACTGACAAACTGACAAACTGACAAACTGACAAACTGACATACAAGTGAAGCTAATAAAAAGCGTGTAAAAATAGCGCCTTTTACAAGCATTGCCATATTATTTGTAGATACCTTACCAATATGCATTATTAAGTTTAGAAATAATTTAAATTACAATTCATACAATAAATAGAGTTCGTTGTTCGGCCGTATTTAAGTAAACTGACGCCCGGTTTCCGAAAGGC
Organism: Lycaena phlaeas; assembly: GCA_905333005.2. Classification (NCBI taxonomy): domain Eukaryota; kingdom Metazoa; phylum Arthropoda; class Insecta; order Lepidoptera; family Lycaenidae; genus Lycaena; species Lycaena phlaeas. Next base: position 12,866,447 of record HG995174.1, on the reverse strand, counting down.
TGATCAACCCAAAAATTAACAAATTAACAAATCAACTGTCAAGTCTCTTGATAAGTATCAAATACTTAATTTGATCAGCTTGTCAGCTGACTTAACAACTACAGTGGAAAGCTGTCAAATTTGATTCTGGAATCATATTATGTTAATTGTCATTAGCAGCCATGTTAGTTGACATACACTTTCACCAACGTTTGCTGGTACACGCTGGATCCGAGTGGCAAGAGATCGGTTGTAATGGTGTTCATTAAGGTTTACGTTCAGCGGGGACGGATAAAGGCTGATGATGATGATGATGATAGTGACAATGGAAAATAAATTTCAATTGTAATATTATTTAAGAGGGTTTTGTTCATTACAATAAAGTTTAAACTTCAGTAGAAAAAGCCCCTAATTTTATTCACAACTTTAAATAGCTGAAAGAGTTTCCAAGTTTTATTTGTTAAGAATTTTACAGGAAAGCAACAATAAATTGCTGGAGGAAACAAAACCCGTCCATTCCACTTTCGGATGCAGATTTCCTTTAATCCTCCCACGGTCATATCGCCAAGGTCTAGAATTATAGCGACAATTTAGCATTCCTATCTTTATTTCTTAGCGGAATTTATGGCACGTTTTAAATCTTTAAGTGCAGTTTTAGGTGAAGTTTGGCGGTTTAAAGAATTCTGTTTTCTGTTTTAAAACTTTAATGGCGCAACTTTGTATGTCACTTTGGTTTTGTGTTTTAGTTTAACATATTTTTATCTTGGGTTTATGTGAAATTTTAATTTACAATAATTCTAATTTTTGGTGAGCCTGTATATTATGTTACTATGAGTTACTACGATACAGGTAATAAAAGAAAGAGGCAATTCCATGCTGCTTTGCGAATAGGGTCAGCACGTCCAATGTAGTACCTCTTCCTCAAATTATATTGGTGTAAAGTGGCAGTTATGCTGTCGCGTCAAAAATTATTAAAAAAGACATAATATATAGAAGAAGTTCTGGCCAAGTATTATAATGAAAAAAAAATATTCTCAATAAATGTAGGGACAATTCACACACACCTAACCCAAAACTAGGCAGAGCCTGAATTATGCCGCTGATACATTTTTATAATATATCTAAATGCGTACATGTAATGTATTAATTAGATCCAAACACAGAACAAACGATCATGCTCTCCACAAAAATGTCCTAAGTTGCGAATCAAATCCACGACCCTCCGGCTTAACTATCAGGGTCACTAGACACTAGACCAACTGCCTTATTATAAATGAACACTAGTAATACTTAAGATACTACAATAACCACTATCTAGATAGTAGTCTGATAGTAGTCATACAAGCAAATTAAAAACGGCAAAACAAAAAAGTCAAATGAAACAAGATTATCTCTATGTATACAAACGTAATTGAGACTTGGATAGTACGCTTTAACACTTCAAGAACTATATTATGTTGGAGTGTTCCGATACTTGGTAACATTTAATACAATCACTTAAGCTTGGCAAGCGAGTACAAAATATATACAAGAAACTCTTTTATTTTATTCGAATGTAGCTATTTATAACATCTTCTCTATTATAAAATATGCTGTACAAGAAAATACTGTAATAATATTATAAGTAGTGAAAACAATTGTTTCTGAACGACTTATGAAGACCAATATTTAAAAAAAAAAGCAAATGAATCAATAATTAATATTAAGTAACAGACAAGTTACTTATGGCCTGCCCCTACACAAGTGGCACAACGAACGCAAAACGAATAGAATAGAATAGAAAACTATAACCCCTAACCTAACCCATACAATAGTATGGGAATGACACTAGCGTTAGACGTGTAATTTGAATTTGGAATATAATAATAGTATTCATTTTAAACGAAGTACATATAGAAGTTTTTAGACGTTTTTACAAACATAACCGTATACTTATGTGTACGAATACACGTTGTTCAAAGTTTTTGCCAACCCTCTGGCGTTAGCGTTTATCGTAACTAAATAGCTTCGGAGCGTTTATCACTTGTCTGTTAGTACTATATATTTTATACGGCACCACATGTAGAAATTAAATCCAAAATTTTCCGCAACATGGCATCGGGTTTTCTGGTCAGGCCTCATACTATATGGCATAATGGTATACAGTTATAAACTAAATATAGTATTATGTTTGTAATTTGCAAGCAGCAGAATACATTATTAAAAATATGTTAACATATAGATTATTTCTATTTTTTACCTTTATACAGTCATATTGTTGTCACAATTAAATACTAGACTATTTTAAATTGTCTATTTACTAAGACATATTGTTATACAAGAGTCGTAATGCTCTACAAGCTTACATAACCCGTTCACAAGAATACACAATTTATCTGGATTTAAAAACAAATGTTATTTAGGAAAGAATGAGATCTTCTATCTGTTCCTCGGAATAGTTTCAAAAGAAATCCTTAGTTTAACGTAATGCATGCACTTAGTCATCGGTACGTTATCTTGCTAAATTTATGGCCGGGTCTTCGCCTATTAATCAGAAGACAGTTGCAAGGAACGGTCGAAGAAATTGCCGTTCCTAGAATTTGAAACATTGTCGTTTATTTGTTAAGCTCACGATAGCGTTTCAGTTTCGGTTTGTTTGTTTGGTTCTAAATCTTTTTAGGGTTTTTACTCTTGTGTATTTTTTTGAAATTTTTAATTCTTTTTTATGTTGTTTATAAAGATTTGTCATGTGTTTTAGATATATAAGATTTATGCACACGATATACTATTATGAAAGTACCACGAAATTTAAGGTCATCATTAATTTTTACAACATAGTATTTATAGAGCCAATTTCCGGAAATACATGATGTGAGATATTTAATATTTATTACCAGTTATTCCGTAGACTGCGTGGTTAACGGAATTAAATATTTATATATTATTAAAACAAGCATGAATATTATGTCTGTTCGATGTCGAATATTTCGAATAAACTTGTCAGATGTCCTAAATGACATCAACATCAAAAACGAAAGACGATAATTGTGTCGAAGGATACCTTCGTGGTCGAAGGCATGCCATTTTATGTATTAAGGTCGTCGAATTAATGCTAAAAGTATTTTTCAATGCCACGAAAAATTGGTGTAGAAGCAAAAAAAAAAACTAAGGATTTTCAATTAGGAATTTAGTGCACTTAGGCTAATTGTCTATCTCGGTATCCCCTATCATCGGTCTATGTTGATTGAGAGCTTTTGATATTCGCACTCGTTCTCATGATTTAAACATGTCATTTTTGTCCCCAAAAAATGAATACAGCTTTATGTTGGCCAGACTGAATTTTGCTACATTGACAACGCCAATATCACTTACTAGCTTTTACCTTCGGCTTTGCCCACGTTGAGTCCCATAAAGTATTTGCAAGCTAGTATGAGATTAATAAACTTTAAGAAATAAATAGTAACCTAAGCCTCCGTTCACACGAGCTTTTAAAAAGCGTCGTCTTAAAACCCGACGTTGGCTTGAGTAGCGAGTTTGGCATGCTCAATTTGATTTAACGTCGGAAATCCAACAGTACTCGATAAAAAAGTGTTGCTTTTTAAAAAGCTTTCGTGTGAACGAATATCCATTTGTCTCATTTTTCATATTCAATCGTTTTTTTAACGCTCGGAAAAAAGCGCTCGTGTGAACGGGGCCTTACTAATATTATAAAATGCAAACGTGTGTTGATATATTGAAAGATTTGTTATAACGTTCGGCCAGGATATAAATTTTCTGCGTTTGACAATTACGTCGTTTTTGACATTTCAAATATCATGATTATGAATAATGACCGAATCAACTTTGAATTATGGATAAAATTAAGCTTCTGTGTTGTAAGCTTTAAACCAGCCAAGTTTCATTAAAATGCGTTCAGTAGTTGGTCGCCATTGAGTAACAAACATCCAATATTTGTTAATTTTGAAAGTGGTAGTGCCATGCTGATTTGGAGCCAAATTGGGCCTGCACGACCGGGGTGACCTCTCGCTCACATAATACCGGCGTAAAGTGACAGTTATGCTATCGCATTTCGTGCGGTTTGTGAGTTTCCGGTGGCCTATTGGCAACGCATCTGCATAACCTCTGGTTATGTGGATGTACGTATATGGGCGTCGATAGTTGCCAAAAGGCTTCGACTGTTCGTTTGTTCTCCTATGCTATAAAAAAATATCGCATTTATAATATTAAAATACAAAATGCGAAATGTCGTATTACTAAAAACTTTATTAATAAAATTTCCTAACATATTTAGGAAATTTTATTAATAAAGTTTTTTAAGTTTTGTAAGGGTAATCAGTAATTCCACGGAATAAATCTTGTAAGAGTATCGCCGGTATTGTCAATAGTCTTCCCTCCACTGCTTGACATGGGAATATTTTTAAACAAAAATCATTCATTAATCTAGTATTTTTTCATGTTTATAAAATATCTTTAAAGAAAACAAATTCAAAGTGCCCTTAATTCCATCCTGTAAAGACAAAAGTAAAATTACAAGAAGTACGAGTAGTAATGACGAATTTCAAATATAAGTTAATCTTACAGTATTAGTACGCTTAAAATATGTCTAGGAATTTAATTAATGGCAAATGAAAATGCGAGCGACGATGGTCCAATAGGTCAGGATCAGCCAGTGACATCTTAAGCGAGAGGGCCCGGGTTCGATCCTGACCCTCTGTGGCGCCTTCAAATAGGTTTTTCTAAGTTTCTAAGTGCACCATAATCATGGGACAATCACTAGCTCACCGGTGAAGGAAAACATCGTGAGGTAACCTGCATGCTTGATGAGATTGAAAGACTTTAATGTAAATTTCACCAAGCCACATTGGGCCAGCGCATCGGTGAACTTTGGCCCAATACCTCGCCTGCTTTCGAGGAATAGACCCATGCCCACCAGTGGGACGAATATGGGTTGATACACTACATTTTCATTCATTCATACACTACATTTATTCACCATAAACGGCCATTATAAATACTAATGTGGTATTGAATCAGATGCCAGTTGAGTCAAGTATCAAGCGACTTTCAAACTTGTTATCTTCGTGAGCCAAGTCGTGAGCTCCTTTACTGACAATAAATGCTTTGTCAAACTTCCTCCGCTTACGGAAGATAACCGACTTGTGTTTGTTTCGTAACTTTATTCTTTTAAAAATTTGTTTAGACTTTATTTAGATAGTACGAAAAAAAACTTTACAGTGTATTTGAGGTTTCTTAAATAATATATGAAAAATTATTGTCTAACTGTCACTAAGTGCCCAATCCATTGAACTAAACAGACAAGAATTATTGAAGAAACATGTTCCTATAAAAAAAATGTGTATCTTAAGTACTAATAATAAAAATAGTATCTTAAAAATTGCTCAAGAAACCTTTAGTACTACTTTTAAACTATGCCATTATTGTACACCTCACTCAAACACTTTAGCTATGTTAGACAACTTAGGTACAAAATTATTAAATTACAAAATGAATGACTACTGTATAATATTTATAAGCGAAAACGACTTTACTAAAACCAAAAATTATTTTAATTTAGTGTTAAAATTAAGAAATATACTGCAAAATGTACGTAACACGAATATAATAATTTGTCTTCCAACTTACAGACTAGGTAGGTATTCAAATATGTATAACTGGAGAGTTGAAAACTTCAATAATTTGTTGTATCTTGATTTAATAACACATGAGCATGCCTACTTATTAGATTGTAATAAAAATATCACCTATGATTATCGAATGTATAATAGACTAAATGGTTCATTAAATGACTCTGGCTATCGTGTTATTTTTAAGGATCTGAATAACTGTATTAATGACATCTTTGAATATTATATTTCCAATTATTACAATGATGATGATAAAGAACCTTTATATACGCGTGACATTGAATTGAATAATCGCAATACTAATCTAGAGAATAACAATAATTATAAACATTTTTTTCTTGAATAACAAACTTATTATAATGCATCAAAATATTGCCGGGCTATTAAATAAGGCTGACTATTTATAAGCCTGTCTATGTGAGTTATCGGAAACCGGCATTTCTATAGATGTCATATGTATATCTGAACACTTTATAAAGGCAGGACTTGAATCGCAGTTATCGCTTCAGAATTATAAACTAGCTACTAGTTACTGCAGAAAAGACATAAAGAGAGGTGGATCCTGCATTCTCGTTAAAACTGGGCTCATATGGAGAGAGCTTCATGAGATATCTAGACTATCAATTGCAGGTATAATTGAATGTTGTGCAATTGAGCTTACAGATCATAAAACTGTTATCTTATGCATATATAGGGTGCCTAAAATAAGTAATTTGAATCTATTTTTCCATAAGTTAGAGCAGATTCTAAAACAATTAACATATAAAAAGAAGTATAATAATGTCGTAGTTGCTGGCGACTTTAATATTGATATTATGAAAAAAAATTATGTGACTTTGAATTTCGAATGTATTTTGTTAAATTATGACTTAAAATTAGCACTTAAAAAACCAACTAGACATGCAAGTAAAACCTGCATTGATAATTTTGCTCATAACTTTAAAAGAAACTGTAAGGCTGAAGTGATAGAATTAGCTTTATCTGACCACACAGCGCAGTTATTGCACTGTCCAATTAAAAATATACCTTTAATAAAGTTCTGGCGTAAAGAAATTCGTGACTATAATGCAGAAAACATTTTGAAATTTAAACATTGTCTTGAGAGCTTTGCTTTCAGTGATATGTATATTGCGCGTGACAGTAATGGCGCTTATAATTGCTTTATAGACGTCTTTCAGTTGTTTTATGTACTTTGTTTCCCAATTAAGATTGTCAAAATACCTGTATGTAGTAAGCCCAAATGGTTATCGCGAGGAATAAAAAAATGTTGTAGAAAAAAAAGACAACTATTGTTTACATATAGGCGGTTACCAAACCTATATAATAAAAATAAATTTATTACATACTCTAGAATCTTAAAAAGAGTTATAAAACTAACACAACGTGCACAAAATAGCTATAATATCAAAATATCTAAAAATAAATCAAAATCAACCTGGAATATTATAAATAAAATTAAATTTAATATGCCCCATAATAATATCTCACAAATTATTGTTGGTGACCAAATAATTAATGATCCACAGATAATTGCTAATAGCTTTAATAATTTCTTTATTGATAAAATAGAACCTATAGTAGGTTTCGGGAAAAATGTAACCTCGAATATTACTTGCAAGAAAGACTCCATGTTTATGGCCCCAAGTATACCTAGTGACATCTATACAATTATAAAAAATCTCAAAAATTCTAATAGCGTAGGTATTGATGGAATATCCACCAAAGTTATAAAGGCTGTTGGTACAACTATAAGTGCACATTTAAGCTACATATTAAATTTATGTATTGAAAGTGGATCTTTCCCAGATAGTTTAAAATTATCTGTTGTCAGGCCACTACTTAAGAGGGGTTGCTCTGAATCAATGCATAATTATAGACCCATAGCCCTTAACCCTATAATATCAAAAATATTTGAAAAATACATTTATAATTGTCTGTACAACTATTTAGAGTTTAATAACATTCTATGTATAGAACAAAAAGGTTTCCGAAAGAATAAAACTATTAACATGGCTATGTACGACTTTTTAAGAACGGTGATGCATAATGTAGATAAAAGAAATCCTGTCTGTTCCCTATTCTGTGACATGACCCAGGCCTTTGATTATGTGGATCATAAAATATTAATTAAAAAGCTTGAGGCTTATGGAGTCAGAGGCAATTTATCTCAATTGATACAATCCTATTTGTCTAATAGATTGCAATATTCAGCTATAACTAGTTTCAATAATAGGACGCTTAAAGAAGAAACCATTCTTTCTAAGGCACGATCTTTAGTTTATGGTGTGCCACAGGGTAGTGTTTTGGGACCATTATTATTTATAATCTATATAAATGATCTTCCTAGCTGCGTATACAAACCTATGACCCTCTTTGCAGATGACAGTACTCTAACAATAGCATGTAAGAACTTATTAAATTATGAATCTGATATAAATAATGCATTGACATCGACAATTTTATGGCTTGACAACAATAACCTCAGAATTAATTTAAAGAAGACTAAAATTATGCATTTTAGTCAACGGCAGGTTAATCCATTATTGAAAATCAAACATGATAATAATAATCTAGAGAATGTGGAGGAGACAAAATTTTTAGGATTGATAGTGGATTGCAAACTTAATTGGAAACAACACATTAATGAACTGTGTAATAAAATAAGTAGTTGTGCTTTTGTTCTCTCGAGGCTTGCCTCAATCTTGAATGTTGATGCGCTAATTATTGCATATCATGGAATGGTTGCTTCACTCCTGCGATATGGTATTATATTTTGGGGAAACTCGACAGAGAATGGAGTCGTTTTCAAAGTGCAAAAACGCTGTCTTAGGTCAATGTTTGAGATGCGAACTAGTGAGAGCTGCAAACAAGTATTCATTGAACACAATATTCTATCACTTCCGTCCCTATATCTATATGAGTGTTCCTTATTTGTTCGTACTAATCCAAATTTATTTCCTAAGATTGCAAATGTAATAATACGTAATAGGCGTGATGACACTAAAGTTTATATAAATAGTTTTAAAACAACACTGCTTTCCAAAAGTGTGTTATGTATGGCTCCTAAAATCTATAACAGACTCCCTGTCACTATTAGGCAATCTAGTAATGATATTAATACATTTAAAAAAGACCTTAAGTCTTTGTTAATTAGGAAATGTTATTACAGTGTCATTGAGTATTTTGATGATAACGTACTTTAGAATCTAATTAATCTTGCATATTTCATTAATTTCTATTTGACAACATTGAATGTAAACAATTTTTTAAATTTTACTATTATTCTAACTCTGACTTTATTAATTAATTATCAATATTATTAGTAAGTTTTGACATAATATTATCGACAGAGTTCTTATGACATTTTGTAATTTGCATGCTAATAACTAGCGAATTGTGATGATACTGTATGTAAAATTTTCAACAGCTTCTGTACTCACATTTCTGGCAAATAAAGTTACTTACTTACTTACTATAATTATAAATATAATTATAATTATAATCATTATAATTATTCTTCTTTGTACATAGTAAATTTTAGTTTTTATTTAGTATAATTTTAGATATAGTTTTTTCTAATTATAATATTTCAGGTTTCTTTATGAAGGAGAGAAAAATAAAGTGTAGGTGTTTAGCTAAATTTAAGAGAAATTTTGTATTATCCCAACTACTTTTATACTAGTAACCAGCTATGATAATTTAAATAAAAATGGTTTTATTGAAATGAGCCCATTCTATTTATATATAGTCAGATTTTTCATTGTTTTTCTTCATCATCTACAATTTTAAGTCAAATGAATTCACATCCTACATACACCAATAAGAAAATATATATCCATACAAAAATATTAACACAAAATTATATTTCCTTGCATTTAATGATTGTTAAATTTAAAACATCACCACGTAAAGGTTATGAGGTGCTGATCTTGAGGATTTAGGGGCTCCAAGGCTTGTATAGGGGAGTAATCCAAGTAGCGTAATAAAGGAGCACTTTTTCAGGGATCTCTAGCCAGGGGAAGGTGAGGGTCGATATATTACAGGATTAGTCGTTTTCTGCCACACTGAGCAAGGTCCTGAATGTAAAGTAGTCGGGTAGTGTTGGGGCAAACATTTACCACGCCAAGATGGATGACGCTTACCATATTATAAAGTATTCACACTGGACTTGTGATTGTCTTTTACGATTGACTATGAAAATTGATTATTATGATACAATTTTTTTTAAATATCTCTTTTTAAATATATGGAAATAGAAATAAAACTTCAAAAAGTATTTATAAAATTATAATAACTAAAATATATTATTAAAAGGAATCCCTTTAAGCAAAGTTCCGAAGATACTCGCAGCGTTCTTAGAATAGCTAGACTAATACTTTGGCCGAGGTAGCTGCCAGCTCTTCGGTCTCCTGTGATGTTGACTAACCTTTTCGATAAGATAAAAGATATTATTACCATCTAATCTATAAATAAATATAATGTAATACTATCAGCTCATACTGCCAACAACAGTGGTACCTTTCGTATCGAAAACTATACTATCCGCTATGCAAAATTCATAACGTTCATAAGTAGCAAAAAAAAACTTAAAAAGAGCCTAATTACTTTTTAATATACTTTAAACTAGCTGTTGCACGCAGCTTCGCCTGCGTCAACTAAGATTTAAAACGGGTCCCTAACTATTTTGAAAATTTAATATAGCCTATGTTCACCGGGGATAGTGTAGCTTCCCAACAGTAAAAGATTTTTTCAAAACGGTCAAGTAGTTTCGGAACCTATTCAATACAAACAAACAATCAAATCTTTTTTTTTTTAATATTGGTATACACTACAACATTTGATATCTTTTTTTTTTCGGTGTTGCCTACGTTGATTTATTCAGTATTGGTTTTAATAGTTCACTATTATAATATATATGTTAGAACATTACTCAAAATCAAGTAGAACTAAGCCGAGCCAATCTATCAAGTTGGTTGACGTATACGCTTGTAGCGCCTCGTACGTCCTATCTACGTATCTTATGATGTAGTACTAATAATTACTACCTGCCCCAAATACAGGGAAAGTTATGTACCCAACATGAGATAACATATCGAAGATTAATTGTCTTTATACTAACTATATTTTAACTAAAACCTCGTGCTACTATTTAGTTAGGTTGTTTACTATTTAGTGAGTCCTAAGGGTAAAAAGTAGGGTTTGCTTGTCTTTGTTTACAAGTATCTCGATATTTTTATGTATATTTGAGGTCAAAATACTAATAAAGTAAACAAAAAAAAAGTAAAAACATTTCAGAGCATAGCACAATTTTTTTTTGACAATAACACCTTGTTTTTTGAGATTTTTAAAGACCTTTAATTAATATCGGTTTAGTATAAGTACATTCACAAGACAACCAAATTACTTTGAACTGTAGTATTTCTTTATAGTATTACTAGCTGTTGCCCGCGGCTTCGCTCGCTTTAAATTCGGAGTAGCGCAGTTCTGTACGTACGTATAGTAAACACAGACAGATTTTTTTTGAACTACCCTGCGAACTTTCATCTCCTATTTTATGCCCATATAGGTAAAAATCTAGATGCAAAGTTTCATGTCGTCATCTTCTATGTATAATGTCGAACTTGCATACAAACTTTCATCCCCTATTTAAACCCCCCTCAGCCTTTTTTTCGCGACAATAAGCCTATGTAGCCTATATTCCAATTTCCATCAATATCGGTTCAGTGGTTTAGGAGTGAAAGCGTAACAGACAGACAGACAGAGTTACTTTTGCATTTATAATATTAGTAAGGATTTATTTACCCACATATTAAAGCAACTTTTGTCTATTGGTAGAAGAAAAATCTTTTGATTATAGACCATTATTTTTGCTCTGGTTTAGTTTTGCAGGTGCTCTGTGACATCATAAAAGTAAACTTTTATGATGTTACAGAGCACCTGCGACTGATATTTTATAAAATCGATAAATTTGCGACGCTCTCATAAACCCTTGACGTGCAGATGTCAGGGTAAAGCTCACGGCTTTAAAAAATTACGACCTCAACGCAATATCGTTACTTCTTACTTAATATTATAAACGTGAAAGTTTGGATGTTTGTTACTCTTTCACGTAAAAACTACTGATTGGATTTTAATGAAACTCTACAATAATATAGCTTATACATCAGAATAACACATAGGCTATAATTTATACATGTACTCCCACGGGAATGGGAAAGTACGTGGGTGAAACCGCAGGGCACTGATAGTGATATTATAAATGTCAAAGTAGGGATGTTTCTTATGCTTTCACGCAAAAACTACGTAGAAGTAACATAGGATACAATAAAAGAAAATATGCAAACGAGCAAATCTTTGAGATTAGTTCTTGATGTAACCCAAAATTTTCCATGGGCCTGAAATCCGCTTATAATGGCAAATTTAAATAAATTGCACTTCAATTTTAGTATATGTTGATCTTATAATGAAACAACTTTTACGGATTTTATCGCGGTTTACAGAGTCCTCCCGTGACCATGGTTGCTGTAAAGTATCCGAAACGTCGGGATAATATAAAAAACTAAGTAAACCGCGATAAAATCGCGTAAACATAAGAAAACAATATATTATATTGATTTATTTTCACTTATTTATAATATGAGCATAAAAAATAAGCGTATTTCAGCAGTGATTGGTGATGAAAATTAAAATAAAAAAAAAAACTTCGCGTAAATTAAATAAATCCCATAACAAATCTTTTCGAATCTAAAATATTTAAACATGCAAAACAAACAGATCATGAAAACGACAAGAACATACAAAACATGAAATGTATTTAAAAGAAAGCAACAACAACGCCAATAGGGGCGCGGATGTTCCTAAATTCTTAATACCTCACGTAACACTAGATACAATATATACAATATTTATAATGTATGTCAGGATATTTTAAGCTTAGTACCTAAATATAGTATATTCATACTAATATCTATACTAATAGGGTAATGTTATAACTAGGTATATAATATAGATACTGTATATACACAATTACATACAATTTGTATTTTTTCAACCACTTGAAAATAATAGATTTATAAAAAAAATCAGTAGAAATAGCTTAAGAATAATTTTTTTAGCCTAAATCCTTGGATAATAATAGCAATAATATTAAAAATACATGTGACACAGGAATACAGGGGACACTTATTATTTTATTTTTCATATATCAAAAATCGGCTAAATTCCGCAACTAAAAGTTTTTTTTGTTATTTTTTTTTTAGGTATACAACCTACTTGAACCTGCACTGTTCCTTTCAACAATAAAAAAACCTTGTTGATAGTTTATGGGCAATCATAACGTTGCACACATAAATGTAGAGCTAGAAAAAATGCCCTTTTTTTCACTTTGAGTTACACCTGGTTCACTTGTCATAACGATTCAGCCAGACAGCCATATACTTGGTTATGACTCAACCATTTCATGTTTCATTATCTCCATGCTAGCAATATTTAATCCCATCCAAGGGTAGCGTACGAGCACAAACTAAGCCGATTACAATATTCGAGGAAGGCCCCTAACAACGCGCCAGTCGACTTGTTAGCGAGAATCCAAGTTTGTCTTGTTATAACTAACTCGAAGACTTACCAGACGTAGCCTTTTAGCGAGTTTGAGCTTTTATGATAGGACGGTGTACTATAAAATGATTTAAAATTTTACAAAATCGAGATTCTGTGTATCAAAATATGTTGTTTTCAATTGTTTACACGAATTTCCCCCTTTGAATGAAGTAACTGGTGGGTTATACCTCGGTTTATTGTGATTTTACGTGCCCGATGGCTTATATAATGTTCGCAATCACAAAATGATTTTAGCTGAGAGTGCCAGAAAAGTCGGGCATTAGAATCGAATAAATTCGGGCTGGTGAACTTCACACACCTTTAAAGACTTTTAATCTCATCGGGCATGCATTCCTCTCGATGTTTTTCTTCACTGATGAGCGAGCGATGGTCTCGTGTTCAGGGTGCACTTATACATTTAGGAAAACCCAATTCAAGGTGCCGCGAGGGGGACGGGGTCAGAATTGACCCCGGGACCTCTGCCAATGTGTTGGGATGAATATGTAGTGTTATAGTGATTGTGCCATTGAATGTATTGTTACTAAGCTTGTTATGACTAAACAAATACCTATGCGACACCGCAGCACACCAAGCATAATATAAAATAAGAAGAGTAACAAACATGCACAAAAATAAACTTGAATTAAACAAAACATAACATAAAAAGACAGGATATCATAATTTCGATTAAACTTGGGGACAAATATTATTGGGCACAAAACGAGCAAGGTCCTTCTCCAACCACTATGTTGACGAGCGAAAATTTTGCCTTCTAGTCCAAATCGCCATTGCCAGTGGATACGTCATAAATATTTAACCACAAAAACGTAGTTCATAAATATTAATTATCCTCAAAAACAATTTGCCACATATTTTTATAAAATCTATCAAGTTTTCCTTGTCGGTACCGACTCATTAGTGAGTGTGTATTTGCCAGGTATAGCGCATTTTTCACAGTTAACACTAGAAAATAAAGTTTGATTGTAATTACGTAAAAATAATATTTTTTATAATATTAAACATTTAAACATTTTTACAAGTGTCAAAAACATATCAAGCAAATGTAAGTACTTTTATTTTGAAATATTGATGAATACCGGAAAAAATATATTATTACAAAAAAAAATAGTATTACATATAGTGTATATAATAAAATATCTAATAACAATTTTAGTATAAAATATTCAAATATAGGTATTATAAGAATGAAAAAAGAAAATTAAAATAAGTAAATTCGTATTATATTTTACATTAAATTTGATTAATTTCGAAATAAAATAAACTGCCTGGGCTTACCACAGAATTGATGAACCTTAACGAGATTATATTTAAAAATAAATCTAAATATAGTGATTTATTATTTTTTTGAAATATTTATGTATTACATTATTACGATAGTAACTGTTGATTAAATTGTTGTTTACTGACTGTATCCATTTGGTATATAAACACTTGTCATGCGTTTTAGTATTTTGTGTAAGGCGGTCAGCCCAAACTGTGGCCCAAAAGATCTAATTGTTTTAATCTTACATTCCTGCTGTAAGTACGTATACGCCAATTTGTCGACCAAAAAAGGGGTATAAAATGATAAAGACAAAGTGATTTAATCTTTAACCATTTAATCTGTTAAGACTTTAAAACTTGTACATTAACTAGTTATCTTTTAAAATATTATAATATCTAAAAGCTTGCAAAGTACAGATCTGTATGTGTAGTCTGAGCGAAACTAACAAATTGTTTCTCGTCACTGGGGAAATTTAATTGTTTGCGCTTAATTCGTGGCGTATTCGGACCCTTGAGGGAAAACCCAGGATGTGACAATGCGGAGAAATTGAAACAGGGATGATTGTCAAATAACAATTTTAAAACTGTTCTAGGAATGTCCAAATTCGTAAAACGGCGGCGACAACACTGAAATACACGTAATTTTTCAGCGACAAGGAATGAAAATAAAAAACGGTCTTATGGATTGTTTTTACAAGCGTAACTTTTGTATTAGAATATGATATAATATTATTCAGAATGACCTTATAATCACATTAGTATGTGATGCCAACGTTAAACAAAAATCCCCGTTCTCATGAGCCGTTTTTTAATCGAGCGTTAAGAACGTTTGAAGGACAAATGGATACTCATGTATTTGTTCACCCGAAAGCATTTTTAAAGCGCGGCGTTTTCAACGTTGAGTTTCAGCCTGAAATTTTCAACGTTTCAACCTTGTGTTCAACATTTCAACTAACGTTCAACGTTTCAACCTTAAATCGAATTGAGCAGGCGAAGCTCGCAACTTGACCCACCGTTGGGATATAGCGCGACGCTTATAAGCGCTCGTGTATACGGTGCCTTATATGTATACGCGATCTTCAAAGTAGTTGTCATAGCTTACTTAAAACTTACAAGTAACACTATACTGTCTGTTCCTCTTATATAGGTGGCACGTCCGCAATTTTTTTATATCACGTGACTTAATTTTGCTGTTGAAAAATTTTTCCTTAATTTAAATTTAGAAACAGAACCCACGTCAAGTTGGATTTGCTTAACGAGATTAAACTGAAATTATTACGGGGATAAATTAAGTCTGTACGATAAATATCCTACGCACATGAGTTGCTTAAATAATTGTATAAATATATTATAATATATTTAGGGCCTGTTTCACAATCTCCAGTTAAGTTCCCAATAGGCTATCGGCAACATATTTGACAGATATTTGACAGATAGAGTATGGAATATCTGTTAAGTATCTGTCAAATATGTTGCCTATTCGGAATTTATCTGGAGATTGTGAAACAGGCCCTTAGTATAAATGACGCGAATACTTATTTTTTAGTTTAAAACGGCACATACTTTACAAACAGAGTCCCGCGGTTTCCCATCCCCGTGGGAGTACGGTGATAAATTATAGCCTATATGTTATTCTGATGTATAAGATATATTATTGTAAAGTTTCATTAAAATCCATTCAGTAGATTTTACTTGAAAGAGTAACAAACATACATACTTAAAAACTTTCGCGTTTATAATATTAGTAAGATAAAGCTTTCAAATACAAATCGTTTATTCGCAAAATATATAATAATATGGTTAACACTGACAGCGACGATGGTCCATTTTGTATGGAAGCGGCCTCTTGTGCGAGAGGTTCCGGGTTCAATCCTGACCTCCACCCACGTGTACGTTTAAATGAGTTTTCGTAAATTCCTAAGTACACCTTGAACACGAGACCACTGCTCGCTCATCGGCGAAGGAAGACATCGTGAGGAAACCAGCACGTCTAATAAGATTTAAAGACTTTCAAAGACTTTATTTGAAAGTATGTGAAGTTCGAAAAGCATTAGGCCAGCATCGGTGAAAATACATTATTCTCCTCTCCTAATTTCGAGGAGGCCCGTGCCCAGCAGTGCGGCAAGGATTGACACTTTACTTCTTTTTAAAGACTTAGACAAACGTCATTCTAAATGCAGATTAAAAATATATCATGACACGTAACAATTTAAAAATCACGTGAAAAAAATATAAAAAACTATAGTTCGTTGTACAAAAAGTTTGCCGCAATTAAGCAACAGTTGCATATGTGGAATTTATTTGATGATTTTAATTGAAAGTCCAAAGGGGCCCGATCAAAACGTTCGGTCTGTAAATAATCCAAAAATAACGAGCATGCAATTAAACACAGCTTTGAGACAAATATTGGTCGCGTGGGCCGAAAGCTCACATCAAAGGAGTGAGCTTACGCGCTCGTCTCATTAAAGCTAGATTGATTTGACGAACCACCTGCCTACTTAAATATGTTTTGTTGGCGATGGGAAAATAAAACCTACTCCCCATATGAAATCCCCATACTATCCCCAATCCCCTTTTATGTTTATACTTTTTGTAATAAGTGCCCGTAGCTTCGTCTGTTAAATTCTGAGTGACATCTGATTAGATTTACAATTTTATCCGGATTAAATTTGAATATTCAATGCGGATACGGATATAAAAAATAGCCGAGTAAACTTTGAGTTAAAATATCACAAATAAACAATAATCAATTTTTCCTTCTTCGTTATA
Source organism: Lycaena phlaeas (assembly GCA_905333005.2). NCBI lineage: Eukaryota > Metazoa > Arthropoda > Insecta > Lepidoptera > Lycaenidae > Lycaena > Lycaena phlaeas. Next base: position 12,849,195 of record HG995174.1, on the reverse strand, counting down.
TAGATTTTTTAAGAAGAAGCTTTTATTATTTTTTAATGCAATGACCTAAAGTCTTATAAAGAATAAAACACATTATATTAATATATTTTTTGCGCATTGGCAAAAAGCTTCTTCGTCTAAGACAACATATTTTTTTTTATTCATTATTAAATCTTTCCGTTTTAACCACAGTCTTAATTTTATAAATAATACCATGTTACATTTGCTAGTTTTCAACATAACATAATATGCTAACGAAACAGGATAGGAAACAGTAAATGGCTTTTGGTAACAGCAGCAGCAGCAGCATCTTTAGACACCTTCTAGAAAGGATGTTGAGTCATATCAGAATGCAGATTGATGGTTCCACACAGACGTCGTACAAGGCCTTCAAATTACATTGTATATTGTGTTCTATAAAAGATAAAAAAAACAGGACTTCATAATACTAGTTTTAGTAACATTGACCAATTTGACCAGCTTCATTATGCCAACATAAATAGTGGAAAACATGCTATATTTAGTGCACACGCATATTATAAATGTGTTAAAAGGCTTAGTGAATTCGCTTTGAAATGAATGCTAATATTTGTCGATTCATCCCATCGTTACAAATGCCCGAGGGTTGGTACACGCTCAAAGGATAGATATAACACACCACTCGTGGTAATTGACTTTCTTTTTTATGCAATAATTAATCTGTCTCGTATACTCTGTCTGTTTTTTTTTTGATGACGCAGCGGAAATCCTTTTCGGACCATACCAGGGCCTTGCGTAAGCGCGCTGGCATGTGTGGGGATTCGCATTGGGTGCACTACCCCACTAAAACCGCTGCGTGAGCCTTCAGCCGTTATATTAGAGGGAAACCCTCAGCGACAGACAGGTCCCGGCAAGACCAGATTCTCCACAATAGGGGGAATGCCCGGCTACGACTTGGCAGTCCCCATGACGTCGTGTCTAGCGGGGCCCGGGTACCCATCCCGAGCCCGACTCTGTCTGTTATCTCGTATGCTTATATGGTTACTATTAGGTCGCTCATAGCTATGCAGCTATCTATGTTTAAAAAGGGCTGGCAACACTTCGTCTACCTAAACATTTACATGCCTACCTCCTTAAAATGTTTAGATTGAGTTTATCAAAACATCAGTCTGAAAAAAGTGAAGTAAATCTGCAGGCCGACTCGATTGAATTTCAAGGTATGTGAACGTTATGAAGGATTTAAGATTATACTAGTAGGTTTGCGCTATGTAGCGCTCCCATCTATTTTAGTATCATTATCTTATATTTCAGAGAAACATCTTGCTATTTCTGGGAGAATAGTAAAATTACAGTCATAATTACTGGCGCAGAGACGAGGAATTAATTAAATTTCGTAAGAAGTAGTGCCATGCTGCTTTGCAGCCGAATTTTGCCGGTAGGATGGTACCTCTCGGAGTTTGTGAGTTTCCGGTGGCACATTTGGTGGGATAGGGAAAAGGTGGGCAATACATCTGCGTAATTCCTGGTTGTGTTGATGTCTAAGTGCGTCGGTAGTCACTATAAGGCCTCTCGTTTGCCTTCTTATGACAAAAAAGAGGCATCTTAATTCATCATCTTCTTCACGATTCATCATATCTTACGTCACAGAGTAGGCGATACATGAATATATGAATGAGTTGAATTGGCTAGTCTCAGGTCAAGGTCCTATTTTAAGAGGAAATAATTTGAAAATATAAAACTAAATTAAAAGAATCATCTTAAAAAAAAAAAACAAATTGAGGAATTCTTTTTTTTAATAGGCTAAAATTTGATTACGTCGTAAACATTTTGTAAATACACAATCTTTACAAATAAATACAGTTGAAGTCACATAACATCTTTATCTGTTAACGTAAAAAAATTCGAATCCTTATCATTTATAAGCACCGTTTTTCCTATAACGTCTCCTAATTTCTCAGTAGTTATAAACATCTTATCGGAAAACACAAACGATAACCACTTATCAGCATTTGATTCAATAGAATGTGATGACTCATATTATTAATATGTAGTACATTACAAATTTGGTTCATTCCTTAAACACCCGCGTAAAGAAGTGTTGTGTTCTTTAAAGTTTTGTAAGCAAATAATTGTAAGTGATATTATTTTTTTATCCTACATAATTAAGTTAATATTATCTTTAGAGAATGTGCCTTAAAAATCAAATAAATAATGTGTGATACTTATGAAATACAAAAAAGGAGGAAAAATATAGAATTGGATCAGCTAAAGCTGCTTTTTACAAAATGTTCCAAGTTTTAAGTGACCCCAAAATTAATTTTACCAAAGATAAAGTTTGGTCCATTTTCTTGTACGGATGTGAAACATGAGTCTTATTAAAGGAAATACCTAACCGGATACTGGTGTTTGAAATCTAGACATTACGTAGGATGTTAAAAATTCCTTGGACCAGTCTCACTTCATATGCCAGGACATGAAAAAGTAAACTGCAGGCGGCAGTGGATGTCGACTATAATGACGCGTAAAGTTGCCTTCTTTGGACACATGCTGACAGGATCCCTCTAATAATTTCCAGGGTTGACCCTCGAGAGAAGGATCCCGGAAAGGAGAAGCCCTGGTCGTCAGAGGAGAAAACGGTTAGACGACATCAAAGACTGTTCCAAACAAATCTATACGCATTTAAAGGAAGCATTGTGGAATCGTAGAAAATTTTGTTGTTTTATGTTTACGCGAATTTCACTTATTATAATAAAACAAATTTTACGGATTTTATCGCGGTTTATTAAGTTTTTTATATACTTTAGAGTTTAGAGCAACCATGGTCACGGGAGGGGGGAGGTAGAAAATTGACCTTAGACCTTCAATCTGAAGAAGGCACCTGATGATTATGATAGTTCCTATAGATTCTGGTACTTGTACCACGTTTTGATAAGACTACCAGTGGATTAGGTTACCGTGGTTATAATTTATTTATGTTTATTTATTTCAGTGATCATGCACGTCATAGCCGTAGGACCAGACCCCGTCAGTATCCAGTGCCCATCCTGCAGACAAAATATAGTGACCAAATTAAGAAACGTCTCAACGCGGAAAACTCACATAATAGCCATACTTTTATGTGTATTCTTGTGAGTACCTATTTAAGATACGTTTACGCGAAGTTATAAATATAATAAAACACAATTTACTGAATAGTTAAAATAAAGAAATAAATGATATAATCGACACCGATACAATATGTAAAAGGCACCATAAACACTAGACCATCGCTCATTCACCGGCGAAGGAAAACATCGTGAGGAAATTTGCATGCCTGATGAGATTAAACGTCTTTAAAGGTGTGTGAATTTCACCAATCCACATTGGCCTAGGGCGTCAGTGAATCATGGGCCGATTCCCTCCTCGTCTTTCGAGGAGACACCTACCCTGCAGTGGGACTTATATAGGTTGCTACTTTACCTTTTTTTAATATTATACTTGTGAAAAAAGTCTGAACTACTTACTCTTAAGTCTATATTTGACGTGACAACGTCTTATAATTTGATGGAGCTGGCTGCACGCACGAAATAACATGACTCAAGTGGCGTTACCTTGCTCTGAGGCGTTCCATTTAAGGCTTGAAATAGAAGCTAGAGTGCAGAACGAGCGACAAATTGGCACAACGGCCCTTCAGTATTTTCTTATGACGTTGTCACGTTTAACTATCGTCAGTAAGCGGACTTTACAGACAACCGATTTTTTTAAAGTTTTTTGACAGAAGCCTATGTTAAGCCGCGTTTAAAGGCTAATGATGATGAAGAGCACGTTTATTTATAATTGTGATTTTATTACAGATGTTGGCCCTGTGTTTGTGTCCCGTACTGCACGAATTGCTGTCGGAACACCGACCACCACTGCCCGGCGTGCGACGCATACATCGGCACGTACAGAAGATAAAATAGGATATAAAGTAATCATATGTATTAGGAATGTATTAATTTTAAGTAATTTAATTAAAAATTAAACCCCAAAAACTCATGTGTTTTTTTTTATGTATAAAATTTTATCAATAAATATAAAAAAAAACATTATATGATAAGATTGATTTGAATTCTAGTAACGAGGTAAGTCAAGGAAAAGTATAAAAAACATTTATCAGCGATATCGTAGATTATTTTGTGATGATATTAATGTAAGTATTTATATTTATGATTGACGATAAAGAGGATTAGTTGACTGACTTGGACACTACATCATTGAGCAAGTGCCGTTAAGGTCAAGTGCTTTGCCTCAAGATACGCAGGCAACGCGTATCTTGAGGCAAAGCACTTGACCTTAAACGAACAAATGGAAACGCGGTTCAAGAGGAACCAACGGCTTACTGGACGGGAAAACATAATTATTGAACATGCTTACTTTATGTTGCCAAGATATAGTGGTACATATTTCGTACTACTAGACATAACGCTTGACTTTGTAACTTGGTTGGGTGTACCAACTCAGTAAGTGAGACGTTGAACTAGTGTATCTTATCTTCCCCACCATGATTCAGGCCTTGTCGTGGCGGTAGGGCTCAGTAGCCCAGGGTGAGCCCAACACCTTGGGCGAAGCTAATTGAACCGAGAGCGCTCTTTGTACCCCTCTTATAAGAAGAGGGCAAAGGAGCAGGGGGCAAGGGGTGAGGACGGGAATCTCACCTCATTGTACTGTCCCGACGTTGGACGGGGTTATTTTGTGGTGCAGGACAACCGCTGTGGAGGTGGCGTCGGTACCCTGAGGGACTGAATAGCCATCGAGGTGTCCCGTTGCTTGTAGATCCGGGGAACCTCATCAAAAGCGGCATTGGTGACACTCGCCGGGTTTTAGTGGGTAGAGCTGCGTCCACTTACCATCATTCGGGCGCAGCGAGTCCCACATACCCGATTGGAGAGACCCTACTCAATCACGAAGAAACTACTAATTTAAAGTTACACACGTTTGTATTTTTGATCGGCGATTTAATAGGAATAAGAAAATTTTCAGAGTTCATGACATTTGCATAGAGTGCCCAATTTTTGACGATTTGATAGAAGCTAACTGGCGATTATCATTTAAGTTGTTGCTGATGCTATTGAACTTTTAATACTATACTAGTATGTATGATATGTCCTCATATATAATGTCAGATAAGGTTATTTCTGACTAAAGATAACAGAATGACGCAGAATATTTCATTTCGACAACTAATCCCTTATTGATTTTTATATGATTCATGCACCGAAATTCTATAGAAGATACGTCCTATGCGGGCAATATTTGGCATAATGGATTAAGTATACAGTAAAGTCCGTTATGTAGTATCTAAACCAGGTATATCTTAAATAGGCAAGTAATACTATAAATAAATTCAATAATTACAAAGTCATTATTATTATAAAAGATTTTTATTACATTTTGAATACGACGTGTACTTTTCAATCTGCTGAATACACAAGCAATAATATTATAAAGAGATATCAATTATAAATAATAACAAACATATTCTAGATTAGTTCATAATCTTTAACTTATAAGTAGAGTGGTTCAAAGGTTTGGGCGTAGCTGCTGTAAGAACATCTATTTCGTCTAGGTGTTTGTTAATGTAACGAAATAAGATTTGGTATTATTTTTTGTTTACTATAGCACAAAATTTTATTTCAAGATTATTTTTTTCAGTCGTAAAAATATAGTACGTTTGATTCTATAATAGTCTAGAATCCTCTTCATACATCGAATTAATTAAAAAAAATGTCATTATAATAAAATGCAAGAAAAATGAGTTTACACAAAAAATCCCCCCCGCAAAACATTTTTATTGGTCATAGAAATGCCTGCCTTGATACGATTAACCTCGACATATTAGTAGTGGTCACTTACCTCCAATAGAGAGGTTTTTATCAATGTTTACTAACATACATAAATATGTCGTAACATGATTACAATTAGTATATTATAAAGTTGAATAAATAATAATATATTAAAGAATAAGAATAAGATCTCATTTAACTGTTACTTTATTCTCTTTACTGTAAAATTTTTATATTGTCTTAGTTTTATTGAATTTTATATGACAAAATACAAATAAACTTTCTTCCTGACACAATATACACATTTTTATGGTTAACTTAAACATAACTTAATATTTAAATTCTCTACCTATTTTTATTTATTTAAATGATACATTGTAGATGGAAATCTTGAACCGAATAAAACAGATTAATATAGTTCTTAACTTAAAGTACAGAAAATATTTTCTTAAATAATGAATGCATCAAATCCATAGGGTATCTTAAGCTACGGCTAAATCGATATTGATGAAAATGATCTATATTTGGATAAACTGGAGGGGTTAAAATACAATTTTACCCTGCAGATGATATTTTGATCTCGTATTACTAAAACTTAAGTAAAAAAATCTCTGGGCTTACAAATATCTACTTACAATACATTTTTATTATTTAACAGAAATAGCCCATATTTTTTTTAATACCTATTACTGATTAAAAATACTATTGTTAAGATAGTCTGAAGACCATAAAGCTCAGTTTGAAAGCGCGGCTCCACCGCTACGCACGAAGTGGCTACGCACGTTCACAAAAAATGTACGTTATTGTACCCATTGACCTCTCATTTATTGTATCGATTGAGCTTAAAGGCCAAAAAGTCTACAGAATTTATCATGCAAAGTGAAGCTTAATACACGCATGTGGAGCGCCTTTAAACTATCATAAAATGTTTTGTTAAAATTTTGCTTAGCGATTGCAGCGCCACAGTTTATAAAGTAAATTGATGTTTTATCTTGAAATTTCTTACAAACTTCCATTGTTATATTCGTACCAATAATACAGCTATTGTTTGTATGAGCCGATGTAAGCGTCGCAATTGGAGCAGTAGTGGTCGGTACTCTTGCAGGAGTCCATGCAATACGGGATGCAGACGCAAGGCCAACAGCTGAAAAAAAAGTAATTATAAAAACATACAATCCTGGGCTCTGTGCCATTATTACTAACATGGTCAAAAGACAATATCTTACCCCTTGAAATAAATAAGAATAATTAAACTTAACATTAATTAACTCCGATAACGATAAAACCATAAAGAATTACGATAAATATTATGATTTTGCTTTAATATTATATAAGCTACATAGGTATATGTAGCTTATATACATAGGTGTATGTAGGTACATAATATATTAATTTTGTTTTCAGTTCCTTCATAATATTATAGCTAGTCCTAAGCCTCGTATGGAAGCATTAGCTCAGTGTACTAGGTTTACTAGGCAGTAGGATGTACCTACGTACTGCATTCTAAGCCGTGTGGTTATACATTCCACTAGGTATAGTATTTTATTGTTGTGACCATATTATTATAATTTCATTCAAATATGCATATTTTCAAAGGCAAAAACAAATATTTTAAAAATTTGTCTGCACGGTTATAATTTTTAACATTAACTCGATGCTTTAAAAATATAATAAAAAAATAGCGGTGTATATGTCGCAGTCATCTGGTTGAATCAGTCATTTGATTGTATCACTAGCGCGTTAATCGAATGAGGACATTAATTTTAATTGAATGACTAGGCCAAACGTTGATTGAACAAGCGTCGCTCAACGTCCAACTAGATAGCGGATTGTAACATAGCCCTTTGAACAGAGCGGACGTAAAATCAGTCAGGTGATTGTAATTTAGTTCATTTTTTTCCCACCGCGGCGTTAGTAGTCACCAAAACAAACCTTTCGTAAAACAGCTCTCGCAGATAGCTAGAAACTGATCCTGATTATAGACTTTTCGTTTTTTAACCTAAACTCTCATTTCACAAGGTGACAAAGACTTAAGTTAACAATTTTCTGGAGTCATAGAGACTTCCATATTTTAATACATTACTTTTACAAAAATATATACATTATATGGATTCTTACCCGATGGCGCATAAAAGTAAAGCGAAAAGATGTGTCTTTGTCACAGGTTTCCTGTCAACTCTGGTTACAATGTGCTGGTTGCAGGACCTGCAGGTGTAAGGCGTGGGTTGGGATCCCATGGGGGTCTCCACCACGATAGTGGGGGTCCCAATTATCATTGGTTGAGGAGGAACTATAGTCACATTAGGCTGCGGTGGTCCTGTCTCTGGCCCGGAGTAGGGTGGTGGAAGACCTCCTGATTTGTCCATATTTCTGTAATAAAATTTTTCACCCTTTATAAAAAATCTCGTTTATATAAATTATACCACCTATTTTAATAATTATCTCATTTTGTAATAATTAACTTTGATAATTTTTTACTACAAAAAAGAAATTGAAATAAAACTAATATTTAGTTAAAAAATATTATGTTATTTTATTTCATCTAAATGTTACATAATTACATGCATTACAAAAATAAAATAAACAACAATACATTTTGACTTGAAGGGGGTTTCCCTTCAAGTCAAAATGGACCTTCAAATACTATTATTTGAAGGTCCATTGTACATAGGTACATTGTAAAAAAAATTGTACGGACGTTCGTATATTTTGATGATAAAAAGCACCGCTACTTTATTAATTTTCAGACCTCTTTTAATACATTCAGATGCCACGATTAAAACTGAGAATGTATTGTATGAGCTGACTTACAAAATATGTATATAAATAAGTATAACTTGATATTTTTTACCTTTTAATTTTTTAGCAGTAAATATTAATAAATATTAGTAAATATCTTTTATAATACTTGTCCACTCGTGGTCTCTCACTGCCGCGGTATCATGTGAAAATATATTTTATCTTAAAATATATTTACGTTATCTTGTTATGAATGTATGAATGTACTTATCGCGATCGATAAAATACTATCCAGGTGTAATCATTTTTTCTTAGAAAAAATATTTATATCATGATAATCATAAAAATGCTTGTTGTTATTCTATTCTTGATTAACAAAGAAACAATAACATAGCAAGATAAATAAAGATATAGGGTTTTGTACCATCTAGATAAATATCAGTATTTCCGGTGCGAACAATCGTTTTGCGCATTAATTGTTTTGTGAAACCACTTTCCTGTAATCTTAAAAGCAGAAGAAAAGAAGAATTTACTTGATTGAACAAAGGCTTACTTTTTAAATAAAATTACGAATTTAAGTTTTGGAGATAATGGGACAGTTAGCATATGAGACACGCATCCTATGACTAAAGATAGGCTCTCCGACTAATAGTACGAGTAATACGACTAATATTATATCTTCACCCGTAAATGATTCGCCGAGCGTTTCGGATTTGACTATCTAAACTCCTACTCTCCTGAATAGCGTACGCGATACACCACGCCTTCTGCTTGGTGCGGTCCCTCTTTCGAATAATTTCTAGGTGAGCCATCTGCTCACCTACCTACCGATTGAGCTTAAAAGCCATCGCCTGAAAATCTAGACCAATCGAAAAAGGATAGACAACATGTGTCATCGCTGATAAAATCCAAGACAAAAGCTTTTATGATTTTCAATTTTTGCAGGATTTAGAAAATCAGTTCAGCACTAATTCATTAATTTTGCAATCATGATCATCATCATTATCATCATTAATTCATCCACTGCTGAACATATGTCTCACTCGCATATATATATACACGCTTACTTGTTTATTATTTCAGCATGTGACAGGGGATCGGTCGCCTTGGCGTTCATTGAGGGAGGCCTATTTTCAGCACTGGACGGATAAAGGCTGATGATGATGATGATGATGTAAAATCTTGTCACAGGTATAATTCTCAGGTATAACAGACAACTGTAACCTAATTAGGAGCGTGGTTAAGCCTACCGCATCAAAAAGTAAAAGCTTAGCTCGTTTACTATATTTTTCACCGCGCGTTGGTCTTATGATTGCTCACTTTTCGCGGATCAAAGAAAGTAGAACAGACAACTGTTATACCAAATGAAAAGTTATAGTATTCAGAAATTTAAAAGAACGTATATGCTTTGAGAAAATACTGGATATCAGTGTGATGTGGCACTGCGCACCAGTTTTCATGGCATTCAACGTTCTTCTTCTATTCAGTTCTACTACACCTATTCTGGATAGAAAAGCAAGAGGAGCAGAATGTTTACTAGCATTATGATTGACTGTTGTAGAAAAAAATCTGCAAGGAAATCGGTTCATTAGTTTGTGAGTCACGATGCCACAGATAGACACACACACAGACAGACATCGACGTCGAACTTGTAACACCCCTTTTTTTGCGTCTCACCCCCGATAGCTTAGCACCTAATAAGTCTAGGTTACCTAAGAACGTCATAACCGATCCTGTTGATAAAATCACAGAACTGTTAAATCGCGACGCTGAAGCGCGACGTAAGCTACAACACACACTTAGACATAACACAGCCGGTGTTAGGCACACATTCACACCGCATGGGCCCCGGGGTCGTATGCGACGTCGAACCCTACACTCCGTTGATCCGGATCAACCGCGACAGCATAGGCTCAGATCAGCTACGAGTCGACACCAATATAGACCGTGTAATCACCGATAGCACTCTGCTATCGGCAGCTTGCTCGGGTCCCGCGCTTGACCCGCCTCCCCCGCTACCGGGGGAGGGGAGGGCCGGCCCTCACGATAGGTTTCTAACGTCACCCGTTCCAAACCAGTCGACCGTAGCTGACCAAGTTAGGTACAAACCCGACGCCTGATCATGACCCGATGAACATGGCGGGGGGAAACCCCCCAAATTATAACGTCATAGGATGATCCAACCGGATCATCCCATTTCCGATGACGCATAACGGTCACTAGGACCATTAGCATAGATCCAACCGAAAAAAAAAAAAAAATTGCGTCGGGGGTTATATATTATAAAAATCATGAAAGTGTATTTTAACTTGAATAGACAAGTTCAATGTTAAGCCTTTTGCGTTGCGCCTGCGCAAATAAATTTGAAACTAGCTCAGGCAACTCATTGGATTATTGTCGATTCATACATACGTGTGACTCTGTGTAATTACACTCCCTTTTCTATGAAACACAGCAAAGCTGTTTCACGGGAGAAACAAGCCGAATGATGGTAACCATGCAGCCCGGGGGATGGTGCAGCACAACCCTCACATCGGTTATTGATTATAGTAATAAAAAGGTTTTGATATGTTATTACATTTGGAAATAAAAGCTATGTATTATTTACATATTTAAAACAACAGTAAGAATTTAGATACAAAAAAAAAAAACGACAACTTGGCAATCCTTAAAATATTTTATTTATTACTTAATTAAACACTCTATATTGAGGGAATTGCGGCTTCAAAGACCATATTTAAACTTATAGACTAGGAGAACAGAAAAAAAACATTAATTATTATTGATGCTGGATTTAAAAAAAAAATTAAAGTTACACTCGTAGACAATATTGAAATATCAATTTTTATTTCTGCTGTAAGATTGTGTAAGATTCTTTTATATAATCATGAAATGAATTAAAATTCATAAAACCATTGTATCCTTATTAAGAGAATTAAAGTAGTACTCGTATACAATTACACAAATAAAAATCTTCATCCGTAATCTTGGCAAAACATTCCTATTGGTCATAAAAATGCTTGTCTTGTTAGGATTAACCTCGACCTATTAGTAGCGCTCACTCAAAGGTACATACTCTCCAATAAAGAGGCATTTATCAATGTTTACTAACATACATAAATATGTTGTAACATGATTACAATTAATTATACAAAATAATAAATATTTTATAATATAGTAACTTATAGCGCAATATTTTGAAGTTTTATTTATTTTATTATGTCGATGCTAGTAATACAGTTATTGTTTGTATGAGCCGATGTAAGCGTCGCAATTGGAGCAGTAGTGGTCGGCACTTTTACAAGAGTCCATGCAATACGGGATGCAGACGCAAGGCCAACAGCTGAAAAAAAATAAATAAATAGAATGTAAGTCTCTGCAAGCTTCTGTGCTCTGTGCCCAAATTTTCAGTATGAATATAAAAATTTAGTATTTAACTGAAATTTAGACGAGAGGCTCATTATTCTGTAAGATCACCTGCACACCGTTAAAGGCATAATATACATATTATATCTACATATAAGACAACTAGCGGACTAGACAGACTTCGTTCTGTCAAAACAATTAATTTGCAATAAATAAAATTGCAATCTCAAATTTGAGAAATAAACTATCCTATCTTTTAAGTTGGAGAAAAGCACACATTTTAAAAGAAAAAACACTAAAATCGGTTAAGTGGTTTAGGAGTCCATTGAGGACAAACACTGTGACACGAGATTTATATATATATTGAGATGTAATCACTATCATATAAGAACAGATTTCTTCACAATATTTTCCGTTACTCGTACGCAGGCTCAATGTGAATTGATGAATGTAAGTTACATTATATCTTCTAACACCTCAGTCTCCCCGTGACAAAGCATCGGGCATGTAAAATTATAATAAGCCGTAAAAGGTATATTGATATAAATACTAAAACTGCTCAAGAAATCATTCACTAAGACCCCGTGGTCAAGAACCATTCATTGTGTGTTATGGTAATAAATGTATGTAAGTAATTATGTTTATAAAAAAAATTGTAAATTATATTTTGAAAGGAGCAACCCAATAGAGTTTCTTGCTGACCTCTTCTTATATACTATACTACTATAGTAGTATGTATTATTTTTATTATTATTTTTTGTAATATTGTATTTGAAAAGACTAGTTCCACTGAGTTTGTTTCGACGGTTCTTCTCAGTGGACTTGCTTTGTAACCGGTGGTAGACTCAATTGACCTTCAAAAAGATACTTCGATAGTACTATTTTGAATAAAATTTTTGACTTTGTTCTTCGCACTCTCCCAAACTAACTGATAACTACATTTTCTTGTAATTGACGGCAATCTCAAATTTTTACTCCGAATATTAAAATGGATTCTTACCCAAAGACGCATAAGAGTAAAGCGAATAAATGTGTTTTCATCACAGGTTTCCTGTCAACTCTGGTTACAATGTGCTGGTTGCAGGACCTGCAGGTGTAAGGCGTGGGTTGGGATCCCATGGGGGTCTCCACCACGATAGTGGGGGCCCCACCTGGCATTGGTTGAGGGGGAACTATCGTCACATTTGGCTGCGGTTGCCCCGTCTCTGGCCCGGTGTAATGTGCTGAAAATCCTTCTGATTTGTCCATATTTCTGAAATTAAATGTATATTAGGTTTTTTTTTATTAAAATGTAAATATAATAGTGTTGTAAATATTTTAATGATTCATGCTTTATCACAATAATTACGACCGATGCGATACCGACGATCGCTGCGTCATCAAACTCTCAATAAAAACCTTATCTTTTTTTATAATGCTGCATGCAAAAGATGAGTTCACGATTCGCTAGGCTGACGTTATGAATTGGTAAGGAGTAAATTCGACAGATGTCATGCAGTTTGGTCCTATCCATACAGACAGACTACGCAGAGTTCCTATATGGATTCCATTTTGTTATGTAAAAGGAACAGATCCATAGAAAGCTTAACAATAAGGTTAGGCACCTTCCTTATTATTTAGAACGGAACCTTAACAACACGGGCATTTAACTATGGCCAATGAAACACAAAAAAATTTAATAAGACAATAGACCAACAATTCAAATAAATACATAGAATCACATACATTCCCTGAATATTTGCGACAAAATATAGGTCCTATAGGTCTTATAGGTCTCTTATAGGTCCTGTAGAATTTTATGGTAATGGTTTTAAATTAATACCAAAAAAATTAATAGCAAACCACAAATCTCATCATTGGACTTAATTTTGAGATTTGGGGCTTGCTAACTTAAAATCAAATTTCTTTAAGGGTGTTTAGTAAATCATATGTTTTTGTAAATCGTACTTTGCCGTCCTAATGAATCACTGGCGTGGCATGATTGGTTGACGCTGGTCGGGTCAATTCGGACCGTTTCGGCTCGGCATAACTGACTGCAGCTGATCGCGACTATTTCATTACGCGTTGTCCTGTTTGCGTTTTTTGTTTTTAATAATAATTAAAAAATAAAATACTACCAATATTTGTAATAATGAGAGTATACGACAAACCCAAACTTGCAGCTTATTTTATAAGTATAAATTTGAGTTACTTACCTACTTGTAAACTTTTTAACACTCAATATGTGTATTGTAATATGTCCACTCTTACTCTCACCGTAACTGTGTATTGGTAAAATATGTTTATCTCGTTATATAAACCCTTATCGCGTCCGACAAGATTTAATCTAGGTATGATAAATTTTTCTATGAAATGTTATTTATATAAAAATTGTCGTAAAGCGTTTGAAGTGTTCTAATATCAATACATTTTTTTAGTAAGTTAAAGGAAAATGTCCATGGCTTGCATTTGTATATTTTGTTAGAAGGAACAACTATAAAGACCTCGTGGCTAAGTAATAACAGCCGCTCGGATGGGTCTATCAGGCTAAGCTTCGCTTGCCGAGGTTGGTTCATGGATGGGTGACCGTTTTCACATACCAAGACTCCTCCGTGCCTCGGAAAGCACGTTAAGCTCTTGGCACCGTCTGTCATTTGTACATCAGTCGTTACGGGTCGTAGAGGCCCAAAAATACATGGGGTACCGTGTTACCTAGCAAATGGGCTGTGGAGATCAGATAGGTAGTAAGCTCTATTTAAATACTGCTATATCCTATTAGACTGTAAGCCGACCCCCAAATATAGCTACTTTGGGAAAGGGCTATGCAGAAGAAGGTGAGAGAAACAATGAGTTGCGTATTTCTTTTGTGAAGCAGTAAGCTGTGTCCTGATTTAAAGGCTCGAAAGAAGCGTTGAGTTGAATCTACAAAGGCCAAACATTGATTTCTTGAAATAGACGTGCTTTAAGCCGGAGAGAAAAGGACACGTACCTTGTTACCACCCAAAATTCTTATAGTTTTATGAATAACTTTATTAAGATTATAAAAAAGAAATTACTCCATAGACTTAATTACTGGCACCGAGACTTGATTTCTTTCCTCAAGAAAGGCTGCCTATAGTAGATTTTCTTATAGTTTATGTTTATGTTATTCATTCAATCGACTTACCTTTTTCTTACTTACATGAATTGCCATCAGGTGGCATCTCTGTTAATTTCCCCACCCAACTAATAAGAGGAAATCGTTAATACTAGTCGACTAGATTTTCTACTACTATTATAATTGTAATGTAACGTTATAAATTAATTCGTTTTCTTCTAAAAGTAAGAAGACAGATTTTATTTAGGTGAATAGTTACAGAAGATGCCTGATATCTCGTTGTTTATCAAAAAACCCGTAAAAGCTAAACAATTGCTTCTTTTCGATTCTAAATATTATGTATAGTCATCATCAAAATTTTAAAGTTCACAAAAAAAATTATCTTCAAATTTTATTTATATCCAATGAACTTTCTGAGTGAAATGTGTCACACAAAAATATTTCTATTGAGTACCACAATATATTTTAAAGGTGGTTAAAGAAAAAATATAACTTTAAAATTATAAAAATATATTCATGTAATAATTTAATCACGAAGAACAAATTTCTAATTAAAAACAACCATAAAAATATAAGCAGTACAGCTGCTTATACATTATCACCATGACATAGATAACCTCCGACACCATAAGGAGGAAGGAAGTCCGCGATGCTTTTTGTAGAAACTGACAAGAGATTGTTTTTAATATAAAACGCGTAAAGCGCGTTAAACTTTAATAAAATTAAATTTAACATAGTTCAGTTACATTGCTCAAACTTTTGTTGCATTTAAAAACATAATATTATATACAATTAATTTAATATATTACATAATAAATTATAGACATGTCGGTTATTACGTAAAACTGATATATAGACCTATCATGTATTATGATAATCATAACTGGACTTAGATCTATAGTAAATAGTTCATAAAGTCGCAAATGCATCAAGCTATATTTTCCTAATTCCATGTCTTAAATAATTTCTTGTTTCTATGATATTATATATTTCCTTGGGCGTGTAAAACCGTGATGATTCAGTTTTTTATCCTGTGTATGATCCTATGTAGGCTCCACAGTTTGAGCAATAATGATCAGCGTTGTTGCAAGCATTAATACAGTAGGGAAGGCAGACAAAAGGCCAGCATCTGCAAACAAAAGAATTTTAAAATTTAGAAATACCGAAACGGTTGAAGAAAAAAAAATGTTCTAGTCATTTCTAGCTTGTTCTTTCTAGAGAGACACATCAATCGTAATTCTCGAATCTATGTTTCATTTTCTTACCTTTCTTTATTATTTATTGTACATAATGTGCTTTATGCCTATCGGCACTACGGTGCCATCTTTGGATTATTAAATAAAGTATTTTTTTTAAATTCTATTCTTTTATCTTCTTTATTATCAGATTATAAATGATAATGGTGAGAAAAGTGCGCTTGTACCCATATTTAGTTAGTCAGCTTTTCTGTGTTAAGTGATATAGGGCAAGACTATAAGTGCAGTAACCTAAACCTCGAGACCTAAAAGATAATGGCCTAGGAAAGATTTAGTTTCACGTATTTTATGTATGATAGGCAGATGTTCCACTTAATGGCTAGTTTATTGCCCAGCAAAACGAGCGTGTTCACCCTTCCAAAACACTACCGAGCTATTAGGAACAAATAAACAGGATGATGGAACTCGTGCAGAGTACAAACGCTCAGTTCCATTGGTGAAACCCCTTCATCGAGTTTTTTTATAGACACACAACTAAGGGACGCTTAGTTTTAAAATATAAACTTACCCAACAACACATAGCATAGTAGCAAACAAATGGGTCCTTTTTTTTTTTTTTTTTTTTGATTACGCAGCGGAAATCTTTTACGACCTTACCAGGGCCTGGGTAGGCGCGCTGGCGTGTGTGGGGACTCGCATTTGGGTGCCCTACCCCACTAAAACCGCTACGTGAGCCTTCAGCCGCTATATTTGAGGGACCCGGATCTGTGCAGGCGACGGGATACCCTCAGCGACAGACTGGTCCCGGCAAGACCAGATTCTCCACAATAGGGGGACTGCCCGGCTACGACTTGGCAGTCCCCACGACGTCGTGTCTTAAGCTGGGCCCGGGTTCCCATCCCGAGCCCGACACGGGCACAGGGGTGTCACTGGAAGCGCATTAAGTAGCGCCTCCGACGCACCCCCGTTCGTCGTCTACGGGGGGAGGCCACATCAGCGGCTTCCTCTCTCACCCGTTCATCGGCCTCCTTCTGGGACATTACTGTCTCGCAGAAAGAGGCCATTGCCGCCCAGGACTCGTCACAGCCGAGCATCGCGGTGATGACGCTCGACAAAGACAAGTCCCCTCCGATGACAGACGTCAGATCCTGACGCAGCGCCGCCCATCTCGGGCACACCTCGAGGGTGTGCTGGGCAGAGTCCACCGCCGCACCACAATCGTGACATCCAGTCGTCGGCTCCTTTTGGGCCGTCCGACACAAGTAATCACCAAAGCATCCGTGCCCGGTGAGAACCTGCGTCAGACGGAAGGTGAGGGGTTTGCGCTTACGGCGCATCCACCGCTCAAGAACTGGGCGCAGAGCAGCCGTTAGGCGTTTGCCATACGGCTGACGCGCCAGGTCCTCCCCCCACCTCCGCATTAGTGCCTCCATCCCTAGTCGGCGGACCCGTAGGACCCCGTCAGGCGAAAGGCTCAAGCCCAGAGATCTCCTATCCGAGACGTAGGAGTGTGTCTCGGCCAGAACCTCCGCCACAAGTTCCCACGGGGGGTCGCCGGCCAGAGCGGATGCTGCAGCCCACGAAATCGTACGGTACCCCCGAATCACCCTCACCGCGATGACCCGCTGCGCAGAGCGCAACGCGGCCTTAACGCTCGCCGTGAGGTGATCCGCCCAAATCGGGGCACCGTACGTTGCCATACTCCGGCAGACTCCGGAGTACAGCTGCCTGCTGGCGGCGCTGGGTCCTCCGAGGTTCGGGAGGAGTCTGCCCAGCGCACTCGCCGCCTTCACGACCCTCGGTCCCAACGTTTTGAAGTGTGGGCCGAAGGTCCATCCTCCGTCGAGGATGAGCCCCAGGTACTTGATATGGGGGCTCATCCTGACTCTCACCCCTCCAACCTGGAGGGCAGCCCCCGGTGGGGGTCCTTTCCGCCCAGTCCCACGGAAGAGAAGGGCTTCGGTCTTGGATGGTCTGACCTGAAGCCCTAGACTCTCTATGCGACCGATCACGAGGTCTAGTGTGACCTCGGCCAGCCGCGCCGCCTCCCTGTATGTTCGTCCCCGGGCATACATGAGGGTGTCATCGGCGTAACATATGACACCCGTCCCGGGTAGGAGACGGCCTCGCAGGACCCAGTCGTACCCGATGTCCCACAGGATCGGACCTAGCACTGATCCTTGTGGGACACCGCAGCCGACTCGCCACCACTCTACGGACCCCAACCGGTTCTCGCAGGCTACCCTCCTTTCGGAGAGGTACGCGTCCAACAGTCTCCTGAGATAGGGAGGCACTCCGAAGTAGGCCAGTGCCTCCCGTATCACACTGTGCGGGAGACTGTTGAAGGCGTTCGCGATGTCCAGCGACACCGCGACCACCACCTCCCCGCTGTGTTCCGCCTCACCCGTCACCGCCCGCAGGCGTTTGAGGGCGTCGATCGTAGACCGGCGTGCCCGGAACCCGAATTGGGACTCTGAGAGTCCAGGTCCCGGGCCCTCCTCGAGGTGCTGAACAAGCCGGGAAGCCACAACTCTTTCTAGAGCCTTCCCAGCCTCGTTCAGCAGCACCACCGGTCGCACCGACGAAGCCGAGTCCGTGGGCCGCCCCGCCTTCGGTATAAGGCAGAGCCGGCCCTCCTTCCACGCCCTCGGGAACTGACCAGACCGCAGGCAGCGATCAAACAGCTCCCGAAGGCTATCACCGAGGTACGCGAGTGAGATAGCAAGTACCTTCCCGTGCACCCCGTCCGGACCCGGCGCCCTCTTCTTACTCTGGAGGCGAGCTAGAACCGCCTCCATTTCAGCCTCCGTGACGGGTGGCGGAACACCCTCCTCGTCCGGCGTCTGCGCCTGCCGAGCCATTCTGGGGGGGCAGAACCCCCCAGGTGTGTCGGGGAAAAGTTCCCCGACAATCCTTCTCAGTTGACCTGGCGGGAGCGTCTCGTTGATAGGGGCCGACTGAGCGCGGAGCTTGTTTCGCGCCCATTTGTACGGTCGGCCCCAGGGGTCCCGATCGAGACCCTCAACTAGCTCTTGCCAGGCCTCCTCTTTGGCTCGGCAAATGGCCTGCTTCAGGGCCTTAACCTTTTCAACGTAGGCCCTGTGCAGCCTGTCGTCCCTGTCGACGTCTTGAGGGCGCCGCCGCCTGCTCCGGGTATACTGTCTCCTCGCCCCGTTACAGGCGACCCGGAGGTCAGCTATCTCTGCCGACCACCAATACAGCGCCCTCCTCTGAGGCGGACGTCTACAACGCGGCATGGCCGCTCTACAAACCGCTGTGAACGCGTCGCAGAGACGGTCAGCCGCCTCGTCCACCCCTAGCTCCGCCAGCGGCGGGAGGCTCCATCGGCCGACTATGGCGGCCTCCTCAGCCAGTTCCCGGTCGAGCTTTGTGAGTGCCCAACGCGGAAACTGGCTTCGCCTCCCACCCGACGACGACGACGACGACGATGACGCCGGACGGAAGGGGGCTGGAGACACCTCGAACCTTATATAACGATGGTCCGAGAGAGTCTCCACCCCCGTCTCCACCCTCCACCCCTCCACTCTGCGTGCGATGCCCGGCGTGGCGAAAGTAACATCCACCACGGAACCTCCCGACCAACGCACGCACGTCTGGACTGCCCCTCTGTTGAGCAGGGACAGCCCGGAAGCTAGCGCCCACTCCTCCACTTCCCTCCCTTTCGGGTTCGTGACCGGATTGCCCCAAGCCGTGGACTTGGCGTTGAGGTCCCCAGCCACGAATATCTGTAGGGGAGCTAGCTGCCCCACCAGCGGCCCCAAGACGTCGAGAAACCGTTCCAGGGCCGCCAAATCGCGGTTCGGAGAGAAGTAGACTCCAACAAAAGCCAATTCTCCCCGAACCGCCGCCACGTACCCGCGGCCCCTCGCTTTGACTGCGAGGGGCGGGCAAACAAATGGGTCCTGCAAGTTGGGTTCCTTTCCACCCTCGTCCTCGTCTGTACGTTACAAGACTTGCACGTGTAAGCGCATGGTTCGTAACCCATTTGGTTCTGGATCAACACCGGTATGACAGTCGGTCCTTGGATAAGAGTGGTTTGACCCGGATACACGACATAGGTCGCCGATGGCTGATTCATGACTGGCCCTTGGGGTTCCGGGTATGGAGGTCCTTGGTGGGGAGGTCCGGGGTAGGGCGGAGGATTTGTTGGATATGGTGCAGACATGTTTTGATTCACTGAAAATAATTTAAGTTAATATAAGATTTTTTACATTGTATCTGGTGTTACATTTCTGTGGTTTAACTTCCACAGCTTCCTTTAGAGTTAGTGTTTGCGAATCAAAGGGCGAACCTCATGTTCTGATGCCTTCATTGGTTCCATCTCCCCTTACCACCGCAGCCTGTCAACAGGATTTTGGGAACTTATAAAGGCTGGTCAGAACATATTTTCATGGTTCTATCTTTTATAATTTATGCAGCGTACGCAAAATAAGTAACTTCTCTGGTTGATTTTTTACACCATGTGTCCGAAAAACCCAATTTTTTTAGCCTATGTTACTCGTGGATAACGTAGCTTTCGATGGTGAAAGAATTATTGAAATCGGTCCAGTATTTTTTGAGCCTATTCATTACAACTAAACAAACAAACAAAGTTTTCCTCTTTATTATATTAGGGTAGATAAAAATTTCAATAATTCTAATAATATTTAGGGCCTGTTTCACAATCTCCAGATAAGTTCCCAATAGGCTATCGGCAACATATTTGACAGATATTTGACAAATACTCCATACTCTATATGTCAAATATGTTGCCGATAGCCTATTGGGAACTTATTTTCCATTTTCATATATGATTTTCATATATATATATATATATATATATATAGATTGTACTTTGTAAAAAATATCTATTATCATTTAGTTGCCATAATTCGTGACGTCAAGGCCAAAAACACCCACTGAACAACATTTTGGAAATGCTTTTTGGAAATTAAATATCGTCCAAAACCCATGTTGGCTGATTTATCACTAATGCACTCACACACTCTCGATATGGTATATTAATGTTAGGCTGATACAAATATTTTTTTTATCTTATGAATGTTCTTTTTTGGTTCGTAAAATTCTCTTAAATATATAATCACATTAACTTACACTTTAGTAACTCTTACAAATATGCACTTTGAACAAGAATATGTTTATATGATTCGTTTTTTACTTCAGCCAGCACATACACTAACCAGCTCCGCTTGATAACAACGGCTTTGTTCATTATCACTGTTTTATCTATAGATAGCATTCTACTCAATGCCCCTAATGTGTAATATCAAAATATTTGATTTAAAATGAAACAGACGTCATTTTGTTTATCGCAATTGTAACCGGCTAAAAATTTACTGTGTGTAATTCTAGATTCTATCGTATACTAGCGGTATACTGGAAAACGTCTATCGTCTAATGTTTTTTTTTTTGACTGGACAAAATCGTTGCGCAAGCGCAAATTGTTGCTATTTTTTGTACAGTTTTTTTTGCATGGTAAAACATCTATCAATTAAAAAAAATGGAGGTTATGGTATACTCAAATTAATATTACTTCTATCAAAAAACGTATAAACACGTATGATACATTTAAATTTCTGACACGTAACTTGCGAGAATTCTGACCTTTTCATCAGTTGGCCATTGTTTCAAATAGGTACTTAAATGTCCTAAAAATACTGATAATTTCTTCTTACTATTGAATTTTATATAATTGTTAATGCTAAATACAACAAAATATTTTTTATAGTTCGATACAGCGATTGGATTTCAATGATAAGATAATAATATGGTCAATTAATTCCTAAGACGGTTTTGCTTTGTCCCCCGACCACAGCTTTTTTTTTGCGGTTGGAGCTATGCTAATCCTAAGCCAACGATCCAAGTCATCTTAAGGCCCACCCGTCGGGAGGATTCGTTTAGACTGTGCAGCATCTCCTGCATACCCTCCAGCGACTCGGCTAATATAACGATATCGTCGGCGAAACGAAGGTGTAAGAGATACTTGCCGTTAATATTTATGCCATAATCTACCCAGTTCAAAAGCTTGAAGACGACCTCCAAAGCATTAGCGAACAGTTTCGGGGAAAGAAGATCCCTCTGTCGCTGTCCTCGATGCAGTTGGATTGGTCTTGTTTGACCTCCCGGAATCAGAACGGACATAAAAGCGGCTTCTAATCTTCTTATCACTTCGACGTATCGCCAATCGACCTGACGTCGCTGCAGAGCTTCCGTGGAAGCTCATTTCGATACTTATTAGAAATTAATTCTAAAAATAGTGATGACTAATAATCCAAAATAACCAAGTTAAGGGAAAAGCCGCTGTCAATTATCAGATAATGTTGATCGAAAACCAATTCTATCCACATCCACCAAGAGGCCTATCTATCACTTAGTAATATCTCATAATATTTTTATCTTTACGCTTTTACAGAATCCAAACACGTAAGAACAAACAACTGGGTTATGAATCAATGAACGCAAATATATTTTATATTTAGATGGTTGGGCTGGTTACTGCTTATAGTCATTAGATTTTTATAGTACGTAAACAATGATATTTTAAAATATACTTCTTTTTTTATATAATATCATTGAATGCAAACATGTTTATAAGTCATGTTTCAATAGACGCAAATACATTTTATTTTTAGACGGTTGGGTTGTTTGCTGACTTTTGTCTTTGGGTTTTATTTATTTTTCTGAGGTGTCATGTTATTCAAAAAGTTTGTTTCTGCACTTAGCTCATAATTTTGATTAATAATATACATCTCTATAGCTGAATAACTGTGAAGCAGAATTTTGGTATTTTTTTTATTTTCTTCATTTATTGCTATACATATGTACTAAAATAAGAAGTTAGCCTGATGCATAAGTTTCCTTTAAGAGTTTAGAGTGCTTAATATGGGTTGCGTAAACGTAGTAAGACGTACAATAAATATAGTAATATAACCATGATTAATAAATTAATGTTTTATGAAATTGCTTTATATTAGTATTTAATTATTCTTGCGACTTTTCCAAGGGCACGTAAATTAAATATAAAAATCCATAAAAAGTGATTTGATCAAATTTGATAGTCGTGTCCACGGGAAGTGTCTAGTTTTATAAATGACTTGGCATTAAGGCAACACAATGTATGAAATGTATGATGTATGATAGAGCATGCGATTTCTATCAGTTGTGTTACCAGTGATCTAATCACAAAACCAAAGGATGCTTTAGTTTATGGAAGATTGTATGTACTGTATGGGGAAATTGTTTTCACGTCAAAGGGCTATATCCGATCGGACATCATGATCACTCCATCCCAATTGAAGGGCTCGTCACAAAGGGTATTTGTCCTTTACTGAACCCTACGCAAGCAATTACCTAATTGAAACGCCGCTGTCCCTTTATAATTCCTGACCAGCGACATAACTTGAATGCGATGATTAGAGATAGTTAAATTATATTTACTTAGGCAGGGTTGACATTGGCAGTGTGTTCATAATTTAATACATTTAACGCTGAAAAGCGCTTGTGACCATCCGCATGGGCACCGCCATCTTGTTTATTACTTTTGTGAAAAAGCTTATGCTCTTACAATCAGTGTAATTTTTCGCGTAGTGCTTGTTACTAGTAATAGATTGTAGAGAACGGCAAGATGGCCGATCCTCGGGTGCAGTCGTGCATGAGGGTTAGGGTCACTGCAAATATTGCTTCTATATAAAGAATAACTGGTTTCTAACTCAGTAGAATGTGTAAAAATGTGCAATGCATATCCTTTTGTCGCTTAGTTAGCTTCATGGATCGCACACAAGTTACTTCCTGTTTTACCATTCAGAGCTCTGTCCGATTATTTTCGTGTCATTTAATGCGGAAAGCATATATTTTGTAATTGCAACATGTAATGTAAATAAAAGTCTCTACATTTCCAAGAAGTTACTATGTTATTTTTACATAGTATGAAATATTAGTAGTATTTTTTTGTATCGATATTTTCTAAAATAGGTACTCAACGGATTTTAATGATATATTATTGAGCGCTTTCATTTTCACTAAACTTTTATCATCATCATTATCAGCCCCTATCCATCCCCTGCTAAACATAGGCCTCCTTTAACGAACCCCAAAACAACTGAACAATTGCCACTCGCATCCAACCAAAGCAGTGGTTGTAGGCTGATCACACATTCAACAGAACGAATAGCCGATAGACCACATGGAATATAAAGTGGTTTTAGTAAGTTAAGTGCATATTTTTTTGGAAGATATTTTTAACTTGTGATATTTGTCATGTGGGTAGAGTTTTTATTGCATGCACGCTTATATAAGGTGAAGCAGTAAAAGGCCAATAAAAACGCTGGAAAGCCAACAGACGTTGGCATATAGATTTATAGATTGGTGTTCAATTAGAACCACAATTTCCGTGCAGTGTAAGTTGATAATGATGATGATAAGTCTTGTTAAAACCACGCTCACTTACATTATAACAATAAGAACATTCTCGATAGGACTACCATAATTTTCAGGAAAAGTTAGAGTGGAGAAAATCGGAAGTGACGCTGCAGCTAGATAATAACCGCGGCGGGGGCCGCAGTGTGCAGTTCCGGAGGGCAGCGATAATCTTTGACGTGGCAACGTAATTTCCAAATTGAACGGAAAATATATAGAGCAATCTTCTTAGTAGATTTTTACTCAACATAATATAGGATATTTTGTAAATATGGCTACGTACGAAGAGTTATGGTGTGGCAATAGGTGTTTTTCACTCGACTGATGTGAGGAAGGATTAAGATTTTATACCTCTTTTTATGTATGTATTTTTTCATTAATTTGTCACATAAGACCTCCTTTAATGAACGCCAAGGCGGCCAATCCTTTGCCACTTACATCTAAGACGAAGATTGTTCTCCCACATGTTTAATGGCCGATCAATACTTCGTCCACTTAAGCGCGGCCTAAATTCTTGAAGCTTATTAGCTCATCGGCAACTTCAATCAGATTAGATACCAAATAATATTTGCATTTTTAACACGTAATTTACGTTTTGCAACTGTAAGAGATTCCATCATGGGACAAGTACTGCCTTTGTACCAGAATTATTTATATTCTATCGTAACTCTAATGCACATAAACTGTTAAATAAATAAATTTCCTTGGCTTTATTACTTGTCTGGTGAATGTGGCAACCAGTTCAAATTTGGAATTTCACTTATTATAATGAAACTACTTTACGATGTATTAGGAATTTTATATGCCTGGAGTTTCTGATATTTTACACCATGAGATATAGAGAAGTCATTACATTAATGTATTATTATTTATCAGTCTATGGTACCTTTTCAGGCATGTTTGCTGTATAAAGGTATGTAATAAGCGCGTAGCGCTACTCCATGACAATTATATTCAAGGTTTATATGGTTAAATACAGAAATTATGTGCTAGGCATTTCTATTCAATCATTTTTTAATAAATATAGCACTTCTTATACGTGTATTAGAAAAGTAAATAAATTATCTGATCGAATTAGTGCTACTTATGTACTAACTTAATGTCAATTTACTGATATATTAGCCAGACATTAGCTTGGAACCAAAAATAATAGCCAAATCGATTTTAAATTATAAATTAAGTGCAACTTAGCTTCTACCCAAACAACCACATTATCATCATCGTCATCATGCCTTTATCCGTCCACTGCTGCATAATATAAGCTTTCCACATTGAACGCCATAATATGACCATAATATTATAGTCCAAGTGAAAAAAAACATTAAGTTCAAATGAAAACCATCTCCATAGCTTTCACTGTCCTTGCACCCTTCACAATTGAGTATAGTGACCCCAACTCTCCCCAATAGGTAAACAGCCGCCGAGCAACCATCACACCTGAGATCAACGCTTGTACCATTAACTTTATAAGATCAACATTTATTGCTACGAGCTTTAGTAATTAAAGGTAAATATTTATGAACACTTGAATTTACCGTACCTAATTTCCCCACTTTTAAAATTCTAAGCGCGAATGACTCTTAGTTAAAATTTAAATGCCATACATCTTGAATTCTGAGCACATTTCTACAGCTCTAAATCCTTACAACTGTAGCTTATAACATTATTCATTCGCTATCATAATCAAATACGTCCTTTGGATATAGAATATGAATGAACTGAAAAAATAAATTTTCAATGAACGCTACGACGGCAAATTTTATTACTCGCATCCAACTAACACCTGAAACTACATACAATCTGGGAATAGAAGAGAACATGTCCTTCTGTCATTCAAAATGCAGATTTCAGATAAATCTTTTATATTTAAAGTAATGAATAAAAAAAATCACGTATAGTATAAAAAGAATATTTATTTGCTTAGGCACCAGAATGAAAAAGCTGGTGCTTTTTTCACGGATGCATGGAAAATATAAAAAGTGCCTATGTTTATATTATGTGCTATTTTATATTGTAACTACTCAATTAAACATAAGATAAATAATATATCATAAACATTTGTTCGAAAATATTTATCCTTGTATTATCCTAACCAAATATTAAAGCTTTACCAACTGTCGAATGCTATGCCTTTATATGAATAAAATTGATGTACCTACATCTAAAATTTATGAAATCTATAAATTCTATGTTTAATCCGACGGATTTTATTAAAAAATTTAGGCATTCAAAAGTAATTCCAAGTAGTAACTAACTTCGATATCTTACAGATACAAAGCCATGTATGATGTATTATTCTGATAACATAAAATCCATAAAAATCTAAGTGAACCAAATATTTGATTTTTACACATATGCATTGTTAAAATTCCGACCGATAAATACATTTTATTCCCACTATAGAGTAAAGCTAGCTAGTACAGTAACGATTCAGCCAGATTCTGTCCCGTTAACTGGCAGAACAATTACTTGCTTAGACACTTTTAAAATCCACTAGCATTCGGAAAATGGGAACGTCGGGTTAGTCTATGTAGATTCGAAGCAAAATATAAAAGGGGAATTAAATATATATCTATATATTAATACACAATATTATGTTATTAAACCTGCAAGCTCTTTTGAAATATGAAGTAACTAGCAGCGCCCCGCAGTTTCACTCGCGTACTTCTCATTCCCATGGGAGTACGGGGATAAATTATAGCCTATGTGTAATTCTGATGTATAAGCTATATTGTTGTAAAGTTTCATTAAATTCCACTCAGTAGTTTTTACGTGAAAGAGTAGCAAACATCCATACTACAAATTCTCGCATTTATAATATTAGTAGAAGTAGGATTAGTAGGACTGGTAAAGAGTTAAGTTGCTTACGTACGCCAAAGAAATGATGACTGTTGCTAAACAGTTAAGGTATAAAAGCGGATTGGTTGATTTCTACCTTATTGATGGACGACGAATGTCTTTTATCGATTCATTTTTCCAGCCACTGCTGATCGGTCCACTCACCGAATAGCTTGATAAGGAAGCTGATAAAATTCTTTTAATATTAAATTCCTTACATATCTTTTAATATCATGCTTTTCAATATACAGTCAGACAATCGTGGTATTAAAATTGACTATTTGTGAACTATTAACCTTGGTTGTCTACTCAAGTATACAGTCTAACTTAAAGAAGTATGTCAAGACCTACAAAACAATCTTTATATAAACTTAATGTATTAGAAAAGGTCCGCAATGTTTTCCACATTAAGAAATTTATTAGCCTTCATATGGGGCGCTGATTTCTCACATTACATTCCCGTGTACGTTGGCGAGGCTACCCTGTGATCGGAATACGAAATTATAATTACCTCCTCCTACTATCATTACCTATTAGCAGCAGTAGACTTCATATGTTACAATATAAAACACATCTACACTAATATTGTAAAGAGGAAAGATTTGTACCTATTTTTGTATGTTTGTATATTTGTAATGAATAGGCTCAAAAAGTACTGGACCGATTTCAAAAATTCTTTCACCATTCGGAAGCTACATTATCCACGAGTAACATAGGCTAAATTTTATTCTGATAAAAATAGGGTTCCGTAAGATATTTTGGTTTTTCGGACACAAGGTGTAAAAAATGTTATTTCGCGTACTAAGATCCCGTTGTAAATCTTAGTTAACGCAGGCGAAGCTGCGGGCAACAGCTAGTGATATTATATTAGAATTGGGCAAGTATGTAGTTGTTGCTGTTTTAAATTATCGTGATCCCTTATGTGTACCATTGTTGGGCACGGGTCCTAAAATGTGAACAAAAACATCACGAGTGTGAAGTTCTCAAATTCACATCAAGTTATCGCATCGGTAAACTGTGTCTCGCCTGATTTATAGGAGGCGAACTGTGCTCACTAATAGGACTAATAATCCTTATAATATTATGTCCTTTTGCTAATTTTCTTTTATATCATTGCTAAATATGATAAAAATTAACAAATATTATAAAGATCCTCATTGTAGTGAAACTACTTTTAGAAAAATGTCGCAGCTTATTACCAACGTTAAGATTTGATATAGAGACCAATACCCAAAGAGGACGTGATGCGGCAAACTACAATCATTTCAATCACCGATCCGATGCCCGAAGACCTTGGTTGATGCAGTGACCGATTTAGGCTTGATGCCGCCCTAGGCCCTGTTTATATTGCCGCCCTTACTGCTAGAAAAAAGGTAAAGTATAAACCCTTATATTATGTCCCACTACTGGGCCAGGGCGAAATTATTAAGATTTAGTCATTTTTAAAAGCTTTATATGCATGTGATATTCAGTAATGAAACAAAAAGTAAAGAACATAATTCGGTAAAGACTATAATTAATCTTAAAAAAAAACATAATCTTATTCATAGACTGAAAAGTAAATAAAAAAAGTGAATTGTTATAGGTATATTCTATAGAGAATTCCATACAAAAATTAATCCAAACTCATTTTCTACGGCAGTCTTCTTTCCTTTTTTGTCTCTGAAATTTTGGCGCCCCTCAAATCATGCCGCCCTAGGCCCGGGCCTCACGGGCCTATACGTAAATCCAGCACTGGGTTGATGACCTCACTGCTGGCGGAGGAGACTTCCACCCTAGGTTTAGGGTTTTTTTAGATGAGCCATCCGTTCATTTTCTATACCGGTTAAGCGTAAAGGTCTTTAGTCCAACAGCATAGGCCATTTCGAAAAAAAAAAAATAATAATCATCATTTCAATTTCTCTCGTAAATAAATTGGATACTATTATTAGGACAGGCATTGTTATCAATGACATCTGTTATTGATCCCAGGAGTTGCTCACGTTTTGATCTGACACAATCATATTTTCAAAGCCATTTACTGCTCAATATAACATAGTGAATTGCAAATCCTTTCATGCATCCGTGAAAACAGCAGACATAAAATAGTTTCGTGTTGTGAATGACGGTTTTATGTCGAAAGTTGAGTGTGTTTATGCTAACGCTACAACATTGCGAGCAAGATTATTATTGCAGTTGTTAAATTGATCTACCAATCTAAATCCGAATTAATTTCTTCTTTTCCTCTTTTGTATTGTACATACACGAATAGTTCAAAAAACAATATTATATTCACATGAATGGATATTTGAAGCGTGTAAGTGGGTTAGCGATAAACTTGGTCCATTCAAGACGCCAAAACTTGAATGTTGGATGCAGGGAGACGTTCCAATTAAATTACAGCCGGTTCAAAGGCAGAATGCATAACGTTCGGCGCACCGACTGAGCAAATGGCTATGGAAATCATTAACGAACTTGTACCATGGCACGGATTATAGTTTAGGTGAAGCTTAGTAGCTGCGCCAGATTTTATTGTGCTGTTATAAAATTATATTATGTGCCAAAATTTATTGTGTTTGTGAGTTATAAATTCATAGTATATGTTAACTTACTTGATTTTGAACTCAAAACGGGGAGAGACATATTTGATTAAATTCGTTCTGTTTAAGATAAAAAATAAAATCATATTTTTAGCTATCACCATCAGCCCCATCATAATAAAAAGGGCGGGAAGATATTTTCAAATTATCATTTTGTTTATTTACCAAAGCGTGACAATATGGGTATAGACACAACGGGAAGTCTGTAATCGGAACGTATGTTAGATACGTAATATTTGATACTGCGTTTGTTTGCATTTAAACGATACCCAGTAGTGGTCAGTAAGGTTATTGTGACACGCAATGGGACAAAATTAATATCGGCTATAGATATAGATAATAAGTAGTGCTCAATAGTGTATAATACGCACGCAATGGGAAAAATATAGGCAAGATACATTAGATAGAATAGTTTCTTGACCTTAAATTTGCCTATTTATTTCGTCTTCGCCTGATTGTTCCAAGATGTTATCTTTACTAATATTATAAAGAGGAAAGATTTGTACCTATTTTTGTATGTTTGTATGTTTGTAATGAATAGGCTCAAAAAGTACTAGACCGATTTCAAAAATTCTTTCACCATTCGGAAGCTACATTATCCACGAGTAACATAGGCTAAATTTTATTCTGATAAAAATAGGACTCCGTAAGATATTTTAGTTTTTAGAACACGAGGTGTAAAAAATGTTATTTCGCGTACTAAGATCCCGTTGTAAATCTTAGTTAACGCAGGCGAAGCTGCGGGCAACAGCTAGTGTCATATAAACCTGATACTTTAGCATAAAAACTTTGCAGGCATTTAAACTGTTACGAGTTTTAGTTCAATGACAATGCCTGTATTATTAGTATAGCAGGTACTTTTAGCATGTTTCGAATCTGCGTGGATTGTTGTAAATTTATTGTTTGTTGGGTCCATAAGAGTTTTTTTATAGCATAAGAGGGCAAACGAACAGCCGAAGCCTTGCGATTATCGACGCCCATTATCATCCACACAACCAGTGGTTATGCAGATGCGTTGCCTTCCTTTTCCCTGTCCCCCCAATGAGCCACCGGAAACTCACAAACCACACGCATTTGGTGGTTACCGCTGTCGATCCTAGCTATACAGGAGTTGCAGCGGTGGTAACGAGTGGTGGGCCAAGTCTAAAGGAATATCCGTCTAAAAACAACAATAGAAAAGTGTCTTAAAAATGATAAGATTTAATGAATTTTGATATTAAATTTTAATCTGATTTCAATCTAAAATATTTATCTTATCTTAAAAAGACTCGTTTACAACATCATAAAGAAATGTTCATTCTTTAAGAAGGTATTTCCTAATGAATTACCTCGACATCTTTATTAGGTTTATTACAGACTGTTAATCAATGCTGGGAGAATTCAGAGTGTAATTACACATCGGTAACATGCTCGGGGGCATCAAATATTTGCCGTGCCATGAACCTTGGCTTAGCGAGGATATTCCATTGGATATTTCATGTAATTCAGTGGGCAAACTGGGGTTTATTTATTATAAATAGCGGAGAGTTTTGAGACTAATTGTCCATTAACGTGATTTTTATTCATTCTTAAAAACTGTTGTTTATTATGATCAATTGTACTCCCGTGACCATGATGACTGTGAAGTATCCAAAACGTCGGGAAACAGGACTTATTAGGCTGTGTTGAAATCCATACAAAATATTTTTTTTATTAAAAAAAATATGTCTTCATTAACAATATGTTGGGTAAAGATCTAAAAAAGTCTGATCTGATCGATCGATTTACTAACTAAATCGATTTAGTAACGAAATAAGTCAATTCCTATTGAAAATAAATAGAGCTCAGCGAAATATGTGTTAGGTAAATCTTCTTCTTTCTTATATAAAATGTACCGCTACGGTAATATTGTTAAAAGTACTTGGAAAGTATATTTGGCATAAAGATAATAATAACTTATAATAATTTATATTAAGGTAAATTAAAAAACACTGTTCTTGCGCATAAAAATCTATTATAAATAAAGCATATTTCAAAGACCCAGTAGTGATCTTTGCTTGTCTACTTGTCCTCATTTATTTGAGATGAGTCAATTGAATAAGATGATTTGGACGGCGTGGCTTTTCCTCGTGTTTCATTAGCTGTTGATTTTCCATTGACTTACCTTACTTGTATAATGGACTTAGATTAACAGTCGTATAATTGTTATTTTCCGCACCCTCCTCCTCTCAGCCTCAACCTCACAGCATAATCACGTCATTATCATTACATACACATACTCACATACGGACATAGGCCTCTCCCAATGAAAGCCAAGACGACCAACCAAACTAGGTCACTAAGCGATGATCTTTCCATCTCTACTTTCCATCTTTCTTCGCCTCCACTCCAGAACTATCCATCAATCCACTTACATCAGTCATAGCAACAACCTATTATTATGATCAAAAGTAGTCACGATAAGCGATAATTCTACCAATCTAAAAAGCTATTTCTGAACCGATACTCAAATTTAATATAAGAAAAAAGTCATAGACGTGTAATATTAATCAACATGACTGTATCACGACTATTAGATCTTGATCCGTAACAATATAGTATTATGTCATAGTAACAATGGACGGACAAGGTATTAAGGCAATATTAGGCCATAATTGCTTACTACTTGGCTCCGAGTGCGTGGTTATCGGACAAAGCAAACGCATTAGTGAATCAATGTGCGATCTCTGTGCATTTGACCTGTGGATTTACTGGATGAATAGATCATCCTATATATTGATATTTGATAGCTTATACATCCATAACAGGGTTTGAGAGTGATTTATTCGTGACAATTGATTTCCAAATAGTGTCAATTCAGTATTCTTTCTATTTTATTGACGCCCGATCTAAAAAGAAATGAATCATACGTTTTATTACCGTCTGTGGCAACATGAAGTCTAGACGGGTAAACTGATTTGTATTTAAGGGATCGCACTTCTTGGCGTTCATTGAAGGAGGACTATGCTCAGCAGTAGACGGATAACGACTGATGATAATGAAATAAATAAAATATAAGTACTTAAGTAAAAAGATAATTGAAGACCGACAGAGAATAATTAAATATTATCTTTAATTATATATTTTTTAATGCTACCTATTTTTGAGTAAATTGCCAAATTGTCATATTTTGTTTGAATGCAATATCATGGCAAAAGCTTCGGTTTTTTTTCATTATTCTTCATCAGGCCTAATAACGTTTTATAAAGCGATGAGCGCCGGTTGCACAGACAAAAAAGCAATGCTCACGTTCCTGCTGAGAGGGGCGTGTAAGGGGGTTCGACTTGTGACGCATAACGTTATCACGTAAATTTTTGTCTGCAAACTGATTTAATAGACAGCGAATAGTTCTTGCTATTCATATTATTATATTTTGGATGTTATTATGCTATTAATTGTCCCAACTAAAATAAAACTAAAGAGCGGGATATTAATATTTATACCTAATTATATTATTTAATTACAAATACGTCGGATTAAAAAAACATCATATTTATTTCTAGCTTGAACTGAATATTTGAGACAGAATTCTAAAGGTTGGCAGTAGAAAGGGCTGAATTGCTATTACAAATAGTAGTAAGCTTCTACTTTGGCCAAACTTGCTAAGAATTATTCACAAGTACAAACGAAAGAAAAGTTAAGTAAAATCCAAAAACAAAACTGCATGCATATAATATATATATATATATATATATATATATATATTTATTTATTTATTATTATTATTATAAACATAAGTCTAAAATCCTATCAAAAACATAAATGTGAAATGAGAGCCAAGTTCATTATTAAGATGTTATATGCCTTGTTGTTGAGTCCAACGACAAAAGAAGTGAGATCTAAATGGGTGCCAAGTTCAATGGTCAGTCCTGAAATTTATTTATAACAAAATAAAGTATCATCTCTTCTTATAGCTTAGGATACTATATTGTAGACTAAGGTCTGACTTGGCTAGTTCTCATACCGATATACATATATACGAATTATTATGTTCGATGGCTAGTTTCTGCCAACAAGCCAAATTTTCGGAATAATAAAATAAGAACCGACAAGTAACTGGGATAGAACTTGCGAAAGCTACAATATAATTCGTATAGGAAAACTAGCCAAGTCAGACCTTAGGCTACAATATATTATTCTAAGCTATAAGAAGAAATGATACTATCTGTATCATTTCTTCTTATAGATTTTTTAGAATTGACTACGGAAGTAACTAAAGAAGTGACTACGGGACCAGATTAGAATAAATATATATATTTATTCTAATCTGGTCCCGTAGTCACTTTCCAAAGAACTTGTGTTACTGATATCAGACAAGGGAAATACATTTATTTATTTAATACTTTTATATTAATACATACTTATATTTAAGATCTTTATTTTATACACACATATTTATTACTCATTCATGACACAGGAACTCGGAATTTTTTTTTTGGTCTTTGTCGGGATTGGAACCCGCTACCTTCGGCTTTACCCAACGTGCTATGCATTGAGCCACAGAGGTCGTCGATACATAATATTATTATCTACTTATAACTATATTATTATAACTGTACTAATTTTTATTTTATTTTATTTAAACTATTGCCTATACCATACGTACTTACTAAAAGAATCTTATTATAATAAAATTAATAGTAATAACCACAATTAATGTAATGCATTTCTAAGAACATTTTCATGAGTTACGAGCGCCGCGGTCAGTTGCCACTTGCTCAACCATATTCAACCCTATTGTAGTGTCATAAGCGCTAATATTAAAGTGCGTAAGTCGTATCCCAAATAGAATCAATTAAGTGAAAAACTATAATAAAACGATACAAATTTACCAGTTTCAGATTTTTTCCTTTGTATGCACCTTATTGCCTATCTGCATGCCAAATTTGAACTTTCTAGGTCATCTGGAACTGGGTGTTAATTTTAATGTATAGGTAAAATCAATTAAGTGAAAAACTATAATAAAATGATACAAATTTACCATTTTCCGATTTTTTCCTTTGTATGCACCTTATTACCTATCTGCATGCCAAATTTGAACGTTCTAGGTCATCTGGAACTGGGACATAGTTTTGATCTATATGTCAGTGATAAAAATCACGATTTTTGGACATTAATATCTAAATAACCGTTTGAGATATATTTTTGAAATTTGGAGCACGTGTTAATCTCGCAGGTCTCAATATATGTGCCAAATTTCATACGTTTATGTTTAATAGTTTTTGAGTTATGAGGGGGTAAAAAGTAGCGCCAAATGGTTCGTGTAATATTAGAGAATCAAACGAACTTACCTGTAAGTGAAGTTCGATGATTATTAAACGAGTGATTCGCCCAAGAGATTACAAGTATTCACAAGTAGTACCACGCGTACGTGCTGCCATCATACACACTTTTAAAGCAACTCTGGATAAAGAAAACTTGTTTTCTCCCCACTCACGCCTTCCTTAACAGCCCGTCGTCGTCTGCAGTCTCATACACGTTTCTGTCGTGTACGGCTTTCCTGTTAGCTATTTCGAAAGGGCATTACATCAATATAAATAATATGTATGTAATTAGGGTTTGGGAGGGTTTGTAATCTCTTGGGCGAATCACTCGTTTAATAATCATCGAACTTCACTTACAGGTAAGTTCGTTTGATTCTCTATTAAACTTCGTGATTCGCCCTTCGAGATTACAAGTATTCACAAGTAGTTGTTTAGAGAACTACGAAATAGCTCACTACACTAGTGAAAACACAGTGTAGTTAGGTAATATTATAACAACAGTTTTTTAGATAATATTACAAGGCTTTTATTAAAATAATCGGAAAATATGTTTCATATAGTAAATAAAATCTATATATTGTGTATATTTTAATACATACATTAGAATTGACGTTTACCAATAGAAGTTGAAAAAACCCCAACCTACAAGGAAAGTGAGAAAAGGAATCAAATGTTTTGATACCAGTAGTTACTTCTCAGTTTTAAAATTTGACTTAAGTTTGTGACATCTAATCCATCCAGCGGTTCGTTTGATAACATCCATGTTGACACCAGTCATGCGGCAACAGATCAAGTAGCTGCATGTCTCGTACTATGGGCACTAAGCACTGGTGTGCCCAATATCCTGGACGGTAGCTTTTATTCATCGGCTAAAAATCTGTGAACTTACAGGCTCAAAAGTTTTCTGAAAACTAACAAAGGGTAAATAACATTTGAAAGGCATTCTCTCAGAAGACATTTTCAAATAATAATCTAAGGTCCTAGTAAGGTAAATAGAAGGCGTCTCATAGCAATGTATATTTAAAATTGGTTGAGTTCTAATAAACCCAGATTTTATAATATAAAATTTTCTTAATTTTGAATATTATTTGATAATTGAAATTAAGAATATTTGAACACGATACCCATACTTAATATTTAAAAAAGAGCACAATTTTTCAGTTGTATTATAATATTTTGGACGCGGAGTGCTTAGTCATATATACTGCGTACTATTTTCATAAAATAATTCTTAAATCGTTTAAAATAATTGATATTACATTTTCAAATCGTATTATTTGAATACAATTAGTGCTAAAGCTCATTTAACGAAGTTAATGGGGAATAATTTAAAAAATTAACTATTAGTTATCAATCCTAATCCTATAAAATGTATATTATTGACGATAAAAAATTGTACCATTGATAGAAACAAGGACAGATATTGTCTTATGGTATTATCCATAATAGACGCCAAAATAACATTACTTAACCCTTAATAAATGTTTATTATTATTATCTTTATGCATATAAGATACTCACAAAATTTTTAGTAAAAATATTATTATTAATATTATTAATATCAGTTGTATTCGACGGCGTTTCGGGGCCTGCGAATGCTGCCCTGATAATCCTTATGTTCTGTAAAAAGGGCTGGCTAGACTATCAGGTACAATTACGACTCCCGAAGACTTGTTTTATTTATTTTTTACTTTGACTACTTTTTAAGAGTACAAGGTGTCACCTATGAAAAAGATATCATGATTTGATTTGCTAACCAGCTGGCAAGAATATCTACTTCAGGTTTTTAGAAATTATTAAATTTTGAAAAGCATAGTCGGCTAACTCCTATTCTATATCAGAATTAACGCAAACGGGATTCTGCGTCGGCCTCATAGTTGTCTTGTGAGCTAACGTAGGATGCGAACACATTATCATATAGATATAGACCCTTTTGATACCACTTCAAGTGTGTCGGTTAATATCATCCTATTTACATAAATATTATTTGTTTATGTATATAGCAGTGGAGTTGTCAATTCTCAACGGAACGTTTAATTTTATGTCTTGCATAATCTACTGATTCCGAATTACTATGCGACAACAAAATGCACCTTTAGCTATAAGTAATCGATGTGATGGTAGAATCCTGCCTAAGAATAGCTATTTCATCCCCTGTACCTGTACGAGACTAGTCAGAAAATAATGCCGTTCGACAAACGCCTAACCGTATGGGCTAAAACATTCATCAATATTATTAATCTAATAGTGGAAATCGTAAATAAACATATTGGTAAATAGATATATTGGTCGTAATCATTTTCTTGTAAATAAAGATAAATTAACCCATAAGTTTTTTGTATATAACCAGACATATTGTAATGTTAAACAAACCGATATTAGTGATTCTATCAAGTGCGTAAAGCGTCGCAATTTCTTTAGTCTCTTAAAAAATGTTTAAACTAGATTATTAATAATTATCATTATTATTGTAGTAATATCTATGGGCGCTTTTACACCACGTCAATCTTGTTCCACGCTAAGTTGTCAAGGTACGTATTTCGGACAACGAAACATATCTTATACTTTTTAATATACATAAGATATGCAAGATTTTCACATCCATGACCCAGAAATACAAAAAATTCTTTATTCCCAGGCGGGAATCAAACCCTCTAACTCCACCTTCCGTGCAACCCGCTAACTCAATGGTAAGCGCGTTGCTCAAGCCATAAAGGTCGTTAAATAAATAAATCGTAGAGGCTCTTGCTTATTTTTGTTTGTCTAAAAAATAGATATAATAAGTCCTGGTTACGTAAAAATTACACAAGCCGGTTGCATGATTTCTGTAAAATGTAAGGCGACTCATTGATCCTTTTTAACCACTGAAAACGCAAGTATTTGTTACACTGATTATCCCAGATTTATAAATATATATTAATAAATCTGTGCTGATTATGAATAGCTATAGAAAAAAATTTGGCATGTTTATGCACATTTGACATTTGACAATTATTAGAAATAAGTTTTAAAGCTGTTCTATAATCAAGTTTGAAAAGTGTGGCGCGGATATACATCAGTTGAAATAAACCATTATTTCGATTACTCTTCTTTATAAGAAATATGCCATATAAATTGACCAGAACATGGTTTACATTCATGTATCGCCTCTAATGAAAGTAAATAATTTATTTCCCTAGTCATTTCCCTGTCATACGCAATATTTGTGGGTCTATTGACTGGTATGTTAGTCTGGGTAACAGCAGAAAGAAAAGGTATACGTAAACCTTGTACTCAAGGCAATATCAAGAATCAATATCTGCGCCTACGCCTTATTTAAAAAATTTAAGTCTACCTGCTTCCAGCGGGTGTTGGTCTGGAGCGCCATCTACCGATCCACATGAAACCACCGCTTTTTTCAGCACCGGTGTCCGCTTGTTGTTCTGGCGCCGCTCCGCTGCTGGCTGTTGCTGGCACCGCCAGCCGGCGAGATTAGCTCGGATTCGGTTGCGTGTACCGAGCACCCGGAGTCGGTGGCGGCTCTTACCCAAGTTTAAAGCCTAACCTGTACTAGAGGTGGAAAAGTTAGTTACGACTCGTGGTCGTTAGCGACCTAGTCTTTGTTATAGCAGACCTACTCTGCGTCAGTCGTAAGGCTTTTATAGATGTCAACTTTTCTTGTAAATCTCCTCCGAAAAAGCTGAGCTGGTCCCGTTTAAGATACTTCGTTATCTTCTACGCTCTTGTCTAGAGAAGCCGTTAAAGTATTCCCATATAGTCAACATAGCATAAAAAACGACTTACCTCACTCGATATTTTTTATTGATTATCGCCATTGTTGCGAGACTTGAAGATCATTAATTATGAGGTTAGAATTTGAGTCACACCGTACATGGCAACAGCTAGTGGATTTTCTGATAACATGTTATGCCTTTTAAACATTCTCCAAAATGTCTTTAATATCTTCTCCAATGTAATTTACCTTAATATAGGCTTATCGGCTCTAGCTGTATTTATGTACCTATTAGTCCCCAATGTTTCTGATTTTTTGGCTCATAGCCTTGATGCCAAGGATAGCCAGGATAGGGTGCTGATCTTCAGACGCGAGATAAATTTGAAAGATTATTACCCACTACTACTCAACAGATTGAGGGTATCAAAAAAAAATATATAAATATTAAATACTGTTAATTCCATCTTTGTCGATGATCATTAGCTTCTAGTATAGTTTTTGTGATACAGTCTCACGGGCTGTACTCTAAAAAACATCCAATGTATTCACGACGCAGTCTCACGGATTTTGTGTTCAGGGCACAATCTCACGGATTTGTGTTCACGACACAATCTCACGGATTTGGGCTCACGAACAATCTCACGAGTGCGTTCTAGAATAAAGTGCATCAATAAAAACCACACAACGCCCAGTCCAGAAAAATAACTCCATTATTGTTGAGTGTGGTTATGTAAGCTCATCTTTGTCAACGATCGTTAATGCTTGGTATCATTTTTGTGATACAGCCTCATGGGCTGGCTGCACTTCGAAAAAACATCCAGTGTATTCACGACGCAGTCTCACGGATTTTGTGTTCAGGGCACAATCTCACGGATTTGTATTCACGACACAATCTCACGGATTTGGGCTCACGAACAATCTCACGAGTGCGTTCTAGAATAAAGTGCATCAATAAAAACCACAACGCCTAGTCCAGAAAAATAACTCCATGATTGTTAAGTGTGGTTATGTAAGCTCATCTTGTCAATGATCGTTACTGTTTTGCATAGTTTCTGTGATACAGTATCACGGGCTGTACTCTAAAAAACGTCTAATGTATTCACGACACAACCTTCTAGGCTGATTTTTTTTTTTTTTTTTTTTAGTGGGTAATAATTTTTCAGATCAATCACGATATCGCATTAAGAAGAGACAAAAATAACAAAAGATAATATTAACTGAATAAATAATTTTTGATTTACCTTCATTTATTGTATTCGCTCGTGTTATTATTTTGAGCATGACGAATAAAACTACGGAGACATATTTTGCGATCTCTAGCCATTTTTCGTTCCAATCCTTTGTTTTTCCTTTTCATCGTAATTCTTGCGTTTTTCCATGTCTAATATTCTATAGTGACACAGCTACGAACTTTCAGTATGCTAACTTCACTTAGAAAGAAAAATGCGTGTGCGATGGCCGGCACACAAAACGTGTATGAGACTGCAGACGACGACGGGCTGTTAAGGAAGGCGTGAGTGGGGAGAAAACAAGTTTTCTTTATCCAGAGTTGCTTTAAAAGTGTGTATGATGGCAGCACGTACGCGTGGTACTACTTGTGAATACTTGTAATCTCGAAGGGCGAATCACGAAGTTTAATACTTTACGTACGCTCGCTCGCCAGCTGAACTTGGCTTGCCGCGCTCCCGCGCGCCTAGATTAAGAATTAATTCTGAAAAAGGTGAGTTATAGTTCATTAATTAAAATGGAATAGTTTTGATCGTTAACATTTTTAGATACAAATAGCATCATCGCCATCATAATCATCAGTAGCCCCTATCCGTCTAGTGTGAACAAGCAATGCCAACACGGGTTTACTTAAAGTAGCTTTAACCACTGTATAAGTAACAAGTTTTTGAAGATTATGAGATTAAATAATATTCTTCTTTATTGCTTCGATTTTTAAAATTGATGCGATAGATACCAAACGTGTATTTAAATGCTAATATTTTGATAATTCACCATGCCAAAATTGAATGATGTTTTGTAATTTCTGGCGCCGAGATATATACTATTCATATCTTGGGTAGGCTTTGCATGAAGCACACAATGCTATCGCCTTAACTACTTGACTTAGTAAGAAGACCAATTATTGTAAATCTCCGTGGTTTTTAATGCAATTATATGAAATAATAAAATAATAGAAGTAAAATCAATGAATTAAAGAAAAAATTGCTACATTATTACGCCTAATTTCGTGCAGTCAAGATAATTCGACCTTCCTATTGGACGAGTCATTCGCCATTTCACTATGAGAAGCAAAACAGAGATTACAAACAATATGGTTTGAATAAAAAAATTGACTTGAGATTTACAAGGAGTGTCCCCTTCCCCTTCATTTATAGCTCCTTTTATTAATGGATATTATTAAGGCGGTGGAATAAAGAAGGGAATATCAGTTTTAATAAAATAAAACATAAGTATATCTGTGATGTAAACTAAGACGTTAACCACTAGGGTAAGTTATGTCAGTAAAAAGTTATACAAATTATAAAAACGACTTTATTAATGTAAAATTCTATAGGCGTATACAGAAAGGAATTTTAGTTTGATTATTCATATTACGATTTAACCTAAAACTACTAAAACGATTTAAAAGTTCTACAATCATGCTAAAAAATCTTCAATCCGGATACAGTTGTAAATACAAGTTAACGTAAGGCCCCGTACACACGTGCGCTTTATTAGCGTCGAGTTAAAGCCCGACGTTGAAGCAGAGTTCCACATGCTAAATAGTTGTTGTATGTTTTCACAAATAAAGTTATTATTATTATTATTATTAAATATGTTACACTAGCCTAAACTCACGGTGTAGGTGTGCCACCACCTTATCTTATATATGAAGATATTAAGACAATATATTTTAATATTAGAAACCCAGGTGTGCCCGCAGCCTTATTCCATTGTATTCGCACACGGTACAAGATTTCAACATCACTTCGGGTGAAATATTGGAGTCATCAGAATTTGACCACCTCAGCTCTGGCCCGACCGTGGAAACCATTCTTATACTTAACTTCAGTAGGGAATCACTCCTTTTAGTTTATATAATTTTAGATTATAATTTAATTGTAATAAACTTAATTAATAAAGTTATTATAGAAAATTGCCTTTTTTTTGGCATCTGCGGCTGCAACGATCATAACTGGCGCAGTCGGTAGGATAGTACTCGCGGGCCGGTTCGCGAGAGTCGCGATTAACAATCATCACGCCGCGTGCCACCCGTGTGGTTTTCGAACTACGGACGAGTACTATACGAAGAATCTACGGGGTTGCAGCCAGGCAGAGAATCCAGACATAGATTCGGCTAAGAAAAATGCATATGTAAGTACCTTGAATCTTTCAAGTTCCTTACCCAAACTTATCCTATAATTTTTATTATATATAAGTACTCCATACAAATTATATCGTATAATTTTGTGTGAATTTTAGCTGTGTATTTTTCTATAATTATATCGACGTGTTAATTTATAGTATCCAAAATTTTTCATCCGCGAGAAATTAGGAATAGTAGGTTAGGTAATATTAGGTTAAATTCAAGTAGGAGTAATTTATTTGACGAGAACAGGGATTTTTCAGAAAATATGGCTCAATACGAAATAGACTCGATTTATAAATCATTGAGGATGTTACCCGAATTTGATGGGAACCCTCACATCTTGACTCGTTTTATTAATCTTTGTGATCAAATAGTTTTAACACATATCGGTACTGAACAGGGACACCAATTAGGGAATTTGGCAGTAATTAACGGCATTTTAAATAAAATCACGGGTCCCGCAGCTAGACTAATAAATGCCAGTGGCATATCAGAAAACTGGCAAGGTATAAAAAATGCTCTCATTAATAACTTCGCTGATCACCGCGATGAGACAGCACTCTATAGTGACCTTTCGATGCAGACCCAAGGTTCTAGCTCACCACAAGAATTTTATGAGAGGTGTCAAAATCTTTTTAGCACGATTATGACATATATATCACTACATGAAACTGTCACTACAACTGTTATAGCTAAGCGGAATTTATATCAAAAATTAACACTGCAAGCTTATTTGCGAGGCCTTAAAGACCCCCTAGGCTATAGAATTAGGTGTATGAGACCAGAATCAATGGAGAAAGCTTTAGAGTATGTACAGGAGGAATTAAATACTTTATACATGCAACAGAGAAATGATAGTGGACATTCGAGTAAAAAGGAAATTAATAATGTTAATCAGAATAATCATCATCATTATCTACCGCTCAATAATTTTGTGCCCAAACCGTTTAATTTTCCGACTAAACCATTAAATTTAAATATGCCCGGTCCATCACGACAGTATGGTAACCATAACTTTCAGGGTTGGAAACCAAATGTTCCACCCCAAATGCAGCAGCATCGTGGTCCCACACGTACCCAACAAATTATGCGCGCCATGCCTTCGAATTATAACCCCCAAAGTAATGCGTTTAGATTAAATAGACCTTACCAACAGCATCATTCTAATAATTTTAATAACCAGCCACGTCCAATGAGCGGCGTCAGCCATTTTGTTCCGAAAGTTTTACCACCAACGCTTAGTGGGCATGATTGGCGTAAGTCCGGCAACCCGCCACCGACAAATTATTTAAAAGCACGCGAAATGAATTACAATGAATTTGACTATGATGGTAACGACATATACGACTATGACTATAATGACTATTTAAATTATGATCCAAATTATTTTACATACGAACAAACGGACAACTTACCTTATGATAATTATGAATCTTATACAGAGTCAGTGCCAGTGGAGGAAAATGAAAATGCTGATGATGTAAATTTTCAGAAAGATACAAAATCAGAAAGGCCAAGATAGAAGTTAACTTTCATATCCAAAGACAGTTAGGTTATATTCAAATATCCAATCCACCACTAAAATTTTTAATAGATACTGGCGCTAATCAGTCTTTCATTAGCCCTGAGGCTGTTCAAAATTATTTTAGTCATATCCCATTAAACTATGACCCCTTTGAAGTTACGAATGTTCACGCTACTAGTAAAAATGATTACTCTATCACTCTTCCATGCTTTCCGGAATTTTGTGAAAAAGGTGACATAACTCTATTCGTCTACAAGTTTCATAACTACTTTGACGGACTGTTAGGATTTGACTTATTAGACGCTTACGGATCAAATATTGACTTAAGAAATAAAAAACTACTTACTCGCAATGCTTG
Source organism: Lycaena phlaeas (assembly GCA_905333005.2). Classification (NCBI taxonomy): domain Eukaryota; kingdom Metazoa; phylum Arthropoda; class Insecta; order Lepidoptera; family Lycaenidae; genus Lycaena; species Lycaena phlaeas. The sequence goes on along the minus strand of HG995174.1, from coordinate 12,804,968 downwards.
TATACCTATTCATATGTATGACTCACGTAACGCAAATTTGTATGAAGAAATCATTCCGGCTAACTCATCAAAATTAGTTAAGTTACCAATTAATACTTTAGATGGTGATGTTTTAATTGAGAATCAGGTAATTTGTAATTGTCATATTTCAGAATGTTTTACAAAAGTATTTAACAACCGCGGGTGGGTCGAAATAATCAATCCCACGTGTAACGATATTATATTTTCTATGGATAGACCGATAGAAGCAGAATTATTTAATTTTGAAAGCGACTCAATTAAAATTTTACCCAAACGCACAAAAGAAGTTATCTCTCGTTTAAGAACTCAGCATTTGAATCCAGAAGAACGCGCTAACTTAATTAATCTATGCGCTAACTACGCAGACATATTTTACCTCGAAGGTGAACCGTTAACATTCACCAACAAGATAAAACACAAGATTCGAACTACAGATGAAATTCCGGTACACACGAAAACCTATAGATACCCCTATATTCATCGGCAAGAAGTTAGAGACCAAATTAGAAAAATGCTCGAACAAAATATAATTAGGCCATCCGATTCAGCTTGGAGCTCGCCAATCTGGGTAGTACCCAAGAAAGCGGATGCTTCAGGTAAAGTTAAGTGGCGTCTGGTCGTAGATTTCAGGAAAGTAAATGAAAAAACCGTAGATGATAAATACCCCATACCAAATATAACGGACGTACTAGACAAACTCGGTAAATGTCATTACTTCACAACTCTTGATTTAGCTAGTGGTTTTTATCAGGTCGAAATGGACCCCCAGGATATTCATAAAACTGCTTTTAATGTAGAGAATGGGCATTACGAATTTTTGCGTATGCCTATGGGTTTAAAAAACTCACCTTCAACTTTTCAGCGTGTCATGGACAATGTTCTAAAAGACCTACAGAACCAAGTATGCCTCGTATATTTGGATGATATAATTGTTTTTAGTACCTCCCTTCAGGAGCATATGGTTAATCTGGAAAAAGTTTTCATAAAATTGCGCGAATCTAACTTCAAAATCCAAATGGATAAATCAGAATTTTTAAAACTTGAAACTGAATTTTTAGGTCATGTAATTAGTAACGAGGGTGTTAAGCCTAACCCGAATAAAATTCATGCTATTCAAAATTATCCCTTACCAAAAACTAGAACCGAAATAAAGCGTTTCCTTGGATTACTCGGTTATTACAGAAAATTTATTCCTGATTTTGCACGAATAACCAAACCGCTAACTCAATGTCTGAAAAAAGGTTCAACAATTAATTTAGATAAAAAATATACAGATTGCTTTGAACATTGTAAAACTCTTTTGACAAACGATCCAATTTTACAGTATCCAGATTTCTCAAAAGAATTTATACTCACAACCGATGCGTCTAACGTTGCCATAGGAGCTGTTTTGTCTCAAGGAACGATAGGTTCCGACAAACCTATAGCATATGCCTCAAGAACCCTTAATTCTAGTGAATGTAACTATAGTACGATAGAAAAAGAATTGCTTGCAATAGTCTGGGCCACAAAATACTTTCGACCATATTTATTTGGCCGAAAATTTAAAATTGTTACGGATCATAAGCCCTTACAATGGGTCATGAACCTTAAAGAACCCAGCTCACGTCTTACAAGATGGCGTCTTAAGCTTTCTGAATACGATTTCACCGTAATCTATAAACAGGGAAAAAGTAATACTAATGCCGATGCTCTTTCTAGAATTGAATTGCACAACGACGAAACAAATTCCATAGCTGTAAACGTATCGGAAAGATCTCACGAGTCATTAGATGACTCTAGAACGATAACGGCCAGCGAAACGTCTTCAAGGACTCTTACTGCTCATACTAGTGACGAAGAACCTATATTAAATATTCCGATTTCAGAAGATCCATTAAATAAATTTAGCAGACAGATCGTATTTACCATTGTCGGTGACATTAAAGGCCGCCCCGTCATTACGAAACCCTTTGAAAACTATACGCGAACATCAATACAATTATCAGAGTCTAATTTAGAGCAAGATGTTATTAATTCGGTAAAAGAGTACGTGAACCCTAAAATTAAAACCGGCTTACTAGTAAACCCATGTAACGCAATGTACAAAATTATTCCTATAATACAGAGAACTTTTAAAAACTCATCTATGTTCTTAACCTTTACTAAACGTGAAGTTGAAAATGTACGTGAATATCTTAAGCAGCAGGATATAATTAATAAATACCACGAAGGTAAAACGAACCATCGAGGTATTAACGAAACTTATTTGGCATTATCTAATAGGTACTTTTGGCCAAAAATGAAAGAAAGTATCGCAAAGGTTATAAATTTATGTATTGTGTGCGGACAAGCCAAATACGACCGTAATCCTATAAGACAACAGTATAGATTAGTACCTTCTGCCTCCAAACCATTAGAATTAGTACATGTCGACTTACTTACCATTCAAAATGAAAAATTTCTTACTATCGTAGATGCGTTCTCCAAGTATGCTCAAGCGTACCATTTGCGTGACTCAACCGCTATCAGCGTTTTACAAGGATTGCTCAGTTTTTGTACTCACCATGGTATACCGACGACAATAGTTAGTGACAATGGTACAGAATTCACAAACCAGATCCTCGCAGAATTCTTAAAACTACATAAAATAGAACACCATAGAGTAGCGCCTCACGCACCTAACGAAAACGGGATAGTCGAACGTTTTCATTCCACTATACTCGAGCATCTTCGAATTCTTAAATTAAATCAAAGATCAGAATCAATTGTCAATTTAATGATGTATGCAATTTTAGCTTATAATAGTAGTATCCATAGTTTAACTAAATGTAAGCCTATTGAAGTAATAACGGGACATTTTGACCCTCAAGATCCTTTTGATATAGATATTTCTACTCAATTACTACAGCAATATATGATTAACCATAAGGATAAGATGATTTTAGCATATAAAACTATACAAGATTTATCGGACGACTCACGTGAGAATATAATTAGAAATCGAAATAGGGAAAGAGAACCAGAGACTAATTACTTACCTGAACAGACAGTTTTTATCCAGAACCCGTGTGCACCCCGACAAAAATTAGCCCCACGATACACCCATGACGTAGTTATGACTGATTTACCTATTCACATATATACAAAGAAAAAACGGAATCCTATTGCTAAAAATAGACTCAAAAGAGTCCCTAAATCAGCACGATTGTTACAGGATACTGTTGATCCTCTTTCTTCTCCTGAGCGTCGCCCGACCACAAGAGATAAAACTTGAAAATTTAAATGACGGACCTGGAATTTTGCCTTTTAAACTCGGACCCACTAGAATAATATCCCATTACCATACCTTTTTATATAATATTAGCCTTAAAGATTTGGAAAATCGAATTAAGTATATTGATACTCAGTTAGATTCAATTAGTCCGGAATTACATAATAAAACTAGCTCTCTCCTTGAACCCCATATTACATACCTTAGAAATAAGCTTACTGGTGTTTTAGATCAGTTGGAGACATTTGTGTCGAAACGTGCTAAAAGAGGTCTTATAAATGGTCTTGGCTCAGTGATCAAAAGTGTCACTGGAAATTTAGACTACACTGATGCTATTCATTATAACGAAGCTATTAAGAATCTGCAAGAAAATGAAAATAATTTAGTAATTGAATTAAATAATCATATAAGCCTATCTAAAAATTGGACCATTCAATATTCTAAAATCATAAATACTATAATAAGCAATCAGGATAAAATGATGACTTTAATTAATAAAATTATTCAAAGCGATGCCGAGCACGATTTTGATTTAATGAAATATGCTCATCTTGCTCAAATACTATTAATATTGAGCGATAATGTAGACTATATTTCTCAGGAGATAATTAAATTACAGAATATTCTAGCATTTATTAGAACTTCAACTTTGCATCATTCGGCTATAGATCAAGCCACCGTACGCTCTATTATAAGTAAGTTGTCATCATTATACGGCAGCGAGCGTATACTTAATTTAGATATAAGAGAGTATTATGATATAATTAAAGTAGGATCGTTTTATGTAGGTAATGAGATAATTTTAGTTTTTAAATTCCCGATAGTTGTATCTTACATTTATGATTTATATAAGTTATCTATAGTTCCTAATAAATACCATGAGATCCTTTCTCCCACCTTTCCATTCCTAGTTATCCATGAGAAAGAATTCAGGTATATAGAGGCTGAATGCCCGAAGGCCAGCAAGTGGCATTTATGTACAGAAAAGCCGAACCCTCTCAATCAATCAGAAGACTGCATACAGCAACTTATAACGACGCAGGAGCGCAGCCCCTTATGTAAACCAATGACAGTAACTCTAAGCCACGCAGCATATGAAGAATTGGATGAAAAGCATTACGCAGTCAGTTTTCCTGAATTAACCAAGGTCCACTTGTTCTGCGAACGACACTCCTATGAAACTCTTCAAGGCAGTTATCTTGTCATAATCCCTAAAGGATGCTATATGGATACACCACAATTTACCGTTATGAACTCCAAGGATCGTTTAAAAGGACAGGCACTTAAATTTTTGAATATGCCTAATTACACTACTCTTGATCGAAGCTTACAGCCTATACTCACCCTTAACTCAGTAAGCCTGAAAAATCTGCAAGAAATTAATACTCGAATCTCCATGCAGCAACCTATAAAGTTAAAAACTGAGGAAAACTATGGAATCTATCACACTACTATACCTATGTATGTGGCCATACTATCAAGTATATGCGCGGTATCATGCGTGTACTATTGGAAGCGCCGTACCAAACCATTAGCAAAGACAATTGAAGATAATAAGCTGGAAATGCAGGCCATCGACGCTCTCCCAGATACCAGAAGGGTGGAAACTGATCATCTTCCAGCGCAGTTTACGACCTCAGTCTTCAACAGTCGCTGTTCTACGGGGGGAGGTGTTACACTAGCCTAAACTCACGGTGTAGGTGTGCCACCACCTTATCTTATATATGAAGATATTAAGACAATATATTTTAATATTAGAAACCCAGGTGTGCCCGCAGCCTTATTCCATTGTATTCGCACACGGTACAAGATTTCAACATCACTTCGGGTGAAATATTGGAGTCATCAGAATTTGACCACCTCAGCTCTGGCCCGACCGTGGAAACCATTCTTATACTTAACTTCAGTAGGGAATCACTCCTTTTAGTTTATATAATTTTAGATTATAATTTAATTGTAATAAACTTAATTAATAAAGTTATTATAGAAAATTGCCTTTTTTTTGGCATCTGCGGCTGCAACGATCATAACTAATACTTTTTAATGTCCAACGCTCAACGTCGAAAATGTAAGTGCTAAAACGTTTTAGTGTAAACAAATACTTGGTTTTCATTTGTTTCATTTCAACGTTTTTCAAAACTTTCAATACAAAAAACTTTACAGCAACCATGGCAAGGGATGCTATTCATTATAACATATGTAAATCTGTAAATACATGTCTAAATCTCACGCAATCAGTAGTGAAACTAATCAATTAGACATACTGGCTATTGACTTTACAATATGTGCGTATAATGAGGAGGATGTCCAACATTAATTGCTTCGCAAATCCAATTAGGTCGGCTTCGATACGCATTAAGCACGTGCAGCTCATTATTGATTACTAATGACCTGTCTGAAGGCTTTTATATTTAAACCCGATAGAACCTTCGAGAGATTTGAATTAAATTCTTCCTTTCGTATCTAAACTAAATATTGTTAAAAAAATTTAAAGAACAATAACTAATCGTAGATAGTTCAAGCGCGTGGCGCTTTATGTGTGTGTTCTTGCCTACCTTTCATTTGCGAAAAAGTATAAGCCATTTTACCGTAAAAAGTAGCAAACATCCAACCTTACAAATTTTCGCATATTACTAGTAATATGAAATATCGAGAAAGCAGACATTATCGCCCGGTTTCCGAAAGGCTGATCAACGCAAAAATTAACAAATCGACTGTCAAATCTCTTGTTATATAAGTGTAAAATGAGTTTCTAGAAGCATGTTTAAATTATTTAATTTGATCAGCCTGTCAGTTGACATAGCTGTCAAATTTGACTCTAGAATCGTATGTTAACCTCCATTTCGGGTTTCTGAAACGCTTTTTAAGGACTAATCGATGATTAAACGTCTGTCAAGTTCTTGGTCGACTAATCGGTGTCTATCGGCGAATTAGCGTCAGGAAAATAATTATTCTGTTAGGTGAAACTACATTTTTTCTTCAAATCTACTCATAAAGGTATGTACAATATATTCACAACAAAGTATTAAATATGTAACATATGTTTTTAACTTACAAAAGTATAAAGTTAGGTCGTCTTGTTAAACATAAGTATTGTTGTTTGATGTAGGTTGCACTGATGTCTGTTTCGGATTTAAGCATGAGCACCAGCTCATCTAGCAGTGATGAAGATCAAATGAGGCAAACTTTTAAGCCCAGAACCTCCCTTTTTGTACCCCTCTTATAAGAAGAGGGGCAAAAGAGCAGGGGACAAGGGGCGAGGATGGGAACCTCGCCTCATTGTACTGTCTTGACGGTAAGAGGGGTTGTTCTGTGGTGCGGGGCAATCCGTCTGTGGGGGTGGCGTTGGCCCCCTGAGGGGACTGACTAGCCGTGCCCTGTGCTAGTAGATCGGTGGAGCCTCACCAAAGGCGGCATTGGTGGCACTCGCCTGCGGGATGCGTCAGTGCATTTCCCGGCGTTAAAGAAAAAAAAGGCCTCTGTTCAGCAGTGGACGGATAAAGACTGGTGATAATGATGTTATTTTATTAGGAAAATATATGTTAGAAAAGAAATATAAATAATAGAAAAATAATATCATAAATATGTAATCATAACTTCTTTAATTTATATAATATGCTGTGCTTAATTGTTTTTGATTTCTCGGTATCTCCGCAGTACTGTTAAATTCGGTTGTGATACTCATCCAAGCTTAATTCTTCTTTGTTGTTGATATGGCATTAGTACAATTATTTTCTATAATGTGTTTGTATCTGAAATAAAACAAAGGGTCTACTCAAGCATCTTTAAGCAATGGTGTAGGTACATATAAAGTAAACAATTATATTTAATTTTGTAAACAATAAAAGTTTTAAAAACGCTAAAGTGTATTGTATTTATTTTATACTTACTTTTCAACTAATTCTAAAAGCATATACTTTTCCCTTTCTGTAAAATTCCTCCCCTTGTGAGGCCATTTTATATAAACATAAATATAATTTCACTTTTGTATGTTGGAAATTTGAGTTTAAAATTCGCGGAATGATCTGTCAGTAACGACATTTGACAATCAGCCATATTTTGAAACTGTCATTTTTGACAGTTAAAAATAAACATGGTACGATTTTTATCAGTGTGGCTATATTTGAAAACAAACCCAATGTCAAATCAAACTAATCATAGATTAGTTAATTTAGCTCTGAATGACGTTCCGGCAACTCAAATTGATTTGACAGCTGTGTTAAATTAACAGCCATGTTAGTTGACGTATACTTTGACAAACGTTTCAGAAACCGAGGATATAACTTTTAAAACAGAAATGACATAACATTTTTGTATGGTACAAGATGAAGGTAAGAAATCAATGCAAAATTTCATGAACACTAATTAATTATTATTAGTTACAATTAGAGGACTTAGAGAAGGAGGAGGAGAGTTCCTGTGGTTGCTGTAAAGTATCAGAAAAATCTGGAACATGTAAAAAAAACTTTAATGTAAATAAACCGCGATAAAATCTGTAAAAATTGTTAGAGTTTGATTGATGAAAGATTGTAATGAGTGAAATTCACTTAAAAAAACCACAAAGCAATATGTGAATCTATTATAAGTTCCTATACAAAGGGTTCTAATTTATATTTAATAAGGTTTTAAGTGTAAGAAATTAGTTTACACTATCTGTTATGAGTACGTAATGATTTAAAACAAGCAGCCCTATGAGTGTTTTGAAAATTTTCTGTCAAGTCTTTTGGACAAAGTTAACGCAATCAAATATGCAAACGACAATACTACTAGCCTCCACACAGTTGCCTCGTTAGTTTACATTTTCTTCGTAAGGAAACGTAAAATTGACCAGCAATATTTTTTAGACTATTTAAAACGGGATGTTTACCATGTTTTTTATCATTGTTTCGCGGAGCTCGATATTTCGACATTGTCTACGAATGTCATGTTCACGAGACTCTAGACTAAATATCCCGTTTTAAATAGTTTAAATAATGAAAATAACCATGTTAATTTAAAATCCAATATTTTTTAGCTTTCCCTAATCGTAAGATCATTTACATAACTATTTGTATACGACGAAATATTTCGAAATAAGAATTAACTTACGCTAAAGTTACTATATTTTAGGGGTTAACCGTATTCGCCAACGATGTAACAATGTTATAAATAAAAGCTTGTACGTGTGAAGGAAATGTTCCGAGAATATGTCGAAGAGTAGAGATGTAAAGAACTCGAGCCTTTTGAGTCTTAAATTTTAGACTCGGCTGACAAATTGCACAGCTCGACTCGTTATACCAAGAACCCCAGACTCGAGCACTTAAGTCTAAATAAAGACACGAGCGCAACATGGCGCTCGAGTCTTGATTCGCGCTCGAGTCGTTTTACGCGACGAGTCGCGCTCAAGTTCTTTTCCATTTGGAGTTCCTTTATAAATAAACAGGAAATAAAATATGTAACTTTGTGAGATATAATAGTAATTTAATTATTTTTGTAACGTCTAATATTAAAAAAGAAAAAGCAAAAAAAAAAAAGCAAAAAAAAGCGTAAAATAAAAAGCAATAAATATTGTTCCGTACCCACATAACAAATAAGTGTCGCGTTTTTATCCCTCTTGAGGTACACAGAACATAATAATGCCATGCCTAAAGGCCACATTTAGCATGTTGCCACATAAACTATGTATTTTAAATAAATCAACCTTATTACGCTCAAGACTCGATACGCTCGAGCTCTTTTTAAGACTTGAGTTCTTTTTGAGACGTGAGTTTCTTTTTTAAGACTCGAGCTTTTTTGAAATACGAGTTCTATTTTGGCGCTCGAGTCTTCGAAAAAGGACTGGAGCTCGGGTCGACTCATAGCTCTGAGTTTTGTTAGCACACCGAGTCTTGTAAAATTGAGCCGAGTCTATCGAATTAAGACTCAAAGACTCGAGTTCTTTACATCTCTATCGAAGAGCTAACAGCCTACGACGTAACGCTCGTAGCGCTCGTAGCGGCAGTTCTCCATAGCACTCGTAGCAGCAGTTCCCCGTAGCACTCGTAGCGCTTAAAGCCGCAGTTCAAATATTGTTGTTGGCTGACCAAACAGTGCGTAACAATTTGTATCAAACTTCACCGTGTGATTAAAAATTAATTAAAACTTCATGCTTGGAATTTAATATAATTTAGATTACCGAAATTAATTTCGTACAACAATAAAGTAAAAGATAAAAGGCAGTTTATTAATAATTTTGAAAAGGTAAATGTTTCGCATTTTTGCGGTTCTCTATATTTTGAGAATTAATATAAGACGTGAAAGGTGGTTTCGTGACGAACTTGTTATAAAGAGAGATGTAGGACAGTAACAATATTATCCATATTTTCTAGTTAGTATCCATATAATTACAATTGATATTTTTATTTAATCTCAGAGATAGGGCTGCCTCACACATTTTGGGTTAATAGTATACTATTTTGATTATTAGTATAAATGTCTACCCGAATGTTTGTAGCTCTACTTACTATGTAATAACAAATGCTGTAATATGTAAATGTTGTAATATGTAGCGCTATTGGTGTACCTTATAACAATAAATAAATAAATGCTAACAATATACTATGACGGATAAGATTAAAGAGATAATGAATACTAAACATTTCCCTGATCAATGTAAATTATAAGTGAAAATTTACTAAATTTGGTGCGAAACTAACATTCCTCATTAGGATAGAATAACTCGAATTACCGAGTACCAAAATCGATGGAACCCGACTCTCTGTTCGGAGGCCGCCGGACAAATATTTGTGAAAAGAATTTTCATTAGGGAATGAGGGTCACCACATGTCGTGGACCCCTAGGGACAAATTTTAACAGGACACGAGTTTTCTTAATACAGCCGTGGCACTTTACCAGCAATTTTAAAAGGGTATGACATGGTTAGCGTTCATCTGGAACCGTAATAGAGTTGGGTGACACTGTCCTTTTTTAATGACCGCTCCTTTCATGTAATGTTTTATCATATGCATTTTTATATTCTTTTTATTATATGAGCCATTTCATGTACGGCTTTTCCGCGCTTTCACTCGTCCGTAAATTGAAAAAGAAATTATTATTTTGTCTTTTTTTAAACGACTTCAAAGAAGGATGCGTTTCTCGATTTGACCGTAGGTATATTATAAAGATTCTGTTTTTTGTATTTTTTAATTATTGTTTTTGGAACGAAGTTCCTCACGGCAGGCTTGGAGGGATAGGGGTTTTGCTGCGCGACCGAACTGGAAAAAATGTGATAGTAAAACCGTAAGAAAAAGTGCGTGGAATAAAAAGTGTTAAATGAGACGTGCGCGACAGTCGCATACACAAGCGAGTAGTGTATAATACCTTTCTTTTTAGCCGAAGGAACTTCGTTCCTACCTGGTGTCCTACGACACCAGGTATTTTATTTGTAAGCCTATGGGCTATGAGCTTTATTTTTCGACTGTTTTGTTGCATTTGTCTGCATTGACATTACCAATTCAATTTATATCTTCTAGATACTCATCATCATCGTAATCATCAGCTTCTATCAATCACTGCAGGTCTCCCACAATGAGAGTCAAGATGGCGGTTCCCTTACCACTCGCAATGCGGATGATAGTAAGCTGATGTTCACTTGATACGGTATTTAGATATCCACATTCATCAACGAATTTATTTATGTATCATCAGCTATGTATTTATAAATAGATAGCTATAGGATTATAAATAAATAGATAGATAGTTAGATAGGATAGATATTCTTCATATCTGATGTAAGCCATCATATTCTCGAACACATAAGTTAGCTTTTGAATTAGATTCGAGTATGCTGGCTCCTTATCAAATTGCTTCTAAAACTTATTGGTACCATTTGGCAACCTCCTTGACTCGAGCGTTTAAGATGCTCTTTAAAGATTATGTGAATATAAATCTTTGAAATATAATGATTTAGGGCCTGTTTCACAGTCTCCAGATAAGTTCCGAATAGCCTACCGCCAACATATTTGACAGATACTTGACAGATACTCCATACTCTATCTGTCAAATATGTTGCCGATAGCCAATTGGGTACTTAACTGGAGATTGTGAAACAGGCCCTTAATCTTTGTGCGATATAATAACCATTGGAAGGATGCGAGATGCCGGCTACTCCCGGTTACATGGGCACCACCATATTGCTTGTCTCTCCTGTAAAACAGCTATGCTGTGTTTTAGAGACAAGAGCAAAAGTAATGTATTATGTCTCATGATAGATAGATAGATATGAGCTTATGGCCATTGTTGACCACTCACCATCAGGTGTCAAGTCTGCAAGTGAGTTTATCCAAGTAAAATAAAAAGATAAAAAACAGTTACATAAGGATCAATAACGGTTCATTTTCTTCCAATACTTTTTGGTAAGATAGCGCATTAACCTTTGACCGGCCCTTTTTATGTCTATCTAGTCAAAGGTCAACGAACATTTACAAATTTGGCCTCTTCATAGCCTCATTGCCTATTAGAAAGTAAATAAACATAAAAACAAGTACAGTATTAATCCATAAATTATGTCCTACTGCTGTGTACGTGGTTCCTCCGCGAAATCAGGTAAGGAGAGTATTGGGCCATAGTTCACCGATGGATTGGCCCAATGCCTTCAAAAACTTTCAATCTCATCAGGCAAGCAATTTCCCTCACGATGTTTTGCTTCACCGGTGAGAGTGATGGTGTCCGACTTAGGGTGAAATTAGCAGTAGAGAAAAACCCATTCAAGTCACCACAGGGGCTCCGAACGAACCCGGATCCTCACGTTCAAGAGGCCAAGTCCATACCCACTGTACCATAGTCACTGGACATATTTATGTATGTACATTCCAATATCACAAACATTGGAATACAGCAAACATTTAAAAATAACACTCGGCAAAAACAATGCGCATGTTTTCCTTCTACACAAAAATAATATTGTATGAGCTGGAATTATTGTCTAGTATTTATGGTTATGAATTGTAAAAATATTTTGTTACGTAAAATATATCGGTTATGTTTTATATGATATGGTTAAATGAACTCTTAACCATAACATATTCTAGTTATTTCTCAGAATATAATAAAGCTTCTGATATTTGAAGCAATACCTGAGTAGCGACTGTAAAAGCAAGGATGATGGCAATGCGTCCATTCTAACCCATCGACGTAGGTCAGGAGTGCGGAGGAGACGCTATGCGCACTTTTGCCTCCTGGGACTCAGGATAAGATTGGGTACCTGCCCCAATAAAAAAGTTCTGGCATCGGCGGGGGTGTTACTGTTTTTCGGAGTTCATTCATACTAAGAGAAAGCCCGGCTAGAACTTTTGAATGAACCGACTCGTCTATATTACTCAGATCCGGGACACTCCCATTCAAGCGGCTGAAGACTCGCAGTGCTTTAGTGCAGTATACCGGCGCCGGGGGTAGCGGAAGGCGCTGGGAGTTCCACATATCCCCAGGGACGACCCATCACCCAATGTGCAAAGCATTTTCACTAAGAAATTGACGAAAGTCTAATGGCGATGAAAGGATTTTTTTCGCATGGATTGCTCGTATTGGTGCTTTTGTTTTTATTTCCTTCATGAAATAGCTTTAGAGTGCTTCGGAAATCGGAAGCAATGTTGGGTATGTATTTTAGCCAACAGCGATCCTTCGCTGACCGACCGGATGACAATGCACAAAAGTAAAGAAAAAATATTTATAAAATTTATTTTTCTCCTGTATATATATTTTTTTTTCATTCTTGACACTGGCAGAATGTGAAATGTTATGAGATGCGACAAGCCAACGTAGAATAAGAAGAAAAAAAATACATTAATAATGAAGGGCTAAGTGCCAACGTTAATCATAATGTACTTAAAGTACTTTGTGACCATTATGGTAGATTTTAGAAGTACATTACTAATACACCATTTCATAAGTTACGCCTCTTTAAACCTCATAAATGAGCCCCTGACATCCACGCAACTTCGTTCTCTCCACTCTAATAGAATATGATCCCTTGTACCAAGTAGTCCCCGCAAGCTTATTTCAAAGTAATTCAGTGGGTTTTATTACTGACGTCAGTGTTTATATCGTATCATATAACCTGATGTTGCTATTTTTATGTAATATTTTTTTACAAAATATCTATTGGCAAAGTGACTCGGATGCCGTGACGCCAAACGACATGACCTGTTGTTACTTTAATTTTATCGATTTTTGATTGATTTAACGATATAAAATAATGTGTCCTCATATTGAAATTAATGTTTCGTTCCATTCTGATTCAAACTATCACAAACCGTGTTTCATCAATAACTATGCCACCGAGTCTTAAGTAAACATTGAAAACAAACCACAAAATTTTGAGTAATTTGTACAGTATTTTACACCGTAAAAATTACACAAAATTTTGTAATTTGTTTTTCTCTGTTCCTTTAATCTTTAATATTAGATAAGATAACAATTTTATCATTAATATTAGACAAGAGATAATTTGTTTGTTACATTTCCTTTGAAGTGACGTTGTAAAGTCAACATTATCAAAGGGTTCACTTAAAGGCTGTCCCTTCGGCTGGTAGTGACAGATAAAAACCGGCGCAGATAAGGCGAGGTGTACTTCGTCAGCGTATTTACTTACCCGGGAGCTGTTTGCTCCTTGCCCCAAAACTAACCTTTGTATTTGTATTTATGTTATGAACGACAGCGTTTTTGTATTAAAAAAACGATATAAGAAAATACTGATCGGCCGATTGTGCCTCTTTGTCGCTCGTTCCACGCTCTCGCTTGCACTTTTTCACCTTAAACGGAAAGCCTCAAAGCGAGGTAACGCCGCATGAGTCATGTTTTTTTGTTCGTGCAGCCGGCTCTATCGAAATATAAGACGTTGTCACGTCAAAAACACTTACATATTAGTGTGTAAAACTATTACTTTGCGTATTAGTTAGATGCGAAAACCAGTTAGTAGGGTACGATATGTTTGAGTAATAAGGGTGAAACAAATAGTGTAGGTAATTACTGAAAACAGAAAATCTTCTGGCTAAAGACATAATATGCTTTGCGATATTACGCTCAACATTTTTTTTACGAGTTAGGATATTCAACTAACATAAAAAAAACTTTTAAGCTAAGTATACCGGTGAGAGGGGTAGTAGGCTTGGTATCTGGCTTATTTCTATCGTCAAACAGCTTGCTTTGTTGCGAAGAGAAGGGCATGACAGGCAGTATTATCACTGGCAGTTTCTACATTAAAGTTATCAACAAGTATGATCACGCTAAATGGGAACTGCTCGTAAAGATGGATGGATGAACGGATGGATTTTTGGATGTATGGAGTTCATACTATCTATGGATGGATTGATGGATATGTGGACGGATGGAATGGCAGAAATATGCATAAGAGATAAGTAAATCGCGTATTGCTTGTACCATACGCTTATTGATTTAGCGTCTCTGTTCCTACTTTACATATTCCTTACACTGCCGTTATTTTATTCGTTTAGTATTCGCTTTTATAAGACAAACATATTTTTTATATATATTTATATAAATTTTAATAATATATAAATATTACTATATAACAAAATTACAAAGTAAATAAGATTACAAAAAAAATCTTAAAATGTATGATCAATACATTAATTAAAATTCAACTAATTCAACTAATTAAAATTTTGTGTATTAAATAATTTGTACTATCCATTTCACATATTTTATCGTAACCTATTTAACCGTCTTAAAATTATATTCTTGTTTGTCGTTTGAAAGACCTCGTAGGTTACATATTATGTAAACACAATACATACAACAATAAAATTAGCAAAACTCATGAAGTACGAACTTTTATTTAAAAATTTGAACATAAAAAAATTATATAATTTCAGTTCAACTTTTCGTTTATAAATGAAACTTATCCATCACAAAGTTTCCGGCAACGATTTCTCATTTTTATCATTCCACTCGCAAAAAGTCTATCATTTATTTAAATGACCATTATTTTAACCGCTTGGGATTCATATTTTTGTTTCCTTTCAGGTGTATTACGTAAATCTTACTTCTGTTTTCGAGAAAGGGCTCAAGGGACGTGGATACCTATCAAAGAAAGCCCAAATTGAGAAATTTCCCTCCAAGGACCGCATCAGTCATAATTTTGTAACGACAAAACGGACCCTGCCGAGATTATGTTTCTTATGTAACTTTTTGTCTGCTAAAATTTTGCGATAGATCAAAGCCTGTCTAATGCAATTAACTAATAGGATACTGAAATTATTATTTTGTATGTTTGTTTGTTATTTACTTGAGTACGGGTAAACGACTGGAGATATTTCAATAAAATTTCACGTATAGATGTACCGAGATTCTGTATAGGTTATTAGAATACTACCAGGAATAAATTCTTATGGTACAAATTATATTTTCTTCTTTATTTACTAGTGCGCTATTTCAATAAATGTATACATTACACACAAATAAATATATCAGTAAAACAAGATAACAAATTTATGATCGACAATTTTTAATTAACAAGTTTTCTAAATATTTAATTTTAAAAACCAACAGACAGGTGCACAATTTAACGTAAGTTTGTTTGACAGTTTGTCCGTGTATGAGTTGTGTGATGATGGCGTACGTGCATGCGGCGTATGAATACCATTTGTTGAAATAGTTTTTAGGGTTCCGTGACCACAGATACTATTACTGAGATTATTTTAATTATTATCAGAAAAATCGAAACACAGCTAATGACGAAAAATTGTTCAATCATCGCGTCCTAAAATCACTTTCGTCTTATTCAAATATAAGATGTTTATTACTATTTACTATAAAAACATAGTTTAAATTAAATTAGAAAATCGTTACAATGGCGGTTTCAAGACGTTAAAATATTTATGACCGTATTCACTTTAACAAAATGAAGGTGATTTTTTTGTTTAAATGTCTAATGTTTTTTCAATTATGGTACGGAATCCTCTGTACGTAAATCCGACTCGAACTTGGTAATTTTTTATGTCAATTTGATATAAAAAATATTGTAGACTTTTCCATTTCATGAAAATACATAATTTGTGTAATTCGATCTACAAAAGTTTATTACATAATTATTTTTAACATTAAATAAAAAGCTGGACACTTAAGTTTTATCATAGTACATACATCATAGTTCATACAATTCATGAGGTTAATGACTTTTTCAATAGTTCAAAGCTCGTGCTATTCTATTTTATTTCCTGACTTCCAAAATATATGTCCATCCAATCTCTCAGTTAGAATTAGTTCCTGTCAAACCATAGGTCGTGCATTCTTTACTGAATGCAGCCCATATTTCACCGGCGAAGGGACTTTTTTCTTTTTGAGTTCTGTTAAAAGGTTTAATTTGGAATCACAATGTTACTTTTTCAATGGTAATTCTCTGTAACTAGAATTGCAATTTTACGGTTTGAATGTACCTATTTGAATCATTTTTTTTTTCAAATTAATTGAATTCATACATTCTGTATAAGACAGACATTAATCAATGGAAGTTATAATTATGAAGTAAAAAAAAAAAAAGTTTTGTTGCACTTTAAAATAGCTTTAACGAATTGTGATTGCGGATTCATATCCGTGTGTAAGTAGACCTTGATAACTTAAGGTATAAAAAACCTTTGGTCAAATACAGTTATTAAGTATATCAAATAAGTTCCCTGATAAGCTGCATTTTTCTTTCCTTGGTTAATCTTTTACTGCTGACCGTATCAGCTCCTGCTTGGGTACCATCTTGCAAGTTTCTCTCATGAAACCCCCCTGATATGTAAATCCTTGTGGACATAGCTCGGGCAGCAGCAAACAGACACAGCATATAACAAGGAGAACACCACTGGAGCTTGGTAGAGTCTACGTCCACTTTTCTATCTCCTCGGGCGCAGAGTCCCACATAGCCCCCTTAGCTGACCTCTGCATACGACCTTTTAAACCAACGACGTCAATTAGGTCAAAGAGTCTAGGTCATGTCAGGTTTGTTCAAATAGGTAGTATGTTTGTCTGATTTGCATAGCAACTGTTACAGGGACAATTTCAAGGGACTAACATTATGCTAAGTTAATCCAATTATGTCTGTGATAAATCTTATTCGTTCATTCACTTATCGAGCAGTAGTAGAGTAGTAGTCTCTCTAGAGTAGTACTTAACTGTAAGACTAGTACTCTACTTCTTCCTACTCTATTCAGCAGAAAAGAGTAGGAATGCGGTCACCGACGGCCACGCTCCCGGGTTCTTATTGGGTTTCAGAGAGGAGGGCAAGGAAGGAGGTGTAACTAGTGTCACCGAGACTTAACATCTTATGTCTCAGGTAGGCAGCACATAATGAGTGATCTGGGCTAGTTTCAGGTAAACTAGTTTATGTTCATGGGAGTCGTAAGCACACCATCACGTCTGCCAGTTTGGTTACTAAACAAACATAAAAAATACACAGAACTATAAATGAAGACAGATCTAGCATGCCAAACACGCGAGTGACGCCACAAAAGCGAATACAAATTCAATAGCGAACACAATCTAATAGACCTTTAGAGTACGACGCTATGTCAAGCACTTGAAAGTGCTTTTGAAATCGCTTTAAAGCGTCACTAGAGGGTTCGGCATGCTCTATCTGTATTTATTTAAAATCTATGAAAAAATACATAAGTATAGCTGATGTACTATCGAGTGAGAATATGATATATTCTACGTAACTAATCAGTTATCATATTTAAAAAAGTGAAGTATCAACCCATTCCAGGGCACAAGTCTCCTCCTTGAAATCAAGCGAGGGCGCCCAATGTAGGTTGGTGAACTTCACAGACTTTCAATCTCATCAGGTAAACAGGTTTCCTCGCAATGTTTTCCTTCACCGATGGGCCAGCGATGACCTCGTCTTTAGGTGCACTTAGAAATTTAGGAAAACTCGTTTAAAGACACCACAGGGGGTCAAGATCGCATCCAGACCCTCTCGCTCAAATAGCAATATAATTAAATATTTGTCATATTATTCCGTAAACAAAACATAAAAGTTGTCTAAGAAAATATGGAAAATAATTAACAGAAAAAGAACGATAATAAAGAATTTACATTCATGTATATGTAATTGTGAAAAACCTATGAACATTCGGTAAAATTTTTGAATTCATTATTGCTCTGTCAATCAACAGACAGGGTCCACGCGCCTCCCTCTCATACCTTATGAACAAGAGGGAGAGAGAACATAGCAGCCTCATGTGGAGCCGGATATTTACCCCGGAACATATTTACTAACAGAGTGCCAACACGATTTCATTTTCACATGCATATTAATGCAGGGTATGATTTTGACAACTGGTTCAAATTTGGAATTCCAAAAAACGGAATGAACGGTTCGCATCTGTAATTTGAATGTTGGTAGCGCAGCGTTTTGTTTTGTTCTTTTATTTGGTTCTATAACATGGTTTACTTTATAGAATGTTAGTTTTTTCTAGTCTATTGAAAAGCGTTAAATTTCTTAATATAATATTTACGCCAAAAACAGACACAAGGTTATTTATGTATTCACTGGCTATTGCCCATAGCTTCGCCTGCGTTAACTAAGATTAACAACGGGATAATATATAGCCTATAGCCTTCCTCAATAAATGGGCTATCTAAAATTGAAAGAATCATTCAAAACCCACTAAAAGGTCCAGAAATTGGTGCGTTCAAACAAACACTTCAGCTTTATTATAACCACAATTTAAACTACATTAGCCTTACCCTTACTGATAGCCCAAAATGGACTGTTTTATTTACTGCTAACGATGGACAATTAATTTTTTTTATTATACTATACTCCGTGGTTCTTTCATATTTAATTTCAAAATAATATAATAATTATTACATTGTATGTTTCTTTTGCATTGTTAGTTTTTTCCACATGCTAGTGGTATTTTCAATCACGGGATTCTGATTAACGAGTCTAAACAACAGAGTTTAATGAGAAAAAATGTTACGACCTGAATTATACGCCCGTGTTTGTACTTACTCGTATTTAAAGTTATACATAGGATTTATGTACTTATTTAAAGTTATATATAAGGTATACCACATACGGGTCGTCTTGACGCTTATTAAAGGGGACTATGTCTAGCAATCAGTGGTTATTAGTTGAAAAAAAAATATGGTAAAATAAATATATAATTTAATAAAAAAAAACGATTCATTAAAAGTATAAACCCATATACCCCACTGCTGCGAACGGGTCTCCTCCTCAAAATTATGCGAGGAGGCTATAGTTCACCGAGGAGCTGGCCCAATGCGGTTTGGTGAAATTCAGTTCACTTCAAAGTTCAAAGACTAATATCATCAGGTATGCAGGTTTACTCACGATGTTTTTCTTTAACGGTACTGGAAATAGTTAATTACACAAATTCTACAACAATTAATGTGGTATACCTTAATTGATTATATCTTTAGTAACATAACTCCTTGATAACAATTTCAAGCAATACTAAATCTTGACAAATTAATTTCAAATTCGCTAATAAATTTTTGTTATCACATCTCAGTGCAATGAAGCAATAACCAGCGTAGCTAGATCCGATCCATTGACTGGTAGTATGTTAATACCGTTAGATGAGGTTTCAAATTAAAGTGGTTAAGTAACCGCTCGTGTACCTCACGTCTCAATAAATTTGATTTACGAGAATTGATAGTGGTATCTTAAAAGTGAATCTGTCGTAATTATATCTTAGAATGAAACTGTGTATTTTATTAAATTGTAACTTCTTCGTGGCAAGCGAAGTTAGGTATAGAATCACTTTCTCATTATATCTTTAGAATGTCCTTTTTCTATAATTATCACGTGTTCATTTTTTTTAAATATTTTGATAGTAACATATATAATAATATGATAAATAATACAAAGTTTGTTAAGAACTCAGTAGAAGTAAGTGTACCTACTTATGTGAGGTTTTGCAGCTACTATGTTAAAAGTGAAAATTATTTCGATCAAAATGTATTAAAATTAAATACTTGATAAGCTTAATCACAATTTAAGGCTAGGTGTGTATGGTACACACCTAGCCTTAAATTGTGATTAAGCTTTAACACGTTTTTTACACTTTTAACACGTTTTATAAATTAATTTAGTTCATGTTGTGTGCCATAACGACCCAAATAGAAGACCCAATAAGACTGAAATTAACTGTAAACATAAAAAGAAACGCCTCTTTGATATGTGTGATAAGGAAACATTTTTATTCACTAGCCTAACACTGCTGGATAAATACCTTCTCCAAGCTCTTCCATATGTGATATGACTATATGCGATATAATGCCAACGTAGATATAATATGCCTTAAGGACATTACGCCATAAAACACTATTAATAAAATAAAAACATACCACATCTTAGCTATAATAAAGCTGCATCATAGCTATGGCTTACAGCTTTAGGTTTACACTTTACACGTAGTATAGCTTAATCCGAAACTTCATTATAGTATACAAAACAGGCATGTAAACAATTCAAAATTGAGATGAAATCCGGTAAAGTCGTTTTATTATATTCAGCCAAATTCGCGTAAAAGCAAACAATATTTTAGTTATTACCATATAATCACATCAGTATATCTGAGTTTATAGACATCATAAAGAAATTTCCACTTACAATATGTTTCAGCAAGTCATAACCGTCTTGTCCAAATCGACAAAAATTCAGGCAGTGCATCCCCCAGCGAGGGGGAATCCCCTCGACACCTGCTGTTCGCAAAATGTGCACTGATGTGCTAAGTTGTATTTGAAGATATTTTTCAAGAGATTTGCCATTCAATGGGCATTTAGCCTTTAAGTTGTGTTACATTAGGATCATAGTAAAAGTTTACTGCCGTGAGTTTAAGCGGGAAATTATTTAATGACGGAGATTAATTTTTTGACTGCGAGAAAACAAATCAAATGTCGTTTAAGTAAGGGTCATATTGTACTTATTTCTCAGTATTAACTATTAACAGTAATAATTACGGTAGCATTTATCATAGATTTGCTTGGGACAATATTAATATCTATATTAATTAGTAAGTTTTAACAATTTAATTTATTAATTATTAAGAGAAAATATTTAGAAGAGGGGGCAAACGGACAGCCAGATCACATGATGGTAAGTGTTGAGAATCCATAGACACACGATATACTTTCTAGACTAGGTCTATTGAAAAAGATAATCGATATAACCATGTTTATCTAACTTGGTTTATAAGAAAATTGTTTGATAGGTACTTATTAATAATTAATATTTAATACATGCGTTTAAGCAGTATAAATAATACTATTTATACTGCTTAAACGCATGTTGCTTCGACGAATTCAAATAGGAATTGGCATTATTAGGCAGATAACTTCAAATAGTTAAAGTACCCAAATGGTATACTAAAAGCGATCATTATAGCCTTAAAGTATGTATTTAAAAATTGTCACTTACAAGCTTTCTGCGGGCGGCTTCTTGCGTCACCGAATTAAATACCCCTTAGCAGGAAGGAGCGGCATATTTAGACAAAAACATGGCTCGCTTCCTAACTAATTGCTATTTTGGATGTTTGCCAAATCTAGACTTCCAAGTTGTGTGTTTATTTTTTGATACAAAACCATTATAAAGTGTTTTACCAAACAATACTGCTAAACCGGAGGACGACTTATGGGTACGACGAACTCAAAGTTGGCACTTTTTTATGATCCTGTGGCAAAATGGTAAAACTTTACATGTTTATGTCCGTCTGGGTGTATATCATAATATTTATATATATTTCGTGCAAAAAATGGTTCTTTCGTTCCTACAATATATTTTATAATCCTATAATGTATGTAAATTAGAGGTTTAAATTAGTAGATTAGTTTTATATTTTTTTTATTTATTTTATTCATTATGTACTTACATCCAATTTATTACAACTAATATAATATATGGGTGTTGTGCATAGATGTGCTTATCTCTATGATAGATCTCTACCAGCAAACCATAAAGAGTGCGTGAAGAGAGTCTAAAGCGGACATAGTACAAAAGTGAAAAAAAATTAAAATTTTAAATGTTATCAATAAATGTAAATTAGTTTAAATAAGAATTAACACTAAAATGATACTTTTTGTTGTCTTATAGAATTCAAAATTTTTCGTCTCCTTTAATTTTCACAGTTATCTAGTATCCTTTTTGTTCCAATGTTGGATATTAATTTTAAACTCCAAGACAGCCGTACCTTTTAAAAGTACTCCTTAAAATTACATACCAAGAGGAAGCACTTACTAATTAATACTGTGTGTGAGTGCGTACTTATCCTTAGAGTGAGTACAAAACTCACCTGGCCTTGGCTTAGGTTATCTATTACTAGGCCTACACGTCCATTATGAGGCGCTATGTCGTGTCCGTCGCGTCCTCGTCCCGGTCCGTTCCCATCCCGTATCGTTCCCGTTCCGTTACAATCTCGTTCCCGTCAGGTCCCCGTCGCGCACGAGACGACAAAGGTTCGGTCCCCTTGATTTATACCCCACTCTCCTGGCGTAGGTAAATTGTAATGCAAACGCGCACGTAAATTTCACTACCCCTTAGGGGTAGTTTACGAGGTGGATTTTTTAAAGAACAACCTGTGCTGTTTAATCTATACCCCTGAAAGCTGGGATGGCAACGTTATTGATTTATTATCTTGGAAAAAAAAGCGCGTTTGTATCGCGCGCTGAAGATTGCGTATTTCTTTCTTCTAGATTATTTCTTATAATAAAAAAACAAAATAAATGATACAATTTTCTATTTTACAGAGATCTAGCTTGCTTCTGAATTTCATGAGTCTACGTTAATGGGAAATTATAGGTTTTGTTTTAACTGACATAATATCTACGGACAAGGTGATCCTATAAGGCTTTCCTTTATGGTAGCTTATTAGGTAATAGTAATATTAATGGACACTCAAAACCTATAGCGGCCGCCGAATGTTGTGTGTATTACCCATAAAGCAATGCCTCCTCTTTCCCCCTTCGGTGTCTAAGAAAGAGCGTGATGCTCTGAGTTATTACCTGACAATATAGGTATGATCAGTGGCGGCTGTACCTTAAGTGCGCTCGTGCGCTGAACCACCTATTTAAGATTTAAAAATTTCAAACATTACTTGATCTTTATTTATAAACCATGTTAATAGATATTTAAGTATTTTTATAAGTACATACAAAAATCTCTATAACTAATAAAATTTCCAATTATGACGACACAATTTGAGCGCTTTGCTAAACTATTAAGACTTATTTTCCATAATAGAAAAAATTTCGTGCGCTTCCGCGAGCGCACGAGGACTGCTAATATAACTTGTATGAGTTACGCGCTATACGCCTGACGCGTGAAACAAAAGATAGTTCATAGAAATGTACCGAGAAATTACTCTGATTTCGTGCGCCGCACGCGCGTCCGAAGCCGAATTTGCCGAGGGCACCCGATGTTTAACGAATTTAGCCGGGCGCACGACGACGACGGCGGACATGATGTTTGCAAGTTGAGTTTCCGCGTTAATTATTGTTTGTTTTAGTTATTGTAAAAATAATTACTATTTTTCTTTTCGTAATATTCTGTGTGTACTCTGTACAGTATGTGGTGTCAGTGAAAATGATCTTAAACAGAACTTTTAAAAGTGAAATGTTTAATAGAGAGAAATGGTTGTGTGGATGTGAGCGAGCGAACATTTCGCTTCAGAAAAATTTCTTATTGATTTATTGTACAAAAAAAAATGTGTGTGTGTCAGCTTCGACGCACGACTGGAGTTTACTCCTCAAGTACGAGTATCTAACCATACGCAAAAAAAGTTTAATATAAATACATCGACACTAATAGAAACAAACAAGCCCAATAACATATAGTATATAGGTATAGTCGCCTATACAGCATACCCTATGTACGTCTCAATACACTCACAGCTAAATTAGAAAGTTGCGCACTAAAGGTGCGCACCAAAAACGTGACACTTTTTCGTTAGTTCAGTTGGTTTTACCCCTCGGATTTTTCTCATACCGGGCGCCTTATATATGAAAATCGATTCTTAAGGAGTAAACTCCAATAATAAAAAATTAACATATTTTAGGTAAATTGTTGTTTTGTTGCTATTTCTAATCTTAATCATTAGTGAGCAAGTAAAGTGCACTACCACTTCGATAACCCACCAGCCGCCACTGGGTATGATAGTGTTCACATTAATCGTCTAATTCTATTGCATAGGCGTAATATTTGTGACTTATAATCTTCGAAACTTTACCTTCATTCGCTATATTATATAGCCGAGTGTACCACGGTACAAGAATGCCATGTAGTAGTGTAGCTACGTCTACAGAGTCTCGTGTCTTAGTGTGACCAAATAATATCTACTTAGATATTGTATTTTAGCTTAGGTAGTAGTAGTATGTAGTAGGTAGCTTAGGTAGCCTAGGTAGGCATTTATTTGAAATTGCAAAAAAGAAGTTTGTAGTTTTTTGTAACGTATAATAAATATATTAAAAACAATGTGATGATTGTCTTTCTTTTTTCCACCTATGGGCATAGCAGTGCCTCCGCCAAGTCGAGAAAAAAAATCGGCACAGCCTTATTATTTTCTCGAAGCAGTTCAGTTCTTATTGGCAATGATAGATTAAATACTATCGATTAATAATAATAATAATGATATATTTATTTGTGACACATAGGTAAAGATATGGTACAGTTTGAATATAATTATTGTAAATGTTTCTCTATGGTCTGTCTTTTAGGCTTACAAATATGTTGCAAAGTCAATATTAAGTACACTAATCAGTCTAAGTCATATTATAAAATATTTAACACAATTTAAAATATAATTTTATTAAAGTCAAGATAGAATAATGTTAAATTATAGAGTACTTATATAGGTAAATTATGGAATTTTATCATTTAAAAAGTCAGTAGCATTGTAATTATTACCAACATTTCATTCATCTTGTATGTTTTAATAAGCGCACAGACGGTCTATCCCGCCCTATATCTACCTAGGACCGGCCAGTGTACGGAGATCGTCGTCTCATCTAGAGGTTGACCTAACTCTCGTCTTCCCAATAAGGCCTTCACTCTAAAAGTTATTTTTCTCTTACAGCACAAAGTTTGTAATGTAAAAGGTTCTCTGTAAACTATGATTATTTTACGTGATAACGGCATAATGCGTCACCAGCCGAAAGCTTAGGCCGATGGTATCTCCGTGTCGTTAGTTCCACTCTCTAACTTGCACTTGGATTCCACCCGAAACGTGAGCATTAGTCATGCTTTTTCGTGCGAGCAGCCAACGTATATCGATTCATAAGATGTTATCACGGCAAAAACTCTTTTATTACCTCATTAGCTTTAAGTGATTATTATTATTAAATATTGTTATTGAGATGATTTCACATTTACATAAATTATTATCATTTATTTATCTAATAAACCTTCACCGGTCATTTACACCATGATTTTCCAAACTACTAGCGACCCTCTGGTGAGTCACAAACGAATAATGAGTGAACCCTGCGTCCTGACTGTAGAGTGAATGGCTCTGGTGCTGGTAATCCAGATGCCCTTATTGATGAAGCTATGGTAAAAATTTAAACTAAATATCGAAATAAATTGGACTTGGACTTTTTAAACACAATGCGATTGATTTTATCAACACTTTGTTATTTCAAAAGTTCATTCATATTAGTAACGGTTATATTTTTAAATGTGCTTCCTGAGTTAGTAAGCTAGTCTGCTCCGTCTAAGCAGTAGACGACCTCTGTGGCTCAATGGTTAGCGCGTTGGCGCAAAAGCCAGAGGTAGAGAGTTCGAATCTCGCCAGGGAACACAAAAAAGTTTCTGTGTTCCTGGGTCATAGATATATTGAATATGTGTATTATATAATAAAAATCTTAAATGTAAGTATTAAATACTTAATATTTAATACTTTTATATTATGTATTTCCGTTATCTGGTACCCGTAACAAAAGTCTCTTCGAGAACTTAGCACGGGTCCCGATTAACGTGGTGTAAAAGCGACCATAGATATTATATTATTATTATTTAATCGGCTTAAAGAAATTTTTTATCGATCTTAGTCCAGAAAATTTTGGGAACCGCTGGTCTAGACTGTTGTGATTCCCGTGCCCAAATTAATCCAGCGGCGTGTTCGCTAAAATTATTTAGACGAATACCGTAAACAAGGGATCAGCGGGGAGGCTAAATACTCGTATATTTAGGATTTCAAGTCCCCGTAGAGTACCAATAACGTAGATTTAACATTCAACCCTTTTATTTGAACAGCGGGGTTCCGTATGCCTGATTAAGCTATACCTACACGGATAACTCGGCAATAACAGTCTATGTCAAGGCTGTATCATGAGTTTTGAAATTAATTTGAATTTTATATTTCGCACTAAATATATAAGAAAGGATATTATACTTAGCATCACATTCGTAAAACTCTTAACATATTATTATTTTCTCTGTACACAATAAAAAAAAAAACACATGCACATGCACAAACACACACACACACACACACACACACACACACACACACACACACGCACACACACACACACACACACACACACACACTCACGCACGCACACACACACACACACACACACACACACTCACGCACACACACACACGCACACACACGCACACGCACACGTACGCACAGGAATATGACAAATAATGGCGATATGTTAGTGCGTCTGGAATCACATTTATCCACACAAAATAATATGTTTGAAAAATTGAGGTTGAATGTCATACGGAAAATAGCCCTTACGTAACTTTAACCTATTCATAACCTTTTTATTCGTCATCCCGTCGTCCTGAAGAGAAGCATGAAAAGATTTGGTTTCATCCTGAATGGGATAGAACCGGAAATCCCTTCAGCCTTCTCATGATGAATGGTGTTATTCTTTTCAAACATCGCATTAACGCAGTCGTGATATCTTGCGGAATAAAAATAATATATTTGCCGGATAAAATGAAAGTTTTTTTTTTTTGCTTTTAGATTAATAATAAGAGATTTTTACTATACACGGGGGATATTACATGTACAGAAGGTAGTTACGATATATTAGAACAGGTGGGTACGAATACGTTACGAGTTCTGTTTGTAAGTACATTTACATTGATGTGTTTACTTACTGGCGTGATGACTATTTTGACACTATACTACTTAACTGGCATTCTGATTAATTGTTGGAACCATGACCTACCACCACTTCTCTAGTAGTAGCCAGGGTCTGACATAAGCTTTCTTTCTTAATTTACTGACGTTAATAAGTGGCCAACCAACAGCTCGTTTACACGTAACCGCGTACTTCCTGTTAGCCTGTGTGTTATTCTGATGTGTAATCTTTATTATTGTTTCATTAAAATCCATTCAATAGTTTTTACGTGAAATAGTAACAAATATCCACACTTACAAACTTTCGCGTTTATTATATTAGTAGGATATAAAAAGCAGTAATACAATTTTATTTGAAACCGCCCCCGCCATCTAATCTGGTTTTTAACCGCTTAAATTTTATACCTATCATTCTTAGTCTATTGTCACCAAAAATGCAAGGGCTAATTTCGTTACCCTTTCACGCGAAAATTACTTAACCGATCATCAAGAAACTTTGTGCACATATTCTCGGAGGTACTAAAAGTAACCTAGTATACATAAAAAAAGGATTTTTTTTGCTTACGCGGACGATGCAACGGATAAAAGCTAGTAATAATTTATTTATTTATTTAAAAAGAGTCATCAACTAAATACACACTAATACATGAGTCGCTGAGTGGTCATTTGAGTGTTATTTTAATTAAAGATGAAATAAAAAATAAACGTAATATCATCCGTCTGGTTGTACGTACACCAAAGATGATTGAGCTTCCTGCGAAATAATTAATTCCCGTATCGATCAAGGATTTTCTCTTTAATTTGCCATCTATTTAATAATTCAGAGGCGCAAAAACGAAGACGCATAATCCTGTTAGACTCCTGTCCGTGGTTTATCCGTCCACTGTTAGGGATCAGCTTGCATTAGCGAGTCCCGGTTGGGAGCCCTCGTTAATATTCTATGTATGTCGAATGTTTTATTTACACCTTACGTACTTGGGATTTTGTTTTGTGCCGACATTAATGTAAGTATATAATGTTTAGATTCGTTTTTATGAATGCTTGTTTTTATGTTTTTTAATTTCTTTGTTTTTGTGGTTTATAGAATACGCTTTTTGGAACGAAGTTCCTTACGGCAGGCTTGGAGGGGCTAGGGTTAGGCTAGGGTTTTGGCTGCGCGACTGAACTGAAAAAAATGTGATAGTAAAACCGTAAGGAAAAGTGCGTGGAATAAAAAGCGTTAAATGAGAGTTGCGCAGGCGCGACAGTCGCATATACAAGCGAGTAGTGTATTACCTTTCTTTGTAGCCGAAGGAACTTCGTTCCTACCTGGTGTCCCACAACACCACATTTCTTTTTTTGGGAATGACCTATGCTTTTGGCCTTTATGCTTAATCGAAGAAGATGAGCAGATGGCTCATCTTAAGAATTTCAGGGTGTGGGTTTCCCCCGCTACGCCTGTAGTCTTCGACCGCATGACCTTCTGGCATCGGATCGGATTGTTATAGAATATTTTTATGGAATAAGGTAGATTTAGTATTAAGCGTCTAGATTCCATTACGTGGCACACAAGGAATGTTATAAAATGTGCCATTAAAAATAATTTACCTAAAATTTACAAATAGTGAAAAACTGTCGATCGATTCGGTATTCGTAAAACAGGTAGGTACATCAGAGATGGTAATTCTAGACACTGCCAATAATGTTGCAATAGCAATTAATTCATTCATGCAATTAAATTATTACATTAAACATAATTATAAAATTTGAACATATGAATGTGACAACCCTAAAAAAATCGGTCCATTTTAAATTGTATGTAAATTTTCAACTTTGTTTGTGATTAGGATTGTATAGGTTTTTTATTAATGCAATGTATCGCCATTATACGGGTTACAGTATTTATTCGTTCTCAGTTTAATTTATTTTAAAGAAACTCTTTTAACGCTATATGGTTAAGGGATCTCGCCTGGGAGAAGTAAGAACATAAATCCAGCTAATTGCAACGTGTGTTCGCTCTTGTTCAGTTTGTAATTGTCAAGATATTAAGTGTAATTCTTGAGAAAAAGATTATCTTCTTTTCGTGGAGAAGTACTCGTAAGTATGTATTCCTATCCTGTCATCATTATCATTATCATCATCGTCAACTTAATCAACACTTATTAGCTCTTTTTTTTTTTGATGACGCAGCGGAAATCCTTTTCGGACCATACCAGGGCCTTGGGTAGGCGTACTGGCGTGTGTGGGGACTCGCATTGTGTGCACTATCCCATTAAACCACTGCGTGAGCCTTCAGCCGCTATCCGAGGGAATCGGATCTGCAGACGACGGGAAGACACTTATAAGCCTAAATGGTTAAGTATGAGTTTGAATAGCATTCAGGCTTATTTACGATGTTTGTATGAGGTCATGTTTAGGTGCAAATCAAATTCTAAATCCGATTTTAGCTACACCTGGTCAGAATAGAACCCAGACCTCGCATTCAGGTCGAGTTCACTAGACCAAGTCGCTTTTAAATTTTCTCTAAAATGGATTAGCTTAGTAATTTATATTGTTAATAAGATCCACTTTTTACTTTTAGATAATAATATATTATTGAATTTTGATGTTGCAATAGCAATTTATTCATTAATGCAATTAAATTTTTATGTTAAACATTACTAATAAATATAATTTGAGTATAGGCATGTGACAACCCTAAGAAAATTCGGTCCATTTTAAACTTTATTTTATTCATATACTTTTTATTTGTTTGTGATTAGCTTTCGCTAGCTATTGTTTTAGTAATTGGTATTGTTAATAAGATCCACTTTTCACTCTTCGATTATAATGTATTATTGAAATTTGGTAAATAAATTAATAAATTTATTTGCTTTTATTATCATATTATGAAACGGGATATTTCGATTACAACAATAATTTTCGTATTTAGTACCGTAGAAGCTTATTATAAATCGCAATTGATACTCATAACCAACATAACATTTTGTACTGCATATTATTAACTAATTAGCTATTATATTCATAATTATTTAACATTATCGACATATTTTATTCAAACTGTTCCCGTTGAATGGACCGATTCCAATATTTGTATAATGTTTAGGCGGGAGTCAAATGTTGTTATCAAAATTTTACGTCTTTCTACGAAACGGTTACAATATTATCTTTATATAGGTTTGATAAATCAAACAGAAACCAGTGAATTGTCCACTAAATATAGAACAAAACATTAAAAAGTCGCCAAAACAATAAACTAATAAAATAAATCGGTTGTCTGTAAAGTCGGTTTACTGACAACGTCATTAGAAAATACTGATGGGCTGATTGTGAACTCTTTGTGACTCGTTCCACGCTCTCGCTTGCAAGCCTTAAATGGAACGCCTCAGAGAACAGTAACGCCGCATGAGTCATGTTTTTTCATGCGTGCAGCCGGCTCCATCGAATCATAACACGTTGTCACGTCGAAAGGCAAGAAAATAGGAGAAAGCATCATAAATAAACTTTGAACTTTTATGGTTTTTAAAGAAATAAAACATCTTAATAATAATAATTATTTAAACACATGGTGATGATGATGATGAAATACGTTGAGACTATTAAAATAAATAACTAAACGCTTAAAACAAGGCTCAAAATTACCAATTTGCTCGTTTTGCTTCAATCGTTGGAGCTCAAAGGATCTTGTGTTCTCAATCCTAAACTTATATTAGTTTAAAAAATCTTAAAAATCCAATTACAAGCCACTGAATATAAATTAAAATGGCGTATTTAAAGAACGAACGAGAAATCCTAATTGCGGTATCCGGCGATAAACATGAATAATGCCGACCAGTGTCCAAGACTACCAACTTTATTTTCTTACTTTGTCACCTGCTTCCAGAGATAGCATTTAGTCCGAGAACGTTCCATTTTCCAATGAAAATACGCTGGAATTTTACTATTCCATCGCTGTAACGCGGAGATTTACGACTTGTACACCGTGAAAATTAATAGGTGTTTATATTGAACGCAAAGGTACGAACATTTTTATATGATTTATGCTGCACTTGTAACGGTTCGAAAATTGGATTTGTTGCTGGAAAAAAAATATATGGTTTATCACTTAGATGATGATTGTACTAGGTACCCTTTTTGTTTTATTTTAGAACTTATAAAAATACGATTTTGGTCAAACTCATGCTGTTCTACGTACTTGTACCTTTTTGCAATAAACGTTACAATTACTAGGATATCTATGGACGGTTTTACACCACGTCAATCTGGTCCCGTGGTAAGTTCTCGAAGAGACTTGTGTTACGAGTACCAGACAACGGAAATACATATTATATTTAACTAGCTGTTGCCCGCAGCTTCGCCTGCGTAACTAAGATTTACAACGCGAAATAACATTTTTTACACCTTGTGTCCGAAAAACCAAAATATCTTACGGAACCCTATTTTTTATTAGAATAAAATTTAGCTTATGTTACTCGTGGATAATGTAGCTTTCGAATGGTAAAAAATTTTTGAAATCGGTCCAGTACTTTTTGAGCCTATTCATTACAAACATACAAACATACAAAAATAGGTACAAATCTTTCCTCTTTATAATATTAGTGTAGATACACATGTATTGAATATTTTTATTATATAATGCACATATTTAATACACATTCATGACCCAGGAACACGTAATACTTTTTGATTTCGAACCCGCTACCTCCGGGCTTGAGCACCAACGCACTGACCATTGAGCAACAGAGGTCGTCAAAACCTAATAATCGTTCATTGCAAAATGGTACTTTAATTTTAAAATAATACGTAACAATATGTGAAGTTTTAATCCAATACAATCTGTCATTAGGAATTCGAGCAGTACCATTTTTGCTTATATCAGCGACCATGCCTTAAATACTAAAAGATGTACCACATGTTGCATTCCCTTCATTTTCCCTTATATTATAAATAGCTTTCACTTGTCACGTCGCGGATGGAGAGCCTAACGCCTGTTTAATGGATATCCGACGCGACGTAATATTAGTAATTGCAAGCTCAGAATGTGCAGAAGAGGAATTTGCATTATTTCGCATCGGAGGAATCGTGTCTAATTAGGACTTAATTATTTTCATACTTAGAGATTGTGGTTTATGGAGTGATAAAGTGAGATCGCGTTTTATATGCAAAATAAATATGTAATTATTTTTTGATATTAGCAATATTTTACATTGGTATAAGTACTTTTATTAAAATGCTACTAATTGCATATAATACTAGCTATTAAACACGAATATAATAATTATGTAGAATATTTATTATATTTTCTATTTTACTCGTCGAAATGAAGTATGGAGGCTTTGGCCTTTTTTTACATACTAAAACATTATTTAATGATTTTTTTTAATTAATATAAACAAAAAAAATACTTAAAGATTTTGAATTACATATATTATGTTTAGTGGGGCTATTAGAATAACTTGCTTGAAAATATCATCTTATTAAATTCGCTTCCGAGAATTTCATTCTAGTCAAATTTGCTTAAAACGAAAAAACTAATCACACACGAGCTTAAAGTATTGCATCAGTAGAACGTGCAACATTAATGACGTTATAATTAAAGCGATGTTTGGACAAACAGAATCTCCCTCACATCAAAGGAGCTTAAACAGAGATGCGTCTGCGCCACGCGCCACTATTACATACGCTACAAACATCTTCACATTTAAATAAAATTAGAAAAATCTTTCGTGCTATAGAAATAAGGTTGTAAATCCATTGCGATAGAATTTGGTAACTGTAAATACGTGGGTTTTGTAGAAGTTGACATAACAACTAGTACTATCAAGGGATTTGTTCCGTAATAGGGTGCTTTAACGTACGTAAAAGCAGATAAAGTTTTAGAACATTTGAGTTAATTGTATTTGTATAACCGCTGGCTTCTCGCGAAGGGGGCTCATGTGTTGTGTTATTGGGGGTTGGGCTAATATCTAACCTTGTTCAGATAGTAAGACCTTAAGGATAGACACGTGTCGATAATATTGACGACTAGCAGTGCCCCGCGGTTGCATCGGGGATAGATTATAGATTGTGTGTTACTCTGGTGTGAAAGCTATACTTTTGTATAATTTCATTAAAATCCATTCTGCAGATTTTGCGTGAAAGAAACATACCTCCATAAAAACTTTCGGGCTTATTCGGGTACTAGCAGCGTCCCGAGGTTTCATCGCGTACTCCACGTTCCCGTGGGAGTAAGGAGATAAATTATAGCCTATGTGTTATTGTAATGTATAAGCTATATTATTGTATGTATGTATAAGCTACATTACATTTCAGCGAAATTTAGCATTAATTATGAAAAATTATAACAACTTACATAATCAATAAAATTGTGATTTACAAGATATTTTTTTCTGGATGAAAAGAAAAGTAAAGCTTTTTCTATTAAACTTCAAAGTACGACTACACATTGGTGGAAGGGATGCGCTGTACCGCGCTCCCGGATCAAATATATCAGTTACAAAGCAATAAAACCGTTACACTAATCATTTGAAATTGGCGAATTTCTGATTAGTATTCCGTTCAGGGCCGGACAGTGCGCCTCCGTAGCCGTCGCCTATCCTATTATTATGCCGACGTGTTTAATGTCGGCGTATCCTGAAATCGTTGTCGCTTCGACATCCATTCGAATGTGGTTTCCTGCAGTATCGAACTACAAAAATTACTTTGAATGTAAAAATTTTGATTTTGAATATAGGGTTGAAAATAAATAATTAGGCTGTCGTTTCGACGGTGTTAACTTAGATTTGAAGACCCTAATTATATTTTTATAGCTTGTTTCTTCTTTTTACAACAGATTTCTGTGCCCCTAAAATCATAATTAGCAATATATAATTTGAATATAAATGATCTTATACTAATATATAAAGCTGGAGAATTTGTTTGTTTGAACGCGAATCTGAGGAACTACGGATCGGAATTTGCAAATCCTAGTTAACGCAGGTGAAGCTGCGGCCAACATCTAGTAATAAATATTACTCAACAATCACAGCACGCTAGCCCAGTAAAATCGTAAGAACCCTTTGCTTAAAGTGTCCAGTAGATTGACCAATCCACCAGCCAGCCGTCATAATATATACTTATACATTACTAGCTGTTGCACGCAGCTTCACCTGCGTCAACTAAATGTTATTGATTGTCAATTGATTGACAATTTGATTGTCAATCGCTATATAAATATGAGGTGTCCAAATTATGGAAATTAGGCCATTTAGTTGTATTATATTTAAATTAAAAATATGGAAAATTACTTTTCAAACATTACGGGTCTATATCTTTTTGAAAATTTAATATAGCCTATGTTCATCGGGGATATTGTAGCTTCCCAACAGTGAAAGAATTTTTCAAACCAGTCAAGTAGTTTCGGAGCCCATTCAATACAAACAAGCAATCAAATATTTTCCTTTATAATATTAGTATAGATGAAGTTTTCATGACTATTTAACGTCGAATTTCAATCTTAATTTAACCAGATCATTCATGATTTTAGTAATGTATAAAATTAAATAAAAGACCGAGCCAATATAAAACCATCATGGACTTACTGAAACAGTCCTTAACCTTTTAATTACAGAATACACTTCTAACGGTATCCAACCCCTTACTCGGGCCAGCTTAGAAATGTATACCCAATTGAGCTTTTAGATGTATTGATTAACAGTTTTTGTTTTGTTTATAAAAAATCGAACTGCACAAAAGTTCCTTTTCAGACCAAAGTTACCGTCTAACTTCCAATTCCCTTTTTAGCTCCATCAAATTAGCGAAATGCCGGTGCATCGGTATTTTTTAAGGCCAAAAAACATCGAACCAGCATTGTGCCCGAACGTTACGATTTAATATAGTTTTTTCGGAGGCTCAGGGGTCATGGTTAAGTGGACATGGTGAGGGTGGTTGTAGCCGACAATGTGTATAAATAGGCAATCCAGATTGTGATCACGTAGCTCTAACGAGGCGTCGCGACTGTACCGTGATCGATCCGAACTGATGCTATTACAACCGTGTACATCTGTCCTATACAAGAACGAGTTTTCCGCACAACTGTACTTGATACGTTATATTTTATAACCTTCAGTTGTTTGTAGCATTGTTGTAATCGCGTGAAAGTCACGTTGAAAGTTTATGAATCATTTGGTATATAGCAATCGTAAGAACACACGAGTATTATGCTTTTGTGTAACGCAAAATCACTAAAATCATTTTGATTGGATGAAATCGTGAGTGTCTTAAAGTACGGTGAGTAAACAACTTTTGAATGTTTTGAGGGGTGAAGCAAATGAGGTGTGGGACGATTCGCACTTGAAACTCACTGTGCTCTACGTGGAAATGAAAAAAGCGAAAAGATGCGATGCGACGTGCCGTTCGAATCGTTTTAGAAAGTAATATTATTATTCTTTATTATTTTTTGCTAATTTTTTACTTAAATCGATAAATAAATACAACAGTTCCCCTTATTGTCATCTTATACATTACTGTTACCATTTTTGTTTTAATTTTGTTTAAAAATATCACATACAATTTGCTACAATGTAAATTTTAATGGTTACTTTATAATTATTTGCTATGGAATTGTTTTCGTAATGTATTTTTAACACTATAGTCTACTCATTAATACGATCAAGACAGCTTTTTGATGCTCTGAAATGTATATACATTTACCTAAAAATTTGTTTAGTATTTTTGACTATGCGCGACGCATATGACCGCTGATATTATAGTATTACATCGAGTTTGTTCGCTGTAAGTGTTTCTACGTAAGCCACAAGGAATCGTCTTGGCGTTCATTGAGGGAGGCCTATGTTCAGCAGTGGACGAATAAAGGCTGATGATGATGACGATGAAGTGTTTCTACATACTGTCAATGACTTGTACTGTTGTACTCTACTTGTATGCCTGATCAGGCATGTAGATTTTATACCCAATTTTTATTTTATTATACGTATTTAAGCTTGTCAAGGTATTTTCTACAAAGTGGACTAAACTAGGTTCAAATTCAAAATTTCTGGCACAAGATCGAACCTGCATCACCGCTTAAGTATTTAGTACGTAAAGTATATTTAGATAAAACGCATTACATTTATATCGCTAACCAAGACAAATGGGCGGTCGGCGTATCAGCGTTGATTCATTAGGGGCGAAGGGCTGTTTGATTTTAAATTGTAATAAAACGTGTTTTGTAAGTGTTATTTAGATTAACGTAAATTTACATTTTTAATTTTTGACCTCCCGTCGGTCTAGTGGTTAGTGTCCATTTAGTTATGTGTCAGTGGATCAGTGGGTTCGAACCCACCTACAAAATATGTTTATGTGATGAGCAAAATCATTTTTTCTGTATCTGGGCGTAATCCCTACTATATTATTAATGCGAAAGTAACCCTGTCTGTCTGTCTGATACGCTTTCACGATAACGAATTTTATGAAATTTAGTACTCATATAGACCAGAGATCGGGAAAGGACATATCTTTTATCGCGAAAAAAGGCTTGTAGGGGTTTGTTTGAACGCGCTTATCTCAGGAACAATTGGTTGGTGATTATTTCAGTACTAGATAGCCTATTTATCGATAAAGGCTACCTACTCGTATATACCATACTGCTAAGTCGCCTTTATAAATCATAGTTAACACAGGCGAAGCTACGGACCCCCACCATGGTCCACATTGTCGTGGCGGTGGGGTTTAGTAGCCTAGGGTGAGCCCAACACCTCGGGCGAAGCTAATTGAGCCAAGGGGGCTCTTTGTACCCCTCTTATAAGAAGAGGGGGCAAAAGAGCAGGGGGCAAGGGGCGAGGATGGGAACCTTGCCTCATTGTACTGTCCCGACGATGGGAGGGGTTGTTCTGTGGTGCGAGGCAACCCGTCCGTGGAGGTGGCGTTGGCCCCCTGAGGGGACTGACAGGTCGTCGAGGTGCCCTGTGCTAGTAGATCCGGGGCGCCTCAACAAAGGCGGCATTGGTGGCACTCGCCGGGTTTTAGTGGGTAGAGCTGCGTCCATTTACCAGCTTTCAGGCGCAGCGAGTCCCACATAGGTCTCCCGCCTGGGGAGACCCACTCCCCTGCGGGATGCGTTAGTGCATTTTCCGGCGTTACAGAAAAAAAGGCGAAGCTACGGGCAACAGCTAGTTTATCTATAAACGTATGTGTTTAAAAATATCATCATTTTATCATTATAAAAATATCATTATCATCATCAGCCTTTATCCATCCACTGCTGAACATGGTCTCAATTCTTTACCACTTGTATCCAACACAGACCAGCTACTGTGTATAATGTTATGTTTTAAATATAAATTACTTAAATTTACCAACTTAAGGGGCTAGGTTTACGTGGTGTGGCTGTTGAATAATAATTAATGACGTTAAAAGATTACGCTCCAATTAAACACAATACTGGTAACTAGATTACCAATACTGGTTATTTAGAACTGAATTTACATGAAAACAGTTACAACAGTACAAACAAGCATCATCAGTTATTGGACTATCGTTTTTCTATTTTATGACCTGAACCGTAAAGGCGATAAATGAAAGCCAGAGAACAGAAAAGTGGGAAATTTAGTCTAACATTTTTACTATTTCAGATATACTCGTAACATAAGATTGTATATTTGTGTCAAGAAAATTCTAAGTCACAAACTAAGACGTACGAGTATCTCATATACATACCAACAAGGATCTGGCTGACATCTGTTTTCAATTAGACGCACTACGGAACGCACAGATATCTGGGGAATATTGGAGAATATTGGGGAATAAATAAAATAATAAGCAGCATAATCTTGTAGGTCTTTGTGTTTGGTTTTCGATTTTATTGCGGTAAGAGTTGCGATTGCGATAGGAGGGGGGGGGGGGGGGATAACAAAAGAGCAGGGGGCAAGGGGTGATAATGGAACCTCACCTCATCGTACTGTCCCTGTGGAGGTGGCGTCGGTCCCCTGAGGGACTGACTAGCCGTCGAGGTGCCCTGTTGCTTGTAGATCCGGGGCACCTCACCAAAGGTGGCATTGGTGGCACTCGCCGGGTTTTAGTGGGTAGAGCTGCGTCCACTTACCATCTTTCGGACCCAGCGAGTGCCTGGGGAGACCCACTCCCTTGCGAGATGCGTCAGTGCATTTCCCGGCGCAAAAGAAAAAAAAAAGTGACTCATTTATGTGACACCTATCTTGAGAAAAGATTATCCAAAACACAGCAAATCTACTCTTCGGCAGAATTAATTACAAATAAAAATAAACATAAATATATGGAATGTAAATTGAGAAAATTCTAAAATGCGTTTTGAACACAACAGTGTATCCATAAATACTATCGAGATATACATATTCTTTATGCTCGCACGAGCATAATATTATATTTTCTTAGAAATACTGTTATATAGGCCTATTTTCAGTATACGCAGCGCCTTAAAATCTTTATTAAAAAATATTCTCCATGTCATAAATCTTTATGTACCGAGCATGACTACACGGAATTTAGTTTAGGCTGTGACTACACGAGGAGGCTGTTTCGGGACAGCACCCTTTGACGTTTCATTACAAGTCCTTGATTTATGAGGTACGCGCGTTTTAACATGCCCGGATTGAAGCTATGCCGGTGAGAGCACTCACCTTCAGCCGTCTGACCATTTATTTCTTAACATGGAACGTATATACCTATCAAGCCTGTGCTATCTGAAACATTGATTATTAAAAACTGTAAAGATTTAAATAGCTTATAAGCTACTTATGAAACTGAATGAGTTTATTGGCTAGTTTTGTGTGAAATCTGTGTGTTCATATGACGATGTTCCACTGAGTTTGTTTTTCCACTGAGTTTGTTCCGCCGGTTCTTCTCAGTGGACTTGCTTTGGAACCGGTGGTAGACTTAACTAACGATCAAAAAATACTTTGATGGTACTACTTTTAATAAAAAAAAATATTTTTTTGATTTTGATTTTGATGACTACCAACATGGTTTGTCAACGTATTAGCATATGAATTTAATATAAAAAAAATTATTAAGCGAATGCTTTGAATGCTTATTACAGATACATTATATTATCACGTAACATAAAGTTATGACGTCATTTTGATTACCAGGTAACTTCAATGAGGTCAAGCGAGATTAATAATCCCACATTAATAAGTTATTACATTACGATAAATATGCTAAAAAGACATATTTAATATGCGAATGTAATAGGGGATTGGAATGCTCGGTTAATCCGGATTAAGCCGCTTAAAAAAATCTCAATTTTTTATCTTTTGTTTGATCCTTCAGGGTTTTTTTAAAGTTTTACTAATTAAAAAAGCATTTAACGTAGTATAAATAATATTTCCATATTTTTTATGTATGGGTCGGGTCACCTACTTGCCTTTGTGTTGTTTGTAGAATCCTGAATCATTCTCAAAGACTTTTTGTCAAACATGTAGGCTTCATCAAAAAGTTTTTTTTTGCTTGCTCAATAAATATTCTTTCCTTAGATTAATGGAGCAATATACACACGAACCGCCTGATTGTGAGCAGCACCCATGAATATAAAAAACACCTAGTTCTAGCCCAGGTCAATAAATTATGCTAATATATCCTGACCTTCTTTCAGAATATAGCACGAACATAAACACGGAGAAGCAACCAAGATTGTGATGCAGAGTCATTTTACAGTTCCCTCTCACCACT
The DNA here is from genome assembly GCA_905333005.2 of Lycaena phlaeas. Classification (NCBI taxonomy): domain Eukaryota; kingdom Metazoa; phylum Arthropoda; class Insecta; order Lepidoptera; family Lycaenidae; genus Lycaena; species Lycaena phlaeas. The sequence goes on along the minus strand of HG995174.1, from coordinate 12,764,951 downwards.
AAAATTAATAATTTAAATTATAATGATAGCTAATATAAAAAAAAAAATAACGATTCAACTACTGCTGTGTTCTAATTTACCCAAAATATTTCGGGAATATATCGAATACATTTGCACTAGAACATTACATGCTACATTAAATGCGATTACGAACGTCAGAAATATTATTTCGACATGAAAACAGATTTAATTCGGCAGCAGCTGTCGATTCAAATATTATTGAGATCGAATAATTCAAATATTTTAACGTTGAAATTACTTAATTTTTTAGTAATTTTCGTTTATAATGTTTCAATTTATAAGCTTCAGAATTTACAAGGTAGGTACACAATCCTTCATGACGTGGGCCTTAACTATTGGTTAGTTTGCCTGTTCATAAATTTATCAATCCTAACTTTGTTTTAGTTTTGACTCTGTACGTTGGTCTCACAAAGATCAAGAATAAAAACCGATAATAAACGCACAGATAAAATCAATATCACAAATTGCTAAAACAGTTTTCAATTAGAGGCACTACAATAAAAAGGGCATGTTGAAAAGAAATACAATCTCAATAATAAATTGAAAGGCATTATTAACTAGCGATAAATAAGGTATCGAAGAGCGTCTACGACATCTGGCGCCATTCCAGAAACACTTTTGATAAGAAAAAAACCTCTTTGAACGAGAGCAAGGAAAACTACGATTGGATATTCCAAGGGAATTAATGGGATACTATTACTGGGCATGGATCTTGAACAATATGCCAGCTGTTGCCAGACTTCATCTATGGCAAAGCTTGGAGCTTCCAGGTTGTCAAGAATCAGTGAGCAATACGCTGCAACTTATCTTTACATTTTCTCTTTCAAAATTAAAAATACTACGAAGACGTATAACATTTTTCTCCCGTTTAAAGTCATCAGTATTTTTGTACCATCTGGATTGTCAAGAAGTGCTACTTGGTGGTAACTGGTAAGTGGTCCACGTTACTCTTAAACATAAAACAAATTAGCTAGAGCCCAGATCAGACTCAATTATGTGTTGCTTATAAAAAAGTAAAGTATCAACTTTAATATGTCCCACTGTTGGATACGGAACGGGAAATACGCGGGTGAAACCGCGGGGCGCTGCTAGTTAATAATATTATTATACTATGTATTTTTTTTTGAATATGAATAATACATCTTTACAGAAATCGGTACAAGGATTGTAGGCGATATTTGTTTTGTCATTTTTCACTTAAAAAGTATGTATTAAAATATGAATTTTAGTTCTCTACAATAAAAAGTTAACTTATTTAAATAAATAAGTACATTACCTCAATATATAGACAGTTTAACTCAAAGGGCTCTGCGTTATGTGTGCATGCACTTGTCACTACCCGGCTTTAATTATGTGTGGCAGTGGACGATAATGGTCGCGTCGATATCACACAAATTAATACGCACGCAACGCGCAAAGTTGAGTTGAACTAGCTATGTAACGTCTTCTAATTGCTTTGCAGTTTATCATAATATCCATTAAAAGCTTATCTTTACGCTGTCATTTTTCAATTTAAAAGCATATTATTGAACTAATAAAGCCGTATAGCGTCAGCAAAGAGGGTTGTTTTTCACACGTCATGATCTATCGTGTCAGGCCTCAATGGCGCGGAAAAGCCGTCGATAATGCCTTTCTTCGGTCTTCAACCCGTCCAAAATATGAAAAAATATTTCATGACTCGTGACACCTCACCGCTTACGCTAACGGGTTTGTGACGAGAAAGAATATTCTCTTGGAAAACATCAAGACCATTTTATATTTTGTTAGGAAGTTTAAAGACTAAAGCCCTTTAGGCCTCGTTCACACGAGTGTTTTTTTACCGAGCGGTAAAATCCGAATGAGACATATGGACAAGCATTTATTTGTTCGCATGAAGGCGTTATTAAAACGCAACGCTTTTTTATCGAGCACTGTTGCATTTTCGGCATTGAGTGTTTGACGTTAAGTCGAATTTAGCATGCCAAACTCGCAACTCAAGACGACGTCGGGTTTTACCGCGACGGTTTTTAAGCGCACGTGCGAACGGGGGCTTATTTTACTGAAAAGTTAAAGAGTCTGTTTACTTTACGGAAAACGATTACCTACCAATTTCCAAAAAACGAGAAGTGGGAATTAAAGGCGATAATAATCTTATAATACAACACACTCATTTAATTGTTAGCATTTGTAAGACTCTTCAGAAAAACAACCAGTAACAGTGAATTAATATTTATTCCAAAATCATTTTTAATCCAATAACACTATATTTTCTGAACTCTTATCCAACTAGTAACAATATCAACAACACTTATTAAACCACAATGACGACCTGAGACCGACTGCCCCCTAGTCCGCAAGACTGCTCCTCTTAATACCTTCCTACCCCACTTATTCTTTGGATTCCCAGTGTGGCCAGTGCAAGAAATTAAAAATGCCAAAATTATTATAAGCAAATGTAAACAAAGTAAACGAAACCTTACACTCGTCCATCCTGATAACGTGTATGTCCTCATACACGGACCAGGTGGAACCTTACACTCGGCGGACCAAGAAACCAAAGCTTGAATTTATACATTTATAAAAATACATTCGAGTTCAAAAAAAAAAAAAAAAAAAAAATATAGTACTATCCAAGTATCTTTTTGAAGGTCAATTGAGTCTACCACCGGTTCCAAAGTAAGTCCACTGAGAAGAACCGGCGAAACAAACTCAGTGGAACTAGTCTTTTCAAATACAATATTACAAAAAATAGTAATACAAACAATACATAGTACTATACTGGTATAGTACATAAGAAGAATTCAGCAAGAAACTCTGTTGGGTTGCTCCTTTCAAAATATAGTTTACAATTTTTTATAAACATACATAATTACATACACTTATTACTATAACACATTTATTACAGTCTTATAATCTATCCTGTATCTATCTATCCTTTATCTATCCTTTATCTATCCAATTATCCATCCTTTATCCATCCAATTATCCATCCTTTATCCATCAAATTGTCCATAAAACTATCCATCAAATTATCCATAAAACTATCCATCAAATTATCCATAAAACTATCCATCAAGTTATCCATAAACTAACCATCAAATTATCCATAAAATTATCAATCCAATTATCCGTCCTTTATCATTTGTATTGATTTGCATTATTCATTGTAACTTTAGCATATAGACCTCCATAATGATCCTTTCCTTAAGCATACCATCTATTATCATACGGACTTTTTCTAAGCATTCGTCGTCTTCGCCTAGATTTACAATCATCTACTACCTTGTATAAAACATTAAGCTGTATCCAAGCTATTACCAAAACCTCTCAACACGATTCAGTATGATCATGAATAAATCCAAGCAGTTTATGGGTGGATTGCCTAATCAATGTCGCCTCACTATCAAGATCAACGTAAACTTCTACGAGCGTACCGCCAACACTAACAGCTATAAATAAATTTATCACACGGGCCCGGCAACCTGCTACGGCTGCGCCTACTTGGTTCCATCTCCTTACTGCGGAAGTTGCGTCGCTCGCTGCTGCGACGCCATTGCTCGCTGTCCTTCCCAATTGCAGCGTCATACGAAGGAGATGCTCCTCTTTATGCCTTAATGCCAGCTAGCGCTCCAGCAGCCGGCGGTTGCGGCTTTGGCTGCTGCTATGGTCTCGACACCTACCCGCTCTCGGCCAATTACGGCTGAGGCTGCGGCTGCGACCTTGACGCCTAGTGCGAAAATGATCTCGTTGAGGAGTCGCTAGACTTCTCCAAGTTCCCTTTTCCATGTTCACATCAATCCATAACTCGTCACATGAAACCAAAAAAAAGGATTTTGTTAAAAAAAATATATCAAAATAACAAATTATTAGTCGGCATCTACTAAACGGTGCACTCTAGACAAAACAGACATATTTTTTTTTATTCCCTTTCAAAGCTCCTGTGTATATTTAGTAGTTCTTACACCCTTGGCTAATTTTCCAATGTACCCTCATTTTGATAAAAATATGTACGGTATCGTTTGATGATAATTATTATTTTTGTATTAAGTTACTCGTTATAACAGTTACCCGCCAAAAAAAAAGTCCCGTCAAAACCGGTCCAGCCATTAGACTAGCCGGAACGAACAGACAGACAAAATTGTAAAACGTCACTTTGGTATATTATGTAGGTGCCATATATTGTATTATACTCCTACGCATGTAGTAAAAAGCGGTTAGTTTAATATTAGAAACAGGCATTCCAATTTTATTTGTAAGTTTAGATGTATAACTTTGATAATTTCTAATTGATTCTTATTTGAGCTAGAGACATGGGTTTTCTAAAGAACACATCAAATATACTCCTGAGGGTAGGTCGCTGCTAATCGCTACGAAATTTTTCATGTAGTTATGAATTAAACTTTCTTTCCTTAATAAGTATATGCATTACGTAGTGTAAGAAGAAAAATAAAATATTGCAGGCGTGTACTTACGGAATTTCCGACGGTGTTCCACTTCTGAGATGTAAGACTCTTCAGAAAAACAACCAGTAACAGTGAATTAATATTTATTCCAAAATCATTTTTAATCCAATAACACTATATTTTCTGAACTCTTATCCAACTAGTAACAATATCAACAACACTTATTAAACCACAATGACGACCTGAGACCGACTGCCCCCTAGTCCGCAAGACTGCTCCTCTTAATACCTTCCTACCCCACTTATTCTTTGGATTCCCAGTGTGGCCAGTGCAAGAAATTAAAAATGCCAAAATTATTATAAGCAAATGTAAACAAAGTAAACGAAACCTTACACATTTTTAAGCTCAAAGTGGCCAGAGAGCGACATAATTCCATAGAAATTTGCTAAATAAATAGCTTATTATGTACACTTTGAGCTTGAAAATACATCTCATTTAGTATTGCTATTACTGAGCATAATCTAGAATCAACAAAAAAATCTTATGCATGTCAATACTATAAAATACCGTATGTTGATTCTGTTCTGCTCAATGAATTTGCGAATTTCCAAGCTAATATAACCTCGCAATAATGAACCGAATGCAATTATGATGCCGGCGAAAATTTCTCAAGATTAACCTCGAATCCTGCTATGACCCACCTATTATTTAGTTAATGTTCCGTCTTTATATACATACCAGTTTAAATAGAGCTTTCGGAAGTTTTAAAATTTCTACACTCTGGGGGCTTTGTTAGAATGGATGCTTTTTGAAATCCCTCCTAAGTTCGAGTACTAAATCTGCTGAGATCCCCATCGATTGCCAATAATGCCTGTAATTACTTCCCCAGTGCCCCCAGCTGTTAATCTTGCTTAGGCGTGTGCCCTCTGCCAAGTTTAGTTAAAAATTATTGGATAAGGTGTAATACGCTACATAATGTTACTGAATATTTTATAGGAGTTTGTGATCAAAAATTAAAAGCTGGATTTAATGTTGACTTTACTCATCTGTTGTGTTTCTGAAGTGGGTACTGGTTGATACATAATTTATGTGATAATTTTCTTCTACTTTGTCTCAAACATTATTTTAATTTACTTTTATACTTATACTTCTTCTGGACATGCGAGTGGAAGGGTATAGGGGAAGGGAAAGACCGAAGAAGAGATGGCTGGACGGACCGGACACGCAATCAAAAATCCTAACTAAACTAAACTAAACTATATATTCGGCTTTATCGGGACGCCTGGTAACACTTATTGTAGCAAAGGTAAATGCTGCTTGATTATACGGAATACGTAAGGAATCCACGATATTCCGAGCATTCTCCTCCAGCAACACATCTCTAGGGAGTCTATCTTCTTCTCCGCTTTCCACAGGGTATTTTCTACCGCATACAAGAATATGGAGCGTTCAATTGCTCGACCTAGCCGTATTTCTATGGCTCCATATATGTTGCGTTCTTTTTCTCTCAACTTGTTCATTGCCGACTTGAACATTTCGTCAATTCATCCACTATTATTCGTGATTAAGGCTCCCAGATTCATTTACTTTATGATTGCAATCCTACTGCTATTATTAACGTGAAAGTTTGTTAGTTTGGATTTTTGTTACTCTTTCACGTAAAAACTACAAAATGGATTTTAATGAAACTTTACAATAATATATCTTATAGACCAGAATAATACATAGGCTATAATTTATCTCCGTACTACCACGGGAACAGGAAGTACGCAGGTGAAACTGCGGGGCGCTACTAGTAGTACAGCATAATTATAAAATAATGTAGAAAATTTATTGCGCCCTAAAACGCCCAGCGAAGTCAGTTGAGAAAATAAACAGGTAGCAGAGGATAGGTAAAGTATCTCAATTTTATTTCTTTTTCTAATATCGTAGAATTTTCATTTATCGCATTATACACGAGGTATCCAGCCATTGGGTCTTGTCCAGGTGCGTGAACCAAATTGACCGTTCATCCTTCATCGCACAGTGAAATTGCCCCGTCACCCTTGATTCCCTTTTTACGCAAGAAAGTTTTTACTTTCTTTGTGTGCGTGAGTTTCGTATCGCAATGGTGAAAAGCGCCATCTAGCATCAAATAGCTGAAACTTTGTAATTTCTTTGCTCCTCCTTACGTTATCAATACCAATGGATAAAAAATACTATTTATATAGTCACGAACTCAGAAGAACGGATGGCCGATGGGCCATTAAGGTTCAAGAGTGGAGGCCGCGTTTAGGTAGACGAAGTGTTGGGCGGCCATTAACCAGATGGGAAGACGATCTCCGTGCAGTGGCAGGTCCATGTTGGACGCGAGTAGCAAGGGATCGGTCGTCTTGGCGTCCATTGAGGGAGGCCTATTTTCAGCAGTGGACGGATAAAGGCTGATGATGATGATAATGGTATACAGTGAATACTAGCAATGTATATCAGGATCAATAATAACATTTATCTAAAAAGCTTTTCTTCGTGTAAAAATATTGACAACGCGCGTGCTTGGTAAAAGTTAAAGGAAAGTAGAAACACATTCATGAGGTTCAAGACTGATATTATCTCAATTCAAATTTTAAATACTAATACACTGCGTGAAGTCTCGTAAAACATATTTCTTCCGAGTATAAAATAAAGATTCCACAGATATTCTTCCAAAGCGAATCACGTCACAACTGCTTCATAAAAACTGAACTTATTTCGCAAACAACAAACGTAAAACGCCGATGTGTCTTTATGACTTTTTAAGATCACATCCCAGAATATTAACAGTTTTAGTGATACCAAAATAATCTAAAACAGTAAGTCTGCAAATACCTATGATGCTTTGGTAAGGAAAAAAAATAAGTACTTAGGTAGAGTCTATTGAAAAATAAGCTCGTGATTGAATTTCGTGTAAATCTACATCTATTACATTAGCTAGTTACCTTTACGGTATGTAAATTTGCGTTCAATAATCTAAGCGTATTCACACATGTAACATTAAGCGTATTTGCAAACGCTGCGAAGCTCAATAGCGATAAACGCTAAAAATGTAATGCCATAGGGTTGTTACAAAATCATTAAAGAACGTTTGTTCAGACACATACTTAAAGTTTTGTTTGTAAAAACGTTTAAATTCGTCATCCCCTCTAGATAAGTGGCCCAAACACTAAACGAATAGAATAGAATACTTATTATATGGAAATGACACTAGCTTACGACATTTAAAAGAATTTCAAGAAATATTATAATAATAATACTTATTTTAAACGAAGAACGTTAAATGTTTTTACAAACAAACCATAATATTATACTTCATATTGGTTCTGAATAAACGTGCTTCAAAAATTTTGCACCAAACATATGAGTTAGCGTTAATTACTTAACGCTAACTCATACAATCGGAGCATTTCCCACTTGTCTAGAGGGGCTGATCTATGTATGTAAAAACCTATGCGTTAGGCCTTCCTGTAACATTTTATTATTCATATTAAGATATTAGTACCTGGTTGACCGAGCATTTGCTCGGTACCCTAAGTGATAAAATACGATAAAAATTTTCTTCCAAAAAAAAAAATTATCTTAAAAAAAGGAAAAAAAATTCGGACTCGAGACTCGAACCAGGCTTGTTCGGACTTAACTGCCTAATTTCACCACTAAGCTACCATGACATATTATTTAACAGCGAAATTTACGTTCGTATTCTAATCATATTTTATCGATGCCTCAAAACTATAAAAAAAGTTTTCTAAAAATGTATCCTAGCTAGGTCGATTTATCGCCGTTTTTAACACTTGTATACAAAATTTCATGAAAATCGTTGGAGCCGTTTCCGAGATCCCGATTCCATATATATATATATATATATATATATATATATATATACAAGAATTGCTCGTTTAAAGGTATAAGATAAGATAAGATACCATCGAATATAAGAAATCTCAAGTTTCATAACACCAGTGATTAAAAACATATCCACAATCCGAATATGTTTTACTTGCCTATTATTTACGTTAAAAAACACAGTACAAAAACAATTGGTATTGCTTTCGGGGTTCGGCAAATTTGCTAAAACATCACATGATAAGGTACCGAGCGGACTGGTTGCGGAACCCACTCACGTGACACCGCTCAGTTATTTCAGTCGCAGCCTCCAGCTATGGATGTTAGGTCGTATACTCACCGAGTGTTTGATTCGATAGTGTATGTAATTTGCAATAACTACAATCCCATAACAAGAACATAATATAAAGGTAAAATTATCAATAATAATGTCATAATTGATAACGACTAGCAAGTAGAAATTTACAGAAAAAGCCAGCAAAATTTGTACCTTTTCATACTGTAAGCTCATCTGACCTGACCTGGTGACGTCACCCCTTCAACACACTGACAAATACACAACAAACTACATCCAGCCGTTAATAATAATTATTTAAGCGAACCCGACTGACTTCGTTTTGTCAAAACTATTAATTTGCAATAAATAAAATTTAAATCTTAAATTCGAGAAATAAACTATCCTATCTTTTAAGTTGGAAGAAAGCACTTATTTTAAAAGAAAAATACATTAAAATCGGTTCAGTAGTTTCAGAGTTCATCCCGGATAAACATCGTGACACTGGAATTATATAATATAAGATAGATTTTAAATGCAATATATTTTTTGTACAACTATTAATTAGAATATATTATAATCTCTTTGTGCGCAGACCTTAACGTTATAGCCTGAGCTGATATGAATGTCTCCAACGTCCTGGGTGCATTAGTAGTCAGGGACTGAAGCCGTCGCAGCTCAAGACTATTTGGAGACGCTTGAGGCGAAAGGGACACCGATAAACGAATAGATAAGACAGATTTTTTAAATCTTGGTGTTCAAGCATCAAGCTTTGTAATCCATCACTTCATAATCTAAATATTTATTTTCTGGTATATATTTCATGTTATAATTTAAAAAAAACCGCCTTCATTCTTCCACCTATTAATAGCGTATAGATTGGACATTAAAGTAATGGCTGAAAGGAATACATAAAAATATCGGTGCATAATATTGTCCATTCTTAATGGCTAAACCACCAAGGAAAGTAAGCAAAAGCAAAATAATTTCTTCTAAAACTGTAAAAGGTTATAGAGGAGCTAATAGAAAAGTTTGTCGGTGGTACATCGATAGTGAAAGTATAATTTAAAATAATTATAGTTAATGTAGTTGATCAAAGACAGGGTGTAGGGGGTGATCTATAATTCTTGACTTAGGTAGGTTGTTGACCTACGTCCAGCAATTTAAATTGGACAGACTAATAATGATATTATAAAAATGTGTTGCTTCATCTTCATCATCATCATCAACCTTTATCCGTCCACTGCTGCACTACGAACGATCTCTTGTGACTCTCATTTGACACCGGCCGGCCATTGTATGGAGATCGTCCTCTCACCTGGCTACTGGCTGACCAACACTTCCTCGACAAACATTGTCTCCAGTCTTATAACTTTATATATTGCTTTCTCAATTTAATTAAATTCCGGTACAAAACTTGATATCTTTTACAAATCACGTATTTATACTAACGTATATAAGTTTTTTAAATACTTTACGAAATAATTCTATAAATTCGTCTTCTAAAAAAACAACCACTTTAAAGACATCGCAAATACAGCCTAAAGCTACATAGGAAACATACTTATTACGTAATACAAAGTCATTTATTATTTAGCAATGAAGTTCGCATGGTGTACAATTTTCTTCGCTTCATAGTATAATTATCGTTAAAATTTCACACACGTGTCTCTCCTGCCGGCCTAAGATGCGCGCCACGACAAAAAGACATATCTCTTCCGAAGAGAAACTCGTCGAAATTTTTACTTAAATCTTTAAAACTATGCAACGGATTTTGATTTGGTTTTTTTTAATAGATAGGACAATTTAAGAGGAAGGTTTATGTATATAATTTATTAAGTTTTTATATACATTAGCTAAGATATAACAATAATTGTTGGAGGCGTCGGAAAAAAAAATTCCCGCCTGGGAGTTTTCAACGAAAACGCTGCCTAAACCCTTTGAGATATAACAAAATAATGTATAGTGGAATTGTATATCTTAAATAGGTCTACAAAAAAGTCCGCGATGGTATATGTCTATCTACTAGGGATATCATACTATATCCATTTAATACTTTAAAAAATTAGCAATCATAACGCGATAATTTGAAAGTTATTTACACAAATACTGTATGATTCCTTATCATTTTAAATCAGTTAATTAGCTGCAGCACTTCTTGAAGATTATTCTTCCCCTTTACATCATGCAAATTAAATGAATATTTTAGGAGATATAGCAAAATCAAAATAATACGCAAGAAAATAAATCGTGTTGCCGTGATTTGAATGAGTAGCGTAATAAGAGAAACCTAAATCTACACTAATATTATAAAGAGGAAAACTTTGTTTTTTTGTTTGGTTGTAATGAATAGGCTCAAAAAGTACGGTGCCGATTTCAAAATTTCTTTCGACATTCGAAAGCTACATTATCCACGAATAACATAGGCTAAATTATATTCTGAAAAAAAAAGGGGTTACGTAAGATATTTGGGTTTATAATTTTTCTCGTCCCTTCTCGTCCATATGTATTGACATCGAGAAATTTCTCTTATTTAAACGACAAAATTCGAAAGAATTACGATGTCATGTTGCGTCCGTAGAAATTAGTACATTATGTCTTCGATGTAGACATTATGTCTTCTATGTAGACATTATGTCTCTCTCTCGTGAAGAGAGCGCATGCTAGGCGGGCTGGTGTCTATTACGGTAAATATTGCCGGTTATGAGTCCTAATGGACAAACGGGGGACATGATACGGTCAATCTGACACATGACACCCCTGGACTAACAAAAATCAAATAGAGTGTAACATCCTTTGAATCATATAGATAAGATTAGATGAGGACGAGATGGATTTGTTAATCTATTTCACGACCCTTGAAATGTCCGAAAGTTTTCCAAGCATATCTACACTAATATTATAAAGAGGAAAGATTTGTACCTATTTTTGTATGTTTGTAATGAATAGGCTCAAAAAGTACTGGGCCGATTTAAAAAATTCTTTCACCATTCGAAAGCTACATTATCCAAGAGTAACATAGGCTAAATTTTATTCTGATAAAAAATAGGGTTCCGTAAGATATTTTGGTTTTTCGGACACAAGGTGTAAAAAATGTTATTTTGCGTACTAAGATCCCGTTGTAAATCTTAGTTAACGCAGGCGAAGCTGCGCGCAACAGCTAGTTTTTTTAATAATTGCGAGTGAGAAAAAATTTGATTAAATCATAGAAAAATATAATATTAAATTACTATATTTTTCCATTAAGTATTATATCTTTTCTCTCCTAGTACCGTCCTACTAGTGCTAGTCTACTTTTAGAAAAGCATCACGTTAACACCACTATTTCCGCCGAAGTCTGCCAAGATGGAGTTTTTAATGCGGTCGGTTAATCTGACGTCTAAAATATTGCACTCCATCCATTATATCGATAGACAAAATACTATAAATCCTATTATTTCTTCGCTAACTTACAATAATATGATTAGCACCTAGAAGATATTATACATCTAAGAATATTTATTCAATTCTTTGATTTTTTATGTCGAAATGAGGCAAACGAGCAGTCAAAATCTTATGACTACCATCGATTGTTATGCACACCCAGAAGTTATGGGCTATCGGAAACTCACAATCCGCTCGAAACGCGCCAGCATTGCTGCCACCTGCAGTACTAAGCTGGGATTGTGTGTGGGAAGGTGAGATTGCTGCAATGCGTGCTGCTTTGCAGCTGTAAAAAAATGATGAAATAAAAAATAACAGAAGCACTTACACATTATGGTCTCAGTGAACTTTTTTACTATCATAGCTAATATTTACTTATCCTAAGGACTATCAGTGTCTTAAAATGAATAAGAACTAACTTCCTTGACTGAGACTTGCCAGATCATTTAATGAAAGTAATAAAAAATTAAAGTAAAGCAATATATACAATTCGTTTGTACTTTGTAGTGATTTCACAGATGAATGGCGAAAGTGATCACCCTCACATCAAAGAATGAGGGTGGAGGATCAGAGTATCGTGTAGGGCCACGTGCCACAGATAACAGATATTATACACTAAACGATTGTTTGGCCCCAGGGACCAGTGCATTTATTGCACTGCACTTGTGTAATACCTCTTAGAATTATTATTATGAAGTAGATATTTTGTAAGCTGATAATCTTGCGAGTAAAGAAAAGCATTCTACGATTTCTCCTAAGGATGTGATATTCAATATTTTGTCATCATCAATTATGTACTTAGTAAATTAACAGCGACATAACACAGTCCTACAATAATTTGCCTGCAAATTCTTTGCACTTTGATGCAAAGAATAATTCAGAGGAGTTATTCAAATTTTTCACTGTAATAAAACAATTTCCACGATTTCATCATGATTTATAAAGATAACTACACAACATGCCGTTTCTGATACTTTACAGCAACTATGGTCACTGAAGAACTATATTGTGGTGGTTGTTTAATTATCGAACTGACAAACGAGTGGCACACCAAATTGCTAGTTTGCCTAATCAATAACTAACTACACATGAGTGAGTCGACGTCACCCATAACATAAACTTTTTTCTTTTTTTTTTCTTTAACGACGGGAAATGCGCTAAGGCATCCCGCGGGGTAGTGGGTCTCCTCAGGTATATGGGCACGACAAGACTTGAGTCATGATTGGCCATTATCATAACCTAGATTGCTTCAAACTAGCCCATGTAACTACTTATTCATACGTTGCCCATCCTGAGCCATACGCCAGGTTTCCGAAAGGCTGATAAACGCAAAATTAACAAATCAACTGTCAAATCTCTTGTTAAGTGTCAAATGAGTTGCTAGAATTGATAAATTACTTAATTTGATCAGCCTGTCAGTTGACATAACAATGAAAATCTTGTCGAAATCAAAAGTTGTTTCATTATAATGAAAATCTGTTAAATTTGACTCTAGAATAGTATGTCAACCGCCATTAACAGCCACATTTGTTGACATACACTTTGACCAACGTTTCAGAAACCGGGGGTTAATATGTCAAGTATCGATCGATGCCAGTAATTACACTATCTGTCTTGCCGTTCTTTCCGAAACACAAGAGAAACAAGTGAGTATGCATGTGCATGCAAGTGAGTACCCATGCATGTGGGAACGCTGCTTAGCGCATCCTTCAGACACGTCAGAAACGTATTAAAAGGTTGTTTTTTAGGTTAAAATGTTGTTTCATTAAAATGAGTGAAATTAATTTTTTTATGTTTTTTTCCTTCCTTGTGATTTGTTTTTAAAATCAAACCAGAGTAAAAAGTCAAACCTTTACTCGTATTATTTACATCATTATTGACGTACATATCGATTGCTAGACATAAATTAATTCAATTTTTTGGGGGAAATCGTTTAGATCCAAGAAGGGGAGAGTTTTATCATATTACCGATTGCGTCTCACTCCGCGCCCTCATTTATATTAATAGCGTGCTGAGCAATTTTACGAAATTACAAACATAAAAGATCCTTTCGAAATATGATTTATATAGGTCGTTACGCGTTGAATTATGAATGTATTAAGTTTTAATTGAGAAAATTAGCTGGGAAATTGGTTGGAGTAATGAGCATTAGTACACAGATTTTCATGTTTACCTATATTTTACTTGAAGTAAAGTGTTTGAGGCAGATCTATGTTCAGCAGTGGACGGATAATGGCTGATGATGATGATAATGATGATCATGATGAAAGTGACAATAATTTAGTGGGTATGGGCTAGTTTTCTTGAGCGAAAGCATTCGGCTTCGATCCTAAAACGACCCCCCCCCCCCTTGTGGTGCCTTGAAATGGGTTTTCCTAAATTTCTAAGTGCACTCTGAGCACGAGAACGTCGCTCGATCACCGGTGAAGGAAAAAATCGTAAGGTAACCTGCATGATGAGATTGAAAATCTTTGAAGGTGCGTGAAGTTCAAGCACAAGCAAAAAAATTTTATCTAATTATTTTATTTTATATTTTATTTAATTCTAAAATTTTATGCCCACTTGCTGGAGCGACGATGGTCAAGTGGTGGGTGGACTCGGCCTCTCTTGCGAGGCGTTCCGGGCTTTTCTACATTTCTAAGTGCACTTTCAACACGAGACCATTGTTTGCTCACCGGTGAAGGAAAACACCGTGAGGAAACCAGCATGCATGATGAGATTGAAAATCTTTGAAGGTATGTGAAGTTCACCAACCCACATTGGGACAGCTTCTCGGTGAACTATAGTCCGATAACCTCTTCGCCTGATTTTGAGGAAGAGACCCGTGCTAGTGGGGCATATATGGGTTGCTAAAAATGATCAGTATCAATACCAATTCCGTAATTACACTGAGTGAAATTGGCTATAGAAATAATTATCATCAATCAGCAAACAGTAATCTTAGTCGACGTTATAATGAAACAACTTTTACTAATTTCATCGCGGTTTATTTAGTTTTTTATATGCCCGTATGGCTGGCTACTACCACCTGCTTGGGATCCCATAATAAAAATAATAAAATCAAAATCCAAGCTTAACATGTCACAGACTACACACTTTCTGCGTAGATAGGACTAAATAAAATATTGATGTATCATAGGGTAGCTTCGTGCAACTTTATAACAGTAGGACGTCTGACAGTCTGTTAGTCCTCCCGTAACCATAGCTGCTATAAAATATACGAATATATTATGTAATCCGTAAAATCCGTAAAAGTTGTTTCATTATAATGAAAATTAAAATTCATTATAATGAGTGAAATTCGCGTAAACATAAGAAAACAATATGAGTCGACGTTTGTGAAGCTACTATATTTCAAATCCAAAACACAAAAAAACAAAAAATTTACCGTTCGTTACATTCATTTAAAATTTGATTATAATTATTTCAAATTTTGATGCACAGCATCAATGTGAAGTCTAAAGTGAATAATTAACAATAAAAAATATTCACCGCCATTATTCGTAATTACTGAGTGCAAAGTTCACTAATTAAGACCACGAAACCGCAAACTTCTTAATACTCGAGCGAAGAAAATAAGAGTAATAAAAAGCAAAGTAATAAAACCACTGGAAATCTTTCTCTTGTACAAATTCTATAAAACAAAACGTTAAACACCAAAAATTTTTGTTAACGTCTTGTGAATTTAGTCGTGATTTTTCTGTAGTTTCAAGATCTTTGAATACGATTTATAATCCTACTAATATTATAATCGTGAAAGTTTGTAAGTACGGATGTTTGTGTTTACTGATTGATTCTTAATGAAACTTTACAATAATGTAGCTTATATATCAGAATAACACATAGGCTATAATTTATCCCCGTACTCCCACAGAAACGGGAAGTATGCGGGTGAAACCGCAGGGCGCTGCTAGTATTTTTTAATTGTAAATAATATTGTTTTCCCATGTTTACTCGAATTTTACTCATTATAATAAAACATTTTTTTACCGATTTAACCGCTTGAAGTAACATCGATTGATAATTTATATAAATAATTATATTATAGATAATACACAATACGTAGATAATATCATAGAAGATCAAATAATTGTAATTATGTGTATTGATATTAGTTGAATTAAATGAATTTTATATTGTATACTTAAATATCAATTAATATTTTTTAAGAAGATAGATCTCAAAACTTAAGAAAAAAAAAGGAAAAAAATCTGGAAACCGGTAATTTGTTGTCATATTACCGACATGAAAAAATACGTATTTCAGAACCCTCAACGCGCGAATCGTACATATCTATTTTTTAATCACATTATTTTGTTTCTTCGCCAAGCAATAAAGGATTTTTTCTTTTGCAATTGTAAAAACCACTTTTTTGTGGATTGTTGCGAATTGGAATACGTTAATAGCAAGGGTTACCACATAACCGCGGCTGAGCTGTGAGCACTTCTGAGATTGTTTTCGCTCCGAAAAACAAAATGGTTGGTTGAACAAAACACATTATGTGAGGTAAATTAAATTGTAAGCATTGTACTGATTACACTGTTAATGCAGTAATCATTTTGACGTATAGAATACTAGCAGCGCCCCGCGGTTTCACCCGTGTACTTCAGGTAGTACAAGGATGAATTATAGCCTGTGTTATTCCGATGTACCCTACTAATATTATAAATGCGAAAGTTTGTGAGGATGTTAGTTACTTTTTGACGCAATAACTACTGAATGGATTTTGATGAAACTTCATTATAATATAGCTTATACATTAGAATAACACATAGGCTATAATTTATACATGTACTCCTACGGGAATGCTAAATACGCGGGTGAAACCGCGGGGCGCTACTAGTAAGCTATATTATTGTATAGTTTTATTAAAATCCATTTAGTAGTTTTTACGTGAAAGAGTAACAAACATCCATACTTACAAACTTTCACGTTTATAATATTAAGTAAGATCTTCAACATTCCCAAGGATATCATTACTATAATGATAATGTTACGCTTATAAAAAAATGAAATAACGTAACACGTTTAAAAAAAATGAAATATGAAATTAAATGAAAATAAAAGATATAATTGATATAAGTATATTATAGGATTAAAAATGGTATTACAATAATGTTATGAGTTAAATTTAGAAAAATTGGTTGTTGGCCGATTATTAAAAATGTGAGAAAACAATTAATAATTAAATAAGCTAATTAACAGTTGAAAGAGAGCGTGGGTTCGTTATTCCTGATATGAAGTTGGGAGCTAATCAAAAAGAGAACTTAACAAGACTGCTTCCGTATCTCGTGCCACGTGGTCCGTGCTTCGTCCCGCGTGCCGTCCCGTTGCTCAGCGAGGCGGTGAACAGGACCGAAGCCAGCACTGTGGTGTGCGGTCCCCGAAGAGAGATGTCGGGAGAAGTGTGGGATCAGTGAGATCCTTGGGTAAGTGAGTAAGTGGGTAGTGGGATCCCAGCTGCTCTGGTTCCCGTCATCTGCTTCCTTCTGGTCCCCGTCCACAGCTACTCGGCCACGCCCAGGATTAGCACCGCACCGACCACGACGGCAACGCCTGGGACCCTGAAAGGTCACGCCAACACGGGTGAGCCTTTCCGTAACCAACCCCCATGAATGTCCAGGGTTGACACGGAAATGGCCATTAAAAGCATAAAAGCACAGAACACAATAAAGATAAGCACTAAGCCCTATAATTAAATATTACTAAAAAACACTATTAAATTGTAAGCTAGACGCTAGTGCATTTTGGTTGTAAATTAATTTAAGCGTTTTACATTAATAATTACAAGCAGAAGGCTTACACACTAATTATAACAAAGAGATTACTTAAGGATACACGTGTGTTCCTACAAGGACTCACCCACTTAAAATATAACGCGGCGCGTGTGCGCTTCTCAGCACTCTCAGGCAGAAAAAGAACGATCGACCGGTCCGTAACCGGCACGACTCGATTCCAAGACGCACCACATATCGTGACGTCGTAATATGTCTTGGCCAATAGTGATCGAGTAGGCGAATGAAGAAATTCGCGCGCGGAATATGAATTTAGTATTAAAAAACGAATAAACAGTACATAACTCCTAACTAAATCAATGTAACATAATATATATGTTACAATACCCCCCCCGTCAGAGAAGAATTTTGCTTCTCTGGCAAAATTCTGAAGAAGGTAACGCGAGAAGAAACTCTGGCACAGCGCTCGAGAGAAAGAGAAAAAAAAAATTCAACGCTACTGATTCTACTTCTCAATAACAAGATAAGAGTTGTTAACTCATCCGTAGCCGATCACAAAGGTGCTACGCTACATTAAAAAAAAATTTTGCTTCACTGCTACGCTGCGCTACGAGATGTAGACAGCGTATCCGATCATACGTCACTCACATTCATCATCATCCAAATTAACACAAGCAGCGTGCGTTATCTGTACTACACAAACAACGCCCTGACACAAAGAGATATGGTCTACCTATGGACACACACTCAAACAGCTACTATGAACCGAAAAATTATATTAAATTTAATATGCCAAAAAGTATTCCTGATGAAGGCTTTTAGCATGTGTGCATATACTATAATAATATAAATATGTGGAATCGCCACCCGTCCCGGAATTAGATAAGCTATATCAGAGTTAATAACTTATGGCGTAGGCTTAAAATAATATACAAGTACAATTAAGAGATGTACTCGAGTTATTGCTCAGTGGAATAACTCAAATATATTACCAAAATACATAACTGGCACAAAAGTCATTGCTCAGTGGAACGACTTGTACCCTAAATACATAACCAGTACATAAGATATGTACCATAACACACAACAATCCATGTCATGTACCTATTGTATATGCACGCTTTAGAGATCATCACCCGTCTCAAAAATTGGAATACGTAGTATAAATTTTGAATAAAAAAAATAATGTTTTTGCTTAGATCATTAATATTACTGATCTAAGGATTATTATATTATTTGATTACTAAAGCTACCTATTATTTTCAGGTCTTTCATATTAATTAAATAAAAAAATGTATTAAGACAAGTTAAAATCTGGCATATGCCTAACATAATATAACACCTAACATTTTGCCATTTAAATTCAATAATACGTCATATGCTAACGTTAACAGTTTAATGTAAAAATAATGTGAAATACGATTTACA